>OX031063.1:11207500-12457500 GCA_943736015.1 Tridacna crocea | reverse complement strand
TATATAAAAAACGAACATTTACAGTGTATATTTTCTTATTTGAAATGCCAATGTAATATTATATAAATACAGCTTCTTAAAAGGTTATCAGCATTAAAATCATTTTTTAACATTAACGTCCAAATTCTAGCGAAAAAAACCCACTGCTATATTTTAGAGAGCTACAACTTCGATATTAGGCGACGAACACGAATTGCATGTTACTGTCAGAAGCAAAAGTAACCTCGCTTTCTTCCGTTCTAGTTTTCTCTATGATCGAATGATCAGATGCTGTGTAATTATTATTATTATTTTTATTATTATTATTATTATTATGCACGCTGAAAAATACATGCAAGTCTATGGGATTTTGGAATTTGATGATATATTCATGGCCACTTACTCTAGATTATATTTTCAGAATATCTTAAAAGGCAGATATCAGTTGCAACTTTCTGATGAATAACAGATGTATTATAATTATAATTATTCCCCCTGTTACATTTTTGCATAATACCTTGTTAGAAAAGCTATGTTGATGAAAAAGAAATGTTTGATAGATAAATAAAGGCGCCGTCGTCATCATTACTATCATTAATACTATCATATTCAAAAAGTTTCAGACTCAAATTTTTACCTAGACTAGGAACAGCACACATTTTTGCTTAAGCTTCATTAATCCTTTACCAAACAGTCCTTCAGAAGTTTTAACGACGCTCGTAAACAACCTCTTCTCCTTTTCCCGCAGTAAGTTATACCTTATCAATTACAAATGTCCACCATTGAGCCACAAATAATTTGTAAATGCTTTGGATTTGTACAACCCTGAAATGCTGTCGTTTGGTAAAATTTTCATTGGAAAATAGCAATCACGAGTAAAGCAAATTTAGTTAGCATAATATTTACAAAGACATACCTGGATTGGTTTTGTCTGGTTAATAACCGGTCGTACTGTTGCATCATGTTTATCAAACAATTGGGCTTTTAGTTTTTCCACGTCGCTGAAAGTGTATCCACTCACCGTGGAGAACAGTAGCAAAAGGAATACGAGGGACACCATCCTACGCTTGCTGTATGTTTCCAGCGATGACTTTCGCAGTGAGAGATGGTTTGGGCAAATAATCTGATTTAATTTATACTTCTCTATTTGATTAAATCGATACTGCTATGTCCGGGATTTATGGTGCATATTTGCATATTGGGAAAACACTCCTTAATAACAGAACAGTAGAAATCTGTCATTAGTAGGTAAAATTGTGCCATGAAATAAGAAATTCTCCTTAACAACTCCACCAGTAACAAGAAACCTGAAAAAGTTTCATTTTGAAATCAAAATAGGTTATTAAAGGAGGGGATATTTCCTAACCCATTTAATAATTAGTAATAAAACGGGGCATTATCTGCTGGTCTCGAAGCCTTCGAAAAACTCGCACCATCATGATCATCGTCTCTTGAGAAATACTCCTAAACTGACTAGACATTTGGTTGTCTGCCGTATAAAAACGTTACGGACAGTTGGATTTTATTTTGTTTCCAGCGCTCAGCCATTTAAGATTGGATGAAATAAAAGATCCAGATCTAGACTTTCCGCTCAATTAGAGTTTGCCTGAGGTCCCTTTAAATGAAATGCCATTTAATGTGATAAACCGGTCCAAATGAATTGAATTATTCTGACCTCCATGGTTTTCGTGAGAAATATCTTGATTACAATCAAGACTTTATGTAACCTTTTGAATATTAATATATGAAAAAACTCACATTTTACAATTAATATGTTATTTACTATTTTTTGTTTGATGCACCTCAGCATCTGGCATGTACTACTGTTTAAAGTAGTGTATAAAATTGAATACTTGTTCTACATACAGCAAAACTTTTATACCTCCACTTTTCATCTGTATTGTGTTCCTTTGCTTCATGGTAAAAAGAGAGGTTTCATTTGGAATGATTTCTGCAGCATAGCTGATCAATGCGAAAAAAGACAGATATACCTCAACCCAAGTCGGAATTACTTTATTGGCTGGGTCTTATTAAAGGAGCTTATTTAATATCGACTTTTTCAATATTGACAACTCAAATTCTTGAATACATGATAATCGTTTCCTCGGATTAAATGATTATGAAGAAGAGTGAAGAAGATAATATTCATGGTTTGTTTGTTTGTCTGTTTGTTTGTTTGTTTGTTTGTTGGTTGGTTGGGGTTTTTTTTGTTTTTTTTTTTTTTTTGACAAAATTTAAACTTCTCTTTCTAACTTACTATTGCTCAGAGACACCACGTATGCGCAACCGATGTGTTTTCCCTCTTTGTAAAAGGACATGCCTTTTGATGGCAGAACCGAGAATTTTACAATTGTTTTCTATACACCTATCAATTTGATCAAGTTTGCAGGAGAAATAAAAGTAGCGATTTGTAAATTTTGCTGAGTGTAATTTCTTTCAGGTGTCTTTGAATAATTTATAGAAACAAATGACACTGAATATAAAGGAATCGCGTGCATAGGTTTTGCCTTACACATAATAATCTATTTAGACGTATCATTTTCTCAGGACCTTGTTTTTAATCAGATAATATATCTCACATTATAGGAAGAGTTTATCACATTTTTAACTGAATTAGAAGGGAAGATAGGAACGGAACATAAACAAAAAATACAACATAATACAGAATAATTGCTTTAAACGAACTCATGAATTTATTTCTCATTGATTTTGAAACAATGTTACGAGTATAAATCACTCTTATGATCTTGTCACATTTTATGTTCCGTTTCACCGCTCAACATCACTTCGATCTTTCATAATTGATTTATTGAAATTAGGAGATACAGAAATATATATAAGGACATATGAAATAATCAAGTATCAGTAAGGTCGAAAATTGAAGAGCATTACGAAAACCATTATTCCAATCACTATAGTCAAGATCAAGGCCCAAAATAATGTAACGTCGATGAAATCAACAACATCTAACCACGTGACTACTATATCGTCACCTCCTGTTACAATCCCTTTGTCGTTCTTGTTGACCTCGTTAACCTTAGTATCTGCTTCCAGCTTTTTAATAGCGGAATCAAGATCACGTTTAAAGACTTTAGAACTGTTTTCATTGAAGTTCTTTTTGCTTACTGACTCAACATTGAATTCTATACCAACACCCCCTCTGTATTTACCAAATCCTCGTTTATTTTTCAACCCACTGACATGATGTTTCTGTTGCCTTTTTACTTTTTTCATCAACATCGTAAGTCGACGAAGTCTCTCTGGAATCGGTTTGTCAGTTTCAAACGATATTTTGGTCAGTACTATACTGACAACGAGAGAAAGTGTGCTTAAAGTCATACAAAGAGTTAGAATTGCGGAAAACAATGAAATTCTCGCCGAGTTCTCAGGTAAATCGTCAATGACAATGGTTTGCCAAAAGACAAATGCCAGAAATATCGTTGCAGCGAACGAGACGCGCTCGCCACTATTTACAGGTATTAAATGAACAAATATGTTGGCAAATGTCAGCAAACATTGTGGGGCACCTTTATGGAGTAGACTGAATGCATATTTTCTCGACAGCAATAAGGTAAAGTTTAAAATATCGATGTCATAGTTTGTGAATGGTTCTACAAACACTCCCTTGGTAACTAATGTTTCATCGACTGTCCATTCCCCGTGCGGACTAAGTACGTTGATTATGCCGTCTTCTTCAGCAGTCAGTGTTACATATTCCTTCGAATTCGCATTGGACATCACAGCTGTTCTACAGTAGTGCGAGTCCATTGGGAAATAGCGCATGTTTAGGTCACAGTACATCTCAAAATCAGCAAGGATAGTCAGCAGAACAACGCCGTTTGAAAACAATTGTTTAACAGAAGTCAGTGTGCCAGAGGGTGGTCTGTAGAATTCGAAGTGAGGCTCCCAGATTCTGTCGTCGTAGATTGTTATCCTGTCGATATCAGTTTGTGTTTGGTTCCATGTCAGATATTCGTCAACCCAACTTGCTGCCATCATACCTCTCAGAACCAGCTGGCCACTGACCGTATCGATGTTCACCATGGACTTTAAACGAAACTGGACTTTGACCTGCATTGGAAAAGGAAACGGCAAGCCTTAGTGACGAGCAACAAGTAAATGAGTGACGAAAGAATCAAAGCGTTCAGGCGTTTGGATCATATCATGAGTTCTCTTCACCGGATATTTCCAAACTTTTAGAGGTGTTTCCAAACCGCTTTGACACAATTCATCTATTTTTGACAAAATGCTTAACCGTAAAGGGACCTTTTTTTTTTTTAATTATTTTTCTGAAAATCAACCTTTTTAAAACACTTCTAAACGAAACAAATATAATTTCACTGTAGGCTAAAAAATCCCAGATTACATCGGTAAAATTTTGGCATTCAGTGAACGGGATGATCGTTTTGCATGCTGGTGGTCCGTCTATTTCTATTACATTAGATTTTTAAAAAAACAAAAATGACGCCATCGCAATTATTTAAATACGCTCCAAATGATCGACACGAGTTTGTGTGGCTTTCAAAAGTTAAACGTGCAAAGTCTAGAAATAGCTTAAACTTTAAAAGAACACAACGGAAACCCCGCTAAAAACTTTTTTCCTGAATATCTTTTAACTGCATAAATGATTTAATGCTAGTTGTTGCTTTTCTAAATTAAGCAAGTATTAATTTATGGTTTTTCTTTGTTAAAGTTTGGTTTGATTAAGAAATATCTGAAAAGCTCACTCGTAGGTAAATATTACTAAAGCGTAAAACAGACAAAGCATAAATTGCTTTCAGACTTTACTTTGATGTCTGAAAACAAATGACTACCAGTTTGCACACGTAGAGTCTAAAAGCCGACATTAAATGTTAAAGTTAAATGTTAGTTTACCTGGGGAATCCAAGTTCTCCAAAAATGGACTGTATCTAAAAAGCCAAGAGCTGCTTAATCATGAGTGCGTTTGTTCTTTTTCTCTATTGAGGTTGTATATATTTGCAGTCGTCTTACAAGGTTTTTTTTATTAAAGCCACTGTGACGAATTTCCGAGATGATAATTCAGTCAAGTTCTTCGTAAACATTGACTTCCCAATGGACTTTCTCATTCAAGAAAAAAAAGAATACGAAAAATTTAAAGGAAGAATAAAGAAAGGAAAAGAAGGAAGACAAAATGACAATAGAATACGCATAGGGGAGGGGAGAGGTAGACAAAAAAAGAGAAGGGGGAGATGGAAAAGAGTTGGGGGGGGGAGAAAAAAACAGAGAAGGGGAAAAGAGGGTAAAGCAAAAACGAAAAAAGGAGAAATTAGCGAAACCATATTGTCTCTCAGAAAATTTATAAATTTGATGTCTGGTATTGCTTGAGAAGGGTTTTTTAATTAAACTCTTCATCTGCATATCGCAACAATCAATTTCATCATACAATGATTAAACAGAAATCCCAACATTCACCAAGTCATTGCGGAATGTTGAGTAACTTGTACACGGCGACAGAAGTTCGATATCCAATTACACTCACGAATGCATTGGGCAATGAAACATTCTTCTTCTAACTTCGGTTACATCCCTTCAGTTAATTATTTGTTTACTTGTCCGAAATGAAAGCATTTGCAGGAGAAAATATAAATGTGAATCATACGATTTGATTTGTTTTTGACAAGTTAGAAATAACCAGCACTTTCTTCTTTTCCCAATTTGTTTTACTCAAAAGCTTCCTTTCGCAGGTCGTTAGAATGTGGAATTGTTTGATAACTGGATCAAAATAGAAACAGGTCAAGCAAAAACCTGCAAAATTACCAGAGCTGTAAATTCAGTATTTAATCCATTGGCAAAGTTTTGCACATATCCACTCCTCTTGGTTCAGCCTTTCCTAATTAAGTTCAGTGTTTTAACGACCCTTGAAACTAAACTTTCTACTCGACCGTGTTGGAAAAAAAGGCTCTACGAATTGTCATAGCCCTGTCGACGTCGTCTGCGACGTAGTGATCTGTGTAGTGCAAAAAAACTTTGACAATTCGTAAAGTCTCTGTCATAACCAAAGATATTTAGTTATAACTCAGGCTAATTGTTAACAAATAAAAATAAAACCCATATAACTGGGGCAGGTAACCATCAAAATAGTTTGACACAGTTATGCCCCTTTTGACTTGTCACTTAACCCAATACCACACAATCCCTACTATTGAAGTCTCTGAGAAAGAAGCCTTTTGAAAACATTGTGGGAAAAGGAGAAAATGCTGGTAACCAGCTTTTTCTCCTTTTCCCACAATGTTTTCTACTCTCCACAAAACAGATTTCAAATTTTCAGTTGCTATTATTTTGTCGTCTGCAAATGCTGTCGATTCGGACAAGCCTAAAATTTTGTCGTTTGGTAATGAGTTAAAGCAACTACAGCCAAGCGATTGCACCAACATGCTGTACTCTTGTTTCTTGTGTAGTCGGAAGCGGACAATATACTAGTGACTGACATTTTCTCCTTTGCCTACGTTTTCTTCTCTTTTAAAGCCAGTTTTATTAGCTATATTTAATTAGTCGTCTGCTAATCCTTTTCAATTTGGACAAGTCAAAAATTTTGTCGTTTCTTACAAGATTTAAAAAAGCTCCAAGGATTAACAACTTACCTCAAGAGATTTCGACTGGTTCCATACCGGTCGTATTGATGCATCATAATCCTTGAAAAGTTTTGCTTTGAGTTTTGCCACATCGGCAGGGGTATAACACTGTACAGAACCGAAAATCAGCCATAGGTTTAGATATAAAACCGCTTCAATGCCCGCCATGACTGGAAGCCGGAATCATTTAGACTGCATTTAGAGTTCTAATGGACTAATTTCTAGTGCTTTAAAGTGTCTAACAAAAAGTCTATTAACGATATCGATCACAGGAAACCTGGGTTTTTTATAGGCTCTTAGAATGCCAGCATAATTCAACTCACGACCAAATGACAAAATTTTAGACTCGACCAAACTGAAAGCATCTGCAGGCGACAATTTCAATGTAGCTTAATTCCTGTCACCTTCCTGTGAAAAAGTTGTTGGGAAAGGAGAAAACACTGGTAACCAGCATTTTCTTCACTTTCTGCAATATTTCAAGTCTAAAAGCCGTCTATCTTCGGGTCATTGAAGCAGTGGTTGTTTAGTTAATGGTTAATTACTTTTGAGATCAGTGAACATCAACTTAAGCTGATCGTTCAGGTTGACCTTGCATCACGAAGTTTTCATATTTTTTTAGATACATGTATTATTATTACTATTATTATCATTATCAAGCAGCCGAAACCCTTTACCAAATAATCCCTAGTTTTTACGAGCCTCGGATATGAGATAAAAGCCTTTTGAAAACATTGTGGGAAAAGGTGAAAATGCTGGTAACCAGCATTTTCTCCTTTTCCCACAATGTTTTCTACCCTACTTGAAACAATTCTTGAGTAACATTTGTTTTGTCGTCTGCAAGTGCTTTCATTTTGGACTGGTCTAAAATTTTGTCGTTTGGGAAAGAGTTAAAACAAGTATTTTTTGGTTCATTTTTGCCGACCAAACTTGTCACAATTAAAGTATCGTTTGAAGTAATGATTAATTAGAAACGAAAAGGTAAAGCTGTTCCTGCATGTTAAACAAACATCATTAATGATCCTGCAAAATATAGAGAAGTCTCAGGTTTTCAACAAACCTTTGGTGTAAGCATAAACCGAGAAAGAGAAAGTTGCTGCAACTTTCGGCTAATGTTACATTTACTACGTCAACCGTCAACGAAATGGGATTGACAATTGACGTCATACAACGCAAAGGAACGGGATAAGCAAACTTGTCAGACCGGAAGCCGTCGTTGCTGTATCAGACGTTTTGACCGTCAAAAAGAAATTGCCAAGGCAGTCCCGTTGCGGATGAGAAACAGACCATAGCAGAACAGGTTGATCGCTACAAATCTTACTAGCAAATACATGTAATATGCCGCAACAAGCTTCGGAGACGATCCGTGTTGGGACTTTGATGGACCGTCTTCACCTTCTTCTTTTCTTGCAACTTGTTTTCTGCAGTGTGGCATTCCGTCCTTGCTGTAATTCCCTCTTAGACAAAGACTGTATGCACCAAGCAAGTATACAAGAACAAAGCCTTCACCTTTGAACGCCATAGAAAAGGGCAATGTCTTCGACCACAATGATAACTACTGCTTGGAAGGCTTTTTCTTTTTTAAACCGTTGATCCAAAAATGCCTTTCCACTACTGTATGTTTCATGGTTGAAAAACAAAAAACCTGTCAGACTTTGATAGGAACGTTAGAAACGTACGGGTGCTGATAAGAACTTTACAGGTCCGAATGTACCGTACGCGAATCCAGGGTAAAACGCAGGTCGAACCTTACTAGATCTTAGTGATCCGTGAAAAAGAGCAACTCCTTCCCTTCTTGCCTTGTCTTGTCACGTCTTGACATGTATACCGTAAGGTACTGTAAATAAACCTAGCTAAACCTAACTGAACTTGGTACTTGGAGGAAAAAAAACTTGATTCTACCATAATCTCACGGCACACCACGTTTCTAACAAACGGGGTTGCCGTGGCCGCCGGAAACAAAGTCTAAACGTAGCATAAACGATAACCATTTGGCTACTTTTCATTGTACAAGCATCTTGGTAAAGACAGTCTCTTTTGTTTTACAAATTGCTACGGAAATGTATCTAACAATAAAGTTTTCGACTATTCTAAATTGACAGCATTTGCTGGTGTAAAAATCTGAAAGTGGTGTAAATGAACTGCAAATCTATGATAGGATGGAAAACATTGTGGAGAAAAAGGAGAAAATACTGGTAAAGGGTAAATTCATCAATATTAAATGTAACTTTTGTTTTAGTTACTTCTCAACCGTTATTAAAGAGAGACAATTTATCATTTAAAAGCACTTTAACCCTTAGACTGCCAAGTGCAACTTAGTACCTTTTGGCGAAAAGTGTAGATCAAAGTCAGATTGCACAGAACGTGTAGTCTGATCTTTGATCTGCACTGTCCGATACGATATTGTCTTTCCTGTGACATCAACTTTGAAACTGCAACTTTTGGGTTTTTACTATGGAGAGGAAAATTTCGTATTGTTTATCTAGAATCTCTAGGGTAAATGGGTAAATGTGTGATTATTTTATTTTTCCGTTTCTATAGCAACGCAAAAACATTAGTTCGATATTATTATCGTGTCAACACTCTCTTTCTGATTGCTTACGACACAAGCCTTTGATGTTCTATTGGCCTTTTTTTTGGTCAGCGCATGACAATTTGGAAAATGAAATCTTTTTAGAGGAGATCTATTGCGTGTTGGCAAGAGCTGTTTGGAGCTTTCGAAGGTCAGAGTGCAGAAGAAAAATCATTTATGAACCCATCTACATTGGTAACTAGGATCATTTATCCGTTTTCGTTTAAACACTGTCTCTGAAAGGGGGCGGGGGTCAAATTTTCTTCGATTTCGTTGGACACCTTGTCTTACTATTTACGATAGCCAATGTGCTATTTTTAGTAGCTGTGTCCGATAGTGAAAATTTCGTTATCCCTTGATAGACCATGCTTACAAGCTCTAGGTTTACCGTTACCTTACAATCCCATGCTTTCATGACTTTAAGGAAGATGGCCCTCAAACATCATGGGAAAAGAAAAAATCGCTGTTTTACGACAGTTTTTCCTTATTCCATTATGAATTCTATCCTTTCAAAGACAGATTCTGAACAGTGACTTATTTGTCGTCTACAAATCGATGGGTGAGTGCAACACTATCCTAAGTGCCTATACTTTGTATAGGCACTTAGGATAGTGTTGCACTCAGCCATCGAAATGCTTTCGATCTAAATTTGTCCAAAACTTTGTCATCTGGCAAAAAATTGATAAAAAAGACTAAGATGTTGGATCTTCCATGTTGTTTTCCTGTACATTCTTCCATTGTAAATACATTTTTCCATTGTAAAAGAGTTCTGTGTACAGAATGCTGTTAGGTTTTAACATTCAAATTGGTACAAAAGTTTAGACTTTACAGAAAGAGCATCACCGAATCACTATAAATAATTCTTTCATTCTAAATTTTAAGAAAAGGTGACCAATTGACAGCAACAGACATGTTTGCAAAAAAGGGGAAGCCTTTTTCTTTAAATTTAAAGCATGGGTTGAACTTAAAATGATTTTAGAGTGAAAGTTTATCATGACAGAACCCTTCAGATTTTTCAGACGTCATTCATGAAACGCTTATTGGTTTAGGTAGGGAAGCTGTGAAGTATCCTGTACTTCTTCGAAGACAAAGCCAAGCCATTATAAGGATTTTCACAGTGAAAAACTGAACACTTGCAAAGAAGAGCAGTAGAAAAAGAAAGCAAGGACAATGCCAAAACTGTGGTTTGATCTAAATATGCTACGTTGATGCGGAGAAAACTCAGGCATGTAAATGTTGAAACAATTCATCTATGAATACAGGGTAACATTGTATCAGAGGGCATTGCCTTGCTCCCTACCAAGAAACACGCTAATTTACCACACAAAGTGGTGTAACCTCTACTATATTGCTTCCACGCAAGTAATTACGTTCTTTAAGTTCGCGTTACAATTTTCTTTTTCGTGGCAATCGGTATATTTTCACCCATAACGAACATCGGTGCTGTTTTGCGGCTTTTCTGGCCTCTTTTTCCAGTGTGAGTACATTGTAACTTCAACTTTAAAAATACAAGTTTTGAAGTAAAAGTATCTAGGAACGTGAAATGTGAGATGGAACGTCTTCGGGCTAAAAGTTAATTTCAAATCTAAACCACGGTTCAACAGTTAAAAGTAGACATGCCAGCCAATGTTAGGACTGACTATATGTCCTGGGCCCGTATTCACCAATCATTCTTAAGAATTTTTTTGTCTTTTTTGTCTCCAGAATTTTCTACATTTGTGAGTAACACAACCTCAACCTCTGATTGGCTAAACCGAATGGTGTAGCCAATCAGAAGTTGTGTTTCTTACAAATTTAGAAAACCTTGGATAACAAGACTAATAATATTTTCAAGAATGGTTGGTGAATACGTGCCCTGGCAAGCCTTTTAACCCTTTACCGCACGACAAGATTTTAGACCTGCCAAAACTGAAAGCATTTCCTGATGACAGTTTCAATGTGGCGCATATGAAAAGAGTTTTCTTTGATAGGGTAGAAAACATTGTGGGAAAAGGGGAAAATGCTGGTAACCAGCATTTTCTCCTTTTCCCACAATATTTTCTAAAGCCTTTTCTTTCAGGAGCGTTAAAAGTCGTCATTGTGTGGTAAAGGGTTAAATCATGGTATAAATGAAATCTCTATTGGTACAGATATGGGAATCAGTCACTCAGCATAATTCAACTCACGACCAAATGACAAAATTTTAGACTCGACCAAACTGAAAGCATCTGCAGACGACAATTTCAGAGATAGCATAATTGACAATACAGACGCAATCAATACTTAAAGAAGACTCACTGAATTGCTAGTGTCGCAGGAAGATCAGAAAAATAAAACAATTGTCGTCTTTTTCAAATCCGATAGTAATTTACACACTTTAATAAATCGAAATATTTATTTAAACGTAGGAGATAAATAAAAAAAATACAAGTAATAAGCTGACAATACGAGCGTTTGATTTATGACAAGCTCACAGCAATATAATACAAAGTCGATTTAGCTAAAGCAAAAGTATTTCATGTTTTGAAAGAATGGAAACCTGTGTATATATATATGCAGTAATACAGTATGCTACATTAAAATTCCATACGAGATAACAGATTATATTGCACGATAGTGGCCACATGATAAGCAATAAATTCCCAAGCCATACATGGCGACTTTGATAAGCAAGTTAATCACTTTTGTGGGGAAGAAATCTTCTGCTCTAAATTATAAAAATCAATGAACACACAATCAGGACAATAGCTGCAAAAACAATGTGAAATTTTAGTAGAAATAAGTCAAAAAAGTGCGCAATTTCAGTCCACGTGATAGGAGTAATGTCGACTTCAACGGCATCATCGAGTGCGTTGCTTTCATTGTTGTCAACACATCTAGAAACCTTTCTACTTCCAAAACCTTCGTATGGCTGATTTAGATTTTGATTTGCAGCTCCCGAGACTTGTGGAGGTATCTTGGAGTCATTTTCAATTTTTGTTTTCCCGAATCTCTTGCGAATGAACAACTGCAAAATAGCAGGAATGGGACGTTCCTCTCTGAAACTCGCCACTCTACAGAGAATGACACTGATTATTGTAATTAGCCCTGCTCCAGACATACAACAGGTTATACCAATAGAAAACACGGACAACTTTGAAGAGTTCTTTGGCAGTTCCTCTGATACAAGTGACTGCCAAAACACAAAGGCTAGTAAAACAGTGACGGAGTAGGATATCCTCTCTCCGGAATTCAGAGGTATAACGTGAGTAAATAGAGCAGCGCAAGCCAAAATGAACAGTGGAACAATTTTGTGTATAACTGTAAAATCAGGCTGTCTCTCGAGCACTACAGTAAAGATAACTTCTGATCCGTAAACATTGACCAGGCTGTTACCTGCAGAAGACTGAGACACTGATGATCCTATTATCCTCCACTCTCCGTGGGCAGTCAATAAAGAGATGTCGACCTCAGACGCCATTGGAACCAGCTGTAAATCCTGGCTGGAATATTTAATTGAGAGGAACTCAAAGTTACAAGTATGTCCGTCTTTAGGATATAGCCTCATGTCAAGCTCACAAAATGTGCTTAACCTCCCGAACGCAAATTGTATTACGGTGCCATCTGACAACAGCAAAGTCGATCGAGAACCCGGACCCGAGTTGACAGAATTTACGGGAGCAATGGTAGGACTCCAGAGTTCATCGTCAAGACATACAGTCTGTATATCGGCGTGTTCTGTTTCATTCCAGCGCATGTTTTCATCTGTCCACACCATTAATATGTATCCTGTTGTGTCCAGGTATCCACTGGTCAGGTCGAGATCAACTATACTCCGAAGTGTAATGGAGACATTTATCTGCGGATGGAAGATAATTTTGTCGATTATTAGGACGAACGTTTACTGTTCCACCTTTTTTTTTAGAATTTTTACAAATGCCAATCGAAGAGTCAAAAGATAAAATCGATATTTTTCACCAGTCGAAACTGACAAATATCAAAAAGTATTTCACCGTCATTTCTCGATCAACTACCGGAAAGAATGAAATAAATTACCCTATTAAAACTGG
Organism: Tridacna crocea; assembly: GCA_943736015.1. NCBI lineage: Eukaryota > Metazoa > Mollusca > Bivalvia > Cardiida > Cardiidae > Tridacna > Tridacna crocea. Next base: position 12,444,331 of record OX031063.1, on the reverse strand, counting down.
CATTTAAAACCAAAGGACTGGGCAAACTGGACTTGTTCAATTGTTTCACTTATTGTTCTTTAACGTAGTAGACTCTTAACATTTCTAGTGCAACATGGAATAAATTTCTGTTTAGATACGGATTTATACCGATATAATGCCTTTGCACATTTTAACTGACGAGAAATTCCTTTGATGACCATCTTGAAATTATTTGTTGATACCTTTGTTAGTTTTCAGAAAAAGGATCGTAATTATAATCTCCCTTTGTAATGAGAATATAGTGATTTAAAGATGGTCCTTCAAAATTCGGGCGAAAATTTTACAAAAATACAAAAGAAAATCATCCTTATACGCCCAAAGCCATATGGTTTTCATTCATAAAATCCCAGTAGTCGAAAACCAGCCGACAACAAGAGAAATTAGAGATTTACTACACCCCAGGTCGACACCGACGGGAAACAAATTCTTTTTTTACATGAGCATCTCGCTTATTTACACACCGGAAATACACAAACGAAGCTTCAAACAGATAGCCTAATGTCCGAAGAAAAAATTATGGAAAATAATTACATATTGGACATGACCAAATAGAATGCATGTGCAGACGAAAAAATAAATGTAGCTCAAATGATGATTCTGTCTTTGATAGGATAGAAAACAAATGCTGTCTTGTGGTAAAGGGTTATACACATTAATTTTTTCAGTCTGCAAGAAAGATTGGTCTTTAAATGTTTTTAAAAGTCTTGCATTGCATCGTGCATGTTCTCTGTTTACAAAACACTTAATGGTGCTCTAGTCTTCCCCACAAACATTTAGTGATGCTTAACCGCAAAATGACGACATTCTTATGATAAAACTGCAGAATACAGTCGCTAATGAGAACATTGCCCGACACATGTGTGTTTTATTCAAAGGGACATGTGATGAGAAAAGGAATATTTTTTTATTGTTTGCTTTGTTAGAGAAAGATTGTCCATGTATTCTTGGGCACAAAAAAAAGCCGAAGATAAACGCTAATTTTTTCATAAATGATAAAGGCATAGACTTGAATGCCGCTGAAAGAGAGAGAGAGAGAGAGAGAGAGAGAGAGAGGAAAAAATAGAAATGAACAGAATTTTTAAAAAAATAATGAAACAATGACATACCTGCATTTGTTTCGTCTGGTTCAAAACCGTTCGAATTGTTGCATCGTAATTATTGAATAGATGAGCTTTCAGCTTTTCGATATCGGTATAAGTGTATCCATTCACCGCCGAGAAAAGTAGCAAACAGGCGACAATAAGTATCATTCTATTTTTTTTTTTTAGTTCCTTTGATGGTTTCCGCAGATTTAGTTACGCAATTATCAGAAGTCGTACGTTGCTGTCCATCCTAACCAATCGATATCATTAATTCTGGTATTCATTATACTTTTTTTTTCCACGATGGAAAATACATAAGGAACATGCTGTCACTGCTGTGGTCGAAGGGTGCTTTGCTGCATCTCCGTTATACCAAGCAAGTTACTAAATAAAAATAGATTCGTAGAACCAATCTTGTCAAAAAGACAACTAAATCATAAGTACAATGGGCCTTGGACAGGAAGAAAATATAGCCACAGCAAGCAATCCCTATTTTTAAGGTAGTGGACCTGTAACAGAAAACAGAGCTCTATTTCCACTATGATAATATCTCATAATTATGATCTCTATAATAAAAATCCTTATTACTTATTTTGATATTGTCCCCATGTACATGTATTTGCACTGGATGAAAGTATGCAATGTTTTTTACTTATTATATACTTTGATATTGTCCGCATGTATTTGCACTGGATTAAAGTGTGCAATATTTTTACTTATTATATACTTTGATATTGTCCGCTTGTATTTGCACTGGATGAAAGTATGCAATATTTTTTCGTATTTATCAACCATCAGGAAATTCTATTCCATTTTGCAATAGAAGTGTTAGGGGTCTAATACCGTAACGACCCTGATGGAGGAGCATCTTTTTTAAAAAAAAACATTGTGGGAAAAAGAGAAAATGGTGGTAACCAGCATTTTCTCCTTTTCCCACAATGTTTTCTATCCGCTACCAAAGACAAAACCATCATTTGAGCCACATTAAATTCATCGTCTGCAAATTCTTTCAATTCAGACAAGTTTAAAATGTTGTCGTTTGGTAAGTATTTAAATTCCATTTTACCAAAACATGCTCAAATGAGTTAAAGGCCAAGTAATTGCCAAAATTTCAAAGTATGTGTAATAATACATTTAAATTCAAATTATACCTCTTAAAGGTGGCCCTTCAGAATTTAGGACGAAAATTTTACAAAAATGCAAAAAGAAATCATCCTTATACTCCCAAAGCCTCTTAATTTGCATTCATAAAACGCCACTAGTCGAAAGCCACCCGACAACAAGAGAAATTAGAGATTTAGTACGGCCCATGTTGACAGCAACGGGAGACACGTTTTATTTTTACATGTGTAATTCGCTCATTTACATACCGGAAATACACAGAGGAAGCTTCAAACAAAGCGTCCGAAGAGGACGTAATGGAAAATAATCATTACATGTTTGTTGTGTAATGGAATTTAAGCGTTATTGGTCACGTGCAAGTCACTTGACATTGCCATGCTTTTTTATTTTTGGCGCTAAACGCTACGTAGCCTTTGAGGAAATATCATCAAAATTTTGTTTTTGTAATTTTATGAGTCTTAATTATTGATGATTTTTTTTTTCCATATAAATTTCAGTGATATATGTATATTTTAATTTGGTGAGATGTGAAAAACCTAATTACCCACCTTTAAAGGCATGGAAAATATTGTGGAGATGACAGTCTGTCGTCGTGTGTTCGGGCCATGTGTTAGTCGCTTGTAAAAAAAAACCCTGAAACCAGACAAAAGTAAACAAACGACACAGCTACCTGGCAGGTTTTTCACTTTGCAATGAATTTCTCTGTCAGCGTCTATCACACCGATCGTACAATGACAGATTGTCATCTTCACAATACTTTCTATATTTTAATAGGGTATAATGTAAAATTCAACTACATTTAAATACATGTACCCGTTTTGTTTACATTTGGCCTTTATTGTTACTTTAACCCATTACCACACAATCCCTACTTTTGACGCCCCTGAGAAAGAAGCCTTTTGAAAACACTGTGGGAAAAGGAGAAAATGCTGGTAACCAGCATTTTCTCCTTTTCCCACAGTGTTTTCTACCCTTCCCAGAACGAATTTCAATTTTTCAGTCACTTTTATTTTGTCGTCTGCAAATGCTTTCAATTTGGACCAGTCTAAAATTTTCTCATGTAGTAAAGAGTTAAACTTACAAGAATGACTTCATTGAACTTGAAATATCTATGCATCATTTACTATATGCTTGAGTAAAAACATGTTGGTGATATCTGTATCATTTCAAAGTTGACGTGAACCTTTACCAAATACACGGATCAATGGGCTGGAAACTTTTTCGTGAAAAAGTATGTCCACTTAAATTAATGTCAGTCATTATTACCGCCAGTTCAATAGAGTTGTCTTTCGATGGGAACTCCTTTTGTATATTTAGTAAGACAATGAACTAGTCTTGCGACACTCCATCTGGCGTACCTCGGAGTAACCGGTGATTAAGTCACTCGGCTGTATCTGGTAGTGCGATATGAACCTACATGGTACATTTCATCACCGGAAATGCGCTGGTTTACCGTTCTGAAAACTGTAAGGCTCCGCATACAAAAAAAAAACACCTTGAGTCTCAATATTTTCTATCGAAATCTTTCAAACTGTATTACAGTTGACAATTAGTTCGTACATTCATTTTTAACTTTGTTCTTCAATTCCAGATTGAAGCTTTCACTGACAGATAGATAGATGTAAATGTGAATGACTTCAACGAGGTTGTTTACACGGCGGGGAATCACGTGACACAACAACAACAACAATGACCGTTATTTGAAAAAAATTCCCTGACTTCAGGTAAGAAAATCTTCAATAATTTCGTTAATACATGACCGATTGGAATTTGGTTTGAAGCAGAGAAGGCGGAAGGACTCCAGGGATTTGCTTGATGTGTTAGTTTTTTTAAACAACACCTGATAAAAAAGTTATTGACGAGCAAACAAATTTTTCACCCTGGATAATTTGTTTGCTCGTAAATAACTTTTTTATCAGGTGTTGTTTAAAAAATCTAACACATCAAGCAAATCCCCGGGGTCCTTTCGCCTTCTCTGCTTCAAACCAAATTCCAATCGGTCATGTATTAACGGAATTATTGAAGATTTTTTTACCTGAAGTTGGGGATTTTTTTCAAATAACAGTCATTGTTGTCGTTGTTGTGTCACGTGATTCCCCGCCGTGGTTTATGTCGTTGCTAAACGACTGGCAGTGGTAACGCCAGATCACATGATTGACAGATCAAATGGAAACGACCGTTGTACAGACGATGTTAGACGTAGGTTACGCAATCGGTCGTGTTGTGACGAGTTGAAATGCACCAACACTATTCATTCCTTCGCTGGAAATACGCCGATTCACCGGTCAGCACTAATGCTGCATTTCCAAGAACTGTGTAAGTTTGTAACAATAAAGATTAATATCTCATATATCATGATCACCCAGCATATTGGATAAAATGAAACATTATCAGTGATCACCTGTGTTATGAAATACATGTAGATCTACATACATGTATTATCAATGAATTTATTTAAAGAGCTGCAAGTACTTCCGCTTTATGACACAAAGAGAAAATAAGTCCCACCAACAAAAGCCATGTTTTTCAACAGATCAAAATGTATGGAAGGAATGTGATAGAAAGCTACCCAATGCTAATCTCGTGATTGAGTTCTTTTGAGAGGACAAATTTTACAATTTTCACAACGCGCCGTACACGGAAAATAAGCTCCTTCCACATAAGCCATCTTTTCTAAAGGATCGAAGTATCTCGAAAGAAATTTATGGATTCCTCCACGTTGAATTTTGTTGATTTCCACTTGGTGGTTTCTGAATGAATGAATGAATGTTGTTGTTTTATGGCGCATCGACAGCTTTGGTCATTTAGCGCGCATATCTATGTTAAAAGTTAATAAAAGTGGAGTTGTTTAAACTGAATAAAGTTTGAATATGTTAATGACAATAAAATAATTGAATTAGGAAGTATGCATAAAGGAATTATCGGTTAACTTCAGTCAAAAAAAATTTAAAATTGTGATAAAAAGAATGGAGTTGTGGAGGTTTGAATGTTCCGATGTGAGCACGAAGGCACATGGAGTCTCCCCAGATCAGGAGACACCCATGAACGAGTCCCCCAACCGGAAAACTCAAAGGTTTTTTTTTTTTTTAAATATGAATCGTGTGAATGAATGATGGATTTTAACGAAAAGTTAAAATAGAAATAATGAAGGTGAAAAGGATACTAAGAATTTCAAATAAAATGTATATCACAGACGATTATAAAGGCCAATCTCTTTCAGGTAAGCAATAATTGATTCAATATGGACAGTATCAAAGAGATCCTTGACACTGTTGGAATTGAAGTATTTAGAACGAATTGGCTGGAAGTCTATGCAGTCGATTAAAATATGTTTGATAGAAAATTCAGCACTGCAAGGGACACATTCAGGGGGATTATCTCTGGCAAGGAGCCAGGAGTGAGTAAGGGGTGAGTGGCCAATTCGGAGACGTGCAATTATTACTTCTGAGGAGAAGTCAATTAAATAAAAATTTTAGAAATAAGCGCGTAGACGAACAAGCGCACGCATGCAAATGTACTAAGAGTAGAACGCCATTCTAAGAGCCCGCTGGCAGTTGGCCAAGCGGATTTGAAAATTATTTAAACTAAGAATCAGGCCAAATGTGGTAAATAATGTACACTCTGTATTAGTTTATAGGGTTTTTTCTTTATAGACAATGTTTTTCGAGCCATCTTTCCCAGGGACATTAAAGCTCGTGATTGCGTGGTAATGGGTTAATACGCCATTCATAAAACTGAAACGCTGTAAAATAAGAACATGTCTTGCACCAACATTGGAGGCAATGACCGGTCAATTGTGATCAAGCATCGTAGGTCTACTTCGTAAATTGCCGTAACATTGCAAATATTTCAAAAAAGCAAGTGCTACAAGTAATGAAATTGCGCTGAACATGCTCTTTACCAGGTAATGGACAGTAGTGACATAATGTTTACAAAAATAGTCTTCGTATACAGCCCATGCATCGAGTTTCAGGAAGAAATATTGATGATTTAAAGGTTGGTGTCCAGTTACCAAAAATCTTTTCTGATCTGGTGTCCATGTGCATACTCTGAAAATGAAAATGGTGTCTTGTTAGCATATTTTCCTCTACCCAGGTCCATTCAAAAACGTATATCTTCGCTTTGGATGGACATTTCTAAGTGAAATTTTGTGTTCCTTCAGGGAATACATTTATCTTATCATACAAACTTGTAAAATAAACAATGGTTAGGGGATTTTGTCCGAAAATCTGCAACAAACTTCAAAACAATAAGACCCCAGTTGCTCATAAAGCCACAGCTCGCTTATATGATGGTATTATTATTCCCTAGTATGTGTGTAAACAGATCAATCATTCGTCTTGACATTGCTTTAAATCAACATTTCTATCTAGGTTAATCAGGTCCATAAAAATGAAAATACTTACACTACCTCCGGTTCTTCCATGGAAAATTCGATCTGGTGTACCGAGAACACATGGTGTCCGCGGCTCACGTTGATCAGTGTGTTCTATCGCTCATTGCACTCTCTTGCACTCCGGATCATTACATTCACCTCTGTAGTGGGCTCAGAAAGTAGTCCGTTATTACGTCATATTTTTGTCACATGACCATAACTCAAAATGGGTACACAAACGCCGGTGAAAGAAAGACCAATATCGATTGTTTCGTGTGCTGTTTAAACAGCATCGGACCAATCAGACTTAGTGATAGGAAATGAACAAAAGAAGGATTTTCTGAAAAGCCTAAATATCTTTAAAGGACGATAACTTGATTTTTAATCGTACAAACTTAGATCCAGCGGTGTGTCAAATCAGTTGTCATCATTCATGGGCGCAGCCATTTTTGTTAAAATCTGCGTAAGATTCTTAAAAGTGAAGAGGCTCGAAAAAAATAGTTCCATTTTATACAGGTAAATTCATCATTTTGAACGCACCTATAATGAATCCAGAATCATATTTCCTTTGTCTAACTTACAATTTTACATATGAAACAGTTAAACAGTAACAAAACATCTTTTCCTCGGTTTGACAAGATTCTTGTCATTTAGCCCATCGCAGAGATGTATGTGAGGTAACGAACGACAACTCTGCACGGAGATTGTCGCTCATTGCCTTTTATTGGCTCAATGATACAAATTTGCCTGCTTTTTCGTTCCAAACCAATTCGTTCCATGGCTTGTTCGTCCTATGATGGCCCGCTTCTCCTTATGATTGCTCATGAATATTTATAAATCGAAGTATTTGATTGTAATGTTGGAAATTAAATGTAAAAGGCTAAAGATATTTCAAAATTATAGTTTTAAGGTACATGAGCACTCTCCCTTCAACCGAAAAGGTATTCATTTGCTTAGTGGGTTGACTTTTAAGCCAATATTTGAACAATATGTCTCTTTTTCTTTCAAACTATTAATTTCACACAATGGGTTTCCTTGACAAATACTACTTCAGCGTTCTCAACGCTTTGATTTAGCGTGGTTTATCAGTTCTGGCTGAATCTTTTACTGACAGAGAGATAGATGTAAATAACTTCATCAATGTTGTTTTATGTCATTGTTAAACGACTTACGGTGGAGCAGCCATATATACATAAGATCACGTTCAAATGGAATAACCGCTATACAGACGAGGTTAGATGAAGGAGCGGAATCGGCCGAATTGTGACGAGTGGTGATTCCGCACCTTCAGCTAACCCCTGTATCAAAAACTAAGGTTTTCATTGTGAAATTAAACATTGCAGGCACCCATGTAAATAGCTTAGCAACTACAACAGCCACGATGACCAGCAACCTGTCGCTGAAAAAGATCCCACAGACTTGATAGACCAAGTTGGGCAATAAATGCACCCATTGTTTGTCAACTAAAATGTAGTTAAATCATTTTTCTGAGTGTCTGATAACCATTCTACCTCTGAATTCAACAAACAAATTTAATGGATCTATAATGACGTGATAATATACTTGATATGATTTATCATGAGTATCACGCGGGGATGCATTAAACCCCCTTTTGCATGAGCATGGTTCAGTTATACAGGTAAAGTGGTTTATGCATAATTATCGTGTCCTGTATTAGATCTAGGCCTTTTTTTAACTTCTCGTATTGAAATGTACACAAATTATGACACGGATGAGAGCCCTCTATCTCAGTTGAACCGTTACGTGTTCTGCCTTTTTTCAGTGTCAATTGGTTTTATTCGATGAGCAAAACTTATGCTTCAGAAGTAGTGTAATTTCGGGAAAAGGGGAAAAAATGAGAGTACTACTTTTTTTCGTATCGTTATTTTTTGTGGTGCACGGTTATACGGATGAAGAAGTGGAACGGTTGCGCACAATGATAAATATGAAGAAGCGGAATGTAGGAATTAGGCCATTGGTTAACCAGTCTGAACCGATTGATGTAAGTATTCTGAACAGTCGATCAGATCTTAGCCTGGCTAAACTGGAATCTGGACAGATCTGGAATCTACCTAGACCAAACTGCAATTCTGCAAGGATCAAAATGGGGTTCCAGTTAGGCTATATAGGCAGCTCTACAATCTGCCTGGACCAAATTGGATTATTTTATCGTTTAATATGGTGCGACTACATATTAACCATCTTATTTAACTTAAAACCCCAACATAAAAGATGTTTTAATCAGAAATTCTGATTAAGATTGAATTTGAATGTTTTGCACTTTAGAAAAAAATGCAACGTGGAAAACGGAGCATTTGTGAGAATAACAAGTAAATTGTTTCACACATGTGGATTAATATGATTAAAAAAAATGGGAAAAAATACATTTTGGTCTATACAAAATTATTATTCTAATTTGGTCTTGGCAGATTCCAGATCTGCCTGGGCCGATTCCGGATCTGTCTAAATTCCCACCTGGCCTACGACATATACATTTAAAATTCAATGTATTCTGTGCTAAATGGAAGTTTCTGGTAATATATTCAAAGAATAGCAAATTCGAACTAATCTAATTTTTTACTGAGTAAAAATTATAGACTTGTCCATTCAAGTCGTTGGTAGCTCAGTCTGCTACTCAACTCCACGTTCTATCCGTGACTTGCAACTTCGGGCCCAAACTATGTTTTTTTTTTTTCAATTTTATATTAAAAACCCATTTGTTGCTATTTTAACTCTTTACCACACGACAAAATTTTAGACTGGTTCAAATTGAAAACATTTGCAGACGACAAAATGAAGGTGACTGAAAAATTGAAATTTGATCTGGGAAGGATAGAAAACACTGTGGGAAATGGAGAAAATGCTGGTTACCAGCATTTTCTCCTTTTCCTATAGTGTTTTCAAAAGGCTTCTATCTCAGGGGCGTCAAAAGTAGGGATTGTGTGGTAATGGATTAAAGGTATACTTTTGGGGGATAATAATCTCTTTTCTGGGACTTTGATGATAGTCATTGTGTTGGGATTCATACCACATCCACCGCTGGACCAGCTTTCGATCTCGTGTATCTGGAAATGCAACCAGATGCTTAGAAATAATAGTTTGGGGCCCTGTGTGGCTCAGTGGTAAAGTGCAGGACTCGTAACCTGGAGGTCCCAGGTTCGAGCCTCGCTGGCTCCACTGGGTTTTTTTCACAGGAGTGTCCTTGGGCAAGACACTTCAGAGCCTAGCCTAGTACTGGTGAAACCCAGGAAACATGAATATGTGAACTGTCGCCGTGATATGACTGAAATACTGTTGAAAGCGGCGTAAAACACCATTCATTAAAGAAATAATAGTTAACCCTTTACCAGACGACAAAATTTAGCCTTGTCCAAATTGAAAGCATTTGCAGACGACAATATTAATAATATAAAAGGTACAACTTTTCTTTGATATGGTAGAGTACATTGTGGGGGGGAAAAAAGGAGAATGCTGGTTGCCAACATTTTCTCTTTTTTCCAACAATTTTTTCAAGAGCTTCTTTTTCCCAGAGTCGTTAAAAGACCTTTTGCGGACAGTGTAGGTCAAGATCAGACTGCACAGAACGTGCAGTCTGATCTTTAATTTACACTGTCCGATAAGGAAATATTAATCCCCAAAAAGTAATTTTGAAATAGCAATATTTTGATTATTTGATAATTGGAGTGCAACACGCGAAAAGGTGCATTCGGACATTTGCGTAAAGTGTCGTCTCAGATTAGCCTGCGCAGTCCGCGCAGGCTAATCCGAGACGGCACTTTACGACTAGACTACAGTAGATTTTGTGCTACAGTAGACTTGCGTAAAACAGAAAATCACATAAAATCGGAAAGTGTCGTTTCGGATTAGCCTGCGCGGACTGCACACGCTGATTAGAGACGACACTTTACGCAAATGTCCGAATGCACCTTTTCGCGTGTTGCACTTCATATCGAAATGAATATTAATGTAAGTTATTTAGTAGGAAAAGGAGGTATAACCTTTGTTCGACAAATCAGGTTTTGACTGTATTCATAGTTGTAAACGGTACATGAAATAATGTTATATTTCAGGTATATGTCAGGTTCATCATACGTAGTCTTATACACTTCGACATGTCCAATGGTCAACTGGAAACAATTGGCTACATGGTGGCGGTTTGGTATGACGAGAAGTTAGCATGGACCGGTACTGAATTTGATCATATTCCAAGACTTCATTTAAGTAGCAACGAACTATGGGAGCCGCACATTGTACAGCTAAATGCGATGCCGGAAGAAGTTCAGCTTGACTCAATTACACTATTCAGTGATGGTACGGTGGCAAGATTCGTTATCCGGAAATTTTTCACATTCTGTGAGTTAAACATGAGGTACTATCCAAGTGACGAACACGAATGCAAATTTGAATTCTTGTCCATAAAGTATGCAGCTGATGAACTATCTTTGATACCTGATACGACTGTTCCTGGTTCTTCTGGCGTTGATATATCTCTCCTAAACAGCCATGGCGAATGGTCGGTGAAGGACACTTACGTGGAGAATCGATACACGAAAATAAACTTGGGCGGAATAGAAACTGAATCTATAATTTACACATTAGTGTTAAGCAGACAGCCAGAGTTCAATGTGATTCACAAATTTGTTCCTCTCGCTGTTCTTGGGCTAAGTACTCTTTTCACACACATTGTTCCGCTGAAATCTGGGGAGAGAATTTCTTACACCGTGACATTGCTGCTCGCCTTCATTTTCTGGCAAGCAATTGTCGCAGAGGAACTACCCAAGAATTCGTCTAAGATATCCATATTTTCCTTTCTGCTAACTGCCATGTTGTTTCTGTCGGCATGTTTTACGATAATGAGCGTAACGCTATGTAGGATTGCAGACCTTGATCCCAGCAGGAGGATACCAAGAAGTTTACAAGCACTCACCAGGAAGTTCCGGGCGAAGATAAAAGTAAACGAAAAGTTATCAAGACAGGATTCGATGAGTGATATCTATAGAGTCGATGACAGGCACCACAGACAAACACATAAGTATCCAAATGGACGACAAGTTACAAAAATGAATGGACACACAAACAGAAACGTTGCAAAATATGTGGAAGATTCTCGGCCGGTATCTTGGTATGAGGTGGCCAATAGTATCGACAAGTTGTTATTTATAACCCACGTGACCTTTGCTGTACTGGCATCTATCGCAGTAATTCTTATTTTCACTCTGGAGTAAAGATTTGTGACTGTATCTGACTGAGAGATACAGAGATTGGAAAGATCGAAGAGAAGGTTAATTAACCAATAACCACACAATACCTAATTTTGACGACCCTGATAAAGAAGCCTTTAGAAAACATTGTGGGAAAAGGAGAAAATGCTGGTAACCAGCATTTTCTCCTTTTCCCACGATGTTTTCTACCCTTCACAACACATTTCTCAAATTTTCAATCACTTTTATTCTGTCGTCTGCAAATGCTTTCGATTTGGACTAGCCTTAAACTTTGTCGTTTGGTAGTGAGTTAACCCTTTACTAAACAATCCTGGATTTTAACGACCCTTATGAAGAAGCCTTCTGAAAACATTATTGGAAAAGGAGAAAATGCCTGTAACCATAGATTTGTTACTGAGACAGAAAAAGAGATGAAAAAGATTGAAGAGACTGTTAATCCTTTACCAAACAGTCCCTGGTTTTTGCGACCCGGAGGCAGAAGCCTTCTGAAAACATTTTGGGAAAAGGAAAAAATGCTGGTAACCAGCATTTCCTCTTTTCCCACTATGTTTTCTACCCTTACGAAGTCAAGTTTCATTTTTTTGAGTTAAGGTTATTTTGTTGTCTGCAAATCTTTCAGTTTGGACAAGTCTAAAATTTGGCGTTTTATACAGAGTTAAAATGTGTTTCAGTTGCATCACTTCAACCATTGAAGCTATGTAAAGGGACCTTTTATGATTTTGGAAGCGATTTAAGTTTTCTTTTTAAGAACCGGAAATAAATACACATTTTTCTCTGCAAATTTAAAGAAACTGTTTGTAAAAAGGTGTTAAAATAAAGAGGTGGTCACTTTGCAATAAGTAAACCTGTCTGTTTAATGAGATAAGATATGACGTCATTGTAACTGATGAATTGGAACATTTGTAGTTTAAATATATTTTATTGTATATATAAACATACAAATGGATTGGGACGAAAGCTGATAAGAGCTTATAGAGTCCCTTTCCAAAGCAACAACATCCACATGACAGAAATAAAGAAAATGAGAGAAAGAAAACAAACATATACATACAAAAATTGGTGAGCAAGCTAGAGAAAGAGAGACAAAGAGAGAGAGAGAGAGACAGAGAGAGACAGAGAGAGAGAGGTGGGCCTTTTTGAAAACCATTCGTTAAAACGCTTACTTTCCCTTATATACGACTGAACTTTCAAAAAGATTTCTTCATTTTCCTGAAAAGTAAGAAAATCATTTCCAAAGAGGAGTGTTTGAAGGTCTATAGTAATTTCATAATACGATATGGGGCGAATGAACTTATTTCTTATAGTTTCATAAAGTGGACATTCAAAGAAATAGTGTGCATTTGTCTCTATAGCACCACATACACAGTTAGGAGAGTCAACTACATTTCTTAAGTACAGATGGTGCTTTAGGAACTGCAATTATTTCGTAACCTAGTATGCAAAATTTGAAGGCGTCTTTGTCCTATAAAAAACAATTTATTTGGATATGGCCTATTAATGTCCAGATACCAGGTATCTGGAACATTTGCGTAAACTGTCGTCTCGGATCACCGTAAGCAGTCCGAGACGGCACTTTACGACTAAATTAGATTTTGGCCATCAGTAGACATACGCAAAACAGAAAATTACATAAAAACGGAAAGAGTTATCTCAGATAAGCCGGAGCAGACTGCGCATGTTGATCCGAGACGACACTTTACGTAAATGTCCGAATGTCCCTTTTCGCGTATTGTAGGCCATATAGTACAACTGCTCAATGGGGTAGATAGTATTTTGAGTTAGTTTAAGGAGTATCATCCTACAGGGCTCTTGTACCATATATACTTTTCAAAATGTTATAAGATTCATTAATTTGACCTAATTGAAGGGGTACCATCCTTAACTCTTTACCACATGAGAGAATTTTAGACTGGTCCAAACTGAAAGCATTTGCAGATGACAAAATAAAGGTGACTGAAAAATTGAAATTTGTTCTGGGAAGGTTAGAAAACACTGTGGAAAAAGGAGAAAATGCTGGTTACCAGCATTTTCTCCTTTTCCAACAGTGTTTTCAAAAGGCTTCTATCTCAGGGGCGTCAAAAGTAGGGATTGTGTGGTAATGGGTTAAGAGCTCTTGTAGCATATATAGGCCTACTTTTCAAAATTTTGTAATGGCCATTTCTTTTATCCCTTATCTTTTGTTGTAACTAAAATGTCTATGTTTTATAAAGTTTTTATTTGAAATGTTGGAAGTTCTTGAAACGTATGAGTCTCAGGCATTTTCTACCTATATTGTTAAATTAAAATATAGGTGCAAACTAGTGTGTTGGAGTTAATTCCTTTGTTTGAAAATAAACGGCCTTTTCAACCTTTCTACAGTTATATTTTGGCAGCCATTGCATCTGTCCATGATTTCCAGTAGTTTCTTATACAAGTATAACAGCTTTTCGAGAAAAGTAAAGAACTGGTACTTAGTCTTTAATTTTGAAAATTGATTCTATTTTAAATGTTTAATGATTTAATGATTCCAACTACCACGAACGATAATCTTACAGCGTATTTTCATTGTGTGAATTTTTATTTTGATTCGTTCCCCTTTAAGGCGGCACAAAGTTCTGCGTAGGTGACAGACTTTACTTGACAAGATAGAACCCTCTTCGGCTAGTCCAGGGTCCGTATCCACCAACCATTCTTAAGAATATTCTTTGTCATGTTCTTCAAGATTTTCTAATTGTGAAAGTAACAGAACGTCTGATTGGCTAAACCAAATGGTTTAGCCAATCAGAAGTTCTGTTACTTTCACACTGACAAAATTCTGAAGAATAACACAAAGAATATTCTTAAGAATGGTTGGTGAATACGGGCCCAGGACAAGTTTGGCTGAATGGCAGTCTATTTGTAAGGCAAACCATGGCAATCGATCGATTGCTTCCAGCGACAAGTATTCATCTGCTTAGTGGTGTGAAGGTGGGCGTTGTCATGTTATAAAATAAAACCTGGACAGATTGCATAAAGACCTAAATGAATGTTATTAATCTCTTGACATGGATGTCTATTGTTTACCTGGCAAAGGACCAATTCCCAGGTCACCGATATTGGACTCTCGGGGTAGGCCTACACATGTTTATTATTTGAAAGTGTTAAGTCTTTGCCATGTAAAGAAATTTTAGACCCGTCAGTATTTAAAGCAGTTGCAGAGGTCATCAAATATGGCTACAACATTGTTATTTGTCTCTGAAAGAATAGAAACATGTTTATCAGCATCTTCAGCCTTTTCCACATTAGGTTCAAAAGCCTTTTCCTCAATGCCGTTAAAAATGGGACTGTTTGGTAAGGGCTAAAGATCTTGCGAATACCTTTTCGGAGGAAAACAAACAGTATGGTACAATATTATTCAGACATCTTTCGGTATTAGTCTACGACATCCAATCAACAACTATTAACAACTATTACCAAACGCTCTTTATTTTCAGTGGAAAACAATTTTTAACAGGCAGGCGGCTTGTTTCGGTTTATCTTTAATTAAGTCGTAACAAATCCAGTCTTTTTGGTAAGGTCTCGTCAAAAAAAAACTGATGAAATAAAAGGCGTTTCTATCCCGCTGATAATAATAACTGATGTAAAAACGAGTGTTTCCATTGCGTTGATAGCAACAACTGATTTAACAATGGGTGTTTCTACCCCGTGGCTGGCAACAGCTGATAAGGCAACAGTTGTACCTGTGCTGTTGATAACAACGATTGATGTAGCAACGATTTTTTTCTATCCCGCTTATGGTAACAACAGATGAGGCAATGAGTGTCCCTGTGTTGTTGATCACAACTGATGTAGCAACGGGTGTGTTTTATATGGTTGATGACAAAAGCTTTTGAAAAAATAGTTTCTTATCGGTTGATTACTCAGCTGATGAAGCAACAAGTGTTTCTATCCTGTTGGTGAGAACAACTGATATAGCAAAGATGTTGTTTATCCCATTGATAACAAGAGTCAATAAGCAATTAGTGATCCTAAACTGTTGACGACAACAGATAGTGAAGCAAAGTGCAGTCTGATCTAGGGTCTACACTGTCCGTTAAGAAAATATTCATTCCCAAGAACAGACCTTTGAAAGACCATTATTTCGGCTTTTATTATCGATTTGATATTTTTTTGGCATTTTAGTTATTTAACAGGATAAGGGTTAAGAGCATTGTCTAAGAACCTTACTGTGAAGTGTTTCCTAAGTTTGAAGTAACACAAGTCCTGACTGACAAAACAAAATTGTTTAGCCAATCAGAATTAGATTTAGAATGAAATTACGAATTCATACTTAATACCAATCTTAAGCCTAAAAACTCGTATGTGCCCGTTAACTCTTTACCACACGAGAAAATTTTAGACTGGTCCAGATTGAAAGCATTTGCAGACCACAGAATAAAGGTGACTGAAAAATTGAAATCTGTTCTGGGAAGGGTAGAAAACACTGTGAGAAAAGGAGAAAATGCTGGTTACCAGCATTTTCTCCTTTTCCCACAGTGTTTTCAAAAGGCTTCTTTCTCAGGGGCGTCAAAAATAGGGATTGTGTGGTAATGAGTTAAAAGATTAAGTATAACGCAAGGTTCGAGCCAATAGTATTCACTCAACCATCAAAGGTAAATTTAAACAGCAACTAGATGTACGAACAAATTCTATGCCCATCAATTAATGTATTTTAAATGTGATTTGTGTATTATCGAAAGGTATTACAAAATGTCGTTATCATTCAGCCGTGATAAATGCGTCAAAACTATAAATTGGACGTGATAAGTTTGCCATCTACGTGAATCACTTGATTAAACTTAAATTACCCCATCGATAGTCCTGTATTTAAGCCTTTACCACACAACAAAATTTTAGACTGGTCCAAATTGAAAGCATTTGCAGACGACAAAATAAAAGTGACTGAAAAATTGAAATTTGTTCTAAGAAGGATAGAAAACACTGTGGGAAAAGGAGAAAATGCTGGTTACCAGCATTTTCTCCTTTTCCCACAGTGTTTTCAAAAGGCTTCTTTCTCAGGGGCGTCAAAAGTAGGGATTGTGTGGTAATGGGTTAACCTGGCCACTGAATTATTGAAGTATATATCGTAGGTTTACTTAAAAAAAACCTCGTAACTACAGCTTGAAACAAGCTGTAGTTACGAGGGTTTTTTTAAGTAAACCGACGATAAGCAGCTGGCAACGTAAAATATAAATCTTCAAGTTGATAAACCTTTCATTAATATTTTACATTATTGTTTAGTTCTGGGAATACATGTTTAAAACCACGAATCGTGAAAAGATGAAATAAACATGATCGAGTTGGTGTTGTAGATTATCTCGTCACGGTACTTGATTTTAAATCTCTTATCCCGAACACAAACAATAATATAAACTCAGAATTAAAGGTTTATCGAGTCAAACATATAACAGCTATTTTCACGACCTATGGTCTATGTTCACGTCTTCAATGAGCAAGCATTGGTAAACAAATAACAGAAGTATCGTGTTCGCATTATACTTCAAAATACAACAACATGCCGCATGTCGTTACCGTTCAATGGTCTGTAACAAACGTCATATCTCAGAGTAACAAGTGCGTTACTCACCAAAACTAATAAGTCGCGTTGTTGTGTTAAACAGTGAAAATGAGGAAAGCGTTTTGTCTTGTTTTATTATTTTATACGGTGTATGGATACACTGACGAAGATGTGGCAAGTTTAAAGACAATGACTTTGATGAAAAAACGTGATGTCGGAATTAGGCCATTATTCAACCAGTCTAACCCAGTCGAGGTGAGTATTTGAAATATGATTAGATCTATATCTCAATTTACCAAAATTCAATTTTCACTTCATTTGGTTAGCCTTTTAACTCTTTACCAAAGCCTTGGTTTTCAAGACCCTTGTAAGGAAAGCTTTTGAAAACCTTGTGGGAAAAAGAGGAAAATGCTCATAATAAGCAATTATGTTTTCATGTCTTTGTGTTCCAAAGTGACGTGTTACAAGAAGTAAAACAATATGTTTTTTTAAACCGAAAACAGCTTTATTAATGAAAAACTAAAACAAAATGTAATATTATTTTATTCATTTGTTTGTGAACAAAACAAACCGTTAGTAAGAATGGATAAAATGTTCAGCTTGTTAATATGCTTTCAACCAATCTAATATTTTTCCCGTGCAAAGAACAAGACAATGCAATTTGCTATATTGAAAAATGGCAAAATAGGGATCGTTTTTAGAAAACAGAAAGTAAAGTTTCAGTTTTTAAACATTAACTTTTGAAATATGCTAATTTGTTAATAAATTTTACCGACCTCTTTCTTTCTCTATTAGTAGAAATACATTATTTTATTTCATGCCTTCTTGAAAGTTATCGAGAAATATCGGTGAAATATTTTTAGATATTTCATCGTTACGACCCGTGAAAATACCGATTTTTCTTTTTTTTTAATACTGCAGTTTGTTAGCGGTTCGGCAAAGCATACGAAAGATGTTGAAAAATAGCGTGGCTTTTTCTTATTAAAAGCTCATTTGTCAATATGATACAGGAGACACCGAACGAAGACTACTGTTTGTCTAGTACTTTTAAAGTAGTACAACTTACTATGATTGCTTTGAGAAGAATGAGCTTAGACTCTAAATATGCCTTTATCACCAAAAAGATATGGACGTCGTGTAAATCCAGTTCGACATGCCCCGGCTTGATGATAATGTCTCTCTTTGAGCGCCTATAACTTTACCCAAAAATCAACAGAGTTCAGCCGATCAGATGGTAAAATGAAACGCAAACACACTAATATAATTTCTACCACTATGCTGTGCAGTTCTATAAACTTATTAAGAAAATCTTCGTTATTCATGAAACTCCCCTGTATAGGGCTATAAACATGTTGGATTGTGCAGATCAAAAGTCGGACTGTGCAAGCGGTAACTTTGCATCGTGATTTTGACCTATG
The DNA here is from genome assembly GCA_943736015.1 of Tridacna crocea. Lineage (NCBI taxonomy): Eukaryota > Metazoa > Mollusca > Bivalvia > Cardiida > Cardiidae > Tridacna > Tridacna crocea. The sequence goes on along the minus strand of OX031063.1, from coordinate 12,425,576 downwards.
CTATCCGCGTCAATTTTCTATAAGCTTATGAAAACTTAAACGTTATTATGAAAGACGGTTTGTTTTATTTCAGGTATATGTCAGATTCATCATACGGAGTCTCATACAGTTTGACATGTCTAACGGACAACTGGACACAATGGGGTACATGGTCACATTTTGGACAGACGAGAAGTTAGCATGGAACGGTACTCAGTATGATCATATCGGGGCACTTCATCTAGATAAAGACGATCTCTGGCATCCCCATATTGTGCAGCTAGATGCCATGCCAGAGGAAGTCCAGCTTGAATCCCTTACGTTACTAAAGGACGGGACAGTTATCAGAGTAGTGATCCGAAAATTTTACACGTTCTGTGAGTTAAATATGCGGTACTATCCAAGTGATGAACATTTATGTAAATTCGAATTTTTGTCCATCAAGTACGGAGCAGATGAGTTATCTTTAAGAAATGACAAGGGTAGGTTGAACACTCGCGGTGTTGACACATCTCTCCTTAATCATCACGGAGAATGGTCCATTCAAGACACCTGGGTGGAGAAGCACTACATGGATATCGACATTGGTGGAATTCGAACCGAATCCATCATTTACTCTCTTGTGTTAGACAGACAGCCAGATTTCAATGTAATCCACAAATTCGTTCCTCTTGGTGTTCTGGGGCTAAGTACTCTTTTCACACACATTGTTCCGCTGAAATCTGGGGAGAGAATTTCTTACTCTGTCACATTGCTACTTGCCTTTATTTTCTGGCAAGCAATTGTCGCAGAGGAATTGCCCAAGAACTCATCAAAGATATCTATATTTTCATTTCTGGTAACCGCACTTCTAGTTGTGTCATCAAGTTTTACTATAATGAGCGTAACACTATGTAGGGTCGCTGATCTTGACCCCAATAGGAAAATTCCAGAAAGTCTCCAAAGGCTGTCTAGGAAATTCCGTGCGAAGACGAAAGTTTACGAAAAGTTTCAAAGACAGGATTCGAACTTGAGTGACATCTATAGTAGTGATGAAAAACAAAATCATAATCATACAAATGAACATGGTATAAAAGAGAATGGAAAGACATCTAGTAACGGTGAAAAAATTGCAATAGAGGATTCTCGGCCAGTATCTTGGCTTGAGGCAGCCAATGCTATCGACATGTTACTATTTATTGTACACACGATCCTCGTTATACCATCTACCATAGCGGTCATACTAATTTTCACTCTAGAATAATCTTTGGAAACAGGTTAAACACAGAAGTCAGGGTGCGTATTCACCAACCATTCTTAAGAAGGTTCTTTGTCTTAATCTTTTTGATATAAGTTTTTCTGATTTTGAAAGTTAAAGAACTTCTGATTGGCTAAACCAAATGGTTTAGCCAATCAGAAGTTCTGTTACTTTTACATTGACAAAATTCTGAAGAATAAGACTAAGACTGTTTTTAAGAATCCTTGGTAACTACGGACCCTGGACAGACATGTGAGCATAATAGTAAAGGTATATCATTTGTCATGGCGACAACTGCCACTACCTTTGTGCGCCTGTTGTTTCTTCACTAGCGCTAAAAAGCAAAATCTCAAGCGACAAGTTGACTATCGTACAAGAACAGGCTTCAAATTTACCATGCATTCTGAATTGCATTATTTTTTTAGATTTAGAAAGTAATGTATTTCATGACTGGCTTAACCGATTCTAAACAATTCAGTTCAGCCAATCAGAAATTGTATCACTTTCAAGTTTTCAAAAGTTTTGAAGAATTGAATAAAGAATGTTTTTTTAAGGATCGTTGCTGAATCCTGGTATAGGATTGTAAAGTTGCTCTCGGGTACCGTGTCGCTGTTACATTCATCGGTTCTTGGTAAAAGGTTTTGTTACAGCTGGGATCCGAACGCACATCCATGCACCATCGAACTTGTGCTGTATGATAGATGATGGGCTTGTCAGTGATTCATACCGTTCTGGTTTCGTATCCGTGGGCGATAACGCGATTTAATTATCTTTCTTTGATAGCTCTGGAAAACAAGATAGCAAAAGAAGCAGTTACTTGTAAAAAGTAACTGTTCCTGTAGCACACTACTGTTTCTTTACTGTTTATTTGACCACAAAAGTCTGGACGCGTCCAAATTACGCGCACTTGCAGACGAAAAATCAAATTTGGCTCAATTGACGTCATTCGTCTTTTAATGGTAGACAATTTGTTGGAAAAGTTGAAAATGCTGATAATTAGCAGTTTTCTCCTTTTTTCCGCGATGTTTTCAAAAGGCTTCCTACTCAGAGTCGTCAATATACGAGATTGTTGGGACATAGATTAAAATTGATTTTCCTCTCTTTAAAATATTGATGTTTTACATGAAGCGTAACACGTTTTGACAGATTTAAAATAATTTGTACATCAAAAGGTAGAATAGAAAAAGAAAGATGATATTAGAATTGGCTTGCGTCACGGGGAAAGGGGCAATTTGACATTCCCGTAAAATGTCGTCTCGGATCAGCCTGCGCAGTCGGCGTATGCTAAACCGAGACGGTGCTTTACAAATACATTAAAATTTGTTGTTCAGTAGACTTGTGCAAAACAGAAAATTGCATTAAAACGGAAAGTGTCGTTTCGGATCAGCCTGCGCGGACTGCGCAGGCTGATCCGAGACGACGCTTTACGCAAATGTCCGTATGCCCCTTTTCGCATGTTGCAAGCTATCTAATAATAACCTCAGACAAAAAATATTGAAACCGGATGTTTTCTTTTTTATGATCCAAAGTTAAAGTCGAAAACTAAATGGGGATCGTTTTATCCTTCACCGAAGGGTACCGTATATTAAAAATCCCTAGAAAGAAGGCTTTTTAAAATCAGTGTGGAAAGGGAGCAGACCCTGGTTGGTAACCAACATTTTCTCCGTTCCCAATAAAGTTTTTTTCATTGTCAGAGACAAAGCCCATCGTGTGTGTTGCATCTAAATTTGTCGTTTGCAAAAAGTCAAATCTAAATTTTTGTCGTCTGATAACGAATTAAGTTGAAGTTTTACGTAAACGAAAATGCCCCAAAGGCAAAAAATTATTTTGAAAATAAAATTTACATAAAGCTTATAAACACTGGAGAATTTTTCTCTTTGTAAATGCCTTCTACGAGGTTTTATCGCCCCGTCTGGGCGGCTCAGTAGCTAGCATATGTGACCTGGAAGTTGCAGGCTCGATACACGGTTGCGGTAAACTCTCCGATTTTTCGCCTCTAGTATATCTGACTCGTGAACTGGAGGTTGCGGATTCGATATCCGGTTGCGGCGAACCCTCCGATTGATTGACTCTCACCTCTGATGCTTGTGAGAAAACTTTGAATAGTCACTGGCTTTGGAAAGAAAACTGTGACATTACTGATGTGACACTGCCAGGAAACACATGGCTGCGTCACTGACCTCCGTGATATGACCTAAGCAGTTAAAATGGCGTTAAACTCCAATACAAACCAACCAAACCAAGGTTTTTATCATTATTTCAGTACTATCACTGCTAAAGTTGAATTTTACAAAATATTTTTTCTTTGGTTCCGTCGCCATTAGGCTCTTGCTTTATAATACCAGGTCAATAGTGTAGGGGTGGAACCTCTCCAACACGAAGGTTTTGGGTTTGATACACATACATGTAATTGGCCTTAAAAACGCGAGAATGGACATTTGGACAATTGCGTAAAGTGTCGCTCGGACCAGCCAGCGTAGTCCGTGCAGTGTAATCCGAAACGAAACTTTCCTTTTTTATGTAATTGTCAGCTTTACGCAAATCTAATGTATGACAAAATCTAATGAAGTCGTAAAAATGCCGTCTCGGATAAGCCTGCGCAGACTCATCCGAGACGACACGTTGCGCAAATGTCCGAATGCCCCTTTTCCCGTGTTGCAGGCCAAATATATCAGCGATACTCTAGTAAAAGTGGGTTATATGCATTTCCGTGATCTATTATACCAAACGAGTCATCACATATTTATGGGTCAATGAAATTCATTATCTTATAATCGTCTAAATCATGAGGTAGACTGGTCCTTTGGCATGCACAGAAAAAAATGGCCAATAGCGAAAAGTATCGATCCATGGCAGCCTGCGCTGACTGCGTACTCTACTTTCGACATTATTTCAGTTATATCGTATAAGAACTAAAATTATGGCCACTGAGTATATATTCGGATTTATCAAAAAACATACCCAAAGCATTATGAGCTATGCTCTGTGAAAAGGAGGCTTAATGCATCTGCGAAAAGTATCGACCCAGGTCAGCCTGCGCACTCCGCGCAGGCTGACCTGGGTCGATACTTTTCGCTATTGATCATCTTTCTGTATGGCCAAGGACTTGTCCATCTCATGATGAAATTGGCTGTTAAAACAGTGGATATTAGGTTCCATAAGTATGTGACGGCTTGTTTTGTACCATGGATCACGGAGATACATCAAGCCCCCTTTTATCAGAGCATGGCTCATACTTGCACGTCTCACGTCTACGTCACTAGGTGTATCAGGGGAGGGAACAAATCTATTTAAGGTAGGATACTTCTAATGAATCAAATCGTTGAGAACGCTGATGTGGCATTTGTCACGGAAGTCACTGTGTAGAATTAATACTTTTTAAAAAAATGTTATTCAAATATGAACTTAAAAATCAACCTCCTTAGCAAATCAATACGTCTCTTTGGTTTAAGGGAGAGTACTGATATCCAAGTTTGCATTATTTATGTATTGGTGGTCTCCCTTTGATCTTGTAAGAGGAGTCAGGAGTAACGTTCCTTAACGGAAGGATGCATGTTGGGTACAGAGACAAACCATTCAATATATTGAATTAAATTAAATCTATGCCTTAATGTTTTGATTTCGAGATATCTTTGGCCGTCAGGATAAAATTACAATAAACTTTTCTACCTTTATATACATGCACAATCAAATGGAGTAGCATGCAGTCATGGGACGAATAAGCCCAGGGACAAACTGGTTTTGGAACGAAAAATCCCGGAAGCAAAGCGGTCAGTAGACATATTTGTGTATATCATTGTGCCAAAAGAAGGCTATGGGGGTGTTGAAGCTATTTTCAATCAAAAAGAAGTATTTCCATGATCGGTGGCCTAACGCTATTTCCAATTATATATCTAAGTGCTATCGAAAAACTCATTTATCTCAGAAAAATTGAGTTTAATTGCTTGCACAAAATACGATACATGGTCTTCAAATTTCAGTATTGAACATTTATTATTTTATATAATTTTTATATTATTTTTTTATTAATTATGATTTATAAATCTAAAAACACTATATTCTCATTACAAAGGGAAATAATGATTACCTCCCATTTCAGGAGCATAAGTATCTACAAATAATTTTAAAATAGACATTCTGGGCGTTAAAAACCGCAAAAGAATTATATCAGAATAAATCCTTCTTTTTATCATATAATAAGATTCGATGTTTCACTTGAAGCGCTGGGGGGGGACATCAACAAGAGTGTTAAACATTGTGGGAAAAGGAGAAAATGCTGGTTACATTTTCTCTTTTTCCCACAATGTTTTCGGAAGGCTTCTTCCTCTGGGTCGTAAAAACCAGAGATTGTTTTGGAAAGGATTAAAATGACCAGCCCGCATAGCTCAGTAGGTAGAGTGTAGGACTCGTGAACGTAATGTTTCGAGTCATTTGAGGGTGTGGGTTCGATCCCCATCTAAAATTACTAATAAAATTACTAATTAACTTTCGGATGAGACTTTAAACCGAGGTACCGTGTGGAGATGATATACATCGAGGACGTTTAATAACCAGGCGTAACTTAAGATGGGTTTTGTCCTGTATCTGCACTATCCCCCGTAACAATACTAACAGCCTTCACGGGGTGCTGCCCACATGGACAACCGGTGGCGACGATAAATAAACGCAAACTCAATCAATCAAAGGGTTAAAAGTCAGGGCTGTGTGGAAAAGGATTGAATCAGTAATTGGTTTATAAAATATGAAACAGTGTTTAGCCAACCATATCATTAAACAAGGACTGATAGATACAAATACAAATTCGTTCAAACTTTCTGGTGGATAACAACCGATTTACTGGATTAAAAAGAAAAAGAAAGTAAACAAAAGTAGACGTTTGCCAAACTTCGGAACTGCAAATGATGACGAATCCTTTTCTGTGTATTTTATTGATTGCGTCTACAGTCACTAGCCAATCGTATCACGACGTTAAAAGACTTAAGGAGCACTTATTCCGAGACTACGATGGGTCTATACGACCTGTGCTTAACCAGACTTCACTAATTCAGGTAAAAAAATTTTTATTTACATGTTTATTAATTAAAAGCTGCTATTCCGATTTTCGTGTTCTCACCCAAGTTTGAAAAAAAAATGAGCTATGCTTTGTGAACAAGGGGCTTCATGCATCTGCAAAATGTATCGACCCATGTCAGCCTGCGCAGTCCGCGCAGGCTGACATGGATCGAAACTTTTTGCTGCTATTCATGTATTTACATGGCATCAAGGCCATTCTACCTCTAGTTTAATTCATTACCAAACGATAATATTGTAGGCTTGTCCAAATCGAAAACATTTGCAGACGACAAAATAAAAGTGACTAAATTTTTGAAATTTGTTTTGAGAAGAGAAGAAAACATTGTGGGAAAAGGAGAAAACGTTGCTTTCTGCATCCTGAACTACAATCTCATATTAAATAAAGTAAAATCCGAATACATTGTATATAAAAGGAAAATATGATCGGAGTGGAACCTAGGCTAATGCTTTAGCATTGTCTCCGCTATGTTTGAACTTTTCACACCAGAACTGATTCAACTTTCTTTCCAAATCACCGGCTACTTTTCTCACACGTATCAGAGGTAAGAGACGAAAAATCGTCTGAATAGGTCTGCCTCTACCAGATATCGAACTCAAAACCACCAGGTCACCAGTCGGAAACGCTTACCACGTAGCCCCTTTACTAAACAAAAAAAAATTAGACTTGTCCAAATTGGAAGCATTTGCAGACGACAAAATAAACTTGACTCAAAAATTGTAACTTGACATAGGAAGAGTAGAAAACATTGTGGAAAAGGAGAAAATGCTGGTTTCCTTTACCCACAATGTTTTCAGAAGGTCTCTTCCTCTGGGATGTAAAAACCAGGGATTGTCTGGTAAAGGGGTAGCGTTGTAAATCAGATTTTTAAAGGGAAAAAAACGAATTATACTGCCTGTATTGGTTTGATATGAAAAACCACAAATCAATGTTTATACTACTTATTATCTGAACATATAAAGTTATAAAGGCAAAGCTACGCAAGCGACTACGCACAACCGCTCACTCGTTTCAAAAACGAAATATTTTGGAAGATGACGTTCTAATTTCAGTTCTAATTTTAAACTCTTTGGATTGGCTGAATTAATCTCATATTTAAGATATGTTGTTAGCCACACGTAGTTCAAACTAAAGCACTTATAATATACTAGTATTTTTCAGATAGATCAAGTGAGGGATTTCACTCACAACACCAAGTTCTCATACATTTCTTCTGATTCCTTTGATGTTTTACACCAAATCTATTCTCCTAGCGGCGTAACACGATGTATTGCTCTCGGCATACAAAACGCCAGACAGAACATCTATGTATTTTCAAATGGCTGAAATGACAAAAAGCATTTAATCGCAATAGTCCAAAATTTTCACTCTTTACCAATAGTTCTTTTTTAACTTCTAAGGTAGTGAAATTGTTTCTTGTGTCCAATGAATGTTATGTCCCAAAAATACAATATAGGCCTCTTAATTGTTCTAGATGTATATATTTATTCCAAATTCACAAAATCTGCACCCAGAGGACCAGCCCAAAAATATCTTGAGAAAAGTTGAGAATCAAAACGCTGTAAAGTCTGCAGATGTATTAAAAATACGTTAGTAACACGTTACCATGCCGTTTTAACCCTTTCCCAAACAATCCCTGGTTTTTACGCGTCTGAAATAATAGCCTTTTTAAAACATTGTGTGGGAAAAGGAGAAAATGCTGGTAACCAGCATTTTCTCCTTTTCCCACAATGTTTTCTGCCCTATCGTAGACAGAAACCATCTTTTCAGCAAGAGTTAAATTGTCGTCTGCAAGTGCTTTCAATTTTGTCCAAATGTTTGTCGTTTGGAAAAAGGTTAAGGCAATCTTTTCTTTTCTTATCCGAATCTAATTTTGGCAGCAAAAACAATGCCTTGCTTTCCCTAGTCCCAGTTACGTATATTGCTTCAAAACTTTGAAACAAATAAAGGAGGTCATGTCCTCAAAACTGAAAGACAAACTGCATCCTCTTTTTTCGACAATCTTACGCTATTAATGAGTATGATAACGACCCTTTACATTAAAATTGGATTGAAAACCAACCTAACCCCAATATTTATAATTTTCAATCCCATTGCCAATTGGATACAAAGGCAGTTTAACTGTTTACATGAGCTTGGAAAGAGCACTTACTCCGTCCTAGTGTTCTGATTAGTTATAGATTTCCACAAGAAAAGAATAACATGTCTATGGAAAGAAACCTCTCTGGAATATATATGATTTTAGTAGGACTAAAAGAATTCTGTTTAGCATACAGTAATCGGTCGAACACGACACACGATACTAACGTCAAAAATCTACTTTCAGGTTGGTGTCCATCTGACATTATACACCATAGTTGACTTCGACATGACGAACGGGAAGCTGGAGACCATGGGATATTTGACGGAAACGTGGAGGGATGAAACCCTGGCTTGGAACGACACTGAATTCAGAAATATTTCGACAATCTTTCTCGAAGATGGTGTCATCTGGAGCCCAGGAATGGCCCAGTTAAATGCTGTGGGCGAGGAAATAGAACTTTCGACAGTTGCACTGAATAGTAACGGCTCGGCCATCAGAGTGGTGGCAAGGAAATACATTACATTTTGTCAACTCAATATGAGATTTTATCCCGCGGACGAACATGTGTGCGCTTTTGAATTTGTATCTGTTCGGTATCCCACCACGCAGATGAAAATAGTTCCAAATCGCGATGAGGTTGATTTGAGTTTTCTGGGATCACACGGGGAATGGACCGTAAGAGGGGCTTACGCTCGGCAAAAGTTTCGGCAAAATCTTGAGTATACAACAACTGGTATCGAAACTGTTTATATTTTAGGCCGACAGGCGGGGTTCAACGTCCTACACAAGGCTGTTCCTCTCTTTATACTGAAGTTTGCAGATATATTTATCCACATTGTGCCGTTAAATTCTGGCGAACGAATATCCTACGCTGTGACTCTGTTATTGGCTTTTGTATTTTGGCAAGCCATTGTAACCGAGGAACTGCCACAAAACTCGTCAAGTATATCTATCTTTTCCGTCATTATGACTGTATGTATGACGGTGTCCGGTATATCGACGGTGACGAGTGTGATCCTCTGTCGAATAGCCCATTTTGACGAGGACCGACCTGTACCGGAGTACTTGAAGAACCTATCAAGAAGATGTCGGTGGAAAAAGAAAAGAGAAATGAAGAGAATAGAGAAAGCGAAAACCGAATATTTGAAGAAAATAACTCAAAATAACGGTCACGTTAAAAATGGTGACATTATAGAAGATAGTGTACTTAAAGAAAAACTGGATCAAGAATGTAATGAAATGTTTCAAAAGCCGGTTACATGGGTCGAGGCTGCGAATAGCATTGATACCATTTTTGTCTTTTGTCATGCTTTCGTTACCATTGCCACGGTCATTGGTTTCGGTCTTATTTTCAGACATTAATTGATCGATTGATCGATCGATCGATCAGTGGGTTGGTCGGTTGATTGATAAAATGGTTTATCACACCGTTTTTAACACGATTTCAGTCATATCACGGCAACAGGTAATTCAGTCAAATATCCTGGGCTTCACCAGTTCTAGGCCAGGGCTCCAAAATGGCCTATTAAAGGACACTCCCAGAAAGGATCTCAAAGATTGAATGATGTGCCTCTAACAAATATGTGATCCGTCACGCCAAAATGGACCACCTGGGAATTCTGTATATCAATTAGATAAAAAACAGATCAACGATAGTGCAGGGCAGTTTTAAAAGTTGATAATTCAAAAATGATTGTATAACAAGGCAAAATGGTTACTTTTCATACAGGAAATGTCATTAAAGCGAAAAGTGTCAACCCTGGTCAGCCTGCGTAATTCGGGGTTGACACTTTTCGCAGTTCCCAGAAGGTCCCTTTTTTGCGTGATGGGTCACATATGTATTTGTCGTAGTCCAAACTGGAATCAAGGCAGATCTGGAATCTGCCTAGACCGAATTGGAATTCTGTCTAAACCACATTATGGTTCCAGTTTGGCTATAGGCAGCTCCACAGTGTGCCATTGTCAAGATTTGCCTCAAAAGCTAGTGATGCAATCTGATGTAAGATCTGTATCGAGCATCTGACCTACTGCTGTTGATCTCTTCTCCACATTATGCCTTTCAGGTTCCAAATCACTTGATCCTTTTCCTGCTAAATAACTAAAACGACTTTTTTTTTTCAATTTTATATTAAAAACCCATTTGTTGCTATTTTAACTCTTTACCACACGACAAAATTTTAGACTGGTTCAAATTGAAAACATTTGCACACGACAAAATGAAGGTGACTGAAAAATTGAAATTTGATCTGGGAAGGATAGAAAACACTGTGGGAAATGGAGAAAATGCTGGTTACCAGCATTTTCTCCTTTTCCTATAGTGTTTTCAAAAGGCTTCTATCTCAGGGGCGTCAAAAGTAGGGATTGTGTGGTAATGGATTAAAGATATACTTTTGGGGGATAATACTAGTATGTCCTTATCGGACAGTGTAAATCCAAGATCAGACGGCACCTTTTGTGCAGTCTGATCTTGATGTACACTTTCCACTATAGGTCAGTGAGTCGCGCTTGGAAGCCTGAAAGTTACAGATAGTTGTTTCATTCTTTGATGCCACAACATATAAATTCTGCCCTGAGGAAAGGGATTATGGTGCATTTTGCAAAAAGATTCGACCCAAGTCACCCTGCGCACTCTGCACAGGCTGGCCCAGGTTGATTTCTGCTGTTGATCAATTTTCTGTATGTCAAAGGACCAACCTACCTCCCGAGTCAGTCGATTTTCAAACTAAATTGTTTTTATTGATGAACAATTATGTGATGTTTTGCTCGGTGTAATGTGTTACATATTGTGCGTAAAATCCTCTTTTACCACAGAATTGACTCAGATATCTACACTTTGGCATACAAGGGGAGGTAAGTAATCGTTGGGCTGGTCACTCCAAACGTGCTATACCCTCTCTTTAAGGCAGTAGACCCGTAACACTTCCTGTGCAGTATGGAATAAAATATCTTGATAGATGGTAAATACGGATTTAAACAGATATAATACTTTTGCACATTTCTGATCGACTAAAAAATTCCTTTGATGTCTATCTTGAAATTATTTGTTGATACATTTTTTAATTTCCAGAAAAGGGAGGCAATCATTATCTCCCTTTGTAATGAGAACATTGCTCGTTACGAGTTTTTTTGTCCACGATGTATTGACATGCACTCCTGTACCAAGCCTTATTTTACATTGCTTATTTATAAAAGAAATATATATATATTTGACCCGTCCCGCAAAATGGAACAATCTGGGAATTTTCATACATCAATTACGTGAAAACAGAAAGATAGAGCTGGTCAATTTAAGTTGATAGTTAAAAAATGATTGTAAAGTAAGGTAGAATGACCACTTTTTAGACAGAAAACATCATAAAAGAGAACAGGCTCGACCCCGGTCAGACGGTGCAATCCGGCGCAAGAGTTACCCGACACATTTCACAATTCCCAGATGGTCCCTTTTTGAATGACAGGTCACATATACCGGTATTTATAAAATAGACTTCCGCAAATTTGCTTCGAGGGGAAGAAATAATGGGTTGAAAAAACTGATGGGGAGGACTCTGCATGCATGATTTGATATACGTTCTGTGTTTATTTTTTACGACGTTTATTTAAGTGTTGTATTCATTGAACTGAGACGAACTTTAGTTCGAGCAAACTCTTCGTCTGTTTCCATGACGACCCGTTTTTTGTGTGATGTCACCATCCAGATAGGATAAATTGTAGTTTAATTACGGTAAATTTGTCATTTCGGAGTCTTACCTAATAGTTTCACGGAATACACAGATCTGTCAATGAAATCTTGTTAATCATTGACTGAAAAAAAAGAAAGGTGCCCAGCAATCGAAGTGACTACTATTCAGTGAAAAAGATAAACTATTTCAACAGAGAAGCAGAGCCAAGAACGCAGCGTCATGACGTCAGAAACAAGGATGGGCATTGTGGGAACTGTAGTTTGCCTCTTGATGTGGAATCAAAGCACTGTAGGGTACAACATTACGGACGTTGCTCGATTGAGAGACTATATTGCAGGACATTACGATCCGTCGATACGACCGATTGTCAACCAGAGTAATCCTGTTCGGGTAAGATGACTGTTTGTTGTCTGAAACGAATTTCAATTTTTGAGTTACATATGTTTATTTTGTTGGCTGCAAGTGCTTTCAGTTTGAACCAGTCTATTTATTTTTCTCTTGGTAAAGGGTTAAAGAGTTTGCTCCTCGGAGTTATCTCACCATATAGGACAGTTTAGATCTAAGATCAGATTGCACGTTCTGTGCAGTCTTATCTTGATCCACACTGGCCTTTACAACTTATAAAGTTGAGCTTAACAGCCTTAGTGTATAATCGTTATTTCAACCTTATGTGTTCAAGTCGTTTTTCTGAATAAAATCTGTTCTGTTCTGTTCAACACTTTTTCCGGTCTTAAAAACTCGAAAGAAAAAGACCTTTTGAAAAAAAAGTGCGAAAAGACGAAAACGCTGTGAACGGGTATGTTCTGCTTTTCCCATGTAATTTTTTAACTCTCTATTATACCGATGGCCGATCCTATCTTTAAGCCACAAATAAGTTGAAATCTAGAAATGAAAGTTACCAGTAAAAGCATTTTGTGTAAGTAGTATGTCATGTTGACCGGTCATTCTGAATATTGCAGAGAGGTGTTCAGGTTTTGTTGTTTTTCTTTCAAAATAAGCATTAAACAGTTTCTCTCTCTCTTTTAAAATATACATATATCAGTAGAAGTGCTAAATCTTTTACCTGACAACCAAATTTTAGACTTGTCTAAATTGAAAGTACTTGCAGATGACGAATAAACTATGGGTCAAAGACTGAGAGAGAGAGAGAGAGAGAGAGAGAGAGAGAGAGAGGTCGAAAAATCTTTCATCGTTTTTAAGAATAAGAATATTCTCATCCCTATCCTTAAGAATATTTTTCTAAGTAATACACGTTCAAATTGACTGAACCATAATGGTTTAGCCAATCAGAAGTTGTGTTACTTTCAAACCTAAAATCAGACATAAAATGAAATTTAGAATTGGTAGGTGAACACGAACCCAGATCTAGAAAAGATAACGTAACGGTCCACTGGTCAATGAAATAGTAGATAATTTACGATGTGACTGCCTGTTGAAGCAACAAAGCTCAAGATTGTCAAGTTTTAACTTATTTTATAATTAACGCTTTTGGAACATTATTTGATATACGTAGTCCCCTAAAGTCATTTGAGTCGTCTGTGGTAGTACAAGAGCGAATCAAAGCGTTAAAGTGGTGTTTGTCAAGGAAATTGTGTGGAATTAATAACTCGAAAGAAAATAGAAATAGAAAATTGAGTGTCAACCTTCAAAGCAAATGAATACCTTTTTGGTTGAAAGGAGAGTGCTCATGACAAAGTTAGGATTATTTGTGTACTGATGGTCTCCCTTTGATCATTTGGATGAGTCAAGAGTAACGTCCCTTGACAGAAGGATGAACGATTGATAGAGAGATAAACCATGTGAATATATCGAATAGAATTAAGTTTGTACCTGAAAACTGAGATTTTTAAATGTATTTGGTTGTTAGCATTTAATTTCCAACATTACCATCAATTACATGTATTTTTATCTGTAAAATATTCATGCTCAGTCAAATGGAGTAGCGCGAAATCATAGGATGAACAAGCCATGTGACGAACTGGTTTTGGGATGAAAAAGCCCCGAACTGAGCGATCGGTAGCCGAATTTCATATCATTGCGCCAACAGAAGACTAAAAGCGAGTGAAGCTAAATTCATTCTAAAAAAAGTATTTCCACGATAGATGGCCTCATCCAATGTATCTTAACATGCCATTACCAATAGCGTATCTGAGTTGTACCGAAAAATTCATTTGCATGAGAAAAAAATGTCTTTAATTGGGTTTATTTCCTTCGGCTTTGCACAAAATACGATACATGGTCTTCAAAATTCAATATTTAACTCATAGTGGTACTGTATTCGATAAATACCACAAAAATTAGACATTTAATTAAATGTTTGATTAATGAATTCAACGTTTCTTTTCCGAAAACAATTCCAGCACATTAGCGCAAGCGGCTTAACCCATAACTACGCAATCCCTACCGTTGACGCCCCTGAGAAAGAAGCCTTCAGAAAACATTGTGGGAAAAGGAGAAAATGCTGGTAACCAGCATTTTCTCCTTTTCCCACAATGTTTTCTCCCTTTTACAATCAAATTTCAAATTTTCAGTCAATTTTAATTTGTCGTCTGTAAATGCTCTCAATTTAGACCAGTCTTAAATATTGTCGTTTGGTAATGAGTTAATGCATGTTCAAAAAGTAACGACTCATGTCAACTTGCGCAATCCTGACAGGGATGCATTAACCTCCACCCTCTTTGCCAGAGTTTTGCTCATACATTACATCTTCGCCATGGTGTGCGTGCGTTTGTGTGGATGGGTGGGTGGGTGTAGATGCGGGTGTGGGTGTGTGGGTGTGCTTTCTATTTTCTTTTTCTCTCTCTCTTTTCCCTTTTCCCTTTTTTCCTTTGTTATTTTCAGGTTTATATTTGTTCACGTGACTAAATTCATTCTATGTATATGTGCTGTGACAATGTACAACTTGTATACGTCAAAAAATAAATGTCTGTCTGTCTGTCTGTCATTACATCATTATGCCCTTCATTGCAGGTAAGACTTACGTTCGCATTGTTGAACTTAATTGACATCAACATGATGAATGGCCAGTTGGAAGCCGTTGGGTTTATAGCTGGTTCCTGGATGGATGAGAGTATAGCGTGGTCTGCCACCCAGTTTGACGATATACCAAGAATAGTTTTCGAAAACGGGGAAGGTTTGTGGATGCCGGACATAGCTCAATATGACACAATTGGTGAGGAGGTAGAGAAAGTATCTGTGGTAGTACAGAAGGATGGGACAGTGGTCTGGGGTGTTTCCAAAAGATATACCACATTCTGTACGTTAAACATTCGTTTTTATCCAAATGACGAACACACGTGTGACTTTGAGTTTCTTTCACCGCATTATTCGACTTCTGAAATTAGAATCGAACACGAGACTCTTGGAATAGATTTGAGCCGAATGCGTGAACATGGAGAATGGGTAGTAAAAGAGTCATCAGTGAGTTCAGTGACCAGACTGGCCCTGGGCCATGATGTCCAGGGCGTTGTTTACTCGGTGGTGTTCAACAGAAGATCTGAATTCATCCTGCTCCACAAGGCGATGCCTTTAATACTTCTTGTCATCAGCAATCTGTTTGTTCATCTTATACCCTTGACCTCGGGGGAGAGAATTTCTTACTCAGTCACAGTCCTTCTTGCGTTTGTGTTCTGGCAGGCCATTGTAACGGAAGGGCTCCCACACAATTCATCCAAGATATCCCTTGTCTCCTTTTTCATGTCAATATGTATGAGTTGTTCTACAGTTTCTACAGTGCTAAGTGTTATACTGTGTAGACTAGCGCATCGCAGTACTGAACATTCAATACCAATGCCATTAGTTAGACTTGCAAAACGTCTCCGACGGAAGGGTCAAAATCGTTCTTCAGTGCTAAATAAACACCGTTTTAAAGAATCAAAACCTAAAACCAGTGACACTGATGGTTTTGAGCAAACGCCTACGGTAGAAGCCAATAGGCGGCCTAGTAAATACGCTGCACTGAACGGTTCGAGGGATCTAACACTGAGAGTTATACCAACTGGTAATCACCATCTGGAACAAAAGGTTTCGGAACCAGAATATCAAAGGACGGAATCCAGCGAGAGAAAGGTCACATGGCTCGAAGCTGCCAATGCTGTGGATATCATAGCATTGACTATACTCGTGGTATCCACAGTTATTATAGCTGTAGTATTCTTGGTAGCTTATCTTCTTGAATCATGAGTAATCAACTAGGGCCCATATTCACCAACCATTCTTCAGAACATTCTTTGGCTTAATCTTCAAGATTTTTTTGACTTGGAAAGTAACAGACATTCTGATTGGCTAAACCATTTTTAGCCAATCAGAAGTTCTGTTACTTTCACATTGACAAAATTCTGAAGAGTAAGCTCAAGAATGTTCTTAACCCTTTCCCAAACGACAAACTTTTGGACCAGACCAAATTGAAAGCATTTGCAGACGACAATTCAACTCTTGCTGAAAAGATGATTTCTGTCTATGATAGGGTAGAAAACATTGTGGGAAAAGGAGAAAATGCTGGTTACCAGCATTTTCTCCTTTTCCCACAATGTTTTTAAAAGCATACTATTCTAGACCCGTAAAAACCAGGGATTGTTTGGGAAAGGGTTAAGAATGGTTGGTGAATACGGATCCAGATCTTAGGAACGGTTTCCAGGAATCAACATTATCTGAGCCGTTGCTCTATGATGCATCATACCAAGCGAGTCATCACATAAAATCCATTTGGTCCATAAAATCCTTTTTTTTTTTTCTTACAACCAGCTACATCATACAGTAAATTGGTCCTTCGAGCTGCAGAAAACAGACCAATAGCAAAGCTTTCGACACAGGTCAGCCTGCGCGAACTGTGCAGGCTAAAATAGGGCAAAGCTTTTTGTAGGTGTATTAACCCATTACCACACAATCCCTATTTACGACGACCCTGAGAAAGAAGCCTTCAGAGAACGTTGTGGGAAAAGGAGACAATGCTGGTAACCAGCACTTTCTCCTTTTCCCACGATGAATACTACCTTCACAAAACAAATTCAAATTTTCAGTCACTTTTATTTTGTCGTCTGCAAATGCTTTCAGTTTGGACCACACTATAAATTTGTCGTCTGGTATTGAGTTAAACCCGTTTTTCATCCAGCATGGCTTATCAATCTTTCTCTGTGATGACGATTTCCCTAATCATTTCTTTTGTTTGAAATGTATTATGCCGTTTACAGTCATACTTCGGCGAAAAACTCGCTTCTCTGTGTCTCCTTGGCTTCCCAACTAGGATTGGGCTCCGTACTGCCTCGCCCAAGCAGGTTCTCAAATCATTTGTTCCTGTTGTTTGAATTGTGTTATGCCGCTTCCAGTCATACTCCGCTTCCAGGCATACTTTGGCAAAAAAAAAAATCACTTATCTGTGTCTCTCTGGTTTCACAACTAGGGTTGGGCTCTGTACTGCCTTGCCCAAGCAAGTAATGAAACTCGGAAGCTTTGAGTATAAATTTGACTCATGCTCTAGCAAAAAGGGGTTAGATAAAAAAAATTATCGGCCAGTGTCAGCCTGCGCGAACTTTATACCATGTTGATGTAAATTCATAGTTATGAAGGAGGTCTACTTGCAGGTCATTTATACCAGAAATCAACGGACACCCTGAAAAAAAATGTTTTGTCATAGAAGATTTAAAAACAAAAAAAAAAGAAAATTGCAGCCGCCAGTCTTTTTGTTGTATTGCATAAATGGCGAACTTTTAGACGAAAACAGTCTTGATTGTGTGTGTGTGTGTGTTTTTTTTTTTTCAGTTCAGACATCGAAGTTAAACCTTAAACATGAAAATAAATAAGTTATCTACCTTATCTTTTCCATTACCTTAAATTTTCCCCTCCTCTTTCTGTACTTCTCAGTCTAACTCATTTCATGTTTTTCCAATCAAAACATATTTCTCCCCTATTCCGAAACAGATATTAATATTATCTTTCGCTGACTGTATAGTATATTATTTTCAATTCATGGCTTGTACTTGGTTTTTTTTTTTTCTATCATCTTTGAGAAGAACATTATTGGCACTGCTTTAGTTCTCATGCATTTTGTAAATTATCATGTACGTTTCGGTTGAATTTGCAAATAAAATATGTTTAGAAATATAACATAAATAAATGGTGCTACGCCGTTATGCTATACACCAAACAAGTCATCGTATGATTATGGATCCATAAAAATCCATATTGTTTAACAAGCTACGGACTGAATCATATGGTAGCCCATTCCTTCGACAAGCAAAAAACACACTGATTGATAGCAAATATTTTCTATTCCGGTCAGCCTGCGCAGACTGGGCTGGCTGACCTTGGCCAAAGTTTTCTTTGCAGATGCAGTAGACGGCCTTTTCTCAGAGCATGACTCAAAGTATTATGACTGAGAAAAAGAAAATTTATTTGTAAGAACTTGTTAAAAATAATATCAACCATGTCTTGGTGAGGTGTATTGGATAATCAAGGGAGATAAATAGTATTAAATACCTGATAAGGAAAAACGCAGTTGCTTCCCTTTGGCTTTAGCTCGGTATGAGGTCAAAATTAGTCAAACCGACGGAAGCCATAGTATTTAACTCATTACCAAATAATCCTTTGTTTTTACGACCCAGATGAAGAAGCCTTCTGAAAACATTGAGGGCAAAGGAGAAAATGCTGGTTACCAAAACACATTTCAATTTTTGAGTCACACTATTTTTGTCGTCTGCAATGCATCGAATTCGGACCAGTTTCAAACTTTGTTGTTTGGAAGAGTTAAATAACCGAAACTGTATCAAATCAGAAAGAGATCCCGTGAGTCTTTACTAGTAAACAAAATTTTAGACTGGTCCAAATTTTAAGCATTTGCAGACGACAAAATAAATGTTTATCAAAAACAAAAAAGGGGGGGCGTAGAAAACGTTTGGGGTAAAGGAGCGAATGCTGGTAACCAAAGTTTTTTTTCCCTTTTTAAAAAATGTATTAAAATGGCTTTATGCCTCGAAGTTCAGCAAACGAAATACCGCCGAGACACTTGAACAATGTGACGTCATTAATAACATGTGACCGGAAATGCACCCGACAAGTTGTTAGGTGAGGGAAAAAGAAGTGAAAGACTAAGCAAAAAATCTGTAAGATGCCTCCTAAAATGTTCTTTTGAGAAGTCGCTATCGTCCGTAAAATGCTGGACACGTATTCAAAAGGTAGGAATCAACACAGATCTATTTTCTATTTTAATCTGTTAGTATGTTCTGTTCATGTTTTCAAAAGTACGTGATCGGGAAGCAGACGAAAAGGCGGCAAAAGGTGCACGATGTTGTTTGTTGCTGCCTAAAATGCACATATTGTTTTCTCAAAGTAATTTCTTCGTTTTCATGGTATAATGTGCATGATGTTAGTTCCTTCAACTCTTTTCCAAACGACAAAAATTTAGTCTGGTCCAAACTGGGAGGATTTGCAGACGAGAAATCAAATGTTGCACAAGTGATGGAATTTGTGTCTAAAAGAGTAGAAAACTGTTTAACTGTGTGGGTAAGGGAGAAAATAGTTGTTACCCGCATTTTTTTCCGTTTCCCACAATGTTTTCAAAAGTTTTAAATAATCTTGAGGGTTATTAGAAATTAGAATCGTCTGGTAGAGAGTAACACTGGTCAAAAAAATAAAAGTTTGAATCGTCTGGTAGAGAGTAACACTGGTCAAAAAAATAAAAGTTTAAATAAGTCCTAATTGTGTTTAAAGACTTAATAACTGAAGACAGTTTCCCAGACATTGTAGGCTCAAGATCAGATCAGATCAGGCACAAATGACTGATCTGATCTGATGCTAACCTTATGTTCTAGATCCAGGAAAACTGTTATTCTTAACTCTTTACCTCACAACAAAATTTTAGACTGGTTCAAATTGAAAGCATTTGCAGACACCAAAATAAAGGTGACTGAAAAATTGGAATTTGTTCTGGGAAGAGTAGAAAACACTGTGGGAAAAGGAGAAAATGCTGGTTACCAGCATTTTCTCCTTTTCCAACAGTGTTTTCAAAAGGCTTCTTTCTCACCAGCATTAAAAGTCGGGATTGTGTGGTAAAGAGTTAATCTTTTTGCTTAACTGTTTATCACAAAACAAAATTGAAGACAAGTCCAAATTCAAAACAGATGCAGACGACAAATTAATTTTGGCACTTATCTGCATAGAGGAAGAAAACATTGTGGGAAAAGGAGAAAATGCTGATTAATAGCATTTTTGTCTTTTCCTACTAGGTTTTCAAAAGCCTTCTAATTTAGGGTTGTCTAAAACTCGTCTTCACTAGAGAACAGAATTTTTAACTTGGCAAATTGTAAGCATTTTCAAACAACAGATTACCTGAAATCTATAATGCATTCAAATACCTTGTTACTCAGGGTCATTTACACTGGATTGTACTGTGATTGAACCAGCATTTTCCTGTTTTGCCACAATGTTTTCAAAGGCCTACTTTCTTGGTTGTTTAAAAAATGGGATTTTTCAACAATATTATAAAATTTTTACTTTCTCCAAATCGAAAGTATTTGTATACAACATATCAATTGTAATTCAAAAATTAAATATCTTTTTGGAAAAGTAGAAAACACTTTTGGAAAAGGAGAAAATGCTGGTAAACAACATAGACAATTCAACTTTTCCCACAATATTTTCTACACTTCTAGGGACAGATCCATTGAAATCTTCTTCCACAATGTTTTATATGCTTTCAAAACAAATTTAACCCATTACCACACAATCCATACTTTTGATGCCCCTGAGAAAGAAGCCTTTAGAAAACATTGTGGGAAAAGGAGAAAATACTGGTAACCAACATTTTCTCCTTTTCCCACAATGCTTTCTACCCTTCACAAAAACAAATGTAAAATTTTCAGTCACTTTTATCTTGTCGTCTGCAAATGCTTTCAATTTGGACAAACCTAAAATTTTGTCGTTTGGTAATGAGTTAAGGGTCATCAGCATTTTCAAGGTAGGGTCGGGAAACCCATAACACATATATTTTTTTAAAGCCTTATGTTAAACTATCCTTTGAAAGGGTAGAAAACATTGAGGGAAAATAAGATAATTTTTCAATAAGTCATTATCCCCCACTTAAGGCAGAAAGATAAAGTTTTAGCATTGTCCATCCTTCCGTCCATACATCTGAGTGTGTATCGGTCCAAGACCATATATCCAATAGCATCGGACGGGATTTCTTGAAACATTTTACGTGTGTACAATAAGCTCTTCTGCTGATATACTTTTTTCTTTATTCAATGCAAAATGGCTGACTTGGAGCGATTTTGAGTTATGCAGTTGCATAAATTTTTGAAAAGATCTTTTCCTGCCAGGGATATCATTCAATGAAATCAACATAAATTTGATCTACATTAATTCTGCTTTCTGCAATTGCTTTGAAATTGGTCAAGTCCTAAATGTTCTGATCTGGTAAAGAGTTAACCAATTACCACACAATTCCTACTTTTGACACCCTGAGAAAGAAGCCTTTAGAAAACATTTTGGGAAAAAGAGAAAATACTGGTTACCAGCATTTTCTACTTTTCCCACAATGTTTTCTACACTTCACTTTGCTTTGTTGTCTGCAAATGCTTTCAATTTGAACAAGCCTAAAATATTGTCCTTTGATAATGAGTTAAAGAACACACAAACACAAAAAAAATCATTCTTCATTCAATCTTTATTTCCTTCACACACAAGTTACATATTCAAGTTGTTCCATAACTATGGAAGTTACAATAAGCCAGTGATAAATACAAGAGGTAGAGTTGTTTCTTTTATCATTTTTCTAGCCGCTGAGTTACATGTATTAATTAACCCTATACCACACAATCCTGACTTGTTATAATCCTGAGAGAGAAGTTTTTTGAATACATTGTTGGAAAAGTTTACCAGCATTTTTTTCCTTTTCTAACATTGTCTCCTACACAAATCATCAAAATTTCATATGAAAAATCAAAGGGTGATTGTGAAACTATTCCATCTGCATTTTGGAAAATTTTACAGGTGAGAGAAAAAACTTCTTATTTCTCCGAAAAAAAAAGATAGATGATCATTTATAGACATATTCAATTGTGTAATTGAAATAAACACAACATTATCTAAAAAGTAACTAGCATTTTCTCTTTTTCCTGCAATAATTTCTACCTTGTCAAAGAACTTAAGTTTGATTTTACTAAATGTGAATTTGTTGTTAGTTTAAACATATTTTATTCATAGAATTACATAGTATTACTTAGAAATATATATCAATCAGATTAACAAGAACAATTCTATAAAATGGATTGAAATGAAAGCTAAGCTTATATAGTTTATCTCCAAGGAGTTGTTGACAAACACTTTCGATTCCGAAGTCTAAAATCAGACAAAAAGTGTTATGTTGTTTGATTGATTGTATGGTGAATTAGGCAGCTTTCAAAACTTTTCAGTCATGTAACGATGACGTCTTACTTATTCATATATTCATTGGGTTTTACCATTCCCAGGCTGGCGCTTTAACATGAGTTGCCCAGGGACATTCACTTGAAATGAAGGAAAACATTCACTGGCCACAAAGGCAACTAGTTATGAAAGGGGTTTTGAAGTTTAACAACATCTAAATAAAATACATTTTAGAAATATTGTAGGAAAAGACAAAAAATGTACCTTCTACCCTCGCAATGAACTTTAGTTCATTTGTAACATTTTCTGTTTTGTGATCTGCAATTGCTTACAATTTGGAAAAGTCTAAAATTTATTGTTTTGGCATTGGTTAACAAATGCTCATGCAGGAAAGGGTTACATTTGGTGTCTTGAGTTGAATTTATAACTCTGTACCACAAAATTTTGGACTCTTCCAAATTAAAAGCCTTTACAGATGACATATTTTAATGTTGCTAACATGAGAGGAATTTTCTTTTAACTCTTTACCAAACGACAAAATTTTGAACTTGTCCAAGTCGAAAGCATTTGCAGACAACAAAGTTAATGTGAATCACAAAATGAATTTTGACTTTGTAAGAGTTGAAAACACAGCAAGAAAAGGAAAAAACGCTAAATTTGTAGAAAACATTGTCGCTAAATTTGTAGAAAACATCGTGGGAAAAAGGAGAAAATGCTGGTTACCAACATTTTCTCCTTTTTCCCCTCTATGTTTTGTTCAAAAGGCCTCCTTTTGAGGGTCACTAAAAGTCAGAATTGTGTGATAAAGGTTTAAGAAATGTACATAAAGGGAACAGTTTCTTGAGTTTGATCTTTGATCTTGGACTCTGTATTCATTTAAGAAAAGCTCTTGTGTGGTCTGTTTTGGTCTCTATAGGCTGTGCTGTGTTGGTAGTGGAGAGTTCTACTCCTTACCCGAAAGCACCTTTCTCACCTTGGAAAACCCTGACTCTCTGTGAAATAGAAAGTAAAAAGAAATTTCTAATTACTGTAAACCAGGAAATGTTCATAACCAAACTTTTTCATGTTTTTTAACAGCCAAGCATTTATGCCACATTTTACTTTTGAGGACTTTAGAAGGCGGCAAATACCCCCAAAAAAACACATTTTGAAGGAAATGCATACTTGCCTAGTATGGTGAACATTTTTTATCTCACATAATTACACAAATGTCATTTTGCAAAGTTTATGTAATTCGTACACCGACATCCTATTTCCAAAAAGTTGTTTCCCTTGTGCGGTAGAAAATCAGTAAATGGATACACATCTTCTTGTAAATTTTCTAAACACAAAAGGGCCTATTACAGGACCGTAGGAACAGGGGGGGGGCCTCAGCCCCCCCCCCCCCCCCAAATAATTTTGAAAATCATAGTAACTAAAATATGAGTTGTTAGGGCAATGCAACAACCACACAAAAAATCTCAGTATTTCAAAGTTAGGCCCCCCCCCCCATCTTGAAATGCTTCCTACGTGGCTGTATTAGCTCCATGCTAAACAATAATATTTCAGAAGTCTAAATGCAAACCATTTGCACATGACCATTTTAATTGTGGTTGAAATAACTGAATTTGTATTCAAAGGATAGAAAACTCTGTATGCCAGTATTTTCTCCCTTCCCCAAAATATTTTCAAAACTTTGGGCCCTGCCCCACTTGCTCACTTGGTAGCATTCAGGACTTTGGAACAAAAGGTTGTGAGTTCAATCTCTGGTTCGGCCAATTTCATTCTGAGGACTGATGATAATTGTTGAGAAAGGTCTCATTCCCCTCCCACCACTCACCATGGTCTCTACGATGGTTAAATGAGAATGCAGCCAGTGGCTTTGAAAGAAAAATTGTGCGGAGTTCTGGTACCAAAGACTCCAGGAAGGCATGGATAGGTGTACTGGCCATTGAGATATAACTGAAATAATGTTGGCATTAAGCACTACACAATCAATCAATCAATCAATCAATACTTTATAATTATGTTGGATAAAGCCAAAAGATGGAACATCATTTTGCTTCAAACAAAGTACCATGCTCTTAGTTTCTTAATTAACCCTTTCCCAAACGACAAATGTTGGACTCTTCCACACCAAAAGAGGTTGCAGACGACAATTTTACACTTTGAGAAAATGGCAGAAAGTTCTCAAAAATGGTAGAAAACACTGTGGGAAAAGGAGAAATTGCTCGTTATGAGCAATTTCTTCTTTTCCCACAGTGTTTTTAAAAGACTTTTACTGCAGGCACGTAAAAACCAGGGCTTGTTTGGGAAAGGGTTAAAACTTTACCACTCGATCCCACATTTAACGACACTGAGAAAGAAGCCTTTTGAAAACATTGTGGGTAAAGGAGAAAATGCTGATAACCAGCATTTTCTCCTTTTCTCACAATTTTTCCTACCCTTCCCAAAACCAGCTTCAAATTTTCATCCACTTTCATTTTGTTGTCTGCAAATACTTTCAATTTATACTAGGCCTAAAATTTTTTCGTTTGGTAAGGAGTTTAGAACAGAATTACAGAAAACTACTCTATCAGGTATTCTGAGGCAAAATTTTATGCTTTACCATGTTGACAGCTTATACAGACAACAACATAACTGTCACTTAACAACAGAAATTTGCCAATGACAGGGTAGAAACCATTGTTGGAAAAGGAGAAAATGATGGTTGCCAGTCTCTTTACCTTTTCCCACAGTATTTTTCAATGCTTTTATTGTTCAAAACTTGGGATTATGTGATATAGAGAAAAACTCCAAGTACAAATCGAAAGTCCTTACTTTTCGGCTTCCTTTCCCACAGTATTTTTCAATGCTTTTATTGTTCAAAACTTGGGATTATGTGATATAGAGAAAAACTCCAAGTACAAATCGAAAGTCCTTACTTTTCGGCTTCCTTTAGCTTTTCTTTTTTCGCTTCCTCTTCTTTCAATTTGGCCTCCCGGTTAGCTGAAATAAACAATCATCCCATATCAGAGTGAAAGGTTTTAGACCTCTCCATGTTGAAAACATTCAAATCCTTTACTTTATGTCAAAAATTCAGACAATCATTTGTCCAAAATGGAAGTATTTGCAAATCTTCGAGCCTTGCTCTGTGAAAAATAGGGCTTAACCCATTACCACACAATCCCTACTTTTGACGCCCCTGAGAAAGAAGCCTTTTGAAAACACTGCAGGAAAAGGAAAAAATGCTGGTAACCAGCATTTTCTCCTTTTCCCACAGTGTTTTCCACCTTTCCCAGAACAAATTTCAATTTTTCAGTCACCTGTATTTTGTCATCTGCAAATGCTTTCAATTTGAACCAGTCTAAAATTTTGTCGTGTGGTAAAGAATTAACTCTTTACAAAATGACAAAACTTTACACTGGTTCAGATTGAAAGCACTTGCAGACTACAAATTGAACATAACTCAAAAATTAAAATTTGTTTCCAGTAGGGTAGAAAAGAATCTGGTTACTGGTTACCAGCATTTTCTCCTTTTCCCACAATGTTTTCAGAGGCCTTCTTTCCAGAGGTCATTAAAAAAAAAAGATTGTTTGGGAAAAGCTTAAACGAATTTGAAGAAAATGCCTTCTGAAAGCACTGTCAGAAAGGAGAAAATGCTGGTGAACTGCATTTTCTCCTCTTCAAACAATTTTGTTTAAGTGCTTCCAAAAAAAAAAATTCAAGTTTTTTATCATGTTGATTTTGTTGTCTGCAGAATGCTTTCAATTCAAACAAGTCTGCCTTAAAGGTGGGTATTTAGAATTTTTACATCTCACCAAATTAAAAAACATATATATCACTAAAATTTATATGAAAATATAATACAAATCATCTATAAGTAAGACTCATAAAATTACAAAAAAAAATTTTTTTGATGGTGTTCCCTTAAAAGGCTACGTAGCCTCTTAAGGTATTTTTAGATTTCCCGCCAAAAATCAATAAAGCATTTTGGGAGTGTCAAGTCACTTGCACGTGACTTATAACGCTTAAATTCCATTACATAACAAACATGTAATAATTATTTTCCATAATGTCTTCTTCGGACCCTATATTTGAAACTTTGTCTGTGTATTCCTGTATAGAAATGAGCAAATTGATCATCTAAAAATAGAACGTGTCTCCCGTTGGTGTCTACCTGGGGCGTAGTAAATCTCTAATTTCTCGTGCTGTCGGATAGTTTTCGACTACTGGGGTTTTATGAAGGCAAATTAAAAGGCTTGGGGAGTATAAGAATGATTTTTTTGCATTTTTTAAAAATTTTCGTCCCAAGATCTGAAGGGCCACCTTTAACTCTTTACCAAACCACACAACTGCTGACTAGTTCAAATTAGAAACATTTGCAGACGACAAAATAAATGTGACTCAAAAATTGAAATTTGTTTCAGGGAGGGAAGAAAGCACTGCGGGAACAAGAGAAAATGCTGATAACAAGCATTTTCTCCTTTTTCCACAATGTTTTAGGACGACTTCTTTCTGAAGGATGTGAACACCAGGAATTATTTGGTAAAAGGTTAACTCTTTACCACACAGTCCCTTTTAATGACCATGATAAAGAAGCATTTTGAAACATTGTGAGTAAAGGAGAAAATGCTGGTAAACAGCATTTTCTCCTTTTCCCACAACTTTTTCTGTCCTATCCAGGAAAGACTGTGTCATTTTCGCCACCTTTAATTTGTGGTTTGCAATTGCTTTAAATTTTGACAAATCCAAAATGCCATCGTTTGGTAACACATTAATTATCATGTGGTGAAAAGTTACGGATGTACAGTGAGTTACCTGTGTATTCTCTCAAAATCTTTTCGTGTGCCATCTTTTTCACCGTGTTTTCTGGTAGAGGTACTTGTAAGCGAGATTCAGCGAGCTCCAGGGCTTCTTTTGTTGACAGTCCTATCCACTCTGCTTCCTCCAACTGAAAACATACAGAGAGGCATGGGTTACTATACCAAGAAAAAAGTGAATATGGGAATTAGATGCTGAACTCTTTACCAAACGACAAGTTTTTGGACTCTACCAATTCAAAGCATCTGCAGACAACAAATTAAATTGGGGTAATATGATTTCTGACTTTGATAGGGTAAAGAAAATTGAGGAAAAAGATGAAAATGCTGGTTACCAGCGTTTTCTCCTTTTCCCCCAGTGTTTTCTATAGGTTTCTTTCTCAAGATTGTTAAAAGTCTGGATTGTGCAGTAAAGAGTTAATCCTTTACCACAAAACAGAATTCCAGACTTGTTCAAATTTAAGGTAGTAGACACTAATACCTCTAGTGCTGAATTGCATAGAGTTTTCTTGATAGTTGATAAATACACATTTATACAGGAATAATACTTTTGCACATTTTTAACGGAACAGAAATTTCTTTATGCCTATCTTGAAATTATTTGTAGATACTTTTGTTAGTTTTCAGAAAAGGGAGGTAATTACTATCTCTCTTTGTAATGAAAATATAGTGGTTTTAGATTCATAAAATTGATGATAATTCTAGAAAAGACAAAAAGGGAAAAGTGGCTTGGTTAAAGCAGTACAATAAACGCTATTTTCTAATTATAGCAAATTGTGTAGGATAATATTGTGGAAATGGCTGTTTTCTGTTAGGGTTCTACTATGTTAAAGCATTATCAGTAAGTAGAAAGCATTGTGGGAAAAGGAGAAAATGCTGGTACCCAGCATTTTCTCCTTTTGCCACAATGTTTTCAAAGGCCTTTTTCTTCTGGATCATTAAAAGTTGTGATCGTGTGGCAAGGGGTTAATTATTTATTAAACAACCAAACTTTGGGTCAGTCCAAATTGAAAACAATTTGTATACAACAAAATAAAGCCAATAATGAATTCAAATTCTACATTTTGCAGGGTAGATATCACTGAAATACGTAGAAAATACATGATTGTACTGTTGGTAACCAGCATTTTCTCCTTTTCCCTTAATGTTTTCAAAAGGCTTCTTCCTCAGGGATCGTTGAAAGTCAGGGTTGTGTGGTATAGAGCAAAAATGTCTAAATTTAGAAATTTGTTTTTTTCTGGTTTGAGAGCAATTCTTATGGACATAATGCAATCCAGTGGGATGTCACCCCTTTACAAAACACCAAGATTTTAGAATGAATGAACTTACAAAGCATCTGTAAACAAATGAAAAAGGTGAAACATGGTCAAAATATGAATTCTGTGATTGAATCACATAATGGGAAAAGAAAATAAAGCTGGTAACCAGCATTTTCTCTTTCCCCATGATGTTTCAAAAGCTTTGCACTCAAGGTTGTTAACTCTTTGCCTTTCAAAAGCTTTGCACTCACATTTTACAGAAAAGAGAAAATGCTGGAAACTGTCTGTAAAATAGGAGTAAAAATATTTGTGACATAATTATGTTAGGGTTTTTTTTTTTCCACTTTTCAGAATTTTCACTAAAAGCAATGGCATCGGAGCATTGGGAACTGCATGCCATTCTATCGTTTATATACTGTCGGAGTGATATAGGTGCAATACTGTTGAAAATGGTGCAGAAGCTAACAATACAATCCTATCACTATTAACTCATTACCAAACGACAATATTTTAGGCTTGTCCAAATCGAAAGCATTTGCAGACGACAAAATAAATGTGACTGAAAATTTAAAGTTTGTTTTGTGAAGGGTAGAAAACATTGTGGGAAAAGGAGAAAATGCTGGTTACCAGCATTTTCTCCTTTTCCCACAATGTTTTCAGAAGGCTTCTTTCTCAGGGCCGTCAAAAGTAGGGATTGTGTGGTAATGGGTTAACATCAATGCTACTGTTTTACAGAAATACAGACCTACTCATTATTGTCTGCAGATAAAAGCATTGGGAACTGCATGCCATTCTGTTGTTTATATAATATCATAGTGATATAGGTGCAATATTGTTGAAAGTGGTGCAAAAGCAAACAGTACAATCCTATCACTTGTAACATCAATGCTACTGCAATACAGAAATACAGACCTAGTCATTATTGTCTTAAAACATTCTGATAGGGATCCCCCCTATTTACAACATCAATATTATAACAAAACCCCTGTCTTTATGACCTCTAAATATGCCCTACAGACTTT
Source organism: Tridacna crocea (assembly GCA_943736015.1). NCBI lineage: Eukaryota > Metazoa > Mollusca > Bivalvia > Cardiida > Cardiidae > Tridacna > Tridacna crocea. Next base: position 12,396,105 of record OX031063.1, on the reverse strand, counting down.
TTTCTTTCCAAAACAATGACAAAATTTGGTCACTAAACCATAAATAACCCTTTAAGTCTAGAGTTACTTTTTGTCTGTTTTTGTTTGGTTGAAAATATAGCAACAATAGTTTAAAAAGTAAGAATAAAAATATTGTAATGTAAACAAAGACAAAACTGTGCAAACTGAAAAAATGCTTTCTAGAAGCAATTTTTTCCAATTGGTCACATTTTTTTAAGGCCATTAACCATACAAATTATAAACATACATTTATCATACAAAAGGATAGATAAGCCTGCCTGTATCAATGTATGTAAATAGTTGCCTGTGGCTAGTTTCGGACATGTCTGGATGTCATACAGCAACTTCTGTTACCCTCTGCCCAAACTGCATATTCAATTAAGAACAATATTTTAAAACTTCAGGGATAAAACACAAAAATTTTCTCATCTTGATCATTTCAAAGTCCACAAAAGTTTATTTAGTTAAAAAAAAAAAAAAGGCAAATACAGTCCCAGTGACTTACATAAATATAATGTTTTTTGAACTTAAAATTCTAACATTTTCAAGGCCTTCATTTTTTTTTTTTACAAAACACTGGTTCATGTATTGACTGGAGTGAAGGGGTTATTTATGACATTAACCATATTTGAGTATGGTGGTATCAAAAAAATCAGTTACTGGTATGAATTATTCTGTATACTTTGATGTAGTTACTGTGGTAATTCATTGTGCCTTAATATAAGAAAACAAAAATGAGGGGGACACATTATGAAACTTAGGAGTTCATTGTTGATTTGGATCTATTGCTAAACCCTACAGTGTTGATTTTATGTAAGTTATGATTTATTTACATTTACATATTTTTCATAGCAAACAGAAAAAAACAAAATTGGGATGTGGATAATTTTGAACAGTAGCATACTTGACAGAATTCTGCAGATGTCCTTTATTGATATCATTGTAACTACAAATATGAGTAAAGACTTCTGTACTCATAGAATTTTCTACAAAGCTTAAATTTGTTTTTGTAAAAAAAAGTCCAAAAAATTTGGAGCTTTTGGGTTTTTGTATTAGAAATAAGACTTCAAGTCTTACAAAGTATTTAACCCTTTCCCAAACGACAAACCTTTGGACTAGACCAAATTGAAAGCATTTGCAGACGACAATTTAACTCTTGCTGAAAAGATGATTTCTGTCTATGATAAGGTAGAAAACATTGTGGGAAAAGGAGAAAATGCTGGTAACTAGCATTTTCTCCTTTTTCCACAATGTTTTCAAAAGGCTACTTTTCCAAACCCGTAAAAACCAGGGATTGTTTGGGAAAGGGTTAAACCACAAATTTAAACTTGTTGAATTCTTTTATCGTATGTAGCTAATATTATTCAGTTTGAAATATTTTAGCAGTATCTTTCCATGATCATTTCTTTTTGGTAAATTGTGAGGTTTGTCTTTGTAGAATTAACTCATTACCAAACGACAATATGTTAGACTGGTCCAAATTTAAAGCATTTGCAGACGACAACATAAAAGTGGCTGAAAATTTTAAATTTGTTTTGTGAAGGGTAGAAAACATTGTGGGAAAAGGAGAAAATGCTGGTTACCAGCATTTTCTCCTTTTCCCACAATGTTTTCTAAAGGATTCGTTCTCAGGTGCGTCAAAAGTAGGTATTGTGTGGTAATGGGTTAATTTGAAAGGCTATTCAAGAATAATGAAGGGAGACAAATATCCTAATTTTAAAATAGTGATTGAAACAGTTATTTCCCTTGATATCTAAAAACTTTCAAGATTTCATTCAGACTTGCATAAAAGTCTCAATAGCTCTAGAAGTAGAGCATGAAGCTTGTAAAAGTAAAATCTCTAACCACTGAAGGTCAGAGGTTTGATCCCCACTGCTGACCACTAAAAAAGTCTTTCTGATGAGATACTGCTCACCACACAATCCCAACTTTTAACACCCCTTTGAAAGAAGCCTTTTGAAAACATTGTTGGAAAAGGAGAAAATGCTGGTAACCACCATTTTCTCCTTTTACCACAATGTTTTGTCCACTGTCAAAGAAAAATTGCACCATTTGAACCATACTGAAATTGTCGTCTGCAAATGCTTTCAATATGATTGTACAAGTCTAAAATTTTGTTGTTTGGTAGAGAATTAAACCTAGGTACAGTGTGATGGTGCTTGACACAAAGTAATTTAACCCTTTACCAAATAATCCTTAGAAATAAGGCTTTTGAAAACATTGTGCTTAAGGAGCAAGTGTTAGTAAACAGTATTTTCTCTTTTTCAAACAATGTTTTCAATCCTTTTTATATTTTCTTTTCAATAAATTCATACTTTTTTTTTAAGCACAATTTACAATTCATAAAGTTGAAGAAGAATATTCCTTCAATCTTTACCAAACGACAAATTTTTTGACTGGACCAAGTTCAAAGCATCTGCAGACAATAAATCTATTCTTGTTAACCCTTTACCAAACAATCCCTGGTTTTTACGTCCCTGAGACAGAAGCCTTTTGAAAACATTGTGGGAAAAGGAGAAAATGCTGGTAACCAGCATTTTCTCCTTTTCCCACTATGTTTTCTACCCTGTTGGAAACAAATTTCAATGTTTGAGTTACGTTTATTTTGTCATCTGCAAGTGCTTTCAATTTGGACCTGTCTAAAATTATGCTGTTTGGGAAAGGGTTAATATGATGATTTCTGACTTTGATAGGGTGGAAAGTATTGTGGGGAAAAAGAGAAAATGCTGATTACCAGCATTTTCTTTTTTTCCCATGTTTTCTATAGGCTTCCTTCTCGGGGTCATTTAAGTCGAGATTGTGGGTTAAAGTGTTAAATACTAGGAAGCGTGTTACAGGTATCTTTTACAATCTTCCGACAATGATGAGATGAAGGTGCACTGGGCATCAGAAAATTATCGAACTTTGAGTTCTGATTGTTATATGCTTTGGCATACCATAGAAGCTTAGGAAAATGCCTTGCTTTTTCGCTTTGGCGATGAAACCATTTTCTTATTGAGATTGTAGAAGTGAAGTACAAGATCAATACTTGGTTGATGTTTTCAGTCTGCATCCAATCAAATTTCATTTTGCATGTCCCGCCCCATTATCTCCCGCTAGATGGCATTCTATAAATACTTATCTAATTTGGGCATCCTGGGTACAGAGCCGAACCACTTTCTTACTCGACAACCGTTACTATGAATTTCAAACTAAAATAAACGTTTACTCAATAAAACGCTACCTTGTACAATTCACTCAGCTATGATCAGCAGTTTAGAGAAATCTGGAGCTAAAGCAGGTCTCATTTTTCCTCAATCGTATTGATAAAAGCTATTTTCTAGATTGCTACTTTATAGAGCGTTGTATTACAGTCTGCTCGCTTTCGGGGCTAGTGATGCATCATATAAGACAGGTCGAATCCTCAAAGAATATGACATACGCAGACAACTATACTCGCCCTCGGCGGCCATAAAAAACACTAAGTTGTAATTTTTACGTGGCAACTTTTGATATGCTACAAAAATCGCCTTTTACCGAGATTTTCTGCAGCATTTTGAATTTTTTAGCAATAAAATCCCAAATACTTGGCCTTGAGAGAACACTGTGCTTGTTAAAAGCCATAGCTCCTTTTCCAAGAATATTTTCAAAAGCTGTTTGCTGCTAGGCAAGGGAGCATAAGAACTCCACATTTCTGTAAAGTATGCAATAAACACTACAAAAACCCTCCAATAACCATCTCACTGGGCAAAGGGCTTTGAAAAATGTTGTGGAAAAAGTAGAAAATGCTATTTACCATTGCGGAAAAGTAGAAAATGCTGGTCACAAGCACTTTCTCTTTTTCCAGCATTGTTTCCTTGCATTTTTAAGACAGTTCCTTTTATTTCAGCAATACGCGATTTGGCATTTGCAGAATGCTTTCAACCTTGTACAGACAACTTTTTTGTCTATTAATTAAAGACTTTAATACTATAGCAACCAAAATTAATACTATGGTACAATGGACAATTATCTTCATGATATTATGTGACCGTCATGGGGCCAAAGTTTTCAATGTATTCAGACGAACATAGCAGACAATTAGGACAGTATAAATCTGTCAAGTTTATGTCACCATAATGGCCACAATGGTCGGTGCATTATTGGGAGCTTACTTGCTGTAATGTCCTGTATTAGGACATCAAAAATCATTATCTCATTGGTCACAATTGGAAAGAACTTGATACCCTTACCTCATTACAAAATGACAAAATTTTAGGTTTGTCCAAATCCTAGGCATTTGCAGATGACAAAAGTGACTGAAAATTTGAAATTTGGTTTGAGAAGGGTAAAAAACATTGTGGAAAAAGGAAAAAAATGCTGGTTACCAGCATTTTCTCATTTTCCCACAATGTTTTCTAAAGGCTTCTTTCTCAGGGTCGTCAAAAGTAGGGGTTGTGTGGTAATGAGTTAAACCCACCAATACAGCATATTCAGCACCATCTGATCATAAGCCTATATTCACCTACTATTATGAATAAAAAAAATTTTGTCAATTCTAAAGATTTTTCTTAATTTCAACAAATTCTGACTGGCTGAACCAAATAGTTTAGCAGATCAAAACATGACTGTAATCCATTCTATTCTTAGCTTTATAGTAAGAATGCCATAGAGAAGGGTCCCTATAAACTGAGAAACGGAACCGAAACGAAACGAAACGAAACGCAACGAAACGGAACGAAACGTTACGAAACGAAACGCAACGGAACGAAACGAAATAGAACGAAACGGAACGGAACGAGAACGAAACGGAACGGAGTGCTATTTTTGGTACAAAATCAAGCAGAAGGAAAACAAAATTTGTTTTTGTAAATAACCCTACTTTTGATTGCCGAAATTGTTACGAGGTAAGACTTAAAATTTTGACGGCGCACTATGATTGTGATACTTTGGTGAATTTTGACAATTTAAATGAAGACATTTTATTTTAATGTTGGTTTGAGTGAACTTAGACTATTGTTTACTCTGTTATGACATAAATCTCCAATAAAATGTTCTTCATGTTTCTGGCCATCTCCGGGAGCCAAGGTTACGATCACTACGTGGATCTTACCTTGGTTGATTGAGCCCGATTTCGAGATTCCTGCGATGCGCCCTCTATTACACCCTTTACATCATATTTCTAAAGGCCAATGAAATATCGGTTTACAAACCGCTTACGAATACACATGAAAGCGATAAGCAGACATCCACGTGGGTTTCCATGTTTGCCTTCTATTCGAAAGGTAGTGATCTTGATATATTTTTATCAAAGATGAAATGCTACGAGCGATTTCATCCGTTGCAGTTAGGGCTGGCTGCATCCAATGAAAAAGCGTATTGGGGGAAATGTAAAAATCCCGCCAAGGGTAGAGTAGCGTAGTGAATCGTCAGCCTTGGCTGGCAAAGATGGTTTTTGGCAGCCATCAGTACTGCAAATACGTCGCACTCTGGTTGATATTTTGTTTATTGTTTCCATAAATACTGTGATTAAAAATTCAAGTCCAAATACAGCAAGGTTGAATGCACTGATAACCGATTATGAATGATTGACTTTGTATGGCGTAAAACGCAGATTTCAACATAATTTCAATTACAAAGCAGCTGCCAGTGCAGGTCCATCGGTGCTTTCCTGGAATTTCTTACAAAAGTTTTCAACATAACGTTGTTTACATGCCATTTTTCTGCTTTTCTAAATAACCCTAGCCGACACAACGGCCTTCGACGAAAGAGGAATGAATCTTACTGCAATGACTATCATCAATCGTCGAAAAGAAATTGGCAGAGTAGGGAATCGAACCAGCGACTATCTGTTCTCAAGTCCTGTACAGTACTGACTGAGCTACCGAGACCTTTTGATAACACCTACTGCCGGTAATGAAACCGGTTTGGATTCTTACAAGATGCTTTAGAAAAATAATCCATTTTATATCAGGCGAATTAGAATGCCGGTTTTGAGTCTTTATTTAAATTTTTTACATTTGTGCAGATATCACCTTTCTTCATGCACTGTCTGTTTTTTAATCACTTTGATTTCTATCCCAAAATAGAAGCCTCGAAGACCTTATGTCACTGAACATGGCTAAATATATTGAACGTCTTTTTTTTTTTGCATGAAACAGACATACATAAAAAATCGTCGAGACCGGGACAGACGATTTTGATTGATTGACTGATTCTAGATTAAACACCGCTTTCAACAATTTTTCAGTTATATCACGGCAACAGCTCACAGATTCATTTATTGTGAGTTCCACCAGTACTTGGCTAGGGTTCTGAATGATCTTGCCACAAAAAAGCCAATGGATCCAGTGAGGATTGAGCCCAAAGCCTCCAGGTCACAAGTCCTACACTTTACTACTGAGCCACTCAGGACCCTGGAAAATGTTAGGTTTGAAATTATTTTTCTAAGAGAAATTATGTCTGTGGCATATGTACCAATTCATTTTAAGGTTTCTGGATACATCAAAAGTTTTATGCACTATTTTTCCCTTTCAGTCACTGTTTGAAACCTTCCAGTTTGCTCTGACCTAGTTCATTTTAATAAGAAATAGAGGTTTCTTAAAAAGTACATAAAGAAATTTTAACTAACAGTAGCCCCAAAAGACGACTTTAAAATAAGTTAATACTAACTTACAGTTCACAAAATATACAATGAACCATGCTCCGGCAAAAGGGGGCTTAATATATTTCCGTGATGCACAATACCAAGTAGGTCTTCACACAATTTTAGATCCATGAAGTCTTTTTTTTTTGTGTAACATTGTACTATAACATGAAGTACTCTGGTCCTTTGACATGCAGAAAAGTGACCAATAGGGAAAGGTTTCGGCTCACGTCACCCTGCGGGGACTGCCCAGGCTGACCTGGGTGGATACTTTTTACGGATTCGTTAAGCTCTCTTTTACAGAATATAGTTCAAATTAAGAATTAAAACCCTGGGGAAAAAAAACGTGCTTAAAATATTCCAACGCTTGATTTTATTGACTGTATAGTGTCTAACACCCTTTTCAACATTATTGTGTGGCGTCCGTGGTCGTAGGGTTGAGCGTCGGCCTCATAATCATCAGGTCCCGAGTTCGATACACGGGAGCGGGTGTCAGCTTTGGGATTTTTCATTAGCCCACACATTTGGCGCAAGTACTGGTTTAGTTACGAGGAAGCAGAATAGCGAGAGATAAGTACAAGTTGTAAGAACTTGTTTTTCAATCGATGTAAGATAAAAATGTTTCAATTAAACATTATATCAGTTGTATCGCTGCATGGCGCAATCTGCGCAGGCTGATCTAAATTGAAAATGTTTGCTACCTAGTCAATATTCTACCTGGTCAATATTCTACCTGTCAAAGGACCAGTGTTCCTCGTGATTCAGTCGGCTTTTAAACAAAGAGGGAAATTATGTATCCATAATAATATGATGACCTACTTGGTATCATGCATAACTGCGAGGCATTAAACCCCCTTTTGCCAAAAGCAAGGCTCGTATCTAATCGTAGTGTTACATTTTCAACAATATGCACAACAAAGAGGAAAGAGATGAAATTGCTTGGGTGGTAAAAACAATAAAAAACGTCAGCAGAGTCAACCGATGCAGTCATAGAATTGAAATCGTCTGAAAAGTGGTGTAAGACGCCTTACAACCCAAAGGCCAGCTAAAAATTGTTAAGCTGTGCCGAGATAGCGACGGTCACAGACCTGCCGTGACAGGATTCGAACCGGAAATGTCGGCTACTTCGCAAAGCACTAACCACCATACGATCACAGCTCTCATTGCAGAACAGATATGACCTCAGTTTTCGATTTAAACATGAAAGAAACAAACCCTTTGTTACAAAATCATGAGTTTCACCGCCCCTAAAGGAGAATACTAGTACTTTTTAAAATGTTTTAAGAATAGGATAAAATGTTCGTTACCAGCATTTTCTCTCTTTACTACAATGTCTTAAGATTTAACGCCCTTTACATTGCATGCATCGCTACATTGGGCCCGGCCGGATAGCTCAGTGGTTAGCGCATCAGAATCGTGACCTGGACCTGGTCAGTACTGGTGTGAAAAAGCCAGGAAACACATTAGCGCAACACTGACCGCCATGATATGACCTACGCTGTTAAAAAGGCATTAAACTCTAATACAAACCAAACAAAATCGCTGCATTACACCTATCTGTGTTTTCCTGCAGTTCTTTTTACAAGTACTTCGAGAGTAATATTCTTCCCAAGCCACTGGCTGCTTTTAATCGCTTACTATCGGTGATCACTGGAGAGAAAGGAATGAATCCTGTCGCAATGACTATCATCAATCTTTGGAAAGAAATTTGTCGAATGGATATTTGAACTAGCGACCCATGTTTTGAAGTCCTGTACGCTACCAACTGTACTACCCAGGCTCGCCATATTCCGGCGCCCTGTGATAATACTCTGATACCATAGTGACAGAACAAAATTAAATTTTCTCTACACGTCAAATATTTAAAATTGCACCTAATATGTTTTTTGTGCAACCTTAAAACCACACTCCCTTGTAGAGAATTATCGTTTTAAGTGCTTAATCTTGACTTTCACCAGATTTTCAATGCAAAATAATCGCAAAAATTCAGCGACATAACCCTTTTGTGCCTTACCTACACTGTGGGATAAAACAATTGGAAACAGTACAACAGAAAAACGATAAATTGAGACAAAAAGATAAGTTTAAAAAAAAAAAACGCTGCTAGATTTCATTTCGTTTCGTTCCGTTTCGTTTCGTTCTCGTTATATTCCGTTTCGTTCTATTTCGTTTCGTTTCATTCCGTTTCGTTGCGTTTCGTTCCGTTTCGTAACGTTTCGTTCCGTTTCGTTGCGTTTCGTTGCGTTTCGTTGCGTTTCGTTGCGTTTCGTTTCGGTTCCATTTCTTACTTTATAGGGACCCCATAGAGAATGCCATTTAGAGTGGTTTGTAAATACTATGCAATCATCAGAAGTCGGCATGGTGTGGTAAAGGGTTAAACAGCATTGTTTGAAAAGGAGAAATGTAGTAACCTATCCATTTTCTCAACAATTGTTCCTATTCTTTCAAAGACCAAATCCTGTCATATTTTTCCTGCCAATTTTAGGACATAGACTTTTGTGCAGGTATGAAATTTTGTGGAAAAAGTAGAAAATGTGGGTAACCTAGGGACATTTTTGCCTTTCTCAACTGTTTCCTATTTTCCTATCCTGTACAAGATGAACGCTGGTGATGTTTGACTTGTTGTTTGTAAATATCCTCAATATTGACAAGGAAAGGGGGGGGGGGGGATTTTATTTTATTTCCTGGAATAGAGTTAATGACTGATATTTAGTAATCACCATTAATTATGGGTCCATGCTACTTGTAGGCTTGTGACAGTAGAATGTAACCATAAACAATTTTATATCCATGTCTGAGTCATTGGAAATGATGTATGGTCTTGCTTGTTTGGTGTTACATCTCTATAACTTTCACATTATAACAAAATTATGGACTTGTCCAAATTCAAAGCATTTGCAGGCAACAAATTACATACAGCTCATGTAATGGATTTTGTTTTTCAGAAAGGGTACAAAGTTTGTATGAAAAGGAGAAAAGGTTGGTAACTAGCATTTTCTTCTTTTCCAAGATATTTTCGAACAGACTTTTCTCTAGCGTTGTAAAAACTCAGGGCTGTTTGCCAAAAAAGGCTTCTAGAAACGAATCTGTAGCTGACAAATTGAAATACATCCTTATAAATTAGTTCTAATGAATTAATTGATATGTGGAGAAATTTTGTTTTGTACAAGGAGAAATTGGTAGGATTACAAGAAATTTATGCCTTTCATTCATTGTTTCTTTAGGTATCTGAACTTTTTACAAAACAACAAAATTTTGGACTTGTCCAAATTGAAAGCATTTGCAGACGACAAAGTAAATGTCAATCAAAAATTAAATTTTGATTTTGGAAGGGTTGAAAACATTGTAGGAAAAGGAGAAAATGCTGGTTACCAGCATTTTCTCCTTTTCCCACGGTGTTTTCAAAAGGCCTCTTTGTCAGGGTCATTAACAGCCAGGATTGTGTGGTAAAATGGGAAGTTTCCTAGCTTGTCTACGTTCCAGGGACTTCAGGCATGTTTTCCAGTTCCAACAAATCTGAAAACCTTGATGAGATCAAAGCTTTCTTGAATTATATAACCCTTTACCAGAAAAAAAAAATTGTGGACTAGTCATACTTGAATTGAATTGTGGCTCTAATGACCAAATTACCGTTAGATTCAGAACAGAGGAAACTTTCTGGAGGAAAAAGGAGAAAGTTTTGAGTACCAGTATTTTCTCCATTTCCAACAATGTTTCCAAAAGCCCTTTTTCAAAGGGTTTGAAGGCACACTGCATGTCTTCATAAAAAGTTTAAGCTTCGTATACTTTATTACATTTAAGTACATTACATTTAGTAAAAGTTAAATCAGTTCCTCTTGTCTACTTATAATCAGACTTGACAAAATGCATGCAAAATAAAGTAAGTAAGGCAAGAATTGACTGACAGTCCAGTAACAAAGAAATACCCACACAGACTCATCGTAAATGGTGACATTCCACCTTTTTTGTAAGGTTTGCATGTTCAAATCCATTAGAAATTGCAAGAAAAGAGAAAAACCTTGGTAGAGTATTTTAGGCCTAAATTTATGATCTTTAGTAAAGGCCTTCTGGTGCTTTCAAATTCGATAATAATTACAGCCATTAATGGTCTTGCTCTATGTTTTAACAGAAAAGATAGCATCTGCTTTGTCTAAATATAGTTCCAGTCAGCAGTCACTCCATATTTGATATGGTCTGGTTCTGCATTTTTAACAGACTGGACAGCATGTTGATTTATCTAAATATAGTTCCAGTCTGCAGTCACTCCATATTTAAAGCATCAAAGAGTTTGGCTGGAAACATCTGTTATTTCTCAAGCAATCTGTGGTCAAACTATACCATTGTCCATTTGGAAAAATTTATGGCATGTTCATTTAGTAAATTAGAGCTTCCTAAAACACAAATGAAGGAGGCGATTTTTAGAAATATTTTTGTAAAAATACAGATAATCAACTTGAATTATGTTTTACATTTGTAATTATGGTGGTAAAAGTAGAAATTGCTCCTTTTTTGCCATCATATTTTAACCCATTACCACTCAATTCCTACTTTTGACGCCCCTGAGAAAGAAGCCCTTTGAAAACACTGTGGGAAAAGGAGAAAATGCTGGTAACCAGCATTTTCTCCTTTTCCCACAGTGTTTTCTACCCTTTCCAGAACAAATTTCTATATTTCAGTCACCTTTATTTTGTCGTCTGCAAATGCTTTCAATTTGGACCAGTCCATAATTTTCCCGTGTGGTAAAGAGTTAAAGGAGTTGTCTGTTCCACATGAAAAGACAGTGAAGGGAGCCATCAAATTCCTCGCCTGTATCTGATAGCTTGATGTGCACCTATACGGTATGTATCATTTCCGGAAATAAACCGGTTTACTGTTCTGAAAATTTTAAGGATTTTTTGAAAAAGAAAACTTGCGTCTCAATTCTATAGCCAAATCTTTGTAACAATATTCCGGTTGACAAACAGTTGGTACATTCATTTTATGTCACTGCCAGATAGATGCAATTAACTTCATTGAGGTTGTTTATATAGTTGTTAAAAGGCTTAAAGTGGCACCGCCATGCATAAGATTAAGTGACTGGCAGTTCAAATGGAAACAACCATTATACAGACAAAGTTTGATGCACGTTAGGAAATGGTCAGGTTGTGACGAGTGATGCAAAGAGTCATCTCAAAGATGTGGTATTTGATTTCTTTCCGGCTATTACCAGTCGTATTGTGAGAGTGCCCTTGGGCTAAATATTTCACAGCCCAAGCCTAGCAGTGGTAAAAACCAGGACACATATGCACTGGTACCCTGATACTGTGATAGGACTGAAATAGTGCTTCACCCAGTACCACACAATCCCTGCTTTTGACGACCCCGAGAAAGATGCCTTTAGAAAATATTGTGGGAAAAGTAGAAAATGCTGGAAACCAGCATTTTCTCCTTTTCCCACAATGTTTTCGACCCTTCACAAAACAAATTTTAAATTTTCAGTCACATTTATTTTGTCGTCTGTAAATGCTTTGAATTATGACCAGTCTAAAATTTTGCCATTTGGTAAAGAGTTAACTCTATAACAAACAACAAATTTTAGACTAGTCCAAATTGAAACCATTTGCAGACGACATTTTTGATTTAATTGAAATGGTGGTATTTGTCTATGTGAATGTATAGAAAACCTTGAGGGAAAAGGAGAAAATACTGGTTATCAGCATTATCTCCTTTTCCCTCAAGGTTTTCAAAAGGCTATTTCCTCAGGGTCGTTAAAACTCTTGATCTCCTGGTAAAGAGTTAAGCGTATATAACACCATTTTGGAGGGGGTGGGTTGTCAATAAAACTTGTAATTGTATGATAACGGGTAAATGCATTCTGCAAAAAGTATTTGCCTATGTCAGATAACGGGACTGAAACTTTCTGCTATTTGTATATTTTCTGCATGTTATAGGACAATTCTACCACATGAATCAGTCTGTTTGAGATAAAATGAATTTCATTGATCCATAAGATGTCCTCTTTGGTACAATGGATCGCAGATGCATGAAACCCCTTTTGCCAGAACCCCACTCAAATGGGTAAAAAAGGGTAGATTTAATGATGATGCATTAAGAAGTGTTCACAAAGGCACAAAATGGTCTTCTCATTAGGTGTGATTTCATTAGATTCACATTAATTATCTGTGAAATTATGTCCTAAAATAACTGACTAATTTTACGCCATGTCCTGCTGACATAACAGGTTTGGAGAACACAGCATCTGTGACGATGTCACACAGGTTCACTCTTTACCAAACAGTCCTGTGTTTTAACTCTTTACCGAATGACAAAATTTTTAGACTGGTCCAAATTTAACCCTTTACCCCATAAGGCATTTCTCTGGTATCTCTAATTGACCCCAAGTAACAGCAAGGATGAAGCCATTTCTTATGTGTATATGACACCTTTTGATAGAGTAGAAAACAATGTGGCAAAAGGTGAAGTTGCTCATTGCAACAATGTTTTCCAAAGCCTTCTAAGAGCAATGCCTAGAAAAAAGTATCTTTGGAGTAAAGGGTTAAAGTATTTGCAGACTACACAATAAATGCAACTGGTTACCAGCGTTTTCTCCTTTTCCCACAAAATTTTCAAAAGGTTTTTTTCTCAGGGTCGTAAAAACCAGGGATTGTTTGGTAAAGGGTTAATTTAAAGACCTTAGAAAAGACGGCTTTTGCAAACATTGCAGGAGAATGAGAAAATGTTAGTTATCATCATGTCCTCCTTAAATTTTTGTAACAACTGTTACACATCATAAGTTCAGAGGTCCAAAATAAAAACATTTGCAAACGACACAGTAAATGTCATTCACCACATAAAATTTGTCTTTAAAAGGGTAGAAAACACTGTGGGAAAAGGAAAAAAATGCTGGTTACCGTAACCAGCATTTTTTCCTTTCCCAGAATGTTTTCAAAAGCCCTCTTCTTAAGTCAGGATTGTGTGGTTAACTCTTTACCACACAATCCCGACTTTTAACGACCCTGAAAAAAAAAAAGCCTTTTGAAAACATTGTAGGAAAAGGAGAAAATGCTGGTAACCAGCATTTTCTCCTTTTCCCACAATGTTTTCTACCCTTTCCAAACCAAATTTTTAATTTTTCAGTCACATTTTATTTGTTGTCTACACATGCTTTCAATTTGGACAAGTCTATAATTTTGCTGTATGGTAAAGGGTTAAGGGTCACTGAGACTAACTCTTTTCTATTTTATCCCCTTTTTTAAAGATCCTGAATAAGGACTTTGAAAGCATTGTGAGAAAATAGAATACTGGTAACCATTATAACCATCCTCCTGACGTAACAGGACTTGAGAATACTGTATATCTGTGACCACATCACATAAGTTGAGTTATGGAACGATAGCTGTGTAACTTTTCTACTTTTGATAGGCCAATTACATTTTGCTCAAAAAAGGTACATTTTGCTTACAAAGGGATAAAAAAAACACGCTTGTCAACAGCATTTTCACCTTTTCCCACAATGTTTTCAAAAGGCTTCTTTCCAAGGGATGCGGAGACCACAGGTTGTTTGGCAAAAATTTAAGGGTTAGGATACCTGATTAATCAGAGAACCCCTGCTGAGCATCATGATATAGCACAGTGATACAGCCATTATTTAATGTTATCTAGTGCTTTTTTTGTCCAAAACACAGCGTAACATAGATTATCAGCTTCCCTTTAATTTCTTAAGAAATGATCTTTAAACTTTCATCACCCAGACATCATATCACACCATCAAAGTCATCATTGGAAAACAGTGTCTCATGCAACAGTTAATGATAAGTGTTACATTTTATTCCACAAGTGGCTTCTTTAAAAAAGAAGCCAGGAGAGGTCGACATCATTTTTTTCTAATACTTTTTATGCTTTTACGTTAAATATAATCTAGGTACATGTAAAGAAACAAGCAAGACAATAAACGGGTAGTTGAAATCTGTTCAGTTGTAAATACACATTCATCAAAGTGGATGGCAAAAACAGGATTCCGTATTCATCCGTCCTTGTAATTTATGTAAGTCACACGACCTTCTTCCCGCGTTTTAAGGTCACGTGATTTTTTCCGCTGTGTTCGTTTCTATTTTTAACGAAATTCTTTTTTCTTTTTCTTCTTTTTGTTAAGATTTAAGATTGTTATATAAAATTAAAATTGTTGGAAAGGGAATATGCAATTAAATCCTTACAATTTTGTTGAAATTCGTGATATAGAAACAAACCACGTCTATTTCCTATTTCAGTTTTTAGACTTCGATTTCTTTATAAAATCATGACAAAACAGACTGTGTATCGGAACAATTCCCCTACAAAGATTGGATTTAGACAGCAATTTCTGAGGCAGTCTGCCTTTTAAACTCAACACTGTTGGAGAGGTCTGATGACCTCTCCAATAACCACATAGCAATTTTTAGACCTATCCGAATATTGAAAGCATTAATTTTGCAGATGACAATTTCAAAGTGGCTCAAATGGTGCAATTTTACTTTGATAGGGCAGAAAACTTTGCGGGACAAAAGAGAAAATAATGATTACCAGCATTTTCTCCTTTTCCCACAATGTTTTCAGAAGTTTTCTTCCTCCCCAGGAGCATATTAAAAGTATTCATTGTGTGGTAAAGGGTTATCATGAACTCTTTTTGCACTACAGGGGAAAACTAAGACTTTTGTGGACGGCATAGATCAAGATCAGACTGCAGAAAACGAAACATGCAGTCTGATCTTTGATATATACAATCTGCTTGTTTAATAATGATCTTTTAAGACTAAATTCTTTTTGAAGTTTTTATGGATTGTATTCTTTGGCATAGAAGGAAGGCAGTATAGATCAAAGATCAGACTGCATAAAAAGTGCATTCTGATCTCTGATCTATATGATCAGTTTATTTGGTAAAGATATTAACCCATTACCACACAATCCCTACATTTGACAACCCGAGAAAGAAGCCTTTAGAAAACATTGTTGGAAAAGGAGAAAATGCTGGTAACAGCATTTTCTCCTTTTCCCGCACTGTTTTCTACCCTACCCAAACCAAATTTCAATTTTTCAGTCACGTATAATTTGTCGTCTGCACATGCTTTAAATTTGGTCAAGTCTGTAATTTTGTTGTTTGGTAAAGAGTTAAGAGGAAATTCTTTTTGAGTTTATGGATTGTATTCTTAGGCATAGAAGGCAGACAGTATAGATCAAAGATCAGACAGCACTTTTATGCAGTCTGATCTTTGATCTATACTGTCAATTGTTCAGTTAAGTCTTTACCAAATGACAAAATTCTAGACTGCGGTCCAAATTGAAGCCTTTGCAGACGACAAAATAAATGTGACAAAAGAATTGAAATTGGTTTTAGGAAGGGGAGAAAATATTGTGGGAAAAGGAGAAAATTCTGGTTATCAGCACCTTCTCTTTTTCCCTCAACGTTTTTAAAAGGCTTCTTTCAGGGTCATTAAAAGTCGGGATTGTGTGGTAAAGACCTTAAGATTAAATTCTTTTTGAGGTTTTTATGGATTGTATTATAAGGCATAGAAAGCAGACATTATTGATGTAAACGTGCAGTCTGATCTTAGATACTGTCCACTTACTCAGCTGAGACCTTCAAGATTAAATACGTTTTGAGATTTTATGGATTCAGTACTTTTAGGCATTGTAGGCAGAAAGTATAGATCAAGATCAGACTCCACAAAAAGTGTCCACTTATTCAGTTGAGAACTTCAAGATTAAGCCTTCACCAGACGACAAAAATTTAGCCCTGTACAAATTGAAAGCACTTGTGGACGACAATTTCAATGTGGCTCAAAAGGTGCAATAGTTTATTGATAGGGAAGAAAACACTGTGGGAAAAGGAGAAAATGCTGGTTACCAGCATTTTCTCCTTTTCCCACAATGTTTTCAAAAGGCTTCTTTCCAAGGGTTGTCAAAAGTCATCTTCGTGTGGGAAAGGGTTAAATTCTTTTTGAGAATTTATGGATCATATTTTGAGGCATAGAAGGTAGACAGTATAGATCAAGATGAGGCTGCACAAAAAGTGCAGTCTGATCTCTGATCTATACTGTCCACTTGTTAACCCAATACCACACAATCCCTACTTTTGACGCCCCTGAGAAAGAAGCCTTTTGAAAACACTGTGGGAAAAGGAGAAAATGCTGGTAACTAGCATTTTCTCCTTTTCCCACAGTGTTTTTTACCCTTCCCAGAACAATGTCAATTTTTTCAATCACCTTTATTTTGTCGTCTGCAAATGCTTTCAATTTGGACCAGTCTAACATTTTCTCGTGTGGTAAAGAGTTAAGTTAAGACCTTAAGATTGAAATCTTGTTAATGTTCTATGGACTGTATTTTCATGCATAGAAAGAAGTCTAGTATATAAATGTGGCACTTAGACAGAGTTAATTCTTTACAAAACGGCAAAACTTCAGACTTCTCCAAATTGAGAGCACTTGTAGACAACAAAATGTTATTCAGAACATAAAATTTGTCTTTTTACCACATACATACATATCTTTATTGCGTTGAATATCCACATATTCATAGCATTATGATTAACAACAACATATATTACACAAAGTATGTAGAACATGGAACATTTGAAAGTGAGAAAAATAGGAGAAATAGATATTAACAGAACAGAACAGAACAGAGAAGTTACTAGAAGACTTGGAAGTAAAAGAGTAAAGGTACTGTTGGCCTTCTTGGCTATATAAAGACTTATACAGTTTTTGATAAACTGTGAATTTTCCCACACTGTTGTAATAGATCTACCTGTATCTCCCCAGACAAAAATGATTGGTTGAAAAGATCTGCATATTATCACTGTGATAACTCAATTATCAGTTCAGAAAGAAGCATTATAATTATCATTTTCCAACAGTGATAATTGGAGTTTTTTGTGTGTGTGATTGTTGATGTGATATTTCTGTTGTCAATCTTGCACTCTTTGAATGAAAGATGGTGTAACTCTACCCAATGAGAAAATTTAGACTTGTCCAATTTTAAAGTTTTGCAGGCGACAACTTATATGGAATTCGAATTGTAAAAATTTTCTCTGAAAGAGTAGAAAGCACTGTTTACCAACATTTTCTCCTTTTTTTCAAAATGTTTTCAAGGTCTTCAAAACTCAAGATTGTGAGGTATAGGGTAAAACCCTATCCCAAATAAGTTTTAGACTTTTCCTTATTTCAAACAATTTTACAGCCAACAAAGCTGAAATCAGTAGCGGAGAATGAGCTTAAGCCCTCTAATGGCAATGAAAAGATTATGGGAAAGGGAGTAAAAAACTGGTTACCAGCATTTTCTTCATTTTCCACAATGTTTTCAAAAGCCTAAAACTTTTTACAAGGGTCTACAAAACGACAAAAAATTAGACTGGTCCAAATTGAAAAGATTTGCAGATCTGAAGACAAACGCAACAGAAATAATTTTTGTTTTGGATTGGGAAGAAAAAGATTGTGGTAAAAGGAGAAAATGCTGGTTACCAGCATTTTCTCCCTTCCTACAATGTTTTCAAAAGGCTTCTTATACGGGGTGTTAAAGTCGTGATTGTGTGGTAAAGAGTTAAGAAAATTAAGGATGAATCAACACTCTTGTCATCTGGCACTATGGAAAACATTGGTAGCATGAAAAAATGCAAGTGTAAAATGTCATTATAGTATGGGTGTAAACCATTTTATTAAGGATTTGTAACGATTCCTTACTCATCAGTAAATATTGTGTAACATCGAAGTTTTCGTAAAGGCCTTTCGGCCAATCTAATGGCAGCAACTGTCTTTTAATATGAAAGATGGAGGCCGTAAGCTCACTCAAATTTGCCGGTAAATATCATGTGACATTGACATTTTATAAGGTTATTCTGCCAGTTAATGGCAGCTTCCATCTTTTTATATGAGAGTTAAGGGCCCAAGACCTTAATGCTTCACCATACGGTTTCAGACTTGTCAAAAATTTAAGACTTTTCCATACAGTCCCATCTTTCAACAACCTTCAGAGAAAGACAGCTTTTGAGAACAATGTGGTGAAAGAAGAATTTAACCTGGTTACAAGCATTTTCTCCCTCTCTCTCAGAGTTTGCTATCCTTACAAAAACAGGTTTAAATTTTTACTTGTATATATTTTTCATTTGGACGTTCCAAGGTTATTGTCCTCTGGTACAGGATTGAATTGAGGAAAAGAAATGAGATAAAATACAAGTGAGCAAATATTTTTGTAGGGGCTTGATCATTATATGCTTCCAGGGGAGAGGATTAATTCTTTACCACACAACAATATCTTGGATTCATGCAAATTGAAAGCTTTTGCAGATGAAAATACATGTGGTTCAAGTGACCAAAATTGCCCATGATAGGATAGAAAACATTGTAGGAAAAGGAGAAAATGCTGGTTACCAGCATTTTCTCTTTTATCCACAATGTTTTCCAATGGATTTCTTTTTCAAGTTCATGAAAAGTTGGTATTGTGTGGTGAAAGATTAAGCTAATTAGCAATGCTTAGTGGCAGTGTTAACTCTTTTCATATCATAGAGGAAACCAGAAGCTTTTGCAAACAATGTAGATCAAGACTGCAAAGAATGTGCAGACTGATCTCTGATCCACATTGTCCACTGCTCTAATTAATAGTCAACTAGTTTCTCCGTTACCATTCTCCTTCAGCATTTTCTCCATTTCCTTGAATTTCAGTACTTTCAAAGACAAATCTCATCACATGAGCTGTATTTCTATTATGTTGTCTGCAAAATTCTTTGATGTCTGTCAGAGTTAACCCTTTACGAAACAATCCCAAGTTTTAACAACCTTGAGGGAAAAAGCTTTTGAAAACATTGTGGGAAAAGGAGAAAATATTGGTAACTAGCATTTTCTCCTTTTCCCCAAGATGTTTTCTACCCTATAAAATACAGAAGTCATCATGTTGACCTTAATTAAAGTTGTCATCTGCAAATGCTTTCAATTTCCTTTTAATGACGCCGAGGAAGAAGGCTTTTGAAAACATCGTTGGAAAAGTAGGCAGCATATCTCCTTTTCCAACAATGTTTTTTACCCTATCTGAATGACAGAAATCATCCTTTGACCTTAGTTAAAAATGCTTTCAATTCAATCCAATCCATTTTTTGTCTTTTGGAAAAGAGTTAACCAATAACCAGACTTAAAGTTTTTAGACAAGATCACATTGAAATTGTTTGCAGATTGAAATGTCTCAAAAACTGAAAAGTTCCTTTTTTTTTTCCAAGGGGGAAATAGGTTGAAACGGTTTCAGAAAAGGAGAAAATACTGGTTTACCAGCATTTTTTGCTACTCTGAGAATTGTTTGGTAAAGATTTAACTGTTCACCACAAAATCCTGAGTTTTAATATCACCCTGACAGAACAGCCTTCTGAAAACATTGTGGTAAAAGGATAAAATGCTGGCAAACAGCATTTTCTCCTAATTCCAAAAAGGTTTGTAACTCTATTCAAGACAGGTTCCATCATTTGATCTGTATCAATATTGTCGTCTGCAAATGCTGTACATTTTGAAAAGTACTTGTTTTTGCTGTGTGGTCAGGAGTGAAATGGTTTAGGTTGGATTTGGCTATAATATTAGAGTTAATGCATACAAGCTGTGCTGCACTAACTCTTGCTATTTTTGTTGCGTAATAAATCAAGGGGTATAGACACTGGTGCTTTATCCTGTATCACATCAAAGGGCAATTAAATCTTAAACACAATAGATTAGGAAAAGTTGCATCACGCAGATTTCCTGTTCCCTATTGCAAAACCTGTCTCTTTTAAAAATATACCCATATGTTGACTGAAAGATTAAAACTTTTTCTACAGAATAAAATGATCTTTGCTCTGTAACCTTGTCATAAACTCTTTTGACAAATATTCTGAATGACTCTCAGGAAGAAGGCCAATGAAAACATTGTGGGAAAAGGAGAAAATGCTGCTAACCAGCATTTTCTCCTTTTCCCACAATGTTTTCTATCCATTCAAAGATAAATTTTAGTTTTTCAAGTCACATTTATTTAATTGTCTGTAAAATTTAATGCTTTTAATTTGGACAAAGCTAAAATTGTACTATGCTTTGTAAAGAGGTAACCATATATGACTAGTGATGCTATGATTGTTGCTCTGTGACCTCACAGAAGTTGAAATTAACTTTTAATGTCTCTGTCTTGCTAAAAGTTGTGAGAGTGATAAAATCCAACATTCTACATGCAAGTCGCTACTTGCAAATTGTAAATTAAAGGTTTCCTTTCAAAGAGGCTGTTCTGGGTTTCCCTTTAACTCTTTACCAAACAAGAACATTTTAGACTGGTCCAAATTGAAAGCATCTGCAGATGACAAAGTAAAGGTGACTAAAAAATAGAAATTTGTTCTGGTAAGGGTAGAAAACACTGTGGGAAAAAGAGAAAATGCTGGTAACCAGCATTTTCTCCTTTTCCCATAGTGTTTTCAAAAGGCTTCTTTCTTAGGGGCGTCAAAAGTAGGGATTGTGTGGTAATGGGTTAAGAGATCGTATTCCTGTTTTTTGCCAAAGCAGAACTGCAGCTCTGGTTGTTTTTAAGGTTCAGTGTGCTCCGATAAATTCTCCAAATTGTGTGGTTTGGTTGGGAGCTTTTTACTGAAATAATTTTGGGTATTTTTCTCCATTTTGCTGGTAAATGTAGCATGAAAAAATTCCAATAATTTTTCAATTGTACTAACAACTCGCTTTATAAACATATTGTAGAAAAAGAAGTCTTTCGATCTCCGCAACAAACTGTGCACTGTAATTTTTTATTATGTGTAAAAAAAAAATAAAGTTGCTGATCTCTTTAAACTCACAAAAATGTGTGCAAGCTAGCAAGTTACGGGAATAGGAGAAAATGCTTGTTTCCAGCATTTTCTCCTTTTTCAACAATAATTTCTATGGGCATTATTCTCTAAGGTCATTGAAATTACATATTTGGGTTTATTTGGCACTTAACTCTTTACCAAACAAGAAATTTTGAGATTAGTCCAAATCCAGGGAAAGCATTTGCAACAAACAAAAAGAACTTGGCTAAAAAATGAATTTTGTTTTGGGTAGGGTAGAAAACATTGTGTGAAAAGGAGAAAATGCTGGTTACCAGCATTTAGTTCTTTTCATACAACTTTTTTGAAGTCTTTTTCTTGTTCGGTACAAGGTTAACCCTTTGCCAAACAATCCCTCAGGTTTTTACTACCCTGAGATAGAAGGCCTTTGAAAACCTTTGTGGGTAAAGAAAAAAATGCGGTAGCCAGCATTTTCTCCTTCTCTCACAATGGTTTCTACCCACTGTATGAAACAAATTACATTCTTCGTTTATTTTGTTGTCTAGAAGTGCATTCAATCTGGACAAGTCTAAAGCTTGGTTGTTTGTTAAAGAGATAAGACAGGATCCAACTGTTGCAATCCCTAATCCTATCAGGGGTGGTCACCTTGTGCAATCTGTTACAATACTGATCCTTTTGTCACACTAAATATTATGTCTGCGGCTCTTTGAAGTCTGGATAGGTGACTATATGATCTGTTTGTCCACTTTTAAACTCTTTACCACACAGTCAGAGTTCTAAAAACACTGAAAAAGAAGGCTTCTGAAAGCATTGTGGGAAAAGGAGAAAATGCTGGTAACCAGCATTTTCTCCTTTTTCCACAATGCTTTCTGTCCTATTAAAGACAAAAATATCACACTTGAGCTACATTTAATATGTTGTTTGCAAACACTTTAACCCTTTACTCCATAGATACTCATTTCTACGCATTTCTTGTACTGGAGCCTTTGGAAAACTATGGCAAAAGGTAAAATTGCTCGTGACAAGCAATTTCACCTTTTGTCACAATGTTTTCATCCTGGCTGTTATTTAGGGTCAATTAGAGATACCATAGAAATGCCTTATGAGGTAAAGGTTAAGTATGGCCAGTAGTACAAAATTTATTGTCATTTGGTAAAGCGTTAACCCTTTACCCCATAAAGCATTTCTATGGTATCTGTAATTGATCCTAAATAACAGCAAGAATGAAGCCGTTCCTTATGTGTATATGACACCTTTTGATAGCATAGAAAACATTGTGATAAAAGGTGAAATTGCTCGTCACGAGCAATTTCACCTTTTGCCACAATGTTTCCTAAGGCTCCTACAAGCAATGCGTAGAAATGAGTATCTATGGAGTAAAGGGTTAAACTTCCTCTTTATCTCATTACAGCCAGCGGGTGACTATATTTGTCTAGTAATAGATCACTTGAAAATATTGTGGCAAAATGAAGCATTGCTTTGGGCAACCAGTAATAATATTTATCCCAATATTTTTGCATTTATTCTTAAACATTTAATGAATAATTTTTTACATCTATGTTTTTATTATCTTCCCTTCAACAAAGTGGAGGTATATTGCTTTGCTCGGTGTGCGGTAAAAAAGCCAGAGGTAAAAAAGCCATAGGTAAAAAGGCCATAGGTAAAAAGGCCATAGGTAAAAAAGCCAGAAGTAAAACGGTAAAAAGGCCATAGGTAATAAGGCCATAGGTAAAAAAGCCAGAGCTAATTTACTATATATGGTTTATTAAGAAAACAAAAAGGGCTAATTTAGTAGTATATGATGTAAAGAAAGCTTTTTGTTTCAGAAAATCTTTAGAAGTATTTTTGGAAAAGGAGAAGCTAATTTTTCCTTTTCACACGATGTTTTATCTCCTATCTTGATGTGTTGTATGCAGATTATTTCAATATGTAAGAGTCTGAAATTAGTTATTTGATAAGGGGAACTTCTCCAGTCTTCAGCTACTGACTTTTGAAAATATTTAAGGAAAAGGAGAAACTGCCAATAACAAACAAATTTTCCTTTTCACACATTTCCCTATATTGGTGTGTTGTATGCAGATTTCTTCAATATTTAACCCTTTTCTAAATTCCCATACAATGCAATTTAAGATGGGCCTCCTTTTACTTTTTTTGCTCATAACAAACAATTTCTCCTTTACTTACAATGTTTTATATCCTATCTTGATGTGTTTTATGCATCCTCTTTCAGTATGACAGAGTCTAAAATTAGTTGTTTGATAAGTGAAACTGGTCATACTTTACACTTTTGCAGTTGCAGGAGATGACTTTAGAAAACATTTCGGGAAAAAGGGGAAACTCCTCAAAGGAAGCAATTTCCTACAATTTTGCAATTATTGCATAGCATTATCTTATACTTCAAAGTTTCCATGGAATCAACTTTCAATAAAAAAAATCAAACTAATTTAAAACATGACGTGCAAACTGTCAATTCTCAAGTCAAAGTTTTAGTCATAATTATGCAATTGGTCAGTAACAGTTTGAAATAATACTGTTAAATTATGTAATAGGCCATTTCCTGCACCTATTATTGGTTTCAATTAATTTATCAACAAGTACTTGAAGATAGATAAACAAATATAATTTCTATTAAATTCAAATTATCTTGTTACCCATCCTTTTTAATAACATAAAATCAATCTTTATTTAGATACCACATATGCTTTACATGGTTAATTCTTTTAATTTATATAATAAATGTAAAAAATTATGCACAAATATAAATGGTAAAATTAATGCACAAATCATCATAAATAATTTTCATTGAATATTTATACATATTGATATTATATTTTAAATATTTGGTATTTTCTTAATAAATCACATATACATGTACTAAATTAGCTCTGGCTTTTTTACCTATGGCCTTATTACCTATGGCTTTTTTACCGTTTTACTTCTGGCTTTTTTACCTATGGCCTTTTTACCTATGGCCTTTTTACCTCTGGCTTTTTTACCTACATTCGCTTTGCTCAGCCACGTAGGAAGTATTTCAAGATTGGGGGGCTAACTTCGAAATACTGAGATTTTTTGCATTGTTGTTGCATTGCGCTAAAAACTCATATTCTAGTTACTATGATTTTCAAAATTATTGTGGGGGGGGTTATTGTTCCTACGGGCCTGTTGCTAATGTCAGTAGCTCGGTCTGTCTGTCGGTCCCTCGGTAGGTCTTACCTTGTCCAGATGAAAACTAGACATAAAACTGATCTAGATTCGTCAAATTTGGTAAAGACATTTGTCTCGGACTGTGGATGATCCCTACTAATTTTGAGGTCAATCAGTCAAAGGTCAAGGTCACAGTGACCGTCAACACATTAATATATATAGGCCAAACCTTGTCCAGATGATAACTAGTCACAGAATTGACTTAGGTTTGTCAAATTTGGCACAGACATGCATCTTGGAGTGTAGATGATCCCTCTTGATTTTGAGGTAAATCGGTCAAATGTAAAGTTAACAATGACCATCAACATGTTGATATATAGACCAAACCTTGTCCGCATGATAACTAGACGCAGAACTGACCTAGGTTTTGAGGTCAGTCGATCAAAGGTCAAGGTCACAGTGACCATCAACATGTTGATATATAGACCAAAATTTGTCTGGATGACAGCTAGGCGCAGAATTTACCTAGGTTTTTCGAATTTGGCAGACATTTGTCTCGTAATAAGATAATCCCTATCGATTTTGAGATTATTCCATCAAAGGTCAAGGTTACAGTGGCCTTCAACTTAACGATATATAGACCAAACCTTGTCCAGATGAAAACTTCATTCAGAATTGACCTAGCTCCTTCAAATTCTGTATGTATATTCTTCTTGGAGTGTAAATGATCCTTATCGATTTTATGGTTAATCTGTGAAAGATCAAGGTTATCCTAATTATCAGATGATTCTGGGCCTGTGCTGCTGTTTGCCACTTGTGCCAATTGCTGGAAACAAATTAAATGTCTCAAAAATCATTATATGTAGCTCAACATATGGCTCCAATATTTTACTCGCGTATTATAGGGGACATAGTAAGCATGGAAGTCGACCGGGAAAAAGCATAAGTCAAATGCAAATTTTGATATCAGTTAATGAACTGTGCCACTTCCTGTATCAATGTGGCAGTACGGGGGCACAACTGTTTTATAAACAGACATCTTGTTCAAGTCTGCTGTGCAAGTCTCTGGAAGTAAAGTATCAGAATTATTTCATACTGGTATGTACAATTTCACCAGTTACCTCCCCTAGAATGTGGACTTGATTAACTCTCCATCAGAATTCAAAATTTTGGTCCAGGCCAAATAGAAAGCATTTGTTGATGACAATAAACGGAGCACAAATAATATTACTTTCTTTGATAGGGTAGGAAACAATGTAGAAAAAGGAGATAATGCCAACTAGCAGCATTTTCTCCTTTTCCCACATGATTTGTAAGGTCGAGCCATGGTCAAATTCTTTTAAATTTAAAAGCATTTGCAGACGACAAAAGAAAGGTGACTGAAAAATTGAAATTTGTTCTGGGAAGGGTAGAAAACACTGTGGGAAAAGGAGAAAATGCTGGTTACCAGCATTTTCTCCTTTTCCCACAGTGTTTTCGACAGGCTTCTTTCTCAGGGGCGTCAAAAGTAGGGATTGTGCGGTAATGGGTTAACTCAATACCAAAGGACAATATTTCAGGCTTGTCCATATGCAAGGCATCTGCAGACGACAAAATAAAAGGGACTGAAAATTTAAAATTTGTTTTGTGAAGGGTAAAAAAACACTGGGGGAAAAGGAGAAAATGCTGGTTACCAGCATTTTCTCCTTTTCCCACAATGTCTTCTAAAGGCTTCTTTCTCAGGGTCCTCAAAAGTAGGGATTATGTGGTAACGACTTAAACAAACTCTTTGGCATCAGATATGTAAAACAACGCTGTCTGCGCATGTCATATTCTTTGAAGATTCGAGCTGTCTTATATGACGCATCACTAGCCCGATACCGGGCAGACTGTACGTGCTATAAAGTAGCAATGGAGAAAATGGTTTTTATCAATAGGTCTGAGGAAAAATCAGGCGTGTTTTAGCCCCAGATTTCTCTAAACTGCTGATCATAGCTGAGTGAACTGCACGAGGTCACGTTTTATTGAGTAAACGTTTATTTTAGTTTGAAATTCAAAGTAACAGTTGTTGTGTAGGAAAGTGGTTCGGTTCTGTACCCAGGATACCCAAATTAGATAGATGAGTATTTATAGAATGCCATCTAGCGGGAGGTAATGGTAGAATAATTATGATCAAAAATAGGGTCTCAAAAGTCTTTAGCCATTAATCTTACTCATTTTACAAGTAGCAAAAATGTATTATTGACAAATAAAGCGTAAAACAGCCAAAGGTTTGATCAATGGATCACCCACCAAAGGATGGCCAAATGAAGGGCACAAATCCATAGAAAGTGAATAGGCATTATGTAGTGGTTTGTTCGTAACATCTGTATAATACATCAAAAAGATGACTGAATTATGATGGAACTAATTCATACAAACATCAAAAAAGACGACTTTCATCTGATCAAATACAACATTACAAAATGTATCAATTACACTGGATGGCGGAAATATCTGCTAACATTCTGTATTTGACTGGGCGTGTCAGAAGTTCACACACACACACACACACACACAAAGCTGCCAAAGGATAATGCATTTTAAACTACTCCAAACATAAAAATTTGTCTTTCTAAAGGTAGAAACAATGCCGGACAAAAAGAGAAAATGCTGTTCACAGAATGATCATAGTGTTTTTGCAAACTGAGTCTTCTTCATTGAGTTTTTAAAACTCAGGACTGAGTGGAAAAGAGTTTACTCTTTTACAAGATGACAAAATTCTAGCAGATGACTTTGAAAAATTCTTTCATATACCACAAGTCTATATAACACTTTACTAGACAACAAAACTTTAGCCCTGTTGAAATTCAAAGCATTTGCAGATGACACTTTCATTTTAGCACAAATGGTGCCATTTCTCTTTGATAGGGTAGAAAAGATTGTGAGAAAAGGCTAAATGCTGGTTACCAGCATTTCTCCTCTTACCACTATGTTTTTTGAAGGCTTCTTTTCCAGGGTCATCAAAAGTTGGCATTGTGTGGTAAAGGGATAACTGCAAACCTGAGGAAGGACTTTGAAAGCTTTGTGAGAAGGAAAGAAAGAGTAGGTGACCAACATTTTCTTCTGTTCCAATTAAGTTTCCTTCCTTTTCTAATATTGTTATAGAGACATTTATAAATCATACTTTGAGCTACATTAAAATATTTGTCCTCTAAACATGATTTTAATTTGGACAAGTCTAAAATCTGCTGTCTGGTCAAGAGTTGTCAGTGAGTAAAACAACTCTGAATAATGACCAGTGCTAATTGTGGGAAAAGCTGTTGGTTTCATAAATAGAAACTAGAAGTCCATCCTCAGTAATTAGAAGTGCATGTCTGTTAAACTAATCAAAACAAAGCAGATCATAGATCTATGAAATTCCCCGAAGTTAGTCTATTTTCATATAAATTATTCAATTTTCCTGTTGGTGAATTTTATATAGCATACATATGACTTCAAAGGAAAGGCATATTTCAGTTTTGAGCAGTTTCGTCTTAAAGTAATTACAGCAAATTGGCCCCCCTGCAGACCCTATGGCCACTGAAACCTGACCCCTTGTTCCAATATTAAAATGCACTACAACTAATAATGCAAGGGGGGTCCTGTTGTATGAGAAGATAATTACTCTACACTTTGAAACAAAATACCTATTTTCATATACTTTTAGCTTTACTTAGGAAACAAAATTTTAGTCCAAACCAATTTGAATACATTCACAGATGATGAATGTTGCACAAAAGATGATTCTGTCTTTGAAATTGTTGAAATACTTTGGGTGAAAAAAAGACTGTTATTACAGATGTTACTGAAGATTTGTTGCTTGTTTGTGATAACCTTTGATATATATATTTTATCAAAATGTTCAACATTTTACTGTTTATGGTAAACATCTGTAAACATCAGGCAATAATGTTAGCAGAATTAGACTGAAATGCAGTTTAACACACAATCCCGACTTTTAATGACCATGAGAAAAAAGCCTTTTGAAAACATTGAGGGAAAAGGAGAAAATGCTGGTAACTAGCATTTTCTCCTTTTTCCCATAATGTTTCCTACCCTTCCCAAACCAAATTTCAATATTTCAGTCATATTTATTTTTTCATCTGCAAATGCTGTCCAAAATTTTCTTGTGTGGTAAACAGTTAACCCTTTACCACACAATCCCGACTTTTGACGACCCTGAGAAAGAAGCTTTTTGAAAACATTGTGAGAAAAGGAGAAAATGCTGGTAACCAGCATTTTCTCCTTTTCCCACAATGTTTTCTACCTTTCAAAATGCCAATTTAAATTTTTCAGTCACATTTATTTTTGTTGTCTGCAGATGCTTTCAATTTGGACCAGTCTAAAAGTTTCTTGTGTGGTAAAGAGTTAAAGAACTTTTTTTATGAAAAACAAAATACAGACTTACAAGAATGAAAAAATTAAAGACAGAAAAAGTTGTCATTAAAATGTAATTTTACAGGTAAAAATACAGGTATTCTAGGGAATGTGCTCTATCATTCTTGGGGCCAATTTCAAAAATTAACACTGGCAAACACCATTATCATTTTGGACTGGACCTATTCGAGAGCCCTAATATTGATGAAAATCAAAAGTAAGGACAAAATTTAATGATGATTCTTGTTTTAATACATTAAAAAAAATTTTGGGAAAAGGAGAAAATGCAGAAGCCTTCTTTCCCACAGTTGTTTGAAACTGGATTGTCCGGTACTGGGTTAAAAATATGGATAATCTTGGCTTTGTGTACTTTCATTTCTTGGATCCAATTTCAAAGTTAAAAAAAATATGGGTATTCCAGAGAGTGTGTTCTATCAATCCATGGGTCCAATTTCAAAGTTTAAAACTTCTGTTTGAAATTCCATAATCAAATATTTACCCGTTGTGTCATGTCTGGCTCTCAAATTCACTTTTCCTTGATTGATTATAGTGGGCCTAGAGTTTTTTTTCAAAATGGTTCAAACAAAGAAAGCCATTGTTCAGAATATCCATTGGTTAGATCCTCTGTCATGCTTTGTAATTTGAATTTGAAGAAAACCCCCTTTTCCTTGGTTCTAATTTTCTTAACTCCTTACCAAACAACAAAATTTTAGACTGGTCCCAATTGAAAGCACTTGCAGATGACAAAATAAATAAAACTCAAAATAGAAAATTGTGTCCAGTAGGGTAGAAAATATTGTGGGAAAAGGATAAAATGCTGGTTACCAGCATTTTCTCCTTTTACCACAATGTTTTCAAAAGGCTTCTGTCTCAGGGACGGAAAAGCAGGGATTGTTTGGTAAAGAGTTAAATTCAAAGCAGTTACAGATCAGATTAAATGTGGTTCATTTAATGGAATTTGTGTCTGAAAGAACATAAAACATTGTTGGAAAAGGAGAAAATGCTGGTTACTAGCATTTTCTCCTTTGCCAACAATGATTTCCAAAGGCTTAGAACTTTGATCCTCAGGGTCATTAAAACTTGGGATTGTTTGGTAATGGGTAAAAAGATTAACTGTTTACCAAACAACAAAAGTTTGGAATTATCCAAATTGAAAGCATTTGCAGATGACAATTTCAATGTGGCTCAAATTATTTGATTTTTTTTTTTAATAGGATGAAAAACATTGTGGGGAAAGGAGAAAATACTGGTTACCAGCATTTTCTCCTTTTCCCACAATGTTATCTAACTGCTTCTTGTACTTGGTTGTTAAAACTCGGGATTGTGTGGTAAAGAGTTAAGAATTAACTTTGAGAAGCCCAAAAAAAGCATAAAATCAGGGAGTGGGTTGCAAAGATAGGCAGATGTTCGGTTGTCCTGACATTATATACATGAATTGCTTTTTATTGCGACCTGTATTTTCTGTTCCTCAAAGTGACCAGTGCCTCAAAAACATATTAAATGTCCCGTGCAATAAAATCACCATGAAAACTAGTATTCATTTGTATTTTCCCACAACCTTTTCATTTCCTGAATCAACCCCTTTCCTTCCATTCTTCTTAAATACCATGTTCTTTTTCAAAAGGCTCATTCAGCTGCAATATTAAATACTGGTTCCCATTTAGTGAGAGTTTTATTCAAGTGAAAAAATAACTTGGGTTCCCATTGTAATTAACAGAGTAAGATCAAAGTGCAAGAAGTACTGTAGCACTTTTTGCCCCCACTTTCACACTTTGTTTACGCCTTGACTTTATTGCTCTCTCATTTACCTTCAACATGTATGGTATTTAACAAAATCACATTTCTATTTTTCTCCAAAATTTTCCGAGGACAGCATATTAGCTCTATGTGAAATGTCTTGTGAACAGTCAAAAGACAGGTTTCTCAGATACATCTTGGCCCCTCTGCTCCAAAGAGGGACTCACTGACCTTTTACAGTGTAAATAAATATCAGACAGCAGAGAATATGCAGTCTGATCTTGTATCTATACTGTCTGATAAGGAGACGTTATTCCCAAAGCATAACTTTGAAACAATAAGGAGACGTTATTCCCAAAGCATAACTTTGAAACAGTAGATATTTTGGTTTTTACGATCAAACTGAAAATTTCATTTAACTCTTTACCAAACAACAAAATTTTAGACTTCTCCAAATTGAAAGCACTTACAGATGCCAAAGTAAATGTGACTCAAAAATAGAAGCCTTTTGAAAACATTGTTGGAAAAGAAAATACCAGCATTTTTCTCCTTTTTCCACAATGTTTTCTTTCCAATCCAAAACAAAAATTATTCTTTCAGTTAGTCATTTGTTGTCTGCAAATCCTTTCAAGTTGGACCAGTCTAATTTTTTGGTATGGGGTTGTAACTTTTTACCAAACAACAAAAATTTTTGGACTAGTCCAAATTGAAAGCATTTGTAGAGGACAAAATAAATGTGAATCAAAAATTGAAAATAGATTTGGGAAGGGTAGAAAACATTGCGGGAAAAGGATAAAATGCTGGTACCAGCATTTTCTCCTTTTCCCACAATGTTTCCAAGGCTCTCTTTCTCAGGGTCGTTAAAAATCGGGATTGTGTGGTAAAGAGTTAAATAATGCAGAGCCAGAGAAGTAGTCAACAAGGGCCCTTTACCTTACAATCCAGAATTTTAATGACGTCGGACTAAGAATCCTTTTGGAAATATGTATTGTCTACTTTTCTCACCATGTTTTCTACCCTATCAAAGAGAAGTTCTACCATTTGAGTAACATTTAACCCATTACCACACAATCCCTACTTTTGACGCCCCTGAGAAAGAAGCCTTTTGAAAACACTGTGGGAAAAGGAGAAAATGCTGGTAACCAGCATTTTCTCCATTTCCCACAGTGTTTTCTACCCTTCCTAGAGCAAATTTCAATTTTTCAGTCACCTTTATTTTGTCGTCTGCAAGTGCTTTCAATTTGGACCAGTCCAAAATTTTCTTGTGTGGTAATGAGTTAAATTCTCTTCTACAATTTTTCTTTATTTTTTGGCAATTGTATATAATTTTGTTAGAAAAACAAGTAAAGAATTTAGAAAAAAATCTGAAGTTAAATGGATTAATCCAACACTAAAGAAGGCTTTTACAGTCATTGTTGCATAAGGATACTGGTAATCAACATTTTTTCCTTCAGGCATGATGTTTTGTACTCTTCCACAGACAAATCTCAAAATGAAACCACCTTGAATTTGTCTGTAAACGATTTTGATTTGGATGAGTCGAAACTTTTGTTGTTCACCAGGCAAAGAGTTAAGACAAATTATGTTGTTGCCTATTTTGTCTCAGAAGATTTGGATGAATCAAAACTTTTTTTGTTCACCAGGCAATGAGTTACTGGTAAGATAAATTACATTGTTGCTAATATTTTGTCTCAAAAGATATTATTTGAAAATGTAAATGGATAGGAAAAATAAATGTACAAAACTGCTAAAAAAAGTAATTAACTTTTCTTTTTCAGTGTTGTCAAAAATGTCTGTAAAAAATATCAGCAAAGAATTTTATAATTAAAAGTAATCAAAGTGTGACCAAAATTTCCCCAGTCAGAATTTTAACCCAGTGTATCAGCCTAATTTATCAGTCTCCCTCTTCTAAATGGGGCCCATCAACCTGGCAACCAACCTAAATAGCCAAATAATTAGGGATTAGGTATGCAAATTCCCTATTGTGTACCCCTCCACTGATGGCTAGCTGTCCAAATTTCTAGAAATTGATTTGTTTATGCCTATTTTTGTGTGTAATCAAGGCTGCATAGTAACAATTTAGGGTACTTAGTTACCAAAAGTTGTAAAAGGGACTTTTACAACCAGACTGATGTGTATATATGAGTTTGCTTTCATTATTTGTCTGGCTGTGTGAAGTATTTTTGGAATTTAATGGTGAATTGAAATAAGATACAAGTAGTGGTTAATGAAGATGGACATCTGCCGACTTGGGTTTCAAGGACCAGACAATTTACACAAAATACTGTGTATTTCTGTGTGAATGGAGAAACTTTATTGAAAGTGACCCTTAGTCGGAAGCTTCAGTGTAAAGTGTGTTGAATGTGTAGGGAGCTGACAAGGAAATTCTTATCTTATAGAAATGTGTACACTTTTGTTTGTAAACACCATTTAGTTTACATCATGTTATTTTCGTCAACTTGTTTGCAAACAACACTATGGACTTGGAAGGTACCAACAGATGTCTATCTACACAAATGCAACTTTGATCACTCATAATTATACATGTTTGAGAGTTTATTGAATGAAACCATCAGAGAGGAGACATCTAACATTGTTTTCAATGTTTCTATATAGGTTGACAAACATTGTGAAGCACAGATTAGGCTATGAATGAAGATACCTGTCTATTGGTGACCTTGACCTTCAGCTATTGTCAAGGACCAAAGGTTTGGCACCATGGTACATCCTCGACAGTTCATTGGTAAATCCTACAGCTATAGAAATCTGAATTCCTTTCCATGTAAGTATGATATACAGTACAAGTTAAAACCAAACTACTGTAATGTTTTAACAAACTTTTCTTAATTTTTCAAATAATAATTTTATAAATAATAAATTAAAGCACTTCTTTGACAGGTCAGATAATATATCATATAAAACATATCTGTGTATAGGTAGTTTTTTCCCAGAAACTTCAAAATAGACCATGTACTGAAATCACCCCTGACAGACAATCATAGTGTAAAAAGTTTAGGATCAGTGGCATTTTATAGGTAGGGTAGGGTAATCCTAAACACAGATATTTTTTGTTAGGCCAGATATTTATAGTCTGACCTTTATCTGCTGAAAACAGTGTTAAGCAGCCACTCATATTATGCAACCATTATTTCAAGTTCCTGAAGTATTCAATGAAAATTCCCCTGTGTTTAACAGCCACCTGTCTTAACAGGTCAGTACTGTTCACTCTGTGCAGCGACTGCTAGGAAGACAGGTTTGGGTACAAGAGCGTGGATTTATCGTATTTTCGTTCTTTTCATAATGCCATTAGGCCCATTTTTCCAGCGATATCAAGCAATAAGGACAGAGTAAGTCAAACATCAGACTGCACTTTTGTGCTGACTAGTTATTTCATGTTAAAAGCAACTAGATTTGAGAAGGGAACATACTTATACTGTCAGAAAAATTAAGACAGCCAAAACACGTCATACAGTGCTGTCCTTTGGCAGTGTAATTTTGTCGTTTTGTAAAAGTTAACAGCAATGAAGCCTGTTTCCATGCTTTCATATTATCCTTACTTCTTCAGTGGATGGTTGGACATGTTCAGCCAAGCCCAACAGCTTTGTTGGTACAATACATATCTTGCAACTTGGGGTTTGCTAGTCCAATTGGAGAGCATGGCAAAATTCTTTCCAAGAGTTGATGATAGTATTTGCCTTAGGATTAATTGCTTTCTCAATGCTGAACATTGTTTTATAGCAGCCAGCAGTTTGAAAAGAATGTGTGCAAAAGCAATTGAGGAAAGCATGAATACTGTAGGTGCACTGGCCACAGCAATAACAAGTGGTATAGAAAATGGCATTGTATACAAACCAAAACAAAGCATAATATATCTTATTACCAACCAAGCCCTGTTGTTGCCTAGTCGGTAAAGTACAGGGCTTGAATTCAGGGAGTCATTGGTTATACCCCCACAAAACGAATGTTTTCGGAGGTGTACTGGAATCAGCCTGTCTGTCCATGTGTCCATCTGTCCGTCCGTCTGTGTGTACATGATCTGTGTACAAAATACTGTCAAAGCCCTGAGGGAGTATATGGTCACATTCAGTGACAGCTCTAGTTCGATTTGCCCAGCTCAGCTAATTTCTTTTCAATGATCCAGGATAGTCATACACAGCTCCAGATAGGAGTGAGTGATGGTTTTCTAAATCCATTATTTCTCTTCAAAACCCTATTTTGTGGGTACTCATTAGGATTGTCTCATCGAGATGATTCTAATGAGTACCCAAAACTTAGGGTTTAGCGGAAAATAATTAAATTTTCAATTTTGAAATCAAAATCACTTCATCGTCTATCTGGAGCTCTGGGACTCAAAGAGACAGGATTTAATCCTCTCTCACCATCAATCATAAATTATAAAAAAATAATAATCAGAAATATTAGGTATTAGTAAAAGAAACTCCTGGAAAGGATGGGTAGATGGATGAGTCACTGTAACATAAACTGAAATAATGTTGAAAACAGAGTTAAACACCTTATAAGCATACAAAAGCTTTACCCAATAAAACTTTATGCTCATCAATATTGAAAGCATCAGCGTTGTCTCCAAAAGGGTAGAAACATTGCAGGAGAATGAGTATTTTGTTTCTGTTAGAGTGTTGAAACAGCTTAGGTCATACCATGGCAGTCAATGCATCTACTCATGCATTTCCAAGCTTTCTCATACCAGTATTGACACAACTTTCTTTCCAAGCCACTCACTGGACAAAGGTAAAATTTTGTCCTGTGGTCTGGAGTTTATTTGTTGTCAGCTATTGCTTTCACTGTGGATAGGTCTGAATTTTCTGGTCTTTTCCAAAACAGATTCCAACCTTGGTTGGCTGCAGATGTTGAAGACACCACATTTAAGAGTTATTAAAGACTTTTTAATAGCAGTGTTTTCCCTTGGCTCTTGGGTGCTAGGGCCCTCAAACAATACAGTTAGAGAAGCAAATAATGAAATTTTCAGTTAAGATGATTGCTTCCCTATAATTTGGCTCCAATTAAATTTTCAATAATTGGAATTATTTCTTGGACTTTGTAAATGGTTGGGCCATTGGGTCTGACTCTACTGGTGAAAAAAACAGCTGTTACTTTTGTTCAGACTTTGTTTTTTCTTTGTTGGAAAAAATAATGGACTCTTGACTTCTGCTTTTATTCATATTTGTTTTCCTCTTGGCTCCTCATTAGGCCCTGGTTGCTCTTCAAATTTACTTTCCAGTTCTAAATGTTTGTAAATTGATTATCAATAAATCTCCATTAACTCTTTACCACAGGACAAAAATAGAGACTGGTCCAAGTTGAAAGAATTTGCAGACAACAATTTAAATGTGGTACAAATGATAAAATTTTTCTGTGACAAGGTTGAAAACCATTGTTGGAAATTGAGAAAATGCTGGTTACCCAAATTTTCTCTTTTTCCCCTAAATGGTTTCAAAAGGATCCTTCCTTAGGATCGTTCAAACTCAGGATTGTGTGGTAAATGGTCAACTCTTCATCATATGACCAAATTTTTTCACTGTTCCTATTTTAAAGCATTTGAAGTCGACATTAAATGAGGCTCAAATTGTTTGATTTGCCTTTGGAATGATAGAAAACATCATAGGAAAAGGAGGAAAGCAATTTCACCTTTTGCCATTATGTTTTCAAAAGTTTATTCTTCAGGCTTATTGTGACTCGGATTCTGTGGTAAAGGGGAATGCCTTTACCAGTCAGTCACCAGGTTTCAATGACATCGAGGAACAGTGCTGTAATCAGCATTTTCTCCTTTCCTCTTAATGTTTTTGACCCTTTCCAAGAAAATGTCTACTAATAGAGCCACATTACATTTGTCTTCAAGTTTGTGAAATCTGGACAAAGCCAGAATAGTCTTGTCTTGTTGGCCCTTGACCACACAATCCCAAGTTTTACTACAGAGACCGTTTTTGAAACATCGAGTGCACACGAAAAAAAAATACTTTTAACAAGCATTTTTCCTTTTCCAACAATGTTTTCTACCACATGAAAGACAGGAAATCATGATTTGTACAACATTGTCATCTGTAAATGCTTTGAAATTGGACTAGTCCAAAATGTTGCCAGTTGAAAAAGAGTTTAAAGGGGAGGACAAAGACATTCAAAATTGGAGTTTAAAAAAACAAACAAACTGCCCATCTCTTTACCAGACGACGAAATTGGAAATTGTGCAGACTTAAAGTATGCTCAGCTGACATATTTAATATATGCTAAATACAGATGGCATTTACATCATGAAAGAATAGGAGTTATTCAGTATAGAGGAGAAAATGTTGATTAACAGCATTTTTCTCCTCTTTTTTTCTAAGACTTTACTCCAAAGGGTTGTCCAAACTGATAAAACAGGCCAGCAACTTTAAAAATTCTGGAGCAAAAGTTGGTGAAACTGTAGTGCAGAGTCGGTGTGGTATGGCTGTATATTGGTTAATGTTCTCAACATTTTTTCAGTAATATCTCTGTGACCAACGCACATTATGTTTCTTCCTTGAGTTTCTTTCACCAGTACTTTATTCTTCCCAAGCCACTGGCTACTTTCCAAGGTAACCACTATTACAACAAGCCAGGGGTCACAAAAAAACGGGTTGCAAGTTGTAAAACAAACTAAGCATTTACACGACTAAAAGCTTGCCAAACAATCTGGAGTTCCGATGTGAATTTGAAAACCTTGTGGGAAAAAGTAAGATTCCATAATTTGAGACACATTTAAATTGTCTGTCTGCAGATGTATTGATAGGGTTTGGCTAACCCTTTACCACACAATCCCAACAACTAACAACCCTAAGAAAGAAGCCTTGTGAAAATATTGTAAGTAAAGGAGAAAATGCTAGTAACCAGCATTTTCTCCTTTTCCCACAATATTTTCTACCCTACCAAAAACAAATTTCTGTTATTCAGTCATATTTATTTTGTTTTTTCTAACTGCTTTAAATTTGGACAAGTATGAAATTTTGTTTGGTAGAGTTAAGAGTTTGTGGTAGCCAACACTTATTCAAATCAAGTAGAAAAGAATGGAAGACCATCTAAGCAGTGATGACACTGAACAATGTGGAGAAGATAAGATGTCTACACAATGATCACTCCAAATGTTTGGATCTTTCATCAAGGAAATGGTTTCTCCATTAAGGTCAGGGATTTGTTTGTTTGTTAAATAAACATGTCAAGTTGACTGGTTCTTCACTTTTACATTGTAATTTGTAGACTGGGCACAAGCCTCTTGTAATCTACACTTGACTAGACTGGACTACTGTTTTCTTTATCCCTTTATTGAATAATACCAACTGGCCTTTGAAACTGGCTTTTGAAAACGTTGTTGGCAAAGGAGAAAATGCTGGTAACAAACATTTTCTCCTTTTCCCACAAATGTTTTCTACCCTTTCAAAAAAGTTAAGCTTTTTTGTGCTAGATTTAACCCTTACCTCTTTCACTACTGAATACATACATTGCATTTTCTAAAAGGCTATAAATATATTTTCACTGCAAGTATACGAGACAGTTTAGTCAGTCTACAATGCAGCAGTGGACAGTTTAGATTAAAGATCAGACTGCATGTTCTGTGCAGTATGATCTTGATCTACATTGTCCAGAAAAGCTTTTGTCTATCATGTGGTCTATCATATTGTGGGAAAGAGTAATTGTGGAAGATAAATCCAATGCATATTTTTTTCAAAATAGAATAAAAACCATAATGAGTACATAATTACAAAGGTTGCATTCGTCTAGATTGGCCCAGCCAAGAGGACAACGCAGATTAACCCATTACCACACAATCCCTACTTTTGACGCCCCTGAGAAAGAAACCTTTAGAAAACATTGTGGGAAAAGGAGAAAATGCTGGTAACCAGCATTTTCTCCTTTTCCCACAATGTTTTCTACCCTTCACAAAAGAAATTTCAAATTTTCCGTCACTTTTATTTTGTCGTCTGCAAATGCTTTCCATTTGGACCAGTCCAAAATTTTGTCGTATGGTAATGAGTTAAAGATCAGGCTGCACCATCTTGGTCTATACTTGGGCCTCAAAGGCAACAACAGTATCAGAAATTGTTCAAAAAAGGCTTTCAACATGGGCAGGTCTAAAATTCAGTCATTTGGTATAGAGTTTACAGTCTGCAAAAAATCCATAACATTCATATCATACTGCACAGCTTGTAATAATGCTGACTGATTGACAATTTAAATTTTATTGGATCTTCTGAAATTTGAAAAATGGGGGCCATTCAGTTAACCCCACTATGATTGACACATACCTGGTAAATAACTGACTGTTAATTAATTTACACAGGCATACAGAGTGAGGCATTTGATAGCAGGGGGTCTTTGGGGTACAATTTGGGGTTGGGGGTTGATTCAAAGTTGTCGCGGCAATAAATTATGGAGGTAACACTTGGTTATAATTTTATTATAGGTAGATTGCTCATTTTCAACAATTTCTCTTTCACCTAGGTTCCATATACACCTACCATTCTTAAGAACATTCTTATTCTTATTCTTCAGAATTTTGTCAATGTGAAAGTAACAGAACTTTTGATTGGCTAAACCATTTGGTTTAGCCAATCAGAAGTTTTGTTACTTTCACAGTTAGAAAATCTTGAAGAACAAGACAAAGAATGGTCTTAAGAATGGTTGGTGAATATAGACCCAGATTAGTTTGACAAAATTTAATGTGTCATGCTCTGGCTTGAAGGGGGGGAGGGGGGTTTAATGAATCTAATATTGTCTAAATAGAGATCCATTAAATCCATTCTGTCCCTCAACTATCTGGATCATGATGTAGAGTGTTCCTTTGAATGCCAAAATGAACAAATTACAACAAAAGGTTCTTTAAAAAATGTCTGCCTTCCCTTTTCCTCATGGTTCTTGAAACCTAAAACTATTTAGGAAAGAACTAAAGTTTTAATTCTCTTCCAAACTATCCCAGATTTTCACGACTATGAAAAAGAAGCCTTTTGAAAACATTGTTGGCAAAGAAGAAAATTCTGGTGACCAGCATTTTCTCACAATGTTTTTCACCATTCCCAGAGCAAACATGAAATTAGAGTCACATTAAAATTGTCACCTGCAAATGTTTTGATCAATTTGGACCAGTCAAAAATGTTGTATGGTAAAGAGTTATCTCTTTACCTAACGGTAAAGTTCTAGACTGGTCCAAATTGAAACCATTTGCAGACGACAAATTAAAGGTGACCAAAATGGCAAAAATATGTCTCTGATAGCTAGTGATAGGCTTAAGAAAACATTGTGGGTAAAGGAGAAAATGCTGGTTACCCGCATTTTCTTCTTTTTCCACAATGTTTTGAAAAGCCTTCTGTCTCAGGGTCATTAAAAGTTGGGCTTGTTTGGTAAAGGGTTAATCGAAGTTGTTCAAGAAAGGTTTTCACTCATTTGTCTACAGCAGATTTACTTTAGTATCTAAGAGCAAACTTGAAAAACAACAAGTCATTTAACACAGGCAGGCAATATTAGCAAGTGTCTGTGTGTGTATGAGTGCATATGGAAAATCCATCACAAATTAGAAATGGCTTATCAGATAAAAACTTGATGGACACTACAGGGTCACCATGGTCCAGTGAGTGGCCATACAACACTGTCAATCCCAAGATGCATTGTGTGTGCAAAACTTCCAGCTCTGCTGCATACAACTGGATACTAGGGTGTAATGTAACCCTTTACTAAAAAAATTTGAATTTCAACGACTGTTAAAGAAAACTCTTGAAAATGTTGTGGGAAAAGAAGAAAATGTTGGAAGAGTAGCTCAGCAGACGACAAATTCAATGAGGCTCAAATTATGGACTTTTATCTTTGATAGGATAGAAAGCATTGCCTAACCATCCTTAGGGTTGAAGGCTTTTGAAAACATTGTAGAAAAACAGGCCAGAATTTGCCACTATCCCTATAATTTTTAGATAACAGTTTCTAATTTGAATGTGTATAGAATTTTGTCGTCAGGTAAAAATTTTACTTCTTTTTCCACTAAAAG
This sequence comes from Tridacna crocea, assembly GCA_943736015.1. Taxonomy (NCBI): domain Eukaryota; kingdom Metazoa; phylum Mollusca; class Bivalvia; order Cardiida; family Cardiidae; genus Tridacna; species Tridacna crocea. The sequence continues at coordinate 12,355,473 of OX031063.1, read as the reverse complement.
TAAAATCAATCAGTGAAAAGGTGTTAATAGTGTGAACTTCAGTTTTCTGATGTTTTTCCTGATATCAGATCCAAAAAGCCTTCTGCCATCAAATGACAATTAAAATATAATGGTTGGTCCAGATCTTTAGAAAATCTGGGTTTTTCTCCTATTGTTCCCTGTTGACAGGGGCTGCCCAGAGAAATGGCCTGCCTGTGTAAAAATATAGGCCCCATTTACCCATTACTGTAAAGAGGATGACTTTTCAAAAGATTACTCTTAACTCTTTACCAAATGACAAAATCGTAGACTTGTCCAAATTGAGAGCCTTTTGATAGGTGAGTGCAATACTATTCTAAGTACCTGTGTGTTGTAAGGCACTTAGAGTAGTATTGCACTCACCCATTGTTTTGCAGACAAAAAAATAAATAACTCAAAAATTGAAATTTGTTTTGGGAAGAGGAGAAAACATTGTGGGAAAGGAGAAAATGATGGTTACCAGCATTTTCTCCGTTTCCCACAATGTTTTCAAAATGCTTTTTTCTTAGGGTCCTCTAAAGTCGGCACTATGTGGTAAAGGGTTAAAGGGGCATTAAATCATATTTTACTTCTCAAGTTTTTCCTATAATCTAAAAACAAGGATTGGTACATTCGCAAGGATGGCCTGAGTATAAACACTTTACCACACAAGAAAATTTTAGACCAGTCCAAATTGAAAGCATTTGCAGACGACAAAATGAAGGTGGCTCAAAAACTGGAATTTGTTTTTGGAAGTATAGAAAACATTGTGGGAAAAGAAGAAAATGCTGGTTACCAGCATTTTCTCCTTTTCCCACAATGTTTTCTAAAGGCCTCCGTCTCAGGGTTGTCAAAAGTAGGGATTGTGTGGTAATCGGTCAAAACAAAGGTAGAGCCATGATACATGTACAAAACATATGATTTTTGTAATTTTTCTGCCAAATATTTCAACAATTTTTGTCAGTAATGGTTTTGCTGTTATTGCACAGCAAGGAATACATACTTTTTTAACATCTGCGCATGTCATATTCTTCAAATATCCGCCCAGTCTTATATGCTACTTATTACTACAATCCCCCCAATATTGGGGGAGTTTGTAGTAATACGTGCTCTGAAGTAGCATTGGAAAAAATTGCTTTTATCAATACATTTGAGGAAAAATCAGGCTTGTTTTAGCTCCACATTTCTCTAAATTGCTGATCATAGCTGATTGAATCGCACAAGGTTACTGCAGCATTTTATTGAATTAACGTTTATTTAAGTTTCAAATTCAAAGTAACGGTTTTCAAGTAGAAAAGTTGTCAGTTTCTGTACCCAGGATGCCCAAGTTTTACTCTGTTAAAGACTTGATCCATCTCTTGAGCTAAAGTATCATTAGTCTGCAATTGCTTTCGATTTTATGGAGTCTGCATGTTTGTCGTTTGGTAAAGAGTTAACCATAAGAGCGCAGAAAAACCTATCCAAACTTTTTAATCGTTCACCACTCAATCCGGACTTATAACAACCCCTGAGAGAATAGGCCTATTGAAAACACTGTGGGAAATGGAAAATGCTGGTAATCAGTATTTTCTCCTTTACCCACGTTTTCTACCCTAACAAATAGAAATTCCATCATTTAACCCTCTACCTGACAATCCAAACTTTTAACACCCCTGTGAAAGAAGCCTTTTGAAAACATTGTGGGAAAGGGAGAAACAGCTGGTAACCAGCCATTTCTCTTTTTCCCACAATGTTTTCTTACCTTCCTCAAACAAATTTCAATTCTTTAGTCACATTTATTTTGTCATCTGCAAATGCTTTCAATTTGGACAAGTCTAAAATTTTGTTATTCGGTAAAGAGCTAAGCCACTTTTAACCCATTACCAAACAAGAAAATTTTGGACTGGACCAAATTGAAAGCATTTGCAGACGACAAAATAAAAGTGACTGAAAAATTGAAATTTGTTCTGGGAAGGGTAGAAAACACTGTGGGAAAAGGAGAAAATGCTGGTTACCAGCATTTTCTCCTTTTCCCAAAGTGTTTTCAAAAGGCTTCTTTCTCAGGGGCGTCAAAAGTAGGGATTGTGTGGTAATGGGTTAACCCTTTCCCAAACGATAAATTGTGGACCCTTCCAAACCGAAAGAGTTTGCAGACAACAATTTTAGATTTGGAGAAAATGGCAAAAAGTTCTCAATAAGGGTAGAAAACACTGTGGAAAAAGGAGAAATTGCTCGTTACCAGCAATTTCTCCTTTTCCCACAGTGTTTTCAAAAGACTTTTACTGCAGACACGTAAAAACCAGGGCTTGTTTGGGAAAGGGTTAAATTGCCTTCCGCAAATGCTTTCAGTTTAAAAAGGACTTTCTTTTTGTTGTTTTGTAAATATTTAATGCAAAAGTAAGCCAAGTAATTGTAACTCCCTGGTGGCTTGTGTCCAGATCTCGGCAAAATAGTGTTGACCTAGATCAAACTGCATGTCTTGTGCAGTCTGATCTTGACCTATAAAAGTTGCGATGGCAACTATAACTGTGAAAGGCACTTTGTGGGTTACAAATCAATTTTGTTGAAATGTTCTCCTAGGGCACCATATGAGAATGCTTGCACCTGTCATCACCAGGTGACAATATGGTACATTTCCAAATCTGCATCAGCAGCCATCATGCTATGGCTGCAGGGAAGTTTTGGGATATTGGAATTTTTGATAATCTGACATCATTGGTCTTTGTGTGGAAATATGGGCGACAAATGAAATATTGATCAAAATTGTAGCCAGTGACATTCATTCACAGTTATCTGTGGGACCTCTAACTGTGTCATTTTGTTAAACCTGTTATAATGGGTACCAGTTATAATAGTTATAAAAAGTTTCTATCAACTCAAAAAATTCATATTATTTCAAAGTTTAACATGTTCAATTTTTTTGAGAACCAATACAGTATCGATTTACGGAAACAGATTTGAAGTAAAAGAACTATAAGAATATGATCCTTGCAGAGGAATTATTTTATGTTCCTATGGAAATAAAACAGCTCATAAAATTTGTAATTAATGTAAATGATATTAGTTTCCTAAAGAACAATAACAGCTGACATTAGAATTTCAAGCCTATCAGATATTGAATTAATGAACAAAAGGCCTCAAAAATACTAGGAAATTAATAACACTGACAGTTTATGTAAACAAGGATGAACTTAATGGTATAAACCATTGTTAGGACAACAGGGGGAAAAAAATCCTTTTTTGTGCATGTGACGAAAATCTCTTGGATTGCCAATGGAAAACCAAGTATGGATAAAGCTGTGTTTTTTCTCAGGTAATTGGAGAGCAGGTAGAAAATATTTTGCTTCCTATTCTTCAGGCAATCAAATGTAACTCAATAGTACCATTTCTGATTAGAATTTCAAAAAAATCTTGGTCAGAGGAACAATTCCTGATTCGTTTCCTTCATATCAATTTTGTTACCAAACGACAAAATTTCTGCTGCGTCGAAATTAAAAGCATAATTGCAGATGAGAAATTCAATGTGGCTCAAATTGTAGAATTTGTCTTTTTAAGGGTACCAAACATTGTGGAAAAAGGTAAAAATGCTGGTTACCACAAAGTTTTTAAAATTAAAAAAGCCTTCGAAATTTGATTGTTTGGTACAGAGTTAAAATTTCAAAAAATCCTTGTTGAAGATAATAATTATGACACTCGAAAGCATTATAATACAAATTGTTTCCCTAACTGATAGAATTCAAAATGATTGTTTCTTTTATCCTGATGCATATCAGATAAAACTTTTTAACATTTATTTTTGCTAAGGTTAAATAAATCCTTTCACAATAAATCACTTGGAGTTGGATGTGATTGTTACAAATTCACAGGTAAGAAAAAATGTTTAAAAATCTTTTCTTTTAATTTCTTCCAAAACTTTGAAGATGATGGTAATGGTAAGAATTATACAGGCATGTAACCTAACTCTTTACCAAATGACAAAATTGTAGACTTGTGCAAAAATTAAAGCATAATTATGCAGACGACAAATTAACTCTTTACTACACAACAAAATTATAGACTGGTCCAAATTGCAAGCATTTGCAGACGACAAAATGAATGTGACAAAGGAATTAAAGTTCACTTTAGGAAGGGAAGAAAACAATCTAGGAAAAGGAGAAAATGCTGGTTACCAGCATTTTCTACTTTTTATCCCGTCGCAGACAAAACGTATTATGGGATCACCCATGGCATGTAGGCGGGGAGCGTACAGTTCTTTGTCCGGAGCATAACTTTGTCATCTCAAGTCTGATTGAATTGAAACTTGGCAATTGTATTTGTTGCAATAATACAGAGTGCAGCGTGAAAGAACCATAACTCTACCTTGTGCTGTCTTTGAGTTATTTCCCTTTGATCATCATTTTTACAGCATTTTCTGCTTGTCTGGAGCATAACTTTGTCATTTTAAGTCTGAACATCTTCAAATTTGGCATTTGTATTTGTTGCAATAATGTGGGGGGCAGTGCAAAAGAACCATAACTCTACCTTGTGCTGTCTTTGAGTTACTTACCTTTGATCGTCATTTTTACAGCATTTTCTGCTTGTCCAGAGCATAACTTTGTCATCTCCTGTCCAAATGACTTGAAACTTGGCAATGGCGTTAGTTACAATTGTATGGAGTGCAATGTGAAAGAACCATAACTCTGCCTTGTGCTATCTTTGAGTTATTCCCCTTGATTGTCATTTTTACAGCATTTTCTGCTTGTCCAGAGCATAACTATATCATTTTTAGTCTGAACATCTTCTTATTTGGTATGCATGATTGTCGAAAAATTATGAAGTGCAGTGCATAAGAATCATAACTCTTCCTAGCACCAATTTTTAGTTATTCCCAATAGATCTTCATTTTCATTGCATTTCTTGCTTGTCCAGAGCAAAACTTGGTCATTTTAAGAAGGTAGGTATATGGTATGCTTATTTGTTGCAATATGTGGAAGTGCAGTGCGTAAGAATTGTATCTCTACCTTTTGCTATCTTTGAGTTATTTCCCTTTAATCTCATTTTTAGAGCATTTAGTGCTTGTCCAGAATATAACTTTTCCATCTCAAGTCAGAACAACTTAAAACTTGATATGCATGTCTGTTCAATATTATGGAGCACATGGCGCAAGAACAATGGCTCTACCTAGCGCAGATTTTGAGTAATTCCACTTTGACCATCATTTTTACAGTATTTCTAGCTTGTTTGGAAGGGAACTTTGTCACCTCAAGTCAAAATGATTCGAGACTTGGTAAATATGTTTGTTGCAGTTACAAAAAGTGCATTTTTAGTGTTTCTCTACAACATAACTTTGTCTTTTCATGTTGGAATGACCTGAACTTTAAATCCATATTTCTTTTAGAGGAGACATTCATGCCTATTTCAATCATTTACATGATTTCTGCTGCACTTCTATTTTCCTCTACCCAGACTGTACCTGCCCTTTACGATTCTTATTCCCCCTCAACAACTGCCGGTGGGATGGGTGTATCTCTCGACAATTTGCTGCTCTTATTCCCCCATGTTTTCTAAAGACTTTTTTTCAGAGTTGTTAAAAGTTGGGAATATTTTGTAAAGAGTTAACTTTTACCATACTATCTAATCTTTTAATGATCCTGATGAAACAGGCTTCTGAAAACATTTCGGAAAAGGAAAAAATGCCTCTTCTCTGAAGACTGTTCAAACACAGAATTGTTTAATACGGGTTCATTTGCTGGTAACCATCATTTTTCTCTTTTTCCCACAATGTTTGCCATCCTATCCAAGTGGGAAATAATCATTTTAGCAACATTTAATAGTCAGGTTCATTTGCTGGTAACCATCATTTTTTCCCTTTCCCACAATGTTTGCCACCCTATCCAAGAGGGAAATAATTATTTTAGTAACATTTGTCGCCTGCATATGCTTTGAATTTTGCTCCGCCCAAAATTTTGTTATTTGGTAAAGACTGAGCCAATTTCAACACAATACAGAGTTTTAACTACCCTGAGAAATACAGCTCCGAAAACCATTGAGGAAAAAGAAGAAAATGCTGGTAACAAATCTTTTTTATCCTGTCAGGGACTTAATTTACCCATTACCACACAATCCCTACTTTTGACGCCCCTGAGAAAGAAGCCTTTTGAAAACACTGTAGGAAAAGGAGAAAATGCTGGTAACCAGCATTTTCTCCTTTTCCCACAGTGTTTTCTACCCTTCTCAGAACAAATTTCAATTTTTCAGTCACCTTTATTTTGTCATCTGCAAGTGCTTTCAATTTGAACCAGTCTAAAATTTTGTCGTGTGGTAAAGAGTTAAGGAAAAAGAAGAAAATGCTGGTAACCAATCTTTTCTATCCTGTCAGGGACATAAAGCATTGAGGGACAAGATAAAAATATTGGTTCTGGCATTATCTCCTTTTCCCACAATATTTTCTCTCCTCTCATAGGCAAGTTTCTCTGTTTAACCCATTACCACACAATCCCTACTTTTAACGACCCTGAGAAAGAAGTCTCTTGAAAATATTGTGGGAAAAGGAGAAAATGCTGGTAACCAGCATTTTCTCCTTTTCCCACAATGTTTTCTACCCGTCACAAAACAAATTTCAAATTTTCTGTCACTTTTATTTTGTCGTCTACAAATGCTTTCGATTTAGACAAACCTAAATTTTGTTGTTTGGTAATGAGTTAAGTCATAATATTTTTGGCATCTGCTAAAGCTTTCAAATTTCAATTTTTGAGAATGTTTATTTTGTTGTTTGTCAGTGCTTTTAATTCGGCCTAGTCTAAAATCTTGTCATTCGGTAAAGAGTTAAATTCTTAAAACTGGCCAGGAGACACCTGCCTGATAATTTTTAAGGACAAGACAGGTGAAAATACCCAGGTTTGTTTTTTCTACTTGACAAAGTTGTGGTTATCTTTGATTACCAGGTTTGAGAGTCATCCAAAATTAAGTGTAATCACATGATAAAAAAAAATCAAAGTACTTGCACTACTCACTAGTTGGTTCAGGGTTGTCTTTACCAAATCATAGTACAGTTGATTCTGCTTATTTGCAAGTCCTATTTGTCAGAAAAAAAATATTGCAGTAAACGACTGGCCCCATAAACATGCGTAACAAATTACAAGACCAAAGCTATAAATCATATCATATCTACATGTTTTAATTTTTGTCTTAAGATCCGGGTGCCTTTTCAAACTTATGCACTGATGACTAGGGAATTTCTCTATGCATTACAATAAATGCCTCACCCTCCCTGTGTCAGGCGAATCGGCATTTTGTTACTCAATGTGTGTGTAAATGTTTTAATCCTGGCTATACCTATGGTTTAGATTTCCAGAAAAGAAGCACTACCCGTAAGATTGATCATTAGTTGTTAGAAGTTGTTTCATAATGTATGGTTAACCCATTAGCACACAATCCCTACTTTTGATGACCCTGAGAAAGAAACCTTTGGAAAACATTGTGGGAAAAGAAGAAAATGCTGGTAACCAGCATTTTCTCCTTTTCCCACAGTGTTTTCTACCCTTTCCAAATCAAATTTTGATTTTTCAGTCACCTTTATTTTGTCCTCTGCAAATGCTTTCAATTTGGACCTGTCTAAAAATATTTTATGTGATAAAGAGTTAAGCATTTACCTCAGAAATGTGACTTTCAACGACCCTGTGGAAGCAAGCTTTGTAAACATTTTGGGAAAAGGAGAAAATGCTTATAACCAGCATTTTCTCCTTTTCCCACAATATTTTCTAACCCTACAAAGAAAAATTTGAACATGTGAGACACATTTGATTTAATTTGTCGTCTGCAAAACTTTGAATCAGTATGAATGAAAAATTTTGTCATTTGATAACACTTGAACTTTGGAGTGATAAAACAGAATTGGTAGGCAAATAGATAATCATAGGAAAAGAAGTCAACATTTATTACAGCGTGGAAACGCTGGAGAAAAGGAGTAAATATCTGATCAGCAGTATTTTGCTACTTTTCCAACATGCCTTCCAATGCTATCAAATGCAGGGGAATGTTACAGAAACTTGTTTATGTGATTTTTGCTGGGGATCATAATATGGACAAATAGCTACATAATACCTTTAGAACAGAAAAATTAGCTAATTGCGAGAAAATGGCAGGATGTGGTGACATTATTACAGAAAACTGTGATCACATTGTGGTTATGGTGAATTTAGCTACCGGTAATTTGAAGCATTCCATCTTTTAACTCTTCACCAAATGACAAAATTGCCCAAATTGGAAGCATTTTCAGGCAGCAACCGACTGTGATTATCTCTTGCTTTGAAAAGGTTGAAAACATTGTTGGAAAAGGAGAAATTGTAACCAGCGTTTTCTTCTTTTCCTATGTTTTTAAAAGCCTGTTCTTCAGATCGTCATAGAAACTCAGGATTTTGTGGTAAAGGGTTTAACCCATTACCACACAATCCCTACTTTTCACCACCCTGAGAAAGAAGCATTTAGAAAACAATAGGGAAAAGGTAGAAAATGCTGGTAACCAGCATTTTCTCCTTTTCCCACAATGTTTTCTACCCATCACAAAATAAATTTCAAATTTTTAGTCGCTTTTATTTTATCGTCTGCAAATGCTTTCGATTTGGACAAGCCTAAAATTTTGTTGCTTGGTAATGAGTGAAACAAATTTGTTGTCAGATCTATTTTCAGTACAGTCTGTTATTCAGTAAATAATTTGTTCTGTTCTGATCTTAATCTTCAATGTGCTTTCTCTGCACTCAGAGAGTCAAGTGATAATTAGCTGGCAAAATGATATTTTCCCCATTATACTTTGTGCCAACCACCCATAGACAGATTGTGACATCATTAGATGAAGTGTGAACAACAAATTTTACCTGCAGACTTAATTCAAAAGAATTTTGATTGACACAGATATTTTACCCTTTACTTCAAAATCCAGTTTTGATCATTCTAAGAAAAAAAGGGAGATTTGGAAAACATTTTTTGGGAGAGAAGAAAATGCTGATACCAAGCATTTTATCCTTCTTCCATAACGTTTTCTAGTCTTTCGAAGACATTCCTTTTGTTTCAGCTAAATTTAATATTTCATCTGCAATGTCTCTGAAGTCTGATAAGGGTATGGTTTTGCCATCTGGCTAAGGATTGAATCAAATCTGATTGACACATTTAAAAACTGTGAAAGCTTTGTTGTAAATGATAGTTCTACATTGTCAAAATTAACGTTATTTGATTTTTATGAGAAATTCTATCAACATGTATCAGTGTTTTCATATTTTTAAGTCAATAAAATACTAGGTTTGAAGTTATGTATCATGACTTCATCAACTGGAAATATTTAGGTGAAATGTCGTGAGATAGATACATTATAAAGTGTTACTTGATTTTTGTATGAAATACTACTGAAAGGTACTACTATTTTCATGAAAGTCAATTTCAAAGATATAATGATTTGTTCTGAATATGTTTTTTTCATACTGCTGGATATTACATATGGATATATTTAACGATTCACCAGTAACAGGATTTTAACATGGTTAAGTCTATGAGGTAAATGATAGTTTTGTATTTTATTATTTAGCTTCTTTAACATTTGAATTTTCATTTATTGTTAATCCTTTACTGCACAATGCCGACTTTTAATGACCATGGAGAAGATGCCATCTGAAAACATGAAAATAGTGTTTTCTATCCTCTGAAGAAAAATTGCACCGGTTGAGGCAGTTTGAAATCTTCGTCTGCAAATGCTTTCAATTTTGTCAAGGATAAAATTTTGTCATCTGATAAAAAGTAAACAGTCCTTGTTATTCAGGAAGTTGTCTTTGAATCATTATTCATTGTTCCAGAATACAGCAATTTTTCCACAATGTTTCCAAAAGTCTTTTTCTCAAAGTCATCAAAACTAAATATTGTGTTGTAAAATGTCGGCTTATTACCAGATAATAAAATGTTCATTTTGTCAATATTTAGAGATTTTTGTTATGGGCATTAAATGTAAGTCAAATGATGGAGTTCATCTCTGAGAGGATACAAAAACCTATAGGAAAGTTACCTCCCTTCTTTTAAAGGAAATCAAGAAATGCTGTAAGATTGATCTCCCCTGAATGTATAGAAACCCCTCCTTTGTCTCTTTTACTCCTTACCATACTTTAGTTTGGTCTAATTTGAAAGCATTTGCAGGAAACTAAATGTGAATGGAAAATTCAAGTTTGCTTAGGGAAGGGAAGAAAACATTGTGAAACATGTAGAAATTGCCGGTTACTAACATTTTCTCCTTTTGTCCCCACAATGTTGTTAATGGACTTTTTTCCAAAGGTTGTTCAAAGTTGGGACTGTGTGGGTGGTCACACTGTTAAATTCTATTTCTTTTAGTAATTTTTTTTGTGACTTAAATATTGAAGAGAATCATTTATTATCCTGGAGTAGGTCTTAACTCTTTACCACACAACAAAATTTTAGACTGGTTCAAATTGAAAGCATTTGCAGACAACAAATTAAATGTAACTGAAAAATTGAAATTTGTTCTAGGAAGGGTAGAAAACACTGGGGGAAAAAAAGAAAATGCTGGTTACCAGCATTTTCTCCTTTTCCTACAGTGTTTTCAAAAGGCTTCTTTCTCAGGGGCGTTAAAAGTAGGGATTGTGTGGTAATGGGTTAATTATTTTCTTATGGTATCTTGTCAGACAAACAAAGCCATGATATGTACCGAATAACAAAAGGAATAAGCTCTTAATCAGACGAGAAAGTCTTAGACTGGCCAAAATTGAAAGCATTTTGCAGAGGGCAAAATAAACGCAGCTCAAAAATTGATAATTGCTTTTGGAAGGGTTAACAACTTGTGGGAAAAAGTGACAATGAATTTGTGAATACCAGCATTTTCTCCTTTTTCCACAATATTTTCTACCCTTTCTAAGACAAGTTCCATCATGTGAATCACATTTATAGTGTTGTCTGCAATTGCTTTCAATTTGGCAGTCTAAATATGGTTCAACTAAAGCCTCAGTTTCGTTAAGAGTACAGAAGATTGAGGTTTAAAGAAGAAAACTTTTGTCATTTTCTCCTACTTAGTTACATTGTTTTTTAAAGGTTTTTAAAAATCAGGATTATGTTGGTAAAGAAATTCATGCTTACATCCCTTCAAAAATTAACACCAGCCTGTAAACAGGCATGCAGTCCATTACCCATTGTCTATCAATCTCTTTGATATAAATTGAACAAGTACCTGTGAAATTGGAACATAATTGGTGAAGTAACTAGGGGAATTATGGGATTAATTAATTACAGACAGTAATGCATTGAGATCATTAGTCATAGGCTGGTGAGGACTTGGATCAAAATCTGTAACCTCTTAACCCTTTACTATATAGCAGAATGTTATACCTATACAGATTGAAACTATTTGCAGATGATCTGGTGCAAAAGACACATTAACTCTTTACCACTCAATCCCAACTTTTAATGACCCTGAGAAAGAAAGCCCTTGAAAACATTGTGGGAAAAGGAGAAAATGCTGGTAACCTGCATTTTCCCCTTTTCCCACAATGTTTTCAAAAGGCTTCAGGGTTGTTAAAAATCAGGATTGTGTAGTAAAGGGTTAATACATAAGAAGAAACTACTAGTAACAAGCATTTTCTCCGTATCCCACCTGGTTTCTTTAATTCTAGAAAACAAATTCCTCCAATGCTTTTAATTTTTGCAAGCCTTGAAAGAAGGAGTGAAAAGCGAAACTGTACAGATAATTGTATCCTTCATATTTATGCATCCAAAAAAAAAAAATACAATTAACTTCCTGTACATCAATTTTTTTTGAGTTTGAAAAATGATTTCTGTCAAAGTTATTAATTGCTTTATCTCGTTAACTTTTCAAATACATGTTGACTTGTAGCAGACAATTTTGAAAACTTTTCTACTGCTGCAAAGTATGCCAGATTCTTTGAGAGTAAGAAATACCAACTGTCAGTGTTATAAATAGCTGTATCTCATTAGCTGCTGGTGAAAAAAATACTTGTACTGCAGATAAATTTTGAAACCAGTCAATTTTGAAAATAGTTATCGCAGAAAATGGTAATTCCAAACTTGTAAGTGGTCAAATAAGAGGATCTTGCAGTCAATGTAGATTAAGACAGGACTATTCATCTTTTATCATACCTTGATGAAGAAGGCTTCAGAAAACATAGTGCGGTAAGGAGAAAATGCTGGTAACCAGGTTTAGCCAATCAGAACTTTTGTTACTTTCACACTGATGAAATTCTGAAGAATTGGACTTAACCCTTTACCCCATAAGGCATTTCTATGGTATCTCTAACTGATCCTAAATGACAGCAAAGATGAAGCCCTTTCGTATGTGTATATGACATCTTTTCACAGCATAGAAAACATTGTGGCAAAAGGTGAAATTGCTCGTCACGAGCAATTTCACCTTTTGCCACAATGTTTTCCAAAGGCTCCTACAAGCAATGCGTAGAAATGAGTATCTATGGAGTAAAGGGTTAAGATGTTCCTAAGAATGGTTGGTGAATATGGGCCCATGTTGTTCAAAATTTGCCATCTGATTTGCACTACCTACTTTGCATAGACATTTCCGAAAATAAAATAATGAAAATTGCTCATTATTTAGGTGCTGTTTCTTGATGGAAAATTTCTGCTAAGAAGATTACCTGGCATTATAAGCATTAAAATCTATGAGGTCTATCCATAAGGATTGCCAGTAGGGGCCAGTAAGTTTTTATGGGTTAGTGTATCGCCACTTGTCAATCATCCCAACACTCTGGGGGTCAGAATGGTGCAAAACCCTTCTGGATCCCTGTATGACCCCTAATTAAAGTGAAGATGGTGATCATTCTGTCATTTACATCTATAGATTATCTAGTTGTACATATTGTTAACATCAAGAGCTTGCTGGGAGCTCCATGTTTACAAGGCTGTTAGTGTTCTTTATTTTCTATCAGACAACAGAATTTTACACTGATTGAAATTCAAAGCACTTACAAACAACATAATTATTATTAACTCTTTACTGAACAACAAAATTTTCGACTAAAGTCAGGATTATGTGGTAAACAGTTAAATTTTACATGAATGATTGGATTTTTCTCTTGAAACACATTGTGGGAAAAACAGAAAATGCTGGTTACGACTTGTTATTTGGCACATAAAAAAAAAATGCAACATTTTAAACCAACGTTATTAAAACAGGGATTATGTTATCGTTGTTTTTGAAAAAAGCACCTGATGTTTGTGCCATCTTCCCAAAGTTAATGTTGAAAAAGGGACTTAACTGTGAAAGTAATGTGAGGATTACCTGCCCCACAGATGACTGGTTCCTCTTTGGACATTTCAGCACCAGTCCAGACTTGATATACCTTATATCTTCAGTAAAGAAGATATTCTGGACTCTTTAACATTTAATCCCGACTTTTAACGACCCCAAGAAAGAAGCGTTTGAAAACATTGTAAGAAAATGCTGGTAACCAGCATTTTCTTCTTTGCCCACAATGTTTTCTACCCTTCCCATACCAGATTACAATTTTTCCGTCACATTTATTTTGTTGTCTGCAAATGCTTTCAATTTGGTCTGGTCCAAAATTTTGTTGTTTGGTAAAGAGTTAAACAAGTTTAAATTTTTGTTGTTTGGTACAGAGTTAGAGGTTTTACACAGTGATAAGACCATATTTTCTTCGAAAAGAGCCAAGCTACAAAATTGCCAGCAAAAGGTTACCTGTAAAAGTTTGCCTGAATTTTATATGAGGAAAATAGATTTACAATTCAGAGAGAGTGGTCTTTAAATCTCAATTAAAATATTAACAATCACAATAGTGCACAAAAGAAAGTGACCATTTGAAATTGGATACAAGCAAATTACGCCCAATACCCAGTCTTGGTACTACAGTCCAACGGCCAATTTTCCTTGATCATTTTGCTTGACCGATGGTCAAAGTTGACCTTCAGTTTCAAATGCATGTTGCCGAGGACCTCAACAGATGTTTAACTTGTTGAATATTAATAAAAGCTTTCCGCTATAATTTTCTGTGACTGCTTAATCTAAGATGGATGTGACAGAACTGTAATTTACACTTTTAAATCATTTGAAATTTGTCAAATATTTTTGACAATCACTGCCCTTACCAAATACAAAATTACAAAACATGTTTTCAAATGAAGAAATGGATGAAGGAATTGAGATCTGCAATTTCTCCACTTTACACAGTTATTCAGTGCATAAGATTCAAAATGTTTCTGGACAACAAAATTTTAGACTGGCCGAAATCTCGAGAGTTATTGATTGGCAGACAATAAATAAAATGTGACCAAAAGGATTGCATGTGGGAAGGGTAGAAATTATTGCGCAAATAGGAGAAAATACTGGTTACTATTATTTTTCTCCTTTTCCCACAAGGTTTTCAAAAGCATTCTCTGGGTTCTTTGGTACAGGGTAAGAAAAAGGTGCAGCATTATATTAACTCATTACCAAACGACAATATCTTAGGTTTATCCAAATCAAAAGCATTTACAATTGATAAAATAAAAGTGACTGAAAATTTAAAATTTGTTTTCTGTAGGGCAGAAAACATTGTGGAAAAAGGAGAAAATGCTGGTTACCAGCATTTTCTCCTTTTCTCACAATGTTTCCTAATGGCTTCTTTCTCTGGGTCGTCGAAAGTAGGGATTGTGCAGTAATGGGTTAAATTGACCCTCTTTAGTTGAGTGCTAACATTTCAAACATGCACAAGTTGGAAATTTAATTTTGTTATTTATTAAATTTACAAGATGATTGATGAGTTTTTGCTGTACATCTAATCACAATTTTTTTCTCACGATGCCTCCTGGTAAAACCAGCGAGTCATTATCTTCCGACACAAATTTGCTGCAGATGACATGAAAACATAAATGGACTTGACTCTTGAAAAGGTGAAAAAATATTGTGGAAAAAGGAGGAAAATATTGTATTACTTTCAAATTTAGAAAATCATTGATGATAAAGACTGAGAATGTTCCTAACTCTTTCCCAACTGACAAAATTTTAGACTGGTCCAAGTATTACACATTTGCAGACGACAAAATAAATGTGTCTTAAAAATTGAAACTTGAAAACATTTGGGGAAAAAGAGAAAATGCTGGTTACCAGCATTTTTTCCTTTTTGCAAAATGTTTTCAGAAAGCTTCTTCCTCTGGGTCATAACAATCAGGGATTGACCCTTTACCCTATAAGGCATTTCTATAGTATCTCTAATTGACCCTAAATAACAGCAAGGATGATGCCGTTTCTTATGTGTATATGGCACCTTTTGATAGCAATAGAAAACATTGTGGCAAAAGGTGAAATTGCTCATCATGAGCAACTTCACCTATTGCCACAATGTTTTCCAAAGACTCCTACAAGCAATGAGTGTCTATGGAGTAAAGGGTTAAGAATGGTTAAGACAAACCCTGAATTTTGTTGTTTGATACAAAGTTAAACAATGGTAGTTCCTGTCTGTAAAGCGTTTTCTTTCAATCTGATCGGTTTCAAGGAAAGCAAAATCAGAATGACAAGTATCAATGCACTGAGAAAAATCAACAAGTTTAGATGCAAAATGAATACAAAATACAAAAGCTTTTTTTGGGGAATTAACATGCAGAAAATCAGCAACAAAAAGGTGGGAGGCTATTAATCAAAGGTGATCAGTCCGCTTTCAGACTTGTGGTCAGTGAGTGATTGTATCTTTATTTGTGCTGAAGAGGGACCGAACTCTTACCAGTAAACAAAATTGTAGACTGGTCCAAATTGCAGGCAAAGGTCACTCTAGTCGTTGAATTTTTCTTGGATAGTCTTGAAGACATTGTTGGAAAAGGAGGAAATGCTGGTTACCAGCATTTCCTCCTTTTGCCTCAATGTTTTCAAAATCATTTTTTTCCTTAGGGTTGTTGAACACAGGATCATTATGGTAAAGGGCTCCAAAATGATGGACGTCCTGCATATGGTCACCAAATAAGGGGTCAGGGTTGACCCCAATTGTGAGTACTTGAATAGGATGGGATTTTAGGGAAGTCTACTTATACTTTTTATTAGGTTTTACTTTTTTCTGCCATTGTGATAGAAATTATGACCTTTGTCCCTCTGCTCAAATAATTAATGGCTACTTCCTAAATCAGGGGCCAGTTTAATACCAGTTTCCAATCTTTATTAGCTTTGCTGTTTTCGAAGAAAATGTTGCAGGATTGTCATAGCCCTGGCTACATTGTCCACATTGTTGTTTGCACCGTCTTGCAAAAACTTTGACATTTTGAAATATCTTTTTTATTACTTCAACCATGGATTAGTATTATTGTTGTTAACTATGGAAAGAGGAGCCCATACAACAAGAACAGTAGATCATCTGTGTTTTTGACACAGTTATCCCCCTTGAAATTTTCACTATAAGCAGGTGCAGCCAAGCATTGCATTTGTTTTTGTTTAGAGTTTTCAATGAAATGGGGTTTCATTATATTCAATATTTTTAGTTGGTTTTGAAAAAAAAAAACTCAAATTTTGCAATGCCAAGGCATGTTTTCTCTAAGAATATCACTCAAAACATTGCATATTATGTGCATGTTGATCCTGATCTATTTCGTTGGGGAAAAAATGAAGTTGACAGTCCTTTATCACACCATCCTTATTTTAGGACCCTAACAAAGAAAATGCCGTTTAAAAACAAAGATTGAGAAGGAAAAAAAGCTGGTTAGCAGCATTTTCTCCTTTTCCAGCAATATTTTCTAACCCACATTTGAGTTACACTTAGGTCTAGCAAATACTTTTCATCTACATTGCCTGCAAAGGTACCTCAAATTTGTTAACCCCTTACCAGACGACAAAATTTTTAACCCTGTCCAGCGTTTTCTCCTATTCCCACTTTTTCCCCACAATGTTTTTAAAAGGCTTCTTCCTCATGTCGTTAAAAGTAGTCATTGTGTGGTAAAGGACTTTTCAAGAAGTTTGTCACTGATTAAAGTTGTAGAACGTGACCTAATTTCAATAAGATTTGCAAACAAATCCATTTTCAAGATTTTTAAAACTTTTACCTCATGAAGTTGTGTTACCGGTTCATAATTATTTCTAATATAAACAAATTTCTATCTAATCATGAGTCTC
Organism: Tridacna crocea; assembly: GCA_943736015.1. Lineage (NCBI taxonomy): Eukaryota > Metazoa > Mollusca > Bivalvia > Cardiida > Cardiidae > Tridacna > Tridacna crocea. Next base: position 12,338,414 of record OX031063.1, on the reverse strand, counting down.
AAGAAAGGTAACAAAACAAAGGGAAAATTGAAAACAACACCTAAAATGATGAGTATGTTTGCTAATATTCTTAATAGAATGTTAAAACTCTGTGGAAGAGAAAATGAGTTTTTCTGAAAGTGTGGTACTGTTTATGTTTTGATTTGCCTTGTCGTGATGAAAAAATAAGTTGTTAATCTTTTACAACACAATTCGAACTTTTAACGCAACAAACTGAAACTTTTATTTGACCTCAAGGAAGAAGGCTTTAGAAAACATTGAGGGAAAAAGAAAAAATGCTGGTAACCAGCATTCCCTCCTTTCTTTACAACATTTTTTTTTTTTACAATACAAAAGAGAGAAATAATAATTTTAGCAACATTTGATTTGTTGTCTGCAAATGCTTTCATTTTGGTCCAGCCCAAAATTTTGTCATTTTTAACTCGTTACCAAACGACAATTTTAGGTTTGTCCAAATCGAAACCATTTGCAGACGACAAAATAAAAGTGACTGAAAATTTGAAATTTGTTTTGTGATGGGTAGAAAACATCATGGGAAAAGGAGAAAATGCTGGTAACCAGCATTTTCTCGTTTTCCCACAATATTTTCTAAAGGTTTCTTTCTCAGGGTTGTCAAAAGTAGGGTTAGTGTGGTAATGGGTTAAATGGGGTAAAATTTTATTAACTCTTCACCAAACAACAAATTTTTTAACTGGACCAAATTGAAAGGTTCTGCAGACAACAAATTAAATCTTGTTAATATGATGATATTTGACTTTGATAGGGTAGAAAACATCGTTGGAAAAGGAGAAAATGGTGGTTACCAGCATTTTTTCTTTTCCGCAGAGTGCTTTCCATAGGCTTCTTGTTCTGAGCGTCTTTAAAAGTCGGAATTGTATGGTAAAGAGTTAATTAGTCTTTCTTCTCAGTCATTTAACCCATTACCGCACAATCCCTACTTTTGACACCCCTGAGAAAGAAGCCTTTAGAAAACATTGTGGGAAAAGGAGAAAATGCTGGTAACCAGCATTTTCTCCTTTTCCCACAATGTTTTCTACCTTTCACAAAACAAATTTCAAATCTTCAGTCACTTTAATTTTGTCGTCTGCAAATGCTTTCAAGTTGGACCACTCTAAAATTTTCTTGTGTGGTAAAGAGTTAAAACAGGACTGTTAGGTATAGGACAAGTAGAAATAAATCTAGTTTACATGAAAACAGTAAAATTGTTTAGTTTGTTTGCCCACTATTATTTTTCCTTGTTTAGTATTTCATGTCACCAGTTTTTGGCATTGTGTGGAAAGAATCAAGTTTTAGTATCAGTCCTTGGCAAGTCAATATTTGTACAGGTAATGAAAACTTGCCATTATTAAAAGACTCTGATTGTATTAAAGCATTAACAGTCAAGTACAATACTTTTTTATGTCCGCATTAAAGTGTTAAAAAATCTCAAGTTAGAATACTGCCTCGGGAAATGGTCAAGATTGGCCAGCGAAATACAAATATATTCTAAACCCCTTACAAAACAATGCCAACTTTTAACAACTCTAAGGAAATGGACTTCGAAGTAAATGCTGGTATCCACCATTTTGCCCGTTTCCTACATGTTCTTCTCAGAATGGCAAATGTAACGTTCTGAATAAAACTGAGTTTGTCATCTTTGAATGCTTTCAAATGGACAGTCTCAATTTTGTTGTTTAGTAAAAGATGAATCCCTGAACACAATAAATTATGAACAATATTAGAGAAGGAACAGTAACTGTTATTGCTTGTCTAAAATCCATTTTTGCTCCATTTTGCGCAATGTTTTTCATGTCAAGTCTTTTGCCATTCAAATATATCCAATAGGAAAGAAAGGCCCAAAAACAATTGATTTTAGGACTTTGCAAGATAAAGTCATTTATTGGCAGTTATATAGTTACATAATCCATTGATCAGAATGCATTTACAATTTGCTAAAAAAATCTAAAAAAGTATGCATGGCACAGTCATGATGTAACTAGAAAATGAGTTATAACCATAACTCCTTAACCATAACTAATCTCCTGACTCTAGAAGAGTTTTAACTTACTCCACTCATTACCAAACGACAATTCTTTAGGCTTGTCCAAATCGAAAGCATTTACAGATGACAAAATAAAAGTGACTGAAACTTTGAAATTTGTTTTGTGATGAGTAGAAAACATTGTGGGAAAAGCAGAAAATGCTGATTACCAGCATTTTCTCCTTTTCCCACAATGTTTTCTACAGGCTTCTTTCTTAGGGTCGTCAAAAGCAGGGATTGTGTGGTAATGGGTTAAGTATCAATAAAATGAAGGGTGTATCAGAAAATGCAAACAAATGGTCATTCACACAATGTCCACTTACATCAATAGAAATGTATCGTTGATAAACAAACAGGGTGCTAAAATTTGTCCCTCACAACCCTCTGAGTTTGTCATTTCATCTTGCAGTGACAAAAATATGCAAAAATGCATGTTGAAAAGAAAATGTTCTTTGATATTTGAAAACAAGAGAGTCTGTAGCTTTCAGTTTCTAAAAGTCTGTCAAATCACAAGGAAAATGTAGAATTTCAAATCTGAGTTTTGTTTCTCCTCTTCAACTGTCCGGCAATTGTCCATTGTCGCAGGGTGAAAGGTCACTTTTCAATTTGACCTCAAGGTTAAGATTTAATTACCACTTCTTTAACTAGGGAATTGGTGCTAACATGTTGAAGTCAACACTGTCTTTCTGTGCTTTATTTGATACTTGGACAAAGAGACACCATCTCAATTGGAGTTGACAGATTTTGGAAATATTCCTACACTCATACTGATGTGATAATTGATGAATCATTCAGGATGTGTTGTCAAATTAACGCTGGAATGTATTGGACATATGACACAAAAATCTGTGTTGCAACAAATGTTACCTGTCAAAGTGAAAAAAATTGAATAGGAAGATGGTATAAGTTATTTCTAAGGTAACACATTGTTTATATCACATTATTCATTTCCAATTTTGAAAACTTGACTGTCTGTACTGGATGATAAAAGTTTGTTCTTAGACTTGTCCAAATTAATAACGTTTGAAGATGACAATCATGTTGGGCTCAAACCCTGGAGGGTGTCTGTGCAAGAGGAGAAAACACTGGATAATATGGGAAAATTTTTCAAAAGGCTTTTTCCTTTTGATTTAGGGTTGTTTAAAATACAGTACTGGTAGGAGAAGTATTAAAACTATCATAAAAATCTTCAAAACCTGACTCAAAAATTCTGCAAATTTCAGGGTCATAATTCAAGAATTCTTAATTCCAAGGCTTAGTTACTCGATTGGCCACAGCAGGACTGTCCAGCTAATCCAATATCTGGTCTAGCTATTTCAAATGTGTCTTCAACAATAGAACTTTCATACTATTATTTCATATTATCTATGTTACATGCTCATTCATGAGCAGCATTACTGTTCATGATGTACACTTTCTGCAAAAGGACCTGGAACAAAACTCGCAGACCATTCTATAAGGCTTTCATAGACTAATATTTGATTGGCTAAACCAATCATAATTGATTATTTGAGTAGTCTTACACCAAATTAAGAAAGTAACACAATTTCTGATTCAGGTTTAAACGAATGGTCTAGCTAGGCAGAAATAATGTTATTTTGTTGAAAAAGAATCCTAAGAATTAGACTACATAATACAGCATCAAGATGGTTAGTCAAACTGGCACAGTCTTGGTTTCCTGTTTAGAGTCAATAATTAATTCTGTAAAAATATCAAGAGCAGCCAGACATCAAAGGTTAGTGACAGATGCACAGATGATGGAACAGTTCTGAATGTAGTTAATGGCCCAGTGCATGTAAACATGCCTCTGTTATGGTGTCCCCTAAATTATGTGATTATTGTCTTAACATACGGCCATAAATAATGCAATAAGGCACCTGACCATTATGTTAAGCTCACTCTCTGTTCAGTATGTAAACATTGCTACAGTGCCTTACCATTGTATAATGCCAACTGATGAAACTGACTGATCTGAATCTGGTTAATGGGGTGGTACATGTAAAGACCCCTCTGTTATGGGTGTTCCCTAAATTATGTGATTATTGTATTAACATATGGACATTGATAATGGCAGTCATGAGATACCTGACCATTAGTAAAGTCTCAATAGTGTCCAGCGGAATAAACAACCTACTTATAGAATGAAAGTAAATTTCATTTTACCATGTAAAAGTATCACAATTATTATGACTGTCATGATATGTACAGGTGCCATTCACAAAAGTTCCAGTCAGTGGCAGCAAAAAGAATTTGAAACTAGATCAGATGCTACCATGCTGCATCATCTATTTGTTTACATTGATGATTGCCGACGATTAGCCGACTTTTCATCATTAATGTCAGCAGCGACGTAATAGCTTATTCATTTACCATCAATACAGAAAGAGTTTACTACATCTAAATAAGAAAACAGGTTCAGATTTAGGAATCTTACTCTCCGATGACATAGTGTTGGAATTGTAAACAATAGTCCTGTCTACTACGTCATAGCACTAATGAGATGCAATGTTATCATGTGACATTCTCAAAGACCTAGTTTGAATATACACAAACTATAATGAGCTCTGTCTCGATCAGAACCGTCCCTGAAATCAACGGTCTTCCCTGTGCATTTTCGCACCCAGGAACTGACACATTCAGGTTTTCTCTGATCTTATATATGTTTTGTGATTGGTAATTCGCTATACTTTCAAGTTATAGATGGTGAAAATTACCTCTTCTTTGGCTTTACTGCGGCTTTAAGCCTAGTTGGATGCTGTTCAGTGCCGAGCAGGAAGCTGTTCACTGCTGCATTGGTATAGTTGTTGGTGCTTTACAGATTTTACTTTAAATAGGTGCCTGACCATTATGCCAAGTAGGTGCAGTTCATTCTTTCACTGACAAGAGTCAGTGCTTTACCCATTTTACAACTCAAAGGGGTGAGGACAGATTCTGAAGCTGGTTAATTGGTTAGAGTATGTAAACAGCCCCCTGTTATTGGTGTCCCGAAAATTGCGTGATTATTGTACCAACATAATATGGACATTGACAATCACATGAGCTTTATTGATTGATTGATTGTATGGTGTTTAAAGCCTTTATCAACATTATTTTGGTTATATAGCGATGGCCAGAGCATCTATCCATGTTTTCCTTGAGTTTCTTTTAACTAGTACTCGACACAATATTTTTTCCAAGCCACTGGCTGCTTTCCCACATAACCAATGTCAAAGCAAAGGTCAATGATTGGAGAGGAATTAATCCTGTTGCAATCACTTATCATCAATTCTTGGACAGAAATGAGCCTAGTATGGCATCAAACCAGCCACACCCCTTTACTCCAATCCTGCACGCTGCTGACTGCCCTATCGGCCTCGAACATGACGTGAGATACCTGGCCAATATTAGTAAAGGGCTGATGTGCCTGGCCACTATGCCGAGTTGGTCTGTATTCAGTCAGTAAATATTGGTATATATGTTTAAATTCTAACCAGAGCAGTCTGAGAGTGTCATGGATATCAAAATCATGTGCATAGTCTGACATAGCCTTGATGTTCAGGCTTCAAACATCAGTGCTTGCCAAGTACACCTTGCAAGTAGTGTTGGGCAATCGGTTTAAAATCTCAATCGATTATCGCTTTGTAATCGGAAGAGCAAACCAACTAGCTATCGATAGTACAATCGGTTTAGACTCCATTTAACTGAGAATGTCATTTTGCTTAAATACTGTGACAATATTGTAAACATGATAGTCTTCATATATTAAATTTATAAAGATGTTGTATTCTGCACTTTAATCAGTTTAAATACATTACAATTAAGTTTTCTGCTTTAACTTATATCATTCATTTTTATTCCTTAAAATTTCCAAGAGTCAAAAAAGAATCAGACATATACTTGATAGTTCAAACATTTGCAGACGACCCTCTTTCTATCCCTCCCCCCCCCCCCTCCAACTATATTTTCATTTCATAAAACAACATTTTTTCCACTCATGAACAGACTTTTAACTTCCACTTATTGCTTTATTCAGAAATTTGTGTAAATTCACTTTTAAAATTCATTATTAAAGTTAAGAAGATGGTTTGAATTCTCTCTGATCAGACGACGCCACGCTGCTCGCTGTAGTGTCATGGGTTTTCGCGCTTTTTTAGCGATCTATTTTTTCTTGACAGTTAGTTTCTGGAGAAGTATTACTGCATGATTTGACATCATTTAGTCAGTTTAAATAGCAAGTAACTTAAAAAGCTGTCACTTTACACTAGATAAGAGGAATAACACCGTTACTCTGTCAAAAATGACTCGCCAGCTTCATTATCATCCGTGTGTCCTTCGCATTTTATACTGATCATGTTTAGCCCATATTTCTACCGGATGAACGCAAGCTAGGTTATATGAAGTTCTAGACGATAATTTCATGCCTCAGGTTGACATTTAGGCAGATAATACTGGTCATTTCATTTACTGGTCATTTCGTATTTCCAAATGTCAAAACCCGAGCTCATGGAAGCTTGCCGAGTTGTCAACTTTTGTCAAGACATTCGTGGACAAAGATTTGTTTCTCATTTTTCAGCCAATTTTCGTGTTTGTTATTCACTATGATTAAAATTCAAGATTGTGATTAATAATAGTCACAAAACCAGGCGCAAAAACCGGAATTCAAGTTTTGGCACCAAGCCAGCTTAGCTACCGACTACAATCGATTCCGGGATTTCTCAATCGATTATCGGAATCGGAAGCCAAAACCAACTGACTTTCGACTATGGTCGATCATCGGCCCACCACTACTTGCAAGGGAAGAAAATTGTGAAGAAATATCAGGCATGAAGTAAAACACTGATATCTTTGAGTGAACAGCTGATGGGCCTAATACAGGAAGTCAGTTATGATCTTATCTCACCTATCATATCTCTTTTTGCCACAATGTTTTCATATATGGTCCGTAGCAAGACTTGCAAAGTTGCCTGTTGCCCCCAAAGCTCCTTTCACAAGTTTCTTTGCCTTTACTGCCTGTGTAGGTCAATGATCAGACTGCAAAGAACATGTAGTCTCATCTCTGATCCACACCATCAGCAATTTCTCCTTTTCCATGGTGTTTTCAGATCCTGTTTTCAACATGAAACATTAGATTAAAATGTTACTTGGTAAGGGTCTGTAGAAATAATGAAGGGGGCAGTTGATATCCCAGATACCAACAGGTGAGAGACCTGACACAGGGGAAGGAAGTCAGTTATGATTTTGTCTCATTTATACCTCTTTTTCACACTGGTAAACCCTATAATGAGATAGCAGGGGCGCTAACGAGAAACAGGGACAGAAGTTTGAAATTGTGCAATAATGGGTATGTATTTCCATTATTTTCGATATCTTTTTAAATGTTACAGGCAACCAGCTTGAAAGTGTGGATCAATGGGATAACAGAAATGGTTACTATACTATATTTGATTTGAAAATCGAGATATTTGCCATAAAAAACACTTCGTAATTGTATTTTTCCCAAAAAATCAATGTTCCCCGATCAAATGCATCATTTTTTAATCACCCGGAACCAAAGGTATGCCCCATTTTTGGTTATCATGCACTTACCTACCAGAATGCCAATTTTCAGCCACAGATTCAGTTTCTTTACAAAACTAGGAGCATTTAAATTGAACGGATTGTAAAATATTTTCGAAGTGTTTTCTATGGCAAATATATCGATTTTCGAATCAAATATTGTATAGCAACCATTTCTGTTATCCCATTGATGCACACATTCAAGCTGGTTGCGTGTAACATTAAAAAAGATATCGAAAATAATGGAAATACATACCCACTATCGCACGATTTCAAACTTCTGTCCTTGTTTACCGTTAGCACCCCTATTATCGGGTTTATCGGTGTGTTTTTGCCACAATATTTTGGTAAGGGAATAGCAGAAAGACTCAAAACGTTTTCTGTTAACAGTTTATTTACAATTAATTGTTTCTATACCTGAAAACTTTCATGCAACAAGGCATGTATGTCTCAAATGGTAGGATTTGTTTTGAAAAGGCAGAAAACATTGTGGAAAAGAAAAAGCTCGTGACCAGCATTGTTTTCAAACTTGTTTTTAACCTGAAAACATGATATTGTTTGGTAAAGATTCAGTAGAAGTACAGAATAAAGGGATTGATTGATTGTTTGGTGTTTGAGGCCATTTTCAACATTATTTCAGCTTTATTGCAGCAACAATTGCACCTATCAATGCTTTACTGGAGTTTCCTTTACAAGTTCTCCACACATTATTATTTCCAAGCTACTGCTGCTTTCCCACATAACCATCATCGAAACAATGATCAGCAGTGAGAGAGGAATGCATCCTGTTGCAATGACTATCATAAAAAAAAGTGGCTTAGCCAGGTATCAAATCGTGGACCCCCTGTTCTTGAGTCCTGTTCACCTCTGACTGCGCTACCAGGCTTCAGCAAAATGAATGGATGTTACAGTGAACAGGTGACAGACCTGACACACAGGAAGGAAGTCAGTTATGATTTTATCTCACTTATAAGTGATAAAACATGATAGGAGATGGGTCCATTCACTGGTCAGTGTTGAAAGATGACCATGCAAATGACCTGTAAACGGGAATCTTTATACAGGATAGATTTACTACCAGGCTTATCAGCAGGTAAATCAATACCCTTATAAAAATGGACTCTAATTAATGACTGGATTAAATTTTATACAAGATATATCGAGCTGACTGACCCTTGGTAAAAAAGAACGGTTTGAAAAGGGTTGGTCAGAGAAATTTAGCAAACACTGTGAAGAATGTGATAAGTTGGTATAATTATAATATGGTGTTTAATGCTGTTTTTAACATCATTTCAGACGTAACAATGGCCATTGAACATATCAATGCTTTCCTGGAGTTTCTTTTACTATTGAACTTGGCACAATTCTCATCCTGCCATTAGCTACATTTCCCAACTGCTGTGAATATTTTAGTTTGGCTGCAAAATTTTCGTCTGAGCTCTTAACTTTTTACCAAATGTTTAAGTTACATCATCCTATTAAGCATATAACAGCTAGCCCCATGTCAAAAAGAAATTATTCGCTCACTGTAAGTGTTTCTTTGGTGATTACCAGCATTTTCTCCTTTTCCCACAATGTTTCCACAAGGCCTTTTTCTCAGGGTTGTTAAAAGTCAGGATTGTGTGGTAAAGAGTTAAAGCCAAGGGGTTGCTAGTTTGATTCCCCAGGTTTGGTAATTCTCACAGAGAATTTGTGGTACTCATGGCTACTGGATACATTCCTCTCTTAATGCTGCAGACATTGTTTTGACCATTATCTTCCACTAGATAGCATTCTACAAATACACATCTATCTAATATGAGCATTCTGGGTACATAAGCAGACTAATTTTTCAAAACGACAACCGTTACTTTGAATTTCAAAATAAAATCCATGTTTTCTCAGTAAAATGCTACCTGGTGTGATTTATTCAGTTATGATCAGCTAGCAGGTAACTTTATGCACCGGCCATTTATTAACCCATTACCACTCAATCCCTACTTTTGACGCCCCTGAGAAAGAAGCCTTTTGAAAACACTGTGGGAAAAGGAGAAAATGCTGGTAACCAGCATTTTCTCCTTTTCCCACAGTGTTTTCTGCCCTTCCCAGAACAAATTTCTATTTTTCAGTCATCTTTATTTTGTCGTCTGCAAATGCTTTCAATTTGGACCAGTCTAAAATTTTCTCGTGTGGTAATGAGTTAAAACAGCCCCTATAGGCTTGGATTAAGCTCTGGAATAAGCCCTACTTTTCCCAAGTATCAGGGAATGGGTAATGCGTCGTAAAAGACAGGTTGAATCTTTGAAGAATATGACATGCGCAGAAAACGTTGTTTTGACAATATTTATGTGTGTGTGTTGGAGAGGTTGTGGGGGGGGGGGGCTGGGAAGCCAGTGGCTATGAGGTGCTTGCTAAGTACCAAGGTATGAAATTTATAGCATGGATAGGTGTGTGTAAAGGGTTACCACAGGAGCTGTAAATAAAATCTGAGACTGTAAAGAATTTGAAAATTATAGAGATCATATTTCTGTAGAAGGTGAAAAATGCATAAAAGCGCAGAGAAGTATTCTTTTTCCATGTACATAATGGTGTATCATTTGATGTAGTGCGTGAAGAGGCAGTAAGTGACAGTAATGACCCTGAAAAACTGTCGCAGCATGTCACAAAAAGGTGTGATTAGCCATTGTGGCACATGTCTCGGTACGGTTACAGGTGAAATGCATAAAATTCTAGATGTGTGTATATTGTATATTCATTAAAACCCTTCTCCCATAATGCTTTCAAAAGATTTTTTCTACAGGGTCATTAAAAGTCAGGATTGTGTGGGAAATAGTTAACGATAAGGACAAAAAAAATCCTTAAACTTCCAAGTTGAAAGCACTTGCAACTAATAATTTGAATTATTAGTTGTGAAAGGTTTGAAAACATGGTGGTAAAACGAGAAAATGCTGGTTACCAGCATTTTCTCGTTTTTACCACCATGTTTTCAAACACTTTCTTTCTAAGGATCGTTAAAAATCAAGATTGTGTGGTAAGGCTTAAAAACACCTCCAAACTCAGATGGGACATTGGACATATTGCTAAATTTACTGGAACATGATGACAAATTGCTGCACACTAATTACAAAATGAGGGAACCAGACACAACATTAAGATAAGTCAGGTTGAGTTACTCACATTATGTTAATGAATAATTATCTCTCCCTCACTCAATGTGATGAAAGTTTCCCCAACAAATGGTAACATAGGGTCGTCTGTTTCTCATCATAGTTTTCAAATTCAAGAGTCTTATTTTCTACTGGTCACCTTGCTATTGCCAGGCTGATTTGAGAGACAACAAAATTCAAAAACGGTTTAACTTTGTACCATTAACCCTTTCCTCCATTGATACTCATTTCCATGCATTGCTTGTAGGAGCCTTCGGAAAACATTGTGGCAAAAGGTGAAATTGCTCGTCACGAGCAATTTCACCGTTTGCCACAATGCTTTCTATGCTATCAAAAGGTGTCATATACACATAAGAAACAACTTCATCCTTGCTGTTATTTAGGGTCAATTAGAGATACCATAGAAATGCCTTATGGGGTAAAGGGTTAAATGACAAAATTTCGTATTTGTCTACATTGAAAGCATTTGCAAAAGAAAACTATTGATTCAAAACATTAAACTTGCCTTGTCCCATTACCACACAATGCCTTCTTTTGATGACCCTGAGAAAGAAACCTTAAGAAAACATTCATGGTAAAGGAGAAAATGCTGATAACCAGCATTTTCTCCTTTTGCCACAATGTTTTCGACCCTTCACAAAACAAATTTCAAATTTTTAGTCACTTTGATTTTGTCGTCTGCAAATGCTTTCGATTTAGACATGCCAAAAATTATGTCATTTGGTAATGAGTTAAGAACAGTAGCACATGAGCTGAGAAAACCATTTTGGGGAAAATCACCGGAGAGAAAGTCCACGGCAACCAGGTATCAAACCCGCAACCTCCAGGTTACGAGTCAGATACACTAACCACTAAGCTACCCAGCCAGGCTTCCATTTAATTGAGATAGAGTGCAATATCTGTGTCTGATCTTGATTTAAACTGTCGAAGGAACTCTTTGTATGTTTCCTTTGCATCCAAAAAAAAAATTCAAGTAAGGATTACAAGTTTAATCAGTTTATCCCCTAAAATGTGTTTGTTTACAAATACAAAACCTTTAATCAAATGTTGATAACAATCAATTATGTTATCATTAATGATAAATGTTATTTTATAACAAGATTTAGAGATTATAATGGCTGATAACAACAAACTTTTTGTGAGAAGTCTTGCTTTTTATACACCTATTAGCTAATCTGTATTGGGACTTCAAGGTATAGGTTCAGTCTTGTTTCAGAATGCATTAACCCTTTCCTAAACAATCCCTGGTTTTTACGGGTCTAGAATAATAGCCTTTTGAAAACATTGTGAGAAAAGGAGAAAATGCTGGTAACCAGCATTTTCTCCTTTTCCCACAATGTTTTCTACCCTATCATATACAGAAATCATCTTTTCAGCAAGAGTTGAATTGTCGTCTGCAAATGCTTTCAATTTGGTCTAGTCCAAAAGTTTGTCGTTTGGGAAAGGGTTAATGTGTATGGAAGAATTTGGCATGTCAGTTTAATTTACTCTTTGCCAATCAATCCCATGTTGTCACAAACCTTGGGAAAGAACACTTTTGAAAATATTGTAAGAAAAGGAGGGAATGCTGGTCACTAGCAACTCTTCCTTTTTCTAATATATTTTCTTCCCTGTGAGAGAGCCTACAGTCATTTGTACCAATTTTGAATATGTCATCAGAACGAATCTGAAAACTTTTGTTAGGGAAGGGATTGAATCATACTCAGATCAAAGTGTTTACCTCTTTGAGAATAAATCTCAGCAGTTGAGCAACTTTTACTTTGTCATCTGCTAATGCTTTTAGTATAGCTAAGAGTAAAACTTTGTGATGCTGTTATCTGTGCTATCACAGTGCAAAACCTTTGACGTTTAGTAACAACTTTTGTCATTACTGGAGATATCCAATATGGCGCCTTTATACAGACACAAACAGACACCTCGATGCGCCACTTTGGGTCCCGAGGAAGATTTACCATTTACTGGTCTAATATCTGAATTTTATTGACCGTGCACTGATGTACAAAATATGCAGCCTGAATTTTTATCTATACTGTCAGCTCTACTGATACATTGCACAAAAGCAACCATGAATTTGCAATTATTTGGCTTATATTTTGAGGATGAAAGTGGCTGATAGGTTTATCTGGCACTTTAAGGGTTCATCGATGTTTAGCGAAAGTGCCTTGGTAAATCAGGCACTCAGGTAATAGTATTTGGTCAATACAATGTGGGTAGGTAACACATAAATTATCATATTGCTGTTTGTCAAGCTAGGGCCCAGATTTTCAAACACTGAAAGTAAATGATATCACTTACGAAATGCCAGTCTTTAACCCCTAGAGTGCTATTGATAAACCTATAAGACTTTTCATCCTAGAAAATTTCGATCGAATATGTATGCTTTCTTGATCACTTATATCCACAACGTTTCGGCAAAGGCGCTATAGTCATTTTGTGCAGCATTTTCTTGGTTTACACTGACCACAAAGACAAAAACTAGAGTTGTAAAAGGCACTCTAACTCTTTGGTCTAAACCAAAAGCATTTGCAGATGACAAAAGTATTGGAACTGAATAATTGAAATTTGAGTTTGGAAGAGAAGATAACAATGTGGGAAAAGGAGAAAATGCTGGATACCAGTATTTTCTCCTCTTCCCACAATGTTTTCTGTTAATTCAGGCTTCTTTCTCAGAGTCGTTGGGATTGTGTGTTAAAGAGTCAAGGGTTTGTTTGTATATTGAAAATGTCGTTGACTAAAATTATTTTAATTAGGTTGGCACGATAAGATTTTGATTTTTATCCAAATACCCCATCTTGGAATGGTAAAGAAGGGTAACTTGGTTATTATAGGGTTTGTTTGAGCTTTGTTCTCATTATGTTTTTTGTTTTGTCTTAAATGTATACATAAGCTTTGTTTAATTCAATTTTATTTAAAAAATCAAAATGTTAAATTAACAATTTCAACCATCCACTGTTGATAGTGTTATGAAAAGAAATAAACTGCTATTATACGACTGGAAATGTATGGTGCTGCTTCAATTAACAGTAGGTACAATTTCTTGTTTGACCTGATTTTATATTGAGAATGCCAACAGTAAGCTTGTTTGGTAGTTTCTTTAGAAAGGAATATTGCCCTTATTCTGTGAAAATGGGGCTGAAAAATGCATCTCCAAGCATGTTATAGCAGTACTATGGTATTATAAAATCCAGTTTGTTTAACAACAACTAAATCATGAGGCATTCTGGTCCTTGTACACTCAGGAAATTGACCAGTAACAAGAAGTGCTGACTTGGTTAGCCTGTGCTGACTGCACTGGAAAACCAACGTTGATACTTTTTGTAGAGAATGTGACTGATATTGGACTGCAGATCTTTTTATAGTTCTATTTTCTTTCTAAATTATTAAAGGGGCATAAAAGATGGTACAGGAACTGTTGTCTGAAAGCCTTTGTCCAGATTTTTTTACCTTTAACATTTGTAAGTAACATAACATCTGATTGGCTAAACCATTTGGTTTAGCCAATCAGAGGTTGTGTTACCTACAAATTTAGAAAACGTTGGAAAATAACACTAAGAATATTCTCAAGAATGGTTGGTGAATACGGGCCCAGACTTCAAGCTAACCCAAAATTGTTTTAGAGGAAAAATGACTTCTGTCAAAATTAAACAATCAAGGGCATGAGGCCATATATGATTCACTACATTGAGGGTCCTTTGTCCAGAACAATATAAATTATTTTTTCCTTTTCTTTTATTGATTGGGTGTGAGGGTGTGTCAGGGTATTTTTAGAAGAAGCTAAAAAAGTAAGATGAAGATGATTTTAGATAATGACATGGTCTGATTGACACAAGGTTGAGGTCCATACATGGAGCAGATGCCTGATGAGAATTGCCAGCATGGCCCCGACAAGGATAAATGTATTTTATTGTTGAAGATACCAACATAATCATACAGGACTGAACTGCAAACCATTGCCTTGTAATCTTTTAAAATACCTCTATAAATGGTGGTAATATTTATCATCCTTATTTATCAGCCCCTTCCCTCACACAGCCTGAATGCTTTACTAACAAAAAAAATGTTGGCCAAATAAAAAGCATTTGTAGACAACCAATTAACCCTTTACTCCATAGATACTCATTCCTAGGCATTGCTTGTAGGAGCCTTTGGAAAACATTGTGACAAAAGGTGAAATTGCTCGTGATGAGCAATTTCACCTTTTGTCACAATGTTTTCTATGCTATCAAAAGGTGTCATATACACATAAGAAACAGCTTCATCCTTGCTGTTATTAAGGGTCAATTAGAGATACCATAGAAATGCCTTATGGGGTAAAGGGTTAAATGTGACTCACATGATTAACTCTTGTAAAAAACATAATTTTAAACTTGTCCGAATTGGAAGCATTTGCAGACAACAAAATTAATGCGACTCAAAAATTCAAACTTGTTTTGGGAAGGGAAGAAAACATTGTGGGAAAAGGAGAAAATGCTGGTTACCAGTATTTTCTTCTGTTCCCACAATATTTTCAGAAGGCTTCTTTCTCAGGGTCATGAAAACCTGAGGGATTGTTTGGGAAAGGGTTAATTTCTGCCCTGGAAGGATGGATTTCTCACAATCTGTAAAACTATTTTATCACCTTTTGACATAAAATACAGTTTTACCGATTCTGGTACAGTTTGAGGCCTGTAACCTGAAGGTCTAGGTTGTGTGCTCTACTGGAAGATATTGGTGAAACCCAGGACATAGACAAATATGTAAGGTATTGCTGTGATATGACTGGAATGCTGAAAGAAGCATTAAACACCATTCAATCAATTGGCGTTCTTCAGAGTTGTTAAAACATTCAATATTTATTAGTGCCATCTCACTCTTACAAAATACACCTTCAATAAAGTCCCCCATCCTTCTTTAGACAGAGAAATGAGATTGCTAACACAGAACTGGATTCATTGAAAACTGGTTGAAAAATTCTGGTGTGAAATCTGAAAGCTATGTAGCACTTTACAGAAATACCACAGATAGATATCTTTTCTTACATTTGTCTTCATTCTTTACTGATGACTTCCCTTTTGCCTTATTGGAGTCAGTGATAAATCATGTTAGAATGTTGGTGAGATTATAAAAATCGATCTGAACCTTGTAAATATTCCCTCTTCATAATTAGATTTAACTCTTTACCACACAAGAAAATTTCAGACTGTTCCAAATTGAAAGCATTTGCAGACTACAAAGCTGACCGAAAAATTAATATTTCGTTTGGGAAGGGTAGAAAACACTGTGGGAAAAGGAGAAAATGCTGGTTACCAGCATTTTCTCTTTTTCCCACAGTGTTTTCAAAAGGCTTCTTTCTCAGGATCGTTAAAAGTTAAATACCCGTGTGCATCTGGGCGCAGAGTTTGACTACAATCATGAACCCAAAGGTATTGTTTGTGGGTATTATGCAAGTGTGAGAGCAGATGTGAGGTGGGGTATCTCTGGGTCCCCAGTGATTTATTTGACCCATTGATAAGAACCCTTCACAAACTGGCATCCCCTTACTTTCAAAACCCTCAGGTAGAGAGTTTTGTAAACATTGTGGGAAAAATAGACAATATTGATAAACATATTTTAGTTTTTTACCAACATTTTCATAAGAAAGCAGAGAGAAATTCCATCTTTTGAGTCCCATTTAATTTGCCCTCTGCCAATGTTTTTGAAAGTTATATCTAAAATTTCTTGTCTGGTAAAGAATCAAATGGTCCATTAGAGGATAACAAATTGCTATCATCATTCAGACCAATACAGAGATAATTAGAATGTTCAGGTATAAATTACAGGACTTTCTTTCAACAATTTTGTAAGCTGTGAACAAAAAGTAACCATTTTTGTGTGCATTTTCATCTTTTTGAATAATCCAAGAGAATGCTGGTTGTTGTATAATAGCTCTTATAGTTGTATAGTAGCTTTTTCCAGATAATGATAGTGCAGTTGTAAGCAGCATTATTTGCAGATAGTGTGGTGGTATAGCAGCTTTTATAGATGGTGCGGTTGTATAGCAGCATTTGCAGATGGTATAATTGTATGGCAGCTTTTACAGATAATGTAGTTGTATAAAAGCTATCATGGATAGTATAGTTGTATGGCAGTTCTTAAAGAAAGTGTGGCTGTATGGCAGCTTTTACAGAGAGAGTGGTTGTATGGAAGCTTTTACAGGTATTGTAGTTGTATTGCAACCTTTTTACAGATAGTGTGGTTGTATAGCAGCTTTTACAGATAGTGTAGCTGTATTGCTGGTCTTACATAATATCATACTGTACTTGTAAGACAGCCTTTACATATAATGTGGTTGTATGGCAGATTTCACTGATGTTGTGGTTGCATGGCAGCTTTTACAAGTAGTGTAGCTGCATGGCAGGTTTTAAAGATAGTATAGTTGTATGGCAGCTTTTACAGATAGTATAGTTGTATGGCAGCTTTTACACGTAGTGTGGTATGGCAGCTTTTACAGATAGTATAGTTGTATGGCAGCTGTTACACGTAGTGTGGTTGTATGGCAGCTTTTACAGATAGTGTGGTTTTATGGCAGCTGTTACACACAGTGTGGTTGTATGGCAGCTTTTACAAATAGTATGTATTGTTGTACGGCAGCTTGTGTAGACAGTGTAGTGAAATTCTATAGTAGCTTTTACAGATGGTGTAGTTGTATAGCAGCCTATGACAGTGATCCTGTAGTTGTATGCCAGTTTTATCAAATAATGTAGCTGTGTAGCTGCTTTTAATAGTGATAGCGATAGTTCAGATTACCAGCATTGCCTTTTCCCATTACAATTTAAAAAACCTTCCTCTTACAAAGTAAAAGTTGTAAAGAATTGAAGGTTGGATTAGGCAGGACAGATTGACTTGAAGTATAGAAGCAAATAAGTTTCATGTTTTGAATGGAACAAGTAAACAAAAACAAAACTATCTCTAGGTATGCAGTTGATATTTACTTCAAAATTCCATATTGGAATTTTCCCATTATAGGCATGTGCACAAAATGCAGTTAAAGATAATTATCTCTGCTCATTTTCCTTTTCAAGTTCGACAGAAACTGTGTAATAGTCTGAACCTGGTGACTATAAGGGGAAATCTTGTTTTAACTCTCCACCATACAATCCCGAGTTTAAATGACCCAGAAGAAGAAGCCTTCTGAAAACATTGTAAGAAAAGGAGAAATTGCCAGTAACCAGCATTTTCTCCCTTTCCCACAATGTTTTCTACCCTATCAAAGAAGGATTGTACCATTTGAGCTTCACTGAACTTGTTGTCTGCAAATGCTTTCAATTTGGACCCGAGACTGAAATTTTGTTTGATAAAGAGATATATTGCCTCCAAAGGACAGAGTAATGTATTGAGTTTTGGTTGTTTATGGTCAGGGCTTAGCCCATGTTGACAGAGACCTGGGTCAATTGAAATTTATACTGCAGCATGAAATGAAAAAAATAAATTGAACAATTGTGTGAAAAAATTGCTTTTTTTTGAAATATGCATAGTTTTCGATCATAAATAAAAAGCAAATATTTCAGATCCGCACAAAAATGTTTGACCTATAGACATCTTTTGATAGAGTCTTCAGAAAATGTTTTTTTACTCTCTTTAATTTCTTTTTAATTCTAATCTGTACAAACTTTGTCATTTATAGGGAATTAAATTTTTGAAAAAAAAACTTCTTGCTGTTTAACTACTCTTTAATACACAACAAAAATTTAGCTTTGTCCAAATTGAAAGCATTTGTAGATGACTATTGCAATGTGGCTCATATGGTGCAATCTTTCTTTGATGGGGTAGAAAATATTGCGGGAATTTTTCCACAATGTTTTCAGAGGTCTTCTTTTCAAGGTTGGTTAAAACTTGGGATTGTGTGGTAAAGAGTTCACCCTTTACCAGACAATCACAAATTTTGAAGAACCTGAGAAAGAAGCCTGGTGTAAGAATTGTGGGAAACAGACAAAATGTTGGTATTCACCATTTTCTTCTATTCTTACATCGTTCTCTACCCTGTCAAAGATGGAAATCATCAACAGAGCTTTAAATTATTTGTCTCTTGTAAGTACTTTCAATCTGGTACCATCTGAATTTTTGTTAAATTGGTAACAAGTTTAATTTCCTTTATACGCATTTAAAACTTTCTCAAATAATGAAATTGAAAGTATTTGAAAACGACATGCCAGAGGTGGACGAATGATGGAACTTTTTGTGCAACAGAGTTTAGCAGACAACATTGTGGGAAAAGGAGAAAATGCTGGTTTCACTTTTACCTCTCTTTTTTTCCCTCATTGATTTTTAAATGGCTATTTGATCTTGAGGTTCTTAGAAGAGTGAATTGTTATGTAAAAGAGCTACTTTGAAAGGGAGAGGTAGAAACTGATTGCGTGTTCCTGTGGCATGGCTTGTGTTTTAACCTAGTGATGTATGGAGAGGAAGGGAAAAAAGAATGCAACAGAAACCCAAGAAGTGCATGGTCAGGTGCGCTGGCTGCAGTGATTTAACAAATGTTGAAAACTGGGTTGAATTATCTAGGGAAAAATTCCAGTTTGTTGATGCGTATTGTTAAAGGTGGCCCTTCAGATATTGGGACGAAAATTTTACAAAAAAATTATCCTAATACTCCCAAAGCCTTATAATTTTCATTCATTAAACCCCAGTAGTCGAAAACCATCCGACAACTAGATAAATTACAGATTTACTACAGCCCTGGTCGACACTGAAGGGAAATACCGTCTATTTTTACATAAGCAACTCGCTCATTTACATACCGAAAATATACAAACGAAGCTTCAAACATACCGTACAAAGTTCTAGACATTATGGAAAATAACTACATGTTTGTTATGCTATGGAATTTAATAGTCATTAGTCACATGCGAGTTACTTAACATTCCCACAATGCTTTTTTGATTTTGGCGGGAAATCTAAAAATAGCTTAAGAGGCTACGTAGCCTTTTAAGGGAATACCACCAAAAAAAATTTTTTTTTTGTAATTTTATGATTCTTAATTACTGATGATTTGTATTGTTTTTTCAAATAAATTTCATTGACATATTTATTTTTTAATTTGGTGTGATGTGAAATTTCTAAATACCCACCTTTAAAAGTGATGTTTTAATATTACTGATGTGGCTTGGACAGAAAATTGTGCAAATTATTTGTAGAAGAAGCTCAAGACATCCGTTACAAGTAGGTGCACTGCTCACATAATTATAATTATGATGCTGAAAATAGTGTGAAATATAAAATAAATAATCCTTACAATTTTTTGGGCTGTACATTTTAAAAAGTGTTGTTAAATTCTCCAAGCAAGATGCAATATCCATGTACATGATTATCTCAAAGAATGAAATAAAGTTTTCAGAATGTAAGAAGGGTATTGTCAAAACTAACAGAGATTGAATAGAGACAAAAATATGATTGATAATTAACTCAGCATCTGCATGTCAATTTATTTTCTTGACCTGTCATTCAAAACCAGGTTGTCTCCCTTGGATACAACTGCTATTTTGGCATCTTTTATAATCCATCAATTATCGGACCAATCATAGGTCAGCAACTGTCATGTTTAATAACACAAGCCAGTGATTTTCTTGAATGCACATATTCATAATCGGAGAAATAAAATAATGCCCCAAATCCATTCCTTATGACTTACTTTAGCCCTCCACCTTTCCAGATGACCAAATTGAAAACTTTTCCAGAATGGAAGCAATTTGATACAACAAATTGGATGTATTGTAGAATATGAAATCTGCCTATCTTAAGTTTGAAACATTGTGGAAAAAGGAGAAAATGCTGGTTTCCAGCATTTTCTCCTTTTCCCACAGTGTTTTCAATAGCAGGCTTCAAAGTTGTTATATGCCATGAATTTGTGGTAAAGAGCTCCAAATATTCCAACAAAACAAGAGGGTCATTTTGTTTTAAAAAGTCCCATACGCAGCCCATCTGTTGTTGCTCAGTCATATTTTCCAAAACAAGATTTTAAAAAAAAACATTTTTTAGTGAATCATAATTATATGCTTCCAATTTCTGAACCGGAAAGTTATCTTGATCCCAGAATGTACTTACTAAGTTAAAAAGACTGAAGCTTCAGGAAACGAACTTGAAGCAGCTTTCTCTGTGTACCATACAACAAAAATTTAGATTTGTCCAGATCGAAAGTTTGCAGACGATAAATCAACATTTTCTCCTTTTCTAACAATGTTTTTTATCCCAGCATTGACAACTCCCATCATTGTAACAAACTTCAACTTGTTGCCTGCAGACTTGTTCAGTTTGTACAAGTCTACAATTTTGTGATCTAGCAAGAGTAATGAGGCTTTTGGAAACATTGTTGCAAAAGGAGAAAATGTTAGCTACCAGTATTTTCTCCTTTTCCCACAATGTTTCATTTCAAATCAATGACGAATTTTAACAATGACAAATTTTAACAAACTTATATTTGATGCTTATTCAGTGTAGACAAGTCTAAAATGTTGTGATCTGGAAAAGTGTTTGTGTGATGCTTAGGTAGCAGGAGTATTACTATTGGATCTCCCCACCAAACCTGAATGGGGGGATAATAGATTATGATGCAACCTAGTGTCTTCACATGATAATGCTAAATGGTTATCATTCCATTGAAGTTTTATCTCACACCAAGTAAAAGTCAAATTGTGATAAATGTGTTAATCCTATTATTCAAATCTTAGTATTAAATAAACAGATCAAAATGGAATGTGGAAAATGGCAAAATTCAATGGTCAGTCTGGACCTGTCCTTTTGTTATAATTTCTTAACTCTTTACCACACAATCTGGCAGGGTCAGTATTCACCAACCATTCTTAAGAAGGTTCCTTGTCTTATTCTGCAAGATTTTCTGACTGTGAAAGTAACAGAACTTCTCATTGGCTAAACCAAATGGTTAAGCCAATTAGAAGTTCTGTTTCTTTCACATTGACAAATTCTGAAGAATAAGACTGAGAATATTCTTGAGAATGGTTGGTGAATACGGACTCTGGTCTTTGATGACCGTGAGAGATAGAGCCTGGACCTGTCTTTATGTATATCTCAACCTACGACACGTGAAAAGGGACAGTCAGACATTTGCGTAAAGTGTTGTCTCTGATCAGCCTGCGTAGTCTGAACAGGCTAATCTGTGACCACACTTTATGACTACATAAGACTTTGAGCTGCAGTAGACTTGCCCAAAACAGAATATTACATGAAAACGAAAAGTGTTATTTTGGATAAGCTTGTATGGACTGCACAGGTTGATCCAAGACGATGCTAAAAATAGCGCAAATGTCCCAATGTCCATTTCGGCATGTTGCATTTATACGGTCTTTGACAACCCTGAAAAACAGAGCTTTGTTGTATTAAATAAGCCTTACCACACGATACTGAGTTTTGACGACCCTTAAAAATATTTAAGCATGGATCTGCCTGATTATATATCTTAACGTCCCACCACACAATCTGGTCTTTGACGACCCAGAAAAATAGAGCATATTGTATTTTTCATATCAAATTTTGACCGCCCATAAAAATAGAGCTTTTAAAAACAGGGAAAAGAGAAAAAATGCTGGTAGCCAGCAAATGCTGATAACCAGCATTTGCTCCTTTTTCCCCACAATAAAAACCTCCTTCCTCATTATTCTTGACCTGACAACAAATTTCAGACTTGTCCAAACTCTACGTGTTAGCAAACAACTGCGCAAGTTTGTTAAAGCAGTTGGATTTGTCAAGAATGGGAGCGCTGAGTCACATTTACTATGTCGTCTGCAAATGCTTTCAATTTGGACCCTTCTATAATTTTGTCATGTGGGAAATAGTTGATATAAATATTGTGATATAAACTGCTGTTTAAATGGTTACTTAGAAACAGGAATTTTGATAACTAGATCCAGTTAAACCAATAAACCTCTTTGAAATTGTTGAATACCAAAAATGAGAAAGTGCCTCAGCAAAAGGTAGATTATCTTTGTTGCCATGGATACTGGGTTACCTCCTGACCATTTTCACTAAAGAATGTTGTAGAAAACAATGCAGTAATTTAATGAGAAAAAATATGATATCTCACATTTTCTCATTTCTCCACAAAGAATTTTTTCCTATCTTTATAAACAAAAAATACTTACAATGTACATGTAGCTTCTGGAAGCATCTAAAATATTGCCATTTTGTTTAGTTAGATAGGGCAACATTCACGAGAAGGTCCCTACAATCATTTTTATCCCTGCCAAAGACAGAGGGATATAGTTTAGCACAGTTCGTCCCTCTATTCTTCCATCCTTCTGTGTGTCGGTACAGGACAATATTTCCAATACCATTGGATGGAGTTTCATGAAACTTTGTAAGTAAGTGTACAATAACCTATTCAGCTGAAATAGTTTTTCAGATGCGATGCAATATGGCCGAGTGGGAGCGATTTTGAGCTATGCAGTTACGTAATTTTTTGAATAGGTCTTTTTTTCGGCATTGGATATTATTTATTAAAATTGCTTGTTAAAACTTGGGATTGTTTGGTACTGTGCTAATCAAGCGGCAGTTAATTTTCAGGCTACTAGTATTTTAGTAAAGCATACACCAGGTATTTAGAATTGATAAGTTTTGGTGGGCTTCTTTTGAGCATTTTGGCAACAACATAAAGCTTTAACCCTTTACCTGAAACAATATCATTTTAATACACTATACTCTCATTGACATAAAAGATATTAATAGATGATAAATTTGCTCAAATGATTTGTCTTTTCTGTGGACTGAGTAACAAATATTCTGGAAAAGGAGAAAAGTTAGTGACAGAGTGTTAACTTTTTTTTCAGAAAACAAAATTCTTGACAAGTTAATAACTCTTTACCACACAAACCTGACTTTTGATGACCCTGAGGTAGAAGGCTTTTTAAGGCTTTTGAAAACATTGCTGGAAAAGGAGAAAATGCTGGTAGCCAGGATTTCCTCCTTTTCCCACAATGTTTTTTACCCTTTCCTAATCAAAATTTGGTTTTTCAGTCATATTTATTTTGTTGATTGCAAATGCTTTCAATTTGGACCACTCTCTCAATTTTACGAGTTAAGTGTTTTCTGGTTTGTAAGTGTTTAACTCTATACCACACAATCCCGACCCTGAGAAAGAAGCCTTTTGAAAACACTGTGGGAAAAGGAGAAAATGCTGGTAACCAGCATTTTTTCCTTTTCCCACAGTATTTTCTACCCTTTCCAAACGAAATTTTAAGTTTCCAGTCACCATTATTTCATCCTCTGCAAATGCTTTCAGTTTGGACCAGTCTAAAATTTTCTTGTTTGGTAGAGTTTAGAAATAATTTCATTGGATGTAAAGGTTTCCCAATCAATGATTATGTGAAAGTGGAATTTTGTCTGATCCAGAAAGGGACCTGATAAATTTTAAGAATCAAGGCCCTTTGATGTGAAGCATTTTTATTGTCCTTTAACTGATCAGCGAGCTGAAAGTAACAGGGGCTCCAGATAACAGGGATCAGTAAGGGGCCACAAATGTCAAGGTTGATTAGGGAACAAGTTAACTTCTGTGTGAAGTTTGGTGGTATATGTGACCGTCCACTTGTTTTTATTCAAAGAAGATTAATGAAGTTTATAGTGGTGTTACTTGTTTTAACTCTTTACCAAACAACAAATTTTTAAACTGGTCCAAATTCAAAGCACTTGCAGACGACAAAATAAAGGTAACTTGAAAACTGAAATTTGTTTCCAGGACAGAAAACATTGTGGGAAAAGGAGAAAATGCTGGTTATCAGCATTTTCTCTTTTTCCCACAATGTATTCTAAAGGCTTGTTTCTTAGGGTCGTCAAAAGTAGGGATTGTGTGGTAATGGATTAACTCTTTATCACACAACCCCATGTTCTAATGACCCCAGAAACGGAAGGGCTTTTGAAAACATTGTAGGAAAAAAGGGGAAAATATTGAAGATGTCCCTCTTATTAGATCTGATATTAGGTGGACAATGTTTTTGATAGTATAATAATCTTTCCAAAATTAGTTACAGAATTGGTACTCATTTGAAAATTGAAAGAAAAGAAATAGCCAATCCGCTGTGGACAAAATACTTAAGGAGGGAAGAAAAAACAATGAAACAAATAATGCAGAAAACTTTTGCATATGTCTCAAAACACTTTCAAGCATTATTGGATTAGGTCAGATGGTTCCATAAATGTCTACATTTGAGATTTGGACTGGAAAGTTCATTAATTTTGTTTTACAAAATGTTTCATTACAGCCCATTGTATTATAAATCCATACTATATTCAATGTAAGACTTAGTTTAGAAGGGCTATACTGAATACATTGTGGGAATAGTTACTAAGAAAATGCTCAAGTAACCAGCATTTTCTCCTTTTCCCCCACAATGTTTTCTACCATTCTAAAAACAGATTTCAATTACTGAGTGAACAGATTTCAATTACTGAGTGACATTTATTGTGTCGTCTGCAAAGACGTTGAATTTGGACAAGTCTAAAATAAATTTTGTATCTAAAATGATAGAGAGTTTGCTTAGGATTATCAAAACTCAGGATTGTGTGGTAAAGAATTGGGTACAAGTGGCAGTCAGTCCTTCAACACTTCAAGAAACTCTAAAGTTAATCATAGCATTAAACATAAGAGTAATGGATCTATTACCACTTTACTCAACAGAGCAAACATAAAAGATGGCCTTACAATGTTCATTTAAATATCTTGATCTTCAGTAAGTTGGTTAAACTTGTCCATTTATTTACTTTACCAAAAACATTGTCATTTCGGGCATACAGACAATTTTTACTATTGACCATTTCCTGTTGTTGGTAATACATAACCACAGTGATGTTTCAAGTCCATACTAGACACAAATTTATAGGCCTGTCCATTTTCAAAGGCTGATGAAAAAGCCATGCCTGTCCTCCAATAGCTTAAATAATTACCAAATGGCAACATTTTAGGTTTGTCCAAATCGAAAGTATTTGCAGACGACAAAAAAGCTACTGAAAATTTGAAAATTATTTTGTGAAGGGTAGACAAAATTGTGTAAAAAGGAGAAAATGCTGGTTACCAGCATTTTCTACTTTTCCCACAATTTTTTCTAAATGCTACTCTCTCAGGGTCGTCAAAAGTTGTCATTGTGTGGTAAAGGGTTAACTCTTTACCATATGTCAAAATTCCAGACTTTTTCAAGTTGAAGACATTGTAGACGACAACACATTATGTCACTTAAAAATTGAAATTTGTTTTTGGACAGGGAAGAAAACATTGTGTGAAAAGTAGAAAATTCTGGTTACCTGCATTTCCTTGTTTTCCCACAATGTTTTCAGAAGGCTTCTCTCTCAGGGTTGGATTTCATGGATACATAATGATAATGACTTGCTTGGTGTCATGCATCTCATGAGATGCATTTAACCTCCTTTTGCCAGAGCATGGCACATTTTTTTTTTTTTGAATTTCTAATAAATTTCGTAATCACACATTTATGCCTTTATAAGCTTATAAGGTATTACATTTAAATCCCTTACTTTGAAGTGCACAAACAAATGTGCACAAACAAGGATATGCAGTATTTTACTATTTATTCCCAATTTCTTCAGTCAGACGAAATGTCTGACAAAGTGGGACGAAGTGGGAAAACAAATGCAAACTTTGGTCTTGATTACACTTGAGGTGACTAAAGTGGGTTGACTGCACTGATTACCTGATTAATATGTTCTTAAGATTATCCCAAGATCAGAGAAGAAATTTATGCAAATTGGATAAATAAGTAGATTAATGTATCCCTGATAAGTGTGTTATTTTTCAATGTTTCAATCTGGTGTAGATAGCAACTTCCCCAAGATAATTCCACGGGTCCATGATTTATCAAATTTTAAAGTGACGGGTCTTAATTGAGCAACTAAATTCAATTAGAATGTGATTAATTTTCTGTGGTGTAGGCTTTTCCCCTCATCAGTTTTCTCTTTATCATAGGACAAACTGGCTCATTTGGAAGCATTTGCAGACAACAAAGAAATATGACCCAGAAGTTAGGATTTTTCTTTTTACACAACATTGTGGAATAAGGAAAATGTTGGTTACTAGTACCGGTATTTTTTTTTTACCTTATCTAAAAATGTTTTGAGAAGTTTTCTGTCTCGGGGTCATTTAACCTTTTATTCCATAAGGCATTCTTATGGCATCTCCAATTGACCCTATATAGCAGCAAGGATAAAGCCGTTTCTTATGTGTAAATGAGACCTTTTGATAGTATAGAAAACATTGTAACAAAAGGTGAAATTGCTTGTCACGAGCCATTTCACATTTTGCCACAATGTTTTCCAAAGGCTCCTTCAAGCAATGACTAGAAATGTGTATCTATGGAGTAAAGGGTTAAAACAAATTAGATAGTAAAAAGTTAACTCTTCAGGGGACTATAACATGTTGAATTGTCCAGAAAGGAAGCACTTACAGACTTCAAATAAAATGTGGCTAGGTTGGGGAAGTATCTTTAATTAACTCTATACTCCATAGATACTCATTTTGACACATTGCTTGTAGGAACCTTTGGAAAACATTGTGACAAAAGGTGAAATTGCTCGTGACGAGCAATTTCACCTTTTGTCACAATGTTTTCTATGCTATCAAAAGGTGTCATATACACATAAGAAACGGCTTCATCCTTGCTGTTACCTAGGGTCAATTAGAGATACCATAGACATGTCTTATGGGGTAAAGGGTTAACTCTTTACCAAATGACATAATTTTAGACCAGTCCAAATTGAAAGCATTTGCAGATGACAAAATGTGAATCAAAAAAAATAAAATTTGATTTGGAAAAGGGTAGAAAACATTGTGGGAAAAGGAGAAAATGCTGGTTACCAGCATTTTCTCCTTTTCTCACAATGTTTTCAAAGGCTTTCTTTCTCAGGGTTGTTAAAAGTCAGGATTGTATGGTAAAGAGTTAAGGATAGAAAACATTGTGAGAAAGATAGAAAACATCTGCATATTCATCTGTAACTACAATTTTGTCAAAAGCTGTTATGTTCTTGGCTGTGATTTTTACAGGGTATTTTGGAAAAGGGTGCAAGGGCAGAGATGACTGATTGACTTTTAAAAGACATGAAATCACTATCTGTCCCTTGAGAAATCTGGTTGAAAACTAGCCTCACATTCCTCTTAACTCCACCAAACAACAAAATTTTACACATATTCAAAATGAAAGTATTTGCAGACAAGAAATTAAGTGTTACTCTAAAACTGAAATTTGTATTTTGGAATTGTAGAAAACAGTGTGGAAAATGGAAAAAAAAATGCTAGTTACCACACAATCCCTACTTTTAGTGACCCTGAGAAAGAAGCCTATAGGAAACATTGTGGGAATATGAGAAAATGCTGGTAACCAACCAGCATTTTCTCCTTTTCCCACAATAATTTCTAACTCATCAAAGTCAAAAATCATCACATTGCCAAGATGTAATTTGTTGTCTGCAGATGCTTTGAATTTGATCCAGTCAATTTTTTTTTTTGTGTGGTAAAGACTGTATCGTAAAAGGTAGACCAAGCTGCGGTCATGATTTCCTATCTTTTACACTTGACCAGTTCAATCTGTATCAGTCCATTGTTTCATTGGCTGGCTTTTGTATATCACTTATCGGTTGTGATCAGGCAATTTCCAGTGACAGACTTTAAAGAATCTGCACAATCAGTTGCATCATATTCAAATAAGTTACCTTTTCAACTCCATGTAGTACTTTGAGAATCTGAGATGTAAAGCAAAAGGAAATTAAACCGAAATATCAGTTTGAAAAAAAAAATTCTGAGTTTATTGCAGCAATTAACCCTTTCCCAGACAATCCCTGGTTTTTAGGGGTCTGGAATAGTTGCTTTTTGAAAACATTGTGAGAAAAGGAGAAAATGCTGGTAACCAGCATTTTCTCCTTTTCCCACTATGTTTTCTATCCTATTATAGACAGAAATCATCTTTTCAGCAAGGGTTGAATTGTCGTCTGCAAATGCTTTCAATTTGGTCTAGTCCAGAAGTTTGTCGTTTGGGAAAAGGTTAATCCCTTATCACACTATAGAGTTTTAAAGACCCTTACATAGGAGTGGTTTTAAAAAAAAATGTTTTCAAGTACATGTACTTTTTTCCAAAAATTTTTTCAAATATAGCTAACACAGGAGTCATCTTTATAGATTTATATTTGTCATCAATTCTGCAATACTTCCAATTTGGTTGAATTTGGTAAAAGATTAATGAGTTGTTGTTCCTTCTTTCGGAAAAAAAGTATTCAGTATGAAACTTTTCTTTCCATCATTCCCTCTGCAAATCTTAAATTATGTTGCCAGAATTTTTCACAATGTTTTTCATGTTTTCATAATGCTTTTCATCGAACTAAAGACATTTTTTACTTCCATCCTTCAAGAACCATTTTTTTTTGTCCCTTGAAGATAGTCTTTTTCGCAGAGCCTTAGGTATTTATATGTAGTAAGGAATCGGGGAACAACTATTCCTTCTGCAACAATTTTTTGACAATATTTGTGTCAGATTTGTTAGTTGGTACTCTACAGCTGTACAATGATCTTAATGCAAAGACAGTTAAGATTAAAGCTATAAAGTCTAGGAGTAATATTGCACAAATTTATGACTCCAAGAGATTAACTTCTGATGCAATTGACACCTTGGGTTTAAATGAGTAAATAATAGAATATTCACATTCTGAAGGTTCTAAGGGAGGCTGTAAATCACCATTTAGATCGAAGACTCTTTTCTTTAACTTGTTAACAAAATGAAAAAATTTTTAGACTGGTCGGAACTGAACGCACCTGCAGACGACAAAATAAAATAACTCAAAAATGGAAATTGGCTTCCAGCAGGGTAGAAAACATTGCGGGAAAAGGAGAAAATGCTGGTTACCAGCATCTTCTCCTTTTTCCACAATGTTTTCAAAAGGCTTCTATCTCAGGGTCATAAAATACAGGGATTGTTTCCTTTTCCCACACTGTTTTCAAAAGGCTGTATCTCGGGGTCATAAAATACAGGGAATGTTTGACAGAGGGTTAACCCAGCAAACTAAACATGTTGATCAGGGAGAGAATGTTGGTTTCCAGCATGTTTGCCTTTTCCCAATATGCTTTCAAAACCCCTCTTTTTCAGGCTCATTGGTAGACATGGCAACATTGTTGTCAGGCGAAAGGACCCAGTTGTGCAATTAGAGAACTGTGTTGACCAGAATCTGAAATCTTTGAATACTCTGCATGCAAATGGCTGGGCTTTTATGCATTTTTCAACACAGTCCTGACCTAGTCCCTTTTACAAAAGTATAATAACTAGCTTGCTAAGCATGACTTTCACTCAAATTATAATAATAAAAAATAATTTTATGGTCATTACACTTCACTATGAGTCTAAAAGTAAAGTATAACACCTGTAAAAGCCTACACTTTGGATATCAATGCTTTAATACCAAGTCAATATTTAGTTAGATAAGTTAGCCTTAAGTGCCATTGAAGTGGTCTCAAATTGCCTCATATTTGTGCAAATTCTTGTATAATACTCTCTTCATAAAATCCTTCACTAAATGATAACAGGCTTTTATCTTGAGGTAGATCTACGAGGAGGGCTCTCGGAAACTTTGTGTGGAAAGAAGAAAATGCTGGCTTACCAGCATTTTCTTCTTTTTACACAATATTTGTTCTCAATAACACATCCCCTCACTTAATTCATATTTTGTTTGTTTTGTGCATGTCTTTCAATATTTCGACAAAACTATTTCCTTGTACAGGGAAACGGGTTATCAAAACTCGGAGTAGATTACAGAATATCCTGTATTGCCATCTTTGGCTATCTTGTGCTGTCTATCTTCGAACAGAATGCCACAATCTGCTGTAGTAGTGATAACAAATATTTTGTTCAGTTGCTTTTCCTAACAGTGTTGATTATGATCAGACTGCTTTCAAAATGTATCAGATCTGAGGACATCTTTTTATGGTGATTTGTTCGGGGCTCTGGATAAGATAAATTGTTTTGAATGTTCTAAATTTCATAAAGTAGTCAGATTATACAGCTTCATATTTGTAACATTTGACTCATTACCAAACAACAAAATTTTAGGATTGTCCAAATTGAAAACATTTGCAGACGACAAAATAAACATGACTGAAAAATTGAAATTTGTCTTGTGAAGGGTAGAAAACATTGTGGAACCAGCATTTTCTCCTTTTCCCACAATGTTTTCTAAAGGCTCCTTTCTCAGGGGTGTCAAAAATAGGGATTGTGTGGTAATGGGTTAAACCTTTCCTACTTAACCCAAAAAATTAAACATTGCTGCCAGTCGGCACTGTCAGGGCTTTGATTCCAAATGTCAGGAGACTTCTTGACATTCTTTTGAGATATCTAGGACCAGCAAAGTCTTTAGGAGACAAACTGAAAGTGTAACTCAAATAATGTTTAATTTTAACTTGAAAAAGGTAGGGAAAGTTGTGGGAGAATGAGATAATGCTAATCACAAACCCTTTTTATTTTATTTTCCTCATTATTTTGCAAAGTTTTTGGTAACCAGCATTTTTTTTTTCCCCACTATGTTTTTCAAGCCTATCATAGATAAATTTCCCCATTTGAGTCACATTTAGATTGTTGTCTGCAAGGCTTTGAATTTCAACAAGTCTTCATTTTTCTCATATGATATAAGATTGAAAATGAATCAAATGACAACTAGAAAGAATTTAAGCAATTTTGTTAGACCCAATTCCTCATGCCCAATCATGATTGTGTAGATAATATAAGGGTGTAAATAACACATCTCAGATTACCTGTTCATTATCTAAAACATCAAACATTCTCATTAAAGAAGCTAATGTATTGTCACACTTTGTCACACATTACAAAGAAGATTTACCCCTTGTGATGGAGAAATTTGAATAATTGATTGAGAAAGTTGAGAAGACAGACTCCACTTAATGGTAATTTAATTAAAGAAAGATAGTACTTCTTGGATATTATAAATCATTGAAGTTCCTTCATTTTCATATGAAAATTTATCTTCATATTTAATATGAAGCACCTCTTATCAGATTATATTTAGTTATAATCAGGAGAGATGTTCACCGTACCTTCCTAATCTAACACTCTTTAATCAATTCTGAAGAATATGAAACTTTTTGATATTTGTGTCCCTTAAAGTTATCAAAATGAAGGTTGAACTTGACCAAAAAAAGCTGTTTCAAAAACTGATGAAAGTGTACTTTGATGTTGCCATGGCAACCGCCTTGGAAGCCTTGCATTTAATTGAAGGTTTTAAGGGTAAGATGAGCTTTTATTTACTTTCCAGTTAGTTATTAATGTTATGTATGTTTTTTTGTCATCATTATTTTTTAAACTGTTTAGTTACTGGATATTGGAATCAGACAGCAAAATTAAAATTTTGAACAAAATTTGTGTGAATTCTACAGACATCAAAACCTTGAACAGGTCTGTATTAAAAGCACTTCCAGATAACAAAATTGATATGATTGATATGATTCCCACAATGTTTTCTACTCTTCAAAAAACAAATTTCAAATTTTCAGTTACTTTTATTTTGTTGTCTGCAAATGCTTTCCATTTGGACAAGCCTAACATATTGCCATTTGGTAATGAGTTAAAGAGAATAGTTATAGTAAACTACTACAAATAGTCTGATAAAGATCATAGAATGTCTAACATGGATATTCTATTGTTTCATCTTTTTTTAAATCTCTTTAAACTTTTGAATCCATATAAGCAGTAAATATTTACTCTTATTAGATTTTCATCAGATTAAGTCTGTAAACTCAACATCAAAAAAAAGGCAGTGAGATAACACTAACAAAAGCAAGATTCACTTTTAACAATAAAACATGATGTTAACAATGATAATCAAGTAAAATCTTGTGTTTGTCACTTAAATAAAGTGTAAATTAATTTTATTTGCAATGCCTGAAGGTAAACTTGAAGTTGAACACTTTGGAGTAGCCCCATTGGAGTACTTTTGAATATTATGGGAAAGCCCTTGAAACCTGCAGCACAAAATCCTCTGTTTTAATGGTCTTCTGGAAGTCAAGCCTTTTAAAAACATAGTGGGAAAAGGAGAAAATGCTGATAACCAGCATTTTCTCCTTTTCCCACAATGTTTTTTATTCTTTCAGAGACTAATTGCACTATTTTAGCCACATATAAATTGTCCTCTTCCAAGTCTAACAATTTTGTTGTTTTGGTAAAGAGTTAAAAAGACTGCCCAGATCTTAAGGGCAGTGAGATTGACAATAAAGGTAGAGATTTTAATTGCAATGAAATGCAAAGAACATGTTCAATTTCCTCAATATTGGTATAGCTGTGAGTCATTTACTTAGTTCCCACTCCTTGGGATACGTTTTTATTGGTGAACATGGTCAAGACAATTATAGATACCGATCTAAAGTGATGATTATCTTCATAAAAACAAGTTATTTTATGAAAGATTTCCTTTCAAGATCAATTTTCCTATAGAGCTCTTTTGAATGGATTTTGGTGTAAATTATTGTACTGTAGCAAAAAGATTAGAACCTTCAAGTTGCTGATAATGCTAATTGGGCAGTCTGAATTCTGCACTTATCGACTAAATTTAGATAGGTCTTAAATTTTAACCCTGTCCCAAACGACAAAATTATAGACTGGTCCGAATTTAAAGCACTTGCAGACTACAAATAAACGTAACTCAAAAATTGAAATTCGTTTCCACCAGAGTAGAAAAGATTGTGGGAAAAGGAGAAAATGCTGGTTACCAGCATTTCCTCCTTTTCCCACAATGTTTTCGGAAGGCCTCTTTCTCAGGTCGTAAAAACCAGGGATTGTTCGGGAAAGAGTTAAGCATTTGTAGATGTCAAGTACAGTGTAGCTCAAGTGATAACATTTGTCTTTGAAATGGAATAAAACACTGTGGCCAAAGGAGAAAATGCTAGTTGTCAGCATATTCTCCTTTTTCCCCACAGTGTTTTCAAAAGCCTTCTGCCCTAGGTTTGATTGAACCCAGTATTGTGTAGTAAAGGGTTAACCCATTACTACACAGCAAAATTTTAGACCTATGCAAATTGAAAGCAGTTGTAGACACCAATTTCATAGTGACTCACATGGCACAATTTTTCTCTGATAGGGTAGCAAACTTTATGGCAAAAAGCTGGTTACCAGGATTATCTTGTAAAGGATCAAATTATGGCTCCCATTTACTCCTTGTCCCATGATATTTTCCCGAAATTGCAAGATCTAAGCTACATTGAATTTGTCATCTACAGAATACTTTGAAATTGGAATGATATGAAATGCTGCTATATGAAACAGATTGAACGAATAATGCATACTGACTGATGGACAAGTCCCTCCTAGAACACACCTAAAGATTAGTTTGCATGTTCTGTGCAACTGATCTTTACTTTGGCTGGGCAGTAATCTGTTTCATGTAGCCTTCTTTGCATTTCAATGAATAACCCATTGACCAAGGTGATAATCATGTGATAAGAGAGATTTAATGAAGCATCATAGGAAAGTCACCTTCTGACAGAAGAATCAGAGGGAAAAATACATCTTTTACACCATTTTTATCTTCTGAACAGGAAGTTTTATTATAATAGGTACATTGGAGCATATCAATGCCCTGCAAATATAGGCCACATCAAAGAGGGCCCATAACAACTACATGTGTTAAATCCATTACAGGGTATTATAATCCATGCCCAACAAGCCATCACACCAGATCTGTTTTGTTAATCCACTGGCTGCACACTTTTCAAGCCTTGTTGGTGTCAAAGTGATTCACCTACATCAATGGTGCAAAAGAATAATCCAATATTTTCTCATACCACACCAACTTTGATTCTTTTGAACATCCTGTAAGGTTTTTCAAAGGAGCATGACAAAATAGGACAAAATGCTTTATTTACCTATTAATGCAAAACACCTATCATTAAGATTTATTGACAATTAGTCTATTGTGGTCCAATTTCCATGGACAATATAGGAAGTGATTGAAGTCTAATGAATGCTCTTGATATGCACTTGCAATTAGGAAATCAATTAGGGAAGATTCATTAATGGTGAACATATCCTGTCTATTGTGCAGAAGTGGTTCCTCACCTTGTTCATCATTTTCAAGGTCACTGAACAGTAAAATTAGTTCCTGTCAAATTGGTACTTATTCATAGAGGTTTCTAGAAATGGAGACATATCTGTTCTAGAGATCTTCAAGACCATATCTGATATATCACAATTGTTTGAGATTGATGGTTCATTAAAGTTGTGTGTATTAGCTACAGTGAGCCTAGTATGGAATTGTACAACACTTCAGGATCAAATGTTAATCATTTGAAGGCACTTCTTCTGCAATACTATAAGTCTTACTGTGTGAAAGGTAAATCTTTACATTTCCCCCCCCCCCCCCCCCCACATCATTTCATTTTATGATACCCCTTTTGTTTGTAAATAGGTTATGTTGAAAGAGTGGAGCTGCACTGATTATGAGGAAAAAGAAAAAATAGGATTAGTAAATATGTCATTGAATTTAAGAACATCTGTAAATAAATTTGCACCTGTCTATCTTTTCTCTTCTGTTCTTAATTACACTTTGATACATTTAGAAGGAAAGAAGCATTTTGGACAAGCAATTGTTAAAAATCTTAAACCATTTTCAGTCATATTTCATAATGCTTATTGCTACTGGAAACCAAGTTAATCTATGGTACATTCTATAAATTCAGAAACCTGCAGCAAGTTCACAAGGACAATGCTTAATCTTTTGGGATCTGTCTTTGGGTTGTTTAATTAGTTTTGAATGATGTGTGACTGAAGCCTGATGTTATGATAAACTGATTGATTACATTTGATGGAAGATTGAAGTGCAGTGGCGTCTTGGTTGTGTTTTATCAGTTCCAACCATCAAGGATTCCCCTGGTGTAACGGCCACCTTTAATGAGTTTTGAAACACCATTACACTTGACTGATGGTCAGTTTCATGCTGTCCACTTGGGACACTGACCATGTAATATTTGTTGTCTTAAAATTTAATTATGCCTGTACCAGTTTAGTTAGCTGGACCATTCTATTTCTGCATATCCTTTGATGTTAACCCTTTGGCTGCTAATCATGGCTTCAGAACCTGTTGCAGACAATGTAGATTAGGAACAGATTGTACAGACATGTGCATTCTGATCTTGGATCTACATTGTTAGAAAAAGAAATATTTTCCCCAAAATTACTTTTGAAATAGCAGTATTTTTTTTATTATCATCTGGATCATCATACCATTTTCTGAGATGTCTGTTCTTACATGTTTTGTTGCGCAATTAGTTCACTCTTGTACGGAGTAGAATACTGCAAACTAATATTGCCCAAAAAGTTGATAACTACTGTTTTAGCAGGGAAAACAATATCATTTGAAAAGTTAAAAAATGATTCAATATGTAATGGCTGCAATTTGATGTTTGTACAATGATTTGTGATTTGCACATTTTTACCAAAGGACAAAAAAATTTGCCTTGTCCAAATTGAAAACTATTGCAGGCCAGAAACTATGTGGGACCCAATAATGTCTAATAATATCTCATTTAACTCTTTAACAAACGACAAAATTTTAGGGCTCCACCGAAAGCAGTTACAGACAACAAAATAAAAAGTGACTAAAAAATTGAAATTAGTTTTATGAAGGGTAGAAAACGTTGTGGGAAAAGGAGAAAATGCTGGTTACCAGTATTTTCTCCTTTTTCCACAATGTTTTCAGAAGGCTTCTATCTCAGGGTCCTAAAAACCAGGGATTGTTTGGTAAAGGGTTTTTTTTTTGAAAAGCTTTCTACCTGAGATCATTTTGTGAAGGGACAAGCAAGATGTTTTTTGTGACTTTAAGTCAGGTCAGGCATCTAAATAAATATTTACATTTCTGAGTTCCTTGGTTGAAGCTTGAATAGTGCAATCCTTTCAGACAGTCTAACGCCAAAGTGACTACCTCATATTTCAGGTAAATTACTGTAACATTTGGAAAATCGCTAAATTGCTAATTGCATGGATGATGTTGCAAGATACTGATTTTCTTGTCATGCCAAATTTAGTTGTCATGTTTTTTTAAGTTTTAAACCCTTATCACTTTGTATTAAAGTATTCACAAAAGGTAAAAAATATAGACTTTTAAAAGACATTTAAATTAATTTGAAAGTACTCAAAGATAATGATATGAAAATGGACAAAATAGTGGCATTGCCCTTTAAAGAGTTGAAAACAATGTGGGAAAAGGAGAAATGCCAGTTTCAAGCATTTTCCACCAGAATGCCCTCTTCCTCAATGTTGTTTTAATATCTGACTTCCAGATCAAGAGTAGAACATTCATGGGGTATGGGGGCAAAAGAAATCATGGACGTCGCCATGTCAACCGGCTTTTAAAGAAGTGAATATGGGTGTCAATTTTTTAACACCCAGATGAAAAAATACAAAATTCAATGGCCACTTATCGAAATTTTAAATTCACTGCTATTTTTTTCCCTGTTGTGTATTTTTACTCCAAACATCAAAATGTCACATTTAGCTCAATGACAGTTTGTATTGATAAGTGACGATGATGGCCTTCTTTAATTATAATGGCTCAAATGAAATTATTTACTAAACTGAAGTATAATCCTGTTAAAGGCAAACTGATAATTGCTTTTAATATGATTATCACCTCTAATTCAGTAAAATAAAAAGTATTAAGTAATTCCCAATGAGTGATCATATTTTTCAAGAGAATAGAATTTGTTTCCGAGTCCCTTGAAAATTTTCATAGGACTCTTGAATTGAATAGTTTTGAGTATAGAGATTCAGCAGAAAAGTATTCATGCACAAGTTTCTTCAAAAGGTACCATTGTCTATTGTTTCCTAAATTGATTACATAACTGTAAAATTTGAAATTACAGGATTTAAGGCATTTGAGAAAAACTAGCATTTAATATGTTAACTACAGAAAAATTGTTAATAGGGGAAAATTAGGACGTTCCTATATATGAGAAAAAAAATCTTACTTATAATGAAGGCCTTAATTTTTAGTACTAAATAATAACAGGAATTTTAGGTCAACAAAGATTTTCGAGTTTCTTTGGCTATGTTAATTTGCGTCTTGAAATAAAATTTCATTTTTTGGTCCATTATTCAGTAAAAACTATTCTGATGATGGGAAAAATATATGGTTTCAGATGCTAACAAGGACCATAGACACGATCAACCTGCTTATCTCCACTCATCTGTATAGTTAAATATAAAAAGAAGCACAATGTATTAGGTATTGGCCCTTAGAAGAGCATTTCACCCTTTACCCCATGAGGCATTTCTATGGTAACAGGAAGGATGAAGCTGTATTTTATGGGTATATGACACCTTTTGATAGCATAGAAAACATTATGACAAAAGGTGAAATTGCTCCTCACGAGCAATTTCACCTTTTGCCACAATATTTTCATACAGCTCCTACAAGTGATGCGTAGAAACTAGTATCTATGGAGTAAAGAGTTAACTCTTTACCACACGCATCTGAGTATTAACTACCCTAAATAATAAGGCTTTTGAAAACTTGGTGGGAAAACTACGAAATGCTGGTTACCAGCATGTAATCCTTTTCTCTAAATGTTTCCTACTCTATGAAAGACTGAAGTCATAATTTGAAGTAAAAGACCTTGATTGAGATGGATTTTTAATACAATGGGATGTATTGAAAGGTGATAGCATTGAAATAATTTTTGTTAAACAAAATTAATGAACTCTCTAGTTCTTCTCAAATGCAGACATTTATGGGACCATCTGAGGTAATTTATTTCAAAACACTTTCAGATATGAGCAAAATGTTTCTGTATGTGTTGCTACATTGTTTTTTTTTCTTTTCTCCTAAATTACGTTTTGCATAATTGATTGGCTACTTCTTTTCAAGTCAAGGAAAACAGACCACTCTTTCAATTTTCATATGAGCACAGACACTGTAGCTGATTTTGTTTGGAAAGATACCATCTAAAACATTGTCCACCTAAAATCCAATCTAAGAGGGACATCTTCAACATTTTTGTTGATATTAAATTATGAAATAGCCCATTTCCCAAATGAGATGATTGTGCTTTTGAAGATTGGCATTTGGTAATTATATTCAAGAAAATAATATATCAAAATTAAGTGATCTCTGTTTCACAGGCTCATAGTTACCATACATGTTACAGAGACTTAAGCTTACCACGCAATTTTATAAATTCTAAATTTGTCCAAATTGAAATCAATTGCAAATGATAGTAAATATGTAATGGGATCATTTGTTATGTGAAGGGTAGAAAACATTGTGGGAAAAGAAGAAAATGCTGATGACCAGCATTTAGTCCTTGACCCACTACGTTTGCATGAAAAATACCAGTTAATTACCAGCATTTTCTCCAGTATTGCCTACTAAGGTTTCAAACCTTCTTCTTAAAACATTCAACCATTATGTTAAACATCAGACTAATAGTTAAAGGTTAACCCATTACCACACAATACTTACTTTTGACACCCCTGAGAAAGATCAAGCCTTTAGAAAACATTGTGGGAAAAGGAGAAAATGCTGGTAACCAGCATTTTCTCCTTTTCCCACAATGTTTTCTACCCTTCACAAAACAAATTTCGAATTTTCAGTCACTCTAATTTTGTTGCCTGCAAATGCTTTCAATTTGGACCAGTCTAAAATATTGTCGTTTGGTCAGGGGTAAACACTGGAAGGAATGATTGATGTCTACAACAGAAAGATCCAAAAAATCTAAAATTAGAGGTTATTATGGTGGGTGGTATAATGGTCTGTTCCCAAACCCATTTCTGTACATCATTTGTGGTTCATGGATTTACCGAATAATGTAGCAGGATGAAAAAATTGCTCTTTATTAGAAATGAGGATTGCAATGCAATATTTTTTAATTCAGTTACATTTTCAAATGTTCCGCTCCCACCCTAGAGTAACTTTGATTTATTTTATTTTTTCATTTTAATTTTGGAATTGTCCAAAACTTGTGAGCGATGTATTGGGTTATTGCCACATTAATCAAATGGACATGTCACTAACCCTGATCAGAAAATTAAATCTGGAATAAATGGGGGGGGGGCTTTGTTCGACAATGGTAAGGAAATAAGGCAGTGAAACCTAAATTTTTATGTGAGTGGAAAAGCAGGGATTTTTTTTATGAATAAATAGACATGGAAGTGTAGACTGTCTTGCCCTGATTGTCAGTGTGCTTACTTGACTAGTTTCAACACTTCAACCCATATCCTGCTAACAACAGTACATGTAACTTTCTAGCCGACTCAAAATTTGCAAGTTTAACCCATTACCACACAATCCCTACTTTTAACGACCCTGAGAAATAAGCCTCTAGAAAACATTGTGGGAAAAGGAGAAAATGCTGGTAACCATCATTTTCTCCTTTTCCCACAATGTTTTCTACTCCTCACAAAACAAATTTCAAATTTTCAGTCGGTTTTATTTTGTCGTCTGCACATGCTTGCGATTTGGACAAGCCTAAAATGTCGTTTGGTAATGAGTTAAACCCATTTTGGGGGGGAATGTATCTCTTCATCAGAAAGTGTAGATTAAAAATCAGATTGTTTATTCTTTGCAGGCTGATCTTGATCTGCATTGTTTGCAAAAGGTCCTTGACTGGTGCGTAACAGCCAAAGGATTAAGAGTTGTCCAAACTGAAAGCAATCACTAGTAACACATTTGATGCAGACTTGTCTTTTGAACAGCAGAAAATATTGATGATATTTAAAAGACATGTAACTGTTAAGAGTCTCTTTTGATAAGAAACTTATGAGGACTTTTTTGTTATGCCTCTTGCCCCATCATTGGAAATACCACAAAACAAATTCCTTCACATTGAACTGAATTTCTAAATGAGAAATCTATCGGCAAGGACTGAAACAAATTTCACGCTATTTCTTTCGTCAAAAAGACAGCTATGCATTATTCATAGCCTATTCTTTTAAAGTTTTTTGTGTCACACGCAATTCAATGGGACATTGTGAATTGGGCTGAACAACTGATCTTTTTTCAATTAAAGTCAATATATGGTACATAAAAAAATAAAGACGGTAGATCAGATTGATAAAATTTGTGTATTTGCTACATCTTGGATGGGAAACAAATTTTCAGCATTGTCATTGTAAAATTTTATGGGTTTATTTCAAAGGACATGGACAGGTCCTTGCTTGTAATTTTTGTCTAGTTTAGTTTAATTGGAGAGATAATTGAAACAATTGAAAAGAATTTGATGTAACACACATGATTGTTGTGAAACATGATTGAAATTGTTAATCTTATTAATCAGTGCGAGAACATGGAATTTGATGGTAAGCTTGTTTAAATCTAATGTACATTGTAAAATAAAATATTGATAATCACAGTCAGCAATGGTATACTTAATGTGAATACATTTATTCTTTACCTCACAATCCCGACTTTAACTCTACCACACAATCCCGACTTTTAATGACCCTGAGATAGAATCCTTTTGAAAACATTGTGAGAAAAGGAGAAAATGCTGGAAACCAGCATTTTCTCCTTTTCCCACAATGTTTTCTACCCTGCTGGAAACAAATTGCAATTTTTGAGTTACATATTATTTGTCGTCTGCAAGTGCTTTCAATTTGGCCCAGTCTACAATTTTGTCGTTTGGTAAAGAGTTAAACAACCTTGAGAAAGATGCATTTAGAAAACATTGTAGGAAAAGGAGCATTTTCTCCTTTTTGCACAATATTTTCTGCCCTATCAATGTCAGAAATCATCATTTCAACAAGATCTAATTTGTCATCTGCAGATGCTTTGAATTTTTGTCCAGACCAACATTTTTTTGTTTGGACTTATGCTTGGTACTAAGATATTTTCC
Source organism: Tridacna crocea (assembly GCA_943736015.1). Taxonomy (NCBI): domain Eukaryota; kingdom Metazoa; phylum Mollusca; class Bivalvia; order Cardiida; family Cardiidae; genus Tridacna; species Tridacna crocea. Next base: position 12,296,875 of record OX031063.1, on the reverse strand, counting down.
CTATGAAGAAATGCTCTCTGAGAAAGTTAGTTGCAGTTGGTAATATTTAACCCTTAATTTCATAAATGAAAGTTTTAACAGCCCTGAAGAAAGAAAAGCTGTTGAAAACATGGAGAAAGCTATTGAAAAACATTGTGGGACAAGGAGAAAATGCTTAGTACCAAACATTTCCTTCTTTTTCTTCAGTGTTTTCTATTCTATCTTTCCAAAGCAAACATTATGTAAGTGATAATTATTTTTTTATCTGCACAAGCTTCATTCAGTTTGGTCAAGTCTAGAATTTGGTTTGTTGTATTAACTCATTACCAAACAACAAAACTTTAGGTTTGTCCTAATCGAAAGCATTTGCAGACAAAATAAAATTGACTGAAAATTTGAAATTTGTTTTGTGTAGGGTAGAAAACATTGTGGGAAAAGGAGAAAATGTTGGTAACCAGCATTTTCTCCTTTTCCCACGATATTTTCTACAGGAATGGGTTAAGAGTGAAACTTAACATTAATGCAAGAGAAAAAAAAGAGTTTACAAAGAAAACTATTTTGGGCATTTTTGTCGAGAAATTCTATCCAAAAGCATCTGACACAATGTCAAAAGGTTTTAAGGGGTTAACAAAGGTGCAAGAAGACTTTTTGGAATTCTAAAGCTCTCTCTAATCCATATCCTGTTTGTTTTCTTGCAGAAAAGACACTCTTAATGCATCTTCTTTCAGAAGAGAAAGATGTGCATTTATACCTATAGCTTGGAGCAAATTTACTTTGTTGATACATTGGTGATGACAAGATGGCTTAACTTAAAGAAAATTTTGAATTTGTGCATATTCCCCCCCCCCCCCCCCCCCTCCAAAAAAAAAAAAAAAAAAAACATAGTCGGCTTAAAGTTAAGTACCAGAAAAGAAAATTTGAATTTGTGCATATTGTGGGAAAAGGGAGAAAATCGCAATTATCAGCATTTTCTTCTCTCTTTTTCCCCCCACATTGGAGGATACCAGGCTGTGTAGGAGAGGGGATATCCTGGATTAGCCATGGTTGAAGAAGATATATTTTGGGATAATCCCCTTGTTTACTCATGTGAGAGCCATCTGTATGTGTTACATAGCTCTCTACCAAAGAACTAAAATATAAACTGGTCCAAATTGAAAGCATTAAATTTGTTGAAGAAAAAGTAAATGTGACTAAAAAATCAAACTTCATTTTGAGAGAGATAAAAGATATTGTCAGAAAAGGAGAAAATTCTGGTTACCAACTTTTTCCCCTTTCCTATCATGTTCTCAAAGGGCTGTTTCTTTGGAGTCATTAAAACTTTATGATTGTATCGTAAAGGGTTAACTCTCTAACATGGAATCCCAAGTTTTTGCTGGTCCGAGGAAAAGGCCTTTTGAAAGTAGTGAGAAAAGGAGAAGTTGGCTCCTTCTGCGATAATATTTCTACCGTTTCAATGACAGCTGCATTTTAGCCACATTTATTATGTGCAAAGGCTTTCAATTTGTTCAAGTATTTTTCAAAGTGTAGTAAAGAAATAGAGAAAATTTGTCTTTAAAAAGAAATGTAGATCTACTAATGCAGTAAATCACAAAGATCACTCTAGCATGTTTAAGTTGACTTTAGAAACAAACTTAAGTTTGATGTTCAAGATAAGAAGATAGGGATAAAGAGGGATTAAAGAGGAACTTCGTTCATGGCCCTGGTAAACAAATTTGCAGTGGACAGCCAGTAGCCGTGAATTACAAGCAATTTCCCCTTTTGCCACAAATTTTGTTCTTTAGGGTTTTGCTGCAATAAGGGAAAAATTGTACATTGTGGGAAAAAAGCAATTGTTGGTTTCCAACATAATCTCCTTTACCTACAATTTTTCTAGAAGGTCTATGGCCCATTACAATTTGGGGTGTAAATTGTGACCTGTATTATCTAAACAACTTTATCTGTAAGTGGAAACATTATGATTAAAGGTAAATTAATGTGACTTGGTTTGGAATTCTTATCTTAACACAGACTGCATTCAAAGACATTTCAGACCATAAAACACTTAGTAATTGCAATTAGAAAATCATTTACAACATCGAATAATTATAATTTACCAGTAATTTCTCATATTTTTTTACATTAAAAAGAAAAAAAAAGAATGGGCAGCTTTAACCCGTTACCACACAATCCCTACTTTTGATGACCCTGAGAAAGAAACCCTTAAAAAACATTGTGGGAAAAGGAGAAAATGCTGGTAACCAGCATTTTCTCCTTTTCCCACAATGTTTTCTACCTTTCACAAAATAAATATCAAATATTCAGTCACTTTTATTTTCTTTTCAATTTGGAAAAGGCGAAAATATTGTTGTTTGGTAATGAGTTAAATTTAGCGTAAAAAACAGGGATTTGTGCAGTTGCAAAGAAAGACAATCTGAAAGAGAGAGAGGGATAAGTTTGTTCCATAGGGTAAGCAGAGCTGATCAGATAGAGGGAGTGATTTCAGTAACAAAGTTGAAACTAGGAATAATTCTCCATTAAACCCTATGTTATGGGTACTCATTCGAATCGTCTCATTGAGACAATTCTAATGAGTACCCACAACATAGGTTTAAGAACAGAGAAATAATGGATTTAGAATACCATCACTCCTTATCTGGAGTTTTGTGGCAAGGTTTGCCGTACAATCATACTGTATTAATTCTTTACCAAACGACAAAACTTTAGACTGGTCCAAATTGAAAGCATTTGCAGACGACAATTTAAAATTATCTGAAATGATTATAATTGTCTGAAAGTGTAGAAAACCTTGTGGGAAAAGGAGAAAATGCTGGTTACCAGCATTTTCTCCTTTTCCCATGAGGTTTTCCAAAGGCTATTTCCTCAGGGTCATTAAAACTCAGGATTATGTGGTAAAGAGTTAATAAAAGAGATTATCCAGAAGTAAATGAGACTAAAATTGCTTAGAGATGATTTTACATACAATATTAAGATCATACTGCATGAAACATCCAGTCTGGTCATGGTGTACACTGTCAGCTATTGTTTGAGACATTTGGATCAAAACTGTCACGAGTCCATCCCTCCAGATTGAAAACACTAATTACATTATGAAGCAGACTAAGGGAAAAAGGCCATTTATCATATGGTAGCCATTCAACAAGTCATCAAGTAATGCAGATTTTCTCATTCACCCTACCAGTGCAGCCCCGTGTGATTATTTGCTAGGTTTTGTTCTGCATTCAGCTCGCATTCAGCTCGTATCTCCGTGAATTATGCACCATCTGGTTACAGTTTTAATTTATGAAAAAACTATTGGACAGGTAAACAATACTTAGGATTTTAGGCCTTTAATAATCATATATGATGCTCTTGTACTATTAATTATACCTTGGATATCCTATTGAACTTATCACCTGCAGATGTTCCATCCTGATAATTCCTCCTATTGCCACAATGTTTTATATAGTAAATTTAGTCCTCTTGCCCAAAATTGTTCAAGATGATTTGTGGCATATCTCTTTACAAAAGAAGCAAAATAAAGACAAAAGCTATTTACCCTTTACCACATAATGCAAACTTTTAATGACCCTAGGAAAGGAGCCTTTTGAAAAAATAGTGGGAAAAGGGTTCTCTTTTTCCCAAAATGTTTTCTACCCTATCAAAGGAACATAGTAACATTTTAACCACATTTAAATTATTGCAAACACTTTCAATTTGGAAAAAGCTAGAATTTTGTCATCTGGTGATGGGTTTAACTCTTTACCACACAATCCCGACTTTTAACGACCCTGAGAAAGGAAGCCTTTGAAAACATTGTGGGAAAAGAAGAAAATGCTGGTAACCAGCATTTTCTCCTTTTCTCACAATGTTTTCTACCCTTTCCAAATCAATTTTCAATATTTGATACACATTTATTTTGTCGTCTGCAAATGCTTTCAATTAGGACAATTCCAAAATTTTGTCGTGTGGTAAAGAGTTAAGGAAAAAATGTATGGAGGGGTAGAAAAGGTTTGATTTTGGTGTTTTGTAGAAAAAAAAAACAAGGCTTTGGTGCAATTGTATTGGAGATTTTCAGCGCATTTTCATACATCTGCCTCGGCTACGGAAGTAGAAATCATTAAAAGCTACCGCTCACTTGTTGATAACTAATAAATGTCAGGGTCTCGCATAAAACAATTTTCAAAGCCCGCAATTTAAGAAAGAACAATTTAACCCCTGGAGTTTCATATAAAAAAGATCAAATTTAATGGCGTTAATATTGATGCACCACTAAAGAGTAAAATGGATTAGAGAGGGAGTCCGATTTCTAAAGGAGGGAGAAACTGAATTCAGGGTGTAATTACATCGGAGCTTGATTGTTGGAATTTTTAAAGTTGCCACAAAATGGTCCATTCAACCCTTTACTAACATGATCCATAATTTAAATGACTGTAAAGAACTGTTAAAAACATTGTGAGAAGAGAAGAAAATGCTGGTGACCAGCATTTTCTTCTCTTCACACATGTTTTTAAACCTTTTCAATACAAACCCTGAAACATAGAAGTATTCATTTTGTCAACTAAAAATATTCTGGATGTGGAAATGTCAAAGAATTTTGTCATCTGGATAAGAGTTAATGGGGTTGGCGTGTGCAGAAGGTTTGACTTGGGGATGTTGTTGAATAGAAGGGAATGATACCCCTCATATTTCTTCAGGGGATTTTACAGGATGTCTGAATAAAGCAGGAAAACATTAAGGATTAAAGTTTTTATCACCTAAGTTTATGGTGGACATGAAAGAAGCATAAATAAATCTATTACATAACTGCTAACACCATCAAAGATACAGGTAAATGTGTGGTCAAGGGGGCAGGGCTTAGAAGGGTAATTAACCAATCAGAATTCACTGTGACCAATTGGGGGTGTGTCAGACAGACCAATCCAACGTTCATTCATTATTCATATCCTTCCATAGCATGTGCACAAGGGGTGTCTCAACAATTTTTGATTGATGTGTGAAGTGTGGGAGGGTGTTATACTGTCATTTGTAAAACATTCACAGTACTGTGTGCACATGTGCCTGATTAAAGTCGTGAAATTAGGATAACAGTAGTAGATTTTAGAACTAACAGTGTGGCTTTAAAATATACTAGGACAGTGACTTAATTTGAATACTCTTAACATAGCAAACATAACATTGAAATGTGACTTTGTTGAAGTAGGTGGAAATAGTATTTGAAAAAGAAGGTTTCTATATAAACTATCTAAATGGTTAACTGGTTGTATACCCAAACTAAAGATGGATTTGTTATCGCAATTGATACAGGTATATTTCTCTCACTTTTCTTCTATGATAAAGATACAAGTAATTGAAATTTAAAAAAAAGGGAAACAGTGGAATTAAAACTGAAATTAATTATAGAAATTATGGTTAAACATGTTTAACTCATTACCAAATGACAAAATTTTAGGTTGACCTGTACAAATCGAAAGAATTTGCAGATGACTAAAAGTGACTAAAAAATTTGAAATGTTTTGTGAAGGGTAGTAAACATTGTGGGAAAAGGAGAAAATGCTGGTTACCAGCATTTCCTCCTTTCCCCATAATGTTTTCTAACAGCTTCTTTCTCAGGGTCGTCCAAGTAGGGATTGTGTGGTGATGGGTTAAATGACAGAGTAGATTCGTGATCAGCCTTAACAGTACCAGTCTGATCTTGAATATACCCCATCTGTGAGACAGCCTAGAGTGACCATGGTGCTCTAGGGTTTAGGCAATAAATTAATTACAATAGCAAGAGAGAGGACATGTATTCCTTTGAACTGTAAACAGACATATATCAAGTTTGATAGGTTTATATTTATTTTGTCACAGATTTGTTGTTAGAATAAAATCAATCTCCATAAAAGTTATTTACTTGAATAAAAAACTTGATAACTTTTACAGGCTTATTTTCCTAAGATTAACAAGTAAATCGATGACTTGCAGTTACTGACACATCTTCAAAGTTTTGAAAGGGAAATGTTGTATTAGACGGAAGACACATCTTCAAAATTATGGAAGGAAAATGTTGTATTAGAAGGAAAACCTTGTGGTAAAAGGTGTAGCTCATCTTGAGTAATCATCACCCCCAAAAAAGTGTCTCCCATTTTAGTACAGGGCATAAAACCAACCGTTTCATGAAAAAACAGAATGAACCACTGGTGCACAGGTGACTTTTGTAGCTACATAATGTTTAGAAGAAATGAAAAACAACGTGGAAATAGGAGATATACTACAGAACATGATGAGTTTACGCATTCAAACAATCTCAATGTAAAGTGACCCTGATGAAGGAGTCTGTTGGAAACATTGCAGGAAAGGGGAAAATGCTGTAAACTGACTTCTCCTTTTCACAATGTTTAACCCTTTCTTCAAGACATTAAGTAATGAGAAATCAATGAGTCACATTAATTTGTCTTCTGCAAATGCCTTGAATTGGGTCAAGTTCAAATTTTTTTTAACTTGTCAAGAGAAGGTTGTAAGTCTTCTGGTAGCTGAGATAAATTGTTTAACTGTATTTTTCCCTGTTTCAGATCGCTTACAAGCTGGTATGGACAGTGACTCGAATGACGCCATGGCCCCAGATGAGATGTACCTTATGCTTCAGGCTGACATGGTATGAATGGTTTTCCTTACTCTGTCACAGCATATACCGAAACACAATTTGTAGCTTTTGAAGCATTAATGGCTTACAATAAGCAATCATTGCACCTTTTCCAACACTGTTTTTCATACGGATGGAAAAAGCGGTCCCAGAAAAAGTGATATTTAACATATTTGAAGTCTTCCAACCCAGTGCAGATCAAGATCAGACTACATAACATGTAAAATCTGATCTTTGATTGACACTGGACTGTAATAGCTCTCCCAAATATTGCATTTATCAGGCCTTATTCCTGGACTATGTGCCAATGTCTGTGAAATACTTGATTTTAATATCACACTGTACATATACATGTAAATGGTTCAGTATTCAAAATTTTGGGACAGTTAAAGGAATTCAGAAATTTGAATGAGGCTTTTGAGCTCAAGGCATAGACCAAATTCCGATACATTTCCTCTGTTTAAACCACTGTCAAAGGCTTTTGAAAAACAGTGTAGGAGAATGTGAAAGTGCTCTTTACCCCCTCAAAGACCTGTCCTATCATTGCATCACACATTTATTGCCTACAAAGATTTCAAGATGGATGGTTCCATTTTTTTTTTGTCTGATAAGGAGCCATTACAGCAAGCTCTTGTTCCCATTACAACTAAATGTGTTAATTGATAAAAGAATTTGCTGTAACTCACAGAAGGGTAGAAACAATTGATCTAAAAATGTAGCAATTTGCCCCCCACTGGTATAGAATTACCAACAATGTGTTAAATGATCCCCAACTACTGTTATCTTGTCCCCTTCTTATCTTCCCCCTACTGTTAGCCTGGCCCCAGATCCTTTGATCTCATTATTTCTGCCCCCTCTTACTCCATTTACTATTGTTTCATAAGTAGCAACAATTAAAAACCCTTTGGCCCCCTTTTTTAACCCCTGTATCATATTATATGCAAATGTTAGTTTTGGTCTTCTGCAATGTATGTCCCTTCCATTACTGAAGCACAGCTCCAGATAAGAGGGAGTGATGGTATTCTAAAGCCATTATTTTTTAATTGAAACACTATGTTGTAGGTACTCAATGAGACAATTGTAATGAGTATCCACAACATAGGGTTTGGTGGATAATAATTCATGTTTTTAATCTTGGAATCAAAGTAACTCCCTCTATCTGGATCTCTGGTGAAGTATAGATGTTAGCTGGATGAAAAAAAAAAAGCAGAATCAATGAACCTATTAAGAACCTTTCAGAATTTCATTCAGTTTTGCTGCTGTGTAGATATAGATCAGACTCCACCAGATCTGTGATCTACATCGTATGCCTTGAGGATATACAATTTTTTTTTAATCCGATTTAGCCAACATCAAAGGCATTCATCACAGATGCGTTAGGACAATTACTAAGTATGAGACATTTACTAGTATGAGACAAAAACTATCTTTTTCTCCTTTTCTCACAATGTTTTCTACCCTTCCAGAACAGATTTAATTATTTGAGCCATATTTTTGTCATCTGCAAATCCTTTCAATTTGGACCAGTTTGAAATTTTGTAGTTTGGTAAAGAGTTAAAGTGTGGCTGGGACAGGCCCCTTCTTGTTGATAATTAATTAGGCCTGACCCCTTGACTGTAGTTGCATTTTAATCAAGTAATGATTGAACCTCTTCAGTTAAATTGGAGTGACCTCTGAGCATTTCATTATTTCATTAATATGATATGTCACGGGCAGATTCACCCCTGATTACCAGCAAATCTGAATAATGGTTCCTTCATACAGGCCATTTTGGATGAATTTGTTCAGTCTTCAAAATGCATCAAATGTAAAAAAGATGTTAATAGTTTCCACATTATTTATATATTTATCGATCAAACCCCACCCTCCATTTAATTTATACCCCAATATGATGGTAGGTGGAAACTTGCTGCAACAGCTTTGAAAATTAATACTTTGAAATATCAAGGCTAATAAAGCCCATTTTTCTTGTCTGCTAGTTCTTTACTGTCCTTGGGTAGATGAATTCTAAAAAAATTGTAACTAGTCCAAATTGAGAGCATTTGCTGATGACACAAGAAAAAGACTGATTAAGTGATTTTTTTTTTCATGAAGGATAGAAAACATTTTGAGAAAAGGAGAAAATGTTGGTTACCAGCATTACTCCTTTTTCCACAATGTTTTCAGAAGGTTTCTTTCTCAGGGTCGTTAAAACCCAAGATCGTGTGGTAAAGGTCAATTTCTCATCTATTTCAATATGGAGGAGTCTAAAAATTTTGGTCTTCAGTTTAAGAGTTAATTTAGACCAGTTTTGACTCTTACTTCTTCAGTTTTCATCTTGTTACATAATTTTTTTGTCAAAACTGAAAAGAACAGATTACATGGCTCAGTAACTTGAAAATTGAGTTGTCCAAATTTGTCCAAAAGTCGTCTAAAGTAAAAGAATTCTCTTCACTTATCTTGTCAACATCAACCAGGGTCTAATTGACATGTTCAAATGAGGCCTGAAGTACCTTTCCACGTGCCCAGTGTTCTAGAAATATTACAAAATTGTCGCCAGCCAAATTTAAATAAACATTCCACGGTGAGAGTTGTCGGATTGTCTTGGCCTCAGGTGAGAAAAGATGACCATTGATAACTAAATGGTCACTTTGTCGGCTTTCTTGGGGTCAACATCAATGATATTTTTCTTGACCCCTGGAAATATTAACCCTTGAAGTGCCTTTCTCAATTATTGCTACCTTTGTTGCCAGTGTGGATCAAGATCAGGCTTCACAGAATGTGCAGTCTGATCTTTAATCTACACTGTCCACTTAGAGACATTTTAGACAAGAGCAAACATAATACCATGGTTGTTTCGGTCGTATTTCAAGGACGAATCTGTCTGATAGGTTTTAAGCAAAGCTCAAAGGGATAATGGCAAGCAAGACAGGATAAAATTAAGACATTTAGGATGGAGAGAAGAAATTGAATCATTGAAACGAATAAATTAGGGATATGAGGGGGCAAAGGCTATGGTCTGGACAGTTTTGTGGGGCTTTTGGATTCAGATAGGGTCAACATCATAGTAACTTAAATGTGGGAAAATTAAACAGCAAAATGGACATTTGTTCTTAAGCTTTTGACCTTCAGTCTATAATGATGTTTTTTTTTATAGGGCAGTATTTGAAATTTTTATAATTTCTAACTACTAACGTCAAGTTTTAAAACCTTCATGATAAAAAGTATATTCAGAGAGAAATCTTATCAGAAATATGAACTAGTAGCAAAAGGGGGATAACTCTGATGTGCATTTTTTTTGTGCAAATTTTTTAAAAGACAAAAGATTTTAGACCTCTCTAAATTGCATCTAGATCTACCTGTACATAAAAATACAGCTCAGGTGACGAGGTTTATCACTGAAAAATTAGAAATCCACTTCGTTGCAAGCATTTTCTGCATTTTATCCAAAGCCTACAATGAGAAAATGGGCATTGTATGGTGAAGGCTTAAATGCACTGACACAATCTAAGACTGTTTACTTTTATTTGATTGTAAGTAAAGAAAAAGAAATGAAATATTGCGAAAAAAATGTAAAAGGTGGAGAGAATGCAAACTTCCTGCGATTTTTGTGTTTTTGTCAAGGTTTCATATGTCTGCTACAGATGTATCTTAATGATCATGGAGGAAGGGATTTTAAAGCTGCACAGATTATAAAAAACAATAATGTTCTCAACTTTCCCATACTATGGAGACAGATTAAGTCATTTTGTCCCTGATCAGGCTCATGAAGTCACAGGTGGGCTCCCATTTTTGTCTGGATGTAGGATAAATGATTTTCTAGTTCAGTAAATTTTGTAAATCACCTTGAAAAGAATCCACCCAAGATTAAAAACTCAAGACTTTTAATTTTTGAGCGGATATATGGTTTTTGAAAAGAGATTTGCAGCCTATTCATAGGCGAGGAGATACTTTATTTGATAAATGAAACTTATTTAATTTTGTGGACTTTGCTTTCTCTCCCTAGCTGAGATCAAAATGATAAATTTTGAAGATCAAAATGATAAATTTAAAACCCAAACCTTAAGTTTACTTTTTAGATTAAAAAAGAACACTATGAAAATGATTAAGATGGTTTTTTGACAGAATTAGTTTCTGTTGTTATGAATTAATTCTTAAAGTACGAAAAAAAAAACCCACAAATTAGCCATTGTTAGCAGTTCATTTTTCACCTTTTTTCAATGGCCGAACAGTGCAGTGAAATGTAGCATACAAAAAACATACTTGCATTCTTCCTATGTGAACAGGGGCTGGACCTTAAATAGGAATTCCACCTTTTAAAAGGGGATAAGATTAGGATTAATGGGGGAGGGGGGGGGGTTTGGGGAATTATCAAAAATGTCATCAGAAAGAAATTTAATGGTAAAACGTTACAGCAAGAATAAGCTAGTTAACTCTTTACCACACAATGCCTACTTTTAACGACCCTGAGATAGAAGCCTTTAGAAAACATTGTGGGAAAAGGAGAAAATGCTGGTAACCAGCATTTTCTCCTTTTTCCACAATGTTTTCTACCCTGCTGGAAACAAATTCAAATTTTGAGTTACATATAATTTGTCGTCTTTCAATCTGGACCAGTCTACAATTTTGTTGTTTGGTAAAGAGTTAATATTGCCCCTTGAATAAGTTGCAGCAAAATGGTTTTCACAATTTGATACAAAAATCACTCATGGTCATTCTTCTCTCATTTCAGATCAGTATTAAACAACAAGAACAAGTATTACAGTCAGAAATCGAAGAAATATCATCAAAGTTTCATCAGCTTTTAGAGAGTGTGGGTATAGACTCTGACGGAGGTTCAGGCACCATGGCACCTCCTTCTACACCATCGTTCATGAAGACAACTGCGGCATCGTTAACTCACGTGACAAACTTGGAGACACCAACTTTCATGAAGAGTACACCAGGAAAGTCAACTTATGTATTATCAGACAGCAGTGATGAGGAATCTAGATCGTTTTTTGCCATCACTAGTGATTGTAAACTCGAACAAATTGTGAATAAATCTGATGGATTACCTTTAGACATTTCAAACCTTTCCTCAAAGACATTGGTTGTGGATAATAATTCCAATTACATAGACTCGCCACACAGTGAGATGAATGATAATGATACGCCTGTCATTGAAGCGCTTCCAACTTTGGATCATCTCTCCCCACCATCAAATAATTCCTCTACTGGTAGTAGTAGTAGTTCTCACAGAATGTCATCATCATCTGATGGATACCCAAAATCAGATGAATCCACTGACAATCAGATTGTACCAGAATGTTATGATTTAGACAAGGAATTCATGTCACGTTTGCAGTATTATTCTGACTTCACTCTTGACAGACAGCGAAAAATAAACTCCATTGTTTCTCATTTGTGTACCTCCTCTGACTGTTCACCAGTGAAAGATGATATTTTGACTCGTCATGTTGAAGGAAAAGAAAGCTCACCAGAAAAACCTCTCTTCAAGAAGCCTATAGTGACAAAAGTTACATCTGGTTCAAGTTCAGATATCGTGTCTACACCAACATCTCGTCATGCACATCGTGACAGACCAGCGAGGCACCGAAATCCAAGAACAGGGAGGAAGAGGTCGTCACAGCCTCTTGCTTCATCCACTATGCTCGATGACAGTTTTTCGTCATCAAGCAGTAGTCGTAGCAGTCATCGGGGTAGTTCACTCATTCCAAAAGCATCATCAACCATGATAATTGAATCTGGATCATCAAGTAGTGGTAGCCATAGAAACAGAACTTCAGGATCTAATCCACGAGCTTGTTCCACCATGTTGAATGAATCCTTTTTATCATCAGGATCAGCTGGATCAGGGAGCAGTCGTCACAAAAGTGCATCCCTGCCAATGGCGAACTCAACAATGATTACCGAACAGTCTGCTATACTTCCCCATAGTGGTGAACCTACAATTTCCATCATTCGTCAAGATAGTCGTTCAAGTATTCATAGTGACAATGACTGTGAGAGTATCTTTACCTGGTCGATACATGATGACAACAGCGGCTCCGACAGAGATATCAGTCTTGAAGAATCCTACATGCGACATCAGACGAAAAGCCAGAGAAAGGCCTCAACAAAGCCACCTCTTCCTCCTATGAAACGTGGAAGAAGTGGTAGTGTAAGCTCTAGAGATAGTGACTCAGAAAAAGTTTGTCAGGATCATAAATTACACAAACTATTAGGAGAACCCTGCTCCAAGAACATTCTGGATTGTATATCAGTGATAGAGCCCAATCAAACTAGTGCACAGACTGCTGTATTTGTGGATAGTATGTACACAGACACTGACTGTATAGTTCCACGCTCAAGCACAATGCCTCGATCTAGTACTAAAATAAAACTCCAAGACAACTCAACAGGAAGTTCATCAATGGAAGCTCGTAGAGCCTCTCTACCAGATCTCACAAGTGTCTACACAAATGAAGATCACAGTGTACCCGAATCTAGTGTCAGTGAAGAAGACTGCACAACTTTACCAGAGAGACTAGAGTGTCAGGGTAAATCTAGTTCTAGTAATGACAATAATGGTGCTTGTGCTTTGGACCCCTCCCAGGGTAGCCAAGGTAGTGCTAACATGGACTCAATACTTACAGACTCGCCACACAGTGTGAGCAGTGGTATCAACGCTCCTTACAACTCACCAGGAACAAATATCAGCAGCAGTTCAAGAGTCAGCTGCTCTACAACAAGTGATGCTAAATCTTCTGATTCCAACATTAACACAAAAGCACCTAAAGTTAACTTATTACCAAGAAATATTCCTGTGGGATCACCTAAGGTGCAGAACATTGCTGCAACACAATCCAGAAGTCCTGTATTTAAAGTTCCAAAACAGAATCAACCTCTGCGACAGTTGTTCAGATTTCGAAAAAAGTCCAAAACACCAGAAGTGAAATCGTCAACACCAAAAGAAGTCACAAATGTACAAAACGGACACTGTAACAGCAAGAGGCAGCTGTTTCCTTCATCAGGAATGACAAATCTACAACATCGTGAAGTAAGAGTCATGGACAAGAAAGCAGTGATCAGAAAGTTTAAGAAATTCAGTGATAGCATTCGTAAAACGGACAAGACAGGGAAACCAGAGTTTGAGACCTTGGCGAACTTGTAACATTCCGTAACTATTGAGTTATCACATCAGTATTAAAGTAATTGTGTGCAATGTGAGCGTTGAACTTGCCAGTTAGTATGATAGAAACAAAGTCAACTTAGTGCTGTATGAACAATTTGTTGAAGGTCTGTAAGCAATTCTCTTCATCAAACATGAAAATCATTGACTTAGTCAAACTGAAAGCATTTGCAGACAACAAATTGAATATTGCAAAAATCATTAGATTTATCTTTGGTAGGATAGAAAACATAATGAGAAAAGGAGAAAATGCTGGTTACCAGCATTTCCTCTTTTTTTCGCCTTGTTTTCAAAATCTTGTTTCCGAGAGTCATCAAAAGTCAGGATCAGTAGGTAACAGGCCAACACCAATGATATGGTTTAACTCATTACCACAGGAGAAAATTTTAGACTGGTTCAAATTGAAAGCACTCGCAGATAACAAAATAAAGGTGACTGAAAAATTGAACTTTATTCTGGGAAGGGTAGAAAACACTGCTGGAAAAGGAGAAAATGCTGGTTACCAGCATTTTCTCCTTTTCCTACGGTGTTTTCAAAAGGCTTCTTTCTCTGGGGCGTCAAAAGTAGGGATTGTGTGGTAATGGGTAAACACAAGACTACAACTGAAAACATTATGGCCAAAGGAGAAATTGCCAGTTGCAAGCAATTTCATCTTTTGCCTTGATGTTTTCAATAGTTTTTCTCAAGTCTGTTGTGAGATGCAAAAGGTGTTTTACTGAATGAAATTTATAAATTTCTAAGTAAGAGAGACAAAAAGCAAAAATTGCTCAGAATTGACAGTTTTTGCTTTTTGTTATGATGTGTTTGAGATATCCTCTTCTTGAAGATAATTTTTAGGTTTTTGTTGAGTTGAAAATTATAAAACAAGATTTATAAAACAATATATATAAATCTTTTTGCTTCAGGTTCTAGGTACATTATGAAACATTGTGGTGAAAGGAGTCATTTCTGCTTTTGCTACAATGTTTTCAAAAATGGTCTGCTCGAAAAAGTTGAATTTTCCATGGAAGGCCAGAGTAAACCAGAGAGAATATAGCATGAAAGTAACTGATTAACCCTTTCCCAAATGACAAATTTTAGACTCTTCCAAACTCACAGAGTTTGCAGACAACAATTTCAAATTTGATAAAAATAGCAGGAAGTTCTCCAAATGGGTAGAAAACGCTGTGGGAAAAGGAGAAATTGCTCGTTACGAGCAATTTCTCCTTTTCCCACAGTGTTTTCAAAAGACTTCTACTGCAGACACGTAAAAACAGGGGCTTGTTTGGGAAAGGGTTCAACAAGAATGACCATGTAAATTTCTGTTTGAAAACAATAAGGTGCTATTTATGATGATACAGAAAAACAAACATTGATATTTTTGGTGATTTTTGTATCTTCTTGAGTTAACTTTTTTTGGGGTGTGTTCCTTTAAGTTGTTGTGTATAAGTTTTGTTTCTTTACTGTAGATAGTCGTAAGAAAGTATAAAGCTATTATGAAATCCATCTTGCTTTTAGTTCTGTTTCCAAGTACAACAAGAATTATTTTAGTTTTGTATCACTTTCCCTTTACTACACAACACCGAGTTTAACCCATTACCGCACAATCCCTACTTTTGACGGCCCTGAGAAAGAAGCCTTTTGAAAACATAGTGGGAAAAGGAGAAATGCTGGTAAGCAGCATTCTCTCCTTTTCCCACAATGTTTTCAACCCTACCAAGATCAAATTCCATTATTAGAGTAACATTTAATTGTCGTCTGCAAATGCTTTCAATTTGCAGCAGGCTGAAATTTTCTCGTCTGGTAAAGAGTTAAACGACTCTGAGGACGAGGCTTTGAAAAACATTTTAATTAAGTGAAGAAGAAAATGCTGGTAACAAGTATGTTTTCCTGTTCCCACATTGTTTTCTACGTTTTCATAGATATATACAATAAACACAGTTATTTCTTATTTGTCATCTGGCATGAGTGGTTTCAATTTGAATGTTAATCCCTTACTACATGACAAAATGCTGGACTGGACCAGCCTGAAAACATCTGAAGTCAACAATTTAACTCTTTACCAAACAACAAATTTATAGACCAAATTGAAAGCATTTGCAGATGACAAAATAAATGTAACTGAAAAATCAAAACTTGATTTTGGAAGGGTAGAAAACAATGTGGGAAAAGGAGAAAATGCTGGTTAACAGCATTTTCTCCTTTTCCCACATTGTTTTCAAAAGGCTTCCACTTCAGGGTCATCAAAAGTGTGGTAAAGGGTTAATCGTGGCTCAGATGATGACTTCTGTCTTTGATAGGGTTGAATACATTGTGGGAAAAAAGGAGAAAATGCTGGTTACCATCACTTTCTCCTTTTCCAACAATGTTTTCAAAAGCCTTTCTTCCCAGAGTCATGAAAACCGAGGATTGTTTGGTAAAGGGTTAAAGCTTATAAATACAAAAAAGTCCAAAGTTTTAGTGACCCCTAGATGAAGGATTTTGAAAACAATGTGGGAAAAGGAAAAATGCTGATATTCAGCATTTTCTCCTTTCTCCACAACATTTTCTACCCATCAAAGGCAAGTACCATTTGTGGTTTCTAGTCTGAAAGTGTCTCCGACTTAGATGGGTCTAAAATTTTGTTCTTTCGTAACAAGTCAACCAAACAATCCCATATTCTTATTGAGGAGAAGGATTTTTGGTATATCATGGAAAAATCAGACCCAAGCTAGCAGTATATTCTCGTTTTCACACAATAATTTTTCCCCTTCATCCACCAGTTCTGGTTTGAATCAAGTCTAAATACAATTTATATGCGCTGATGTGGGTAGATGCTGATGTGTTGTTCTTGGACATTCGTTATTTAATATTTTAACATGACACATGAATTCGGCTCTATAAACACAGTGCAGGGAAAGCATTGTAAAATCTGCACTATTCTATGTAGGGTGACATCATTTCATTTAGAGTGATGTCATTCTGTATAAAGAAGTAAGTAGGTTATTAAATGGAATATAATCTGCATCGGTGCTTTCACTCTGTGGATCAACTTGTCTTCCTTCGATTAAGAGTTAGTCATCTTAGAATCAAAATAATCTTCTTTCTCTGAACTATGAGGCACAATGAATAAATACTCAGTGCCCTCATGGATTATTTATTGTGCCTCATAACTCACAGCTGTGGTTTATTGAATGATAAGCCACACTAGAAAGAAGATTATTTTTTAATCTTTCCATCTTTGATATAAGTTTCTTGCTTTAACTTTTTACTCAACAACAAAATATTTTACATGTCTAAATTACATGTCTAAATTGAAAGCAATCACATTCGACAAAATAACTGTCACTCAAAAACTGAAATTAATTTCCAGAAGGGTATGAAAACAATGTGGAAAAAAAAGAAAATGCTGGTTACCAGCATTTTCTCTTTTTTCCCTCAATTCTTTCATAAGGGTTTTATCTGAGGGTCCTGAAGACTGGGAATTGTTTGGTAAAAGGTTAACTCATAACTAAGCAAATTGAAAGCAATTGCAGACGACAAAATAAAAAGTGGCTCAATTGACGAAAATAGTCCTTGATAGGGTAGAAAAAACATTGTTGGAAAAGGGAAAAAAATGCAGGTGACTAAATCCTGCTTCCTTCAGTGTCATCTAAAGTCATGTTTGTTTGGTAAGGACTTGATAGCTTTGTCTCTTATTTGTATTTCCTCTTCTTTCTATCTTTTCTTTCTTTTTATGTCACTATGTTTTCTGCACTTTCTTCGTCTTGACCACACAATCCAGAGTTTTAATGACCCTAGGAAAAGAACCCTTTGAAAACATTGTAAAGAGTTAAGCCTTTACCACATAGTTAATCGCGAATGTTATTAACCTAGTGAGGAAAACTAATGAAACCACTGTGGGGTTTGAACTCATCTCTGGCAGTGCTGAAGATGCAGATATTGCAATTTCAAGGTTGTATTGGTTAACTCTTTACCACACAAGAAAATTTTAGATTGGTGCAAATTGAAAGCACTTACATACGACAAAATTAAGGTGACCGTAAAATTAAAATTTAGTTTGGGAAGGGTAGAAAACACTGTGGGAAAAGGAGAAAATGCTGGTTACCAGCATTTTCTCCTTTCATTGTAGTGTTTTCAAAAGGCTTCTTTCTTAGGGTTGTTAAAAGTCGGGATTGTGTGGTAAAAAAGTATATATAACTAGCAAAGCAGTTTACATGTATATAGAAGCTGTAATTTATTTGTTCACAAAAAATGTGAAATGCAAGTACACTTACTTATTTGAGAATATATACAATCACTCAGGGAAGATGATACAATGATGATAAAATGTTCATTCCATGTTTATTTTCTGCATGATATTTTTATAATCACATACTTTTTATTTTCTAGGAGCTATACAAAACCATTTTGAAAAAGAAAATGGTTGATAAACTCTTTGCCACACAAGCCAAAATTCTAAACATCCTGAAGAAATAGGCTTTTTTAAAATCTTATGGGAAAAGGAGAAAATGCTGGTAACCAGCATTTTCTCCTTGTCCCAGAAGGTTTTTTTAACCCATTACCACACAATCCCTACTTTTGACGCCCCTGAGAAAGAAGCTTCTAGAAAACATTATGGGAGAAGGAGAAAATGCTGGTAACCAGCATTTTCTCCTTTTCCCACAATGTTTTCTACCCTTCACAAAACAAATTTCAAATTTTCAGTCACTTTTATTTTGTCGTCTGCAATTGCTTTCAATTTCGACCAGTCTAAAACATTGTCGTTTGGTAATGAGTTAAACTTTTACAAACAATATTACCTGCAATTTCAGCTAGACTTGTTATGTTATCTGCAAAATTTTAATACTTTCAATTGTTATGATATCTGCAAAATTTTAATGCTTTCAATTTGGATAAGTTTAAAATTTTGTCGTTTGGTGAGAAGTTAATTAACCTCGAATATTTATTATTTTATAAACAAAATGAAAAAGAATTGGAAACTGAAATATTGAATGTAAGGTTACCGTACATTCAATATTTAAGTTTCCGATTCTCTTTCATTTTGTTTATAGAATAATAAATATTCAGGGTATTTTCTGACCCCTAAAGCAGACAGGGCAGTTTTAAGATCAGACTGCATGTTGCATGGAAATTATATAGAAGAACAAAAATAGATGAATAATGGAATTAACTGTGTAAATACTGTATGTAGATATTTTTTAATGTTTTTGGTAACAATATTAATTTATTTGTTACAGTGCTAATACAGGCTGTATGTTGTTTCTGATGTCAATAACAAGTTTGAAAACTCAAAATCA
The DNA here is from genome assembly GCA_943736015.1 of Tridacna crocea. Lineage (NCBI taxonomy): Eukaryota > Metazoa > Mollusca > Bivalvia > Cardiida > Cardiidae > Tridacna > Tridacna crocea. The sequence continues at coordinate 12,277,884 of OX031063.1, read as the reverse complement.
CTTTGTTATGTGTTCTTTTGTCCCATTTTGAATACATCTGTGTCTTAATCCTTCACCACTCAATGACAACTTTTGACCACCATGCAAGAGAAGACATTGTGGGAAAAGCAGGAGATGCTGGTAACCAGCATTTTCTCCTTTTCCAATCATTTTCTCTTCCCTTCCAATGGCAAATTTTGGCTTTTCAGTCACATTTATTTTGTCACCTGCAAATCCTTTCAATTTGGACCAGTCCAAATATTAATGTTTGGTAGAGAGTTAAGGATAGGGCACTCTAATGGGATTCTCAAACCAATGACTTTCATTGCCAAAAAACATGGATTTGGATAAGCCTGTTAATCCACAATTAATCGGGCGATAGATGCTTCTTCCCGGCATCGATTAACCCATTACCACACAATCCCTATTTTTGACACCCCTGAGAAAGAAGCCTTTTGAAAACACTGTGGGAAGAAAAGAAAATGCTTGTGACCAGCATTTTCTCCTTTTCCCACAGTGTTTTCTAAAATTCCCAGAACAAATTTCAATTTTATTTTGTCGTCTGCAAATGCTTTCAATTTGGACCAGTCAAAATATTGATGTTTGGTAGAGAGTTAAGGATAGGGCAATCTAATGGGATTCTCAAAACAATGACTTTTATTGCCAAAAAACATGGATTCGGATAAGACTGTTAATCCACAATTTATCAGGCGATAGATGCTTCTTCCCGGCATCAATTAAGTAGTATCCAAGTTCAAGTTGGCCGAATCTGTATGATTTTGACTATGAGTGGGTGCCCTATCCTTAACCCCAAAAATTGTTACTTTAAAGTTATGTTTGGGGAAAAATATCTCCAGATCGGACAGCATAAATCCAAGATCAGACTGCACGTTCTGATCTTGATCTATGTTGTCCGCAAAAGGTCAGTGAGTCACGATAAGCAGCCAAAGGGTTAATTTCATTTTAAAAAAGCTCACGTTTGTCACGTTGACAATTATCTCATTACATTCCAATGTATGCCAGAAAAAGTCCTAAGAATGCATGAATAACTTCTTACCACAAAATCCTTAGTTTTATTAACCTTGAGAAAAAGGCCTTGCATTTTTTTTTTTCAAAACATTGTGGGGAAAAAGAGAAAATGCTATTATCTATCTTTTGCTTTTGTGGTGTCTGTGGTCGTGAGGTAGAGCGTCGGCCTCATAACCTAAAGGTCCTGGGTTCGATACCCGGGAGCGGGTGTCAACTTTGGGATTTTTCATTGGCCCACACATTCGGCGCGAGTACTGGTGTAGTTCCCAGGAAGCAGAATCGAGAGAGATTAGTATAAGTTGTAAGAACTTGTTTCTCAATCAATGTAAAATAAATATGTTTAATAACTCATTACCAAACGACAACATTTTAGGGTTGTCCAAATGGAAAGCATTTGTAGATGAAAATATAAAAGTGACTGAAAATTTGAAAGTTGTTTTGTGAAGGGTAGATAACATTGTGGGAAAAGGTTACCAGCATTTTCTCCTTTTCCCACAATGTTTTCTAAAGTCTTCTTTGTCAGGGATCAGTTTGACTGGATAACAAAATGCCTTATCACAACAGTAAAGCCCTGTCTCTCTTTGTACCAGGTCACCAGTAGGTCAACAAACCTTTACCAGAACTAATCAAAGTGCAGAGGTTCTCTTGTTTTATATGAAAAGGATTACAGATTATGTAAAGCAACCATCTTTAACTCTTTACCAAAGGACAAAATTTGGGATGTGACCAAACTGAAAGCATTTGCAGACAACAAATTAAACATTTATGAAATGATGATTTCTCTCTTTGATAGAGTAGAAAACACTGAGGGAAAAGAGAAAACGCTGATTACCAGCATTTTCTCCTTTTCCAAGAGTGTTTTCCAAAAACTTCTTCTTTAGGGTAGTTAAAAGTCAGGATTGTATGGTAAAGACTTACCACTATAGGACCTAACCTGCAATACAACAATGAAATCAAAACAAGTAGTTTGAGAGAAGAAATTTTTCAAAGATTTTACTTTATACCATAAAGGGAAAATGAGTCTCCCATAAAAGCCATGTTTTTTGACGGATCTTTTTTTTTTAAAGAATTCTGTAGACCTCTATCTAAGGAACATTCCTGCAAAAAAATAATGCTATCCAATTAGCAGTTTGGGAGGAGAAGATTTTTTAAGGTTTTTTACTTTGGTTGCCATGGCAACCAGAATTATTCATGGTACACAATTATTTGAAGGAATTTGAAAGAGGACCACCTAAGGAACATTCCTGTGAAATTTGGTAAAAATCCAGTCAATAGTTTCTAAGGAGAAGTTTTTTAAAGAAAAAGTTTACAGACACAACGCCATGACAATAGCTCGCTGGCCTTCGGCCAGTGGAGCTAAAAATCGTATTTTGAGTAATTTGTTATCTGCAAAATTAATGCTTTTAATTTCAACAAGTATAAAGTTTGGTTTTTTGGTACAAATTTAACTCTTTACCACGCAATCCCGACTTTTAACAATCCTGAGAAAGAAAGGCTTTGAAAACATTGTGGGAAAAGGAGAAAATGTGGGTAAACAGCATTTTCTTCTTTTCCCACCACGTTTTTTACCTTTTCCAACTCAAATTTCAATATTTGATTCATATTTTTTTTTTATTCTGTCGTCTGCAAATGCTTTGAATTTGGACCAGTCCAAAATTTTATCATTTGGTAAAGACTTAACTCTACCACACAATGCCGACTTTTAACGACCATAAGGAAGAGGCCTTTTGAAAATATTGTTTGAAAAGGAGAAAATGCTGGTAACCAATATTTTCTCCGTTTCTCACAATTTTTTCTACCCTTTCATACAGAAATCATCATATGACTGTGTCACATCTATTTCGCCCTCTGCAAATCCTTTGAATTTGGACAAGTATAAAATTTTGTCAGTTGGTTAAGAGTTAATTAATTGAAATAGTTGTACATGGCTTATCAGATTATCTTTCCCTGTTATGACATCATTGGAAAATTTGAATAATTTATGACCCCTTGGGTACTGATTATTATCTGCTTTTTATCTTGCCCTGGCCATTGCATGCTTACAAAACTGTTGTAGCTGTTGGTAGACAAAGTGATTCATTAAACCTTTCCCAAACGACAAATTTTGAACTCTTCCAAACCAAAAGAGTTTGCAGACGACAATTTTAGATTTGAAGAAAACGGCAGAAAGTTCTCAAAAAGGGTGGAAAACATTGTGGGAAAAGGAGAAGCTGCTCGTTACGAGCAATTTCTCCTTTTCCCACAGTGTTTTCAAAAGACTTTTACTGCAGACACGTAAAAACCAGGGCTTGTTTGGGAAAGGGTTAAACCTTTACTCAAGTTACACTAAGAAAGTTACACTGTGTGAAATGGGAGAAAATTGCTGATAATCAACATTTCCTCCTTTTCTCACATCACTATCTAACCTTTCAAAGACAAAGTGAATAATCAAAGGTACATTCAGCTGATACCTGTAAAATGCTTTCTTCTTGGATAAAAACTTTTACCAAAATATCTCTGTTTAACCCATAACCACTATTTTTGATGACCTTGAGAAAGAAGCCTTTAGAAAACATTGTTGGAAAAGGAGAACATGCTGGTGGTAACCAGCATTTTCTCCTTTTCCCACAATGTTTTCTACTCTTCACAAAATAAATTTCAAATTTTCAGTCACTTTTGTTTTGTCGACTGCAAATGCTTTCAATTTGGACAAAATATTGTCGTTTGGTAATGACTTAAAATCCTACCAAACAACATTTAGACTTCTCCAATTTGAAAGTATTTGCGGACAAAAAAAATTCTATTATTAAATGTTCTTAAAATGATCAAGACTGTCTCTGAGAGTGTATAAAATATTGAGGGAAGAGAACAAACCAGCATGTTATGTTCCCTAATAGTTTTCAGAGGTCTTCTCCTTGATGGGACGTGATAATATCGCTTTGTTAGACAAGACAATCTAAATTGGGTTCAAATGATGAAATTCGTTTTAAAGAGGGTAAAAAACATTATGGGAATAGAAGAAAATGCTGGTTACCAGCATTTTCTTCTTTTCCCCACAAGGTTTTCAAAAGCCCTCTCTGCCAGAATCATTAACCCTTTACCACACAATGACAGCCTATGACAACCCAGGGAAAGCAGCCTTTTGAAAACCTAGGACATAGGAGAAAATGTTGGTAACCATGCTGGTTTCTACACCATCAAAGAACTATTGCGCCATTTCAAACACAATGAAACTGTGGTCTTTTCAATTTGGACGAGGTTAAAAATGTTCGTCTGGTAAAGGGTTAAAATTCCTAGATTTGTTGTTAAGGGTCAAATAACCACCAGGGTTCAATCACAATTAATTACTCTATCAAAATAAACAGCAAAATTAATGAAAGTATCATTTCAGTAGTTGATAATAGTAATGAATGTAATAGAGTTATTTACATTATCAGTCGAAATAATGTATTTTAGGTAAATAATTACCTGTCATAATAAGCCTAAATCAAAACATTTCTTTTGTCACTCCCTAAAGACTTGCAGAGTACTTTAATTCTTTACCAAATGACAAAATTCTAGACCTGTCTAAGTTGAAAACATTTGCAGACGATAAAATAAAAGTGAATCATATACTAAAATTTGATTTGGAAAGAGTAGAAAACATTGTGGGGAAAAAGAGAAAATGCTGGTTACCAGCATTTTCTCCTTTCCCCACAAAGTTTTCAAAGGCTATCTTTCTCAAGGTTGTTGGAAGTTGGGATTGTGTGGTAAAGAGTTAATTTTTTACCACAATATCCCGATTTTAACCAACCTTGCAAAAGAAAGCCTTTAAAGATATTGTGGGGAAGAAAAAAAAGAAAATGCTGTATTCTTTTGTGGAGAAAAAAAAAAGAATGCTGGTTACCAGCATTTTCTCCTTTGTCCACAATGTGTACCATCCCATTAACCCTTAACCACACAATGCTGACTTTTAACAACCCTGGGAAAGATGGCTGTTGAAAACATTGTAGGAAAAGGAGAAAATGCTGGTTACCAACATTTTCTCCTTTTCCCACAATGTTTTCAACTATATCAGGAACAAATTTTGTTGTTTGGGCCACCTTTACTTTGTCATCTTTCACTTTGTTTTCAATTTAGACCGGTCTAAAATTTACACTTGGAACTGGACAAGTACCTTACTTAAACCTTTTACCAAACAATCCCTTGTTTTCACAACCCAATAGAAGAAGCCTTTGAAAACACTGTGGGCAAAGAGGAAAATGCTGGTAACCAGCATTTTCTCCTTTTCCCACAATGTTTCCAACCCTTCCTGAACCAAAGTTCAATTTTTAAGTCACATTAATTTTGTCATCTGCAAATGCTTTCAAATTTGATAAGTGTAATATTTTGTCATTTGGTAGAGGGTTAATTTTTTTTTTTAAGCAGCTCCTCAGGAGAACTGGCTCTGAAAATAATTTAATCTTATGCCACACAACCCTGAATTTTAACCCTTTACCACGAAATCCCAACTTTCAAGCCTTTTGAAAACATTTTGGGAAAAGGAAAAGATGCTAACCAGCATTTTCTCCTACTACCATAATGTTTTCTACCCTGCTGGAAACAAGTTTTAATTTTGAGTTAAATTATTTTGTAGTCTGCAAGTGGTTTCAATTTAGACCACTTTAAAATTTTGTTGTTTGGTAAAGAGTTAAAACCCCTCAAGAAGAAAGCCTTCAAAAAAAAGAAGGAAAATGGAGAAGGCTTTTAAAAACACTGTTTATACTGATAACCAGCATTTCTCCTATTTCTAAAATGTTTGCCTTCTTCAAATTTTCCTCTGTAAATTAAGATTACAAGGCATGAATCAAATTATTTCTACATGAAAATAGGTAAATAAAGAATTCATTTCCACCATATTTTTTCATCGCATCACATTTCTGTTACATTCCAGATGATCATGCATTCATATTCCAATATGTTAATGCATATATTTTGACAATTAACCCTTTACTCCATAGATACTCATTTCTACGCATTGCTTGTAGGAGCCTGCGGAAAACATTGTGGCAAAAGGTGAAATTGCTCGTGACGAGCAATTTCACCTTTTGCCTCAATGTTTTCTACGCTATCAAAAGGTGTCATATACACATAAGAAATAGCTTCATCCATGCTGTTATTTAGGGTCATTTACAGATACCATAGAAATGCCTTATGGGGTAAAGGGTTAAGACAAAGCAAAACACCAATGTCAACTGTAAGATTTCCCCACCCACGGGGTATGGTGTAAGGGAGGCAACTTTAAAGATACATGTACTCAAAATGAGTTATCTCCCTTGCAACAACTTTACACTGGGTACATGTAATAATCTTGCTCCCAATCAAGCATTTACCAAACAATTTAACTCAATACCAAATAGAAAAAAATTGGGCTTGTCAAAATCGAAAGCATTTGCAGACGATAAAATAAAAAGGACGGAAAATTTGAAATTTGTTTTGTGAAGGGTAGAAAACATTGTGGGAAAAGGAGAAAATGCTGGTTACCAGCATTTTCTCCTTTTCCCACAATGTTTTCTAAAGACTTCTTTCTCAGGTCCATAAAAAGTAGGGATTGTGTGGTAAAGGGTTAAGAGATAAACCATTTTATGAAAGAATATTTTGTAAATCAGTGTCAGAAAAGGATAAAATGCTTGAAACTAGCACATTCTCCTTTTCCCACAATGTTTTCTGCTTATCCAAAGATAATTTCTATCACTTGAGACCCAATTTGTCATCTGCTAATGCTTTCCCAACCTTTGCTACCTTTGCCAAATCAAATTTCTCTTAACATTTGCTACCATTGCCAAACCAAATTTCAATTTTTAGTCATATTCATTTTGTTGTCTATGTATGCTTTCAATTAGGACCTGTATAAAATTTTGTCGTTTGGTAAAGAGTTAACCCATTACCACATAATCCCTACTTTTGACGACCCTAAGAAAGAAGCCTTCAGAAAACATTGTGGGGAAAGGAGAAAATGCTGGTAACCAAAATTTTCTCCTTTATCCACAATGTTTTCATCCCTTCCCAAATCAGATTTTGATTTTTCAGTCACTTTTATTCTGTCGTCTGCAAATGCTTTCGATATGGACAAACCCAAAACTTTGTCGTTTGGTAATGAGTTAAGTAGCGGGACACACCCCTCACCCAAATCTGTTTCTCTGTTAACTCTTTAATACACAATCTGGTCATCAGTACTTTCTGCTTTTCCCACAATGTTTTCTTTCCTTTCCAAAACAAAAATTCAGTCACTTTTATTTTGCCGTATGCAAATGCTTTCAATTTGGACCAGTCTAAAATTTTGTTGTTTGGTAAAGAGTTTAATCTACACTACAGTGTACTCACAGGTATCTTGAAGTCTTCGTATTTCTTGGCAATTTCTGGCGTGACTTCGTCCTTTGCCAATGCTATCAGCATTTTGCGCCTCAAGGTCATGGCTAATCTTGAGTTTAAATGTCTCTCATGTGTCTGAAAATCAGGAATTTGATCAACTGTATTGTGTTTAGCTCTTTACCAAACGACAAATTTATAGACTGGTCCAAATTGAAAGCATTTGCAAACAACAAAATTAATGTACCTGAAAAATTGAAATTTAATTTGGGAAGGGTAGAAAACATTGTTGGAAGAGGAGAAAATGCTGGTTACTAGCATTTTCTCCTTTTCCTACAATGCTTTCAAAGGCTTTTTTTCCTAGGGTTGTTAAAAGTCGAGATCGTGTGGTAAGGTGTTAACCATTTACCACAGTCCCTACTTTTAATGACCCTAAGAAAGACGCCTTGTAAAACATTGCAGGAAAAGGAGAAAATGCCAGTAACCAGCATTTTTTCCTTTTCCCACAATGTTTTCTCTCCCCAAATCAAATTTCAATTTTTCAATTACATTTATTCTGTCGTCTGCAATTCCTTTCAATTTGGATAAGTCTAAAATTTCATCATATGGTATAAAGTTAATTCTTTAGCAAGCAACAAAATTTTGTACTTGACCATATTAAAAGCATTTACAGACAACAATTTAACTCTTTACCACACTATCCCGACCTTTAATAACCCTGAGAAAAAAGCCTATAAGAAAACATTGTAGGACAAGGAGAAAATGCTGGTAACCAGCATTTTCTCCTTTTCCCACAATGTTTTCCAACCTATCAAAGTCATTAATCATCATATTAACAAGATTTAATTTGTTGTCTGTAGATGCTTTGAATTTAACCCTTTACCAAACAATCCCGACTTTTAAAGACCCTAAGAAAGGAGCCTTTTGGAAACATTGTGGGAAATGGAGAACATGCTGGTAACCAGCATTTTCTCCTTTTCCCACAATTTTTTTCTATCTTTCTAAAGTCAGAATTCAATTTTGAATCAAATTCATCTTGTTGTCCGCATATGCTTAAATTTTGACAGGTCCAAAATTTTGTTGTTTGGTAAAGAGTTAATCCAGTCCAAAAATTTGTCGACTGCTAAAAAGATAAACATATTGATTTATCATTGTTCTATCTTCATTTTTTCACTTTTATTCTACTGACTACAGCATAAACACTGGTGTAGAGAAAATCAATGTGAAAGTAACAGAACCTCTGATTGGCTTAACCAAATGGTTTAGCCAATCAGAGCTTCTGTTACTTTCACAGTCAGAAAATCTTAAAGAAAAAGAACAAGAACGTTTTTAAGAATGGTTGGTGAGTACAGACCCAGTTCACATAAAACTTCTCGAGAAGAATAACTTGTGTATAAATTCAACATATGAACTTTGACCAAAATTATGGCAACACCAACACTGTTTTTGTTAAAAAAAACAACTTTTCACCAAAGTGTATAGTGTAGATTTAGATCAAAGATCAGACTAAATATTCTGTCTAAAGTCTGATCTTGATCGAAACAGGCCGCCAGTGCAACTGAACTTTTATACAATGTGCTTGATGGGTTTAATTTTTCCTGGTTTCTTTACATTATTCAGGCACTTTCTCTATTTTCTATAATGTTTCTATAATGTTTTCATAGGCACTTTTTGCAGTCTTTCCTATGACTGCGAGGATAAAGAATTAAACCGTGAGTGCATTGTCTCTCTACAAATAAAATCAAAGAATTAATCAACACTAAACCTTGTTGCTGCTTATCTTTACTTGTTGGCAATCCATTTAACCCTTTCCCAAATGACAAATTTTAGACTCTTCCAAACTCAAAGAGTTTGCAGACGACAATTTCAGATTCGATAAAAATGGCAGAAAGTTCTCCAAATGGGTAGAAAACACTGTGGGAAAAAGGAGAAATTGCTTGTTACAAGCAATTTCTCCTTTTCCCACAGTGTTTTCAAAAGACTTGTACTGCAGACACGTAAAAACAAGGGCTTGTTTGGAAAAGGGTTAAAATCAAAACTAGTGCAGTTCTGGTAATCATCATAATTATGCCTTCTATTTTTATTTCAGCAGTGAATGAGTGACTGGGGCTCAGCCCCAAGCAAGGAAAGGTCTGCTCAAAAATCATGACTTTACGGAAGAATGTTTGGGCAGGGGGCAAAGGGGATTTTCCTGCCCACTCATATTTTGACAGTCTATACACTGAGTATAATTCTATTTTTTCACCAAAAACATGATTTTCCAAGGAGTCTCACCTTCAGGATGTAATAATCCAATCCAAAAGCATCGTCAATGAGATCCATGGCTCTGTCCGTACAGGGACAGGAAATCCACTGATCCAGTACTTCACTGTAGAGGATCCTCTCTGTTAAATTTGGTAGGTACATTTTCGGACACCTACAATGAACAAATTTTTGGTTATTGTTAAGTCTTCACAGAATGACAAATTTTTGGACTATACAAAATTCGAAGCATATGCAGACAACAAATTAAATCTTGTAATGCTGATGATTTCTGACTTTGATAGGGTAGAAAATATTATGGAAAAAAGGAGAAAATGCTGGTTACCAGGATTTTCTCCTTTTCCCACAATGTTTTACATAGGTTTCTTTCTCTTTCAACAAATTTGAACCAGTCTATAATTTTGTCATTTGATAAAGAGTTAACTCTGGATACCAGCATTTTCCGACAATGTTTTCAAACCAGTTCTTTCTCAGGGTCGTTAAAAGTTGGCATTGTGTGGTAAAGAGGTAATTCAAAAACAAATCCACAATTTGAGCCATATTTTAACCTTTTCCCACATAGTCCTGATTTTTTATGATGCTGAGGAAGAAGGGTTTAGAAAATACATGTATTATGGGTTTAGAAAATACATGTATTAACCAGCATTTTCTCCTCCACCCACATTTTTTTCGACCCATTAAAACACTGATTTAACCCTTTCCCAAACAAGCCCTGGTTTTTATGTGTCTGCAGTAACAGTAAAAGTCTATTGAAAATACTGTGGGAAAAGGAGAAATTGCTCATAATGAGCAATTTCTCCTTTTCCCACAGTGTTTTCTACCCTTTTTGAGAACTTTCTGCCATTTTCTCAAAATCTGAAATTGTCATCTGCAAACTCTTTCAGTTTGGAAGAGTCAAAAATTTGTCGTTTGGGATAGGGTTAACTAGAACTTGTTTTTCCACAATAAAACAGATGTCCCCCTTTTCCTACTCCCCCCTTATTTTTGGTGTCAGAAGGATCTATAATCCATTATAAAGTTAATAACATTTTCTCCCAGATTTCTATTGCAGAAATTGTATGTAAAATGAGTAAAGAAAATAATCAAAGGGATTTAACTAAAAAAATACAATAGCCAGAGTTATGGTTCTTGTGCATGATGCTTTGTCTAAAGGTACTTTACAAATGTGTAAGTTTTATCAGAATATCTTACAAGGTTTTCAAGTCATAGACTGGAAACAATTTGTGACGGACAGACAGACAGACAGATGGACAAACAGGGAAAAACAATGTCTCCCATCCCTGATGGGGGGAGATATAAATGACCCTGACAGGGGGAGGCATAATAATTTGAGCCATTTTCAGTATGTCATTGGAAAATGCTTTCAATTTGAACATGTGTAACATTCTGTTGTGTGTTGAAGAGTTAACCCATTACCACACAATCCCTACTTTTGACAAGCCTTTAGAAAACATAGTGGGTAAAGGAGAAAATGCTGGTAACCAGCATTTTCTCCTTTTCCTACAATGTTTTCTACCCTTCCCAAACAAAATTTATTAAATTTTTCAGTCACATTTATTTTGTTGTCTACAGTTGCTTTCGATTTGGACCAGTGTACTACTTTGTTGGTTGGTTTAGAAATAATCTTCTTTCTATCGTGGTATATCGTTCAATAAACCACAGTTGTGAGTTATGAGGCACAATAAATAATCCACGAGGGCGATAGCCCGAGTGGGTTATTCATTGCGCCTCATAACTCACAACGTGGTTTATTGAACAACATACCACGATAGAAAGAAGATTATTTCGATTTTAACATGGCCAATTCTTAATAAAAGGTAAACAAGTTCAAACTAAGAGTAAAAACGCGGATGAAGATTATGTTCCATTGAATAACTCACTCATTGAATGACGTCACTCTACATGGATTGTCGCAGATTTTACCACGTTTTCCTTGCACTGTGTTTATAGAGCCAAAGTCGCGTGTCATGTTAGAATAAAGAGTTAACCCATTACCAAACGACAATATTTTAGACTAGTCCAAATTGAAAGCATTTGCAGACGACACAATAAAAGTGACTGAAAATTTGAAATTTGTTTTGTGAAGGGTAGAAAACATTGTGGGAAAAGGAGAAAATGCTGGTTACCAGCATTTTCTCCTTTTCCCACAATGTTTTCTAAAGGCTTCTTTCTCAGAGGCATCAAAAGTAGGGATTGTGTGGTAATGGGTTAAAACGTTGTCTGCAAATGCTCTGAATGTGGAAAAGTCAAGAATTTCGTCATCTGGTTAGATAAAAGCCTTTCCAAACATCACAAAACTATAATTATGACTGACACAGAGTCATCTTACCTTGGTTTCATTTTATCTCTTGGAAGTTTGTTGAAGTATTTGACGAAGCAGAAGACAATGCCTTCACCTGCCCATAATCCTCTGTTACACTGATCTGGATACTGGACACGAATCGGATGGTTCTGCACAGGAAACCTGAATAATAAATGGTACTCAAAGTGTTGGAAACAAAGGCCAAACAACAAATTTATAGACTGGTCCAAATTGAAAGCATTTACAGACTACAAAATAAACATGACTGAAAAATTGAAACTTGATTTGGGAAGGGTAGAAATATTGTAGGAAAAGGAGAAAATGCTGGTTACCAGCATTTTCTCCTTTTCCAACATTATTTTCATAGAACTTCTACCACAGGGTTGTCAAAAGTTGTCATTGTGTAGTAAAGGGCTAAACAACCCAGACAAAGTAAGCTTCTGAAAACATTATGGGAATAGGAGAACATGTCTATTTTATTTGTAATTTGGACTGGTTTAAAATTTTGTAATCTAATCAAGAGTTAATACTTCGGTATACCAAACTACAAAATTGTAGATTGGTAAAAACTGATAGCATTTGCAGACGACAAATGAAAAGCCTATCAAATAATGAGATTTGTGTTTAAAAGCATAAAAAAAAGTTGTTGGAAAAGGAGAAAATTCTACCTACCACCATGTTCTCCTTTTCCAACTATGTTTACAAAATCCTTCCACCCCAAAGTCATTAAAAATGGGACTGATTGGTAAATGGGTTAACTCTTTACCAAAAAATCTCAAAATAAAAACTACATAGAAATATGATAATTACTGTGATGAGTTAACCATTTACCAGACGACAAAATTTAAGCCTTGTCCAAATTCAAAGCATTTGCAGACGACAATTTCAATGTGGCTCACATGGGACAAATTTTTCCTTTGACTGGGTAGAAAGCATTATGGGAAATTGAGTAAATGGTTGTTACCACATTTCTCACAATGTTTCCTTTCCCAGTCGCGTTAAAAGTTGGTATTGTCTGGTAAAGGGTTAAAAGTTTACTAAATGACAAAATCTTAGACATGTCAAAATCAAAAGCTTTCAGAAGATGACAACATAAATGCACCTATAGTAAAAATCATGGAAATTGTCTGTTTAAAGCATAGAAAACATTGTGGGATAAGTTTAAAATGTTGGTTGAGAGCATTTTTTCGTTTTCCCACAATGCTTTCAAATATTTTCAAAAGTCTTTTCCATTGAGATCATTAAAATCTGGATTGTTTTTTATAATCTTTTACCAAACAATCCGTTTTTATGACCAAGATGAAAAAGCTTTAGGAAAATATTGTTGGAAAAGAAGAAAATGTTGGTAACCAGCATTTTCTCCTTTTCCAACAATATTTTCTACTATTCTAAAACCAAGTTTCAATTTAAAAGTCACGGTTATTTCATCCTATGTAAATGCTTTTAATTTCGACAAGTCTAAAATTTTGTCGTTTGTTAACCCATTACCTACTTTTGACGCCCCTGAGAAAGAAGCCTTTAGAAAACATTGTGGGAAAAGGAGAAAATGCTGGTAACCAGCATTTTCTCCTTTTCCCACAATGTTTTCTACCCTTCACAAAACAAATTTCAAATTTTCAGTCACTTTTATTTTGTCGGCAAATGCTTTCAATTTGGACCAGTCTAAAATATTGTCGTTTGGTAATGGGTTAAAGAGTTCAGGGTTAAAAACTAAAAAAAAAAAGACAAAAAAGGAAAGGAAACCTAATCATCTACCTTTGACCATATTTATCTATGGTGTATTTAGAAGTGTTAGGTATCCAGTGTACGGGTTCAGGCTCTGTCATCATGTAATCAAGACATCGTTCCTTGTAATGTTTCGGAAGTAATCTCTCACACTTGTCTGTCCAGAAGTATGAGTAGGCACCTGTCTCTGTGGAAAAGAAGGAAAGAAATGTTTAAATCTTTACCAAACAACACAATGTTATACTAGTCTAAATTGGAAGTACTTGCAGATGACAAACTTAATGTGACTCAAAAATTGAAAATTGTTTTGGGAATAGAAGAAAACATAGAGGAAAAGGAGAAAATACTGGTTACCAGCATTTTCTCCTTTTCCCACAATGTTTTAAGAAAGCTTTTTTGTCAGAGTCATTAAAATTTGTGATGGTTTTGTAATGGGTTAATTAGTATGATTTTGACCTCCAAAACTTAGCCCTTTACCATACAGTCTCAAGTTTTGACAACCCAAAGGTGGAAAGCTTTGGAAAATATTGTGGGTATCATGGTATCAGGCTTAAATGGACCTTATGTCTACCCTTGACAGCGGACTGAAGCAGATATCTTGGTCATGCCAGATAGCTGAATAGAATGGATCCTTTTTCTCTGCTTAACCCTTTACCACACAATCCCGACTTTAAACGACCCTTAGAAAGAAGCCTTTGGAAAACACTGTGGGAAAAGGAGAAATGATGGTAACCAGCATTTTCTCCTTTTCCCACAGTGTTTTTTACCCTTCCCAAAATAAATTTCCACATTTAAGTCTCATTTATTTTGACGTCTGCAAATGCTTTCAATTTGGAAGTCTAAAATTTTTTCGTTTGGTAAAGAGTTAATAGCAGACTGACATTGATATAACATCTATGCTACATAGCAGACTGGAATTCATCCTTGTGCATTGCTTAGAATGGTTCCCATGCCTTTATGAGGTATCAGATTGAGACCGAGATGGATCTACTGTCTTTGCTTTACTGCAGTCTTAACCCTTTACCAGATGACAAAATTTCAGACCAGTTCAAATTCAAAGCCTTTGCAGGCAAAAATTTCAGGTTGGCTCAAGTGATGCAATATTCTTTAATATGGTAAGACACACTGTGGGAAAAGGAGAAAATGCTGGTTACCAGCGTTTCCTCCTTTTCCCACATTTTTTTCAAAGTTTTCAAAAGGTTTCTTTTTAGGGTCATTAAAACTTGAGATAGTGTGGAATAGGGTTAAATGGATCTTATGTATATTCTTGAATGGGTCTCTTATCAATGCTATACTTAGGAATGGATTTAACTTAAATGCTAAGTAGCGAATCTGAATGCTTGATTTAACCCATTACCATACAATCCCTACTTTTGACGATCCTGACAATGAAGCCTTTTGAAAACATTGTGGGAAAAGGAGAAAATGCTGATTACCGGTAACCAGTATTTTATCCTTTTCCCACAATCTTTTCTACTCTTCACAAAACATATTTCAAATTTCCATTCACTTTTATTTTGTCATCTGCAAATGCTTTCAATTTGGACAAGCCTAAAGTACTGTTGTTTGGTAATGAGTTAAACTTCCATTATCATTGCTTCTCGTTACAAACCGACAAACCCAGAAGGCTGATAGTTGAGTTACATTGGGGATACTGCAAGATACAGGATGATACTAATCCCAGTTTACAACTTGTTCTTAACCTGATCAGTGTATAGCACCGTCACAAAGATCCTTGGTTTAACATTCCATCCAACAGGCTATTAGAAAATTTCAGTTGGCAAGCCATGGGGCTTAACTCTTTACCACACAATCCCAACTTTTAACAACCCCGAGAAAGAAGCCTTTTAAAAACATGGTGGGAAAAGGAGAAAATGCTGGTAACCAGCATTTTCTCCTTTTCCCCACAATGTTTTCTAGTGTTTCCAAATCAAATTTCAATTTTTTAATCACATTTATTTTGTCATCTGCAAATGCTTTCAATTTGGACTAGTCCAAAATTTTGTCATCTGGGAGAGAGTTAAATCCACACCATCAAGTGTCCCGAGATTTGTCACTTATAAGTCTAACAGCCCACTATTTCAGATATTCAGACTGGTCAGACTTGGATGGAGCTACTTTGCCAGGCTTTAATAGAAACAGGAGATTACAATTAATCTTATGTCTACACTTGATACCATACTGTAATGAACCCCATGTCCTTGTGAGATTCAAGACTGGAATTTATGTAAATGCTAAATAACAACATGGCATTGATCCTTGTTCCATGCAGGCAAAGACAGGTGTCACAGAGAGAGGTTAGATGTATAAGCACTTGAAACCTGCCTTGCTGTTGAGCTAGCCTTTACAGTGATGCGGTCTGGTGTATTTCTCTCTGTGATAGTTAAGCAACATGCATTAGGTTAGTACCTGGATGGGTGACCAGAGCCTTGCACGTTACATTTGGTGGCAGAGGTGGGATAATGACAACTGCCGCACAGGAGACTTAATAAAAATCGATCCAAAACATGAATGACATCATCAAGATACCACTTTCAGACCCGAGCTATATACGAGAATGCCGGTCGCCAGTAGAGCCATAATTTGACAGGCACACTTCTGTAATTTATGTTCGATTTGTGGAGTACTTACTCAATTTGTGAAAGGTAGGGAAATGGTTTCTAACAGGCATTTTGAATTTAGTTGTAACTAGACAGCGTCGATAGGTTGTCAAAGAATAATTTGTGAAATTAACGTTCCAATGTCAAACGATGTTACTTCATAAGGGCGCTGCCATATTGGATTGTACTTACTTGTGTTTACATTTTTTTCGGTATCAGGAGAAGTCGTACCCTGGAGAACTCGTACCCCGGAGAACTCAATCTCAAAGGTACGAGTTCTCCAAAGAAGCCGTGCCCTTGATACGAGTTTTCTGGAGAACTTCTACCCCCACTAATACATGTATATAGTTTACCACCATGTTGTCAACTTTTATTGTGCCGTTAATATTGTGAAAATGTTGGGTTTTTTTGTACATCTGTTGAAAAGATATCGATCTAATTAAGTTTTTTTTTTAAAAATGTGTTTTTTCTTATGCAGTGTTTATATTTGGTGTTTGATAATCTGGAGTTAAATTTCTTCCCAAGTTAACTCTCTACAATACAATCCCGAGTGTAAAGGAACCTGAAGGAGAAGGATTCTGAGGACCTTGTTGGGAGAGGAGAAAATTCTGGTAAACAGCGGTTGTTTTTTCTTTTATCCTGTTATGGGCTATTGCTTCATTTGTCTCACTTTCGATTTTTTTTTTTTCTGAAGTTTTTAATTTAGAAGAGTGTAGAATTTGTCGTTTGTTAGTTAAAGCAGTATACATGTATCTACTGCCATAAAAAATTTGCTGGGCAGTGTCAAACAAATATAGCTGTATGGATTATGGTTGTATATGTCTTAGAAAAAAGTCTCTTTCACCCGTTTCTAGGCTTTGCCTATTTTCACCTCTCTGTTTACACTGATTTACGTCAATGGGAAGTTGTGCGTGGCACAAACCTGTCAGGCTAAAATTAGGAGTAATTCTATGGTCAAAGGGAGAAAACCCGTATTTACTGACATCAATTTATCATGGCAGAGTTACTTCCCTTACATTTGTAGACAGCATAAAATGGAAGACGGATAACCATCATTGCACCTTGTGAAGACGATCTTGTACAAAAAGAAAATATTCCTAGATCTGTCATTATTTTTGATTAAGTTTAAGACATGATTGCAGATGCTGCTACTTCTGAAAATATCATGACAGAAGACAAAAGAAAGAAAAACCAATTGCAGCCGTGGTTACTATTTTGTAATCAAGTGGTAATCTCCCTTATAATCATCACATTTGTAAGCCAGACGATTGCTGAAATTTAAACTTGGAAGTAACCATTCGGTTATCAAAGTAGGAGCCCATGCAGAATCTAACTTTAATTTTGACAATAAAATTTATTAACTGAAGAATTTATATGATAAAGAGGCTTTATTATGTTACAAATTTAAACTTATGAACCAACAACATGTTGGGTTCAATTAGGTTTTCGAAGTTATTAATAAATATCTTTAATATGGACTGAATGGTCAAATTCCAATTATTTCTTTGATCATTGACTGTACGGAACAGGGGACAGATAGTGAAAGCATATGGGTCTGAATCTTCTAAGCTAATAAATGGAGATGAAAGCTATGCTTTTTCCCGATTTTATTAATGTTGGTCCAAGTTTAGACCCCCCTTTTTTGTGGAAGGGGGTTGTAAGAGGGGAGGTCACTCTCTATTAATTTGAACTCTTCATCCCTGAGACAATAAATTAATCTAATTAAAATAACGCAACAGCATCCTGCCTTTGACTGAAAAGTACCAGCGGGGAAACCATCAGCACAGACTTAACTCGGATGTACTAACAATGAACATGCACGCTGATCTTGAATCTACACGGTCCATTCAAAACAATTTTTCTAAAAGAAAACTCTGTTGAAATAGTAAAGACTGGGTTTCAAAATCAGCTTGTAAGTCTCATTTCACTTAATATGTAGCAGAATAAGTCTTAAAAGAGGGTCTAGGTTTTTCGATAGACCGTATGGGTTATAAATTAACCCTGCATTGGTTCTTAAAGTTTCGGTGTGCCTGTTTGAAATAGATGCAAAAACAGACTATGCCGAGGAGAGATGGGGGTGACAATAAGGGAGAGTACTCTTCATAACTAATGGATACAAGATTGTTCAAGTTTTTTCCTTTTGACCATAAAATCTCAATGGATTCTACTATCTATGTGATGGCGGGGTTTCCGCCGTCCATCTGCCCGTCTTCTGTCTATCTGTCTACCTGTCTGTCTGTCCATCAGTTAATCTTTTTCTTGTTTACGCGATAAAGTCTGCATTTCTTATCAGATTTTCATGAAACTTACACAGTTTGTTTATCTTATCAAAAGCTTGAAACCTATCGATTTTGAGAAAAATCCAAAGAATAGTATGGGAAAAGTAGCCATTTCAAGTTTGAAATTTCCATATTTTGTTTATGCAATAAACTCTACATATGTGGTCAGATTTCAGTGAAACTGACAGTCTCTTTATCTTATCAAAAGCTTCAGCCCTATTGATTTTGAAAAAAATCTAACGAACGATGTGGGAAAAGTGGCTGCTTTCCCACATGACCATTGTCAGGACAATAGCCAGTCGTTGGAGAATAATGATTCCTGTGGCAATGACTTGTCCAAATTGAAAGTTTTTGCAGACAACTAAATAAACGTTACTCAAAAGTGGAAATTTGTTTTCAGCAGGGTAGGAAACATTGTGGGAAAAGAAGAAAATGCTGGTTTTCAGCATTTTGTCCTTTTCCCATAATGGTTTCAAACTGCTTCTTTCACAGGGTTGTTAGAAGTTTTGTGCGGTAAAGGTTTAAACAGGAATATGAATTTACTGACTTCACTTTGTTTTAATGATAATTCTTAATCCTTTGACGTACAATTCCTGGTTTTTATGACCCTGAGGGAGATGCCTTTTCAAAACATTGTGGAAAAGGAGAAAATGATGATAATCAGCATTTTCTCCTTTTCCCACAATGTTTTCCACTCTGCTAGAAACAAATTTCAAATTTGTAGTTACAGTTATATTGTCGTCTGCAAGTGCTTTCAATTTGGACCAGTCTAAACTTTTGTTGTTGGTAAAGAGTTCAGCAATTACACACAGAGAACTTTTTCCATTTTTGTAAAATATATGTATATATATGCACAGAACTGCATTGTGAAATAAATAAGGTTTATTTTTATGAATTTCTATCTTTTTATCTGGTCATTCCTTTTACCCCATTCCACACAAACCTGAGTTTTAACAACCCGAAATAGAGAAGGCTTTTGAAAACACTATAGGCTTTCTAAAACATTGTAGGAAAAGAAAAAAAAGATGGTAACCTGACAGGATGTCTTTGAAGAAAAAGAAGGCTTTTTAATCCTTTATCACTCAATAACAACTGTTAACACCCTTAAGGAAGAAGCCTTTTGAAAGCACTGTGGGAAAAGGAGAAAATGCTGGTAACCAGCGTTTTCTCTTTTTCCCACTGTGTTTTCTACCTAATCAGAATCAAATTTCATTATTATAGTCACATTTAAATTGTTGCTACAAATGCTTTCAATTTGGACATCATTCTAAACTTTGACGTCTGATAAAGAGTTAAAACATTGGAGGTTTTTGAAAACATTGTGGGAAAAGAAGAAAATGTTGGTGACCAGAAGAGAAGTCTGTCAGAGAAAGAGACGGCTTTTGAAAAAATTGTTGGAAAAGAAGAAAACAGTGGGGACCAGAAAAGGAGAAGTCTTCTGAGAAAAAGACAGCTTTTGAAAACATTGTGGAAAAAGATAAAAATGTCCTGTAGCTCAGCTGGTAACAACATTTGAGAGAGCATGTTGCTGGTACAAATCTCTAGCTTTGCCAGTTTCTCTCAGAGAATTTTTGATAGTCATTGCAACAGGATACATTCTTATCTTGCTTCTGAATAACCTGTGTATGATGCCCTAGATGGTTATGTGGGAAAGCAGCCAATGACTTAGGAACAACATAGTGAGAAATGCTGGAAAAGTAATGCTGGGAAAGCATGGATAGGTGAGGTGGCTGCAGCTGTGATATCATTGAAAGTATTTTAATTGTATTAACTCTTAGGCTGCTCAGTGCAACTCAAGGACCTTTTGCAGACAGTGTAGATCAAGATCAGATTGCACAGAGCATATAGTCTGATTTTTAATCTACAATGTCCAATAAGGGGATGTTTATCCCCAAAAATACCTTTGAAATAGCAGAATTTTTACCATCAGTTTTGAAGGTTTCATCTCAGTTACTTACATGTAGTATGATAAGGGTTAAATTCTTAACAAACAAATCTACCAGACTTTAAAACGTTTGTACTCTTTAGTATTAATAGCATTTACAGAGGGTGTTTGATCAAAAGTTTCGAAAAAGAAGGACCTTGCGAAAGATTTGAAATTATTGTGGCAAAAAGAAAACAGCATGTAACCATCAGTTTTTCTCAAGATTCTCAACATGATTTCCAAAAGCCTAAACAGTGTCCCTAAATATTGGGACTGTCTTGTAAAAGATTAAATTGCATGAGAATTATTTGATTATAATGTATAAGAAAGAGTCATAAACAAGCATATTGTTTGACAAAATTTTTCATTGATTTAACTCATTACCCCACGAGAAAACTTTAGACTGGTTCAGATTGAAAGCATTTACAGATGACAAAATAAAGGTGACTGAAAAATTGAAATTTGTTCAGGGAAGGGTAGAAAACACTGTGGGAAAAGGAAAAAATGCTGGTTACCAGCATTTTCTCATTTTCCTACAGTGTTTTCAAAACGCTTCTTCCTCAGGGGCGTCAAAAGAAGGGATTGTGTGAAAATGGGTTAAATAAGCTATGGTGTAGTCTACATAATTATGTGTACATTTATATGATTTTTTCATGATTCATATATAACGAAAAAAGAAGATAAATAGTCATTTTTCTCAATTAGATTTAGTTTAATTACGATATTGAATTATATCTTCTATCAATCAACCCAATTAATGAAGCCCATAGACCCGTACTACAAAACTATCGCGGCTGGGATTTTTACAAAAAATATATGGTCTAGGGGAGAAAACTCGTACAGTCTAAGAGTAAGAGTAGAGCAAGAGTAGTCTCCCTTATAATCATTCCTGCATCATTTCTCCTAGACGCTTGACAGATCAAAGTACTAAACACAACACTATGAAAAAGTTGACATGCAAGTAACGTTTTTAATCTGTTTTTGAAGAAGATTTCAATTAATTTTAACAAAAGAGTGTCATTGATATTGATTTCAATACAACAATGCTAGAATCTAAGTTTTAAATAAGAATATTCCCTGCTTTACCACTTGAAATTCGAATGCAATCACCGAGAATGGTTTGAATCGCCATTTGCAAGGTTATGAGGTTTTGCGGACGGCATTGTTGAATATCATGCTTCACAGAATGTGCCATCTGATTCTGGGTCGACACAATTGTTTCGTTAACTCTTTCAGCGCTAATAAACTCAAAACTTTGGACCGTTCGAAATACTATCTAATGAAACTTACTTAGATTTTGATTGTATAGGCTTGACAACACCTGTATAGTTAAGAGATCAGGCTGCACGCTCTGTGCAGTCTGATATTGATCTGTGCCGTCCGCAAAAGTTTCTCGGCTTTCGCCTATGGTACCGAAAGGGTTAAGCCTATTGGATAATGTCAAAATCTTTAACATGATAGATCGAGTTCCGATGGACTTCAAATCGTCGAAAGAGGCTCGATGTCTTAGGCTTCTACGAAAAAAACTAAAACCTCAAACCGCCATATACAATAATAGTTGCTTTTGCGGTCTTTGTGGATCATGATCAGACTGAACATAACGTGCACATCACGTGAAGTCTGATCTATGATCTACATCGTCCACTTTCCTCAGACTTTCATTACAATTTTGTTTACTCGTCCTCGGTTTTATGCTTGCTCTTGGCTGGCATTTTTTTGTAAGGTGTACAGACATATAAGGACCAGAGGCAGGAAGAGGAGGTTCCATGTCCCGCCTACTGCACATACTATGCACATACTGTAGTTGCAGTAATTTAGCACTGCCGGAAGTAGCCAAAGCGAGGTTTTGGGCGGAGTCTTTGTTTTGTAGGCGTACCTTCCAATGGTATGCACGTACTTACGACGTGAATCAGTCCGAAATAAGCTCCTTCCTCTTCAATAAGGGAGGCAACTCTGGCATTACTAATTACAAAATTTTGTAAGAGTTGTTTCCCTTTGACCGTTAGTCGTTCATCATCCTTTTGCAACACCTATATGATTCGAACGAATATCAACCCAGAACAAAAAACAAAGCAAAAGTGCAGAAAAAATGATCGAAAATAAGCGACAGTAGCAACAAAATAAACAAATTAAGGAGAAAAATGTAAATTGGTGTTCAAAATAAAACTTGATTCGAAAGGAACGAACCGGAAATAGCAAATAAGCTTGGCAGAGAAGATGGGACACTTTTTCCTTGATTTCTTTACGATTCTGTGCGGGTGTCAATGGTTGCAAGTTGTATGTTTTTTTTTTTAGAAAAAACTCGTGTATATCTTTGCATATGAACCATAGCAAAGGCATTAAAACAGTAAATATAAATGAGTTCCATCTGCACAGTATCCGGATTGTAGTTATATTCGGATAAAAGTTTGAATTGCGAAAAAACGTTTGAAATTCATTCAATTCAACGCTTTAAGTTTACATGAGTTAAAAGTTTACACAAGTTAAAAGAAAATAAGATAATTGAGAGAGTTTAGTAAAGATATTAAGTATAAATACAGCTGTAAAAACTTGTTTCTATCGAATGACGGTCATTTGGACACCCGGTAATTTTGACACCCGGTCATTTCGACCCATATTCGTCATTTTCGACCACGGTGGAAAAAGTTTGCAAAATTTGGTCATATCGACACCCGATTTTTAGGTCACTTTTTAAACTCTACTTTTCATATTCAAATTACTTCAATTTTTTTTTCTCAAGATGTCATATCATCATAATTTTGTGTTGATGTTTTTAAGTAGGAAGCCTCTGGGTCTAGAGGTACGGATCCGTAACCCTAGCCTGCCAGGCTAGGATATGGATCTGTATCTCTAGCATTTCCTGTTAGGCCAGGCTTGAGATACGGAACTTGTTACAAGGTTTGATGGAATCTTGAAGTATGAACAAGTTGTTGTTGTACAGAAATTAGCCCTGCCAGGTGTTCGCTATTTAAATTCTAACTTGGTTCTTCTTAACCCTATACCACACAATCCCAACTTTAAACGACCCTGAAAAAGAAGCCTTTTGATAACATTTTGGGAAAAGGAGAAATGCTGGTAACCAGCATTTTCTCCTTTTCCCATAATGTTTTCTACCCTTCTGAAACCAAATTTCAATTTTTTAGTCACATTTATGTTGTACTCAGCAAATGCGTTAAATTTGGACTGGTCAAAAATTCTCTCATTATTTCTTCTTAATTAGGATAATGATATTATTTGTATGGTGTAAAATTTTACAGCAACACAACATTTAATGGACATATACCAATGTCTGCAAAGAATATTAAGTCATACCAAAAACCCATAATAACAAATTTATGCAGTATTAAAGGCCTACTTTGGCTATGACTTTATGTCAAGATTCTTTTGTATTTATCTACAAAACTATTAAACTACACACTACTGCTATATGAACTGCTAGAAAATGAGAAATTCTTATACCAAATGAATGTTTTTTGGGATATCCTGGAATCATCCTGTTTGTCTGTGTGTCTGTCTGTGTACAAAATACCAGTAATTTTGTGTCGCAAACTCCTACAGTTCTCCTTTAATTGTATTGAAACTTTGCACATACATTGATCATATATTGAAGATTTGCAAGATGCAATTTTCAAGTGTGAACTCCTCCTGGTTGAAGGATTATCTTCCCTTAAACTTGACACTTTTTTCCTGTCAAAGGGCTGGCAGTGGTATTAAGTCACATTCAGGGACAGCTCAACAGCTCTATTTTGACTTGCTAAAATAAAAAGGAACTGCGGACAACAAATGAAATTAAGTGCGAGTAATGATAATTGTCTTTGACAGAGTTGAAAACATTTGTGGGGGAGGGTAGTTAAAAAATGGATTTAGTGTTTGACAGAATGAAAACTTTGTCAGAAAAGGAGAAAATGCTGGTTCCCAATATTTTCTTGTTTCCACACTTTTTGAAAAAAAATATTTTCCTTGAGATAATCAAGAGGTAAGAACTTTTCTTTCCATCTTTTTAGGGTAAATATGGAAGGAAGATGCAAAACAAAGATACTAGTTTACCTTGCCGGAGAAGAGAGAAATCACCAAGCCTATGACAAAAAACCTGAATATTTCTCGGGAAGAAGTTGTGAAGTATTTAACAAAAACGTGGGACATAGTGTTTTATTGAAAAACAAAGAGAAGTGGACCAGTAGTTCGGAAAATTTTAGGGTTTGGATTCCCACACCAAAACATGAGCCAGGATGAGACCCTATATTGTTGGTACTCATACTTAAGTTAAAGAAATTATTGTCGTTAGTGGTGATATTCTTGTCAAAAAAGGCAAAGAAACTTCGCTGTGAGCTGGGGATTCAGGATCTTATGCCCAAGGATGGCTGGCCAGATTAAAGAAACGCCATAGTGTGGCAGTATGCAAACCAAAACATACGAATGTTTCTCAAGTTCAACCAAGGTTTCAACTGGTTTTAGCTGTGTATCGCAACCTTCCTGTTGAATTTTTACCAGATAAAAACCTTTTAGACTCAAACTGAAAGTATTTGCTGACAAAGATGAAGTACGAGAAACATCATAGGAGGAGGAGAAATTTTGTGTATTCGCTTTTTCTTCTTTTTGTAGTCTTTTCTGTAGCTTTGTTTTTCTAGGGTATTAGCACACCAGGGTAGCTCAGTGGTTAGCAAACTTGTTACCTGGTGGTGGCGAGTTTGATACTCACTTGAGGCTAACTTTCTTTCCTGCAGTTTTTCGCCCCTTACACTTGAGTAACTCTGAAAGAAAGTTGTGTCAGTGCTGGTGTGAGAAAGCCAGGAAACACATGCATAGGTGTACTTACTGCCATGGTATGACCTAAGCTGTTAAATTGGCAATGAACTCCAATTCAATCATGAGAATTGGAGGAATGCTCACCTCTGTATCAGGATTTTTTCCTTTTCACATGATGTTTTCTAAAGCTTTGTTTCTGCTGTACAATTATAAAGAATCAACTCTTTACCAAATGACAAAATTTTAGACTGGTCCAAATTTTTTTTTAGCACTTGTAGATGACAAAATACATGTAAATCAAAAATTGAAATTTGTTTCAAGCAGGGTAGAAAACATTGTTGGAAAAGGAGAAAATGCTGGTTACCAGCATTTTCTCCTTTTCCCCACAATGTTTTGCAAAGGCTTCTATCTCGGGGTGAAAACCACGATTGTTTTTAATTCTTATACTGACCATGGTGTCCTGACAACTTTTGTGTATGGTGTAGATCAAGATGAGACTGCACAAATGGTGAAGCCTGATCTTGGATCTGTATCATCTGGTATCTGAAAGTAATTTTTGATCAAAATCAGCTTCAAAAGCAACCAAAAAATACTTCAACACTTTGCCAGACGACAAAATATTAGCCTTGTCCAAACTGAAAGTATTTGCAGAGGACAATTTCAGTGTAGCCCAAATGGTGCAACTTTTCTTTGACAGAGGGTTTACATTGTCGGAAAAGGAGAAAATGCTGGTTTTATGCCTAATGCAATACTCTAACACCATATACATATTAAATACCTCTACTAAAAGGGCAGTGTTTTGATTGCAATACATTAAAATACAAAAGCGTTAGAATCTCAGCTTTAACCCTTTACCAAACAATCCCTGGTTTTTACGAACCTGAGATAGAAGCCTTTTGAAAACATTGTGGGGAAAGGAGAAAATGCTGGTAACCAGCATTTTCTCCTTTTCCAACAATGTTTTCTACCCTGCTGGAAACAAATTGCAATTTTTGAGTTATGTTTATTTTGTAGTTTGCAGGTGCTTTCAATTTGGACCAGTCTAAAATTCCATTGTTTGGTAAAGGGTTAAATAAGAACATTTCCTACTTTACCACTTGAAATTCGAATGGAATCACTGAGAAAGGTTTGAATCTTCGAAAACCGTTGTTTCAACAAATAAAATGTCATCCAAATGCTGAGATATGTCTTGGAATGGATAGAAACATGAGAAAATGCTAATTACCAGCATTTCTCTCCTTTTTCCTCATTGTTTTCAAAAGCCTTCAACCTCTGAGTTAATAAAACAGGGGTACAATTGATTGTTTTGATTGTATGGTGTTTGGAGCCACTTTCAGTTTTATTTCAGTTACATCGTAGTGGCCAGTTCACCTTTTCATGCTTTCCTAGAGTCTCTTTTACCAGTACTCCACACAGTTTTCTTTTCAAAACCACTGGCTGCTTTCCCACATAACCTTTGACAGGACAATAGCTAGTCCTGGGAGAATAATGATTCCTGTGGCAATGACTATCAGCAATCTCCCGACAGAAATTGGTCGAGCCACGGAACAAACCCACGACCTCTTGTTCTCCAGTTCTGCATGCTACCGAATGAGCTACCAGGGCTTGGCTTTCCTTAGGTATAAAGCTTAAAGATTACGTGAAAAGAGGAAAATGTAGATGAGCTACATGCTGTTTTTCCCAGTTTTTTTAGCTCACCTGAGCACGAAGTGCTCAGAGTGAGCTATTGTGATCACTCACCGTCCGGCGGCGTCCGGCGTCCGTCCGTCGTCCGTCCGTCCGTCGTCCGTCCGTCCGTCGTCCGTTCACATTTTCTTGTTTACACTCTAGCATCTACAAATATCAACCAATCAGCACCAAACTTGGTCAAAGTGTGTATGACCATAAGATCTCGGATGAGTTCGATTATGGGTCAAATCGGACCAGAACATCTGGAGTTATTTGCCCTTGAATTAAGAAAATTGCTATATTTCACTTTGTTTACACTCTAGCATCTACAAATATCAACCAATTAGCACCAAACTTTGTCAAAATATATATGACCATAAGATCTCGGATGAGTTCGATTATGGGTCTAATCGGACCAGAACGACCGGAGTTATTTGCTCTTGAATTAAGAAAATTGCTATGTTTGACTTTGTTTTCACTCTAGCATCTACAATTTTTAACCAATCGACACCAAACTTGGACAAAGTGTGTATGACCATAAGATCTCGGATGAGTTTGATTATGGGTCAAATCGGATTAGAACATCTGGAGTTACTTGCCCTTGAATTAAGAAAATTGCTATATTTCACTTTGTTTACACTCTAGCATCTACAAATATCAACCAATTAGCACCAAACTTTGTCAAAATATATATGACCATAAGATCTCGGATGAGTTCGATTATGGGTCTCATCGGACCAGAACGACCGGAGTTATTTGCCCTTGAATTAAGAAAATTGCTATGTTTGACTTTGTTTTCACTTTAGCATCTACAATTTTTAACCAATCAACACCAAACTTAGACAAAGTGTGTATGACCATAAGATCTCGGACGAGTTCAATTATGAGTCAAATCGGACCAGAACATCTGGAGTTATTTGCCCTTGAATTAAGAAAATTGCTATATTTCACTTTGTTTACACTCTAGCATCTACAAATATCAACCAATTAGCACCAAACTTTGTCAAAATATATATGATCATAAGATCTCGGATGAGCTTGATGATTGGTTTCATCGGACCAGAACAACTGGAGTTATTTGCCCTTGAATTAGAAAAATCGCTATATTTGACTTTCTTTTCACTTTAGCATCTACAATTACTAACCAATCAACACCAGACTTGGACAAAATATACATGACCATAAGATCTCGGATGAGTTTGATTATTGGTGTATTCAGACCAGAACAACTGGAGTTATTTGCCCTTGAATTAAACAAATTGCTGTATTTCACTTTGTTTACACTCTAGCATCTACAAATATCAACCAATTAGTTCCAAACTTGGTCACAACATATATGACTCTAAGATCTCAGATGAGTCCGATTATGGGTGACCAGAACAACGGGAGTTATTTGCCCTTGAATTAGAAAGTTTTTTTTTAGAATAGTTCTTAGGCTGGAGCATAACTTTGTTATTTCCAGTCCATTTTACTTGAAACTTGGCATTTGTGTTTATTGCAATAAAACAGAGTGCAGTGTGAAAGAGCCATAACTCTACTTCATACTGTCTATAAGTTAATTCCCTTTGATTGAAATTTTTACAGCATTTTCTGCTTGTCTGGAATATAACTTTGTCATCTACAGCCTGAACATTGTCCAATTTGATATGCATGATTGTTGAAAAATTATGGAGTGCACTGCACAAGAACCATAATTTCCTAGCACAAATTTTGAGTTATTCCCCCTTCATTTTTATAGCATTTCTTGCTTTGTCAGGAGCAAAACTTTGTCATCTTAAGGAGGAATGACTTGATATTTGGTATGCTTATTTGTTGCAGTATTTGGAAGTGCAGTGCCTAAGAATTGTAACTGTACCTTGTGCTGTCTTTAAGTTATTTCCCTTTGAATGTCATTTTTACAGCATTTAGTGCCTGCCCTGAATATAACTGTTATCTTAAGTCAGAACTACTTCGAACTTGGTATTCATGTTTTTTGCAATATTACAGAGTACAGTGCACAAGAACAATAACTACGTAGCAGGAATTTTGAGTAATTCCACTTTGATCTTCATTTTTACAGTATTTCTTGCTTGTATGGAATGGAACTTCAAAGTCTCAAGTTAGATTGCAACAATTTGCTGCTCCTGTTTCATTATCATTTGGCCTTGAACTTTGTTATTTGGTATATATCTTTAGTTTAGACCTGTGCTGCTTGGTACTCAGGTGAGCGATATAGGACCATCATGGTCCTCTTGTTTTAACAACTCAAAACAGTAACCATCCCTTGACCCATATTTGTCAGTTGCAGATGCTTTCAGTATGTATTGTTTGTTAACCCTTCACTCCATAGATACTCATTTCTACGCATTGCTTGTAGGAGCCTTTGGAAAACATTGTGGAAAAAGGTGAAATTGCTCGTGACGAGCAATTTCAATTTTTGTCATAATGTGTTCTATATTATCAAAAAGTGTCATATACACTTAAGAAATGGCTTCATCCTTGCTGTTATTTAGGGTCAGTAAGGGATACCATAGAAATGCCTTATGGGGTAAAGGGTTAAATAACATGCATTATTTTCAGGAAATAGTGAGAATAAACACTGATTCAAATTTTTAAATCTTTACCAAACTACATAATTTTAGACTTGTCCAAATTGAATTAAGCTTTTGCAGACAACTAAATATACGTAACTCTAAAGTGGAAATTTGTTTTCAGCAGGGTAGAAAGCATTGTGGGAATAGGAAAAAAATGCTGGTTATCAGCATTTTCTCCTTTTCCCATAATGCTTTCAAACTGCTTCTTTCACAGGATTGTTAGAAGTTGGGATTGTGTGGTAAAGGTTTAACCCATTACCACACAATCCCTACTATTGATGCCCCTGAGAAAGAAGCCTTTTGAAAACACTGTGGGAAAAGGAGAAAATGCTGGTAACCAGCATTTTCTCCTTTTCCCACAGTGTTTTCTACACTTCCCAGAACAAATTTCAGTTTTTCAGTTACCTTAATTTTGTCATCTGCAAATGCTTTCAATTTGAACCAGTCTAAAATTTTGTCGTGTGGTAAAGAGTTAAACAGGAATATGAACTTATTGTCAGACTTAACTTTTTTTTAATGATAATTCTTAACTCTTTGACATACAATCCCTGGTTTTTATGACCCTGAGGGAGAAGCCTGATCACCAGCATTTTCTCCTTTTCCTACAATGTTTTCTACCCTGTTAGTAACAAATTTCAAATTTGTAGTAACAGTTATATTGTCGTCTGCAGGTGCTTTCAATTTGGACCAGTCTAAACTTTTGTTGTTGGTAAAGAGTTAAGCAATTACACCAGAGAACTTTTTTATTTTTGTAAAATACATGTATATATATGCACAGAACTTCATTGTGAAATAAATAAGGTTTATTTTTATAAATTTCTATCTTTTTATCTTGTCAGTCCTTTTATCCCATTCCACACAATCCTGAGTTTTAACAACCCGAAATAGAGAAGGTTTTAACACTATAGGCTTTCTAAAACATTGTAGGAAAAGAAAAAAAAAAAAGATGGTAACTAGACGGGATGTCTTTGAAGAAAAAGAAGACTTTTTAACCCTTTACCACTCAATAATAACTTTTAACACCGTTGAGGAAGAAGCCTTTTGAAAGCACTGTGGGAAAAGGAGAAAATGCTTGTAACCAGCATTTTCTCTTTTTCCCACTGTGTTTTCTACCCAGTGAGGATCAAATTTCATTATTCTAGTCACATTTAAACTGTTGGTGCAAATGCTTTCAATTTGGACATAGGTCTAAACTTTAACGTCTGGTAAAGAGTTAAAACATTGGATATTTTTTAAAACATTGTGGGAAAAGAAGAAAATGCTGGTGACCAGAAGAGAAGTCTTTCAGAGAAAAAGACGGCTTTTGAAAACATTGTTGGAAAAGAAGAAAATGCTGGTGACCAGAAAAGGACAAGTCTTCTGAGAAAAAGACGGCTTTTGAAAACATTGTGGGAAAAGATAAAAATGTCCAGTAGCTCAGCTTGTAACAACATTTGAGAGAGCATGTTGCTGGTACAAATCTCCAGCTTGCCAGTTTCTCTCAGAGAATTTATGATAGTCATTGCAACAGGATACATTCCTATCTTGCTTCTGAATAACCTGTGTATGATGCCCTAGATGGTTATGTGGGAAAGCAGCCATAGTGAGAAGTTCTGGAAAAAAGTAATGCTAGGAAAGCATGGATAGGTGAGGTGGCTGCAGCTGTGATATCATTGAAAGTATTTTAATTGTATTAACTCTTAGGCTGTTCAGTGCAACTCAAGGACCTTTTGCAGACAGTGTTGATTAAGATCAGATTGCACAGAATAAAATTTTAATGGTCTGATCTTTGATCTATACTGGCTAATAAAGGGATCTTTTATCCTCAAAAATATCTTTGAAATAGCAGAATTTAGGTTTTTACCATCAGTTTTGAAGGTTTCATCTCAGTTATTTACATGTAGTATGATAAGGGTTAAATTCTTAACAAACAAATCTACCAGACTATAAAAGTTTTGTACTCTTTAGTATTAACTCCCTACTACACGGCGAAATTTACGACATATCCAAATTGAAAGCGTTTGCAGAGGACAATTTCAAAGTGGCTCAAATTCTGCAATTTTGATTTGACATGGTAGAAAACATTGTGGAAAAAAGGCTGGTTACCAGCCCTTTATCCTTTTCCCACAATGCTTTCAAAAGGCTTCTTCCTCAGGGTCGTTAAAAATCGTCATTGTGTGGTAAAGGGTTAATAGCATTTACAGAGAGTGTTTGATCAAAAGTTTCTCTAAAGGAGGACCTTGTGAAGGACTTGAAATTATTATGGCAAAAGGAAAATAGCAATAGCATGTAACCAGCAGTTTTTCTCAAGATTCTCAACACGTTTTCCACAAGCCTAAACAGTGTCCCTAAATATCAATACTGACTTGTAAAGGGTTAAATTGCATGAGAATTATTTGATTAAAATGCATAAGAAAGTGTCATATACAAGCATACCGTTTGACAAAAATTTTCATTGATTTACATAAGCTATGGTGTAGCCTACATAATTATGTGTAAATATATATGATTTTCCTTGATTCATACATGACGGAAAAAGTAGATAAATAGTCATTTTTCTCAATTTGATATAATTCAATTACGATACCGAATTATATTTTTTATCAATCAACCCAATGGTGGAAGCCCATAGACCCGTACTGCAAAACTATCGCGGCTGGGATTTTTAAAAAAAAAAAATATGGTCTAGGGGAGAAAACTCGTACTGTCTAAGAGTAAGAGTAAAGTCAGAGTAGTCTCCCTTATAATCATTACTGCATCATTTCTCCTAGACGCTTGACAGATCAAAGTACTAAACACAACACTAGGAAAAAGGTGGCATCCATGTAACGTTTTTAATCTGTTTTTGAAAAAGATTTCAATTAATTTTAACAAAGAGTGTCATTGATATTGATTTCAATACAATATCGCTAGAATCTAAGTTTTAAATAAGAATATTTCCTGTTTTACCACTTGAAATTCGAATGGAATCGCCGAGAAAGGCTTGAATCTTTTATCATCGCCATTTGCAAAGTTATGAGGTTTTGCGGACGGCATAGTTGAATACCATGCTTGACAGAATGTGCAATCTGATTTTGGCTCTACAGAGTTGTTTCCTTAACTGTTTCAGCGCTAATAAACTCAAAACTTTCGACGGCTGTAAATATTATTTATCCGGAAACTTACTAAGATTTTGACAGTATAGGCTTGTCTACAAAAGCGGACTGAATAGATCAGAGATCAGGCTGCACACTCTGCGCAGTCTGATCATGATCTATGCCGTCCTCAAAAGATTCTTCTTTCGCCTATGGTACCAAAAGGATTAAACTTATTGGATAGTGTCAAAATCTTTAACAAGATAGATCTCGTTCAGATGGACTGTTTGTTCAAATCGTTGAAAGAGGCTCGATATCTTGGGCCTCCACGAAAAAACTAAAACCTCAAAGCGCCATATACAATAATAGTTTCCTTTGCGGTCTATGTAGATCATGATCAGACTGCATATAACGTGCAGTCTGATCTTTGATCTACATCGTCCACTTTCCTCAGACTTTCATTACAACTTTATGCAACTTTAAAACCGCAATTGTGTGATATTTTTCTTAGACTGAAGTTATCTCTTGTGTTTATTTGGCGCTCTTTGGGTTGGTAAAGGGGACGGTTTGGTATTCACTGAATTTTATTTTAGAGCTACATCGTCTTCCTATAAGCCAGATTTTTTGTTTTGAAGTTGAGCTATAAAATGACCTTCTATATTTAGCGATATATGTCGATATCGTCAGTGAATGAAAACATAGTTTTGATTGTAAGTTTGCAATAATTTATCGTAGTGGATATTATTTACTATTTCATTTACTGAACATCTATCACCTCAATGATATGTTACAAAATGTTGCATTTTTATTGTAGTAAAATCTTATTTGAATTCCAAATTCAAATATTGGCAGTTATAATTAACATGAAATAAACGGGAGACTTAATCCTACCGCCTGTTTAGAAAAATGGTAAGTCTAACAGATTTTTTTCTATATATCGTTTTTAGAACGGTTTGAATTAACAATTTGACCATATGAACTGATTCAAATTCGTTACACCTAGATGAAAAATTATTTGTCAAACCGATCGTCTCTACAGACGTTGCCGTGTTTACTCGTCCTCGATTTTATGCTTGCTCTTGGCTGGCATTTTTTTGTAAGGTGTACAGACATATAAGGACCAGAGGCAGGAAGAGGAGGTTCCATGTCCCGCCTATTGCACATACTATGCACATACTGTAGTTGCAGTAATTTAGCACCGCCGGGAAGCGGCCAAAGCGAGGTTTTGGGCGGAGTCTTTGTTTTGTAGGCGTACCTTCCAATGGTCTGCATGTAGTTACGTCGTGAATTAGTCAGAAATAAGCCCCTTCCGCTTTAATAAGGGAGGCAACTCTGGCATTACTAATTACAAAATTTTGTACGAGTTGTTTCCCTTTGACCGTTAGTCGTTCATCATTCTCATGCAACACCTTTATATTTTGAACGAATACTAGCCCAGAACAAAAATCAAAGCAAAAGTGCAGATAAAATGGTCGAAAATAAGCGACAGTAGCAACAAAGTAAACAAATTAAGGAGAAAAATGTAAATTGTTGTTACAAATAAAACTTGATTCGAAAGGAACGAACCGGAAATAGCAAGTAAGCTTGACAGAGAAGATAGGACACTATTTTCTTGATTTCTTTACGATTCTGCGGGTGTCAATGGTTGTAATTCGCATGTTTCCTTTTTTTTAAAGTAAAAACTCGTGTATATTTGCATATGAACCATAGCTGAGGTAATAAAACAGTAAAGATAAAGGAGTTCCATCTGCTCAGTATCCGGATTGTAGTTATATTCGGATAAAAGTTTCAATTGCGAAAAAACGTTTGAAATTCATTCAGTTCAACACTTTAAGTTTACATGAGTTAAAAGTTTACACAAGTTAAAAGAAAATAAAGCAAAATAACATAATTGAGAGAGTTTAGTAAAGATATTAAGTATAAATACAGCTGTAAAGACTTGTTTCTATCGAATGACAGTCATTTGGACACCCGGTAATTTCGACACCCGGTCATTTCGACCCATATTCGTCATTTTCGACCCCGGTGGAAAAAGTTTGCAAAATTTGGTCATATCGACACCCGATTTTTAGGTCACTTTTTAAACTCTACTGTTCATATTCAAATTACTTCAATTTTTGTTTCTCAAGATGTCATATCATCAAAATTTTGTGTTGATGTTTTTAAGTAGGAAGCCTCTTGGTCTAGAGGCACAGATCCGTATCCCAAGCGTGGCAGGCTAGATTACGTATCTGTATCTCTAGCATTTCCTGTTAGGCCAGGCTAGAGATACGGAACTTATTACAAGG
Organism: Tridacna crocea; assembly: GCA_943736015.1. Lineage (NCBI taxonomy): Eukaryota > Metazoa > Mollusca > Bivalvia > Cardiida > Cardiidae > Tridacna > Tridacna crocea. Next base: position 12,243,150 of record OX031063.1, on the reverse strand, counting down.
TTTGATGGAATCTTGAAATACGGAACAGAAGTTGTTCATAGGCGTAACCAGGAAAAAGTAAATTATGTGCACGCCGAAGTTGGCCATTTTTGAGGCAGGTGACGAGAGCAATTTTGGAATCAGCTGAATGGAATCAGAGCCGTAAAATCAAGATATTTCTGATCTTGGCTGTTTTAGAAAACGTCCAAACGGAAAAATACGCGATAAGATGCAACTTACGACCTATTCTCGATTTTTTTACATTACGCACATGCATGGTGTGCGTAATAGAAATTACGCCTATGTTGTTGTACACAGAGATCATACATAACATGTTATATAGAATCCCTGTTGTACAGAAATTAGCCCTGCCAGGTGTTCGCTAATTAAATTCTGACTTGGTTCTTCTTAACCCTTTACCACACAAACCCAACTTTTAACAACCCTGAAAAAGAAGCCTTTTGATAACATTTCGGGAAAAGGAGAAAATGCTGGTAACCAGCATTTTCTCCTTTTCCCATAATGTTTTCTACCCTTTTGAAACCAAATTTCAATTTTTTAGTCACATTTATGTTGTTCTCAGCAAATGCGTTTAATTTTGACTGGTCAAAAATTCTCTCATGATTTCTTCTTTATTAGGATAATGATATTATTTGTATGGTGTAAAATTTTACAGCAACACAACATTTAATGGACATATACCAATGTCTGCAAAGAATATTCAGTCATACCAAAAACCCATAATAACAGATTTATGCAGTATGAAAGGCCTGCTTCGGCTTGAGAAGAAAGAAAATTAAGCAAATGGCTTTACGTCAAGATTCTTCAGTATTTATCTACAAAACTACTATGATATGAACTCCAAGAAAACGAGAAATTCTTATACCCACGCAAAATGAATATTTTCGGGGATATCCTGGAATCATCCTGTTTGTCTGTGTGTCCATCTGTCTGTGTGTGTACAAAATACCAGTAATTTTGTGTCGCAAACTCCTCCTACATTTTTCCTTTAATTGTATTGAAACTTTGCACATATCATGATCATATTATTGAAGATTTGCAAGATGCAATTTTAAAGTGTCAACTCCTCCTGGTTGAAGAATTATCTTCCCTTGAACTTGACACTTTTTTCCTGTCAAAGGGCTAGCAGGGGTATTAAGTCACATTCAGTGACAGCTCTAATTTGACTTGCTAAAATAAAAAGGAATTGGAGACAACAAATGAAATCAAGTACAAGTAATGAGAATTGTCGTTGACAGAGTTGAAAATATGGGGGGAAAGAGGGGGTTGTAGTTCAAAAATGGATTTAGTGTTTGACAGAATAAAAACATTGCCAGAAAAGGAGAAAATGCCGGTTCCCAATATTTTCTCATTGCCACATTTTTTTAAAAAAAAAAATTTCTTTGAGATAATCAAGAGTTAAAAACTTTTCTTTCTATCTTTATAGGGTAAATATGGAAGGACGATGCAAAACACAGAAAGTAGTTTACCTTGCCGGAGAAGAGAGAAATCACCAAGCACATGACAAAAAACCTGAATATTTCGCGGGAAGAAGTTGTGAAGTATTTAACAAAAAAGAGGGACAAAGTGTTTTCTTGAAAAACAAAGAGTAATGGACCAGTAATGAGGAAAATTTCAGGGTTTGCACTCGCACAGCAAAGCATGAGCCAGGATGAGACCCTATATTGTTGGTACTCATACCTAAGTTCAAGAAATTATTGTAGTTAGTGGTGATATGCTTGTCAAAAAGGCAAAGAAACTTGGCTGTGAGTTGGGGATTCAGGATTTATCTTATTCCAAAGGATGGCAGGCCAGATTTAAGAAACGCCATAGTGTGGCAGTATGCAAACCAAAACATACGAATGTTTCTCAAGTTCAACCAAGGTTTCAACTGGTTTTAACTGTTTATCGCAACCTTCCTGTTGAATTTTTACCAGATAAAAACCTTTTACACTCAAACTGAAAGTATTTGCAGACAAAGATGAAATACGAGAAACATCATAGGAGAAGGAGAAATGTTGTGTATTGGCTTTTTCTTCTTTTTGTAGTCTTTTCTGTAGCTCTGTTTTTCTAGAGTATTAGCACACCAGGGTAGCTCAGTGATTAGCAAACTTGTGACCTAGCGGTGGTGAGTTTGATACTCACTTGAGGCTATGTCAGTGCTGGTGTGAGAAATAGAGGATAATCAACTGGTTATTTTTTATATGAAAAATATCTCACGAAGATGCATTGTTAAGGGTTGAAAAAACAAGTGCGCAGCACAAGTTTTTTTTAACGCCTTACGACGCATCCAAGTGAGATATTTTTCATATCAAAAATAACCAGTTGATTATTCCATTTATCGTATACCTTGTTATCATTTTTATTTTTAATTTTTCGTTTGAAAGTCAAAATCAATACTTTGGATAGAGAGAGAAATCAGGGACATAGTGTGGATGAATACATAATTTAAAAGAACAAAACGAGACTGAGACAAGTAGTTGGATTGTCGGGTTGAAAATATAGAACTTACAATTAACACTGGCTGTAAGTGCTTAATGAAAAAAAAAGTAGTTCCTAAATTATAGCAGGAAGTGAAAGTTGATATCGTCACTAGTGATGATATCAAAATTTATTACACTGGGAAATTCCAGGATTTCATTGCTAGGTATATAATAAACGCAGGAAACACATGATAGGTGTACTGACTGCCCTGATATGACCTAAGCTGTTAAACTGGCAATAAACTCCAATTCAATCATGAGAATTGGAGGAATGCTTACCTCTGTATCAGGATTTTTTCCTTTTCACATGATGTTTTCTAAAGCTTTGTTTCTGCTGTACAATTATAAAGAATCAACTCTTTACCACATGACAAAATTTTAGACTGGTCCAAATTTTTAAGAACTTGCAGACTTTCAGACTACAAAATACATGTAACTCAAAAATTGAAATTTGTTTCAAGCAGGGTAGAAAACATTGTTGGAAAAGGAGAAAATACTGGTTAACAGCATTTTCTTCTTTTCCCCACAATGTTTTGAAAAGGCTTCTATCACGGGGTAAAAACCAGGGATTGTTTTTAACTCCTATACTGACCACGGTGTCCTGACAACTTTTGTGTATGGCGTAGATCAAGATGAGACTGTACAAATTGTGTAGCCAGATCTTGGTATCTGTATCATCTGGTATCTGAAAGTAATTTTTTATCAAAATCAGCTTCAAAAGCAACCAAAAAATACTTCAACACTTTGCCAGACGACAACATTTTAGCCTTGTCCAAATTAAAAGTATTTGCAGACGACTTTTCAGTCAAATTACAACCAGAAAAAAAATACTAATTGAATATGAGCCTTCAAATTTTAAATATGCAAGTTGAACAGTAATATCAAAACTTGCAAGATAAAAACTAAAAGTAAAATACTGAAATGTGGAAATTTATCTATTATAAGAATTACAGTTGCTCAGTAATGAACAGGTAGAAAAGGTGTGAAATGAACACATTCAAAATTATAGCCGATTACTTGGCCAAATGAAAAACATAACTAATGAAAAACATTTTAAAATGATAAAATCGTCAAATATTAAGATGCTGGTTAACAGGAAAAAATAGGTTCATAAATATGAAAAGGGGTCCAATTGTCTCAAGGATAAAGTGTCTCAAAAGGGTCTAGATGTCACACAAAATTGAAAATTTTGAGGGGTCTAAATGGTCAGGGGTCTAAGTGTCTCATTCGCGAGCCATTATTTAGTACGATTAGATCGTGCCAACCGACTGTAAACAATATGGAGACGCTCAGATAAATTTAAAATTCTGTCCAGCGGAAAACATTTCGTACAGGCTGCTTTTAGCATTCTAAAGAACCACAACTTTGTCTGAATTGTGTTTCTGAATGAAACTTACCACAGATGAACTTTTTCTTTTAGAATCGACACGCTTTATAGATTTTCACGGGTTTTCGTGTCCTCCAGTAATCTTGTCTACTGCAGTGGGGTGAAATTCAGACTAAAATGCGTCATTGTAAGGTCACGAAGAAATGTGTAGACATCCATTGAACTATAACAATAGAACCTAGATTGTCAAATATTCATATACAGAAAATTGCAACATTGACTAGTTAAACATCATGGCAGAGAGAGATTTATACCCAAGTGTGCGGGATGACAGGAAGACGTTCAGGTATGGCACAAACAGAATGGTGGAGATTGCACTCCAACATGAGCTGGACGACGTAGCAAAGAAGTCTGTGGATGAAATCATTATTAAGAAGGAACTTGAACGCCAGAAACCTATAAATAATGAAGAGTTTACAACAAGGTAAGTAAACAGACACTGATGTTCTTCTTGTAATCCTATGTTGTAGCAACCCTGAAGAACAACGATTTTGAAAACATTGTAGGAAAAGATGAAAATGCAAACTAATGACCAACATGACTAGTGAACAACATTTTCTCCATTTTCCATGTTTTTTTTTACTTTTTCGAAGAGAATTACTATCATTTCAGCTACAATTAATTTGTCCTATACTGATGCTCTTAATTAGAATTAGTCTTAGATACTGCCATCTTTTTGCAGCGTTAACCACATAACCCTTAACCACATAGTCCCGACTTTTAACGACCGTAAGAAAGAAGCCTTTTTGAAAACATTGTTGGAAAAGGAGAAAATGCTAGAAACCAGCATTTTCTCCTTTTCCAACAATGTTTTCTATCCTTCCAAAAACAAATTTCAAATTTTCAGTAACTTCTATTTTGTCGTTTTGCAAATGCTTTCAATTTGGATCAGTGTAAAGTTTTGTCGTTTGGTAAAGAGTTCAAGAATTTTAGTCCTTTTTCATATTGAAAGTATTTGCAGATGACAAAATGAAATGGGCTAAAAAGTTGCATTTTTTCTTTTATAGGGTAGAAAACATTGTGGGAAAAGGAGAAAATGCTGGTAACCAGCATTTTCTCCTTTTCCCACAATGTTTTCACGAAAGGCTTCTTTCCAAGAAGCATTAAAAGTCATGATCGTGTGGGAAAGGGTTAACCTTTGACAAAATGCAAGTTATTCATTCAGTCATGAAAGAGTTAAACTGTCTACCAAATCTTAGCCTTGTCCAAATTCAAAGCATATACAGACAACAAAATGAATGTGACTCTAACATTGAAACTTGACTTTAGAAGAGTAGAAAACAGTGTGAAAAAAGGAGAAAATGCCTATTACTTAAAACCAGGGATTGTTTGGTAAAGGGTTAAACATTGGTTATGTTTCTTCTCTATTTACAGGAAACTTCGACCAGCATTTATTCCAAGGAGACTGCGAAAAAGGATGTTGTCTGAACCAGTATTTCATGATGATCTGCTTGAACAGAAACCAAAAGTGAAGATAATTCTTTTATTCTTCTTTCTCCTTTACCTTTTACCTGATGAGAAAGTTTTGGGTTGCTCCATATATCTGCAAGTTACTAGCTCTTTTTCCATTTCCAGCAATGTTTTCAAAAGCCTTTTTTCTTTGAGTCCCCTAACCCTTTATTACACAGTGACAGTCACAATTTTGGACAACCTGAGGAAGAAGCCTTTTGAAAACATTGTGGGAAAAGGAGAAAACGCCGGTAACCAGCATTTTCTGCTTTTCCCACAATGTTTTCTAGCCTATCATAGAAAAATTGCACCATTTAGGCCGCTATGAAATTGTCATCTGCAAATTTTGTTAGGTATAAAATTCTGCTGTGTGGTAAAGGGTTAAAACACAGGATTGTTTAGTGAAAGGTTAATTTTTCTCTCAGCTTTTTTCAAGGACTCTGGCCATGCCACTTTCGAAAATACTACAGATGATATTTATAGTTTACCCCATGAAATAAATTTCAATTTTTCACTGTAAAAAACCTATATCCTCTATTTATTTTCCTATTGTTATCTTCCTGTTGTTCTCATTAGTGCAACACATACATGTACTTTCATTTCAGGCACCCCAATTTATGTTGATACCAAACATACCACCTTACAACCCGTTAGATAAATTTGGCAATATCAAAGAGCCCAGCTGGGAAGTGTCCAGATCTTACCCATATACTAGAGAAAATACCATCACCACAGAAGGTATACTTTTTATAGTCCTTTTTAACCTATAAATGGTTACGTATAACCCCTGCAGATATTTACATTTTAGACTAAACACTTAAATTGCATTGAAGTATGCTCTTGTTCAGAGAAGCCTATTGAAGCATTGTGGAGAAAAGGAGAAATAAACTGTTGAACCATAAATCCTTGGCTTTCATGACAGTGAATAAACAGAGGTTTAAAAACACTTTTTGAAAAGGATAAAATGCTCCTTTGTTTATTGTTTCAAACCCTGTCAATTGAGTCTTTTCCACACAATCCCAACTTTTAACGACCCTGAGGAAGAACCTTAATGAAAACATTGTTGGAAAAGGAGAAAATGCTGGTAACCAGCATTTTCTCCCTTTCCCACAATGTTTTCTGCCCTTCTCAAACCAAATTTCAATTCTTCAGTCACTATTGTTTTTCTTCTGCAAATGTTTTCAATTTGGACCAGTGTAAAGTTTTATTGTTTGGTAAAGACTTAAAGGCAAATTGTTGTCTGCAAGTGCTATCATTATGCATATCTATAGAATACTGTTGTCTGATGAAGAGTGAAGCACTGATTTAGAGTATTTGTGGGATTTGCCAAAAATCAAGTAAGAATTACTTTCATTTCCTGCAGTCTTGTTCTATCATGTGTAAATTTATTCTTTCTTTTTTCCAGCCATGCGTAAAGCAAGAGTTACTTCCCTTGGTGTATTGCCAACTAGAACAAGGTATGGTTATTTACTGAATTTTTAGACTTGTCCATTTAAAGCATTTGCAGGCGACCTCTTTAAAGTAGCTCTAATAATGGAATTTGTCTTTGAAAGGATAGAATACAAAACATTACAGGAAGAAGAGAAAATGCTGGTTAGCAACATTTAATTTGTAGCATTACCTCCTTTTCCTTCAAGATCCTGAATTACTCATTTTGGCCGAATGTAGTAATGTGTTTAACTCTTTACCAAATGACGAAATTTTGGGCTGGTCGAAAATGAATGCATTTGCAGACGACAAAATAAATGTGACTGAAAAGTTGATATTTGTTTTGGGAAGGGTAGAAAACATTGCGGGAAAAGGAGAAAATGCTGTAAACATTTTATCCTTTTCTCACAATGTTTTCAAGGCTTTCTTTCTCAGGGTCATTAAAATTTGGGATTATGTTGTAAAGAGTTGAATCAATAAATTAGCGATATCCTTAGCCCAAAAGAATGAAAAGAAGATAAAGATTTTTAACTTAAAATATATTTTGGTTGGGTCAAAAATGTAAAGAATGGTGGAAAATGGTACAAAACTACACGTGTGAGATCACATCTTGGATTTATTTTCTACTGGGATATTTTTTTATTTCACCAAATGTAAACAAAGGTTTTCATTTTATTACAGTAATGAAGTTGAAGGTTTGAAGGTCATTATGGAAGGTCGACCAGTCATTCCTTCACGAGATGTAGCCCTTGATGAGATGGAAGAGGTAAGAATTGATAAATTTTGTGTTTATAAGCATTGTTAGAAAGGACACATTCATCTTTCTCTCTCTCTCTGACTCTCTCTGTCTCACTCACTCTCTCTGTCTCTCTCTCTTTCCCTCTCTCTCTCTCTCTTTTTCTCTTCCCTCCCCTATCATAACATTTCTAAGAGTTTGCTATCAAATTTAATCTGTTTGACTCCAAATTCAACTGAATTCTTTTTTTAGCCTAGAATCATTACATACTTTTAAACCCTCTATCACATGACATAATTTTGGATTTGATACATATAATACATGTACATGTACACATATCTGTGTATTCACTCTTAAAGGATATGTATATTTTGATGCATCAATGCCTTGTTTACGTACAAGTACATGAAACAGATAATTTTAAAAACATCTCTGTGAAATTTGACTTATCAATCATGAAGTAAGCCTGTACCAGAAAATAATTTGTTTTTAGGGCCCCATGAAAAAATGCTGAACACTGTGTGGGAAAAGGAGTAAATGCTGGTTACCTACAATTTTTTCGACCTTTTCATAGATAGAAATCATTTTTTGATGACACAGAATTTTGTCATCCTCAAATTCTTTAAATCTTGTTGCATCTGTAATTTTTTTGTAAAGAATTCATAGGAATATGTTTGAAAACATTATGGCTAGAGAATGAATTGTGTCGAACTAGTTGTTTCTCTGTCTGCTACGTTTAAAAAAAAAAGTGGTGGACAATTGCATGATTAAAAGAGTACTTGGTGGAAGGCAGTAAGTTAACTCTTTACCACACAATCCTGACTTTTAACGACCCTGAGAGAGAAGCCTACATAAAACATTGTGAGAAAATGTTGGTAACCATTTTCTCCTTTTCCCACAATATTTTTTAACCTTCCAAAAACAAATGTTTATTTTTCAGTCATATTTATTTTGTCATCTGCAAATGCTTTCAATATTTTGTCTGGTCCAAAATTTTTTTGATAAATAGTATATCAGTTTATCAGACGACAGAATTTCAGCCTCTTCCATATTGAAAGCATTTGCAGACAATAAACCTAATTTGACTGAAAGGATGATGTTTGTCTTTCAAAAAGTATAAATATTGTGAAAACTTCACCAGTGTTTTTTCCTTTTCTTTTGCAATTCTCGCAAAATTTCTAAGTATGAAAGTTACACAACTTGTGATTTTTAACTCTTTACCACACAAGATCAATTTTAGACTGGTCCAAATTAAAAGCTTTTATAGACAACAAAATAAATGTTACTGAAAAATTGAAATTTGGTTTCAGGAAGGGTAAAAGGGTTACCAGCATTTTCTCCTTTTTCCATAGTGTTTTCAAACAGCTGCTTTCATTGGGTTGTTAATAGTAGGGATTGTGTGGTAAAGAGTTAAACCATATAGTCTAGCCAATCACAAGTTGTGTAACTGTCTTAAATCAAGAATAAGACCCTGAAAAAAAATTAAGGCTGGTTGGTAAAGACGAACCAAGGTTTCAGTAGCTTTAATCCTCAGTCATTTTTTGAAAAAAATGTGAAAAATGAAAAATTGTTTAATTTAATTCCATTGTATTTTTAAATCTCTACAGGCTAACCTGGCACGCCCTTTGACTCCTGGAACCCCAGCAGAGGCTGTAGATACTGGACTGGTAGATGACAAAGAAAATGAGGAGCCCCAGAAGAAGCCTGCTATTTTGGGCTCTGAAGGCACCTCTGTCAAAGTTGCCCTGGCAGCTAGACCACCAAGGGAGCCCAAATATAAATATAAATCATATAGGAGGAGATACAGAGGCGAGAGCTTTATCTTTTAACCCATTACCACACAATCCCTACTTTTGATGCCCCTGGGAAAGAAACCTTTTGAAAACAATGTAGGAAAAGGAGAAAATGCTGGTAACCAGCATTTTCTCCTTTTCCCACAGTGTTTTCTACCCTTCCCAGAACAAATTTCAATTTTTCAGACCCCTTTGTTTTGTCGTCTGCAAATGCTTTCAATTTGGACCAGTCTAAAATTTTGCTGTGTGGTAAAGAGTTAACCCTTTACCACACAATGCTTAGTTTTGAGAAAGAAGTAAACAGCATTTTCTCCTATTCCACAATATTTCCCACCCTTCCAAAAACAAATTCTTATTATTTAGTTTCACTTATTTTGTTGTCTGCAATGCACTCAGTTTGGACAAGTCCAAAATGTTGTCTTTGGGCGACTTTGTTGTCTTGTTTGTCTTGCTGGAGACAGATTTATGTATTTGTCATCTGCAAATGCTTTCAATTCTAAAAAGTCTTTAACCTTTCCAAAACGACAAATTTTTGGACTGGACCAAATTGAAAGCATTTTGCAGATGACAAATTAATAGTTGCTAAAAAGATGATTTTTCAGTATGATTGGATAGAAAACATTGTGGGAAAAGGAGAAAATGCTGGTTACCAGCATTTTCTCCTTTTCACACAAGGTTTTCAAAAGGCTACAATTCCAGACCCGTAAAAACCAGGGATTGTTTGGGAAAGGGTTAAAAAGAAATTGCTGTTGGGTAAAGAATAATTTTGGCTATGATAAGGCAAGTTGAAGAATTCTAAACTCTTTGCAACACAATCCTAAGTTTTAATGACCCCAAAAAGACAAAATGCTTTAGAAGACATTGTAGGTAAAGGTGAAAATGCCTGTAAACAGCATTTTCTCCTTTATCCACAATGTTTTCTACCCTTTCAAAGACAGATTTCATAGTTAGTGCAACAGTTACAGTGACACCCAGGGTTGTTAAAACTGGGGATTATTTGGTAAAAAGTTCAACTTTTACAACACAGATCTGAGATTTCATGACCCCTAAGGAAAAGGACTTCTCAAAACATTGTGGGGAAAGGAACAGATTGCTGGTTAACAGCATTTTCTCTTTTCACCGCGATGTTTTCTACCCTTTCAAACAAAAAATTCTGACCTTGTGCAATATTTAGTTGAATATCTACAAATGCTTTCCATTTCTACAGTTCTAAAATTTTGTCATTTGGTACCAAATGACAGAATTTTAGACTGGTCCAAATTGAAAGCACTTGCAGACGACAAAATAAGCTTAACTCAAAATTTGAAATTTGTTTTAAACAGGGTAGAAAAAATTGTTGGAAAAGGAGAAAATGCTGGTTACTTCTTTTCCCACAATGATTTCAAAAGGCTTCTACCTCAGGGTCATTCAAAGTCGGGATTGTATGGTAAAGAGTTAAAGCACTTGCAGACAACAATGTTAGACTTGATAAGAATGGCAGAAAATTGTTCATTTGCATAGAAAAAACTGGGCTTGTAACAGTTAATTTCTCCTTTTCCCACAATGTTTTCAAAAGACTTGCTTTGCAGGCACCCTAAAAAAACAGGTCTGTTTGAAGAGGAGTTAACCCTTTACTCCATAGATACTCATTTCTACGCACTGCTTGTGGAATCCTTTGGAAAACATTGTGGCAAAAGGTGAAATTGCTCATGGCGAGCAATTTCACCTTTTGCCACAATGTTTTCTATGCTATCAAAAGCTGTCATATACACATAAGAAACAGCTTCGACCTTGCTGTTGTTTACAGTCAATTAGAGATACCATAGAAATGCCTTATAGGGTAAAGGGTTAGCTAGCGCCACTTATATGTGCCTACACAGGTAAAAGTGGACTTACATCCACCAGTGCAAGGACCGAGATGATCCTACCCGATGTGGAAGTGTTCAGTCAGTATGACGATGCCATAGCCAAGATGGACGATGATTTGGAGAATGTGGAAACTGCTGTCAGTGCACAAAGTGCACCAGAGTTACCAAAACCCGTACCTGAGGAAGATGGGCGGGCAAGTGGGGCCGTATCTGAAGCTGTGAGTTTGTTTATATAAATTAATCTTTCGGGCACCTGCCTCTCAAAACACATTCAATGTCAAGTTCCAGATATTTTGCTACTGGCGAGTACATTCGTTTATCTGTCAATAATTATTTGGACCAGGGGATTTGCATTGCCTTAACCCATTACCACACAGCAAAATTTAAGACCTATCCAAATTGATATCATTTGCAGAAGACAACTTCAAAGTGGCTCAAATGGTGCAATTTTGCTTCGATAGGGTAGAAAACTTTGTAGGAAAAGGAGAAAATGCTGATTATCAGCATTTTCTCTTTTTCCCACAATGTTTTCAAAAGGTTTCTTCCTTGGGGGTGTTGAAAGTCATCATTGTGTGGTAAAGGGTTAAGTGGCCATTATTTTATAATGGACTGACCTAGGGAATGCAGGGGTATGGAAATGATCTTGGATTTTCTAGCATAAGCTGAAGTTTCAAAACTTGTTGTTTGTTGAAGTTGGGTCACAGTTCCTTATCCTCTTCCAGATATAAAACTTTGGCTTTGTCCAAATCGAAAGCATTTGCAGATGACAATTTCAGTGTGGCTCAATGACAATGGCAGAGTGTCATCTTCACAGTTGGTTCCATTCTTTTAACTCTTTATCACATTAGAAAATTTTAGACCTGTCCGAATTGAAAGCATTTGCAGACAACAAAATATATATGACTGAATTGAAATTGAAATTTGGTATGGGAGGGGTAGAAAACATTGTGAGAAAAGGAGAAAATGCTGGTAACCAGCATTTTCTCCTTTTCCCACAATGGTTTCAAAAGGCTTCTTTCTCGGGGTCATTAAAAGTCAGGATTATGTGGTAAAGACTTAATTGGTATGATAGAAATTCAAATGTATTTAAACACCAACTTTGTTTACTTTGGGGCTGTATTGTTTCTTTAATCCCTTACCAAACAATCCCTGTTTTTTACAACCCCGAGATAGAAGCCTTTTGAAAACATTGTGGGGAAAAGGAGAAAATGCTGGTGATCAGCATTTTCTCATTTTCCTACAATGTTTTCTACCCTGCTGGAAACAAATTTCAGTTTTTGAAATTTTGTCGTCTGCAAGTGTTTTCAATTTGGACCTGTCTAAAATTTTGTAGTATAGTAAGAAGTTAAGGATTTAAGGATTAAGGCAATAGGTTACTTACCTCTTTCTTAAACGACAAAATTTTGGACAAATCCAAATTGAAAGATTTGCAGATGACAAAATAAATGGGAATGAAAAATTGAAATTCGATTTGGAAAGGGTAAAAAACTTTGTGTGGAAAGGAGAAAATGCTGGTAACCAGTCTCTTCTCCTTCCCCCCAATGATTTCAAAAGGCTTTAATCCCAGGGTTGTTAGAAGTCTAGATTGTGTGGTATAGGTGTGCTGTAATGCAGGTTTTGCAGTGTACAGGTTTTATAATACCAACAACTTTCTGTAACTTTTTTAGAATGCACTTTTAACTTTTTCCTGCAGGCCCTATCTGTAAAAGACATGTTGGAAGAAGCAAAGATGATTGCCTCCCCTGATGCAGAGCCTGTGTTTAAGATGAGGAAGAAAACTCCAGTCCGAAAAATATCTAAGAAAGATACAAAGAAAGTAAAAGGTATGTCTACATATGGTGAAATAACCCTTACTTAACAAACTTGTGTTTAAATCGATTACTAAACGACAAAATTTTAAGCTTGTTGAAATCGAAAGCATTTGCAGACAACAAAATAAAAGTGGCTGAAAATTTGAAATTTGTTTCATGAAGAGTAGATTGGGAGGGGTAGAAAACATTGTGAGAAAAAAAGAAAATGCTGGTCACCAGCATTTTCTCCTTTTCCCGCATTGTTTTCTAAAGGCTTCTTTCTCAGGGTGCTCAAAAGTAGGGATTGTGTCATAATGGGCTAAGTAACTCTGAGGAAAAGATTTTGTGAAAATATTGTGGGAAAAGGAGAAAATCCTTGTCAGCAATATTTTCTTCGCTATCAAAGACGAAAACCCACAGTTTGAGACATATTTGGCCTCCAGCAGGCGAAAAAGGGCATTCAAAATTTTGCCTAAAGTTCACAGTCTGCACAGGCTAATCCAAGACGGCTTTTTAAGACTGTATTACATTTTCTGCTACAGTAGTCTTGTGCAAAACAGAAAGTCACATTAAAAACGGAAAGTATCATTTCAGATTAGTCTGTGCAGACTAGGCAGCTGATCCGAGACAACACTTTATGCAAATGTCTGACTGTCCCTTTTTTGAGTATTGCAGGCCATATAGTCTTAACCCATTACCACACAATCCCTACTATTTACGCCCCTGAGAAAGAAGCCCTTTGAAAACATTGTGGGGAAAAGAGAAGATGCTGGTAACCAGCATTTTCTCCTTTCCCCACAATGTTTTCTACCCTTCACAAAACAAGTTTCAAATTTTCGGTCACTTTTATTTTGTCGTCTGCAAATGCTTTCGATTTGGACCAGTCTAAATCATTGTCGTTCGATAATGAGTTAAAGATGCATCTATGACTCGTTTCCATCCAGTTTTGTAATTAATTTAATCTTTATTTTATGACATTATAATCATTTTTGTACCGTCATGCCAAATGTTGTCCCTGACAGTTGCAAGGTTGCACAGATTACGACGGATTGAAAATGTATTTTGTTCTGTCACAGCTGGCCATAGACATTATAACCGCAGTTTCCGCTTTAAATTGAAGACAAATCTCTGGCATCTCTTTATCCCATCCTCTTTATATCGATTTTTTATCTCTGTTTACATGGCTGTCTAGATTCTACACACTGTAAAGTTTTAAAAGCATTAGTTTACTCTCCGGCTGAAAGGGTGCATCTCTAATTACCAAACAACAATAATTTAGTTGTGTTAGAATTGAAAGCATTTGCAGACAACAAAATAAACGTAACTCAAAAATTGAAATTTGTTTCCGGCAGGGTAGAAAACATTGTGGGAAAAGGAGAAAATGCTGGTTACCAGCATTTTCTCCTTTTCCCACAATGTTTTCAAACTGCTTCTTTCACAGTGTCGTTAAAAGTCGGGATAGTGTGGTAAATGGTTAATTAAGTTATACACACATGGGTTACTGATTTATGTCTTCATATTTTTGCCCTTCAGAAAAAACCAAAGCTAAAAAGGAAGAGGAGATTAAAGAGGGTCCAAGGACAGAGAGGACTGTAGATGAAATTATTGCCTCACTGAGAAATCAGTCTCGAACTGGACAGTATGTATTGTTACTGACTTTGGAGCAGATTGTTCAATTTGTATTCATTTGCTTGCTTAGCCTGGCAACAAACAGTCTTGTGTCTTCCATACTTCTGCCTGTCCCTCCATCCATCTATGTGTCCGGCTGGGACACTATCTTTAATACAATTTTATAGAATTTCCTGGAACTTTAATTGCATGCCAATAGCCTATTCTGCCAATATATTTTTTTTTATTTGATGCAAAATGGCTGCTGACTGGGATTGATTTTGATTGAATGTGGTCATGCAAATTTTTCAAAAGGTCTTTTTCTTAGATGGGATATCATTTCAACCAAATTGCTTGGCATGTCTGTAGATATAACCTTTTGAAAACATGTTGAAAAAGGAGAACTTGCTTGGTAAAGAGTTATAGGGCTTTTCCTTTCTGTAGTTATTCCTAAACACAAATAACGATCACTTTTATCCACTACGTATTGTTACGGTAGACCACTCCTTTATGCATAGCCTCATCCAGATTTAAATACAATATCTGACAACTGCGTCAGAGAGATATCTCTTTGGCTCTGTGGTCATGGTATTGGTCTTTTAATACTCGAAAATGGATGTTATTTGTCCCTTCAAGGGTTCAAATCCCGCCAAATGCAGTTTGTGTTTGAGCTGTGCATTTATTTCTTTTTTTGTTACGGACTTTGATCGTAAGAATATTTAGAAATGTGCAAAACTTACATAGAATGTAAATATAGAAGCCTAGAAAAGTTCAACCCTTTTCTTGCTAAACATTCATTTACAAAACAGTTCCTGGTTTTTACAACTCAGAAGCCTTCTGAAAACTTTGTAAGAAAGGAGAAAACAGTCCTGTGTTTGAAAGACCCGCAGGAAAAAAAAAACTTTTTAAAACATAGAAAAGATAATAAATGTTGGGTTTTCTCTTTTTCACACTTCTTTTACCCCTTCAGAGAGAAAATTTATCATTGGAATCACATTAGATTTGTCTTTTTGGAAAGTTCTCAATGTGGACGAGTCTTTAAGTTTGTTGTTTGGTATAGAATTAAGAGCTTTATTTAAATTCACATACTAATATGTTTGCTCAGATAATGCTTATGAGTACCTACAACATAGTTTTAAATGAAAAAAAATATAGAAAAAATATATGTATATATCCCTCTTATGTATATCTCTTCTTTACACATTTAACACACACTATGTATTTTTGTTTGATTTAGAACACAGCAGTAAGTATCTACACGGCATGTTGCATAGAACTATGTAGACAGAAATTGCTTATACTGCATGCATATAGTCACCATTAGTTAACTGTTTTCTAAACAATCCTTTCACGGACAGCTTTTGAAAACATGGGAGAGGAAGTAAATGCTGGTTAATAGCATATTCTCCCTTTCCAATTTGGTTTTCTACATTTTCAAAGACAAATTCTTTCATTTGAGCATTGACCGATAGTCTGAAAATGTTTTCTCAAGGACAGAAATCATCGTGTGAACTGAATTCAGTTTCTTGTCAGCAACTGCTTTCACTTTGGTCAACTCTTTACAGAACAATAAAATTTTAGGCAGGTCCAAATTGGAATCAAAAATTTAAATTTGATTTTGGAAAGGGTAGAAAACATTGTGGGAAAAGGAAAAAATGCTGGTTACCAGCATTTTCTCCTTTCCCCACGATGTTTTAAAGGCGTTCTTTCTCAGGGTTGTTAAAAGTCAGGATTGTATGGTAAAAAGTCAAGTCTGAAACTTTGTCATTTGGTACAGGGTCGACGTAACACCTTGCGAAAAAAAGTTTGCTGCAAAGGATTTTGGGAATTGTTCTTGTAATATAGAGATGATTGAAATAGATTTAAAGATTTGACATAATAATTAATTTGTGAAAACATTGTTGCAAAAGGAAAAATTATGCCATTCAACTAGCACATTTTTCTTTAAAAGTGTTTTCGAATGTCTTTAGTTAAAAGGCACAAAAGTTTTATAGAAATTGAGGTGTTGAAAGTCGTAGATAATTAGACAATAGTATGCTAGTTGTATTTTTTAACCTTTCACCAAACAATCTTTTATCTTAACAGGCTTTTGGAAAAAAAAAAAAAAAAAGAAGTGGAGAAAATGCTGGTAACAAGTATTTTCTCCTTTTCCCACGATGTTTTCTACACTTTTGATAGAAAAGCTCATCATTTTGGCAACATATAATTCGTTGTCTGCAAACGACTTAGCCATGGACCAGTCAAAAATTTTATTCTTTGATGAAAACCTACTTTTGGCTGGTAGTATACTAGTAGTTTTGCTAGTTATTCTGTGAAAATCACATACATGTTCATGCTTCTGTATGTTTTATGCATGCAATGCACACAGGTATTATATCATATTTGGTTACATAACGATGTATATGTAACTACTTTAGCACATAAGTGATATAGCAATTAGATTTTTTAGTGTACACATATTTAAGACAAGCAATTTTAGACAAGAATCTATAAAAGTATTGTGTTATGTCAGAAGTTCCAGCGCTGTATGCTACATGTATATACATTTTCAAGACATGGCATTTGGTTATTTGCTACTATTCAACTCCCAAAACATGATGGCAAAATTAAATTTTGTTTATTTATTTTTTTCATTCTTTTACCAAACAATTCTCAGTTTTTACGACTCTGACAGAGATGCCTTTTGAAAACATGGACCAGCATTTTCTCCTGTATGCACAGTGTCTTCAGAAGCTTACCTCATCAGAGCAATTTAATTCATTACCACTCAATCCCTACTTTTGACGCCCCTGAGAAAGAAGCCTTTTGAAAACACTGTGGGAAAAGGAGAAAATGCTGGTAACCAGCATTTTCTCCTTTTCCCACAGCGTTTTCTACCCTTCCCAGAAAAAAATTCTATTTTCAGTTACCTTTATTTTGTCATCTGCAAATGCTTTCAATTTGGACCAGTCCAAAATTTTCTTGTGTGGTAAAGAGTTAAATTAAGGATACAGTTTTGTGCTAAAAAACTCTTACTTTTAGAGGGTTTTAGACATGTATACCATATATTATATGTAAAAAATTTGCATATTGTGTATACAGAAATTCATTTTGCATTTTGCAGAAATGTTTGAGAATTCAAGACTCTCATTATTTGTTGATATACTTATGGTAAAAAATGCGAACAGAAAAATTCTGAAATTTTCCAAATTGACAAAGTCAGAATAATTTCCACTTATAGAGTATGGTAGCTTGCCTGATGATAGTTTTCTTGCCTTGTCCACAGTCTTTACGAGATAACCTTGTATCGTGAAAAGCCTACAGTAGATGCTATGTAAACATTGTTCAGTGTTCTACGTTCATAACACAAGATTCTGCATTTGTAACTACATGTATATAACATATATTCATTCTTAGTTTCATTAATCCTGAATTAGATACATTTTAAATACTGGAAGGACTAAATGGAAGTCTTTTTGCAGGGAAAAATCTACATATACAAAGACAGCACAAGATTATTTCAACAGCATTGTTATATATTTTTTTTTACTTTAATGGTTCTACAGGATTTCGTGTAGGTATTTTGGACAAAATCAGATACTGTATACGTGGACCTATAGGCATGTTTAAAAGTTTGAGAATTACAGATTAAGAACATTTTGTTTGTGAATTCAAGACACTTGTAATCTTAATTTGTTGGTATACTCTTTGGAAAATGTGCAAATAGAAAAGTCTGCAAAATATACTAATTTGCAAAATCACAGGAGTTTCTATATCACATAAGTCTCCACTTATACAGTATACTTAACTCTTTATCGAACAATACCAACTTTTAACAAAACTCAAAACTTTGTTCAAAAAGTAGAAAATGTTGGTAACCATTTTGTCCTTTTCCCATAATGTTTTCTACCCTATCAAAGAAAAATTGCACTATTTCAGGCATAATGAAATAGTCGTCTGCAAATGCTTTCAATTTGAATGAAGTTAAAATTTGGTCGTCTAGTAAAGGATTGAATTTTGATATTGTGTAACCTGCAGCCCTTGCGGAGTGACACAATATCACTGCTCTACGTAAGTTGAGTTTTTTTTTGGTCATTTATGCTGATGCAGTTTAGTAGGCATAATGTAATACTATGCTCGTTTCCATTGTTCCTCTGTCTTACAAGAAATTTCAACTGTCTAATCCAGATGAGGTATTTGGCACTGGATGACAACAGTTCTTACAAACAATGTCAGTAACAAAGAAACAAATAAATGCATAGATTAAGTATAAACCGAATCTGGCGGGATACGAAAACATGAAGGACAAATATCCTCATTTTTAGCGGATTAAAAGACCAATACCATAGCCCCTGAGCCAAAGAGATATCTCTCCAACGCAGCTGTTAGGTATTGTATTTAAATCGGGACAAAGCCATGCATGAAGGAGTGGTTGCCCGTAACAACAGTAAAAACACATACATGTATTCTGAAAACATTGTGGAAAAAGGAGAAAATGCTGGTAACCAGCATTTTCTCCTTTTCCCACAATCTTTTTTACCCTTCTCAACCCAAATTTCAACTTTTGAGACGCATTAATTTTGTCGTTTGGTGAAGAGTTAAGGTTTGATGTAATGGAAGTATTCAAGTTTACTTGAAGATTAAAAAAATTGATGGTCTCTTTATTACAGGGTGACAGAAGCAGATCGTAAAATTCAAGAAATTATGAACAGAGTAATGTCAAGGTCAACAGGAGAAGGTGAGCTATTTTTTGTTACGCAATCACAACGATGACATCTAAATGGAAGGGTTAGCCCTTTATCACACAATCAAAAGTTTAAACAACCCTGAGAAAGAAACCTCCTTTGAAACATTGTAGCAGAGAAGAAAATCTTGTTCTTCCCACAATGTCATCTGCCCTATTATTAACAAATTACATTATTTGAGCTGTATTTAAATTTTTGTCTACAAATGCTTTCAATTTGGACCAGTATACATTTTGTCACAGGGGAAAAGAGGTAAATTTAATATAGGTTTACTCATAATTTATCCATTTGCCATAATATTTTTTGAAAGCCGACCTCTGCAGATCTGGAAAAATGAATACTAAAAATATGATTACAAATTGATGAACAAAATGTAACTATCCATAACTTAATTTGTAAATCATTACAAAATTTTTGTTCAAAGAAATGTGATATATATTTAATTTTTTACTTGAAAAAAAATTTTTGACTTGTCCATTTGAAAGTAGTTGTAAGTAAAAATTTAATCGTAATTCAAATGAAGGGGGATTATTTTTGAGACAATTGTAAATATTGCTGAAAAAGATGACAGTGCTGGTCTTCTTGTCCCCTTTTTCAAAAGCTTTCTGTATCAGGTTGGTTAACCCTTTACCCCATAAGGCATCTCAATGGTATCTCTAATTGACCCTAAATAACAGCAAGGATAAAGCTGTTTCTTATGTGTATATGGCACCTTTGGATAGTGTAGAAAACATTGTGGCAAAAGGTGAAATTGCTCGTCATGAGCAATTTCACCTTTTGCCACAATGTTTTCCAAAGGCTCCTACGAGCAATGCGTAGAAATGAGTATCTATGGAGTAAAGGGTTAAAACTTAGGGTCATGTTATAAGGAGTTAACGTGAACCAAATAATCTAGTGTTCATTTACCATGAGAAAGAAGGCATTTTAGAATATTGTGGAAAATGTAGAAAATCACAGTAAGCATTTTTTTTTTTTGTCTTTTCCCACACTATATTCTGTCCTTACAGAGGCAAATCCCATCACTTTAGCCATATTGAACATGATGTCTGCAGATGTTTTCTATGTGGTAGTGAAAAGAATGTTGTTTTTGATAAAGAGTTACCCTTTTTCCACACTGTCTTTGGTGTTAATGACCCTAAGAAAGAAGGACTAGGAAAACATTGTAGGAAAGTTAGGAAACACAGAAAATTATCTTTTTTGTTTTTAAAGATAAATTCCATCATTTGTAAACTGTGTAGTTTGTAACATTCTCAATTTGTACTCATCAAGAATTTGTCTGGTGAGGAATTATGTAATGTTTATTTTTCAGACGGGGAGGGTACCTCTGAAATAGATGAAGAACATCCAGGTAGGAATTATTTATAACTATGTGTACTTTGTATTCATTAACCTCTTAAGACAAATTTTCAGCGTATCAGATGAATGAATATGTTGTTTCAGGTCATTTTGAAAACATTCACGTGAAATTTATTGAGGTCAACTTCATGAATATATATGAAAACGTGGCATTAACGTGAATTTGAGATTCCCACGCAATTATTATTTTCCGCAATGGTTTCAATTGTTAGGGTCTGCAAGATACAAAGAGCCTTCTGAAGATAGTAATACAGTATATTAAATACCGTATACTAGTATTAATGAACTGACTACACAGGCTTTTCCTTGGTATAGTAAAGTTATCATATCTGTATGTCTGTAGACAAAGGTTTGCACTCTGCCTAATGTTTTGACAGATTTATGAAACTTGATACATGTATTGCAAGGTATGCAATAGAGATAATTTATGGAAGTTAGGTTACAAAGGTCATTCATTCAGGGTCGCTGTGCATGGACAAATGAGATATCTTTGTTTTTGAAGGAGCTTGGTTCTCTTAGTTGTGATGCCACACAGCCATCTATGTACATTGCTTGTATTTGTCAACAGTGAGATTCTTGAACTTTGGAATAATTTTATGGGCAGTACATGATTGTATAATCGACAGTTGAGCAAGAATGCATTTATAGATACACTTGCTGCAGTAGTATAACAAGAAAAGTATTGAAAACGATTGTCTGCAGAAACTCAAAGATTGTTGAATGAAAGAAATAACCTTTTTTGTCAGTCAAATTGGTAAAAAAAAAATTAATTCTCAGACTGTTTTGAAAAAAATATATCAGAAAACACCAGGTAGTTTAGGTCCAAAATAAAGCTGCATGCTGTTTGTTCACAAAAGCAATTGAAAACTTTCTTGCTGGGACTGGGAGTTTGATTTAATTGCATTCATTCATTGTCCCCACCAGTTGCCCTTATGGGTGATGCACCTTATGGCTGTAAGTATTGTTATGCTAGATATTGCAGACACAGGACAAAGCCCATCCTAAGTTACATGTGGATTGAAGGTCAAAGGGTGGCCCCATATCTTAGCTACAATGTTTGGTTTGTTTAAAATATTTTCAAGCAAGTTCTGTTTATTTTTTCAGGTCTCCTTCAGTTTCCTGGTATATTTCTTCTATATTTCCCTTTGTAACTACTAGGTAGATAGTGTAGAGGACATTCTGACCTCTAGAAAATTTCCTTTGACCCTTTAGTACTCAATCCCAAGTTTGAATGACTTGAAGAGGATGGGTTTTAAAAACAATGTTGGAAAAGGAGAAAATGCTGGTAACCAGCATTTTCTCCTTTCCCACAATGTTTTCTATCCTTTTAGATAAAATTTTCATCATTTTAGCCAATTTCATCTTGTCATCTGTATGCTTTTGATTTGGATGTGTCTAAACTATTGTCATTTAGAAAAGAATAAAATCTGTGCCTCTTGAAATGGATTTGCCATGGATGACTTTGAAAATATGGGTAGACCTAATATTCATCATCACTTTCAAACATGTTGTGGCAAAAGGAGAAAAATAGTCACTCTGAGCTGTTTCTCTTATTGTCTGAAATGCTTGAATAGTCATCTGCATACGGTAATGGATTTCATAGGCTTTCAAAATACCAAACAATTGAGAAAGTCCATAACCAATAGAGCTTGAATTAGACCTTTTCAACTCAGTCCTGAAGTTTAACAGCTATGAGACAAAAGTCTCTGAAAAAATTTAGGTAAAAGGGGAAAATACGAGTAAATGGCATTTTCTCCTTTTCCCAGAATGTTTTGTACTCTCTAAAAAAGAAAAAAATGAGTCACTATTTTGGTGTTGTCTACAAATGTTTTCAATTTAGATCATAAGATGATGCTGTTTTTTTCTTTGTTTGGTATAGAGTTAAAAAAGTCATATTCTTTTCCTCTCATTGTCTCAGTATGGTGTTTGCTGATCTTAGATTTAAAATTCTTCAAGCAGATTTTCATTTTAATACCGGTAGTTCTTTTTCTGAAGAAACTTGAAAAGTGGGCCCCATTCTAAAAAGCTGAAGTCTCTTATTTTGATCAAACCTGCTAACAGACTCAGTTTCTGACTTTTGTTGCATTTTTTTTTTTATGAGACTCATTTCACTTACACTAACCGAATTTAGTAACATTCTCAAATCCTCAGTTTTCCCCCCTCAACTCAGTGAAATGATGGACTGAAGTTAACCCTTTCCCAAATGATAAATTTTGGACCCTTCCAAACCAAAAGAGTTCACATCACAATTTTAGATTTGGAGAAAATGGCAGAAAGTTCTCAAAAAGGGTAGAAAACACTGTGGGAAAGGAGAAATTGCTCATTAGGAGCAATTTCTCCTTTTCCCACAGTGTTTTCAATATACTTTTACTGCAGACACGTAAAAACCAGGGCTTGTTTGGGAAAGGGTTAATTGAGCAAAGTCCATTCTTTTTGCTGAGTTGAGTCTTAAAAATAATGTCTATTCAGGATTTGTGATTGTTACATAAATCTGTTGTTAGTAAAATGTGTCTCGCATAATACATTCAAATTAAGTCAGAAAATGATTCTACTGGTGGATTTAACCTTTTATTCAATAGATATTCATTTCTACACATTGCTTGTAGGAGCCTTTGGAAAACATTGTGGCAAAAGGTGAAATTGCTTGTGACGAGCAATTTCACCTTTTGCCACAATGTTTTCTATACTATTAAAAGGTGTCATATACACATAAGAAACAGCTTCATCCTTGCTGTTATTTAGGGTCAATTAAAGATGCCAAAGAAATGCCTTATGGGGTAAACTGTTAACTCATAACCAAACGACAAAATTTTGGACTAGTCAAAATTGAAAGCATTTGCAGACAACAAAACATAACTCAAAAAGTGTAATTTATATCCTGCAGGATAGAAAACATTGTGGGAAAGGGAGAAAATGCTGGTTCCCAGCATTTTCTCCTTTTCCTACCTCCTTTTCCTACAATGCTTTCAAAAGCTTTCTTTCACAGGGTCATTAAAAGTCAGGAATATGTGGTAAAGAGATAAGCAAAATAAGAAACTTAATATTTTCGTTAAAATTTGCCCAGTTCAATGATTTCTTTAAGTTGCATTTTGCTTCTAACTAGTTACTCTTCTCATGTATTTTCAACTTTTCTTTTTTCTTTGAATGTTCTCAACCAGTTCTTTGCACATTGCTTTCAAATGTACTTGTTTTTTTAACCCTTCACCAGATGACAAGATTCTAGCCTTGTACAAATTGAAAGCAGTTGCAGACAACAGTTTCAGTCTGAATCAAATGCTTCAAGTGTTCTTTGATAGAGTAGAAAATAATGTGGGAAAAGGAGAAATTGCTGGTTACCGGCATTTTCTCCTTTCCCACAATTTTTTCAAGAAGCTTCTTTCTTTGGGGCATCAAAACTCATCACTGTGTGGTAGAGGGTTAACTTTTGCCTTGCATTAAAAAAAAATCAGAATTTAAAACTGTGGATGAATGTACTCTAGATGGTAGTGCAAAATTGCTTTTTGTAATCTCTAGTTCACAATCTGGCCACCCTTGTATTCATAGCCACGTATGATGGAAATGAGTTTAATTTGTGAACCCTTTTTAAAATCAATCCCACGATTTAACAGCCCTAGGGAGGACAGCTTTTGAAAACATTGTCGGAAAAGGAGAAAATGCTGGTATTTTCTTATTTTTTCCAATGTTTTATAACCTACCAAAGGTAAACCCCAGCCTTTGAGCCACATCTAAGATGTTGTCTGCAATTGCTTTCAGTTTGCATAAATAACATAAAGGCCCCTTTTAGACTCTCGGAGAAATATCAAAGGATAGTGAACCCTGATGATACTTGTGTAACATTACCTTTTTTCGCCAAAATCTTAAGGTTTCGACTGAGATTACAATTATCTATAATCGATGTGGGGAAGGAGCATGTTTTTGCCAATCGATTATGGATTACAGGAGTATTAACTGAATATGTATGTTTTTACGGCAATGAAAGGCGATGTTACAAGAATCCCATTGGGGTGACCTATCCTTAAAGCTTTACCAAATGATAAAATGTTGGACTAGTCCAAATTGAAAGCATTTGCAGACAACAAAATAAATGTGAATCTGAAACTGAATTTTGCTTTTGGGAAGGTGGAAAACATCGTGGGAAAAGGAGAAAATGCTGGTCACTAGCATTTTCTCCTTTTCCCACAATATTTTCAAAAGGCTTCTACTTCAGGGTTGTAAAAGCCAGGGATTGATTGGGAAAGGGTCAAAGGCATAGGTAAATGGTCTTTTTTGGTCTTTTTTAACTGAAATAAAAGAATTTGTGACCAATGGGGAATTCATATATCACTGTACAATGTTTTGTTGACATTATTTCAGTTTCAGAAAAGGGTCCCAAATCGGCCCAGGGCCCCGAGGGTTCTGTTACCTCCCAAATAGGGGAGGAAGACCGTGTCTCTCAAACAGGTTTGAGAATTACTGCTAAAACAAATCCCTGCTAACTGAAAAACAGCTAAAAACCCCTGAAACTGACCTAACCTGTGTGCTTTTCATCCCTAACAGATCCCCTGTTGTTTTGTTTTAGCCCAATACCACACAATCCCTACTTTTGAAGCCCCTGAGAAAGAAGAATTTTGAAAACACTGTAGGAAAAGGAGAAAATGCTGGTAACCAGCATTTTCTCCTTTTCCCACAGTGTTTTCTACCCTTCCAAGAACAGATTTCAATTTTTCAGTCACCTTTATTTGGTCATCTGCAAATGCTTTCAATTTGAACCAGTCTAAAATTTTGTTGTGTGATAAAGATTTAAGCTCACCTGAACACCAGGGCCCTGTTTCACCAAGGTAGTTAAGAACAAAATTCTCGTAAGTTTTACGTAACTATAGTATAGTGGCATTAATCAGCTACGAGATATATGAAAACTGATAGTTTTCATGTGTCTTGTAGCAGATTTGTGCCACTATACTATAGTTACGTAAGACTTACAAAAATTTTGTTTGTAACTACCTTAGTCAAACGGGACCCAGGTGCTCAAAATGAGTACTTAGTGTTTTTTGTACAGGTTTAAGTATTGTTGCTTTACAATATTGCTCTGAAACAAATGCCGGTTCAGTTAACCTATTACCACACAATCCCTACTTTTGATGACCCTGAGAAAGAAGCCTTTGGAAAACATTGAGGGAAAAGGAGAAAATGCTGGTAACCAGCATTTTGTCATTTTCCTACAATGTTTTCTACCATTCAGGAAACAAAATTCAATGTTTTATTCAATTTTATTTTGTGGTCTGCAAATGTTTTCCATTTGGACAAGCCTAAAATTCTGTCATTTGGTAATGAGTTAATGAATTAACTAGCGAAACAAAGCCTAACATTGGCATTACCTCTGTGCTTTAATCCACTATTAAACATTTTTTGTTTTAGTCCACAGAACACCAAGTGCTCAAAATATATGCTCAAACAAGATATCTTACGCATGTTCATATATGCTGCTATAACACTTACTTTTGATTCAAATCTCACCTTCAGTAACTAAACACATAATTATACATGTACCAGTAACACAAAGCTGATACTACCTGTGTGCTTTTATTCCATGGTAAACTTTTTGTTGTTTTCAAGCTCACCTAAATATCAAGAGATTAGAAAAAACTTTTATGATTACCGTTTATGTTTTCTAATCTTGGAGTATGTTGTCTATGATCTTGTCAAGTTCATTTCTAAAATTATGATCGTGGTTATTTGGTCATTTTCGCCACCTTTGTTGTTTGCAATTGCTTTGAATTTGGACAAGTCCAAACTTTTGTTGTTTGGTAAGGAGTTTTGTTGTTTAGTAAGGAGTAAACGAATAAATTTTTGAATGTTCTAATATTTAACATAATATTATGCACAGATGATATTGGTTGGAAATGTTTTTATTTTGTGCTTGTAATTCAATTTGAGTTACAAATTGTTAGTATAAATTATGATTCAAAGATACCTCAATCACAGTCATGTGGGCATTTTATAATCAGGATTTTATGTATGTCTTAACACATTACCACACAATCCCTACTTGTGATGACCCTAGGAAAGAAGCCTTCTGAAAACATTGTGGGAAAAGGAGAAAATGCTGGTAACCAGCATTTTCTCCTTTTCCAACAATGCTTTCTACCCTTCCCAAAACAAATTTCAATTTTTGAGTCACATTTACTATGTCGCCTGCAAATGCTTTGAGTTTGGACCGTTCTGAAATTTTGTCGATTGGTAATGAGTTAAAGGCCTAGTGGTTGCCAAAAGTTGACAGTCCAGGTGATTAACTCTTTACCAAACAACAATATTTTAGGACTGTCCATATTGAAAGCATTTGCGGACAACAAAGTAAAAATGATTGAAAATTTGAACCTATTTGTTTTGTGAAGGGTAGAAAACTTTGTGGGAAAAGGAAAAAATGCTGGTTACCAGCATTTTCTCCTTTTCCAACAATTTTTTCCAAAGGCTTCTTTCTCAGGGTATTCAGAAGTAGGGATTGTGTGGTAATGGGTTAAAATGCATTTGAATTCAAATCACACTGTTATGTAAAAAGTATGAATTTTTGTCAATTGTCAATTCTCCCCACCTTGTTAGATATTTTTAATGTACAACCATACTGTGTCTGCATTCTGTGTAAGGTAAATGAAGAAATAGTGGCTTTCCAGGGTACATTGAATTCTAAAACTTCAGAACAGACCTATAATCACATAAAAACTTTCATAATTGTGATTTATAATTGAAGAAGAAAATTTTAACCACAGACAAATTCTGTTGTAGATAAAAAAGATGGAGAGGACACAATTGAGGAAGAGAAGGAAGAAGTATCTCTGGAAGGTTAGTTTGTATTTCTGCTTGAACCCTTACCACCCAATTCCAAGTTCTTCTTTTCCTACAATGTTTTCTACTATTCCCAAAATGTTAATTTTTGAATCACATTCATTTTGTCGTCTGCAAAGGCTTTCAGATTTGACTGGCTGAAAATTTTGTCATTTGGTAAAGACTTAAAAAAAAAAAACTTTGAGCTGTTGTTATAGCTCTTTTGTGGCCTGTGTCAGATTTGGTGTAAAATTTTTCACACAAAAGGAACCGCAGTTAACTCTTTACCAAACGACAAAATTTGTGGCTTATCCAAATTGGAAGTATTAAATTTTGCAGACGACAAAATAAATATGACTTAAAAATTGAAATTTGATATTGGAAGGGGTGGAAAGCATTGTGGGAAAAGGAGAAAATGTTGGTTACAAGCATTTTCTCCTTTTCCCACAATGTTTTCAGAGAATTTGTTTCTCAATATCGTGAAATGAGACAATGACCAAAGGTGAGAGGAGAATTAACCCTTTTCCACACAATCTCGACTTTTAACGACCCTGAGAAAGAGGCCTTTAGAAATCATTGTGGGAAAAGGAGAAAATGCTGGTAACAGCATTTTCTCCTTTTCTCACAATGTTTTCTACCCTTCACAAAACAAATTTTTAGATTTTCATCCACTTTTATTTTGTTGTCTGCAAATGCTTTCGATTTGGACAAACCTAAAATTTTGTTGTTTGGTAAAGACTTAACCATATTGCAATGACTATTCTCAATCCTCTTTAACTCTTCACTACTCAATCCAGACTTTTAATGACCCTGAGTTTAACGACCCTGAGAAAGAAGCCTATATGGTAACCAGCATTTTCTCCTTTTCCCACAATACTTTCTACCCCATCAAAGCCAGAAACTATAATATTTCCAAGATTTAATTTATTGTCTACTGATGCTTTAAATTTGGTCCAGTCTAGTGGTCCAGTTTTTCACTTGACAAAAATTTAGACTTGTCCAAATTCAAAGCATCTGCAGACAACAATACAAATGTGAGTGAAAAATTAAAACTTGTTTTTAGAGGGGTAGAAAAATTGTGGAGAAAAGGAGAAAATGCTGGTTACCAGCATTTTCTTCTTTTTCCCACAATGTTTTCAGAAAGCTTCATTCCCAGGATTGTTCTTAGTCGGGATTGTGTGGTAGTTAAGAAGCTAGCAGAGCTGGGTATTCAAACCTCAAGTCTCTGGTGCTGATCAGTGAAAGTTTTGAAACATTGTGAGAAAACTGCAAAAATACTGGTAGTCTTCCAGGCAACTTCGATTATTTGAGCTTCAATTCATGTTGTCTGCATTTTGGAGGAGTTTGAATTTGCAACTAAATGTTCTATATAGAGTTAAGTTCTATATGTATTTTGTTTACTTTCAGGCCAAAGCAAAACAGGTGCTGACAAACAGTTAAGTGATAGACAGGTAATCCATTCATTGGTTTGTTTTTTTTGCAGTGTAATATAGTTTGTCAATGGAGGCTTTATTTAATGTCTATAATTTTTAATACTTGATTGATTCCCATTTATTTTATCATCTGCAAGTGCTCTCAATTTGAACAAGTCTAGCATTTTTTTCTTTTTGTATAGAATTGAAAAAGGGGGAAAACACACACAAAATGATTGTAATTGTGTATATATGTCTTAATGATAAACTTTTTCAGGAGACCACAGACCCAGCCATGCCCCCAGCCCCCCCTTCCACTGCCAGGCCCCTCCCAGAGGTGGAGCCACTTAAGTTGGAAAAACTTGTGGAATCAGAAAGTGAAGATGAGGAGGAGGAAATTGATATAAAGAAGGTATAACAAAATTGCTATGTACATTTAAAGTAAATGATCTTAGGTCTTTAAAAGCTTACCACTTTAACCCATTACCACACAATCCCTACTTTTGACGACCCTGAGAGAGAAGCCTTTAGAAAACATTGTGGAAAAAGGAGAAAATGCTGGTAACCAGCATTTTCTCCTTTTTCCCACAATGTTTTCTACCCTGTCCAAGTCAGAAATCATCATATTGTAAAGATTTAATATTTTGTCTGCAGATGCTTTCAGTTTGGTCCAGTCCAAAAATTTGTTGTTTGGTAAAGAGTTAACCCTTTCCCAAACAAGGCCTGGTTTTTACGTGTCTGCAGTAAAAGTCTTTTGAAAACACTGGAAAAAGGAGAAATTGCTCATAACGAGCAATTTCTCCTTTTCCCACAGTGTTTTCTACCCTTTTTGAGAACTTTCTGCCATTTTCCCCAAATCTAAAATTGTTGTCTGCAAACTCTTTTGGTTTCGAAGAGTCCAAAATTTGTCGTTTGGGAAAGGCTTAAGAAGTATAATGGTCTTAAATGCTTTATATTACAAAGTACATCTATTGACAGGCATATATTGTGTGTCAGATTGCAAGTTGAAGTAGAGGTTAACTTTTAGAGCGGGGTTACAATTAAATGAGATACGAAAATTAACTCTTTATCACACAAACAAATTTTAGACTGGTTTAAATTGAAAGCATTTGCAGATGACAAAATAAAGGTAACTGAAAAATTGAAATTTGTTACGGGAAGGGTAGAAAACACTGTGGGAAAAGGAGAAAATGCTGCTTACCAGCATTTTCTCCTTTTCCTACAGTGTTTTCAAAAGGCTTCTTTCTCAGGGGCATCAAAAGTAGGGATTGTGTGGTAATGGGTTAATGTGCTGAATCTCATTTTTTGTGTCTTTTATTTTTCTACCCTGCCAGATCATTGAATATTGTGGCGACCCCTGCATAGGGATAATTAGACTAAATCTTGTTTTGATAGGCCTGGGAGGATTATAGACTACCTGATGTCACACACGAGGACCTAGTTGGTGTAACAGGTACATCCGCCCAACTTGAAGGCCGGCACCCACCACTGCCCGGATTCAAAGCCCCACCAGGTGCCCCAGTCTATTCAGACTCGGTGTCCTTTTTGTCAGCCTGGAAACCAGTCTCTGAGAAACGTAAGAGAGAAGATGATGTGGAGCAAGAAACCAAACCTTCAAAAAGCATCCACCATTTTTGTACAGTGACAACAGAATACCAGTTGCCTGAACAATTCACACACACTGGAAGAAAGTATCATACACCTAGCAGGTTTCAGTTTGCCATGCCTGACCAGAAATACAGGGTAATAATCTTTGTTGTTCGTTTTGTCGTAATTCATTCCCACACAACAAATTTTGGACTTGTCCCAATCTAAAGCATCTGCAGACGACTAATTCAGAATTAACACAAATGAACTTCAGCTCTCTGATAGGATTGAAGACATTGTGGGAAAAGGAGAAAATGCTGGTTACCAGCATTTTCTCCTTTTTCCACAGTGTTTTCATAAACTTGTTGTCTGCACATCCTTGAAGATTCAACCTATGTGCTATGACAAATCACCCATCCCATATCTTGGAATATAAAGGCTTATATAGAAGCTATATACCCAAGTCTGTAGGGGCTCTTTTAACCCTTTACCACACAATGACGACTTTTAATGCCCCTAAGGAAGAAGCCTTTTGAAAACATTGTAGTAAAAGGAGAAAATGCTGGTAACCAGGATTTTCTCCTTTTCCCACATAGTTTTCTATCCTATCAAAGCAAAATTGCACCATTTGAGCCACTTTGAAATTGTCATCTGCAATTGCTTTCAATTTGGACCAGTCTAAACTTTTGTCATTTGATAAAGAGTTAAAACCCAGGAATTTTGGGTAAAGATATTAATTCTTACAATACAATTCTGTCATTTTATGACCTTAAGAATAAGGCTCTTAACCCTTTGCAACAGAATCAAGAGTTTAACTCATTACCAAACGACAAAATTTTAGGCTTGTCCAAATCGAAGCATTTGCAGACAACAAAATAGATGTGACTCAAAAATGGAAAAAATTTTTTAGGAAGGGTAGAAAACATTGTGGGAAAAGGAAAAAATGCTGGGACCAGCATTTTCTCCTTTTCCCACAATGTTTTCAAAAGGCTATTTTCTCAGGGTCGTTAAAAGTCGGGATTGTGTGGTAAAGAGTTAAATCTGTGAGAAACAAAGGATATTGTACATATGGGAACAAGACAGTTCCCCGACAAGACAGTTCCCCGACACAACTTTTGGAGACAGTTCCCCGACAGATATGGAGACAGTTCCCAGACACTTATGAAGACAGTTCCCCGACACTTTTGTTTCATGGAAAATGACCTTTTATACTGTAGAATTAACAAAATTATAACTGATAATCATGAGAAATTGAAATAATCGTGGATAATTGATGTTGTGATCGAATTATCTGTACCCTGTGAAGAAGATCACTATAGGCCTATATAAAATGACGCGTAGTTAGTGTCTCAGGGATGAATTCACAACGAATCACAACTGTATTGAACATAAGAGAATTTTAAGGGGACTTTTAGCCAGCATCAAATTTGATATAACAATAGAAAGTATTTTGTGTTGATTCTATAACGTCTTTAAATAATTTGTAGTTTAGTTATGTGCTTTCCCCTGTTTTATAATAATAGGCCTACAGAAGAGAGGGCGAGGTGGTGGTGGTGGGGGGGGATGTTACTGAGTGAAAACCTTTTTCTGTTTATCTTATACACTTGAACAATTTTACATACATGTATATTGTAGTTCTCTCTTTCTATATATACAGCATTTGGGAGAATGTACATGTACATGTATGTCGATAACGTCTTGATATTTTGTGACGATAGGCTGTCAAATTGTTCCATCAAACTAAGTTACGTTACCACGATGATCAAATGTACTCGGCATGCAATCACATGTACAACGACTTCAATTAGTCACAAAAGATCATTTATCCATAAATCCTTTATCAAAAATTTCATTTTATCTACGATAATATCTATTTTGTTGTTTGATATCGAATAAAAGTGTCGGGGAACTGTCTTCAAAAGTGTCGGGGAACTGTCTCCAAATCTGTCGGGGAACTGTCTCCAAAACTTGTGTCGGGGAACTGTCTTGTCGGGGAACTGTCTTGAAACCGTACATATTAGACACACGTCACTCATACTGATTCTCCTGTCTATAGTTTGGTAGTCAGGGATCAGACCCACTGTAGAAACCCAGTTAAGTGCCCAATCTGAAAGTTCAAGGTCATTTTTTTTTTCTGTTTAGAATTCAGTAGTAAGGGGCTCACCCCCACTGTAGAAGCCCAAGGGTGTGTGGTGTTGGGGTTGTGAGGTAGAGCATTGGCCTTGTAACCATAAGGTTCCAAGTTTGATACCCCTGAGTGGGTGTCAACTTTGGGATCGTTCATTGGCCAATACATTCAGCATGAGTACTGATGTAGGCTTCAGGAAGCTGAATTAAGAGAGATGAGGTATAACTTGTAAGAGCTTGTTTCTCAATAGATGTAAACTAAATTCGTTTAAACCCAATTAACTCTTTACCAAACAATCCCTGGGTTTTACGGCCCCAAGACAGATGCCTTTTTAAAACATAGTGGGAAAAGGAGAAAATGCTGGTAACCAGCATTTTCTGCTTTTCCCACAATGTTTTCTACCCGTCTAGAAACTAATTTGAGTTTTTGAGTTGCGTTTATTTTGTTGTCTGCAAATGCTTTCTCAATTTGGACAAGTCTTAAATTTTGTTGTTTGGTAAAGAGTTAAGTGCCCAGTCTGAAAGTTCAAGGTCAGATTGTCCTGTTTATAGTTTGGGAGTCAGGGACCCACCCCTCCTGTAGAGGCCAAATTAAGTGTCCAGTCTGAAAGTTCAAGGACATCAGAACAGAGAAGAATATCGGCAGCTGCTAGACGGGTCTTACAGGAAGTGAAGGAGGAGGAAGAAGCTGATGACACATTGGAGGCGTGGCAACAGAGGGCGGAGACTGTGGTGGATAATTTACACTTCTTCTTTATGATGAGCATAGCATCATTAGCTCAGCTGATAAAAGACTGGGCTTTTGATGAAGGATTCATGATTTCTGGCTCTTTAAAAGTCTTTTACAGTCTGATTAGATCTTTGTCATGCACAAAAGCAACCAAAGTTGTTGTCATGGTGATAGGGTCAATTGAAAGCATTGGCAGACAACAGAATTAAACTGACTCAAAAATTGAAATTTGTTTTGAGAAGGGTAGAAAGCATTGTGGGAAAAGCAGAAAATGATGGTTACCAACATTTTCTCCTTTTCCCACAATGATTTCAGAAGTCATGAAAACCAGGGATTGTTTGGTGAAGAGTTAAAGTGCCCCAATATACATTTGAAAACCCAATGGATTAAGTTTTAACAAACAACAAAATTATGGACTTGCCAAAATTGAAAGCATCTGCAGATGAGAAATGTGACTTTAAAATTTATCTTGGGAAAGGTAGAAAGGTTACCAGCATTTAATCCACATCCCACAGTGTTTTCAAAAGGCTTCTTCTCAGGGTCTTTAAAAGTTAGGATTGCATGGTAAAGGAATGACTCTTCACCACAGAATCCTGTGTTTTAACAATCCTGCAGCAGTAAAATTTTAAAACAGTGTGGAAACTGTAAAAACTGTAGCTCCTTTTCCGACAATGCTTTCTAAACTTTTTGGATAAACTTCAATGATTAAGTTATATTTAATTTGTAGTCTGCCACTTCTTCTGAATTCTGATGCATCAAAGGGTTTTTGTTTTGTTTATATTTGTAAAGAATTATCTCTTCACTACACAACTCCAACTTTTAACGGTTCCTAAGAGCCTTTTTGAAAACAATCTGGGAAAAGGAGAAAATGCTGGCAACTAGCATTTTTCTCTTTTTTCCCAACAGTATTTTCTACTCTTAAAGGATCAAATTTCATTTTTTCAGTCATCTTTTTTTCATTGCCTGCAAATGCTTTCAATTTGGACCAGTCTAAAATTTTTTCATGTGGTAAAGAGTTAATGTAAGATTGTTTTTAACTGTCTTACAGTTTGAGGATCCTAAATCTAAAGTGACAGCAGAAGGTAATTTTGTTCCCATGACCACAGATGAATCTCGTCTCTACTGGACACCAGCCCCACCCAAACTTGATGTGGCACCTGCCAAAGTGAAAGATATTCTTTTCCCAGAATACCAGGTATTGATTTTTATGCTCCCCGAAGGGCGAGCATATAGTCGCCACTTCGTCTGTCCGTCTGTCTGTCCGTCCGTCCTTCCGTCCGTCTGTCCGTCCGAAGCGATTTCTCCACAACCCTTGGACCAAATTGGATGAAACTTCATATATGAACTCCTTGGGGTAATGCGCCGATATACTTTTCCCGGATTTTCAATTTGACCCCGTGTCATGGAAAAAAGGGGCTTAATGCAAAATTGCAATTTTTACCAATATCTCATTCAGTTTTTGTCAGAATATCATGAAACTTCATGGTTATATTGTTTATGGAAAGTCTTAGCATGTGCCCTTGCTATTTTTTATCTGGGCATTTTTTAAGTTTACGTTCTGTCATGGAAAAAGGGGGCTTCTTGCAAGATTCCAATTTTTACTAATATTTCATTCAGTTTTGGTCAAAATTTCATTAAACTTCATGGTTATATTATTTTTTAAGAGTTTCACCATGTGCTCTTGTTTCTTTATCTATGTGTTTTTCAATTTGACCCTCTGTCATGGAAAAAGGGGGTTTCTTGTAAAATGAAAAAGGGGCCCTAATGCAAAATTGCAATTTTTACTAATATCTTGTTCAGTTTTTGTCAACATTTCATGGTTATATCTTGTTTTACAAGTTTCAACATTTGCCCTTTGTTTTTGCAATCTATGAATTATTAATGCGCAAATATGTCTTTCCTGGTTTCTCAAATTAAGGCTGCATCACGGAAAAAGGGGACTTCATGGAAAAAATTATTTTTCACTAGGTTCTCCTTTATCAGTGCTCAAACCTTTGTGAAATTTCAAATCTGAACTTGTTGGAACGTTGCCCAGGTACCTCTCTTCCTTTTTCTCAATTTCAGGCTGCGTCTCGGAAAAAGGGGGCTTCATGTAAAAAATTGTTTTATGTAATATTTAATACATGACTGCTCAAAATTTTATGAAATTTCGAATTTTCAATTATTATTAAAAATTGCCACAAACCACACACCCATTGTATTTATTGCAATGATCCAATACTGTCTTATGGGAAAAGGAGGCTTAAAGGGGGCTTATTGGGTTTATTGTCCTCTACAAGTTTTTGTTGGCTATCTCTAAGATAATTGCCTTTTCACTTCAAATTTTGGGGGGCATAAACAGGATCTTATAGGATAAAAGAAGGGAATTTATATCAATTTCTTATATTTTATGACAAGCACTTGTTCGGGGAGCATAACCCGTCTCTGACGGCTCTTGTTTTATGTATACTTTCAAAATTCTTTGCTGGAATATAATTATCCTAATTATGCTTAGATACAGAAAAAATAAAATAATGGTAATAGTGTGGTGAGTGATTGCTTGTATAAAGTCAGCTCTCATTTACTAACAAATTTAAAAGAAAAAACAATGTTTACTGCAGGGTCCAAACACAAATACCGCAGCTTTTGTCTCATTCTTTTAAAAAATTATCATCAACAAAATTAAAAGAAAATTGTGTTAAAGATAGGAGCCATGCACTGGCAAAGGGGGGTTTAATTCTTTACCAAAAGACAAAATTTTAGACTGGTCCAAATTGAAAGCATTAGCAGATGACAAAATAAGTGTGACTCAAAAATTGAAACTTGAGTTTAGAATAGTAGATGTAGAAAACATTGTGGAAAAAGGAGAAAATGCATTTTGTGTGGTAAAGGGTTAATGCATCTCTGTGATGCATAATACTATACAAGTTAGCACAAAAACCATTTTGTCTATAGACTGAATCATGAAATACTCTGGTCTTTTGACAAAAAGTTTTGCCCCAGATCAGCCTGCACAGTCTGCGCAGGCTGATCTAGCTCAATACTTTTTGAAGATGCATTTCAACCCCATTTTCACTGAACACAACTCAAATGCATGTCGAAGCAATGTGAGAAATCTATCTTCCCCCATGAAAGATTTCTTTTTCAAATGGTTGGCAACAGGATGCAAAGAAAGTACTGTATATAATATACAATAAAACTAACATTTTACAGAGACCGACAGTGGGTGCTGTCAGTAGTGAGATGCAGGAGGCCATGGAAGAGTCCTCCAGCAGTGAGGAAGAGGAGGAGGAGCTGGAGATTACAGAGGAAGATCAGGAACAGATGGCACAAATGGAAAGGTGAATTCTTCTTGTTAGAATATATCATAAACTTTCTGTTGGTATAGAAAAATAGAAATCAGACTGCATTTTGAAGTAATGTTTTTCAAGATGAAAAAGAAAAAAGATGCTGGCTTTTCTATATTGAATGCAATTTTGGATAACAAATGAAGTCTTTACCAGATGACAAAATTGTAAGCATATAAAAATCAAAATCCTTTGTGGACAACACATTATGTCCCTCAGATTATTAATTTGATTTTGGAAAGGGTAGAAAATATTTTGGGAAATAGAAAAGAATAGTGGTTAGTAGCATTTTCTCATGATTTTTTCCAAGCCTTTTTCCTTGGGGTTTTTAATACTCAGAATTGTTTGATTAACTCATTACTAAATGACAAGATTTTAGGTTCGTCTAAATTGAAAGCATTTGCAGACGACAAAATGAAAGTGACTGAAAATTTGAAATTTGGTTTTTTGAAGCGTAGAAAACATTGTGGGAAAAGGAGAAAATGCTGGTTACCAGCATTTTCTCCTTTTCCCTCAATGTTTTCAAAAGACGTTTTCTTTGGGGTCGGTAAAAGTTGTGTTTATGTGGTAAAGGGTTAACTCATTACCACACGAGAAAATTTTAGACTGGTCCAAATTGAAAGCATTTGCAGACGAAAAAATAAAGGTGACTGAAAAATAAAATTTATTCTGGAAAGGGTAAAAAACGCTGTGGGAAAAGGAGAAAATGCTGGTTACCAGCATTTTCTCCTTTTCCCACAGTGTTTTCAAAAGGCTTCTTTCTCAGGGGCATCAAAAGTAGGGATTGAGTGGTAATGGGTTAAAGGACGACTCCAAAGCATGGTCCTCTGCCAGATGCCAAGTAATCTTCATGCCATATTGTGTTTGATGTAACAATTGTAGAATGCTGACTAGAAAGCACAATTCCTATGAAGACCTGACAGAGTTTGTCATTGCTGCAAGACAGAGAGAGGCAGACATCAAAGATGGGAAGATCTTTCCATATGAACCAAGAATTGTGGAGAAAGATAAAGATCAGAAACTAACTGAAGGTAGACAAGGTATGAAAGCTCTCTCAAGGTTTCTCTAACTTTCCTTTCCTCTTCAATCAGAGAGTACTTATAATGTTGGAGGATATACATTATACTCTGCTTTGTCTTATAAATCTGCACTTTATTATTAGCTTCTTGTTTCCTGGACCATATAATTTTAGCCAATAAGAAAATTGTGTAAAAATAGTACATGTATAAGGCAATGAGAAAAAATTGTGTAAGAATTCAGCAGCTAAACGGGTTTCTGCTGATTTATGTATATGCACATAAGTTGAATTTTCAGGGTAAATTTTAACTTAGTTCAAACTGAATGTGGAACAAACAGAAAAGAGTGTTTGGTAGGAAAAACTGGAGTTTCATTAGCTTGGCGTGTTAATACATGTACCCACAGTCTAGGTTTTGTCAAAAATATAATTTTTTTGGCCATTTTCATATGATGGGACTCCCTTTTTCGTAAGCTTGAGTTTATCATTATGCCCCCCTTTCGAAGAAAAGGGGGTATATTGCTTTGCACTTGTCGGTCGGTCCGTCGGTCGGTCCGTCGGTCCGTAGACCAAGTTTGTCCGGAGCATAACTCAAAAACTATTTAAGGTATCATCTTGAAACTTCATAGGTGGATAGATCTCATTAAGGAGAAGTGCAGTGCACAAGAACCATAACTCTGCCCATCATATTTTTGGAGTTATTGCCCTTTGTTGATTTTCATACTTAATTTTTGTCCTGAGCATAACTCAAAAACTATTTAAGGTATCATCTTGAAACTACATAGGTGGATAGATCTCATTAAGGAGAAGTGCAGTGCACAATAACAACAACTCTGCTCATCATATTTTTGGAGTTATTGCCCTTTGTTGATTTTCATACTTAGTTTTTGTCCGGAGCATAACTCAAAAAGTATTTCAGGTATCATCTTG
The DNA here is from genome assembly GCA_943736015.1 of Tridacna crocea. Lineage (NCBI taxonomy): Eukaryota > Metazoa > Mollusca > Bivalvia > Cardiida > Cardiidae > Tridacna > Tridacna crocea. The sequence continues at coordinate 12,204,645 of OX031063.1, read as the reverse complement.
AAATTACATAGGTGGATAGATCTCATTAAGGAGAAGTGCAGTGTACAAGAACCATAACTCTGCCCATCATATTTTTGGAGTTATTGCCCTTTGTTGATTTTCATACTTAATTTTTGTCCAGAGCATAACTCAAAAAGTATTTTAGGTATCACCTTGAAACTTCATAGGTGGATAGATCTCATTAAGGAGAAGTGCAGTGCACAAGTACCATAACTCTGCCCATCATATTTTTGGAGTTATTGCCCTTTGTTGATTTTCATATTTAATTTTTGTCCGTAGCATAACTCTAAAAGTATTTCAGGTATAACCTTGAAACCTTATATGTGAAAAGATCTTATTAAGGAGAAGTGCAGTGCACAAGAACCATAACTCTGCCTATCATATTTTTGGAGTTATTGCTCTTTGTTGATTTTCATAGTTAATTTTTGTCCAGAGCATAACTCAAAAAGTATTTCAGGTATCATCTTGAAACTACATAGGTGGATAGATCTCATTAAGGAGAAGTGCAGTGCACAAGAACAACAACTCTGCCCATCATATTTATGGAGTTATTGCCCTTTGTTGATTTTCATGCTTAATTTTTGTCCGGAGCATAACTCTAAAAGTGTTTCAGGTATTACCCTAAAACCTCATAGGTCAATAGATTATACTAAGGAGAAGTGCAGTGCACAAGTACCATAACTCTGCCCATCATATTTTTGGAGTTATTGCCCTTTGTTGATTTTCATTGTTAATTTTTGTCTGGAGCATAACTCAAAAAGTATTTCAGGTATCACCTTGAAACCTTATAGGTGGATTAACCTTATTAAGGAGAAGTGCAGTGCACAAGAACCATAACTCTGCCCATTATAATTTTGGAGCTTTTGCCCTTTGTTGATTTTCATACTTAATTTTTGTCCAGAGCATAACTCAAAAGGTTTTTCAGGTATCATCTTGAAACCATATATGTGGATAGATCTTATTCAGGAGAAGTGCATTGCACAAGAACCATAACTCTGCCCATTATATTTTTGCAATTACTGCCCTTTGTTGATTTTCATACTTATTTTTTTTCCGGAGCATAACTCAAAAAGTATGTGAGGTAAAATCATGAAACTTTAAAAGTTGATAGTTCACTTAAATAGGAAGTACAGTGCCCAAGAATTGTTAATTTATCATTAATAATTTTTGAGTAATTACCCTTTGTTCGTTTTTACATTTTGAACGTAAGAGTTTATAATCACATTGGATGCCATTAGGGGGGCATACATGTTTTACAAACATCTCTTGTTTTCTTTTACCAAAAAGAGCAAAATAATGGTGTGTTTTTTTTTTTTTAATCTTTTATTTTCTCTTATTAGATTCAGTCATTGAGGAAATTAAGCCAGCTGTAGATGAACCTCTTTATCCATGCTTTCCACTATTGAGGTTAGTTTAAATGTTTACCAAATTACAAAACAGTAGACTCATTCAAATTGACAGTGTTTGCTGACAACAAATTAAGAGTGACCTAAAGATGGGATATTGTCTTTTTTAGAGTAGATGTTGTTGGAAGAGGAAAAAATGTTTTTTACCAGAATTTTCTCCTTTTCCAATAACGTTTTCAAAAGCTCTCTTAGTCAGTCATTTAAATTTTGATAAAGTGTTAAAGGTTTTTTTTCTTGGCGTGTTAGCTCACTTTCTATTCATAAGCTAGTGTTAGTGAGGAGTGTGGTATTATTCTGTACCTCAGTTCACCTGTCTATACTTTCCTTGAATTTCTTTGATCAGTACAATTCACAGTGTTCTTTCAAAGTCACTGGCTGCTTTCCCATAATATTATGGTCAAAACAATGATCAAAGAGGAATTAATCCTTTTGCAATGACTCTTTGGTCATTCTTGAACTTTTAAGTCAGGACTGAATTTAGAAAGCTTTGTGAATACTGCAAATCAACATTTAAAACTGGATGATAAACATTACAGATAGAATATTGTTTGGACATTGAGGGTAAATGTGGATAACCAGCATTTTCTTCTTTTACCACAGTGCTTTCTACCTTAACAAAGAAATATTCCATCATGTAAGGCACATTTGCATTTTTTTCTGCAAATGCTTTTAATTTTGTCAAGTCCACAATTTCATAGCATGGTGAGGAGTTAAAACTTAACTCTTGCATGTTCTAGACGATCCTCCTCTGCCCCTGACCTGTGTGACGAGGAAGATGAAACTTTGATGGTGTGGCAGGATTACAATTTGGCAATGGAAGAGATTCAACGACAGAAGGATAATATCCGCCAGATGAAAATACAGAAAAAACAACAACAACAGGAAGAGGAAATGGATGCTTTTCAAGAAGTTGAGGAAGAGGAGACCATAGAACAGCTGCAGGTATTCATTTTATGCTCCAGTTGCTTTCAGTGGGTCCATTTGTCTTCCCACATGCAGATCCTGTGATAATACAAAAACTTTATTTGTTTATCTCACAACTTGATTTTTGACTCATCAAATATGAAAGCATGTGTAGAGAAGAAACAAAATATGTCACAAATGAAGAGATTGCTTTTTGAAAGGGTAGAAAAAGTTTTGGAAAAAGGAGAAATGCTGGTACTAGCATCGTTTCCCTTCTCAAATATGTTTACAAAAGTTCTCTTTTCAGGGTTGGGATTGTAGAGTTCAGGGTAACTCTTTACTATACAATCATGAATGCATATTGACCAACCATTCTGAAGAACATTAGTATTCTTCATAATCTTATAAGTAACACAATTTCTGATCAACTAAATTGGATTTTGTTTAGTCAGTCATTCAATTTCAGGAAAAATAGGAGAATATGTCAAGGACACATTTCATCTTTTGAATCAGCATTATTTTGTCATCTGAAAAAGCTTGGAATATGGACCAGTCTAAAATTGTTTTGTTTGATGAAGTGTTACAGATTATCTTCACAAATGTTCAACTGGTGATATAGATGACAATAGGCTGATAACTGTCATTTCTTCAGTGTTAGGGAAAAGTCAAGGTTACGGTTACTTAAAACGTACACACACAAAAAAAAAAGAGGAACCAAAATTAAATTCAAAATTAACATATTCACATACGACAAAATTTTAGACTGGTCCCAACTGAAAGCATTTGAAGAAGACAAAATAGAAGTGACTCAAAAATTGAAACTTGACTTTATTAGAAGAATAGAAAATATTGTGGGAAAAGGAGAAAATACTGGTTACAAGCATTTTCTCCTTTTTCCACAATGTTTTCAGAGGGCCTCTTCCTCTGGGTTATGCAGCATTCTTTGGTATAAGGTTTTGTTATGCCAATTCGATACATACAGTAATTTCACTGCTTAGGTAGAGGTCCCTCTCTTATCACAATGTTTTCAAAAGTGGTCTGTACAGAAAAGAAGTTGTCTGCAGATTTATGGGCTTGCAATACAATAGCTTTGATTTTAGAAATTGTTCATTTTTTATCTTCTTTATTTTTGTAACAGAGAGTTGACCCACAAGAGTACAAGCCAGATATTCTTCATGTACATTCAGTCCCTCAAAAGAAAGGTAACTAATGTCATTTCTGTCAATTAGATGGGAGGAATAAAAGAAAAAGACTGTTGACTTATCTGTAAATTACTCAAAATTTAACCCCTGAACTCTTACCACACAATCCTGACTTTTAACAACTCTGAGAAAAGTACTTTGAAATCATTGAGATAAATGGAGAAAGGGGAGTAGAAAACATTGTGGGAAATAGAGAAAATGTGGTTAACAGCTTTTTTTTTTTTAAGCCTTCTCTTTTTGGTTGTTAAAAGTCAGAATTGTGTGGTGAAAAATGGAAGGTTCAATGAAATCTGTTTAAATTATATTTTTTTTTTTGGTCTTGCACCTCCCTTAACTTTTCCATAGATATTAAAGGATTGTTATTTTGGTACATGAATATTGCATGTATTCAGTCTTAACTTGTTACTAAAATGTTAGACCAGTCCAAATGGAAAGCATTTGCAGACGACAAAATAAATGTAGTTGAAAGTTTGAATGTTGTAGTTGGGATGGTGGAGAAGCTTACGGGAAAAGGCGTTTTTCTCAGGGTTGTTAAAAAAGTTTTGATTATATGGTAAAGGATTAAATAATCTTCTGCTTTAACTCATTACCACACGAGAAAATTTTAGACTGGTCCAAATTGAAAGCATTTGCAGACGAAAAAATAAAGGCAACTGAAAAATAGAAATTTGTTCTGGAAAGGGTAGAAAACACTGTGGGAAAAGGAGAAAATGCTGGTTACCAGCATTTTCTCCTTTTCCCACAGTGTTTTCAAAAGGCTTCTTTCTCAGGGGCGTCAAAAGTAGGGATTGAGTGGTAATGCTTTAAAATATTTTAGATCATTATGTTTTAATGCAAAAACACTATATTGTTACAGTGCTTCACAACAATTTCATAAATTTTGCAGACAATAAAAAAAGGTATTTTCTTATTCTCCTACTATTAGCTGATGAGCCTACTCCGGCTGAGCTGGCACTGGCAGCTGGAAGAGCATATGTCATTCTTCCGAAGAAGTAAGTCTGAATATAAAACTCATCAAACTGATTCTATCAATAAATTAGATCTATTTAATGACATAGTTTTATTTTACAATTTTTTCTAAAGGACATATCTTTTTAAAACTTTGCACACACAAACATACAAAGCTCATTATGTCTCTAGAAGATTACAGTAAAGTGAGATACGGGCCACTTTGCTCGATTATGAGACATTTGCCGTTGAAAAGGGTATATACAGTTTCAAAACTAATCTCACTTTGGATTTAAAGTGCCTTTCTTTAATAGTGAAAAATTCAAATATGAATTACATAGTGGAATGTGCCTATGAACGAAAAAGAACTGTTGGATTCTGTTTCTTGCAATATGTTTTCAAAAGGCTCTTTTCTGGGACTGCTAAGTCTTGGGTTAATGTGATGAAGGATTAACCCTTTACGATGCAATGCCGACTTTTGACGGCCTGAAGAAGAAGCCTTTTGAAAACATTATGTGATAAGGGGAAAGTGCTGATATCCAGCATTTTCTCCTTTTCCCACCATATTTTCTATACTGTCAAACAAAAATTGCATTATTGAGCCTCATTGAAAATGTCATCTGCAAATGCTTTCAGCTGGAACAGGTTTAAAATTTTGTCATGTGGTAAAGGGTTTAGTAAACAAAGAAACCAGCAGCAGTAACCATGTAATTTTTATCCATTTTAGAAAGAAAAAGAAGCAGATGTCAACAGTAAGTATGGCTAGACTGGATGATATAGAAAATTTCCTTAGAAAGAAACCAAGGTATTTGAAAAGATCAGAATCCATGATCAGAATACCAAAACCTATAGAGAAGGAGCTGAGAGTACCTGCGTAAGTACACAATTACCATTTTTTCTGTATTTACCCCACCCTCTTCCATAATTAGCACCCACCCCCTACCTAGAGTTACACAGAGTGTTATACTTTCAGTTTAAAAATAAGACTCAAACAATGAGAGCCATTCCTGTAAATTAAATTGTCTCTCTTGCCAGATAAATCCTAAAGGAAACTACATAACAAATTGGTCCTTTCTCCTGTATTCTTTTGTTTGTATCCTTGTTTCCCTTGGGGATGTTGTGATTAATATTATATAATGACAATTTATTATATTTGTGTAAGGTCCCCATGCAATTAAAATCAAATTCTGTTCTTAATCATCAGGAACTACATATAGATTTATAAAACACTTTAAATAGATTTGCTTGAATTACTACCTTAACAACATGGCTGTTCAGTGCAAGGAAATCCAGCATAAAAACCAAGTTATCCCCTTATCATCACCAATGTAATACTGGAGAGGAATCAAGGGAAATAACTGAAGAATGACCTCCATTGTAATATCAGTGTTGCTTTCAATTTGGACCAACCTGAAAATTTGTTTTGTGGTTAGGGGTAAAAATGATATTGTGACACAGTATGCTATGTTCTTTATTACTTTACAGAAAAGTCAGAGAAGGGCCAAGGAGGAGTTTGCCTAATATTCTTGATTTTGTTGACTTTGGCAAGAAGAAAGGTCTAAAGTAAGAATGCATTTTTGTTTTTATGTAGCTTTTGATTTTGAAATTTCTTAAATATGTAACACTGAGTAATGTATCACACAGTATGACATATTTTCTCTTGATTTGATGTATACCTAACCCTTTCCCAAATGGAAAATTTAAGACTCTTGCAAACTGATAGCTTTAGGTCTCTGATAGGGTAGAAAACATTGTGGGAAAAGGAGAAAATGCTGGTTACCAGCATTTCCTCCTTTTCCCACAATGTTTTCAAAAGCCTTTTTTCCCAGGGTCGTGAAAACCAGGGATTGTTTGGGAAAGGGTTAAAGAGCTGATAATGTGTTATGCAAAAGGCAAAAGGCTTTACAATACATTTAACCCATTACCACACAATCCCTACTTTTGACACCCCTGAGAAAGAAGCCTTTAGAAAACATTGTGGGAAAAGGAGAAAATGCTGGTAACCAGCATTTTCTCCTTTTCCCACAATATTTTCTACCCTTCACAACACAAATTTTAAATTTTCAGTCACTTTTATTTTGTCATCTGCCAATGCTTTCAATTTGGACCAATAAAATATTGTCGTTTGGTAATGGGTTAATATGGTAAAGAGCGAGAATAATTTTCCAGCGCTATCTTTTTTAACTTGTAGACAAAAACTATGTTATAAAACAGATTTCAGAATAATTTATTTTACAAAACTTATAGTTAGATTTAAAATGTGTTATGTTTGAATGATGGGAGCTTAAATTTTGAATGTCTGTCTTGAGGGTAGAACATCTATCTGTATATGTTTAATTCGATTGCTTTCATCTTGTGAACGACTTCCACTCCAAGACATATTTTTTTTGCAACAAGCCTCAAATTGCAATTTTCTCCCAGACAAATTAGAGTTGGAACTAAGTGGAATCAGCATTAATGTGTTTGAAAACATGTCCTATTTGAATTTCTGTCTGAAAAGGGATATTGTTTTTTGTCATAAACTGCCTAATGGCATTTTTTTTCTGACAAATCATTGACAAGTTGCATATAAGTTGAATCCACTGTATTGTTTTTAAAAAAGATGATTTTGTCATGTTTTTTTTTTTTCCACAGGAGAGCTGATGACACTAGAGAGTGGGTCAGGGACATATGGAACTGTTGGTTTGATGAGGTTTTCCCTCCGACACCTTCAGACTCTGAATATGAAGAGGAGGAGGAACTTACTGAAGAACAATTAGCAGAGAGAGAGGAAGAGGAAAAAAGAAAGAAAAGGTAGGAATATCTTACCTTTGTGTCGTCCATGTGTTTATTAATCCTTTTAGCCGAGTCAGGTAGGGCAGTTGGTAGCATACAGGACTTTAAGTTTAACCCTTTCCCAAATGACAAAATTTTAGACTGGTCCAAATCTTGCTGACGACAAAATTAATGTTACAGCAAAATTTGTTTCCAGCAGGGAAGAAAACATTGTGGGAAAAGGAGAAAATGCTGGTTACCAGCATTTTCTCCTTTTCCCACAATGTTTTCAAAAGGCTTCTCTCTCAGGGCTGTAAAAACCAGGGATTGTTTGGTAAACCCTGTATCACACATTGCTGACTTTTAACAGTCCTGGAAAGTAAGCCTTTTGAAAATATTGAGCGAAAAGGAGAAAATGTTGGAAACCAGCATTTTCTCCTTTGCCCACAATGTTTTCAAAAGGCTTCTTTTTCAGGGCCGTCCAAAGTCGGCAATGTGTGGTACAGGTTCAAATGAGATGAGATTGTCATCTGTAAATGCTTTCAGTTTGCAATATATATTAACCCTTTACCACACAATGAAGACTTTTAACACCCCTAAAAGAGATGGCTTTTGAAAACATTGTGGGAAAAGGAGAAAATGCTGGTAACAGCATTTTCTCCTTTTCCCACAATGTTTTCAAAGAAAAATCATTTCATATGAGCCACATTGAAACTGTCATCAGCAAATGCATTCAATTCGGACAGGTCTAAAATCTTGTTGTGTGGTAAAAGGTTAATTAGGATCATTTTCTTTTTCGTTACAGAAAAGATTCCTTATCTAGTTCAGTGCCAGAGGGTCTAGAATATATCGAACCAATAACAGAAAATGAAGAGAATTTAGAAGTTATTCAGGTACTTTGATTCTTGTCTTTTTTTGCTTAACTATTTACCTCACAATCTGGACTTTCAACAGCCCTGAAAAAAGAGCCTGTTAAAACATTGTTTCAAAAGGAGAAAATAATAGCAACTAGCAGTCCCTCCTTTTTAAGAATGTTTTCTAGCTATCAAAGACAGAGATTGTCATTTGAGCTACATGGTTTTTGTCATCTGCACATATTAGTAAACATTGTGTGAAAAGGAGAAAATGCTGCTTACCATCATTTTCTCCTTTTCCAACAATGTTTTCAAGGGCTTTCTTTCTCAGGGCCAAATTCAAGATTGTGAGGTAAAGAATTAAATTGTGGTCACAATTGTATTTATTATAATTTTTATCAGACTTAATGACTACAATTTATTTGATGCTCTCCATGCAACTCACTACCAACTGACAATATTTTAGGTATGTCCAAATTGAAAGCATTTGCAGACGACTCAATAAAAGTGACTGAAATTTGTTTTATGAAGGGTAGAAAACATTGTGAGAAAAGAAGAAAATGCTGGTTACCAGCATTTTATCCTGTTCCCACAATGTTTTCTAAAGGCTTCTTTCTCAGGGTCATCAATAGTAGGGATTGTGTTGTAAAGGGTTAATTCTAGACAACTTGTTTGGTAGATATTACAATTCTTATGATAACACTCATATAAAATCTTTTGTTTTTACATTCCCTCTTTTTTCTACATTGCAGATTATTGCTGAGGAAATAGAAAAGATAACAGAGGAGATGAAAAGAGTAGCTACACCCAAAGCCTTTGACTTTTGTAGGCGAGGGGCATTGTATAGAAAAGTGAGTAACTTCATCATTCATAGTTACAGAGGAGAGGGTTTGTTTTTATTTTACACACAACAAAAGAAAAATTCACACAAACCAATCTTTAGGTATTTTGTTCTTATTTTCTTATTTTCTTAACTCTTTACCAAACGACAATATTTTAGACTGGTCCAGATTGAAAGCATTTGCAGACGATTGAAAATTTGAAATTTGTTTTGTGAAGGGTAGAAAACATTGTGGGAAATGGAGAAAATGCTGGTTACCAGCATTTTCTCCTTTTCCCACAATGTTTTCTAAAGGCTTCTTTCTCAGGGTCGTCAAAAGTAGGGATTGTGTGGTAATGGGTTAAGTGTTTCAACTCGTTACCAAATGGCAAAACTTCAGACTGGCTAAAACATGTATATAAACCGTTATCATACAATGCCGACATTTAAAGGTTTTAGGAAAGATGCCTTTTGAAAACATTTTTCTACCCTTTCAAAGAAACATTGCATTATTTGAGCCACACTGAAATTGTTGCCTGCAAGTGCTTTCAATTTGGACAAGTCTAAAATTTTGTCGTCTGTTAAAGGGTTAAGCTTTTCAGAATTTGTGTAACTTGCTGAATCTGTAATTTAAACTTTGAATGAAATTTAGAACATTTTGTGAAGATAGACCCTGGTTGTTGTCATGAAAGCCATTAGAGACTTCTTGTTTTACAATAATTTCAGATTGGCTATTTGAAAGCGGCTGAGGAGGACCTAACAAGGTATCAGTACTTTTTTTGTCATTTCTAATGTAAATCTTGTGTTAGATTTTATATAATTTACAATAATCTGTCCTAGGACCAAAGAATATTATTGCATTCTAAAACTCACAATTTTTTTGACTTCACTTGTAACAAAACACTCACATCTTTTTACAACCCCGAGGAAGAAAGCTTTTGAAATCAAAATTGTAAGAAAAGGAGAAAATGCTAGTAACCAATGTAGGTAGAATTTTTTTTGTCATTGTAACTGGTTTTTATCTATCATGCAATACATGCATTAGATCCAGAAAATTTACAGATATATTGTAAAACATTTTATCACATAACTCTCCTTGTTTTAAATGTAATACAACCATTTTGAATTTTCTTGTCTCATACATGTGTGAGATAAGAAAATAGTGCTGTATTTGGTCAACACTGTAATTATACGCTTGATTTCTAAAACATTGCTGACCTAGGTTCCTAAAAAAAATCAATGTTCAAAAATCTTTATCATGATAAAGTTGTTAATTTAACTATGTTAGATTCAAAACACAATCAACATGTGTAAGTTTCTTCAGGACTATTTTTCGTTAGTAATTTACCTGACAAAGAAGCGCATAGGCTTCATGTAAATTTCCCTACACAATATATAATAAATTATGTACATGTCTCTGTTTAAACACATTATTGACTATAATTCTTGTTACAAAGTTATGTGATAAACAGAATCTGACATTTGTTGACTTTTGAGGTGAGGTCAGACTTTATTAAACTAGTTCACAAACAAAAAAATTATCAAGCTTACCAAAGGCTCGCATAATAACATTTTTTGTAAACTCGTTTAACTCATTACCAGACAACAATAAAAACCAACTCATGTGAGATCCTATATGTCTTTGTGAGATACTATAAGGTACTACAAGATTTACTTATCAATTTTCAGGTCTATAGAGATGGAGCCGTTATTACTGGACGCCTACTGGCACAGACATTTATTGTTTGTTCTACAAGACAGGAAGAAGGAAGCCTTAGAGGATCTCACCTTTATTCTGAAACATTCCAAATATCATGCTGGAGCCTATAGATCTATGTGAGGGATTTATTGTATTTCTGTCTTATTATCTACATACATTTTGGAAAGGCAATGCTTTTGTACAATTGTATCTTGATGTTTTAGTTTTTGGTTACACATGCATGATGCAGTGCTACAGATAAGAGGGAGTGATGGTATTCTAAATCCATTATTTCTCTTCCAAACGCTATCTTGTGGGTACTCATTAGAATCGTTTTGATGAGATGATTCTAATGAGTATCCATAACATAGGGTTTAGTGAAGAACAATTAGTATTTTCAATGTTGAAATCAAAATCACTCCCTCTATCTGGAGCTCTGCTGTACAAATATGTATTTATATGCTCCTGCATGTTGTTGATTTGAAAAATACTGTTCGAAAGGGAGCAATTGCCTTTTTTGCTTCCTTTTATGCTTTTACTTATTGTTGTTATTTCATAGTTGTGACACAGCAAAGTGCATATTTACTATTTTCCAGGGCTGAAATCTACAAGAAACAAAATGACATCACCATGGCGATCGTAAACTACACCCAGGCTATTAAGCTAAACCCAAGGGACCATGAAGCATACTTTGCTCGTGCCGAGTGTTATGAAAAACGTGGAGATATGCTACTTGCTCTGGAGGACTACTCTTCCTGCACTAAAATAATGCCTACACGTGTGGATGCCATTCTGAAACATGGAATGTATTATTTTGAAAACAGGTAAGCTGACATTTAGTTTCATGTTGCTTAGAGCAAAATTTACATCTGTTGCAATGTTTTCCTTGATTTGTTTAAGTTTTTTCCCAATGCCAAGTTATGTCAGATCCTATATTTATTATCATTTTGTACTCTTGCCACAGTTTTTATTTTTTCTTTCACTGTTTCTAGAGATCAAGATATGGGTGGCTCATTGTACAGCATCATGTTACCGCATGCTTTGAGCAATTTCTCTTTTTCCCGCAATGTTTTCAAAAGCTGTCTGTTTGTTGATGCCTCAAAATGAGTATCTATGGAGTAAAGGGTTAAAGAGACAAGACTGTTGAAACACTTTGTTAGAAGGAGTAAATGCTTGTATCTGGCATTTTCTCCATTTCCCACAATGTTTTCTACCTGTTCTTAGACAAATTGTGTCTCTAGATACACTTATCATTTGTTGTCGGCAAATGTTTTCAATTTGGGCTAGTCTTAAATTTTGTCATTTGGTAAAAAAATAAAGGGAAAAAATAGTTCACTTTGATTTTATTTTCCTTTCTTTCAGTTTTCTTTTAAGATATTTACCAGTTTTATCTTTTACCAGATGACAAAATGGAAGCCTTGCCCAAATTGAAAACATCTGTAGAAAACAACTTCAGTGTGGTTCAACTGGTGCTATCTTGCTTTGATAGGGTAGAAAACATTGTGGAAAAAGGAAAAGATGCTGGTTAGCAGCATTTTCTCTTTTTCCCTTAATGTTTTCAAAAGGCCTCATCTTTAAGGTAAAAAACTAGGATTGCTTGATAATATGGTTCTATTTTGCTTTAATACGGTAGAAAATATTGTGGAAAAAGGGAAAAAAAATGCTGGTTACCATCAATATCTCTTTTCCCTCAATGCTTTTAAAAGGCCTCTTCTATAAGGTCTTGAAAACCTGGGATTCTTTGGTAAATGGTTACTCATGATTTTGTGTTACATAATTTTTCCATTCTACTTTTTTGCATACTTGTTTTGTTTTTTCCTACACAGGAGCTGGAACAATGCTATAAATGATTTCACTGACTTGCTGAGAGTTGATCCACTGAATGCCTCCGCACGTGTTTTACGTGGACGTGCATATGCTGCCATGGGACAATGGAGCCCAGCCGTGGAGGACCTGTCGGCAGCAATACATCTGGATCCAAATCATTGGGAGGCATTTTACCATAGAGCTTGTATTCTTAGAAAGTATGTATGATAACTAAATAATAACTTCGGCCTCTTCCAGTCAACCATTTTTTGTTAGCTCTACTGGCTGAAAGCCGGCTGACCTGGGTTGATAGTTTTAGAGGATGCATCAAGCCTCCCCTTTTCACAGAACACAGCTGACATCTATTCCACCCACACACAGCTTCCTTCCAGACAAACTTGTGGTTCTGCCACTGATTGGTTAGCTCTTTACCAAACAACACAATTTTAGACTGGCTCAAATTGAGAGCATTTGCAGACGACAAAATAAATGTTACTAAAAATTTGAATTTGATTCAAGAAGGGAAGAAAACATTGCGGGAAAAGGAGAAAATGCTGGTTACCAGCATTTTCTCCTTTTCCCACAATGTTTTCAGAAAGGCTTCTTTCACAGAGGTGTTAAAATTTGGGATTGTGTGTTAACTCATTACCATATGAGAAAATTTTGGACTGGTCCACATTGAAAGCTTTTGCAGATGATAATATAAAGGTGACTGAAAAATTGAAATTTGTTCTGGGAAGGGTAGAAAACACTGTGGGAAAAGGAGAAAATGCTGGTTACCAGCATTTTCTCCTTTTCCCATAGTGTTTTCAAAAGGCTTCTTTCTCAGGGGCGTCAAAAGTAGGGATTGTGTGGTAATGGGTTAAAGAGTTAAGGCTTAAGATTATTAAAACTCCAGGATGTCTGGTAAAGGGTTTTTCTGATCGATTGACTTGGCAAGAGATTGTTCATCTTTACTCTATTTTGTAGTAAATGTACAACGTAATTTCTTACAGCAGCATGTAATTTTGTTAATTTACAGGGCCCATCCAAGAAGAGCACTACATGACTACAGTGTATCACTGATGATCAACGACACAGAGTCAAATGTTAGCTCATATCTACATAGAGGAATTCTCTACAATGCAATGGGAAAGTAAGTGCTGTAACTTTGTACCAAACAATTCTGAGTTTCAATGAAGGCTTTTGAAAATCTTGTGGGGGGAAAGCAGGAACACTTGTAACCAGTCTCCTTTTACCACAGTGTTTTCCACCCTTTAAAAAACAATCCCTTCATTGGATCCCCTACCAAACAATTGTAACTGCAGCCAAGCTTTAGCACCCATATATGGTCTGCAACGTGCAAAAAGGGGCATTCGGACATTTTCCACCCCTTCAAAAACAAACCTAATCATCCAGGTTACATTGACCTTTTCTTGTGCAAATACTTACAATATAGACAATTCTAAAATTTTTTGGTTTAGTATAGATTTAATACATGAATTCACTTTGAAAAATTAACCCTTTACCCCACAAGGCACTTCTATGGTATCTCTAATCGACCCTTAACCCTTTCCCAAACAAGCCCTTGTTTTTACGTGTTTGCAGTACAAGTCTTTTGAAAACACTGTGGGAAAAGGAGAAATTGCTTGTAACCGAGCAATTTCTCCTTTTCCCACAGTGTTTTCTACCCATTTGGAGAACTTTCTGCCATTTTCATCAAATTTGAAATTGTCGTCTGCAAACTCTTTGAGTTTGGAAGAGTCTAAAATTTGTCGTTTGGGAAAGGGTTAATAACAGCAAGGATGAAACCGTTTCTTATGCGTATATGACACCTTTTGATAGCATCATCAATTTCACCTTTTGCCACAATATTTTCCATAGCAATGCGTAGAAATGAATATCTATGGAGTAAAGGGTTAAGACAAATGGAGACATGACTCCATTTACTACTTCAGATTACACTTTTGTTAGTTATACTGTGAATTTACAGTATCATTCTGTTTGTTTTGTTTCAGGCCAGAGGATGCTATACCTGATTTTGAAAGTGTATTAAAACTGAACAAAGACAATGCATGTTCCCATGTCAACCTTGGATTGATCATGATGAATCACTATGGCAACTATCATAGGTATGTCTGGAACTGTTGGACTTTATTCCACATTTTTTTATCATAAAAGTTCCTAACTTATTAATTGGTAATGAATTTTATCACAGATAACTCCATATCTCTCTGCCAACTATCAAAATTTTAGACTTGTCCAAGTTGAAAGCTTTTGCAGATGACAAAAGTTGCACAAATTATAAAATTTGATTTTCTCCTTTTCCCACGATATTTTCAAAGGTCCTTTACCTTAGGGTGGTTAAGCCTTGGCTATTATTTAAACATATTTATTTTACATCGATTGAGAAACAAGTTCTGACAACTTATGCTAATCTCTCTCGATTCTGCTTCCTGGGAACTACACCAGTACTCGCGCGGAAAGTGTGGGCCAATGAAAAATCCCAAAGTTGACACCCGCTCCCGGGTATCGAACTCAGGACCTTTAGGTTATGAGGCCGACGCTCTACCTCACGACCACGGACACCACTAATTATTGATGCTTAAGTAAGCTGAGCATAAAAGTTTTTAGTAATTTTTATAAATTTGTTTATTAATGTAGTCTACCTCTACACAAATTTTAGATTGGTCCAAATTGAAAGTGCTTGGGGAACAGAAATGAAAAAAGGGCTCAGTTACAGAGTTTTTACTTTAACTCTTTACCACACGAGAAAATTTTAGACTGGTCCAAATTGAAAGCATTTGCAGACCACAAAATAAAGGTGTCTGAAAAATTAAAATTTGGTATGGAAGCTAACATTTTCTCTTTCTCCCACTGTGTGTTCAAAAGGCTTCTTTCTGAGGGTCGTTAAAAATCCAGATTGTGTAGTAAAGAGTTCAAGGGTAGAAAACATTGTTGGAAAGGAAGAAAGGGTAGATTAACAGCATTATTCTCACAACATTTCATGATTCGTCACAGTCAAGGTTGTATAGTAATTAATAGGATTAATTTATAACAGACAACAAAACTATAGACTTGAACTAATTGAAAGAAATTGCTGAAGATGATATATAATACATGTAATTGGAAAAGGAGGAAATACTGAAAAGACCATTTCTGACAGCCTGCCTTCTTGAACAGGACAATTAAAAAGCAGGATTACTGGGTAAACGTTCAAATTTGGTAAATATTTCACTTTCAGGGCCATTAAGAGATTCAGTTCAGCCATCAAAGTGGACCCAACCTATGTCAGGGCTTATGTCTGTAGGGGTGAGGCTTATCATAAAATACATGAGGTAAAATTTCCCTTGTTCTTGTTTTCCCATTCAACCCTTTTGCCTCATAAATGCCAATTTGAGGCTCTTCCATTTCAGCAGCAAATAAAGATATGATGTCAAAAATATGGACAAATAAGGGTACATATACCTGATGGAGTGGAAAACATTGTAGGAAAAGGAGAAATTGCTCGTTCCCACATGTTTTTAAAAGCTGTCTGTTGTTGTTACGTCAAAATGAGTATCTATGGAGTAAAGGGTTAACTCTTTACCAGATGACAAAATTTTAGACTCGTCAAAATCGAAAGCACTTGCAGAAAACAAAATAAACATGACTCAGAACTTAAAATTTGATTTTAGAAGAGTAGAAAACATTGTAGGAAAAGGGGAAAATGCTGGTTACCAGCATTTTCTCCTTTTCTCACAATGTTTTCAGAAGGCTTCTTTCTCTGCGTCATTAAAACCAGGGTTTTTTTGGTAAAGGGTTAATTCAGATTTAGATAAAAATGAAGTGCTTTTCTTTGCATCCTTTCCCAAAATGTTCTTTTATGCCTTTGCCATGAACTGGTTATAATAGATTAGTATGAGAAATAAGTGATACAATTTATTTTGTGTGGTACTTTCAGGATTGAATTTTTGTATGATAACAATACTAAAATAAATCTATCCATACACTTTCAGACCAGACTGTCTCTAAGGGACTTTACTAGAGCTATCCACTTACGCCCTGATGTTCATCATTATTACATGTACAGGGTAGGTATTGTTTTAATTCATCTAACCCTTTCCCAAACTTTCAGACTCCTCAAATTCAAAGCATCTACAGACAACAGATTCAATGTTGGTACAAAAGCACTTGCAGATAATTGACCAATAGCAAAAGGTTTTGGTCCATATTAACTTATGTGGACTGTGCGGGCTGAGATGCTTTGAGTCTTTTTGCATATGCTTAACTCTTTACCAAACAACAAAATTGTAGAATGGTCCAAATTGAAAGCACTTGCAGACGACAAATTATATGTAACTCAAAAATTGAAATTTGTTTCCAGCAGGATAGAAAACATTGTGGGAAAAGGAGAAAATGCTGGTTACCAGCATTTTCTCCTTTTCCCACAATGTTTTCAAAAGGTGTCTATGTCAGGGTCGTTAAAAGTTGGGATTGTGTGGTAAAGAGCTAAAGCTCCTTTTCTAGAGAGCATGCATTCATGTTCAGACAATAAATTGATTGTGGCTAGATCTAAAATAATTGAATTTATCATCAAAAGAGTAGAAAAGGCTGTTGTTGAAGGTGAAAATTCTGATAGGCAGCATTTTTTTATTTTTCTACAGTATTTTTCCAAACTGTTATTTTTCAGGGTTGTTTAAACCGCTGGACTAATTAGTAATAGTCTGACCGACTGACAAATTCTTTCTCCTTTTCCCAAAATGTTTTCTACCCATGGCAAAACAAATTTCAAATTTTCAGTCACTTTTATCTTGTCATCTGCAAAGACAAAGAATAGTAAGTGGACATAGCTCCTGGAGCAATGTATGAATTTGTACCTTTTTTTTTTCAGGGTCAGTTGTTGCTAGAACTGGGTCAACTAGATCTTGCTGCATTTTGTGTCAGGTAAATTGTCCTTGTTTTATAATGTTGGTATTTTGACACAAATTGTAGACAACAAAGTTCATATGGCACAAACGATGAAATTTGTATGTGATAGTGCAGAAAACATTGTGGGAAAAGGAGAAAATGCTGGTAACCAGCATTTTCTCCATTTCTCACAAAGTTTTTAAAAGGACTACATCTTAGAGTCATTAAAAATTTGGGATTTTGCGGTATTTTGTGTCATTTGGTACAGAGTTAAGCAGCATTTTCTCCTTTACCCACAATGTTATCAAAAGCCTTCTATTCCAGGGTCAAGAAAATCTGGGATTATTTGGTAATGTGTTATTATAACAAACAAGTTTTATGGTCTTGTTACCACTTTAAAAAAAAATGCTTCTGCCAAAATTGATAGGAATTGATACACTGAGAAAGTATTGTGACAAAAGGAGAAACTTGTGTCTCCTTCTACCAGCTCTTCTTCAAAAACAGTGCACAGCAAGTGAAGTAAGTCATTGGCAGGTTATGATAATGTTTCATTATTTGTTTTCAGACAAGCTTCAGAGCTGGCTGGCAGGGAATCCAGTGTAGGGCAGAGACCTACACAACAAGCTGTCGTCCATTCCTTCCTTAATAACTATGATAAGGTAAACATGTACACATACTTTGATTATATATTTTTAGAGAAATGCATCACACAGGGATAAAATGTCATATATCGTAGAAAAGAAAAAATGTATCTACACTGTATGAAATACAATTCCAAATATGGCATGGTGATGTATGTACAGCATGATATTCATACACTATTCTTAAAAAGACCAAAGCTAACCCTTTACCACACAATGACGACATTTAACTCTCTTGAAAGAGAATGCTTTTGAAATCATTGTGGGAAAAGGAGAAAATGCTGAAACTGCCGTCTACAAATGCTTTCAATTTGGACAGGTCTGAAATTTTGTTGTGTGGTGAAGGGTTAAAGATTAATTACTACTACTAAATTACTAATTAGTAAAGGTAAACAGTTACTCATTTTATTTGTATACCATTTTCAAATAACATGTCTCACAATGTCTTCTACTCTGTCAAGAACAAAAATCATCATTTGGGCAACTTAGTTGTTCCTTTTAAATGCTTTCATTTTGTCTAGTCCAAAATTTTATCGTCTGGTAACAACTTAGTTGTGGCTGAGATGATAGTATTTTTCTGTGAAAGGACGGAAACCAAAGTCTGAAAAGGAGAAAATGCTGTAAGTCAGTTTTCCTTTTCCAATAATGCTTTCAAAAGCCTTCTCTCTCAGTTCTGCTGAAATAATGTAACATGTAGACATGTAGAGTTATATGACAAAAGTTTGTCCTAAAAATAGGTTTCAGTCCTATTCCTTAATTATTCTGCAAGAGAGTGTGTAGATACAGTTTATTTTTCAGTTGTGTGTGTTATTTCATCAGATTGCAATACATGCATTGGATCCAAAAAATTTACTGGTATTTAATAAATTCCGATATCATCTGTTCAATTTCTTTTTTGCTTTATACATGGACCGTATTTGTTTCAGGCCATTGATGCTTTACGGAACGCTACAAGAACCAAGCCAGTTCCTGGAATGTACATGTTGTTAGGAAAAACACAGATGAAAGCCAAAAGGTTTAGTGATGCAGCAGACAGCTTTAACCTTGCCCTAGACCTTTATGTAAGTACAGTAAAACTTGTGTCTAAAGACCACCAAAGGGAAGTTAAGAAAGGTGGTCTATTTGGAAAGGTTGTCTATTTGGAAAGGTAGTCTTTAAACACAGGTTTCTTAAAGTTAAATTAGGAGATGCTTGTTTGGTGTTTACCACCATCTTCAACATTATTTCGGTTATATTGTTGTGGCCAGTGGACGTATCTTTGCCTTCTTTGAGATTCTCTTTCCAGGATTCCAGGACTTTAAATAGTATTTTTCCCAAGCCACTGGCTGCTTTCCCATGTAACCATTAAGATGTTAAAAGCATAACCCAGATGACATAATTCTAGATGTCCAAATTGGAAGCAATGCAATGGACAAGGAAGATGTGGCCTGATTGGGAAAATTTGTTTTTTTGCGAGGGAAGAAAATGTTTTAAGAAAAAATTGATTGATTATTTAATACAGATTGTCTAATGAACAGGTGCCACCATGTTGTATAGATGAAATTTCCAGCATTATTAACGACAGCTCAGGGTTTTTTTTCCCATACGTCTTCAATTGATATGGCTCAGGCTGCAATTTTTAATCTTACGATATTGTGTTTGATTTTCTTTTTTAATGCCTTGAAAAACATTTTCATGAGCATGTAGTGTTTGTTTGGTCTGTCCATCTTTCATGTTCAGACCAAATGTTAAATACCTAGCTTGATAAAAGATGAGACTTAGTAAGATTTGTAAGGCATATTTGTACATTATTTCATATGATTTTCTTTTTTTTTTTGGTTGTATTGCAAAGTCGTTGTATTTGTTTGATAACTACATATCACAGTTCTTTGATGATATTGAATTGTTAAAGGTTAAAATACTTTGAATGTTCAATGAATGATGTAAGATATCTGACATTCTGATTTTGTATATAGAGAATGATGGTAAATACTTGCACACTATTGGGTAAAAGCACAAACATGTATGAAAACTGAAGACATAAACTATGTAGAGGTTGCACTTGTAATGACACTGTTTAACTCCTTACCAAACGACAATATTTTAGGTCTGTCCAAATCGAAAGCATTTGCAGACTACGAAATAAAAGTGACTGAAAATTTGGAATTGGTTTCATGAAAGGTAGAAAACATTGTGAGAAAAGGAGAAAATGCTGGTTACCAGCATTTTCTCCTTTTCCCACAATGTTTTCCAGAGGCTTCTTTCTCAGGGTCATCAAAAGTAGGGATTGTGTGGTAATGGGTTAATTCTTTACCATACATGAAAATGTCAGACCCGTACCATTTGAAAGTATTTGCAGGTGATGCAGTATATGTGTCTGAAAAGTTGAAACTTAGTTTGGGAAGGGTAGAAGACATTGTGGGAAAAGGAGAAAATGCTGGTTACCAGCATTTTCTCCTCCTCCCACAATGTTTTCAAAACGCTTTTTTCTCAGGGTTCTAAAAAGTCAGGATTGTTTGGTAAAGAGTTAACCAGTATTTTCTCCTTTTCCCACAATGTATTCTACCCTGCTGGAATCAAATTCAACTTTTGAGTTTCTTTTAGTTTTTCATCTGCAAGTTCTTTCAGTTTTTAAAATTTTGTCATTTGGTAAAGAATTAAGATCGTTCCAACAAAGTTTGAATCGTTCATTGGGTAGTAACTCTTTCCCAAACAACAAAATGTTAGCCGGGTCCAGTTTGAAAGCATGTGTGGACAACAACATTCATTTGGAACAGATGGAGGGATTTGAATCAGATAGTCTAGAATACATTGTGTGAAAAGGATAAAAGAATTGCTGGTTACCAGCATTTTCTTCTTGTCACACAATGTTTTG
This sequence comes from Tridacna crocea, assembly GCA_943736015.1. Classification (NCBI taxonomy): domain Eukaryota; kingdom Metazoa; phylum Mollusca; class Bivalvia; order Cardiida; family Cardiidae; genus Tridacna; species Tridacna crocea. The sequence continues at coordinate 12,183,889 of OX031063.1, read as the reverse complement.
AAAAGGCCTTGTTTCCCAAGGTGATGAAAACCAGAGTTAATTGGAGCAGGCTGAGATTGGACTGTTCATAGATGCAGACTGATCTTGGTCAATCTTGTTTGCTATAGCAATTAGAGGTTGCAGTTAAACAGGGTATGAGTTTCATGTCGGCACTGTGGTCATCTGATTATTGTAGGCTTTATGGATGAGAAGACAAAAGCGACACTATTTAGATGAATCGGTTTGACACATTTTTCTGGGAAATTCAGTTCTAAGTTCTCTCCTGTCTTTCACTCTGTAGAACCAGGTTATTCCTTGAATGTTTAGATATGTATGAAAGATGGTAAACCATATCACTGATAAATCTGAAGGCAGATTCTATATGGAATATTATGTTGCATTAATTTTCCTTGTGGTTGTATTTAATTTGAGCAGCGTGAGAAAACTTGATACTGTATTTCCAAAGACGGAAGGTCTCACATGATGTCAAAATTTTGTTATGCTGCAAGATGTAAATACAAGCACCAGAAAAGTTACCAAACATAATATTCCTTTTATTATATACCTACAACTTTCAGCATTTTACAATCATTGACATTTTATTTTTTAAAAAAGAACGGTAAATAAAATGTGACAATTAAAAGTGTAGATGGTAGTAACTCTAATCTTATGAATGGTGGATTGATATTACACCCAAACATTTTGACCAATCAAATTGCATATCAATATTTGCTTAGTCTATATACAAGATACATAGAGGATATTTGTTATTTTCGGTGAAAGATCGAAATTTATTTCATCGTGTGGACACCATCGGTAATATTTTCACGAGTGGCGCAGGCACGAGTGAAAATATTACCGATGGTGTTCACGAGATGAATAAATTTCGATCTTTCACTGAAAATAACAAATATTCTATTTATTTCATGCTTTTTACCCTTTCTGGGAGGAGCTTTATCAAAATTCAGTACAGTTCTTTTCCCTAGTTCCCCGTGGCGTACCCCTCCCGCATAGCAACGTTACGTCAAGCGCGAGAAATGTGAGGTATATGACGTCATATTTCCCATCTGGTTGTTAGGCACGCGCAATTTACTTAAGCAACAAGAACGTGAAAATCGGTATTTTCACTGGTAGTACCAGTGTAAGATCGAAAAATATTTTCACTGCTATTTCTCGATATCCTACCGGAAAGCATGAAATAAATCATCATATCTTATCTGGAACCGTATTTCACAGTGTGAAGATACCCCCCCCCCCCTTTTTTTTTTGTCGTGTGTGATCTGTCATCCTACAGATTATGACGCATGTTATGATATACATGTGTACGACATTATCTGCCAGTTTTGTAAAGTGAATACATTTTGTTCTCTTCTGTTGTTTCAAATTGTTAAAATAGAGTTGCAGGATTTGTGTAAATGTATTATATTTTGCAAAATGATTGTAAATTGTGGAAAAATTCAAAGTAAAGAAGCCATGCACTGGCTAAACAGGGTTTAACCCTTTACCACTCAATCCCTACTTTTAACGACTGTGATAAAGAAAGGCTTTGAAAACATTGTTGGATCAGGAGAAAATGCTGGCAACCAGCATTTTCTCCTTTTCCAAGGATGTTTTCTTCCTATTAATGGACAAAAACCATCAACTGAAAAACATTTGAAATATTGATATAAATTCCTTCAATATGAGCATGTCTCAAAGTTTGCTGTGTGGTAAAGCGTTAATGCATTTCCATGATGCATCGTACATGCGCCAGACAAGGCATCACATAATTATGGGTCAATAAAATTTTCGTGTAAAATAGACATGTCCAATGACATGCAGAAAATTGACCTATAGCAAAAAGTTTCAGCCTGCATCAACCTGTGCAGGCTTACCTGGATCAATATTTTTAGCAAATATATTGCGCAAAATGTAATGCATCGTGAAAAAGATAAAGTCATTTTCTCAGTTGCAACTAAGGAAAAACCTGGTTCTACCTGTAAGCAGGTGTATATAGGAAAAGTAGAGTGGTTAAGGTACTAGGTAGAGGGTAAGGATTAGAAAAATCTCAAATAAGGGTCTACCGCCCCTAACTCAACAGTAAACACTGACATTTTCATATAGGCTATTTGACCAATCTCAACAGCCTCTGTGGTTTCACTAATACCACTTAATGCCCACTTTTGACTGAGAAAGAGGCCTTCTGAAAACATTGTGGGAAAAGGAGAAAATGCCGGTAACCAGCATTTTCTCCTTTCCCCACAATGTTTTCTTCCCTTACCAAAACAAATGTCAAATTTTCAGTCACTTTTATTTTCTTGTCTGCAAAATGCTTTCAGGTTGGATCATTCTAAAATTTTGTTGTTTGGTAAAGAGTTAATATGACAGAAAGGGGCTGTAGACTCACTAACTCATAGGAAGATATCTTATAACATTGATGTTTTCGGAAGGCTCTTCACTCAATCTCGGCAGCCTGAGTCTTTTAACTGATTACCAAACGACACTGTTTAAGGCTTGTCCAAATCAACAGCTTTTGCAGATGACAAAATAAGATCGACTGAAAATTTAAAATTTGTTTCATGAAGGGTAGAAAAACATTGTGGGAAAAGGAGAAAATGCTGGTTACCAGCATTTCCTCCTTTTCCCACAGTGTTTTCAAAAGGCTTCTTTCTCAGGGTCATTAAAAGTCGGGATTGTGTTGTAAAGAGTTAAATATGAGAGTTAAGGGCTGTAGACTTTAAAACCCGTATTGTCAATTTTGTTTTACAGGTACCTCATCTCATTTACTTTAACAACTTATTACCAGTACAAACATAATGACAAAGTTTCGTAAGTTTTGGGCAGAAAAGGGGGCGGGCACTTAGACAAAAAAAGCATATTCAGTGTAGTCCTAAAACGCTTGGATTGTCTGGTAAAGTGTTAATCCCTGAAGTTCAAAATAAATGTAATGGACATTCTCTGTTGGAACCAAGCATGCAGAACTTGTGATATCAAAGCTGTTTTTGTCAGATCTTTCAAAGTGGCAAGCAGTGTAGATACAAGATCAGACTGCATGATGTGTGCAAGGATTTACATAGATATACGATAAATAGTGGTCTCAGGGTAGAGCACCATCCCCTTAGTTGACAGGTTCTGGGTTTGATTACATGATGATTTGAATCAACCTTTGGGATGACCCAAACACTGAAACAAATACTACCCAATAAGCATATCGCTTATTGGAACTTGGAGTGGGAAATTAGTATAATCATTGAAACTGGTCAGGGTCAGTGCTTATAAAACATTTTCATGCTTACTCAGTTGAGCATGAAATTTCAAAGTTGTGTTGGAGTAATTTCCGAACCTTTCTTTATTTCTGCTTTTCACCATTTGGCATCTTCTTTTTGAATTTTCAAACATCTTAAGAATAAATGCGAGTTTTAAGTTTTAGCAAACACTCATTTGAGTCAAGTTTGATAAGCATTGGCACTGGTTCTATAGTTTAGTCTATTGGTATAATGGGTTAGAATAGTGTTCTATGGTACATCCAGTTTCTTAATGGTCCAAAAGTCACTTAACCCATTTCCACACAATCACAAGTTTTAACAACCCTGAGGAAGAAACCTTTTGAAAACATAGTGGGAAGAAGAGAAAATGCTGGTAACCAGCATTTTCTCCTTTTCCCACAATGTTTTCTACGCTATCAAAGAAAAGTTGCCCTGTTTGAGCCCCAATCAAATTGTTGTCTGCAAATAGTCAGTCTCAAGTTGGAAACAATAAAATTTCCTTGTCTGATAAAGGGTTAATTTTCTTGGTAACGGAGTAAATGATTAATTTAACTGTGAATTGTAAACTACAAGGAAATTTTTGTTTTTGTCATCAAAGCTTGTTAAACCCCTGCAAAATGAATGTTTTCAGAGGTATACTGGAATCTGTCTGTGTGTCCGTCCATTTGTCCATCCGTCTGTGTGTCCTGCCATGTGTCCATCCATGTGTCTGCCTTCGTCCAAATTACTGTCAAAGCGCTGGTGGGGGTACAAAGTCACATTCAGTTATATTTAATTCATAAGAATTCATCTTCATTGTTTTACCTTACAGACCAGTTTAAGAGTTAAAGCTTTAAAAGAATTTTGTAAGTCGGGATCTACTATGAAGAACTTCAGCATTATGAAACAAACCAGAAATCGAAATATTGGGGAAGAAAAATTTTTTCCTATGATAGAAAGATGGATTAGAGTGTAAAAGAGGAATGATCAGAATTAGGTTTCTTAAGCCAAATTAAGTAAAACATATTTTAAGGATAATAATTTTGAATCTTTAGTTTATTTTTGTGTATATGGAAGGAATTTGATAAAAAAAAAATTAAAAAAATTACTTTAATTCTGTAAAATTTAGTATATTAGTGACCCTTGAGAAGAAGGCTTAAAAACATTGTGGAAAAAGGAGAAAATGCAAGTGACCCGTATTGTCTCCTTTTTCCACAATGTTTTCTGTGCTTTTTGTTGAAAATCCCATCATTTAAAAAAGTGCAGGCAGGTAGAAATGGAGATTATCTGCAATAGTTATTGTCAATAAGTTACACTTGTTTCATTTTTCCACATTCAATGACTGTTACAGCAATCATATTCTGTTTTCAGAAACCCTGGAAAGCCCGAGACCCATGGCCTATAGAAGCAGCAGATTCCCATTATCTAGCAGGAATGTGTCACATGGAACTGAGAAATTATCTGCGAGCATTGGAGGCATTTACGAATGCTATCAAACTTAACCCAAGTATGGCTGAGGTAAAGTATTGAACTCTCATTTTCAAACTTAACCCTTTCCCAAACAATCCCTGGTTTCTACAACCCTGAAAAGAAGGGGTTTGAAAACATTGTGGAAAATGGAAAAAATGCTGGTAACCAACATTTTTTTCCTTCTCCCACAATGTTTTCTTCCCTGCCACACATAAATTTTGATCATTAAGTCGCATTCAATTTGTCGTCTGCAAATGCTTTCAATTTGAACAAGGCCTAAATTTGTCATTTGGTAAAAAATTAAAACCTTTAGACCATATTGCTTTGCCACTCTTTTTAGCTTACCTGAGCAAGCAGGAAGTACTGAAAGGTAGCTTTGTATTATTGCGCTGTGAATATGAGAATTGTCTGTCATTTGTCGTGGGCTGTCAACAATCACTTTGTATGCATTCTGGAGGCAACATTTTCAGCCCAGCACTCATACAAAGTGGTTTGAATGTTTGTCTTGATGATGTTATAGCGCACTTTGTATTATGTTTTCAAGCAAATTCCCATCATTATACGCCTGCAAAATGAATGTTTTTACGGGGTATACTGGAATCAGCCTGTCTGTCCATGTGTCCGTCTGTCCGTGTACAAAATACTAGTAATTTTGTGTTGCAAACTCCTGCTACAGTTTTACTTCAATTGTATTGAAATTTTGCACATATATATTAATCATATATTGAAGATTTGCAAGACTTAATTTTCTAGTGTCAACTCTTCCTGATTGAGGAATTATCTCCTCTTGAACTTGACACTTTTTTCTGTCAAAGTGCTGGCGGGGGTATTAAGTTACATTCAGTGACAGCTCTAGTTTGAACTACAATCATCTAAATGGCCATCTACAACTTGTTATGAATTACGATAAGTTTTCAATCTTGTTATTTGATGAAGTGTAAAATATTGAAGTGGAAATAAACATAAAATCTAGGGTAGGAAAATAGAGAAATTGCTCATAAAATCAGGATGTCATTTGTAAAGTGGAACTGTTTTTTGTCACTTCTTAAAACAGGCTCTATACCAGCGAGGTATTACCAAGATGAAGTTAAAGATGTCTAAAGGTATACAAGATTTCAACAGGGCCTTAGCCATCAACCCGACGATATTCCAGGCCTATCTGAGTCGGGCCTGTTACTATGGTATGAAGGGAGGATACACCAAAGCCATCCTAAACTGTAACGAGGCCATCAAACTACAGCCACAAAGTGTTAGGGCCTATCTGTATAGGTGAGATAGTTTTTACCATGTGCATACTATTTGCACAGACTGTAGATGAGACTGAACTGAGGACCTGTTCTGGGTCCGTATTCAGCAAACACTATTAACCTGTTAACAAACAGCAAAATTTTACATCTATCCAAATCAAAAGAACTTGCCAATGACAATTTCAGATTGGCTTATGATTAAATGATGCAATTTTCTTTTGATAGGATAGAAAACTTAGTGGGAAAATGGAAGAAATGCTGATTACCACAGCATGTTCTCCTTTTCTCACAATGTTTTCAAAAGGCTTCTTCCTCAGGGGAGTTAAAAGTTGTCACTGTGTGGCAAAGGGTCAAAGACATCTTTTATCTTTGCCTTCAAGATTTTCTAAATTTGAAAATAACACAATTTCTGATTGGCTGAAACATTTGGTTTAGCGAATAAGAAGTTATGTTACTTGCAAGTTTTAAATGTCTTGGAGAATAAAACAAAGAATGTTCTTAAGAATGGTTGCTGAAGTGATTGCAAACCAGATTTCAGATAAACACAGTTGGATCTCATTAGAAGAATTTCCCCTTTTCACTATACCCTAGTGCAGACTATATTTTTCTATGCCACAACTTTAAGCTCAGCTGTTTTCAAATGTTTGTCTAGGTGATATCTCAGATGGGTTTAAAAATTGCTTACTGTGACAAATGTAAAAAGGCCATCCATACACGGTAGAGGATGCATTTTATATATATGCATTATACACGAAAGTTGATCAGAGTGTTTCTTTTGATAGTTTTTCAGAATTTTCAGAAAGGATACTTATAAAATTTTAGACAAACTTTGAATGCAGTCTGATATCTTTTTGAAATACATTAACACTCACATAAGATTTTCTGAGTTAAAATGTGGTGACTATTCTTTATAAAATTCTCTCAAAAGTGCACAGGTTCAGGTGAGCACTTAGAGTAATTATAACCCTCTTGTTTCTTTTTTTCTGAATTAATTAGCTATTTTTTTTATGATTGAATGACGTGTGTGTATTTCTGCTGTTGGATATCTTCCTGGTTTGGAGAAAAATATTTAAATATGATTATTTCTATCAGATTCTTTTTTTCCTTTCTGTACAGGGGAGCTTTAAAATATCATATAAAGGCCTATGAGCTTGCTGTCAGAGATTTATCAAAGGCAGCCAGTATAGACAGCTCTTGTGCCCTGGCCTACTTTAACAGAGCCGTCTGCTACCAGGAAAATAAAGACTACCAGAAGGTATGACATTTTTCCATCTTCTTATTTAATTTAAGTGCAAACTTTTTATCTCGAAGACCAAAGATTACAATGAGCAGTTTTTCTCTTTGCTCATAACATTATAGAAAAAGGAGAGAATGCTGGTTACCAGCATTTTCTCCTTTTCCAACAATGTTTTCTACCTTTCCCAAAACAAATTTCAATTTTTATTTTGTCATCTGCAGATGCTTTCGATTTGGATAAACCTAAAATTTTGTCGTTTGATAAAGAGTTGATTGAGACATAATCCACCTTTAATCTTTACCAAACAACAAAATAACTTTTACCAATTAGAAGCACTTGCAGACAAGAAAATGTGGCTGAAAAATAGAAACATACTGTTAGAAGGGTAGAAAACATTGTTGGAAAAGGAGAAAATGCTGGGTGAAATGAAATGAATGTTTGCTTTTTTTTTTCTGTGAAAGATCAAAACTTTTTTTTTTTTCTGTGAATGATCGAAACTTATTTTATCTCATGAACATTATTTGAAATATTCTACCAAGTGGTGCAGCCTCTCATGAAAATATTAGTGATGATGTTCACAAAATGAATGAATTTCAATCTATCACTGAAATAAACAAATATCTTCTATTTCTTTACCAGTAGTTGCTATTTTTTTCTGACTTTTCTTTACAGGCATTAACAGATTATGGAATTGTGTTACTGATTGGGGACCAGCTGAAACTGAAGGTACTGATATAATATTATTTACTCACAAGCTAAATGGAAATTTTTGATAGAAAGTAATGAAGAATTATGTCACTTTGTTTGACTGATATTTTTCTTCCAACTTTCGAATTTATAAGCCTTTTAGCTCCAATAGCTGACAGCTATCAAGTTTGCTTTGTTTCCAAGGAAAAAAGCTCATGAACAGATCTGCGGGGAAAAAGGGACCGACATTTTCCCCTTTACTCACAATATAACTTAATCTTTACCAAGCGACAAAATTTTAGACTAGTCCAAATTGAAAGCACTTGCCGATATTTGTTGAAGGATTTGACAAAAACAGGTTGCAGTTTCATATGTTTTGTCTTCATGAGAAAATATCCATTTCATTCATTGATTAATGTAGATGTTATCAAATAATTTATATATTTGAAAAGAAATAGAGGATAATCAACTGGTGTTGTATGATATTATAAATCTGTCACTAGAATGAGGAGTAATGCGGTTGAAAAATGAGTCTGAAGGATGAGTTTTTTAACCATGTCAAACCCCATTCGAGTGAAAGATTTTTAATATCACACACCACCAGTTGATTATCCTCTATTTATTATATTCCTAATTCTCCCATTGTTTGCAAATAATTATCAAGAACAGTAGATCTAGATGTTTGAAATACAGAAACATTGGACAGTGAGCAATATAGGAAAAAAGTAGTTCCAGCAAACATTTTAAAACTGTATCTTCACTAGTAATGATACGATATCATCACTAGTGATGTTATTCACTTGGAAAAACTGAAAAAAATAACACACAGAGAAATCCCAGTAATTCACTGATAGGAATACAGGGTAATTCATTGACAGGAATATAATAAAGTGTTTTATTTATGAGACGTCATACTTCCTTTTGTAGGTGCTGATAAACCGAGGAATGTTGTATTTTGAGCAGAAAGACTATCTGAATGCCTTGTATGATTTCAAGATGGCAGCTGGCATGGACCCTAAAGATCATAAGATTCTGCACACACTTGGCTTATGTTATCACAAGTAAGATAAATTCCATTAAAAACCAATTAGACTTATCAAATGAAAATCTTTGCAGATGATATGTTAACTTTTGGGCTGCTAAGTGCAACTCACTGACCTTTTGCAGACAGTGTAGATCAAGATCAGACTTCACAGAATTTGCAGTCTGATCTTTGATCTACACTGTCTGATTTAAGGAGATATCTGTTGTCCCCAAAATTCCCTTGAAGTAGGAACCTTTCGATTAACCCTTTCCCCAACAACAAATTTTAGACCCTTCCAAACTGAAAGAGTTTGCAGACGACAATTTCAAATTTGATAAAAATGGCAGAAAGTTCTCCAAATGGGTAGAAAACACTGTGGGAAAAGGAGAAATTGCTCGTTATGAGCAATTTCTCCTTTACCCACAGTGTTTTCAAAAGACTTGTACTGCAGATGCATAAAAACAAGGGCTTGTTTGGGATATTAACTGCTAATAATAGTAGCGAATCAGATGTTGTAAGCATCCATCAGTCTAGACTTTGTGAAAAAAAAATACAAGTGCTTGTATCTTAACAGACTTGGTCAGCTAGAGGAAGCCATTAAAACTTTCACAGCGTGTGTTGTCAGTAAACCGTTCTTCCTGGACGGTATGATTGCCAGAGGAAATGTCTACATGGACTTTGGAAATGAGGCTGGACTTAAACAGGCTATGTAAGTCTTGTTTACCGTACTTTATTCATATCAAATGATATCATTACCCAGGTTTTCGATGTTAATTAGCTATTTCAAATTCATATGTCACATAGGGTTGATATCAGCTAATAGAATGGTTGTTGGTGAAAACTGCTGTCAATGCTTTCTGACAAAGACACTGATGTACTTGATTTCCTGTAAAATTCAAATATGAAATGTACGATTGTTACATAGCCACAATTTCTTTTATCACTGGTTTCAAACCTTAACTCTTTACCAAACGACAAAATTTCAGATTTGTTAATGACCCCAAGGGAAAGGACTTTTTAATGTTTTCTACACTTTCAAACAAAAATTTTGTTATTTGTGCAATACTTGGTTTGTCATCTGCAAATGCTTTCAATTTTGACTTATCCAAAATTTTGATATATAGTATAAAGTTCAGGCAAAACATTCTGACCAAGTTTCATGAGTGATTACCTGAAAACCTTGCAGATTTTACTTTTTGACCAGACCTGCTTAAACTGATCTGAGATATCATGAAAAGAAACTTTCTGACTAGCTTTATGTGTATACATTTTACTTAACTCTTTATCACACAATCCTGACTTTTAACACCCCTGTAAAAGAAGCCTTTTGAAAACATTGTGGGAAAAGGAGAAAATGCTGGTAACTAGCATTTTCTCCTTTTCCCACAATGTTTTCTACCCTACTAGAAACAATTTTAGTTTTTGAGTTACATTTGTCGTCTGCAAGTGCTTTCATTTTGGACCAGACCAAAATTTTGTCGTTTGGTAAACTCTTTACTCCAACAACAAAATTTAAAAAAAAAAGCATTAAAAATTGAAACTTGAATTAAGGAAAATAGGGAATATTGTGGGAAAAGGCAAAGACGCTGGAAATCAGCATTTTCTCATTTTCCCACAATGTTTTCAAAAGCTTTCTTTTTTAGGGTCGTTCAAAGTTTTTAAACTATTGTTACATTACAGGCATGACTACCAGAGAGTGTTGAGATATGATCCAATGTGTCTACCTGCCAGGATAAACCTAGCCTATACTTTACAAGTATCTGGTCACTTTATGCAAGCCTGGAGACAGTTCACCACAGCTATAGACCTGAAACCTAGTAAGTGTGTTTTTTCTTATATAGTTACTGTCGTTTAATATGCACAAATTGATCATGCTAGTCAAATTGTTCAGCTGTTTGTGTAAGATATATTGGCTTTGGCTGAAGGAACAATTGCCTGCAGAAAGGGCATTAGCAAAACATGTTTGGTCTGTTGTGTCCATAATAACCATTGTTGCAACTTGTTGGTCATAAAAAGTGTTGTTCAGTTGATACATTATCATCTTAATTTTTCATAGAGATCGTAATATTATGGCTTCTAGTTTCTTAACCCTTTACCACACAATCCCGACTTTTAACACTCCTGTGAAAGAAGCCTTTTGAAAGCATTGTGGGAAAAGGAGAAAATGCTGGTAACCAGCATTTTCTCCTTTTCCCACAATGCTTTCTTCCCTTCCTATAACAAATTTCATTGTTTTTAGTCACATTTATGCTTTCAATTTGGACCAGTTTAAAATTTTGTTGTTTGGTAAAGAGTTAAAGAAAGATCCAGATTTAAGTTGGTCTCACTTATTTTGTATAGTTTTATCTAGATTTACACTTTATTGTTGGCTGATCTATACTTGTCCTTGTAATGTTAAATTAACTTTGTTTGTATAGTTTTTGTTTGTATAGTTTTCAACAACATTGTCTAAACAAAGATGGAAAACATAGTGGGAAAAGGAGAAAATGCTAGTTACCAGCATTACAATTTGTTACCAGCATTTTCTCCTTTCCCACCATGTTTTCTAAAAGCTTTTAATCCCAAGGTCATTAAAACAACACTGTATGTTAAATGGTTTATAAATTACAGATTACAAGCCAGCATTGGAAGGCCGTTCCATTATCAGCCTACAGATGAGCGATACTTTTGCCTCGTACCAAGACATCAATGCCGCTATCAAAGTGAACCCTACAGCAGAACTGCTCACCAATCGTGGAGTCATTAATCAGGTAAATTAATTTCCTTTTCTTGTTTGCCTAGCCAACGTAGTGCAGTCGGTAGCGTACAGAACTCAAGAACAGGGGTCGCATGTTTGATCCCTGGCTCAGCAAAATTTCTTTGCAAGGATTGATGATAGTCATTGCAACAGGATTCATGCAAAAGGATTCATTTCTCTCTCAACGCTGATTATTGTATCAACTATGGTTATATGGAAAAGCAGCCAATGGTTTGGGAAGAATACTGTGTGGAGTGCTGGTAAAAGAAACTCCAGGAAACATGGATAGGTGCAATGGCTACCTTCATATAACTGAAATGATGTTGAAAACTGCGTTAAATACAGTTCGATCAATCAATCTTTTATTTTTATGCTCCCCGAAGGGCAAGCATATAGTCGCTGGTGTGTCTTTAATTGCTCGGTTAACTTTTATCCCAAACATCAAGATTTTGGACTGCTTCTCAAGTCTAAAGTATTTGCAGTGCACATGAAATGATATTTAATATGGTTCAAAAAAGTTGGTTGTCGAAAGCATAAAAAAAGGGAAAAGGAGAAAGGCTGGTCACAATATATCTTCAAAAGTTTCTGCCTGAGGGTCTTTAGAAATCACAAGTTTCTAGAAATAGTTTCATTGAGCTTGCAAAAGATTTAGGGCTGTCCTCATTTAGTATGATACACACCATAAAACAATCTCGGTTTCACACCTCTGAACAAGAAGCCTTCAACAGTACCGGGTTTTCAGGCCTCTGAAAAAGAAGCCTTTTGAAAACATTGAAGGGGAAGGGAGACAATGCTGGTAACCAGCATTGTCTCCCTTTCCCACAATGTTTTCTATTTCTTGGTCACCATAATGTTGTTTTCTGCGTATGCTTTCAATTTGAACCAGTCAAAAGTTTTGTTGTCTGGTAAACAGAAAAAAATGAGAATAAGCTTACCAGCTGATTCCCATTATGTATTTTGTTTTTGTTTTACATTATCATAACCAAAAACGCTTTAACTTTATCAATTACTAGATTACTTTTTTTCAGGGGAGCACCTTATGGCCCTTTTATTTTCTGAAAAAATTGGCAATATTAGGTGTTGAACTGTAATTGTCATGAAATTTATATACTTTTTCCTATTTTTTTTCCACAGTTCATGAATGATCGTGTGAATGCTATGAGGGATTACCAAGAGGCTTTAAGACTAGATCCCCGATACTCACTGGCCTATTTCAATGCAGGAAATGTCTACTTCCAGACTAGACATTTCTCACAGGTAAACTTTAACCTTTAACCCTCTAAATAAGTGATATAAAACTTTCAAGCTGATGATATAAACCAAGGTTTTGTTGTTTCAAAGGTAATTTTTTGGAGGAGAAAAATAACTCCTTATTGGACAGTGTAGATGCAAGACGAGACCTCAGGCTGTGTGTAGTCTGATCTTGATTCAAATCATCTGCAGAAGGTCTTTTGAGTCATGCTTAACCGCCTAAGGATTAAAATATTTCCACATGCAAATGACTGTTTTCATATACCTGAAGGATCATATTATGTTAAGGCCCCACTTGTCTGTCCATCTGTCTGTCTGCCTGTTAGCAATTTCTTGTGTGCGCAACTCCTCCTACAGTTTTCATTGGCATAATTTGAAACTTACCACAATGAATCTCTGTGTAGTTGTGCATGTGATACTTGGAATTTGAATCTTTGTAAGTGTTTTTGATTTTATGTCTGGATAGTTTTGCAAAGGATAAGGAAACAAACCTGAAGACTACCATAATGCCTGATGCAACCCTGCATTTTGATTCTGCAACTTTCAGAAACTATAGTAATACTTATCTGACTTTGATGTGTCAACAAACTTTGTTACTACTTGATTATCAAAATTTTCACATATTTTATTAGAAAAGTAACTAAAACACATTTTTCTTTTATTATATGTATTTTCAGGCATTAGACTACTATTCCAAGGCTGTCATTTTTAATCCTAAAGATGAATCTGCTCTGCTGAATAGAGCTATCACTAAGGTAAGTGTGGAGGTTGCTTATCTATGGAGCATTACAAGGCTATCATGGCCCTCTTGTTATCAGATTGTGTTAGGTCTAAAGATAATCTGTGTTGCAGTAAGTGAATTTATTATACCTCCGACAAAGAAGTGCCATGGCTGTCTGTCCATCTGTCTGTCAGTCAGTCAATACAAATTTGTTGAGAGCAATACTTTATACCGCTCCACAATGAAGTGGAGGGGGATATACTGGAATCACAATGGCTGTCTGTCAGTCTTTCCTTCTATCTGTCCATAGACATAAATTTGTCTGAAGCAATACTCCTACAGTTCTTCATGTTCTGAACTCGAATTTGCACACAGGGTTCCTATATATATGAAGTTGTGCATGTGCAATTTTCATAACCCTGCCGCAGTTTGTTGTGGAGTTATCTCCCCTTTAACTTTTTTCAACTCTTACTTTTGTACTGTACCATTCTGCATTGTGTGACAAAGACTTGTTTTTATGACAAGAAGCTAGTTGGGGAATAATCATGTTTAGTAATAGCTCTAGTTAACCCTTTTCCATACAAAGGAGTTTTAACCATGTGAAAGAAAGCTTTTTTAGAACATGTGAAAAGGTGAATATGACAGTTGTTATCATTTTTTCCTGTGCAAAACAAACATTTCTACAGAAGATCCTACAAGATTGTATGGGAATGAGCTAACTGTTTACCACAAAATCCCTAAATTTAATGACTCTGAGAAAGAAAAGCTTTTGAAAACATTTTGGGGAAAAGGAGAAAATGCTGGTAACCAGCGTTTTCACCATTTCTCGCAATGTTTTTTGCCCTTCCCTAATTGAATTTCAATTTCTGACTCACATTTATTTTGGTGTCTGCAAATCCTTTGAAGTCCAAAATTTTGTTGTTTGGTAAAGAGGAAATTTTTGCTCCATGGAATTTTATTGGTGATTTTTGCCAAAGGACCACACAGTGAATATGTTTTGTTATAGCTCTTTACCACACAATCCCGACTTTTAACGGCCTTGAGGAAGAAAGCCTTTGAAAACATCATGGGAAAAGGAGAAAATGCTGGTAACCAACATTTTCTCCTTTTCCCACAATGTTTTCTATCCTTTTCAAATCAATTTTCAATTTTTGATTCACATTTATTTTGTTGTCTGCAAATGCTTTCAATTTGGTCCAGTTCGAAATTCTGTTGTTTGGTAAAGAGATAGTACAATCTTGAACTGAACTTTCTGTTATTGGAAAAATGATAGGAAATCTTTACCAAACAGTCCAACTTTTTAAAGATCTTGGCTAAACAGGCATTCAAACAAGTTGTTAGAAAAGGAGAAAAAACAATTTCTCCTTTTCGTCAATGTGTTTGTTGAGTAATTCCTAACCTAGTTGGAGTGTCCTGGGCTCCTATTCACCAACCATTCTTAAAAATGTTCATTGTCTCATTCTCCAGGATTTTCTATATTTGAAAGTAACACAACCTCTGATTGGCTAAACCATTCTGTTTAGCCAATCAGAAGTTGTGTTACTTACAAATTTAGAAAATCTTGGAGAATGAGACTGAGAATATTCTCAAGAATGGTTGGTGAATTTGGACCCTGGTGAATCCCAGGAGAGACATAAATAAATACAGTAATTCCATGATGTTACTGAAAACACATTAAAAGTGTTTTGAAATCCAATAAAAATGTATTTAATCATCTTGCTTTCATATAATAATATTTTGCATGTAATAAATTTTACAGGTGATGATGAAAGATGCTCAAGGTGCCCTTGATGATTTCAAGATGGCCATATCCCTGAGTCCATACTCGGCTCATATGTATCTGAACAGAGGTAATCTATATGCGTCTATGCAGCAGTTTGACAAGGCAGAAAAAGATTATACCAGAGGTAAGACTTGTGGTTTAGTATTTGATAGTATTCTTGTCAGTGTTTGGCCATTTGTCCATAAGAGCATTACAGGATTATGTGCTATGGAAGACATTTGCTTGATTTTTATGTGTTGAATGATGCTTTTAACTCTTTACCAAATGACGCAATTTTGGATTATACCAAATTGAAAGCATTTGCAGAGAAAAAATTTAATGTTGCTAAAAAAGAAAAGATTTCTGACTCTGATACGGTAGGAAACTAATGGCAAAAGGAGAAAATGCTGGTTACCAGCATTTTCTCCTTTTGCCAGAATGTTTTCTAAATCTTTCTCTGTCAGGGCTGTTGAAACTCGGTATTTTGTGGTAAAGAGTTAACATTATGTCAGTTCTGAGCAGTGGTAGCTCAGTCGGCAGTGTGCAGGACTTGAGAACAAGAGTTCAATCCCTGGCTTGGCTTTCTTTCCAAGGATTGATGATAGTCATTGTGACAGGATGTTCCTCTCCCTCTGCTGACCATTGTCTTGATAGTAGATATGTGGAAAAGCAACCAGTGGCTTTGAAAGGAAAAAGTGTGGATAACTGGTAGAAAGAGACTCCAGGAAAGCATAAATAGGTGCACTGGCCACTGCAATATAACTAAAATAATATTGAAAAGTGTTCAACCCATTACCAAACGACAATATTTTACACTGGTCCAAATTGAAAGCATTTGCAAACAACAAAATAAGAGTGACTGAAAATTTGAAATTTGTTCTGTGAAGGGTAGAAAACATTTTGAGAAAAGGAGAAAATGCTGGTTACCAGCATTTTCTCCTTTTCCCACAACGTTTTCTAAAGGCTTCTTTCTCAGAGGCATCAAAAGTAGGAATTGTATGGTAATGGGTTAACACCTTACAAGCAATCAACTTTTTTTTATACCCCTTCGAAGGTTGAGGGATATACCTCCAATACCATTGGAAGAAATTTCGTGAAACTTTGTACATGTGTACAATAACCCATTTCGCCGATAATATTTCTTTTATGTTTTTATTTGATGAAAAATAACCAAGTAAATATTTCGGCAGGGGATATCATTTCAACAAAATTGCTGATTTCACTTATGCATGTCCCAAGTTTTACAAGTACAACGTCAGGGCATTGAAGTGTCTCACCCAAGGACACTATCACCTAAAGTTGGTATCAGCCTGATTACAGCTACATGATATACTCTTCACTATTGATTGACAACAGGGTGTATCAAGATCAACTTTGCACTTTGATCTTGAATCTAGGCTATGTGGTATTTTTTAATTAAAACAGTCTTCAAATTATGAGTATTTTTCAGATAAAAATAATGTCCAGTTTACTTGATTAGCAAAAGAAGTGAAAATCGGAGATTATTGTTTATTGTTTAAATACAGCACAGAGAAAGCTTTTGAAAACATTGTGAGAAAAGGAGAAAATGCTGGAAACCAGCATTTCTCCTTTTCCCACACTGTATGTTTTCTACCCTATCAAATATAGATATCATCTTTCAATTTGGTTTCATGCAGAATTTAGTCATGCCATAAAGAGTTAATGAATGACTTAAATGCTTATTTCAGCCCTAGATCTGCAACCTGATGATCCTCTCGTCTTAAAGAGAAGAGCAGATGTGCGTGGAAAACTTGGCAAGAAGCAAGCTGCCGTATCCGACTACAAGCAGGCTATAGAATTACAAGGCAGAATCGAGTATCTTACTAAAATTGCTTGAGACATAGGAGGGCATAGGAGACAAAAAAATAAACTATGATAATATATGCAAAAATGCAAAACAAACAACTTATTTCAATTCCGTATAAACATAATATATTTAGCTGTGATATTTGTTGAGTACTTTGAATTCTTTTTTATGAGAGTTGCAATGAATGGAAACTGTAGATCGTTTTCTAAAGTGATTTGTATTGTTCTTGATTTGTGAAGGTTACAAATTAAAGATATTGCATTTTTACCCCTTCAATTTTGCTTACTGTGGTGGGGAATTTAACCCTTCACCAGAAAATCCCAACTGTTAACTGAAGAAGAGAGCTTTAGAAAAAAATGGGAAAATGACAGCCTTTTCCAACAGTGTTTTCTCCCAAACCAAAGATAATCACATCGTTTGAGTCACATTTGATTTGTCATCTATAAATGCTTTCAATTTTTTAGCTAACCATTTCTGAACAACCATATGTTAACCCCTTACCACACAATCCCTGCTTTCAACAATCCTGAGAAAGAAGCCTATAGAAAAAATGTGGAAAAAGGAGAAAATGCTGGTAACCAGCATTTTCTCCTTTTTCCACGATGTTTTCCACACTAAGACAAAAATTATCATTTGAACTACATTTATTTTGTCGTCTGCAAATGCTTTGAATTTGGACTTGTTTGAAATTACCTTGTGTGGTAAAGAGTTAAAATGACCCTGAAGAAGAAGCCTTTTGAAAACATTGTGGGAATCCCAACTTTTAATCCTTATTCTGGTAAATAACTAAAATGAATTTTTATTTGATTGTAAAAATCCAAATTTTGCTGCTTCAAAGGTATGTTTTTGGGGATAACTTCTCCTTATCTGACAGTGACTATATACGGAAGCCCATGTCAAACATGTCCCTGGAAAGGAGCCAATTTTGACCCCGGGCCTATAATATGAAAAAACTTGTTATAGGGCCATTAGATAATGTTTAATGACAAATTCAGTAGCCCTGGCCCTTGTGGTTTCAGAGAAGAAGATTTTTAAAGATGTCAATTTTCTTTTTCAGTTTTGTTGCCATGGCAACCAGAGTTTTTGAAGGAATCAAAATTAATTCTTTCAAGAAATTCTGAAGATGACCATGGCAGGATAAATTCTATGAATTCTCATCAAATTTGGATGTGTAATTTCAGAGAAGAAAATGTTTAAAATAAAAGTTAACACACGTACGGACGCACAGATGGCAGCATAGTCGGACAGACACCAGGCCATCACATAAGCCTGCTTGCCTTTGGCCAGTGGAGCTAAAAACAAGAGCACCATATACATGTGCCAGGGCTCAGCTGAATTGATTGATTTTCAATGAAAATTCCTATTTGAAAAGAGGGCATAACTGTCAAAAGTACTTTGATGGTAACCTATCTTTGTTGTAAGGATAGAAAATTTGATGGTGAACAATTTGTCCAGATTTTAAGTAAATATCTTTCCTAATAACACCATGTTATAAAATGTCAAAGTTTTTGCGTGACACCTGACACAGATGCCAACAGGGCTGTGACAACTTTTTCTTTGAAACAGTTGAGCTACTGATGTGAAAAATAAATTCCTGTAGACTCTTTACCAAATAACGAAAATGTAGACTTGTTCAAATTGAAGCCTTGCAGACCACAAATAATATGTAGCAAAAATGGCTGGATTCTTCTATTAACCCATTACCACACAATCCCTACTTTTGACGCCCCTGAGAAAGAAGCCTTTAGAAAACATTGTGGGAAAAGGAGAAAATGCTGGTAACCAGCATTTTCTCCTTTTCCCACAATGTTTTCTACCCTTCACAAAACAAATTTTAAATTTTCAGTCACTTTTATTTTGTCGTCTGCAAATGCTTTCAATTTGGACCAGTCTAAAATTTTCTTGTGTGGTAAAGAGTTAAATGTTTTCAGAAGGCTATTTTCTCAGAGTTGTTCAAATCTGGGATTGTATGAGTAAAGGGTGAACTTTTTTCCAAAGATTTTGGACTCATGCAAATTGAAAGAATTTGCAGACCACAAAGTAGTTGTAGATCAAATGATGACCTTTGCCTTTGAATGAGTAGAAACAATGTGGGAAAAAGGGGAAACGGTGTTTTCTCCTTTTCCTACAGTGTTTTCAAAAGCTTTCTAACTGAGATGCTTAAAGCTGAGGATTATGTGGTAAAGGGTTAGCCCATTGCCAAACAATCGCTGGATTTTACAACCTGAGATAGAAGCCTTTTGAGGACATTCTAGGTAAATGAGAAAATGCTGGTAACCAGCATTTTCTCCTTTTCCCACATTTTTTTCTTCTCTGCTGGAAACAAATTCAATTTTTGAGTTATGTTTATTTCAATATGCACTAGTCAAAGATTTGAAACTAAAATCACAAAAGCATGTAAATACTGTCTTGATAGATTATCACTTGGATGCCAAACTATTGTCTTCTACAGACTATAATGACAAAGTGCCAAACATCAGATTTCTGTCCGACTCGGATGGATGTGAACCTTGCTGAACCCTTTACCATACAATCCCGACTTTTCACGACCCTGAAAAGGAAGCCTTTTGAAAATATTGTGGGAAAAGGAGAAAATGCTGGTAACCAGCATTTTCTCCTTTTCCCCACAATGTTTTCTGCCCTTCCCAAACAAATTTCAAATTTGCAGTCACTTTTACTTTGTTGTCTGCAAATGCTTTGAATTGGTTCCAGTCTAAAAATTTTTCGTTTGGTAAAGAGTTAAAATCGTCGCTTGTGACATGAATACAAACACCAGCTTAGTCTTACAAAAGTCTTCAAACAATTGCCTTTACGAGTAAAGCACTTCAAATTTTCCTGAAGCTGGCGAGGAACGCTATTGTGCTAAACAGCTGTCGGTCTGTGTTACAGACGAATCTGTTCAACCCTCACTTTCTAAGCCGGAACTGTAAGATAACCACTTCTCGGCATCTTTTTAGAAGATGCTACAAAAAAAATTTTCGAGTCAAGAATTTAACACATAGACCTCAACAATCTCTCTGTCTGTCATTCTGTCTCTGTCTATCCGTTCTTCCATCCATCTATCCATGAAACCATGATGTGAAAAAATCCAAATAAATCATCATGGCAAATGGAGAAAATAATTCACCAGAACTTCCCAAATGCAAATTTTGTGGAAGATGCTAGAAACAAATTTTTTCAGGTAAGGAATTTAACACACACCCTAAACGATCTCTCTCTGTATGTCTCTTGGCCTGTCGTTTTGTCTTTCTCTGTCAGTCCCTCAATCCTTTCATCAATCTGTCCATGAAACAATGAACGGAAGACACCAAAATCAATCTTCATGGTAAATGGAGAAAATAATCTGCCAGAGATCCCGAAATACCTGGTTTAGAAGATGCCACAGAAAATATTTGAAGAAGAAAATAACCCCCATATCTCTCTCTCTCTCTCTCTCTCTCTCTCTTCCCCTACCCTTCAGAAATTTCTGCAGAAGACAGCTTCTGAAAATATTGTGGGAATAAGAGAAAATGGTAGTATCTGCATACCCTCCCTTTTCCACTATGTCTATCGTCACACGCAACCATTGAAATTATCTCCCTTTGAAATCTGACAAAATTTTAATTTTTGCAAATTTTATGACTTGTTTTAATTTCTTTTCACTTGGATGTTACTCACCATAAGTGGAAGCTACCTTTTCAACAAAAGAATTATTGAGAAAAGGCATCTGTATGAAACCTTGCAAATTTGTAGTTATCTCCCTTAAAACTGGTCCACCAGTCATTTCATTAGGTGGTTGAATTTTTTGCCCTTTTAATACCCTGTACACAGAGCACTGCGCAGTGAGGACAAAGTAAATGAAAGATAAAGGAAGGGATATTAATGATTGCAATTCTTAAGCATAGAGGCTCAGGAAATCATCATGGCAAATGGAGAAAATAATTTGCCAGAGGTTCATAACTACATCTTTTGGAAGATGCTACATACAATTTTTTATTGCCAAGAGTTAAATGCACAGACATCAACCATCTCTCTGTCTGTCATTCTGTCTCTGTCTCTGTCTGTCTGTCTGTCTGTCTGTCTATCCCTGAAACCATGATGATGAGAAACTCATAGAAAAAATCATAGCAGATTGGGAAAATAATTTACCAGGAAGTGCTACAAAACTTTTTCATTCAAGGAAGGCTTTTGTCAAGAGGCTTCTTGTACTGGGTCAGACTGTGCGGTAAAGCATTAAATGAAACAATAAAATTTATCTTTATAGGGTAGAAAACATTGTGGGAAAAGAAGAAAATGCTGATTACAAGCATTTTCTCCTTTTCCCTCAATGATTTCATAAAAATTAAGCAGCTTTTTTCCTTTTCCCATAATATTTTCAAAAGGCATTTGAAATCATTTGAATTGTATGTAAAGACATGTTAAAGAGTTACATGAGATGATGAATTAAAATGCCTTTGATTCATAGAATTTGTCTTTGAAAGGGTAGAAAACATTGTGGGACAAGGAGAAAATGCTGGTTACCAGCCCATTCGCCTTTTCCCTCAATGATATCATAAAGATTCCTATGGTTTAATTGAATATTAATGGGTAAAACCGTCCTTTCTGACAGCAATGCAACTAGATGACTGTTGAACAAGTTTTAAGGGAGATAACTCCATTTTTGCAAGGTTTTAGATACAGGCTAGTTATCATGAATTTGTTTAATGGAAAAGAAGCTTCCAATAGTAGTGAGTAACGTCCAAGTCAGAAAAATACTAGAAATTGTGTGATAAATGGAAAAAAGCTGATTTTGTTGATTTTCAAAGGGAGATAATCTAACCATTCCTCATAGTTACCAGAAATATTACCAACAATTAAATTATTTCTTTGATAGGGAAAAAGTTGACTTTGTGAAGTTTTTTACTCCACACAGTTCCCAGTTTTGATGACCTTGAGAGAAGAAGCGTTTAAAAACATTGTGGACAAAGGAAGAAAATGCTGGTACTGAGTATTTTTTTCCTTTTCCCACAATGTTTTCTAACCTACAGGAAACAAATTTCAATTTTTGAGTTACGTTTATTTTGTGGTCTATAAGTGCTTTCAATTTTGACCAGTCTAAAAATTTGTCTTTGCAACGGTCACTGGAGTTTTATTTCTTTTTGTTTTTTTACCAGCAACGAATGCAACATTTCAATACATTAGTTCACACTTTTGGGACAATGAGACTCTTTTCATGGCCAATGATATGGCAATAATAGACTTAATTTAGGTCTGTGATGTACTATTTTAGCTAAGGTCAATCCACACCATAAATGATTCAGACAACATGGTACGCTTGTTACAATTTTCCATCATGCAGAAAACACGTTGAAAGACCAGAGCATTACATGACATTCTCCTTTTTTGGAATTTCAAAGCCATAAGAACATATGATTACAAATAATGACAAGTTTACCTGTTTTTTGTTTTTTTTTTCATCCGACATCCTCAGAAACAGAAGACCAACACAACATTTTCTCGTCAGAGCCATTGGCTCTGAATGTGAAGAATCCTACCCATGATAAAGACTTCAAGAAAACATTGTGGCACTTCAAGAAAATCATTTATATCCCAAAGGTTCTCAAATACCTCTTTTTCCTTGAACTCTTTACCACACAAATCCAACTTTTAACAGCCCTGAGAAAGAAACCTTTGGAAAACATTGTTGGAAAACAAGGAAATGCTGGTAAGAGTTAAAGAGACAGTGTTTGAAAACATTGTGGGAAATCTTGCTATCTTTCTTTCTCCCTAAAGAAGATAGAATTTGGAAACATTGTGTGAAACAGAAAATACTGGTATAAGCATTTTCTCCCTTTCATTCAATGATTTCATAAAGATTAATCAGCATTTTCTCCTTTTCCTACAATGTTTTCAAAATGCTTTTGTACTGGGTTGAATTGTATGTAAAGATGTGGTAAAGAGATAAATGAGATGATGAATTAAAATGCCTTTGATTGATAGAATTTGTCTTTGATATGGTAGAAAACATTTAGGAACAAGGAGAAAATGCTGGTTACAAGCCCTTTCTCCTTTTTTCTCAATGATTTCATAAAGATTCCTTTGGTTAAATTGAATATTGCAAGGTTTTAGATACAGGCTAAATATCATGAATTTGTTCAATGGAAAAGAAGCTTCCATTAGAGGTGAGTAACGTCCAAGTAAGAAAAATTCAAGAAATTGTGTGATAAATCGAAAAAAGCTGATTTTGTTGATTTTCAAAGGGAGATAATCTGACCATTCTTTATTTAAACCCTTTCCCAAACAATCCCTGGTTTTTACGAGTCAGAAATAGAAGCCTTTTGAACACATAGTGGGAAAAGGAGAAAATGCTGGTTACCAGCATTTTCTTCTTTTCACACAGTGTTTTCTACCCTATCATGTAGAAAAATCATCTTTTTAACAACGGTTAAGTTGTCATCTGCAGAATCCTTTCAGTTTGGTGTGGTCTAAAATTTGCCGTTTGGGAAAGGGCTAAGAAGAAAAATTTCCAAAGAAAAAAATAAAGACAGATGGAGAGATATTGATGATGACAATCTTGATAAAGACTTAAAGAAAACATTGTGGCACTTGAAGAAAATGATATATCGGCCAAATGTTCTCAAATACCTCTTCTTCCTTTAGAGTTTCTGAAAACATTATGGGACATTGAATATCTATCTCAATCTCTGACCTAATTGGTTGGTTGGTTTGTTGGATTGGGGTTTAATGCCACTTTAACAGCTAAGGTCATATTATGGCGGTCGGTGATGCACATAAGTTTCCTGGCTTTCTCACTCTGGTACTTACACTATTTTCTTTCTAAGCCACCGACTACTTTTCTCACATGCTTCAGCAGAGGTGAGAGGCAAAAATACGCCTGAAAGAAATTTCACCTCAACCGGGTATTGAATTCACAACCACTAGGTCATGAGTCCGACACGCTTACCACTGAGCCACCTGGGTGAGCTCAATCTCTGACCTAAAGTAGATGGCCTTTGAAAACTGTATAAGAGAGAAAATGCTGGTATAAGCATTTTTTCTTCTCTACCCTTTCCAAGACAAGTTACCTCATAGGAGCCAAGTATAATGTGTTATCTAAAAATGCTTTCAATAAGGATAAATCTATAGACATTGCAATAGTTCTGGTAGAAAGTTACTCATTTACCACACAACAAAACACAAGACATGCCCAAATTCAAAGCAATTGCAGAGGACAATTTTACACTTAATTCTTTACCACATGACAAAATTTTGGACTAGACCGAATTGAAAGCATTTGCAGACGACGAAATATACGTAGTTCAGATGATGCTTTCTTCCTTAAATGTGGAAGAAGACATAGTACGAAAAGCAGTAAAACCTTCTTGCACTTGGTCAGATTGTGTGGTAAAGAGATAACTGAATTAATTGAATTTGTCTTTGATAGGGTAGAAAATATTGTGGTAAAAGGAGAAAATGCTAGTTACCAGCCTGTTCTCCTTTTCCCTCAACCATTTCATAAAAGTTTCTGTGATGCAACAAACTGACTGTTGAACAAGTTTAAAGGGAGATAACTCCATTTTTGCAAGGTTTTATCTACAGGCTAGTTATCATGAATTTGTTTAATGGAAAAGAAGCTTCCTATAATAGTGAATAGCGTCCAAGTCAGAAGAATTCTAGAAATAGTGTGATAAATGGAAAAAAGCTGATTTTGTTGATTTTCAAAGAGAGATAATCTGACCATTCTTTATAGTAAGCAGAAATATCATCGAGATATACCCCAAGAAAGAAGCCTACAGAAAACATTGTTGGAAAAGGAGAAAATGCTGGTAACCAGCATTTTCTCCTTTTCCAACAATATTTTCTACCCTATCAAAGTCAGAAATCATCATATTAATAAGATTAAATTTGTTGTCTGCAGATGCTTTGAATTTGATCCTGTCCAAAAGTTTGTCGTTTGGTAAAGCACTGAAGACAAAATTTCTAAAAATTTTATGGGAAATCTGAATATCTTTCTCCTTGAACTTAAGAAGATTGTCTGTACAAACATTGTGGGAAATTGAGAAAATGCTGGTATCAGGATAATTATTTTCTTTTCTACCCTTTCAAAGACAAATGCCTTCATTTACAAAAAGAACATAATGTGTTATCTGCAAATACTTTCAATATGTCTCAATCTACAGACTTTGCAATAATTCTTGTATTTAGTTAACCTTTTATCACACAACAAAACACTACACTTGTCCAAATTCAAATCAATTTAAACTTAACGCTTTACCAGTCACAAATGCTTTGACTTGACTAATTTGCAGCCATAGCTCAAATGATGATTTCTTCCTTAAATATTATTGAAAACGTTGTAGGATAAGGAGAAAATGCTGAGACTGGGTCTGTAATGGATGTGTTGAAGCAGCTTCCGCAGTCAGCCTATCAGGCTTGGAACGAGTCTGAACTTCTCTGAAGCTGGTCTTTTTGAAGCTGATCCTTTCAATAGCCTCCCCGAATCAACCTGTTGTGTTTGGTAGTAGACTGGATCTCTCTAAAGCTAGTCTATTCAAATGTATAAGGGTGTAGTTTAATCCTTAGCATTATAGATAGGAAGAAACATACTGAACCATTGTCACATTTGTTTTGAGGTGCTCCAGTCTGTTCCACCTAAATCCCCAGCATGAAAAGGGTGACTTTTCATACAAGAAAATGTAATTATCACTTTACGAAACAATGAGATTTCAGACGTCTCCAAATTGACAGCATTTGCAGACAACAAAAAGATCGTGACTGAAAAATTGAAAATTGGTTTGGGAAGGGTAGAAAACAGAGGGGAAAGGGGAAAAATGCTGGTTACCAGCATTTTCTCCTTTTCCCATCATGTTTTCAAAAGGCTTCTTTCTCAGGGTCTTTGAAAGTCGGGACTGACTTGTAAAAAATTAAAGCAAAAAGTGTCAACCCTGGTCAGCCTGTGCAATTCGCCCAGTCTGAGCATGGTTGACACTTTTTGCAGTTCCCAGGAGGTCCCCTTTGGGTGATGTCACATTTTGTAAAAGTGAAGACTGGTTAACAATGAAATAAACAGAGAAGCATCTCGTAAATGTATTCTTTATTTCATCATTGCAGTACTAGTACAAAAGTCAATTTTCAGATTATAATAAATGAAGAAAATGAAAAAACAAAACTGATTTGCTTTTTCATACACAAACCAATATATACACTAACATGAGTGAAAGTTGAAAAAATACAAATAAAACTAGAGCTGTCACTGAATGTGACTTAATACCCCTGCCAGTGCTTTGACAGGAAAAAAGTGTCAAGTTCAAGGGGAGACCATTCTTCAACCAGGAAGAGTTGACACTTGAAAATTGCGTCTTGCAAATCTTCAAAATATGATAAATATATGAGGAAAGTTTCAATACAATTGAAGGAAAACTGTAGGTGGATTTGGTGACATAAAGATTACTGGTATTTTGTACACAGACAGACACACAGATGGACAGATGGATGGACAGACGGACGGACACAAGGACAGACAGACTGATTCCAGTAGACAGGCTGATTCCAGTATACCCCAAAAAACATTCGTTTTGCGGGGGTATAATGAGTAATATACACTAAAATCTATAAGGTGAAAAAGAATCCTCCAAATAAATGAAATAAGTATGTATCATCCTCCAAAATCAAGGTTAATTTTAGACACTTCTAACCAAATTTGAAATACTTGTCGGACATGGTTCAAAATGGGAACAGATCTGCTTCTCTGATACAGCAAAAAGCATTGTCTTGGGAGAAAATGCAAATTACATGTACTGGCATTAATTCTTTTCCAACAATGTTGTCAAAGGCCTTCTATTACAAGATCACATAAATAATATTGGTAAAAGATTTAACCCTTTACTACACAATCCAGACTTTCAACAGTCCTGAGGAAGTAGTCTTTCAAAAACATTGTGAGAAAAGGAGAAAATGCTGGTAAGCAACATTTTCTCCTTTTACCATGTTTTCTATCCTACCAAAGCACTTCTGCTCATTTTTGTACCACTTTCAAATAGGTTATGAGTAGATTACTCTCAATTTAAAAGGGTCTGAAAATTGCCAATTTTGAAAGGTTGAATCTTATGATGTTATTACTTATTATGTTGGCCAAGAAAATATTTTGATTGGTGGAGAAATAGTTTGAGACAGCTATTATCCCCTCCATTTTAACAAATCCAAAGTTTTAAATAACACTGATCCTCTCTCTCTCTCTCTCTGAATTAAAAATACAACTTTTAACGCACAATTAATGAAAATACTTGTATAAAAAAATGGCAACACATGTTTAAAATAATAGGAACATGAAGTTATAGTTAACACAATAGCGGCAAAGTTCATAAAGAAATGAGAAAAAAAAGAATATATATGACTACTACAAAATCCCTTGTTAAATCTTTACCAAACGTCAAAATTTTAGACTGATCCAAATTGAAAGCATTTGCAGATGACAATTTCAGCGTGGCTCAATAGGTGTAATTTTTCTTTGAGTAGAAAACATTGTGGGAAAAGGAGAAAATGCTGGTTACCAGCATTTTCTTCTTTTCCCACAATGTTTTTTCAAAAGGCTTCTTTTCGAGGAGTGTCAAAAGTCAGCATTGTGTGATAAAGGGTTAAAAGCAAACTCTCATGTTAACAACTGAACTATGCACTGTGAGAAAGGGGGTTAACAATTCCCAAAACATCCCTGGTTTTCATGACCCCCGAGAAAGAAACTTTCTGAAAATATTGTGGGAAAAGGACAAAATGCTGGTAACCAGCATTTTCTCCTTTTCCCACAATCTTTACTTTCCTTCCCAAAAAATTTTTTTGATTTTTGAATCACATTAAATTTGTTGTCTGCAAATGCTTACAAAATAGTCTAGTGAAAAATTATGTTGTACGGCAAGGAGTCAACTTTTAATCACACACTCCTGAGTTTTAACGACCCTGGAGAAGAAGCCTTTTTAAATGATTGTCGGAAAATGCTGGTAACCAGCATTTTCTCCTTTTCCCACATTGGGAAACAAATTTCAATTATTGAGTTCTGTTTATTTGGTAGTCTGCAAGTGCTTTCAATTTGGACCAGTCTAAAATTTTGTCGTTTGGTAATGAGTTAAGCCCCCTTTTACATGAGCACACATCAAGTTTATTAGCACACTGTCAATAATAATACATATTCATAATCAACTGAACAAAAATTGACCTTTCAATATAAAAATGTCAAAAGGTCAACAGGTACCCATTTTAAGAAGAAAACTGTTGAACAAGTACCTAGTTACTTCTCTTGCACTTTTACGCAGTCTTACACACACTGTCAATAATGATACATATTCATAATCAACTGAACAAAAATTGACCTCTCAATATAAATATGTCAAAAGGTCAACAGGTACCCATTTTAAGAAGAAAACTGTTGAACAAGTACCTAGTTACTTCTCTTGCACTTTTACGCAGTCTTACACACTGTCAATAATGATACATATTCATAATCAACTGAAAAGAAATCAACCTTTCAAGATGGAAAGGTCAAAGGTCAACAAGTACCCATTTTAAGAAGAAAACTGTTGAACAAGTACCTAGTTACTTCTCTTGCACTTTTACGCAGTCTTACACACTGTCAATAATGATACATATTCATAATCAACTGAAAAGAAATCAACCTTTCAAGATGGAAAGGTCAAAGGTCAACAAGTACCCATTTTGAGAAGAAAACTGTTGAACAAGTTGTTACTTCTCTTGCACTTATACGCAATCTTACAGACTGAGTTTAGGTCTGTTAACAAACAAAATACACACTGTTCGATGATGACTAATACAGTGGATTCCACTTAATCGCAACCCTGTTTATCGGGATTTTCGGTTATATGCAAGATTTGGTCCAGCACCGATCCATTTCCTATTTAGACAACGTAAATTTCAACGCTTAATCGGGATCCTATAAATAGAACATTTCGGTTTTTTGCAACGAAAAATTTGCAAGTTATTCGAAATTCTAGTGTTTATTAGCAATTCCTTGGGATAAGACAGCGAAAAATTCCAATCTGTCCGAGAAAAAAAAGGTTACTCAAAACGATGAAAGTCGAATTTCAGTGCATACGGAGAATCACAGATAAAAACTGATGCAACTGCATACAAACAACGAGTCCGACATGATCCGTTTTCATAATTTAGTCCTTAACGATAAAAATTCTTGGCGTATTTCATGTTATTCTTTTAAGAAAGTGCAATAACGTTTACAAAACATCTGCAAATGGCCGACATTTTGAATATGGACCTCGTTAACTCAGTGGCTGTTCTGCAGCATTGGTGCATTAGTTTACTTCACTGGTTGCCGATTATCAAGTTCAACTATTGGACGGTTACGCGAGATTTCGGGTACCAGGCTGTACACCCACAACCAAGAGCACTGATAAATAAAATGGTAATTTTAGTGCAGGAAAATTGGCGAAAAGATTACTACTTGTACTTAAATCTTGTCTTGGTATAACTCGGCAAAAATTAAAAAAAAAAATATACATGGACTTTGTATGATCAGACTTCACACTGTGCAGTCTGATCTCGGTCTACGCTCCCCGAAAGCAACTGAAGACGAATTCGGCACTTTACCTGTTACAAGAAAGACCGATCGAATTAACCTATCACCGATCAGATAATTACACACTGAGTAGAAAAAAACTTAACTGTTTGTAAGTGTCACGGTGATAATCCAATTTGTGACAAACAATTTGACTACAGGCGTGAGAGTAAGGTGTACCGAATGTAAACTGTGAAAAACACAGAAAACCGTTTCTTACTTAGGTCTGCTTTGAATGGTATGGCCTAAATTAAGGCGTTAAAATAGAATCGTCTGTGCGGCAATCAGTCTATGACGTCACACAAAATTTTACCCACCCATTCAACCAAACAGGTGGCGAGTCGGGGTTTTATACAGGTGCACAGTACACGATCATGTTGTGTAAGAATGTGCATGTACACAAGGAGTAATTGTTAGATAACCAGAAACTGGAGATATGCGTCGAAACCTGTGTTTACAAAAAGTTTGTGTTGAATTTTATGTCAAACGAAGCATCACCATGGCCAACAGCCTGGATCGTTTCTGGTACTTTGTGCACTTGATATGTAAATAAAGTAAGCAAACAAATATATTTTTTTAAAACTTGTTTAGTTTGAAATACATATATTTTAAAAAAAATATGAACATTAATCAAATGATCGGGATGCAAGATTTGAACGTCTGTCATTAGAACGAAACGATCGTCTCCATCTCTGGTTAGACTTCCGGTCTGAAAAGAGCCATCGGATTATCGGGCCGACCGCTTATTCGGGACATTTTCTCTGACAAATAGGACTTGCAAATAAGCGGAATCTACTGTAATTATATACAGACTGATATGACACATGGTTAAAGGCACTCGGACAAAACAAAAAAAACAACATGAAATTACATCATCTCTAAATATAGCACCTCTATATGGATTATGGAAGATATCTCTGGTCCATCGTCTCTGCCCTCATCAATCTTGCTGTTTGACATACATTCAATGTACAGCAAACAATTAACCCATTACCACACAATCCCTACTTTTGACGCCTCTGAGAAAGAAACCTTTTGAAAACACTGTGGGAAAAGGAGAAAATGCTGGTAACCAGCATTTTCTCCTTTTCCCACAGTGTTTTCTACCCTTCCCAGAACAAATTTCAATTTTTCAGTCACCTTTGTTTTGTCGTCTGCAAATGCTTTCAATTTGGACCTGTCTCAAATTTTCTTGTGAGGTAAAGAGTTAAACTGTCAACCTCTAAAAAAATACAAACAATTACTACCATACACAAGTTTTAAGAAATGGACCAGACACCTCATAGGATTTGAACATGAATCTTTTGGTACAAAAGGTGGATTTTCTATTTGTAAATTAGTATTTTCCATAACTTTCTAGGAAAACAGGATGAAAGTCAATGATCAGACAGCATGACCTGTACAGTCTGGATCCGTATTCACCAACCATCGTAAGAAAGCTTTTATTCTCCAGAATTTTAGGAATTGGTTTAGCCAATCGGAAGTTGTGTTACTTTCAAATCTCGAAAACTCTTGAGAATTAGATAAAGAATATTCTTGAGAATGGTTGGTGAATACGTACTTCAGTTAACTCTTTACCAAACAACGACATTTTAGGCTGACCCAAATTGAGAGCATTTGCAGACAATAGAATAAATGTGAATCAAAAATGAAAAATGTTTTTGGAAGTCAATAAAGTATTGTGGGAAAAGGAGAAAATGCTGGTTACCAGCATTTTCTCTTTTCCCCACAATGTTTCTAAAGGCGTCTTTCACAGGATTGTTAAAAGTCTGGGTTGTGTGGTAAAGGGTTAAGATCTGCAAGATCCATAAAAAGAACTAAGCTTAGACAGGCAGGCTTAGGGTTGAACCATAAAGACTGATATTTTGGAAGAAAACAGAAGTTTGGGGGGTGTAAACTGAGGATATTGAAGATAAATGTGAATCACAAAGTAAATCTTTGAAAGGGAGGAAAACAATGCCGGAAAGGCTAAAATGTTGGGGTTTTTTCCCTCTTTTTCCAAAGATGTTCTCTACCCTATATAAGACAGGGACTCTGGTGGGACTATATAAAGTACATCACAAGGTATCATAAAATGGAACAATAGCATCACATGAGGGTGCCAACGGTTGGCTGCAGTTGCTTTTAGCGAAAATTAAAAGGTTGAAAAGAGGCACAAGTATCAAAACTGCTTTGATGATTACCTGCCATACTGACACAAGTTTCTATTTTAACTCTCTAACAAACAACAAAATTTTAGACTTAAATTTTAAATTGAAAGCATTTGCAGATGGCCTAATTCGTGTGTCTACAAAATTGAAACTTGTGCATGTAAGGGTAGAAAACATTGTGGGAAAAGGAGAAATGGTTATCAGCATTTTCTCCTTTTCCTATAATGTTTTCAAAGGCTTTTTTTCTCAGGATCCTTAACTACAATGTTATCAAAAGTTTTTTTTCCCAGGATCGTTACCTATAATGTTTTCAAAGTTTTTTTTTCTCAGGGTTGTTGAAAATCCACATTTTTTGTGTGTGGTAAAGAGTCGATAACTTGATAAAGTGTCAGGTTTGAGGTAAATATCCTCAATAACGTCAGAGATATATTAAAATGTCAAAGTATTTGCATGACGACGAGCAACAGTGACAGTGCTATGACATCACCTCAGCATTTTGTTTAACTCATTACCAAACGAAATTTTTTTGGCTTGTCCAAATCCAAAGCATTTGCAGACAACAAAATAAAAATGACTGGAAATTTGAAATTTGTATTGTGAAGGGTAGAAAACGTTGTGGGAAAAGGAGAAAATGCTGGTAACCAGCATTTTCTCTTTTTCCCACAATGTTTTCAAAAGGCTTCTTTCTTAGGGTCGTCAAAAGTAGGGATTGTGTGGTAATGGGTTAAACAGCTAAGCATAAAAAATACAATAAAATCAGACAAAAGATTTGACAATTTCATTGAACAATCCTTCAACCAGAGCTCCAGATAGAGGGAGTGACTTTGATTTTAAAATTGACAATATCATTTATTCTCCACCAAATCCTATGTTATGGGTGCTCGTTAGAATCATCTCATTGAGATGATTCTAACGAGTACCCACAACACAGAGTTTCGAAGACTTATAATAAATTTAGAATACGGTACCATCACTCCCTCTTATCTGCAACTCTGTTCAACTATTGGTAATAGACCTGTACCAGAGAACAAAATTTCAGACCTGCCAAAATGAAAAGCAAAGACAAAGTTTTAGACTACTTCAAATTGAAAACATTTGCAGAAGGCAAAATAATTGCCTAAAAAATGAAGCAATTTGCTCTGGGAAGGATAGAAAATATTGTGGGAAAAGGAGACAATACTGGTTACCAGCATTTTCTCCTTTTTCCACAATATTTTCTAAAGGCTTCTTTCTCAGGGTCTTTTAAAGTTGTTATTGTGTGGCAATGGGTTCAATACAAGATCAGCATTTTCTTCACAAATCTTTCAAAAAGCTTTCTCCCTAAGGCTTCGGATCGTTTGGTAAAAGGGTTTGTTACAATTGGCTCAAGTCATGCTTTCTCTTGAAATCACCGAAAGCTCGAAAGAGTGAAAAAGCCTTGACTTTTGAATTATAAATTAACTTTTTACCAATCAACACAAAACATTTTCAGAGAACAAGTGATTCTAAATTAGTGATTTCTACCTCTGATAGGGTAGAAAATACTGTGGCTCCATTTCCCACAATGTTTTCAAAAGCATTTTTTCCCATAGTCCTTAGAGTCGAGACTGTTAGATACAGGTTACATGGTATCATACCAATTTACAGTCATTGTCAAACCCAGGTAGATGAGGCGCTTGTGTTGAGTTTGGATTTCCGTCTGTTGAAGAATCCGGATGGCCACTTTTTCAACGAGGCAAGTGACCAGCGAGGTTTATGTCAACTGTGAGGCACATGAACGACGTATGATCCTGCTCTACCAGTACACAACGGGGCAGCCTGCAAGGAAATTTATACACTCTTAACCCTTTACCTGATATGCCAATTTGAGGGTCTTCCATTTCAGCAGCAAATAAAGATATGATGTCAAAAATATGGACAAATGAGGATACAAATATCTGATTGAGTGGAAAACATTGTGGGAAAAGGAGAAATTGCTCGTTATGAGCAATTTCTCCTTTTCCCACAATGTTTTCAAAAGCTGTCTGTAGTTGATACGTCAAAATGAGTATCTATGGAGTAAAGGGTTAACCCTTTCCACATGACAAACTTTTAGACCTGTCTAAATTGACAGCTTTTTGCAGATGACAATTTCAACATGGTTCAATCATGCGATTTGTGTTTAATTGGATAGAAAACATGGTGGAAAAAGGAGAAAATGCTGGTTACAGCATTTTCTCCTTTTCCCACAATGTTTTCAAATGGCTTTTTTCTTAAGGTCATTGAAATTTGTCATAGTGTGGTAAAGGGTTAACTGGATGGCATGTTAATTATGCCAATTTTGTAAACATTTACATATGACAAAATTGTATATAAATCCATAATTAACCTTTAGAGTGCATGACTACAGTTGCCCTTGCAGCCAGTTTAGATCAAGATAAGCCTGCATTAAGTCTATACATGCTGTCTGATCTTCGATCTTCCCTATCCGCTTTGCTTTATTTACATAGTCAAAAGCAACCATGAACTTGCAATTCTTTGGGTCTATTCTGTGCTCTATGAGCAGAGCTCCAGATAAAGGGAGTGATTTTGATTTCAAAATTGGAAATAATATTATTGTCCTCCAAACCCTATGTTGTGGGTACTCATTAAAATTGTCTCATCAAGAGAATTCTAATGAGTACCCTCAACAAAGGGTTTGGAGGACAAATAATTGATTTAAAATACCGTCACTCCCTCTTATATGGAGCTCTGCTATGAGTGAAAAGTATCTGTAAAAAAAAGAATTAAGATATGGTCCAAATGATGAAATTTGCCTTCGATATTTCTTCCAGGAGGCCAAAAAAACATCATGGACAAAACCCTGGAAAAATTGCTAGGAACTACCCAGTAAGTACTTTCTCCTTTTTCAACTGTTTCCAGAACCCCACTTTCTCAGGGTTATGTTTGTTTACCCTGGATCAAGCCATATTTTAGTAGTCCTTCAAAAGAAGTACTTTTCAAAATATGATAGGAAAACTACACAGACCAAGTAAGTAGGATGTTTTCGATGTCCAGCTGTTTTCTACAAACTCAACTATTTATCAGATGACAAAATATTACTTTTACAAGTTGCAAGGATCACTTTTCTCTATGACAATTTACTTTGAAACAGACCAAACAACAAAGTTTTAGACTGGTCCCAATTGAAAGAATTTGTAGACGACAAGTGAGATTTGGTCCAAGTGATGATTTCAATCTTTTAAGGGCAGATAACATAGTAAGGAAAAGGAGATAATGCTGGTTACCAGCATTTTCTTTTTTTTCCATTAGTTTTCAAAGGGCTTATTTCTTGCTGTTGTTAAAAGTTGGGATTGTGTGGTAAAGAAATAAAGAAAAGACTGAAAACGTTTTTACGAACAGGAAAAATTGCTGGTAACAAGCCATTTCTTTTTCCAAACTGTGTTTTCTTTGCTTTCATAGACAAACCCAATCATCTCAGCCATATTTAACCCATTACCACACAATCCCTAATTTTGACGCCTCTGAGAAAGAAGCCTTTTGAAAACACTGTGGGAAAAGGAGAAAATGCTGGTAACCAGCATTTTCTCCTTTTCCCACTGTGTTTTCTACCCTTCCCAGAACAAATTTTCAATTCTTAGTCACCTTTATTTTGTCGTCTGCAAATGCTTTCAATTTGGACCAGTCCAAAATTTTCTCGTGTGGTAACGAGTTAATGTTACCTATGAAGCCTTTCAGTTTGGTGTTGTTTGGTACTGACTTAATTCTACCAAACTACAAAATACTTGCCTTGACCTATTCAAAGCATGTGCAGAGGACAAATTTAATTTTGCTAATAGTCTCATATGATGATTTCTGTACATGATTGGGTACAAAACATACTTGGGCCAAGCATTAACCCATTACCAAACGACAAAATTTTAGACTGGTCCAAATTGAAAGCATTTGCAGACGACAAAATAAAGATGACTGAAAAATTGAAATTTGTTCTGGGAAGGGTAGAAAACACTGTGGGAAAAGGAGAAAATGCTGGTTACCAGCATTTTCTCCTTTTCCCACAGTAGGGATTGTGTGGTAATGGGTTAAGTGAGTGACTGGGCATTTTCTTTTTTTTTCTCCACCCTGCTTTTTAAAGTCTTTTCTTTCAAAGTTGTTCAAGGTCCAATTGTGTAGTATAGGTTTAAGACTTTACCACAAAATTCCGAGTCTCAACAACCCTGACAGAGAAGGCCTTAAAAAAACATTGTGAGAAATGGAGAAAATGCTGGAAAATGCCAGTATTTTCTCCTTTCCTAAAATGTTTTCTATCCTATTAATGACAGAAATCATCAACTAAGCTGCATTCAATTTGTTGTCTGCAATTGCTTTCAATTTGGTTGAGTCCAAAATTTTGACATTTGGAACAGAGTTTAGCTGTGATTTTTTTTCAATATCAAAAGCGCAAGAGAAAATGTTAAAGGTTGACTGGTTTAAGTTTGCAAATGTCATCTGTAATTTCAAGTGATGTCTCAGTCTACAGCGTTTGGATTTCACACTACCTTTTCTGCTGACAAACCATTTTTTTGTCTTGCAACAGATTAACAGAAACCATCATGGCAAAAGGACAAAAACTTCTTGAGAAATGCTTTTACTTTTTTCTTCTGCTGAACTGTTTTCACTGTTTTCATGTATTTATTCTTTACTGTGCAATCCATGGTTTTAAGGACTCTAAGGAAAAAGCCTCTTGAAAACATTGTGGAAAAAGGAGAAAATGCTGGTAACCAGCATTTTCTCCTTTTCCCACAATGTTTTCTATCCTTTTAAACAAAAAGTTCATCAACAGATTCGCAATTTTTTTTTGTTGTCTGCAAATGCTTTCAATTTGGATAAGTGTAAAATTTTGTTGCATGGTAAAGGCTCACACCTTAATTCATATTGATTATCTCAGTTTTACTAAGATGTTCCCCCAGTTTGTTTGATTTTGATTCGATTCTGGCAAAATTTAAAGAAGAAAAGCAATACTTGCATACAAAAATGAACTGCAATTACCTCTCTTCAACAATTATCTTAACATTTAACTAATTTTAGCTTTTAAGAGTGCTAAAATAATTTTTAAAGCAGACAACAAAACTTTATATGCATCCAAGTCATCTGCATTTGCAGATGATCACAAAGAATCTATTGCCCACATGATGGAATTTTGTCCTCAAAATGGCAGAAAACAGTGTTGGAAAAAAGAACCCTGGCTACTAGCAGTTTTTTCCTTTTCCATTATTGTTTAAGAAAGTGTTTTTGCTACGAACTGATAAACACAGTTTTTGATCGGTTAAATCAAAACACATAAATTCTTGAATTGTTGCCTTTACGTAACAAAAATACTGTTGAAAATAATATAAACAAAACTCAAACTAACCTTTTGCCATTCGTTGTTGATTGGATCATATGCCTCGACATCCTTGAGATACTGTTGTCCATCGTAGCCCCCTACAGCGTACAGTCTGTCCCCTAATAAACACACCCCTACAGCATCCCTTGGGGAACTTATAGGGGCAATCGTGGTCCACTGATCAGTTTTGGGGTCATATCTGTAACAATACAAAAATCAAATCATTCTATCGCTGTATTCTTTGAATTTACGATTTGAAACAGTTGTCTCTTGAACTGCTGGAAATAGTGAAACAAGGTTACAGTCTTGTTCAATAATACTTGAAATCTTTAACTCTTTACCAAACGACATAATTTTTGACTAATTTAAATTGGAAGCACTTGCAGACGACAAAATCATTTCGACTCAAAAATTGAAACTTGGGTTGGGATGGGTAGAAAACATTGTGGGAAAAGGAGAAAATGCTGGTTACCAGTATTTTCTTCTTTTCCCACAATGTTTTCAAAAGGTATCTTTCTCAGGGTTGTGAAAACCCGAGATTGTTTGGTAACGGGTTAAACCACAAGAAAAAATCATAGCTATGTCAAAACTTACAGCATTTGTAGACAAGTATTGAAATGTGGCTCATATGATGAAACTTGTCTTTGATATGGTAAAAAAAAATTGTGGTTACTGGCATTTACTCCTTTTCCCACATTGTTTTCTAAAGGCTTCTTCCTGAGGGTCGTTAAAACCCGAGATGGTGTAGAAGCATGTTACCTCTTTAACAAATGACAAAATCATAGCCTAGTGCAAACTGAAAGCATTTGCAGACGACAACATGAAAGAGACTAAAAACTTGAAATTCCTTTTAGGAAGGGTAGAAACATTGTGAGAAATGAAGAAAATGTTGGTTAAAACATTTTCTCCTTTTCCCACAATGTTTTCAAAAGGCTTCCTTCCCAGGGTCACCAAATGTCGGGTAGAGTTAAAAGCTGAAAGCCAGCCAAAATAAAACATTACTGGCGTTAAAATGCACATGAATTCAACTAATACCATATAAAAGTATAGAAATTGTTTTGAAGTCAACAATCTGCTATTGTACAGATTGTCCAAGAGCTAGTCACTCGCAGAAAGAAAATATTTCTTTAACTTTGTAAAAAGTTGCCAAGTAGCTCTATCTTTTGTTTACTTTCTATTGCTTGTTGGCACCAACTCTTTGTTGCACTTGCTTTCTCAGGTAAAAACTTATGTTGAAAAAAGGGCATTACTATGTAAAAATATTTTTAGTTATCTGACTTTCTGATCAGGGTCTCTTTTTGATAGTCAACAAATAGCCAAAGTTTACATTAAATATGTTCAGTAGTTCCAGACATGTATGAAAATGTCAAAGTTTTCTTTCGAAGCAGATGATGGGCTTATGACCATGACAATGTTGTTTTTGAAAAGAGTCAAACCACAGACATAAGTAACATGTACCTTTCTGCACAATCAAATCTGCTACATGTAGGATTGGTGGCTGGTGCCTCATGTCCTCCCACTGCATACAGGAAACCATTACATGTAGCCACGCCCACTCCGCCCCGCCT
This sequence comes from Tridacna crocea, assembly GCA_943736015.1. Taxonomy (NCBI): domain Eukaryota; kingdom Metazoa; phylum Mollusca; class Bivalvia; order Cardiida; family Cardiidae; genus Tridacna; species Tridacna crocea. The sequence continues at coordinate 12,145,146 of OX031063.1, read as the reverse complement.
CTTTGACATGGGTGTACAGGGCATCCATTTGTTGGTGTGTGGATCAAAACACTCTACTGACTTCAAACAGGAGGAACCATCTCTTCCTCCAACTGCATACAACCTGGTTAAATATAATTTTGCAAATCATTTAACCCTTTACCACACAATCCTAAGCTTAAATGACCCTGAGGAAGAATCCTTTTGAAAACATTGAGGAGAAAAGGAGTAAATGCTGGTAACCAGCATTTTCTCCTTTTCCCATAACATTTTCTTTACTATCAAAGACAAATTGCATCATTCAAGCCACACTGACATTGTTATCTGCAGCTACTTTGAGTTAGGACAAGTCTAAATTCTTGTGGTGTGGCCAAAAGTAGACAACCTTACTCAGGGTTAACAATATAACTCTTGCTGGCCAGTTGACTAACCATCTCCTTACTCCTTTACCAAACAAAGAGACAGGCGAAGTACAGACTTTGGATGTATATGACTATTTGTATCCTCAGCATGTTACATGATCTGAATGTTCCTCGTACGTTGGTGTTCTGCACATTTCTGTTCATCATACATTGGAAGAACATTTTGTCCAGTTCTGGGCTTTTATTTTATCCAGTACCAGTCTGTTACTCATATGGTGATATCCGTTAATTGACACTTTATAATCCAGTATGTATCCGGAACATGCATTTTTTCCGTTACATGCGTGGTACTTGTTTGGTCATGATGTTGCTTCTTCACTCAACACACTAATCATGTGAGCCTTGAGCTGCAGAGGAGATAAATTTTTTGTCACTTGATAACAAAATTTGGCATGGGTTTGTCCTTTTCCCACATTTACATATCTGTTTGCCGGTTTGACCAAGCCTTAAAGAATTGAAGATACATAATTACTGTTATACTTACTTTCCAAAAAGTACTGCCACTCCAACAGTGCTCCTAGGGGTTGACATTGGGGCTACATAACTCCATTGTTTAGCCTGTGGATCCCATCTCTCCACAGTATTTAGGTATGACCAACCATCATGTCCACCCACTGCATACATGGGACCTTCCAGAACACCCACACCTTACACAGAAATAGAGAAACATTCTCAAAATATACACCATACATTTTTGGGCAAAGTGTTTTGAATCAATCCTTTGTCTCATTGTTAAGGCCACCATGCTGCTACATGGAGAAAACCATTTTTACAAATGAGACATACATACAGTTTGAACACTGAACATTTTTATCACATCGACATAAAAATCCATTTTTTCTACATCCCCAGAATTATCCCTTTCCCACACAATGACAACTTTTAACGCCCCTAAGGAAGAAGCCTTTTGAAAACATTGTGGGAAAAGGAGAAAATGCTGGTAACCAGCATTTTCTCCTTTTCCCACAAAGTTTTCTACCCTTTTCTATCGAAGCAAAATTGCACCATTTGAACCACTCTGAAATTGCCATCTGCAAATGCTTTCAATTTGGATAGGTCTAAAATTTTGTGGTAACAGGTTATTATGAAGGGTTATTACAAGTACTTGCTTCTTTCTAACAGTTCATACTACACAAAAAGCCTATGCATCTTGCATTTTGCATTACTTACCTAGACCATGTCTGTGGGTTGACATTGGAGGCATCAAGGTCCACGTCTTTCTTTTTAAATCGTAGCACTCAACTGTATTCAAAGTCTTCAGTCCCTCTCTACCACCAACTATGTACAACTTATTATCTAGCACTGCAACACCAAATTGCAGTCGCCGTCCATTCATGTTGGCTATCTGTGTCCATGAGTTGGTCCGCAGGTCATATTTTTCAATGGTTGATGGTCCTAAAAAATACATGTATTTAACCCATTACCACACAATCCCTACTTTTGACGCCCCTAAGAAAGAAGCCTTTTGAAAACACTATGGGAAAAGGAGAAAATGCTGGTAACCAGCATTTTCTCCTTTTCCCACAGTGTTTTCTACCCTTCCCAGAACAAATTTGTATTTTTTAGTTACCTTTATTTTGTCGTCTGCAAATGCTTTCAATTTGGACCAGTCTAAAATTTTCTTGTGTGGTAAAGACTTAACTCTTTACCAAACAACAAAGTTTTAGGTTGGTCCAATTTGAAACCATTTGCAGATGACATTTCAAATGTGAATAAAAAGTTGAAATTAGTTTTGGAAAGGGTAGAAAACATAATGGGAAAAGAAGGAAATGCTGGTTACCAGCATTTTCTTCTTTTCCAATAATGTTTTCAAAAGCCTTCTCTCTCAGGGTCATTAAAAGTCAGGATTGTGTGGTAAAGAGTTAACTCATTACCAAACAACAAAATTTTAGTTTTGTACAAAGTAATAGAAAACATTTGCAGGCTACAAAATAAAAGTGAATGAACATTTGAAATTTGTTTTGTGAAGGGTAGAACACATAGTGAAAACATTGTGGGAAAAGGAGAAAATGCTGGTAACCAGTATTTTCTCCTTTTCCCACAAAGTATTCTAAAAGGCTTCTTTCTCAGAGTCGTCAAAAGTAGGGATTGTGTGGTAATGGGTTAAATACCAAGTAACAAAATAACATGTCAGGCTTTCCCATATGGAAAGCATTTTGGCAGACATTTACCCATTACCACACAATCCCTACTTTTGATGACCCTGAGAAACATTTAATAAACATTGTGGAAAAGGAGAAAATGCTGGTAACCAGCATTTTCTCCTTTTCCCACAATGTTTTCTCCCCTTCACAGAACAAATTTAAAATTTTCAGTCACTATTGTTTTGTTGTCTGCAAATGCTTTCGATTTGGACAAACCTAAAATTTTGTTGTTTGGTAATGAGTTAAACATGGCACCCTCTTCTTGAGAAATATTCATTTTAATAATTATGATATGCACAAGCTTTTGACTGAACAAGTGCCTTCCTCATGTGTAATCCCATGATACAATGCCAATGCGTTGCATGATAGGAGTACACTTGAGATAGGCGGTTGTACAGCTGAAAGCTCCTGTACATTATAAGTTTAACTGGGACACTGTCACACAACAAATGAAATGCAGCTGATGGTTTTTGCGTCTGAAAGAGCCTAAAACACAATGGGGAAAAACAAAAGAAGCTTATTGCAAGCATTGTCTCTTTTGCTGACAATTTTGACCCCAAGGCTATAATTTGAACAAACTTGATAGAAGTCTACTAGATTAAGCTACACACCAAACTTGGTAGCCCTAGGCCTTATGGTTTCAGACAAGAAGACTTCCAAAGATTTCTAATATTTTAAGTTTTTTTGACATGGCAACCACAGTTTTTGAAAGAATAAAATTCTTTAAAGACTTTCTGAAGAAGACCATGGCAGGATTATTTCTGTGAAGTTCCAAAATTGGATGGGTACTTTCAGAGATGAAGATGGTTGAAATAAAAGTTAATGCACAGACGGACACACGCACAGATGAACGCAAAGACACACAACAGACACTGTGCCATGGCGTAAGCCCACTGGCCTTCGGCTAAAGGAGCAAAAAACTGCTGGTAACCCTATCAAAGTAAAATTGCATCAGTTGAGCCAAAATATTGTCTGCAAATGCTTTCAGTTTGAACAAGGCTAAATATCTGTCATCTGGGAAAGGGTTAAATATCAAATTTTTCAGTAAAGGGCTAAACATTATTCAATCAAAGCATCCCAAAATGATTCCTCACCTTTGTTATTGTCCATTCCACCCACAGCAAACATCATGCCTACAGTGGATTTTCTGGGTTTGGTCCGTGGACTCTGGAATGATGAACGCCTCTCTGGCAGGAGGTGGTACTTTAGAGCTTCCATAATTAGACTTTGACAGTCTTTATTGTCCTTGAACAGGACATTGGTCTCTACATGGTCGGCAATAAACTGAAACAGAACAAAGAAACTGTTAAAAAACTTGATTCTAGACTGACAAGATAATACTAAGGGCTTCCAAAATTTGACATTGATAGTCTTTAACCCTCTACCAAACAATCCCGGGCTTTCACGACCCTGGGAAAGAAGCCTTCTGCAGACATTGTGAGAAAAAGAGAAAATGCTGGTTATAAGCATTTTCTCCTTTTCCTACAATGTTTTCTACCCTTCCAAAACTAACTTTCAGTTTTTGAGTCACATTGAATTAGTAATCTGCAAATGCTTCAAATTTGGACTTGTCTAAAATTTGTTCCTTTTGGTAAAGACTTAACTCATTACTAAACAAAAAAATTTTAGGTTTGTCCAAATCAAAAGCATTCGCAGATGACAAGATGAAAGCGACTGAAAATTTGAAATTTGTTATGTGAAGAGTAGAAAACATTGTGGGAAAAGGAGAAAATACCAGTACTGTAGGTTGTATTGGGGTTTAACGCCACGCTAAGGTCATATCATGGTGGTCGGTGATGCACATGTGTTTCCTGGCTTTTTTCCACACCAGTACTAACACAACTTTCTTTCCAAAGCCACCAACAACTTTTCTCACATGCTTCAGCAGAGGTGAGAGGCGAAAAAACGCCGTAAAGAAAGTTTGCCTCAACCAGGTATCAAACTCACAACCACAACATCACGAGTCTGACACGCTCACCACTGAGCCACCTGGACAGGCAGAAAATACCAGCATTTTCTCCTTTTCCCACAATGTTTTCTACAGGCTTCTTTCTCAGGGTCGTCAAAAGTAGGGATTGTGTGGTAACGGGTTAAACAAAGCATTGGTCTCAATATGTTCTTCAATAAACTGCAACAAATCGGTGCACAAAAAAGAATTAAACCACTGGAAAGGAAAATCAATAGTGTATTCAATCTGTTGTGAAGTACTTTGAACATTTGGCAGTTCTACAATAAACCATCCCCTATGCCAATAAATATACATCATACAGTTTGATTGATTTCTACAATAAACCATCCTCTTTGCCAATAAATATACCTAATACAATCTGACTGACTGCCAACCATCAAATTCAGTATATCTCTTTTTTTTGTAACAAATCCTTTTTCAAGTGGTACGTCCCCTGGTATCTGTTTCTGTTTGTTTATTTTTGACATCTTCAAACAAGAGGGCCAAGATGGCCCTGGATCGCTCACCTGAATTTTTGAGATGACCATAGTCTATTTTTTTTTTCTTTTTTAGCGTTGAAACATTGGAACCAAATTTATAATTTTGCCAAGCAATTTTCAAAAGGTCACCTGTAAAAGTCATTTCGAAATCTGACCATCAGTTTCAAAAAGAAGAATTTTTAAGAATTCTTCATTTCTGTATAAGAGCAAGTAACCCCCATCCACGAGAGCCATGTTTCTTGATGGATCAAAATTTACGAACAAGTTTTGAAAAGGGTCACCCAAGGAACATCTCTCTGAAATTATTTCAAAATCTGACCAGGGGTTTCAGAGAAAGAGAATTTTAAAGAATTTCATCATGTCCGTATAGTGCAAGTAGCCCCCATTCACAAGAGCCATGTTTCTTGACGGATCAAAATTATATGTACAGCTTTTGGAAAGGGTCACCCAAGGAACATCTCTGTCAGATTATTTTACAATCTGACCACGGGTTTCAGAGAAGAAGAATTTTCAAGAATTTCTTCATTTCCATCTAGTGCAAGTAGCCCCCATTCACCAGAGCCATGTTTCTTGGCCAATCAAAATTTCGCGAACAATTTTAGAAAAGGGTCACCCAAGGAATATCTCTGTGAAATTATTTCAAAATCTGGCCAGCGGTTTCAGAGAAGAAGAATTTTTAAGAATTTCTTCATTTCTGTATAGTGCAAGAAGCCCCCATTCACCAGAGCCATGTTTCTTGACGGATCAAAATTTTGCAAACAATTTTTGAAAAGGGTCACCCAAGGAACATCTGTGTGAAATTATTTTAAAATCTGGCCAGCGGTTTCAGAGAAGAAGAATTTTTAAGAATTTCTTCATTTCTGTATAGTGCAAGTAGCCCCCATTCACCAGAGCCATGTTTCTCGACCAATCAAAATTTCGCGAACAATTTTTGAAAAGGGTCACCCAATGAACATATCTGTGAAATTATTTCAAAATCCGACCAGCGGTTTCAGAGGAGAAGATTTTTAAAGAATTCCTTCATTTCTGTATAGTGCAAGAAGCCCCCATTCACCAGAGCCACATTTTTTGACGAATCAAAATTTCACGAACAATTTTTGAAAAAGGTCACCCAATGAACATATCTGTGAAATTATTTCAAAATCCGACCAGCGGTTTCAGAGGAGAAGATTTTTAAAGAATTCCTTCATTTCTGTATAGTGCAAGAAGCCCCCATTCACCAGAGCCACATTTTTTGACGAATCAAAATTTCACGAACAATTTTTGAAAAAGGTCACCCAATGAACATATCTGTGAAATTATTTTAAAATCCAACCAGCGGTTTCAGAGGAGAAGATTTTTAAAGAATTTGCTAAAAAATTCCATTTGGTTGCCATGGCAACCAGAGTTTTTGATGGAATCAAATTCTGTGAACAATTTTTAAAGAGGACCTCCCAAGGAACATTCCTGCCAAGTTTGGTCCAAATCCGCCCAGCGGTTTAGGAGGAGTTGATGTTTAAAGAATTGTTGACGACGCACGACGGACGACGGACGACGCACGACGGACGACGGACACCGGGTGATCCTAAAAGCTCCCCTTGAGCACGTTGTGCTCAGGTGAGCTAAAAAGAACTTTCTGCTACATGGTAAACATGACCAAATCCTTGCTCTTTTTCAGTAACTTGAGTATTATGTATAAACCCAAGGTTTCTAAAAATGCAATTAATCTCCAGTGATGCTGTTAAGCTCCCTCTATTTGTTTGTCATTCATAGCAATAGCAACCAATAACACAGCAACCAATTTCACTGATTCACTGACCACTACAGTAACTTTTTTGTGGTTGACATAAAAAACACTATGAAAAATAACCTTCTAATGTTCAATATTTTGGCTATTGCCATTTTTGAAAAAGACAACAGCAAAAACACTGAACGTTAGAGCGCTATTTTTCATAGTGTTTTAATTGTTCTCTTTGGAACTCAAAGTGTTATTGTGTCGACATAAAAGTTTCCAAAAAGTGCACAACAAAGTGCATCCATTACATAACAAATTATAGAACTCATGCCCTGTGCAACAATTCTGAGGCATGTCTTTTTGCTTAACTCTTTACCTCACAACAAAATTTTAGACTGGTTCAAATTGAAAGCATTTGCAGATGACAAAATAAAGGTGACTCAAAAATTAAAATTTGTTCTGGGAAGGGTAGAAGACACTGTGGGAAAAGGTGAAAATGCTGGTTACCAGCATTTTCTCCTTTTCCTACAGTGTTTTCAAAGGCTTCTTTCTCAGGTGCGTCAAAAGTAGGGATTGTGTGGTAATGGGTTAAAGATAAAGTTTTAGATTTGTCAAAATTGAAAATATTTGCAATGAACTAATGCAGTATGCAACAGTTTACAAATTAACTCTTTTTACCATCCTCATTGACCCAGTTTCGATTCATGCATGGAGAGTAACATAATGCTTAAACCTGGGTTCCAAGGATACCTTTTTACTTGAGGACAAAGTTTTAGATTTGTCAAAATCAAAAATATTTGCTATGAACTCATGCAGTATGCAACAGTTTACAAATTAACTCTTTTTACCATCCTCATTGACCCAGTCTCGATTCATGCATGGAGAGTAACGTAATGCTTAAACCTGGGTTCCAAGGATACCTTTTTACTTGAGGACAAAGTTTTAGATTTGTCAAAATCAAAAATATTTACTAAAAAAAAATTAGATTTGGCCTGAAAGATGAAATTTTGTTTCCAAAAGGGTAGGAAACATCATGTGAAAAAGAGACAATCCTGGTTAACCTTTTACCAAACGATCCCAGGTTTTCACAACCCTTGGAAAGAAGCCTTCTGAAAACATTGTGGAACAAGAGCGGCAAATTGTCGCAAGATACGCCCGTCTTACCCCAAGTTGTAAAGGTGGGGCATGCACCGGACAAAATTCAAGTATGAAAAACAACAAAGGGCAATAACTCAAAAATTAAGCAAGCAAGAGTTGTGATTTCTGTGCACTGCACTCCCCCTTGATGAGATCTATCCACCCATGAAATTTCATAACCCTAGCTAGTATAGTTTTAGAGATATGGTCCGGACAAAATTCAAGTACGAAAAACAACAAAGGGCAATAACTCAAAAGTTAAGCAAGCAAGAGTTATGATTCCTATGCACTGCACTCCCCCTTGATGAGATCTATCCACCCATGAAATTTCATAACCCTAGCTAGTATAGTTTTGGAGATATTCACCGGACAAAATTCAAGTATAAAAAATGACAAAGGGCAATAACTGAAAAATTAAGAAAGCAAGAGTTATGATTCTTGTGCACTGCACTCGCCCTCAGTGAGATCTATCCACCCATGAAATTTCATAACCCTAGATACTATAGTTCTGAAGATATGCTCCGGTCAAAATTCAAGTATGAAAAACAACAAAGGGCAATAACTCAAAAATTAAGCAGGCAAGAGTTGTGATTTGTGTGCACTGCACTCCCCATCGATGAGATCTATCCACCCATGAAATTTCATAACCCTAGGTAGTATAGTATTCGAGATATGCTTCGGACAAAAATCAAGTATGAAAAACAACAAAGGGCAATAACTGAAAAATTAAGCAAGCAAGAGTTATGATTCCTGTGCACTGCACTCTGCCTCGGTGAGATCTATCCACCCATGAAATTTCATAACCCTAGCTAGTATAGTTTTGGAGATATTCACCGGACAAAATTCAAGTATAAAAAACGACAAAGGGCAATAACTCAAAAATTAAGCAAGCAAGAGTTATGATTCTTGTGCACTGCACTCCCCCTCAGTGAGATCTATCCACCCATGAAATTTCATAACACTAGCTACTATAGTTCTGAAGATATGCTCCGGACAGAATTCAAGTATGAAAAAAAAACAAAGGGCAATAACTCAAAAATTAAGCAAGCAAGAGTTATGATTCTTGTGTACTACACTTTCCCTTGATGAGATCTATCCACCCATAAAATTTCATAATCGTATCTAGTATAGTTTTGGAGATATGCTCCGGACAAAATTCAAGTATGAAAAACAACAAAGGGCAATAACTCAAAAATTAAGCAGGCAAGAGTTATGATTCCTGTGCACTGCACTCCCCCTCAATAAGATCTATCCACCCATGAAATTTCATAACCCTAGGTAGTAGTTTTGGAGATATGCTCCGGACAAAATTCAAGTATGAAAAACAACAAAGGGCAATAACTCAAAAATTAAGCCAGCAAGAGTTATGATTCTTGTGCACTGCACTCCCCCTCGATGAGATCTATCCACCCATGAAATTTCATAACCCTAGCTAGTATAGTTTTGGAGATATGCTCCGGACAAAATTTAAGTATGAAAAACAACAAAGGGCAATAACTCAAAAATTAAGCGAGCAAGAGTTATGATTCCTGTGCACTGCACTCCGCCTCGATGAGATCTATCCACCCATGAAATTTCATAACCCTAGCTGGTATAGTTTTGGAGATATGCTCCGGACAAAGAACTGGACGCCGCCCGCCCGCCCGGACGCCCGCCAGCCCGGACGCCCGCCCGCCACGGGTGATCCCATAATACGTCCCGTCTTCGACGGGCGTATAAAAAGGAGAAAATGCTGGTAACCAGCATTTTCTCCCTTTTCCAAAATATTTTCTACCCTTCCCAAACCAAATTTCAAGTTTTGAGTCACATTGATTTTGGTGTCTGCAGATGCCTCCAATTTGGTACAGTCTAAAATTACAATGTTTGGTAAAGAGTTAACAGCGTTTTCTTCTAATCCTGTAATTTTTACACAAGTTTTCTTTTAAGGGTAATTAGAAGATGGGACTCTATTACAGCGTGACAGCAGCAGAAGGCCAAGAATAGCTAAAATTGCAGAACCTACAAAAGAAACGACCTGATGTGACCATTATAAAATTTTTATGAATTGGATATAATCTATGGTATTCAAGTCTCTTTCATCTGCATCTGCACCTCAATCACATCTTGTTTTTCCTGTATTTTACCAGGTCTATGCTATAGTTCTGCATTTTCTTGATCAAAAAACTGCTGACATCAGTTTCACTTCAATCCAGGATCAAACAAGGACTTCCCGATTACAAATCAAATCATAGAAGACCGACCCATCAATACAAAAGAAGACTTAACCCTTTCCCAAACGACAAATTTTTGACTCTTCCAAACTCAAAGAGTTTGCAGACGACAATTCCAAATTCGATAAAAATGGCAGAAAGTTCTCCAAATGGGTAGAAAACACTGTGGGAATAGGAGAAATTGCTCGTTATGAGCAATTTCTCCTTTTCCCACAGTGTTTTCAAAAGACTTGTACTGCAGACACGTAAAAACAAGGGTTTGTTTGGGAAAGGGTTAAGTTTGTTGTCTGCACTTATATTTTTCAAATATTGAACCTGTCTCTCTGATGCTTCACCAATCCCAAATGCAAGGGAAAAGTACGCCAAAATTTTATAAATTGCATAAGTAACATGCTAGCTGATTATAGCTGAATGAATCCCACCAGGCAGCATTTTATTGAGTTAACATTTCATTAAGTTTGAAATTCAAAGGAACAGTTTATCATGTTGAAAAGTAGATTGGTTCTGTATTCAATTAATGCCCAAATTAGATCATAGTTTTGTATTTGTAGAATGCCATCTAGCGGGAGATAATTGACTAAAGTTCAATAATAAGAGTCAAATAAGAGACACAACAAATCCATCATTTTTGTTCATGAGCATGTCAAATAAATATTCCAGGAAAAACATTTCATTTCCTCAGCGTAATGATGTGAGCCTTTCCCCTGAACCTAAATGTAATTATTCCACATACAGAAAACATACAACTACCAATCAATCATTGTCATTTATACACTCCTATATACAAGCCCAGATTCTAAGAAATCCTCGGAAACCAATGATGTATAGACTTTTTTTTCTGTCACTTGTTATCTAGAGTAACTTTCTTAGAACAAACAGTGCCTGTGTATGCATCAACCATTCTCAAGAACATTCTTTGTCTTATTCTCCAGAATTTTCTATATTTGAAAGTAACAGAACTTCTGACTGGCTAAACCATTCAGTTTAGCCAATCAGAAATTGTGCTATGTACAAATATAGAAAATCTTGGAGAATAGGACTAAGGATATTCTCAGGATTGGTTGGTGAATACAGGCCCAGGCTATTCTGGGGCTGTACTCATCAACTTGCCCTAACACTTATAGCACAATCCTAACTTTTAATGACCACAGAAAGAAACCTTTATCATAGTGGGGAAAAGGAGAAAAAACTGGTAATAGGCATGTTATCCTTTTCCCAGAATGTTTTCAATCTTTCTCAAAACAAATTCCTATCTTTCAGTAACATTTATTTGGTCTCCTGCAACTGCTTTCAAATTGGAGATGTAAAATTTGTCATCTGGTAAAGGGTCAGCTCTTCACCAAATGACGAAGTTTTTGACTGGACCAAATTGAAAGCATTTGCAGATGGCAAACTAAATGTAGCTTAACCCTTTTCCAAACGGCAAATTTTGGGCCAGACCAAATTTGCAGATGACAAATAAACAGTTGCCAAAAATATGATTTTACTATACGATAGGGTAGAAAATATTGTGGGAAAAGGAGAAAATGCTGGTTACCAGCATTTTCTCCTTTTCCCACAATGTTTTCAAAAGGCTTCTATTCCTGACCCATAAAAACCAGGGATTGTTTGGGAAAGGATTAAATGGCGATTTTTGTGTTTGATATGGTAGAAAAATTGTGGGAAAAAGGAGAAAATGCTAAAGCCTTTTTCCACTATATTTTTCTATCTTGTAAAAGACATAATCTCATTTTAAGTAATCTGTGTTTCATATGATGGGAACTCTCTTTCATAGGATAGAAAATATTGTTGGAAAAGGAGAAAATGCTGGTTACCAGCATTTTCTCCTTTTCCATTAATGTTTTAAAAGTTTTCTTCTTTATGGTCATCAAAACTCAGAATTGTGTGGTTCAGGGTAAAAAAAAATTTTTTTTGTCTAGTTTTGGCCAAAAGCTGTCAAAAAGCATCAATTGTTTTTGCACATGTTCATTGCTAGTCTTGCAAAACGATTCCAACGAGTAGTAACAATGGTTTTTGTGAAAAACTAGTGTTTGTTTTTGTTAATGTATTTCAACAAAAAAAGACCTCTGTGGGAGGTGATATGCTATTTGGCTATGGAATAATTTCAAACAATAAAAATTGCTGAAACCCAAGTCAGTATTACCCACATGGAAACCTTTCATTGTAATTTTTCAAAATTTACAAAGCCCTATTCACGTCAGCTTCCCTCAAATACGATCATGCCGAGAGAAAACAATTTCCTGCAGTTGTTACAACCAATAACAACGCCTAATCGACATCACTATGACAGGAAGCTGCATGCAACATGTAAAACCCATTTATCCCGCATTTTAATAATGCAGAACAATTTCTACAAAGCCACACACAGGTTGATTGATAATCATTCAACCTCATAGATCATGTTTATCTGGGACTATTTCTTTTATCAGGAACTACTTTTTTTCTATCTGGAACTATTTTTTATTTCTGCACCATTAACTCAGGACCAATCACAATCAATGTCTTTTTATTGTTATCTTTTCATGCAGCAGACAAATTACAAATAACATATAATTTTTACCCTTTTCTATATAGTGAATATTTTCACCTTTACAATATCTTAACCCCTTAACAAACAACAAAATTTTAGACTGGTCCAAATTGAAAGCACTTACAGAAGACAAAATAAATGCTACTGAAAAATTGAAATTTGTTTCCAGCAAGGTAGAAAACATTGTGGAAAAAGGAGAAAATGCTGCTTACCTCTATTCTATACAGTGAATATTTTCACCCTTACAATATCTTAACCCAATACCACACAATCCCAAGTTTAAACAACCCTGTATGAGAAGCCTTTTGAAAACATGGTGGGAAAGTGAGAAAATGCTGGTAACCAGCATTTTCTCCTTTTCCCACAATGTTTTCTACCCTATCAAAGCAAAATTGCACCATTTGAGCCACTTTGAAATTATTGTCTGCAAATTGCACACAAGAAATTGCTAGCAAACGGACAGACAGACGACCAGGGGTATAACATAATACGACCCTTTCAAATACTTTGGGCGTATAAAAAGGAGAAAATGTTGGTAATCAGCATTTTCTCCTTTTCCCATCCTGTTTTCTACCCTTACAAAGATAAAATTACACACCATCATTCAATAAATCAACTACATATTCTGTCAATTTGGACGAGTTTAAAATTCCTTTGTCTTGTACATAACTCCAAAATCTTGAGTTCCAATGGCGCTAAAGAAAATGACTTTTGAAAACATTGAGGGAAAGGGAGAAAATGCTGGTAACCAGCATTTTCTCCTTTTCCCACAATGTTTTCTATTCCACTCTTTGAATGACAAATTTCATACTCTGTGTAACATTTGTTGTCTGCAAGTGCTTTTGATTTGCACCAGTCTAAAAATTCAATGTTTGGTAGAGGATTAACTCATTACCACATAATCCTGAGTTTTAGCAACCCCATAAGAAAAGGCTTTGAAAACATTGTGGGAAAAGGTGAAAATGCTGGTAACCTGCATATTCTCCTATTCCCACACTGTTTCCTTTCCCATCAAAGAAAAATTGCACAATTTGAGTCACTCTGATATTGTTGTCTGCAAAATTAATGCTTTCAGTCTTGAAAAGGCTAAAATTTTGTTGTCTGGTACAAGGTTAAACAGTACTTACCTGTGGAGACATTAATGGAAGACGAATATGGGACATAAGTTTCGCCAGGTATTTTTTCCGACTCTGGGTGTCGTGGTTGATCCACATGACTAGGGCCGAGTAGATGACCTCTTCGCTCTGAATATTGAGGTCATCGCTAGCCAGAAGCTTTGCAACCTCCTCTGGAGGTAGAATAAGAAATTCCTGAGTGTTCATCACTTCTCCAAACCGCTCCTGCAAAGAAAAACATTTTTACATCTAACAAAACATGTCTGTTTTAATGAATCGATTGATACACGTTTTGAAAACACCGAAAAATAAATTTTTTCTTCAATGTTTCTATCATTTCAAAGACAAATTCCTTTATCGACCTACCGAATTCGTCTTCAAGATGCTTTCGCATTTTTCACCCAAAAGTTTTTTATCATCCTGTAAGGAACTTGACCCATTACCACATAATACCTACTTTTGACGCCCTGAGAAAGAAGCCTTTAGAAAAACACTGTGGGAAAAGGAGAAGATGCTGGTAACCAGGATTTTCTCCATTTCCTACCATGTTTTCTACCCTTCACTAAACAAAGTTAAACTTTTTAGTCATTTTTATTTTGTCATCTGCAAATGCTTTCGATTTGGACCAACCTAAAATTTTGTTATTTTGTAATGAGTTAACTTTTTACCACACAGAAAAGTTGTATTTGTTCAATCTAAATGCATATACTGACAACGTATCACAAACATAGCCCAAATGATGGGACTCTTTTCGAAGAGACAGAAAGCATTTAGGGAGAAGACAATACTTATTGCCAGAATTTTCGCTATATCTCTGTTTCTGATTTGATGCTATTGATTTAAAATCCAGTCCCTTTCATTACAGCAATACTTATTTTCTCATCTGCAAATGAGCAATGCTCTTTGCAGAGGGAGCTTAACCCTTTACCCCATAAGGCATTTCTATGGTATCTCTGAGTCTAAATAACAGCAAGGGTGAAGCCGTTTCTTATGTGTATATGACACCTTTTGATAGTGTAGAAAACATTGTGGCAAAAGGTGAAATTGCTCGCCACGAGCAATTTCACCTTTTGCCACAATGTTTTCCAAATGCTCCTACAAGCAATGCATAGAAATGAGTATCTATGGAGTAAAGGGTTAATGCATCTGAAAAGACCATCAACCCAGATCAGTCTTTGCAGACTGCATAAATCAAGATCAGACTGCAGTTCCTGCACAAATCTATGACCTATACAGTCTGCTGTGTAGGAAAGCCTTTACAATCAAAATTTCAGTTTCAATGGACTGTATTTAGAGCCCTGGAAAAAGGTCGAGTTTATTTATTAGGCGCTGGAAGAGTAATATGGCATCTTGCTGAAAGGGAACAATCATTATTTTTCTCACATTGTTTTCAGGATGATGAGTCTTTCCTATGAGCACGTTGCCTCAAACTTTTTTCCAAATCACAGAAATTTAAGCAAACAGAAAGGGGCGTGTGTGTGTGTGTGTGTGTGTGGGGGGGGGGGGGGGGGGGGGGGGGGGGGGCTGGATGTTTACCCTCTACAAAACAACAAAATTTCGGACTTTTTCAAATTGAAAGCATTTATATATGAAAGCATTTTCCTACTACAAACATTCAGAACTGGAAAGAAAACATAACTGTGGAAAAAGGACAAAAATGCTGGTTACCAGCATTTTCTCCTTTTCCTACAATGTTTTAAAAAAAAAATCCCTCTTTTTCAGGGTTGTTAAAACTTGGGATTGTGTGGTACAGGGTTAAATCATCTGAGAAGTCCTGAATTAATACTGTAATGCATTTCACTATCAGGGGACTAATATCATGGACTGTTTTGGTTCTCCAATCTGTAATATGTTTCCAATAATGTCTGCCATCAAAAGCAGATTTCAGAAATTGTTTAACCGATTTCCGGTTTCAAGTACAATCCCAATATCTAATGACCCTGAGAAAGAAAGCATTATGAAAATATTTTGGGAAAAAGAACAAATGCTAGAAGCCAGGATTTTCTCCTTTTCCAACAGTGTATTTTATCTTTCCAAAAACAGATTTTACTTTTTTAAATCATACCTGTATTAATATGATATCTGCAAATGCTTTCAATTTGGAAAAGTTTAAGTTTCGTTGTTGAGTAAAGAATTAACTGATTTTTGATAAGACTAGTTCAACTTTTTATGACCAGCCAAATTGACTGCCGGTAAAAAACATTGTTATTTTTTAAAACCAACATTATTTTGAAAGTTAGCTGAAATCTGATCTGTGATTTGTTTTGCGATTTCTTCCCTTATCTCTTTACCATGAAGCAAAAGTTCAGACGTGTCTAACTCAAAAACATTTCCAGATGACAAAATAAATTGAACTTGAAAAAAAACAAAATTTGTTTTGAGAAGGCTGGAAAAGAGCATTTTCTCCTTTTCCAACCACGTTTTCTTCCCTTCCTAAAACAATTTTTAATTTTTTAGTCACATTCATTTTGTAGTCTGCAAATGCTTCCAATTTGGAACTGTCTGAAATTTTATCATTGATACAGAATTAACCCATTACCACACAATCCCTACTTTTGACGCCCCTAAGAAAGAAGCCTTTTTGAAAACACTATGGGAAAAGGAGAAAATGCTGGTAACCAGCATTTTCTCCTTTTCCCACAGTGTTTTCTACCCTTCCCAGAACAAATTTCTATTTTTTAGTCACTTTTACTTTGTCGTCAGCAAATGCTTTCAATATGGACTAGCCTAAAATTTTCTCGTGTAGTAAAGAATTAATGGTTATGTAGGAACACAGTCAGTGGCCTGGAAAAATATCGATGCTAGGCACTGGTAATAGACACTTATGGAAAGCATGTTTAGGTGCACTGGATGCAATAATATAACTTAAATAGTGTTGCAAAAGTTTTATACACCATACAAACAAAGGAACAAAATTTCATACGGAAATATGGACTGTTTTCACAAAAAGATCCTACTCTATAAGTAGTACCATACTAATGGAAAACAGCTATTTCCACTATAATCCTGAAATAAGTTGCTATGATTTAACCCTTTACCCCATAAGGCTTTTCTATGGTATCTCTAATTGACCCTAAATAACAGCAAGGATGAAACTGTTTCTTATGTGTATATGGCACCTTTTGATGGTGTAGAAAACATTGTGGCAAAAGGCCCCTGCAAGCAATGCATAGAAATGAGTATCTGTGGAGTAAAGAGTTAAAGTGAGTATTATTGTACTGCTTTGATTGAGCCACTTTTTCTATTTTTTCCTTCTTGGAATAATCATTTATAAATCTGAGGCTACTCTATTCTCGTTACAAAGGGAGATAATAATTACTTCCCTTTTCTGAAAACTAACAAAAATATCAACAAATAATTTCAAGATGGACATCAAATGAATTTCTGCTCGGTTAGAAAATGTGCAACAATATTATATCAGTATAAATCCTTATTTATCAACTGATAAAAAGATTTTATACCATGTTGCACTAGAAACGTTAGAATGTTAATAACTTAGCTCTCTACCACACAATCCCGACTTTTACTGACCCTGAGAAAGAAAGCTTTGAAAACATTGTGGGAAAAGGAGAAATGCTGATTACCAGCATTTTCTTTTTCCCACATTGTTTTCTACCCTTTCCAGTTCAAAATTCATTTTTTTATTCATATCTATTTTGTTGTCTGCAAATGCCTTCAATTTGGACTAGTCCAAAATTTTGTTGTTTGGTAAAGAGTTAAGCTTAGTGGCTGAAGGGAGATATAATGTATTGAGTATCAGAAATCAGCAAGCATATAAAACTTCCATTATTTTGATTTAACCACAATTCCATGGAAAGCAATGGGTTTACAGAGCTCTTATCTGCCTTGTTTTCTTAGACCATTACATAATGCAAATGTTTCGAAACCAATTTTAGAAACTTAGATGAAATCTGATCCACTTATTGTTTTGCAATTTCTTCCCTTTGAGGACTAATCATTTCACCACTGAATAAATACCAAAGCTACAGACAAGAAGGAGTGATGGTATTCTAAATCCGTAATTTCTCTTCCCAACCCTACGTTGTGGGTACTCATTAGAATTGTCTGGATGAGATGATTCTAATGAGTACCCATAACATAGGGTTTAGTGGAAAATAATTAATACTTCAAATTTTGAAATCAAAATCAGTCCCTCTGTCTGGAGCTTAGAATACTCAGAGGCTACAAGTACATTTTCTATGAAAAATCAAGAGTTCAGTTATAATCTAGAAAGTAGCAGTGGACAGTGCAGATCAAAGATCAGACTGCGCATTCTGTGCAGTCTGATCTTGGTCATCACTGTCCACAATGGCCTATGGTATCGTCTATACTATGGAAAGAGTTAAAAAAGACTGCATATAATGCTTTATAAGCTGGTGCTTATCACAGTCTGTGAAACCAAGGGAACCACATACAGGTGCCAGAGTGAAGGGGCCTTATCAAATAAAAAAAAATTTCACTACCCTAGGAGACACCTTTTTTTTAATATCAATGTGGGAAAAGGAGAAAATGCTTGTGAAAAACAATTTTTCCTTTTCCTGTTATGTTTTCAGTTCTCTCAGAGATAAATTCCACTATCAAGTTATATTAAATCTGTTGTCTTGCAAATTAATGCTTTTATTTGGTCTATAATTATGATGTAATTGTGATGTTTGAAAGAGAGTTCAATTCTTACCATAACATAATTATTGGCGACTTTGTAGAGGTCGGAGCAACCTTGAGCATCTGCAAACTGTCGAATACCGATACAGTTCGATGGATGAAGCTGCTTCATCAGGAAGTTACAGCAAGCCTCCACAACCTCCGACAGCTGTAGCATGCAGGCTGTTGACAACAAGTTCTCTACCGTGTCTTCACGCAACTCTATGGAACCTGCAAATATACAGATAGACCTACTTTTTAAGACAAAATGCAACAGTTATCCCCGTTAAAGTATCCTGCATCAAATGCCTACTTACTTATATAAATAAATAAGCTACACCACTTGGTCAATCCCTATTCCACCTCTCAGGAAATAGCAAAAAATAAACTTGATAACAAAATAATCCAAGACACTGAATTCATACAAGAATTCTCACCATTGTCCCATTTACATCATGTCTAGATAAACATATCAATCACCTTGACACAAGTTGGCCTTGACCTCTTATCAAACATGCCCATCGATATCTTATTAATACAACGATGCTAATAATGACTCACTGACCTCTTACAGACAGTGTAGATCAAGATCGGACTGCAGAGAATGTGCAGTCTGATCTTGAATCCACCCTGTTCAATGAGGAGGTTATTTATTCCACAAAACATAACTTTGAAACAGCACTGTTTGTGGTTTTACTGTTGGATTCAATATTTCATTTTAGTTATTCAGCAGGATAAAGACCAATGCTCCAGACAGAGGGAGTGTTTTCGATTTCAAAATTGAAAATATTAATAATTTTACACTTAACCCTATGTTATGGGTACTCATTAGAATTGTCTCATTGAGACGATTCTAATGAGTAGCCACGACATAAGGTTTAAAAGAGAAATAACGAGATTTAGAATACCATCACTCCCTCCTATCTGTAAAAAGCCAAAGCCACCAGCCAACATTTTCTCCTCTTCCATATTTTCTACGCCTCATTGATCATTTGATCAACATAATTATAATATGCTTTTCATGTCTTCTAGTAAGGGGTTGGCCACTTACTGCATGCATTGTTCTGAAAACTTTTTTCATGTCTCATTCGCAGAAAATTGTTGTGTTACAAATGCTTGTAACAAGCTTTTCCCACAATGTTCTGTCCGCTGTCTACTACTGGGGTATAACATAGTCATATCAGGCAGTTTTCAAAAAGCAAAGTTTTACACTTGTCTAAATTGATAACAGTACACACTACAAATTACAAGTGATTCAAACATAGAAATTTGTCTTTAAGCCATGAAAACGTTGTGGAAAAAGGAGAAAATGCTGGTTATCAGCATTTGCTCCTGTTGCCAAAAATGTCAAGAAAACACTGATAATGTTTGGTTAATCCTTCACAATACAATTCTGAGTTTTAACAACCCTGAAAAGGAAGCCCTTTGAAAACATTGAGGGAAGAGAAGAAAATGCTGGAAACCAGCATTTTCTCCTTTTCCCTCAATGTTTTCAACCCTTTCAAATGCAAATCTCAACATCTGAACCACATTAAAATCGTCATCTTCAAACAGTTTAATTCTGGACAAGTCTAAAATATTGTCTTTTGGCAAAGTACTCAGCGTTGAAACGAGTTAATCCCACTGTCTGTGTCTGAGTCACCCTCATGGCCAAAAAATAAACATCATGACATTAAGTTTTGTTTATTTTATTATAGATAAGGGCATGAAACCCTGACAGGGCCCAGCTGTTGCTGATAAGCCCATCCCCATTATGTACATGAATCAGGGGCCCGTGACACATCCACCCTAAATTCTCACATCCAATGTATTTTTTGCTGAATACTCTTTGTTTGCCAAAACCCTTTACGCTTTCATGAAAAGGAGAAAAGGTATTGCTCCACCATCAACAATATTTTCTACCCTTTTGAAAAATTCCAGTATTTCAGCTATAATTATGTTGTCGTCTGCAAGTTCATTCAACTATAAAGGCTCAGTAGAGGCCAAAAATTAACAATATTAATATTTACGTGCATCAAAGCTTAAAAACATATCTTAACCCTTTACCACACAATCACTACTTTTGACGACCCTGAGAAAGAAGCCTTTAGAAAACATTATGGGAAAAGGAGAAAGTGCTGGTAACCAGCATTTTCTCCTTTTCCCACAATGTTTTTCTACCTTTCATAAAAACAAATTTTCAGTCAACTTTTATTTTGTAGTCAACAAACGCTTTCAGTTTGAACAAGTGTAAAATATTGTCGTTTGGTAACGGGGTCAACTTCACTGAAAAATTTCCAGTTCATTTCGTCTCTCGCATACCAAAGTAAAAGACCTGTTAAAAGTGAAAGGCAACTATAATGGCTCAGATGACAGTTTTTGCAAAAGAGTAGAAAATATTGTGGAAAATGGAAAAGATGCTGGGTTACCAACATTTTCTTCTTTTTCCACATTGTTTTCTAAAAGCCTTTAGTCAAGTTTGTAAAAACTCCTGATGATGTGATAGATTGTTTAACCTTTTGCCACACAATCCCTACTTTTGATGTCCCTGAGAAAGAAGCCTTTAGAAAACATTGTTGGAAAAGGAGAAAATGCTGGTAACCAGCATTTTCTCCTTTTCCCACAATGTTTTCTACTCTTCACAAAACAAATTTCGAATTTTCACTTTTATTTTGTCATCTGCAAATGCTTTTGATTTGGACAAACCTAAAATTTGTCGTTTGGTAATGAGTTAATGTCCACTGAAGGACAAAAGCTAAAGAAAACATTGTGCTCGTACTACAAAGCCAGGAACCACACTGGCAAATGCACCGACCAAGTACTGTTATAAATGTCCTTAGCCATTAAAATGGCAGTAAAGTCCAATACAAACAAATCACTGTCCCACAATATTTCCTTCTCTTTGGAAGACTCATAATTGTCAACATTCAGGATAGGGCACCTCGATGGGAGAAGTGTGACATTGCCTTCCGTTGCTGTAAGAACCTACAGAGATTCCGCTAAGACTCAGGTAATCCGAAATAGATCGGCCTATAGACGCTTGTTCCCCACCTTGCTTAAGGATAACCGAATCTTAGCCGAATCCAATCAGTACAATTCTAACTATACTACATGAATCCCATTAGGATGCCCTATCCTTGAGATCACTTTAAATTTATTGTCTTCTAAATGCTTTTAATTTGGACAAACTTCTAGAAATTTATCACCTGGCAAATGTTTGCATCAGACAGAGGAAATAGAGGATTTAGAGCAGACGTGCATATCTCCTGCACACATGGTTATACTTACTGATCAGCCTAAAGAGGCTTTCAAACTTAATGACTTCACATAAAGTTATTGTTATCCTTATTTCCTATGTTAACCCTTCTGATAATGAGCTTGACTCACTGACCTTTTGCAGACAGCGTAGATCAAGATCAGACTGCACAGAATGTGCAGTCTGATCTTGGATCTACACTGTCCGCTAAGGAGATATTCTTTCCCCATGAAATACTTTTGAAATGGTAAAATTTGGGTTTGTACTATAAGCTTAAAAGTTTCATTTCACATAATTTACTACGACAAGCAGAGCTGCAGATCAGATAGAGTGATGGTATTCTTAATTCATTATGTCTCTTTCAAACCCTATATTGTGGGTACTCATTAGAATCGCCTTGATGGGACAATTCTAATGAGTACCCATAACAAATGGTTAAGTGGAGAATAATCAATATTTTCAATTTTGTAATCAAAATCACTCTCTGGGTAAGGGTTAAAATCCTAGTAAACTTTACTGGAAAATGATAGTAGAAGTTCATCAAAGCACTGACAGTACTGAAAACCAATAATTCTTGTTCCTTTTTTTTTCTATTTTCAATTTTTTAGAGAACAGTTTT
The DNA here is from genome assembly GCA_943736015.1 of Tridacna crocea. NCBI lineage: Eukaryota > Metazoa > Mollusca > Bivalvia > Cardiida > Cardiidae > Tridacna > Tridacna crocea. The sequence goes on along the minus strand of OX031063.1, from coordinate 12,122,952 downwards.
AATGATCTTGAGAAAGATGGCTCATGAAAATAACAAAGAAGGCTTGTAATCAACATTTTCTCTTATTCCAACAATATTTTCTGGTTTCCCTGGCAAACTTCAACACTTGAGTCACCTTAAATTTGTGGTGAGCAAATACCTTCAAATCGGAAAAGTCTACAATTTTATTATATAGTAAAGACTCAATCAATCCTTTGGCCTTGTCAGAGAGCACTTTAATCTAAGAGCAGTTGTTGAAAAGACTTAACCCTTTCCAAATGACAAAGTTTTACATCTTTGTAATTTTACCCTCTGTGCATCTGTTTGTCCACCAAATCCTAACATCTGATTCAGCAAATTAGGTTAAAGCAGGATTTTGTATTGAACCCTTTTACCACACAAATCCTTAAAGAAGAAGCCCTTCTGAAAACATGGTTTCCAGAGAATTCTGGAAACCAGCAGTTTCTCCTTTTGACAAATTGCCTTCAATCCTGTCAAAGACAGAAATCATCATTTGAAATAAATTCAATTCGTTGTCTGCAAAATGCTTTTGATATGATAGAACCCACAAGTGTATTGTCTAGTAATCTGTTTATTCAGCGCCCAAAGGGTGGGATGTGCAATGCCAAATATTACTAATGGTGCATGGCTTTTGCCAGCTATTTTTCTTAGAAATCCTGGAAATGCAATTAAATCATCAAGAACTGAGTTACATAATGTTCTGGAAAATTAGACTGCCTTTTCTGACCCTTGGCTGCCTGGGGAAGCCTCAATTTCAGCTTAACCCCTCTTCCAAACAATTCAAGGTTTTACATCTTTACCAAACAACAAAATATTAACCTTGTTCAAATTGAAAGCATCCACAGATGAATAACTAAAAGTGGCTCTTGTGATGTAATATTTGCTCTTGATAAAATAGAAAACACTGTGGAAAAAGGAGAAAATGCTGGTTTTCAGCATTTTCTCCTTTTTCCACTATTTCCAAAAGGCTTCTTCCTGGGGATAATTCAAGGTTGAGGATAAGTCAGGGATTAGACTTAATCCAATCCTTTGTTCTAAGTGCAACAAAGAAAGGCTTTAAAAAACATTGTTGGAAAAGGAGAAAATGCTGGTAAACAGCATTTTCTCCTTTTCCCACAATGTTTTCAACCTTTCAAATACAAATTCCATCATTTGAGCCACATCTACTATGCAAGTTATCAGTACAAAATACTTTAAATTCGCATGAGGGAGCTTCTTTATTCTTTACCAGACAACAAAGTTGTAGGCAATTAAGAGGATTTTACAAACTAAAAAAATTATATAATATGTTATTTGAATAATGTCTTTTGTTCAACTGGTCGGGTCAAAAATTAGGTAGCAGTGCCAAATCTGACAAAAAACTTGCATACACAGTTGAGGCCTCATTTTTCAAAACACAGAGAGGAAAGAAAGTGCTGGTAACAAATATTTTTTTTTACTTTCCAGTAATGATTATCTCTTTATCACACAATCCTGAGTTTTAACGACCCTGAGAAAGAAGTGTTTTGAAAACTGTATGAGAAAAGGAGAAAGTGCTACTTACAGTACCACTGTGGGATTTTTTCTCCTTTTACCCCAAATTTCCTATGCTTTTAACCCATTACCAAACAACAATATTTTAGACTGGTCCAAATTGAAAGCATTTGCAGACGACAAAATAAAAGTGACTGAAAATTTGAAATTTGTTTTGTGAAGGGTAGAAAACATTGTGGGAAAAGGAGAAAATGCTGGTTACCAGCATTTTCTCCTTTTCCCACAATGTTTTCTAAAGGCTTCTTTCTCAGGGGCGTCAAAAGTAGGGATTGAGTGGTAATGGGTTAAAAGGCGAATCTCACATTTTGAACTCCAGTTGTAATTACCATAAAATTGTAAAAACAGACAAATTCATTAGGGTAACAACTGTTGAAAACTTCGTTTTTCATTTTCCACCCTTGATGATAAAAGGCTCGTTTCTAAACAATCCCAGGACGAGGCTTGGAAACTAGGCATTGTGGGAAGGGACAATGTGCAGGTCATTAGTATATTCTCCTTTTCTTACATTATTATCTAACATATCATGAAGCATTTCCAACATTAAACTCTTTGCTGCACGATCCCCACTTTTTCCCCTTTTCCAACAATGTTTTCCATGCTTCTCAAAACAAATTTCAGTACTTGAGCCATTTATTTTGTTGTCTGCAAATGCTTTCAATCCAGAACAAGTTAAATGTTGCCGTTCGGTAAAGAGTTAAAACCACATTTTGTTGTTGTCTGCTAATGCTTGCAATTTGGATAAGATTTTGTCATTTTTGAACAGTTAAGATGTAGAATGGTCAAGAGTCAAGAAGAAGGCTATTGGAAACAATGTGGGAGAAGGAAATTCTTGAACCCAGCGTTTTCATATTTTACTTCAATGTGTCCTGCCCGTTAACTCTGTACCTAACAAGAAAATTTTAGCCTGGTCCAAATTTAAAAGCATTTGCAGACAACAAAATTAACGTGACTCAGAAATTGAAATTTGTTATGGAAGGGATAAAAAACATTGTGGAAAGAGGAGAAAATGCTGGTTACTAGCATTTTCTCCTTTTCCCATGATGTTTTCAAAAGGCTTTTTTCAGAGCTGTGAGAACCAGGGATTGTTTCGGAAAGGGTTAACAGTCAAATCTCATAACTTGAGCCACATTTAATTTGTCGTCTGCAAATGCTTTCAATTTGGACAAATAAAAAATTTAGCTGTTTGATTACCCCTTTACCAGACAATCATGAGTTTTAACGACCCTGAGGAAGACTGTTATTGAAAACATTGTGGGAAAAGGTGAAAATGCTGGTAACCAGCATTTTCTCCTTTTCCCACAATGTTTTCTACCCTTCACAAAACAAGGTTTTAAGTTTTCTGTCCCTTTTATTTTGTCGTCTGCAAATGCTTTCGATTTGAGCAAACCTAAAATTTTATCATATGGTAATGAGATTATAGAGTTCCAGGTTTATTTATTGAGTGCAGAAAGGTTTATTTATCCCTAATGTAATGACATAAAACCGCACTGAAATGACATATCATTGCTCTTTCCCAAACGACAAAAGTTTTCAACAAGTCAAAATAGAAAGCGTTTGCAGACTACAAAAAAAATTTTACTAAAAAATTGAAATTTATTTTGGACAGTGTAGAAAACATTATGGTAAAAAGAGAAAATGCTGGTTACCAGCATTTTCTCCTTTTCCCACACTGTTTTTGAGAGCTTTCTATCCATAGTCATTGAAACTTGAGATAGTATGGTAAAGGGATGGTGCCATGTTTTAGTAGAGAAATGTTTTTTATAACTCAGAAACATTTTACATGACTCAAAGAATCTCGAAGAATGTATCTAATGTTCACAGTTACGTTATAGACCAGCAGGAGGTTCATACCTCGCGCTGTTTTTCGGAAATTTTGCACTCTCTCGCCACAAATGTACTTTATCCCCCCTTAGTTTTTAATCATAACCATGCAGTGCACACGACATCAAAGCACATTTTTAGTCCCAATTTCGATCATCTGTAAAAACAGCTAGCTGACAACAAGGAAGATAAATAAAATGGAACTGAGAATTGAGAAGACGGTTTGGATAAATTAACAACAGCTTGCATATATTTCAAAGTGCTAAACAAGCAGGGCTCATATTTTCGATTCAATTCAATCTCTCAGGTTTGTGGAAAGAGTAGATCAAGATCTGAACAAAACTTGCAGTCTGATCTTGGATCTACACTGTCCAATATGTCTGGTACTGTGCACTGTCTGAATGGCAACAACAGTGACCTTATTAACATTTATCACTTTGTTGGCAAAAACAACCAACAGAATTGACAAACCACAGATGAATTTACAAAATCTTTGTTGACGGAATATATTTAACCCATTACTACACAAATTTTTTTAGAGCTATCCAAATTGAAAGCATTTGCAGATGCCAACGACTCTGCTGGAAACAAGTTTCAATTTTTGAGGTCTTTTTATTTTGTCGTCTGCAAGTGCTTTCAATTTGGATCAGTCCAAAATGTTGTCGTTTGGTAAAGGGCTGACGAGTTGATCTCCTTACCAAAGACTTAATGTCAAACTTTTCCAATCTAAAAGCATTTGCAGACAACAAAACAACTAGCAAAAATGTTGGAATCTGTCTCTAAATCCCTTATCCCACAATCCCTAGTTTTAACAACTCTGACAGGGATTTTAAAACATTGTGGGGAAAGGAAACAATGTGGGTCACCAGCATATTCTCATTTTCCCATAATGTTTTCTCCTTTCCCCACAATGTTTTCTACCCTTTTTGTAATATTTTCAATAACATAATTCTGTTCTATCATCAGTTGGGACAAAAGTTTGTTGTTTGATAGCGAGGTAACCCTTAACCTAACAATTAATCCCTGGTTTTTAGGGCCCTGAGATAGAAGCCTTTTTCCACAATCTTTCCTACCCTGCTGGAAACAAATTTCAAATTTTGAGTTAACCCTTTCCCAAACAATCCCTGGTTTTTACAGGTCTGGAATAGTAGCCTTTTGAAAACATTGTGGGAAAAGGAGAAAATGCTGGTAACCAGCATTTTCTCCTTTTCCCACAATGTTTTCTGCCCTATCATAGACAGAAATCATCTTTTCGGCAAGAGTTGAATTGTCGTCTGCAAATGCTTTCAATTTCATCTAGTCCAAAAGTTTGTCGTTTGGGAAAGGGTTAAACGATTAATTTGTTGTCTGCAAATGCTTTGAATTCTAACCAGTCAAAGATTTTGTCATTTAGTAAATGTTTACCCTTTACCAAACAACAAAATTTTAGACTGGTCAAAATTAAAATCACTTGCAGATGACAGAGGTAACTCAAAAATTGAAATGTTGCCAGAAGGGTAGAAAACATTGTGGGAAAAGGAGAAAATGCTGGTAACCAACATTTTCTCCTTTTCCCACAACATTTTCCAAAGGCTTCTTTCTCAGGTTTGTCAAAAGACGAGGTAATGGGTTTAGTACAGCATCGTAAACCCATAATTACAATTCCCACAAACTTTAGAATTTGGGGGGAGTGGATTTATAAGTGGCACACAGGTTTTTGCAATAAATTCTCAACATGTACAGTACTTCATGTCATGAACGGTCCTTCATACATGCACTTTATTCAAAAGAACCATATTAGTTTAAACATAGTTTATTCATATAATTTACAAAGACCAGATTGACATGAATTTAAATAAGAAAAGGATAAGAACGTAAGTTTATAGCTTATATAGTTCCTCTCCAGTTGACGGTTACATCATTAAATGAAGTCTTTTTGTACTATTTTGACATACATATGAACAGTTAACTCTTTTCCACACGACAAAATTTTAGACCGGTCCAAATTGAAAGCATTTGCAGACAACAAAATAAAGGTGACTGAAAAATTGAAATTTGTTCAGGGAAGGGTAGAAAACACTGTGGGAAAAGGAGAAAATGCTGGTTACCAGCATTTTCTCCTTTTCCTACAGTGTTTTCAAAAGGCTTCTTTCTCAGGGACATCAAATGTAGGGATTGTGTGGTAATATTGACAACCATACTGACAACAAACCTTCCAGTTACCATTCTACTATAATGTGAACCCTATACCAGATGACGAAATTTTAGCCTTCTAAAAATTGAAAGCATTTTCAGATGATAATTTCTCTGTCGCTCAAATGGCGCAACTTTTCTTTATATGATAGAAATAGTATTTTCTTTATTCCCACTATGTTTTCAAAAGGCTTTTTCTCATGGTCATAAAAATTCAGCAATGCGTGACAAAGCCTTAAAATTCTAGACTTCTCCAAATTGAAACCATTTTGCTGACAACGATACAAAATTGGTTTGAAGAAGAGCTATCACTAAACTTGATTATACCACCCACCAGCTCCTCGTCACAAAAACAGGTTTTTGTCATAGAATGCAGAATGGTTTAGCACTAAAGTTAAAGTTGACATAAGTTCAAGGGGAGATCATTCCACATTTTACAAATCACAGCAAAGTCATGAAAATTGCAAAACTCACATATAGGAACACTGTGTGTAAATTTGAGGTCAGTAACCTTTAAAAGTGTTGGACTATTGCTCTGGACAAATTTGTGCCTGCAGAGACAGGCGCACAGATTGACGAACAGACAGCCAGCCAGTGGCGATTCAAGTATACCCTCCCTCCACTTTGATGTGGGGGATATAGTAATAGGATGTATTGCTAAAAAGACAAATAAAATTTTAGGATAGGCAGAAAAAAATCTGATAACTATCCTTGTATGAATAATGTTTACAAGAAGTTTTTCCTGTTTCTACAATACTTTCACTAGACTTTTTCATCAGAGTCATTAAAACTTCCAGGTGTTTGGAAAGCATGTTTGAAACATGGACCGGTGGTTTATGTCTGCAACATTCAAATCTGTGTCTGTCTGCAACAACCCAATAAAACTGAAGTTACTTTTGAAAACTCTGACAATGCTGTGGTTTATAAATTCACATGTCCCTGTTGTATTGTGAGGTATTCAATTTTCAACATTATTTAAATCATATAATGAATGCCCTTTGTGCACCTATCCATGTGTTTGAGTTACCTAAATCTGAAATATTGTCTGCAAATGCTTTCAATTTGGAAAAATCTACAATTTTGCCATTCGGTAAAGCTTTAATTCTTTACCACATATTCCAGAGTTTAAATGACCCTGAGAAAGAAGCCTTTTGAAAACATTGTGAGAATAGGAGAAAATGCTGGAAATCAGCATTTTCTCCTTTTCTGATAGTGCTTTCTACCATTCCCAAGACGAATTTCAATTTTTGAGCTATAGTCATGTTGTCGTCTGCAAATGCTTTCAATTTGGACTGGTCTACAAATTTGCCATTCAGCACAGCTTGAAACAGCTAAGGTGAGTGATGAATTGATTACATACCTTTTGAAAGTTTAAACTCAATTTGATATAATCCAACCCAGAAGATCTAAGCTAAGATTTCACTGGGGAAAATTATTGCTTTCAATTAGTTTTCATAATGTAAGCAACATGAAAAATTTGTCGAAATCTGATATTTCCTGGTAGCATGCTGTTTATTCCTTTACCAGGTGACAAAATGTTATGCTTGTCCATATTGAAAATATTTACAGAAAATACCGGTAAATCAAAATACTGAGTTTGCAAAAGTGTTGATCACATTATGGGGAAAGACTAAAAATGCTGACAGCCAGCATTTCAGTCTCTAATGACAGCGTTTTTTAACCCTTTCCCAAATGACAAATTTTAGACTCTTCCAAACTCAAAGATTTTGCAGACGACAATTTCAAATTTGATAAAAATGGCAGAAAGTTCTCCAAATGGGTAGAAAACATTGTGGGAAAAGGAGAAATTGCTCGTTACGAGCAATTTCTCCTTTTCCCACAGTTTTTTCAAAAGAGTTGTATTGCAGACATGTAAAAACAAGGGCTTGTTTGGGAAAGGGTTAAGTGTACATGCTTCCCTGTCAGGGTGTAAAAACATGCTTTTTTTTTCTTTGAATAGAGTTGTACCCAGGTATATTAGATTTCCCACAAACCCCACATTTCACAGCCATAATTCTCCATCTTGGTTTTCACTCTCATGACCTTTCAACCCTTTGCCGGCCACCAAAATTGTCAACTTATAAACATCGAGACATTTTCTTGACAACAATATAAGTTGTTGGCCCTATATTGGAATTTGTATTTGATCAGATAGAAAACACTGTAAAAAGAACAAAATTTCAAATTTCATCTATTACCCACAATGCTTTCAAAGTCCTTTTTCTTGAGGGCTGTGAACTATTTTAGTTACAAGAAACATTAATAATTTGATGGAGATAATGAGTTAGTGTTTTTAAATTACCTTTTCTTAGATAATCCTGTGATTCCATGATCCTACTGGAACAAAGAGTTTGAAAACAACAGGAAAAGGTGAAAATGCCAGTAGCCAGCATTTTCACCTATTCCAATGATGCTTACAAATGCATCATATCAAAAATTCATTTACAAAATGTTTCAGATTTTGGCTGTCAAGGAATTCAGAAAATAACAGAATACTTATGGAAATGCTTTTGGTATTGAATTTGTACTCCAGTTGCGGAACATCCTCGTACAAGGCACTGCAGATCGCCGAAATAAAAATTAAACATTCAAAATAAAAATTAAACATTATACAACCATGAATCAGCACACTTATGTCACAACAATAAAACTGAAATGCTTTTAACTCTTTACCACACGATCCCGACTTCTGACAACCTTGAGAAAGAAAGTCTTTGAAAACATTGTGAGATAAGGAGAAAATGCTTCTCCTTTTCCCACAATGTTTTCTACCCTTCCCAAACTTCACCTTTTCAGTTATATCCATTTTGTTGTCTGCAATTTCTTTCAATTTGGACCAGTGTATAATTTTGTCGTTTGGTAAAGAGTTAACTCTTTCCATACCATAAATGGCCAATAGGCTTTGATGGATACTGCAGATCAAAATCAAACTGCACAATATGCAGTCTGATCTCTGATCTACACTATCTACCACACATACTTCACACAAGATATCTTTTTACCTTGCAGTGCATTCATTTTTTCAGCCATTGAAAAAGAATAATTTAGATTAATAGTAGAGTTAACCCTTTACCACACAATGTAAATTTTTAATGCCCCTAGGAAAGGAAGCCTTTTAAAACCATTGCTGGAAAAGGAGAAAATGCTGGTAAACAGCATTTTCTCCTTTTCCCACAATGATTTCTACCTTATCGAAGAAAAATTGCACCACCCATTCCAGCCTAAGTGAAATTGTCGTCTGCAAAATAGTTCCAATTTCAGCAAGGCAAACATTTCTGTGTGTGGTAAAGGGGTAATATGGGAATCTTCATTAGTCGATCGATAGACAGACAGACAGACAGACAGACTGACAAATTAATTAAGGGAGATTACATTAAAAACCAAAACAGATAATTACACTATAATCTGTCACATTCACAACCTTGGAAGTCAGATCAAACAAGCTAAAACCACAATTACCAATCAATACAGAATCTGCAAGCCCATTACATCACCTTTTAACTATCGAAGCCAAGCAATAAACTGAAAATAAAAGCCTGAAACCCTCTCTTTTGAACCCCATAAAGTCATCATTGTTCCATGCTTTATTGTTTAATTATAAATAGGAGTTCCATGGCTTGCAATGGATCTGTTTTCCACAAGATCTGGTTTTCTCTATTAACTTTTCACCATACAGTTCCTCTTGATTTTTCAACCTTGGCCATAGAACCTTTTATAAACATAGTGAGAAAACGGAGAAATTGCCCCCAAACTTTCTTTATTGTTTCTAAACCAGTTCCATATTTTGATCCACAATTGGTATGTCTTCCTTCAATCTCTCCTTGAATTTGGACAAGTCTAAGATCTTGTGAACTTAAATGAATCGTCGGGTATTGTCAATAGTCAGCAGTTATCATCCATTCTTTGTATTTTTTTATTCCATGGAAGGTGAGCAAATTCCATCTTTATGAAATGTGCCCAACTGCTTGAAACTAAACTTGGATGCAAGTTTAAGATATAGTGTTCAAATCACAAAATTGAGCGTGTTTATCCACCATAAAGCAGCTAAGAGATGAGTCGATAACTGCCTACGCCAATTTGTGCAATCGACAGGTTAACACATGGAAAACGGAAATAACCATTAATATGCAATATATAACCACAATTCCCTTTCTTCTTTCGGATTATATCTGTGTCCAGAGAAATTGGCTGGAAAACTCCAAAACAAGTTCAATTCTTGCCAACTAATATGTCAAAGGCCATAGAAATGGTACGCAGTGGTGCAATGTCCAAACCTCTTGGTCCATGATATTAGCAACATGTACCTATTTAGCCTTCTCTTGTGGTTGAACATTTGCTATGTGTCAAGTATAGTTTAATTGCTTTACATTAGATCTAACTAAGCAATGAGTATTGCACAACACTGCTCTGGTATGGAGTTAAATCTTCACCAAATAACAAACTTTAGACATGCCCAAATTGAAAGCTTTTGCAGACAACACAATAAATGTGTCTAAAATTTTACATTTGACAGGTTAGGAAACATTGTGGGAAAAGGAGAAAATGCTGCTCATAAATGACTTGTACAGGATAAAATGGAAGTGCAACACATGAGAACGTGTACTACACAAAACGTTCTTCCAATGTACAATGAACGGAAATGTAACGAACGCCAATGTACACGGAACATACCGGTCACATGACATGCTGAGAATATAAATTGTCAGATGCATTCAAAGTGTATCATTAATTTTGTATGTCTCTCTTTGTAAGCCTGACTGAAATTTTAGGACATGCTCAAAACTTCCCACCACAGACATCCCGGACATTGCACTGCACAAGAAAGGGACATAAAAAGGATATCAACAGACACAAATGGATGTGTTAGCTGTCTGTTAGCTATATTGTAACTTACTAAAGGACACTCTGATATAAAGAAGCCGAAGCCTCAAGAGAGGATCAAACCCTGGGCCTCTAGGTTGTCAACCTGCATGTTCACCGTTTACCCACCCAGGATCTTAACTCATTACCACACGAGAAAATTTTAGACTGGTCCAAATTGAAAGCATTTGCAGACGAAAAAATAAAGGTGACTGAAAAATAGGAATTTGTTCTGGAAAGGGTATAAAACACTGTGGGAAAAGGAGAAAATGCTGGTTACCAGCATTTTCTCCTTTTCCCACAGTGTTTTCAAAAGGCTTCTTTCTCAGGGGCATCAAAAGTAGGGATTGAGTGGTAATGGGTTAAAGATATACTTAAAATTGTTACATAACATACAGATAGATTGATTGAATGTTGTTTTACGCCACTTTCAACATTATTTCAGACATATCACATCAACAGCTCGCATATCCATGTATTTCCTGGGTTTCACTAAAACTAGACAGTGCTCTGTATTGTCTTGCCTTCCGACATTCCCAGAAAAAAAACCCTAGTGAATCAAGTGAGGCTTGAGATCAGGACCTCAAGGTCACATTTTAGTCCTACACTTTAAGGTCCATTTATACAGAGCGCGAACGCGAACGCGTCCAACGCGAACACGAACGCGAACGCGATTTTTGAGCAGTTTTGCCATTCAAATAGAGCAAGAACCCGAATGCGGAAAACCGTCGACGGCTTTCGAGGCGGCTCGTCTTTTTCTTGCTGTGAGAGATAGAATTTGGTCATTTGGAATCATGTCGCAGGTAGAGTCAGACACGGATGAGATCATAGCACTGTATTTGTACGCAAAATAACGGAGAAAGAGAAAGAGGCGTGTGTCAGTGCACGAAATTTTACAGAGAAGAAGTGAATTTGGAGTGTACCACCACCTCGTACAAGAACTACATTTTCATCCTGCAAAATTCAAGAGTCATGGCTTCTGTCTTGTCCATTGTCTTGTCCATTCTTCTCCAAACTTCACAAGAAAAGTAGACTGACGCTAGTGCCTAGCTTTTTTTTTGGAACGGCCAGGCGTACAAGTTTCTATTTGTGGAAATGATGCAAGGGAAGTACCTGCTGATTGGTTGATAGCAAAAAAGCCGCGCGACCTTCTCAGAAAATTCGCTCTGGGATCAATCTAGGCGGTCGTTCGCGCGAACAAATATTTGTTCGCGTTCGCGTTCGCACTCTATTTGAACGGTTCCTCTACAAATGACTAAAATATTCCAGGACGAAAAACCGCGTTCGCTTTCGCGTTCGCGTTCGCGCTCTGTATAAACGGACCTTTACCGCTGAGCCATGCAGGGCCCTGCACATAACACAGAGCAGCCAAATATTAAGATGGAAAATACTAAGGAAAAAGGAGAAATTGCTTGTAAACTACAACTACTGCTTTTTCCTAATTTTTCCAAAGATTGTTTACAGAGTGCACATGTCCAAAAGTCCCAATCATACAGTCATACGCTAAAGCAGAGATTTACAGACAATAATGGGAAACATGCACTGCTGAAATTACAAATTGGCTTCAACACCTTCCATCCAGACAAAACAAATTTTCAAATTTATGAGAAAACTACCTCAAAAATTGTTTTTGTCTGGCATTGTGCATTTCTGAATCTAGCGCATGCATTTCAGAGTCTAGCTACCTTTTCTAAGCTTTGTTGGTTTGACTAGTAGAAAATTATAAAATTTACTGATAAATATTTTAACTCTTTACAACACGGCAAATTTAAGACCTATGGGAATGCAAAGCATTTCCAGATGACAATTTCATGGTGGCTTGAATGACGCAGTTTTCCCTCTGATCAGGTAGAAAACTTTGTGGCAAATTGAGGATTACCAGCATTTTCTCCTTTTCCCACAATGTTTTCAAAAGGCTTCTTCATTAGGGTCATTAAAAGTGGTCATTGTGAGGTAATGAGTTAAGCACCGGTGGCAAATATCTATTGACTTTAACACAGAAAACAAAATTTTATACTTGTCCATACTGAAAAGATCTCCAGGCAACAATAACAAGTTGCTAAAATGATCGAATTTGCCCATAAGAGATGATAAAAACAAAGTTGGAAAAGGAGAAAATGTTGGTTACCAGCATTTTCTCCTTTTCAAACAATGTTTTCAAAATGCCTAAAACTCATCAAAACTCTGCATTGTGTGGGAAAATGTTAGTGAACTTTGCCAGTTCCCAGAATCTGCATTTCCTGAAAAAAGGCACTAATCTACTTACAATGTAAATATGAAATATGGTACACCACATGTTTGTCTTTCATTTCATATATTCAAAAGTCAATCTAGTTCATGGAGCATAAAATACACATAAAATGCACATATTATTTGGAAAAATTTCATAAAGTATGCACAAGTGATTTAAAGATATATGTAGAATCCAGATTTTTATGTTGAGGACAGATGGCCTAGAAATCGGACAAAAGGCAAGTAAATGATATTTGTCCCCTTCTGGGAAACCAATAAGGTTCCAAAAAACTTACTTTGGGTGTTTTTTCCGTACAAAAAGAGCACCATAAAAAGGATTAATATATGGCCAAATGAAGCTCTGAAGAGCATGTCACCTTTTATCCCCTTGTGTGACCTTGACCTTGGGGCACAGCTTCTGAAACCAGAACTTTGCACATCATCTTTTTCAACTGCACACACATAAGAAGCACTTTCAAAATCTGACAAGGGGTTCAAAAGATGTAGAGCAGACATAAAAGGGCAAACAAATAGACAGATGAGCAGGAGAAATAATATAGTATATCCCTCTTCCAGCAAATAATTACCTATGAAAAAAGCTATGTAAAATGGCTGATGAAGTGGGCCATTGATCTAATTAGGTTTTCTTTGATGAAGAACTGATCTACATTTTCTGTTGCCAAAAAGCTTGCATGTACAATCCATTGGCAGAGATATCACCAAGACAACTGTTCTGACAAAGTTTTATGAATGTGGTCCCTGCAATGAATACAATGTTTTTCTAAGATTTGACCCAGTGATTTACTAAGAAAAGACTGACCCAATTTCAAACTTGTCTCTGATATTATAAAGATAAACATTCTGACCATTTTGCAAGAGTATAAGACTGAAAATGAGGTCTTTCTTTACGAGGCACAAAAGGTTTTCTACGATTTGGCTAAATGACCTACCTTTCCATCATACATGACCAAAATTTGAACTAGCACAAGATAATATTATCAGGACAAACATTCTGAAGTTTCAAGAGCATCAGACAGAAAATGTGGACTTTTGGAGTGAACACAAGGTTTATTGAAGATTTTACCCAGTGACCTAGTTTGTATTCTAACATGACCCAATTTCAAATATCTCTGAGATATCATCTAGACAAACATTCTGACCAAGTTTCAAGAGTATAAAGCTGAACATGAACCTCCAAAGTGCAAACAGTTTTTTCCCTAAGATTTGGCCAAGGGACTTACTTCTTGACCTGACATGACAGATTTAGAAAATTGTTTCAGACAACATAAAAAAAAAAAAACCATTCTGACCAAGTTTCATGTGCATCCAACAAAAAAAAAATGTGGCCTCTAAAGTATACACAAGGTTTCTCTAAGATTTGGGCCAGTGACCTCCTTTTTGATCCAACATGACCCAAGGCTGATTTAGTTTGAGATATCAAGAAAAAATTTCTGAATGTGTTTAAGGCGCATCTGGGTGAAAATGAGGCCTCAACAGAGCTAACAAGTTTTTCTCAGATTTAGCCCAGTGACCTAATTTTGACCCTATGTGACCCAAATCTGAGCTTTTATGAGATTTCATGACAAAGATTCTTAGCAAGTTCAAAGAGTATCAGGCAGAAAATACTGTTTTATGTATACAAGGTTTTTTCTGAAAGTTGGCCCGCAGTGACCTACCTTTTGACTTAACACAACCTAATTTTGATGTCCAAGTTTTTCAAGACAAACATTCAGAGCAAGTTTCATGAGGATCTGACTGAAAATGTGGCCTCTATGATGCACATAAGGTAAATGTTGACGTCTGCATGGCACTTGAAAGATGACACATGCCAGATACAGCACAATCACAAAACCTCACCTTGAGCACTTAGTGCTCAGATGACCTAAAATTGCTGGTTGTGAGCATTTTCGCCTTTCTTCAAAGCCTACTTTATGAGAGCTAAAAACAGATTTCTGGCAAAGGGTTAAACTACATTTTTATCATTATCAGGGAGAGAGAAGAGTTAATCAGTCTGAACATGTATAAGTAATTAATTTTTATGAGCTACCAGTTCTTTAAGCAACATTTACTGCCACTAGTCTTTTTATCTTACCAATTTTATTAGACATTGCTCACATTTTGGTACCAGTAAAAAATCTTTTTCAGCACCAATGAATCATAGGTAACATTTGCTGACAATATTTTCACCATAAGAAAGCTGCTTTTACAGATGGTATAGGTAAAATTTGATCTATTTGGTTGGTTGTTTGGTTGGAAGGTTGGTTGGTTGATTGGTTGGTCGGTCGGATGATCAGTTGATTGATTGAATGAATGATCTTTTTGGGCCATTTTCAACATTATTTTAGTCATATCATGCCATCTTCCATTATTTGAGTATATTCTGGGTTTCACCAGTACTAAGTTATGACTTGCCAAAGCACACTCCCAAAAAAATCTCCAAATTGTTCATAGTTATTATCTGACCCAGGTCCTCAAGGTTACAAATTCTACACTTTACCTCAGAGCCACCCAGAATCACTCATCCTATACAGAATTTGTATACTCTTTGCTGGGTTAATATTATGACTCTTGGTTGACAAGTAGTAGTGCAAGAAATACTGACTGGACATTCTAAACTCTCTACTGAATAAATGAACTGCATTTTCTCAAAGGCTACAGCAGTTTTGCTGTGTAACTGAAAGTTTAACATCAGATAACCCTTTACCAAATGACAAAATTATAGACTGGTCCAAAATGAAAGTACTTGCAGACCACAAAATAAACAAAACTCAAAAATTGAAATTTGTTTCCAGCAGAGTAGAAAACATAGTGGAAAAAGGAAAAATGCTAGTAACCAGCATTTTCTCCTTTTCCAACTATGTTTTCAAAAGCTTCTATCTCAGGGTCACAAAAACCACGGTTTCTTTGGTAAAAAGTTAAGGGCAGGGTAGGGCCAAGATCAGAATGCATGTGTGTGCCGTCTGATTTTAAATTAACTCATCCACAAAAGCTATCCATGGCACCATTGGCAAAGAAAGAGTGAGATAGAGCTATAATGCAGGTCGTGCAATGTCAAAGCTGTTTTGGTGGCGTCTTTAGTCATCCAGTAGAGTCCGCCTCGCAACCATACAGCCCCGAGTTCAATTACCTGAAGCAAGACTTGGAGTCAACTTTGGAACAATCGAGCCCTACATTCAGCGTGAGTACTGCTGTAGCTTCCAGAAAGCAGAAATGCGTGAGATAAGTATAGGTTGTAAGAACATGTTTCTCAATCGACATAAAATAAATATATTTAGACCAAGCTATTAAGCTTTTTTTTGTCAGAATACTGCATGGGTGGATACAATCTACTCTTATGCGGGTTGAAAAGTTTTTGAATTACTGATTACAGACACTTAACAAACACAACTGTTCATGCATTTCAGACACTTGTTCTTAGTTGGTATACTTGAGGTAAAATACATGAATAGACAAATTTGTGAATTTTTCGAATTCGCAAAATCTCAAAAATTTTCACTTAGATCTATACATGGCAAAGTGTAAACATCGTGCTCCTACCTGTGTAAGCAAAGTTGACGATGGCGGCAAGTGCATCTGGATCTACATCTTTCATCTTTATTTCCTCCATGGAGGCTTCTCGTACATCGTTGGTAAACATTGCCGCAAAATAATCTGAGGCAGCACTGAGCACCAGTCTGTGAGCAGGGATCCGTCTCTGTCCGGCAACCAGCACCACATCACACAGCGAGTGTTTACTCACATAGGTCTCCATCTTTTTCATCATACGCTCTGCGTGATTCATAGAATGGAACGCGTCACCAACGTCTTCCATTTTGGTATTGTTAAATGATGATGCGGCATAGGTATGGTGAACCAAATACCTGAAACACAAGAAATGATATTGTCATTTACTTATATCTGAACTTTCCTCTGGAAATAGAAGGTTTAATTCTGTATCAAACTACAAAATCTTAGACTGGTCCAAATTAGAAAGCATTTGCAGATGACAAAATAAAAGGGACTAAAATTTTTTAATTTGTTCTGAGAAGGGTAGAAAACATTGTGGGAAAAGGAGAAAATGCTGGTTACCGGCATTTTCTCCTTTTCCCATAGTGTTTTCAAAAGGCTGCTAATTCCTAGGGTCATAATAACCAGGGACTGTTTGAAAAAGGGTTAAACCAAGAAATTCATCACATAGATATAGATTAGGAAAGTCCATTTTGTCCAATGAATGACTGAATCTGCAACTAGAATGGTCCTTTGACATGCAGAACATTTACACAGGAGAAAGTTTTGATCCATATCAGCCTGTGCAGAATATATCATTAACTCATTACTAAACAACAACATTTTCGGTTTGTCCAAATTGAAAGCATTTGCAGATGACAAAAGAAAAGTGACTGAAAATTTGAAATTTATTTTGAGAAGGGTAGAAAACATTGTGGAGAAAGGAGAAAATGCTGGTTACCAGCATTTTCTCCTTTTCCCACAATGTCGTCAAAAGTAGGGATTGTGTGGTAATGGGTTAAAGCTGTCAGATATCACTCTGGCCCATATAGCCCCTCCTGAATCCTTCCTAAGACAATTATTATATGCATATAAATTGTTATTTTTAACCCTTTACCAAACAACCCCTGTTTTTTAAGGACCTTGAGATAGAAGCCTTAGGAAAACATTTAGGGAAAAGGGAAAAATGCCGGTAACCAGTATTTTCTCCTTTTTCCTATATTGTTTTCTACCTTGCTGGCAAAAAGTTTAAATTTTTGACTCATGGTTATTTTTTCATCTTCAAGTGCATCTGTTTGGACCACTCTAAGATTATATTGTTTCGTAAAGAATTAAATGCTCAATTATTTTTTAACTGTTGCATTACTGTAAACTTTCATTAAACTGCACAAGTACCCCTTTTCAAGAGTCTTTGAAAACCTCAGAGTACCGTAAGTAAATGTACTGTGCAGTCCAATCTTAATCTACAATTACAGCAGCAGCTAAATCCTCATTCTGCATTTCAACGAATAAACTTTAATCCACATAATTCAGTTATATTTTATCAAGGATATTATCAACAGTGTCTGCTGGTGCAAGATAATATACAAGTAAATTGTACAAACCCTCTGTGAAGCTCAAAACCATGAAATCCATATTCCGTTATCATTGTGTAACATTCATCCCATTAAAAAAAAAGAAGTCATAAAGAAAAAAAGTCTATAAATTATTTTCTGTTCTCTCCCTCTCAAAACTGAAATCCACTTTGGTACTGCAAACATGTTCACAATACTTTTTACAACTTCCTATTAATGACCCTTAACTCTTTACCAAACATCAAAAGTTTAGACTGGTCCAAAATGAAAAGCACTCGCAGATGGCACAATAAATTTGACTCAAAAATTGAAATGTCTTTCTGGGGAGGAAGAAAACATTGTGGGAAAAGGAGAAAATGGTGGTTACCAGCATTTTCTCCTTTTCCCACAATGTTTTCAAAAGGCTTCTATCTCAGGATCGTAAACCAAGATGTTTAAGGTAAACACTTAACTCTTTTTACCAAACAAAACCCTAGTTTTCAAGTCTCTAAGAAAGAAGCCTTTTGAAATCATTGTCAGAAAAAGTAACATGCATTTTCTCCTTTTCCTACAATGTTTTAATATGCCTTCTTTTTCAGGGTCGTTAAAAGCTGGCTTTGTGTGGTAAAAGGCTTAACAGTATCCTGGGAAATGTACCAAGAAAACTCACACACCATTTGCTGTTCCTTTTTTATCAATCTTCACCTTCGGTGCTCCCTTCTACAGGGGTCAAGAAAGGGGTCTTATTTTTTGCCTTTCATCTCATCCCTTTCTCATATAAATATTTATTCTCCATTATCAATTCTACCAGATTTTACGTAATAATATCATAATTATATCCGGCAGGAAGACGTCAATGGGGTATAAACCTGCTTCTGCAAGGAAGATGATTTTTTAAGGGCCGAAAACATTTTGACAGCTGCACCCATTGGGGCTTATATCTTTACCCAACCCGGCAAACCCAAATTTCACGAAACCTTTACTAAAACCTTAACTCTTTACCACACAATCCTGACTTTTAACGACCCTGAGAAAGAAAGTCTTTGAAAACATTGTGAGAAAAGCAGAAAATGCTGGTAACCAGCATTTTCTCCCTTTCCCACAATGTTTTCTACTCTTCCCAAAACAAATTTCAATTACTAAGTCACTTTAATGTTGTTGTCTACAAATGCTTTCAACTTGGACCAGTCCAAAATTTTGTCACTTGGTAAAGAGTTTAAGTCTGTCCATACCAAAGAGGACCCAAGAAGCTTTCATGGACATGGTAGATCAAGATCAGACTGCACAGAACATGCAATCTGATCCTTGATTTGCACTGTCTATCACTATATTCTGAATGATGACCAATGTCTTGATCTTGGTTAGGAAATAGTTTTTGGATTTTGAGAAATTCCAATTTATTCATTCAGTTATTAATGCTTTACTGCATGACAAAATTATAGACAGATCCGAAATGAAAGCATTTCCAAGGACAAGAAATGTGGCAGAAGTAATGGAATTTGTCTTTAAAAAAAAAAAAAGCGAACATTGTGAGAAAAGATGAAAATGCTGATTACTAGTATCTTTTCTTTCTCCTGCAATTTCTTTGAAAGAAGAGAAAAATATTGAGGGAAAAGAAGAAAATGTTGTTTACCAGCATTCTCTTCTTTTCTAAAAATAATTTTTATAGCCTTCATCTTCAGTTCATTAAAACTCAGGATTGTTGTTCAGTAAAGTCTTTAATAAAAACTCTTTACCAAACGACAGAATTTTAGACTTATCCAAATTGAAAGCATTTGCATTTGCAAACAACAAAATGAACATTACTAAAAAGTTTTTTTTTTTCAGCAGGGTATAACACATTGTGGGAAAAGGAGAAAATGCTGGTTTGAAGCTTTGAAGACTGTCAGGGTCTTTAAAACTCCGGTAATCCAGGGTCTTTCAAAAGGCTTCTTATTGCAGCGTCGTAAAAACCAGGGGTTGTTTGGTAAAGGCTTAAAGGGTACAACACAGGGAAACATCCATTTGTTTTCAATTTCTTTTTCTTACAATCTTTACTTTTACCTTACAGTCTGACTTTTAATGACCCTGAGATAGAAGCCTTTTGAAAACATTGTGAGAAAAGGAGAAAATGCTGGTAACCAGCATTTTCTCCTTTTTCCACAATGTTTTCTACCCTCTGAAAGCCAAGAATTAGTTTTTGATTCACATTTATTTCATTGTCTGCAAATGCTTTCAATTTGGAGTAGTCCAAAATTTTGTCGTTTGGTAAAGGGTTAAGTAACTCTTCCCTTTCCACCAGTATCCTCTTGTATTTGGCCGCCCATCATTATTATCATTGCTAGTAATTTTTATATATGATGATACCCAGCATTTTCTCCTTTTCTAACACTGTTTTCTTCCCTGTCCATCCCAAATTCCATTATTCATACTAATTTTATATTCTGCAAGCTTTCAAAATGGCAGTCTATAATCTTCTCTTCTTGAAAAGAGTAGAAAAATTTTAGATAATGAAACCAGTTTAGAAAGAAGGAAAAAGTTTCTATTCTTTACCTCGCAATCCCATATTTTAACCCATTTATCAAACAATCCTGACTTTCAAAGAACTTCACAAAGAAGCCTTTTGAAAACATTGTAGGAATGAGGGAAAAAATGCTGGTAACTAGCATTTTCTCTTTTTTCTAGTGTTTTCTACCGTATCAAAGGCAGAAATTATCATTCAAGCTGCATTTGATTTGTTGTCTGCAAATGCTGTCAATTTGGTTGAGTCCAAAATTTTGATGTTTGGTAGAGTTAATGACCTATATTTGAAAGGCTATTCAAAACATTGTGGGGAAAAGACTCCAGCATTTTCTCCTTAAACCATATTTTTTTACCCTTTTAAAGTAAAAAGCCATCATTTTAGCTAAATTTAATATGTCATCTGCAAATGCTTTGATTATCTGGACAAGTCTAACATTTCATTGTTTGGTAAAGAGTTAGAAAACAGCTGGATCGTTTTAGAAGTAAATGAAACAAGAGAGAGAGCAAAAAACTTTTTAACCCATTACCACACAATCCCTACTTTTGACGCCCCCGAGAAAGAAGCCTTTAGAAAACATTGTAGGAAAAGGAGAAAATGCTGGTAACCAGCATTTTCTCCTTTTCCCACAATGTTTTCTACCCTTCATAAAACAAATTTCAATTTTTCAGTCACTTTTATTTTGTTGTCTGCAAATGCTTTCAATTTGAACCAGTCTAAAATATTGTCGTTTGGTAATGGGTTAAGTGTTTCATTACAGAGTACAGCTTTCTATTCCACAAAACTTATCCATCTGGCATCCTATATTCTAGAACTTGACCTACAGTGTCATTCTTTTACAAAAACAATCATTACCCAACTAGAAAAGGCTTATCAGAACCATTGTGAGAAAAGGAGAAATGCTTCCATCTTGGATATGTCTTTTGGTGTATGGCAAAGAATCTGAGGACTTAGTATGTTCTGTCACAACAATAGACCCATCATGCTGAATATAGACCCATCATGCTGAATATCCAAGTGTGTTTTTAGGCTAGTTCTTGTTAAAATAAGATGGTCATTTGGGATTGACCCTTTCCGCACCAAAGGCAAATAGGCGAAAACAGTCAACTTAACCCTTTCCCAAATGACAAACCTTTGAACTCATTTGAACTCATTTGAACCTTTGAAAGCATTTGCAGATGACAGTTCAACTGTTGCTGAAAAGATGATTTATGCCTATGATATAGTAGAAAACATTGTGGGAAAAGGAGAAAATGCTGGTTACCAGCATTTTCTCCTTTTCCCACAATGTTTTTAAAAGGCTACTATTCCAGACACGTAAAAACCAGGGATTGTTTGGGAAAGGGTTAAGGGACAGCATAGGTCAAAATCACACCGCACAAAATGTGCAGTGTGCTCTTTGATCTATACCATCCGCTAGTGTGGCCTAACCCTTTACCAAACAACAAAATTTTAGACTTGTCCAAATTGAAAGCACTTGCAGACAACAAAATAATTGTAACTCAAAAATTGAAAATTGTTTAGCGCAGGGTAGAAAACAATGTGGGAAAAGGAGAAAATGCTGGTTACCAGCATTTTCTCCTTTTCCCACAATGTTTTCAAAAGGCTTCTATCTCGGGGTTGTAAAAATCAGGGATTGTTTGGTAAAGGGTAAAAGCCTATACAATCAAAATCTTTGCAAGTATCAATGGGTTGTATTTAGAGCCGTCAGAAGATGTAGAGTTTACTAATTTGGTGTTGAAAAAGTTGAAGGTCAACCTGCAAAGAACATGCGTACTGATCTAAATCTACACAGTTTGCAAACTCAATGTAGAGCCCAGAGACTACAAAAACAATCCAAAGTTTTATCAGCCCATAGATAGAAAGCTTTGGAAAACATTGTGGAAAAAGGAGAAAATACTTGTAACCCTGTGACAACCAATATCTCCTCCTGTTACAATGTTTACAAATGGTGTTCATGTACTCACCCTTACTAAACAATCCAGTTTTACTGTCCTTCAGAAAGAAGGTTTTTGAAAACATTGTGGGCAAAGGAGAACAAAGTGGCAAGAAGCGTTTTTTCCTTTTCCCACAATGTTTTCAAACCTTCGGAGAACAAGTCCAATCATTTGAGCAATTTTTTATTTGTCTTTAAATGTTTTCAGTTTTGACAAGACCAAAAATCTTGTTGTCCGGTAAAGGGTTAAATCTTGACTCATGTTTAATATTCCCACTTTGCAAAAAGCTGTTCAAAGTTGTCAATTGAAAAGGCGAAAGTTAAATGAAGATTGTACTCAAGGGGCTTAACTCTTGAATTAACCCGTCCAATTGCAAAAATTTCCCATAATCCAAGCAGAAATCTTTCCACTTGGGAAAATTAAAATATAACCTCTGACATTTTCTTAAAAAAAAAACAGGAATAAACCTTAACCTGTTACCACAGAGCATTTAAATTTTAGACCTATCCAAATTGAAAACATTTGCAGACGACAATTTCAAAATGGCTCAAATGGTGAAATTTTTCTTTGATAGGGTAGAAAACTTTGTGGGAAAAGGAGAAAATGCTGGTAACCAGCATTTTCTCTTTTTCCCACAATGTTTTCAAAAGGCTTCTCCCACAGAGTCGTTAAAACTCGGGATTGTGTGGTAATGGGTTAACTAAACTATTCCCCAGCCCCTTCCAAGTTTATTCATTTCTGAATTGAATACCCTGCTTTAGAAAAAAGAAGCAACCATTACACTGTTCCTTTATATGCCACTAATATTTGTTCTACCCTTTCAGCTGAGTGCCAGTCCAAGTGCAGGACTTGAGACCAGGAGGTGGCTGGTTTGAATCTGCATTTAGGCCAATTTCTTTACGAGGATTGATGAATGTTATAATGCTACAGGGTTCATTCCTCTCTCACAGCTGATCACTGTTTCAACAATGTTTACGTGGGAAAGCAGCCACTGGCTTGGGAAAAATACTGTGCTAAGCACTGATGAAATTAGAAACCCAAGGAAAACAAGGATAAGTGTCCTTAGTAGGTACTGCCAGCTAAAAAAATGCTGAAAATGGCTTGAAAAAGATCAATCAATCAATCAATTAATCGATTGATCAATCAATTGATCAATAATTAAATAAATCAATCAGTCAATTAATCAATCAATACCTTTGCAAAGACAAATCTCATCACTAAGTTTATTTTGTTTTATCTGCAAATAGTTTCAAAATGAAAAAGGTTAAACTTTTTTTTGTCTCCTAGAATGCCAATCCCCATTCATCACAATGGTATGTTGTGTGAATGTTCACAACTCTCAAAAGACTAATTTTTTTGAGCAATATGAAATTCAAACTGACATTTTGTTGAAATTTACTTCCATGGACTGTAAAAACTCAACATGATTAAACCTTACATCTTTGTGACAGGACAGATCCATTTCCTGAGCATGTTTATGGAACCTTCATTTTTTTTTAACTCTTTACATGATCCAATCCCGACTTTTAATTAATAAGGCTTCTAATCCTCAGAGTTGTCAAAAGTTGGCATTGTATAGTAAAGGGTAATATTAATAATATTTCCTAAAGCCATGTAATTCATGACAACAATCTTGAAGTAGATGTAGATTTTTTTCATGAAAATGAACAAGCCGATTGATTGACTGTTTGATCATGCTTGATCGATTGCTTGATTGCTTGAATGGAGTTTAACACCATTTCGGTGATTAACTGCTTTAACTCTTTCCCAAACAAGCCCTGGTTTTTACGTGTCTGCAGTAAAAGTCTTTTGAAAACACTGTGGGAAAGGAGAAATTGCTCATAATGAGCAATTTCTCCTTTTCCCACAGTGTTTTCTACCCTTCTCGAGAACTTTCTACCATTTTCTCTAAATCTAAAATTGTCGTATGCAAACTGTTTCGAATTGGAAGAGTCCAAAATTTGTCGTGTGGGAAAGGGTTAAGGTGACTGTTCATATCACACTTTGGTAATATCAAAGCAGTCCATGCACCTACACAAGTGTTTCCTGCAGGCTTTCTCACATCAGTACTGAAACAGTTGTCTATCCATGTTACTGTCTATCCTCTCATACATCAGATGTGAGAGGAAAATGATTGCCGGAAAAAACGTTGGCCTCAACTGATTATCAAACTCGCAACCATCATGTCACCAGTCCAACAAACTCACCACCTGGGGTATAAGGCAAGCTGAAAATGCCAGCTTAGAAATGGATTGACAAATTAAAGCCCAGACCTACATTTTTTAAAATCCAGGTGTTTAATGTTCTAACATCAAAGAAATGTTCACTTTCTGTTGTTGAAAATCCGTTTAACTTCATCTTTTAGATTTGAAACCCACAAATTAGGGGTGAGGATTTTCCATGACCCACACTTTTTGCTACATTACCATTCCATCTTTTTAACCCTTTACCACACAATCCTAAGTATTTAGGACCCCAATGAAAAAACTGTAGTATAAAGAGAAAATGCTGCTTTTCCAACAATGTTTTCTGCTCTCTTAACTCTTTACCACACAATCCCGACTTTTGACACCCCTGGGAAAGATTAGCCTTATGAAAACATTGTGGGAAAAGGAGAAAATGCTTGTAACCAGCATTTTCTCCTTTTCCTACAATGTTTTCTACCCTATCAAAAGAAATTACACCATTTCAGCCACTTTGAAATTGTCGTCTGCAAATGCTTTAAATTTGGTTAGGTCTAAAACTTTGCTGTGTGGTAACGGGTTAAATCTGATTGGATGCTTGGATATAATAATTATGACCTGAGAGTTGTAATTTCCATGTCGAAACAGAAACATCTCAAAAATAACACCCAGTGTGAATTCTAGACTTTTTGCACTCTGATCTAAATCTACATAAGCCACATAACTCTTTACCACACAATCCTGACTTTTACTGATCCTGAGAAAGAAGCCTTTTCAAAACATTGTAGGAAAAGGAGATAATGCTGGTAACCAGCATTTTCTCCTTTTTCCACATTATTTTCTACCCTGTTGGAAACAAATAAGAATGTTTGAGTTACATTTATTTTGTCGTATGCAAATGCTTTGAATTTAGACCTGTGTAAAATTTTATCGTTTGGTAAAGAGTTAATGCAAAAATTTTCTGCCCAGGTCAGCCCCTGCAGACTACGCAGGTGTACCTGGGTCTAGTTTTGCAGATGCAGTAAGCTCCATTTTCAAAGGGCATGGCTCATTCTTTTTTTTTGCTTGAAGTCTTAAAAACTAAGAACATAACCTTGGCAATGTTTCACAGCAAGTGCAAACTAAGTATTGTTTCAACCATTTGCAGAAATCTAATAGTCTATAATCCCTTTGAAGTTTTACTTTGTTCTCTGAGAGATATTATATATCTGTCAGTCTAACAAAATCATCCTAGACATTGTAGTTCACTAAAAATGATGAAAAAAAAAACAACCCATTACCACACAATCCCTACTTTTGACGCCCGTGAGAAAGAAGCCTTTAGAAAACATTGTGGAAAAAGGAGAAAATGCTGGTAACCAGCATTTTCTCCTTTTCCCACAATGTTTTCTACCCTTCACAAACAATGTTTTCTACCCTTCACAAAACAAATTTCAAATTTTCAGTCACTTTTATTTTGTCTTCTGCAAATGTTTTCTATTTGGACAGGCCTAAAACATTGTCGTTTGGTAATGACAATCCAGTGTTGATAAATTCCAAAG
Organism: Tridacna crocea; assembly: GCA_943736015.1. Lineage (NCBI taxonomy): Eukaryota > Metazoa > Mollusca > Bivalvia > Cardiida > Cardiidae > Tridacna > Tridacna crocea. The sequence goes on along the minus strand of OX031063.1, from coordinate 12,097,134 downwards.
GAAGGTTGATTGATTGATTGATTGAATGGAAAGTGTTTAATGCCATTTTCAACACTAATTCAGTTATAATGCGGTGGCTAATGCACCTAGCCATGCTTTCTTGGAGTTTCTGTTTCCAGTAGTCGTACTCTCCACACAATATTCAGTCCAAGCAATTGACTGGTTTCCCACAAAACCACAATTGAAACAATGACGTTTCTGTGAGAGAGAAATGAAACCTGTCACAGTGACTATCATCAATCCTCAGAAAGAAATTGGTGAAGTTGAGGATCGGATGCTATAGACTGACCTACCACAGCTTGGCATCCTATGAAAACTGTTTCTGAAAGCATTGTGCTCTTGACAATATTGAAGCAAAAGCAGAAAATGTTCTTAACCATTATAATAGACTTTGCTTAACCTTTAACCCTTTACCCCATAAGGCATTTCTCTGGTATCTCTAATTGACCCTAAGTAACAGCAAGGATGAAGCCCTCTCTTATGTGTATATGGCACCTTTTGATAGTGTAGAAAACATTGTGGCAAAAGGTGAAATTGCTCGTCACGAGCAATTTCACCTTTTGCCACAATGTTTTCCAAAGGCCCCTACAAGCAATGCGTAGAAATGAGTATCTATGGAGTAAAGGGTTAACTCATCAATCCTGCTTGGTTGCAAGAGCTTGTTTTTCAGTGAAAATTCCAAGTCGAAAAAGGGGCTTAAAATTAACTGTGTCAAAAATGTTATGATGGTTACCTTCCCCTGTTGTATGAGTTCCTCTTTTGATAGTAAACAACTAGTCCAAGTTTGAAGTATATATCTTTAGTAATAACTTGGGTGTTGCAAAATGTCAAAGATTTTGCATGACCATAATGCAGACCTGACAACGCCAGGATTATAACAATATTAACCCTTTCCATAATGTAGCTGCCTTTGTGTGGTCTGATCTTTGATCTATACTGTCGCTTTGCTGAGATATCTCAGAAAAAAACAACCGTGAAATCACGATTTTGGGGTCTTATTTCTTGACTGAAAATGTCTGTTGGGTATATTCATGGCGCTTGGGGTTAATAATTATTATAATTTCATCAATATTTCATTTATAACCTAACATCAGTGTACACCTTACATGTTTGCTTAGTCATCTAAAAGTTTAAGGGCTATGTCTTGCCAGAGGACATTTCCACCATGACCAGCTCAGGTTGGGATCAAACTCATACCTACAACTTTTGTATCACTATGGATACCAAAGGAACCCCAATCTAAAATCCCACAACTACCTTCGTTCCCAATCCCCCTACCTATCATAAACAGTCATACATTTAACATTTTGATGATGTAATAAGATGCCCATTTTGCCATGGCATAATATTAAATTCTAATCAAAGGTTTATTCTAAAATGTTTTCAGTACATAATCCAAGATCAAAAGGGTTTGTGGTGACTTGTTGGGTGTATTACCTTATATGCCTCCCTCATTCACCATCTTTTAACTCTTTACCAAGCGGCAACATCATCGGTTGGTCCAAATTGAAAGCATTTGCAGACGACAAAATGAATTTGACTAAAAATTTGAATTTAGGTTAGGAAAGGGTAGATAACATTGTGGTAAAAGGAGAAAATGCTGGTATCCAGCATTTTCGCCTTTTCCAACGATGTTTTCAAAAGGCTTCTTTCTCAGAGTCGCTCAAAGTAATACTGGACATTTTGGTTAGATTTGCTAGGGCACACTGTTTAGTTTCCTATCAAAGTTTAATCTTAATATGTTTTTGGTGCATAATCCAAGATCAAAAGCACGCATGGTAACATTTTGGGTGTTACATTCATGTTACAACCCTCTCCTTCCAGATGGATTACAGCAGTAACTCATTACCAAACGACAAAATTTTAGGTTTGTCTAAATCGAAAGCATTTGCAGACGACAAAATAAAAGTGACTGAAAATTTGAAATTTGTTTTGTGAAGGTTAAAAAACATTGTGGGAAAAGGAAAAAATGCTGGTTACCAGCATTTTCTCCTTTTTCCCCACAATGTTTTCTAAAGGCTTCTTTCTCGAGGTCACAAGTACGGATTGTGTGGTAATGGGTCACCATTATCCCATCTTCCTTCCAAGAAAAAGTAACACACAACTTTATCGCTAATTGATTGATTGTTTAGTGCAGTTTTCAACATTATTTCAATTATATCGCAGCTGCCAGTGCACCAATCCATGCTTTCATAGAGATTCTTTTACCAGTACTATGCACAATATTGTCTCCAAGCCACTGGCTGCTTTTCCGCAAAGCCATCATGGAAACACCAGTCATCGGTGAGAGATGGATGATTATTTCTGTTGCAAGGACTTAAATCATCAACTCTAGGAACGAACTTGGCCAAGCAAAGGATCAAAACAGCAACCTCCTGTCCTCAAGTCTTGTTTGCAACCATTACTGAGCTATGTGCCGGGGCTGCCAATAAAAATTTAAAAGATTCAAGTAAAATAAGCCCAAAAATTACATTATGAAATACCGGGTTGAAATAAAAATTAAGGATAGAAAAATCTTGCACTAAATGCAACACTGGTTCCAATTAAACCTAATAACTAAGAACTGAGATTTGTACTGGATTCAACCATACCTCATACCCTCACTATCCCTTACCACACACAATCCAGAGTCCAAGCATTCTTGAAGAAAGGCTTTGAAAACATTGTAGGAAAAACAGAAAATGCTGGTAGCCAGTATTTTCTCCTTGTCATACATGTTTTCTACCCTAATAAAACTCAAAATCATCACTTGAGCTCCATTAGCCAGCTACAAAATGCTATCAATTTGGTCTTATCCAAAATTTCGCCTTGCGGTAAGAGTTGACCTGACAATCAAATATCATACTCATTCAAATTGAAAGCATTATTTTGTAGACAACTCTAATCATGGGAATTTCCTGTAAAAAGGGTTGAAAACATAGTGAGAAAACAGAGAACATGTTGACTATAAGCATTTTCTTCTTTTCCAACAATATTTTGTATAGGAGTAACTCCTTACTACGTTACATAAAATTAGATTACTTCAAATTGAAAGCAACTGTAGGTGACAAAATGAATGAGACTGAAAAATTACAGTTGTTTTGGAAGCATTAGGAAACTATTGTGGGAAAAGGAGAAAATGCTTATAAACAACATTTTCTCCTTTTCTTACAATCTTTTCAAAAGACTCCTTTCTCTGAGGGTAAAGTCCTGATACAGGCTAACTAAAGAAAACTATATTTTTACAACCCGTAGAAAGAAGGTATTTCAGAACATTGTAGGAAAAAGAGAAAAATGTTAGCATCATTTTTTTTCCTTTTTCTTGAAATGTTTTCCATTCTATCAAAGAGAAATCTCATTACAGACTCATCACCCGCCCAGATATCTAAGTTATCGGCGTAACTTGACTGGTGGTAAATGTGATATGCGGTTGAAGCAAACTTTCTTTCCGCTGTTTTTTCTCACCTCTGAGACTGATGCAGTATTGTGAGGAAGTAGTCAGTCACTCCTTAAGATCAAGTTGTGTGCAGTACGTGTATGAGAAAGCTAGGAAACACATGCATGCCATAGGCGCACTGACCACCGACCGTGATATGACCTAAGCTATTAAAACTCAAATTCAATCAATTAAATACAAAAAAAATTAAGGCTTGTCCTTTAAATTAATTTGGAATCTGCAAAATGTACTCAAAGTCCTTAATGACAAGTCTAGAATTTCCATGTCTGTTAAAGCCTCCAATCCAAAGGTAAGCAGTGAACGCTTTACCAAACAACAAAATTTTAGAATACTGTAGTCGAATTTTAAAGCACTTGCCGACAACAAAATGGATTTTAGATTCCAAATTTTTTTGGGGTATAGTATAAAACATTGTGGAGAAAGAAGAAAATGCTGGTTACCAGCATTTTTTTCTGTTCTCACAATGTTTTCGAAGACTTTCTCCTTTTCAAGGACGTTTAAACTTGAGATTGTGTGGTAAAGGGTTTAAACTCTATAAAAGCTACATGGAGCCGAATAATTGCTGTTTATTGCTTCCTCTGCCATGCTTTTTTCCCTCCAAGAAATTGGCTGCTGATTAGTTCCAAAACCCTGATCCTTTACAAAATGGAGTCTTAGTCATGTAGACACATTGGCAATTTAGAATTAGGCTGTCGGAGTTTAAAAATGTTAGTTCAAATTAACCCTAATACCACATAAAATTGACTCTGTTAACCCTTGAGAAAAAAGCCTTTTGAAAACATTGTGGGAAAAGGAAAAAATGGTACTACATGTACCAATACTTCCTCCTTTTCCCACAATGTTTTCTAATCTTCAATGGAAAATTTCATCATTTCAGCAACATTTAAACTGTCATCTGAAAATTAATGCTTTCAATTTAGAAAAGTCTAAAATTTTGTCATGTTAAAAGAGTTAACCCTTTACCACACAGCAGAATTTTCGACCGATCGAAATCGTAAGCATTTGTAGGCGATAATTTCACAGTGGCTCAAATGATGCAATTCTTTTTTGATATAGTAGAAAATTTTGTGGGAAAAGGAGAAAACGCTGGTTTCCAGCATTTTCTCCTTTTTCCACAATGTTTTCCAAAGTCCTCTTCCTCAGTGTCCTTAAAAGTTGTCATTGCCTGGTAAAGGGTTAAAGACAAACTGAATCAGAGGCTCAAAATGATACGAGGTATCTTCAAAAGTACAGAAAACATTGTGGGAAAGGAAGAAAATGTTATTTACCTTTGCAATTTCTCCATTAATCATGATTTTTTGCCCAAAGTCTTTAGCTTCAAGTCTGTTAACATATGGGATTAATAATCTGTGTTAAAGCGTCAACTTTTCTGGTATGATGTGGGGGCGTCACAAGGATTTAGAACCATTACATATCATTATATATGCTTAACTCTTTACAATGCAATACCAAGTTTTAACAACCCTGATAAAGAGGGGTTCTGAAAACAACTTGGAAAAAGATGAAAATGCTAGTAACCAGCATTTCCTCCTTTTCCAAAGTTATTTTCAAACCTTTCAAACACAGATCCAACTAATTCAGCCACATTTAATTTTTCGTCAGTAAGTGGTTTGGACTTGGACAGTCCAAAAAGTTGTCCTAATTAAGACTGCAATGTAATATTTAGGATGATGCTGTTACATGCAGTGACCAAGGCACAATTTCTATCTTTTCATTGTAACCTTTGCATAATAGGCGCTACCCCCACCCCCACCTAGCTGCATTTCCCCCCCCCCTCCCCCTCCCCACCATACCCAATATCCTAAATTGTTTTTGTTTTTAAAAACAAAAACTTGTAATATGAATCAGTAAGGGGTTACAATTACAATAGAAAGCTCTACTAATGTTAACTAATCCCTGCCTGTAATTGTTTCCACTTTTTTCCCAGTAAATTAAACAAAATATCATACAAGATTATCTGGAATAAATAAAATTATCTGGTGCCTAACCCTTTACATTATTCCAAGTTTTAAAAGACCCAGGGACATAAAGCTTTGGGAAAAGGAGAAAATGCTGGGAAGACGAATCTCTTTTCTTAATTTTTTGTACCCTATCAAAGACAGAAACCATATTGGTCCAGTCCAAAAATTTGTCGTTCGGTAGAGTTAACCCTTTCCTAAACAACAAACTTTTGGACTAGACCAAATTGAAAGCATTTGCGAACGACAATTCAACACTTGCTGAAAAGATAATTTCTGTCTATGATAGGGTAGAAAACATTGTGGGAAAAGGAGAAAATGCTGGTTACCAGCATTTTCTCCTTTTCCCACAATGTTTTCAAAAGGCTACTATTCCAGACCCGTAAAAACCAGGGATTGTTTGGGAAAGGGTTAAATCTTTACCATACTCCCAAATTTAAACACTGCTTGGAAATAGGGCTTTAGTAAACATTGTGGACAAGGAGAAAATGCTAGAATAAGTGTTTTCTCCTTTTCCTGTAATGCTCTCTTTCCATATAAACGAATATCCCAATATCTGATTCACAATTATTCAAGCCGTGCTGTGAAAAAAGGGCTTTAACTCTTTACCACATGAGAAAATTTTAGACTGGTCCAAATTGAAAGCATTTGCAGACGACAAAATAAAAGTGACTGAAAAATTGAAATCTGTTCTGGGAAGGGTAGAAAACACTGTGGGAAAAGGAGAAAATGCTGGTTACCAGCATTTTCTCCTTTTCCCACAGTGTTTTCAAAAGGCTTCTTTCTCAGGGGCGTCAAAAGTAGGGATTGTGTGGTAATGGGTTAAGCGAATAGTATATTGACCCCGGTCAGCCTGTGCAGTCCATGTAGGCTTACCTGGACCAAAACTTTTCCCTACTGGTCAATTTCCTTTTTGTCTACCTATGATTATTAGGTAATCTGGTAAAGAGTTAACCCTTTACCAGACGAAAAAGTTTTAGACTAGTCCAAGTTGAAAGTATTAATGCAGATGGGAAAATAATTTTGACTTAAAAATGGAAATTTGTTCTGTGAAGGGTAGAAAACATTGTGGGTTCCCAGCATTTTCTCCTTTCCGCACAATGTTTTCAAAAGGCTTCTTTCTTAGGGTCGTTAAAAGTCATCATTGTGCGGTAAAAAGTTAACTCATGAGATTTCGCCTTTTAGAAAAGAGTTAAAAAAGCTTATTAACATATCAATATCATACATGCTTTTCTTACTACTGTAATAATAATTGAATTCCAGCCAAATTTTATCCTAATTAATTACATGACTTCATCTTCGGAAGCCAAGGGTGATAATCCACTTCGCTATTCTACCCTTGGCAGATAGAGCTTGGTTTTGACAGTCCCACAGTACGCATTTTCATTGGTTGCAGCTAGCTCAAACTGCATGAATCAAATCGCTTTTTCCTAAACATTTCATCTTTGATAAAAATAGAACAAGGTCTCGACCTTTCTAATAAAAATAGAAGGTAAACACAAATGCCTCTGTGGTTGTGTGCACGATCCGTTATGATTTATTATCGAAAAAATGTAGACAAACAATTTTCACAGAAAGTTTCAGTGTGACCAATCAATTACCGAAGGTTTTAGGCTATATCCCAGCACCTGACCATGGAATGACGAAGCATATTTGTGGTTATTGCTTCATGTTGAATTATTGTATTCGTAAGCATTTTGTCAAACAATATTTTAATGGCTATAAGAAATATGATGTAAAGGGGATAATAAACAGCATCCGATAGGTAGGAATCTCGAAATCAGGCTCGATCCGCCAAGGTAAGATCCATATTGTAATCGTTACATTGGCTCGCAAAGATGACATGACTTATGCATAATCACACAAGTCATGATGTCTGAATTTAGCCTTCAGTTGTATAGCAACTCTCTGGTAGGTCAGTTAATTCTTATCTAAATTACATAACAGCTTATGAATATGACACATGACGGCTAACATATTAGCCTCCAGTTCTATAGCAACTCTCTACTAGGTCAGCAGTGCTAAACAATTACTTACCTATAGTAAGACTTGGACATTTTTTTCTTTTTCCACAGCCTCATAGAGACAGTGTTCACCAACTTGGCAAGTCCACCACATGTAAGTTTCTCCCCAGAGACCATCAAACTTTTAAATCCCGAAGTTTCTAAGTCAGCCTCAAAAAACTCCACAAATAACTGATTATTGTTTTCTAAACACTCACTAACACGTCTCTTACATGGTCCGATAGAGTGAAACACTGGCAATTACTGTCAATATGTTGTATGCTTTATTCAATTTTAAGTTTAATAATTCACATCCTAACCTTTCATAATCCAACCTAGCGAAACAATGATAACTTACTTCTTTACCAAAGGACATTAAAAACATGATAAGTTGAAAACATCAACCCATTACCACACAATACCTACTTTTGACGCCCCTGAGAAAGAAACCTTTAGAAAACATTGTTGGAAAAAGAGAAAATGCTGGTAACCAGCATTTTCTCCTTTTCTCACAACACTTTCTACCCTTCACAAAACAAATTTCAAATTTTCAGTCATTATTATTCTGTCGTCTGCAAATGCTTTCAATTCGAACCAGTCTAAACTTTTGTTATGTGGTAAAGAGTTAAATGCAGAAGACAAAAAAAAACATCACTCAAAAATTGAAACTTGACATTAGAAAAGTAGAAAACATTGTGAGAATAGGAGAAAATGCTGGTTACCAGCATTTTCTCTGCTTCCCACAGTGTTTTCAAAAGGCTTATATCTCAGGGTCGTAAATACCAGGGATTGTTTAGTAAAGGGTTAATTAACCTAACACTGTGTCCACGTTCAAATCACTGATTATTACAGTAAAACACTTCCTAACTCTTTATAAGATGACAAAATTTTAGATTATTCTAAACTGAAAGTAGTTGCAGATGACAACTTTAATGTATCTCATAATTAGAATTCGTCTTTAACCCAAGAGCCCAAAATTAACCTTTTATCTGCAAACAACAAAATTGAATGGTCTGAGTTGAAGATCGAAAATGTCTGCAAACGAAAGATAAAATGACTGTGATAAAAAATCTGATATCTTTTCTTGAAGGATAGAAAAAACTGTGGGAAAAGGAGAAAATGCTGTCTGATCTTGATCTACCCTGACCACAAAAACTATTCAAGTTCATTCCATTTTAAGAGTTACAAGTTGGGAAAGAGAAAATGCTGGTTACTCCTGTGCAATATGATCCTGATCTACAGAAGCAACTTCAGCTCTACAAGGCACAACTAAGCACACAATCTAAGGTTTTAACAACACTGAAGAAAAATTGTTGGAAAAAGAGAAAGTTGATTCATTCAGAATTTTCTCCTATTTTAATGGCTTCCCTATCAAAGTCAACTATAGTCATTTTAGCCCACTGTTATGTGCTACCGGAAAAGCCAAAAACTTCATCGTGTGGTAAAAGTTTAAGTCTTTACTAAATAATCCCAAGTCCCATCATCCCTGTGAAAAAAAACTTTTTGGAAAGGTAACCATTATCTTATCCTTTTACCACAATGTTTCCTAAACTTTCTGAGAATGAATCCGCTATCATCTTATCCACATTCAATATGTCATCCACAGAATGATTCTGATGCTTGTAATTTGGGGAAGCGTAAAATTTTGCTATGTGGTAAATATTCCGAAATCCAATACAAAATATTGTTTACTCTGTTTAGTCGAGTTTTGCAACTTCACAACTGGAATAATAGAGCGCGGTCTCGCTCTTCCTTATCCAATGCAATAAATCCGGGATTTATGTACAAAAAAAAAACCTTTCTAATTGCTACCAGGATCATAATTATCTCTCCTCATTCTATTGCCTTTGATGCAGAAACCTTTTCACAACACTTAGTAGGAAGGCTATTGAAAACATTGAGGGCAAAGGAGAAAATGCTGGTAACCAGCATTTTCTCTTTTTCTCACAATGTTTTCACTTTTTCGTGGATAAGTCCTTGATCTTTTGCGCCATTCTGTCACCTGCGAAAGCTTTTAAATTGGCCAAGTCTGTAACTCATTGTCTGGTAAACACTCCATAATCCAATAAAAATTATATTGTTTACTCCAGCATTTTCTTCTTTGTCCACCATGTTTTCAACAAAACTATCAAATAAACCAAATTCCATTATTCAACTTGGAGCTCTAGATATAAGAGGGAGTGATGGTATTCTAAATCCATTATTCCTCTTCCAAACCCTATGTTGTAGGTACTCGTTAGAATCGTCTCAATGAGACGATTCTAGTGAGTACCAAAAACATAGGATTTAGTGGAGAATAATTTTCTTTTCCAATTTTGAAATCAAAATCACTCCCTCCATCTGGAGCTCTGATTCAACCCATTTCCCACAATATTTTCTACCCTATCAAAGTCACATGCCATCATATTAACAAGATTCAATTTGTTGTCTGCAGATGCTTTGAATTTGGTCCAGTCCAAAAATTTGCCCTTTGGTAAAAAGCTGATTAGAAACATTTTCTCTTTTATTCACAATGTTTTCAAAAGATTTCTTTCCAAGGGCCGTTAAAAGTCAGCAATGTGTGGTAAAGGAAAACACCGTATCTTCTGCAAATGCTTTCAATTTAGCAACAACTAAATTTTTGTATCCAGCTAAAACGGTCCATTTAGTTCCAAAACTGAAATATTGTTTACATCAGTTTTGCAACAATAGAGCACACACAGTTTCTCTTTCCCTCTTTCTAATAAAATAAATCCTGAAGTTTTTCACACAAAAAACTTTTTTCCAACCAGGATGATTTCTCTTCTCATTCTACTCCATCATTACAGAAGTGTTCCATTTCAGTTCTCCTTGGGTTGTCTAACAAATTTCAGATTTCCCAGGTCCTTAACCCATTACCACACCATCCCTACTTTTGACGCCCCTGAGAAAGAAGCCTTTTGAAAACACTGTAGGAAAAGGAGAAAATGCTGGTAACCAGCATTTTCTCCTTTTCCCACAGTGTTTTCTGCACTTCCCAGAACAGATTTCAACTTTTCAGTCACCTTTATTTTGTCGCTGCAAATGCTTTCAATTTGAACCAGTCTTAAATTTTGTAGTGTGGTAATGAGTTAAATCTTTACCACACAATAATTTTGACGCCCCTGAGAAAGAAGTCTTTAGAAAACATTGTGGGAAAGGAGAAAATGCTGGTAACCAGCATTTTCTCCTTTTCCCACAAAGTTTTCTACCCTTCACGAAACAAATTTCAAATTTTCAGTCACTTTTATTTTGTCCTCTGCAATTCCTTTCAATTTGGACAAACCTAAAATTTTGTTGTTTGGTAATGGGTTAAACCTTTACCAAACAATCCCTCAGGTTTTTAATGACCCTGAGATAGAAGCCTTTTGAAAGCATAATGGAAAAAGGAGAAAATGCTGGTAACCAGGTGAATGCAATTCAAAATTTTAATGCCATTCAAAATTTGACTCAAGTTTAACTCTTTACCAAACGACAAAATCATACGCCAGTCCAAATTAAAAGAATTTGCAGATGAAAAAATAAATATGACTGAAAAATCAAAATTTGTATTAGGTAGGGTAGAAAACATTGTGGGAAAAGGAGAAAATGCTGGTTACCAGCATTTTCTCCTTTTGCCACAATGTTTTCAAAAGGCGGCTTTCTCAGGGTTGTTAAAAGTTGGGATTGTGTGGTAAAGGGTTAAGAAAGGGAAGGAAACTATCTTGGAAAAGGAGAAAATGCTGCTTACAAGCAGAAAACTTTGACAAGATAGGAGAAAATACTTGTAAGTTGCTTTCTTTCTGTTAATTAAAGTAAATAGCATAAAAATTATCACTTATTGTTCAAACAAATTTAAACTCATAAACTACATTTAAATTAACAAGCACAAAAATTATCAACAATTGTCAAATAAATCAAAACCATGTAAAACATTTCAAATCCACAATCACACAAAACAAATCATTGAATGCCACAGTTCGCTCCACCCCATGCAATAAAAATCCAGGGTGCTTCCACATGCAACGAAGCCCGACGGGAACCTCCAGGGTCAAACAAAGAATCGCAGTCAGATGTAATAACAGTATGATCTCAACAGCTGACTGAGGATGAAAAACGAACAAAAAAAAACACTCACACACGCACAGGTAATTTCAATTAGCTAAAATGGAGCTGTCAAAAAATCAATAATTTACTGTAAACCGTTTTTGACAGATGGTGGAAATATTATGGTTTTAATTAACTCATTATCTCAAAGGCAGGTTCTGGGACGGCTTCAAAACTCAGAAACTATCGGCTTCAAACCTCTGACACCATCAGAAAGATATCTACAGATATTCAACAACATGATACCCATGGACATCTTAACTCATTACCAAACAACAATATTTTAGGCTCTTTATTTTTTGGTAAACTGTTGAGAGATAATAATTCTGTGAAAAAAAATGCTTGGCAAACAAAGGGTGGTGCCATAACCTTCCATAACAATAAAACACAGTATCCAACCTAGAACAGTCTACTAGATATTTTAATAAGCTTTCAGGCAATTTTATTCAACAACAAGGGTTAAATAAACAAATCGCTTTTGCCACTTTTATTTCTCAGAATTGCCACTCAAATTTCATTATAACACTTTTCTGTCTAGCTGAAGCACAACTTCGAAAAAACATGTTGTCTCCATTTCACAAAATTATTTGTTACCTGTCAGATAGCAAAATTCCATTTACTAGATTTATTGCTATCTTTGGTTTTCATGAAAATGTTAATCCATAACAAATTGCATTTTCATATGATATATGTTAAGTCTTAGTAGAACCACGCTCCTGTTTAACTTTTTACCAAACAACAAAATTTCAGGCTGGTCCAAATTCAAAGCATTTGCAGACGACAAAATAAACATTGCTCAAAAAATGAAAATTGTTTTGGGAAGGGTAGAAAACGCTGCGGGGAACGGAGAAAATGCTGGTTACCAGCATTTTCTCCTTTTCCCACAATGTTTTCAAAAGGCTTTTTCTTCACAGGCGTCAAAACTCGGGATTGTGTGGTAACGAGTTAAAAGTTAGCATCAACATTGCACTGGCCAAAAACTAGTAAGAAAATTAACAAAACAAAGTAAACAAACACTAAATTTCCCAGAAATATTATAGAACAGCAATTTACTTTCAATAGCTCTGCAAGGGCATACTGATCTTGATCATCATTTGCAAAAGGAACTAGAACTGTGTGTGAAGCTCTAAGAGCAAGAGTAAATAGTGCTTGTCAAGGGAGCAATTGTCTAAGACCTCTCATGACTGTCAAAAATTTCTGCCGTAATCCACATTATGGTTAGAAACAGAGGGGTGGTTCCCACGGATACCATTCCAAACATTACAGTTATCCAATTACCTCCTTGTCACATGGCCACAGACACAGTCCTTTGAAGACAATGTGGGAAAAGAACAAAATACAAGTAAGCAGGATTTTCTCCTTTTTACACAATGTTTTTTTAAACCATTTTAAAGACATATTCCATCATTTGAGCCACCGTTGATAACTGTCATCTGCAAAGCTTTTAACATGGACATCTAAAATTCTGTCTGCTGGTGAATAATGATATTTTACCAGAGAACAAACAAATTCATTGTAATGTACATGTATCTGCAGAATTATGAAAAATAAATATTGGTATATGGGTGAAATTAATAAAACCTCTGAAAGGGTAGCAAACATTACTGGTAAACGAAACTTGTTTTACGATACCATAAGAAGCCTGATACCAGCATTTTCTCCTTTTCCCACAATGTTTTCTACCCTGCTGGAAATAAATTTCAAATTTTGGGTTTCGTTTAATTTGTAGTCTGCAACTGCTTTAAATTGGGACCTGTCTAAAATGTTGTGTGGTAAAGAGTTAACCCTTTACTCCATAGATACTCATTTCTACCCATTGCTTGCAGGAGCCGTTGGAAAACATTGTGCCAAAAGGTGAAATTGCTCGTGATGAGCAATTTCACCTTTTGTCACAATGTTTTCTATCCTATCAAAAGGTGTTGTATACACATAAGAAACGGCATCATCCTTGCTGTTATTTAGGGTGAATTTGAGATACAATAGAAATGCCTCAAGGGGTAAAGGGTTAAGGCTTTCAGAGTTTGACATATCTGCTCCTAAATTTCAGACAAAAGAATTCAAGATTAATAAGATCTTCTGACATAAGATCTGTGCAGATATGTGCCATGTTTTTGACAGGAACTCCTTTTCCACTTGACAGTTATGTAGAATCACCTACAGGCAGACAGAGGCTGTTCTGTACTGAACTGTTATCGGATATAAAAGAAACTGGTTACATGAGCACTGGAACAAATCTATGTCTTAACCCATTACCACACAATACCGACTTTTGACGATCCTGGGAAAGAAGCCTTTTGAAAACATTGAGGGAAAAGGAGAAAATGCTGGTAACCAGCATTTTCTCATTTTCCCACAATGTTTTCTAGCCTTCCAAAATCAGAATTCGATTTTTGATTCACATTTATTTTGTCGTCTGCAAATGCTTTCAATTTGGTCTAGTCCAAAAGTTTGTCGTTTGGTAAAGAGTTAACTCATTACCAAACAACAATATTTTAGTCTTGTACAAAACGAAAGCATTTGCAGACGACAAAATGATTGACTTAAAATTTGAAATTTGTTTTGTGAAGGTTAGAAAACTTTGTGGGAAAAGGAGAAAACGTTGGTTAATGTTTTCTGAAGGCTTCTTTCTCAAGGTTGTCAAAAGTAGGGATTGTGTAGTTATGGGTTAAACCCTGGTATCACATAATCCCAAGTTTTAAATGCCCCAAGAAAGATGACTTTGAGAACATTGTTGGAAAGGAAGAAAATTCATGTAACTAGATAAAATAGAAAACATTGCAAGAAAAGGCGTAAATGATGGTCACCAGCACTTTCTCATTTTTACAAAATCAATTTCAAAAGGCTTCTACCTGATGGATGTTAGTCTAAAAAGTCTACTCTACCCACTGGTCTCAATAATGAGACGCTCCGGTGATCTTTTTCATATTTGGACATTTACTGTACACCGTACCGTCTCAAGTCCATCGTAAATTTTCCGGTAGCAAATATAGAGAGCTATACCGACTTTCGGTTTCGTCGGTTTTATCTGTATTGCAGTGAAGTGCAATTAAATTTTAGTACTAATCATGACCAAAAACAGATTGTTAAACCATTCATTACATAATAAGCTTGTAGAAGTCATTTACAACATGTTTATCTCGGAAAAATCACGGACGAAATTTATCTTGCATGGCGGCCATTTTGAATGTTTTCGGGAACGTAAACAGCTCGAGTCACTGATGAAATGCACGGTATTTTCTCATGATCAGCGTTTGAATTGAAAATATTTGTATTTCAAATGAAAGAATATTTAATATGCAAGCCACGGGTATATTTAAATCCTAGTTTTGTGCTCTATTTAGGAAATTATAAGAGTTCAAACTTGCGCACAAAATCTGTGCGGAACTTTCAACTGATTTAGTCCGGATTGTCTCTGTACCCAGAGGTGACCAGTCGAAAAGTAACATCGCCTTTGGGGACAGTTATCTGTACTACTCTACCCACAGTCTGTGACAGCTCATGCAATCAAATTATAGCACCCTACATGCTACAAAATTCTGCATTTTGTATTGCAATCCTCTTAGTTAACCCATTACCACACAACAGAATTTTAGAACCATCCAAATCAAAAGCATTAACCCATTACCACACAGTCCCTACTTTTGACGCCCCTGAGAAAGACACCTTTAGAAAACATTGTGGGAAAAGGAGAAAATGCTGGTAACCAGCATTTTCTCCTTTTCCCACCATGTTTTCTATCTTTCACAAAACAAATTTCAAATTTTTGGTTACTTTTATTTTGTCGTCTGCAATTGCTTTCAATTTGGACAAGTCTAAAATATTGTCGTCTGGTAATGAGTTAAATTTTGTAGGCGATAATTTCACATCGGCTGAAATAATGCATTTTTTTTTCATAGAGTAGAAAACTTTGTGGGAAAAGGATAAAATGCTGGTTACCAGCATTTTCTCCTTTTCCCACAAAGTTTTCAAAAGGCCTCTTTCTCAGGGTCATTCACAGTCAGCATTGTGTGGTACCACACAACAGAATTCTAGAACTATCCAAATCGAAAGCATTTGTAGGCGATAATTTCACATTGGCTGAAATAATGCATTTTTTTTTTCATGGAGTAGAAAACTTTGTGGGAAAAGGAGAAAATGCTGGTTACCAGCATTTTCTCCTTTTCCCACAAAGTTTTCAAAAGGCCTCTTTCTCAGGGTCGTTCACAGTCGGCATTGTGTGCTACCACACAACAGAATTTTAGAACTATCCAAATCGAAAGCATTTGTAGGCGATAATTTCACATTGGCTGAAATAATGCATTTTTTTTTCATGGAGTAGAAAACTTTGTGGGAAAAGGATAAAATGCTGGTTACCAGCATTTTCTCCTTTTCCCACAAAGTTTTCAAAAGGCGATCTTTCTCAGGGTCGTTCACAGTCAGCATTGTGTGGTAAAGCGTCAACATGTCCCTTCTCATTTGAAAATATTGGATACTGTCTATTTACAGTACACACAGAGTTACCTCCCTTACACTTAAAGTCAAGATCAGGAAGAGAATCCAGATTTGTGTTTTCTTTCATCAAGAGGAGCTATACAATTTTAACCCATTACCACACAATCCCTACTTTTGACGCTCCTGGAAAAGAAGCCTTTTGAAAACATTTTGGGAAAAGGGGAATCCAGATTTGTGTTTTCTTTCTTCAAGAGGAGCTATACAATTGACAGTATAGCTTCATATTTCCGGCAAATTAATGTACTACCTAGGTACATATTACCTATCATAATACAGTCGGATAAACAGATCACGATGGGTTTGCCAAACCCCAAGAACTACAGGGAACAACCTAACCCAGACAGTTCTCGGGAAAACTCTTGATATATATCACAGACCTGCAATTACATGCTTGAGAGTTCGCAGCACGTTGAATTTAAAAAAAAAAATCTTTTTCTGTTTAACTCTTACAGCAATTTAAATCTCACTAACCTCTCTTTTGAAAAACTCCTGGTAAATGTTTTCAAAAGGCTTCTATCTCAGGGTCGTGAAAACCAGGGATTGTTTTGTAAAGGGTTAAGTGGAGGGATGCTTTTAACTCATTACCAACCAATCCTGACTTTTAACGACCCTTTATAAAACAGCCTTTTGAAAACAATTTGGTAAAAGGAGAAAATGCTGGTAACCAGCATTTTCTCCTTTTCCCAAATTGTTTTCCATCCTTCCCAAAACAAATTTCAATTTTTCAATGACATTTACATTTACGTCTGCAACTGCTTTAAATTTGGACAAGTCTAATTTTTAGTTTTGTTGGGTGGTAAAGAATTAATGTGCCCCAATTCCTGGGAGTCCCATGAGAACCTTTTTATTTGAATGATGCATTTCTGACTGGAACTGATAAGCAGCTTGATATATTAATTCTCTTGAAAACAGATCAGCAGAAATGTCCCCAGGTTGCACAATCCCCACCAGTCATCATATAATTATATCAAAGGACTGATAGTCCTGAGAGTCGCCTGTAGGGTAATGGGTTAGAAGTTTTCACCCTTTTTTGTTGAAATCTATTAAAAGCATTCAAGATACAAAATAACTTAACCACAAGACAGTATTATATGCAAGCATATTTTTGAGTTGTCATCCTAAAATTCAAAATATCCGTATTAAAATTTACATTTAAAAAAATGTGGTGGAAATTAAAATTTAGGCACCAGGACCAGCTTTAATGAGTTCAACGTTTTTTTATTCACAGACAACAACCCTTTACAAATAAAGACCAGATTATCTTCTGGTATAGGATCTAGAGACATACTTTTAGACCAAAAATGCCCTTTTGCAACTCGCTCATATCTAATCTTAGCAGTCTGACAAAGTTTCATAAGTATTACACTGAACATAAATGGATTCTACAGCTCTATTACGGTTTCGTCTGATTTGACATAATGACAACCTTAAGGCTTTTTCTTTTAACCCCAGGTGACCTATATTCAGTTTTGTCAAAGAAATTATTGAGACAAACAGCCGGGCAATTTCATGATCATTGGACTGAACTGTAGCCTTTGGAGCACAAACAAATATTTGACTTGGTGATCTACCTGTCATTTGGAAATAATTTGTTTTTGTTGTTGTCCAGGTTGAGGTTTTGACCAGCAATGGACTAGATGTAAATGTGGCTGCTACAACTCAATAAAATCTATAACCCAACAGCATGATCATCAGCCTTTAATCTTTGTCTGCGTTTTATAACGTCCCAGGGGTTATAGTGCTTCTACACCAATCGAAAATTGTCTACATGTATATTGCTTTGTGTAAATTAAATGTTTGCGATTCGCTTTATTACCATTTACAAAAACCCTATACAAGATTACAAACACTCCAATAAAGAACTTGTTGTTCGAGCGGGTAAACACTGATCTATTCTATTATATTTGAATTATAGCTGAGTAAAAAGTCAATTTCTCAGATTGCTGGATGTTAGAATTGCGTAGTGTAAATTCAGATTTTGGCATTTACAAAAGCACCTTTGCGTTCTAACACCCGTACTAATAAATTGTTGTTTAATAAATACTAGATCTAAGTTAATCGCTCATTGACAAAAAAAAAAACAGCAGACTTTAACAAATTTGGCCGTCTTTATGAACGAAAACCAATTAAATATAGTAAATTTCCAACCCTCTCTCTACATAGGTCAGTGCACGCTGAAAGTAAAGGCCGGTTCAGCGACTGATTCATAAATATGTAAATTCATAAAGATTTCCGTGGTGCAAATGACGTTTATACGTCACGTGATTACAATATCTATATTTGTCGCAAAGCTACATTCCAGAAAACACCTGCAAAGCGATAACTTGGTACAGCCTAGAACTGTGTACATTGCATACGCTATGTACGATCTCTGGTGCACCTAGAATATGGGTGTGCAAAGTATCTAAAGTCTAGATTAAAAAGCTGGGAAGAAGCAACGTGTAAGAATGTCTAAGAAGGCAATGCAACCATTCCATGTCGTTAAAAATTCGTTAAAAAAAAAATTAGCCTACTGTTGACATGTTAACTCGGCATCGCCTTTCTCTGTCCAATCATGGGTTGAGCGCTGAATTGAAATAAGGCTTGCAGTTAGGATTGTAAGATTGTAAGAGTTAGAGTGTACTTCTAATAGGTAATTATCAAACAATTTTCACTGAGAATTGTCCTCAAATAGAAGCAGAAGAGTTGCTTGTAGTTGAAGATTTCTCAGCGTGTCCGCAGACTTGTTTAGTTCACGGCAGCTATTTTTACATATATACGTAATGCGCTATTTTTAGAGATGATGTCTTACATAGACATCAGGCTAATGTGTACCCTTGTGGACGAAATGATTGTTTCAAAGGTTTGAACCGTTAAACAGCTCAGTCTTTATAGACATATTCATTATCACAAAGGCACAATTGTAAATTCTTTACAACAGAAAAAAACTGGGTTGTTCACCGAATTATTAGAAAACTGTTTTATCTCGTAAACCGGAACTTGGGACAGGAAGCAGTACAAGGCCGGAGGTATGCTTACGTCACCCCATAGATCAAGACGATAACAATGAGAGCCTGTTTGCTACGCAAACAGGCGACTCAATAAAACCACGTTTCAACTTTCTACAACCAGATCATATATCTCAATGTACTTTGGTCGGAATCTTCCAATGCTTGCAAGTGAGTATCTTCACCCTGGACCACACAATCCCGGGTTTTAAAGCCTGGTAGTAAGCTGAAAGTATTGTGGGAAAAGGAGAAAATAATGGAAACAAAGTTTTCTTCCTTTCCAAAAATAAGGTTACTATTTCTGAGCCACATTTATTTTGTTGTCTGCAAAATGCTTTTGATTTTGACAAGTCTAACATTTTTTCATTTGTTTTTATAGAGTTAAAAAAAGAAGGCAACAAGGTAACAGATTGAATGTCAAACAATGAGAATAAAATGGCATTTGAATGTTAACCCTTTACAACCCATTCCAAAAGTCTAATGACATCCTGAATGGTTACCACAATTTTCTCCTTTACCCAAAATATCTTCACAGTGTTCAAAAGGTTTCTTTTTCAGAGCTGTGAAAACCAGGGATTGTTTGGGAAAGGGTCCCTGAGGTGGAAGCCTTTTAAAAAGATTGTGGGAAAAGGAGAAAATGCTGGTAACCGGTATTTTCTCCTTTTCCCACAATGTTTTCTAGCCTGCTGGAAGCAAATTTCAGATTTTGAGTTACATTTATTTTGTTGTCTGCAATTGCTTTCAAATATTGGACTAGACTGAAATTTTGTCGTTTGGTAAAGAGTTAACTCTTTACCACACCAGAAAATTTTAGATTGGTCCAAATTCAAAGCATTTGCAGACGACAAAATAAAGGTGACTGAAAAATTAAAATTTGTTCCGGGAAGGGTAAAAAACACTGTGGGAAAAGGAGACAATGTTGGTTACCAGCATTTTCTCCTTTTCCCACAGTGTTTTCAAAAGGCTTCTTTCTCAGGGCCATCAAAAGTAGTGATTGTGTGGTAATGGGTTAAACTTCCTTACCAAACCAAAACTACTATACAATATAGAAGTAGACTCTTACAAACTCAAAGTAAACAACAATTTAACTCTTTACCACACAATCCCAACGTCTAACAACCTTAAGAGAGAAGCCTTTTGAAACATTATGGGAAAAGGAGAAAATGCTGGTAAGTTGAAAATACATTACAGTAGATTCCGCTTATTTGCAAGTTCTATTTGTCACAGAAAATGTCCCGAATAAGCGGTCGGCCCGATAATCCGATGGCTCTTTTCAGACCGGAAGTCTAACCAGAGATGCAGACGATCGTTTCGTTCTAATGACAGACGTTCAGATCTTGCATCCCGATCATTTGATTAATGTTCATATTTTTTTTAAATATATGTATTTCAAACTAAACAAGTTTAAAAAAAATATATTTGTTTGCTTACTTTATTTACATATCAAGTGCACAAAGTACCAGAAACGATCCAGGCTGTTGGCCATGTAGTCCGGTCTGTTAACTCGATTTTTTAGCAAAATGTTTACACTCCGGACGAAAGCAACAAATTTTGCATACAGTTAATAGACATCATTCCGAACCATTTGCGCCTGGTGTGCCCGATTTTAGTGGCCTAGTTCATTAATTGCTGCCTATTATATATTCGGATAGATGTAGAGTCCGAATACTCTTCCTTTGTATTTTATCAACACACATATATTAGTATCTCACAATGATTTGATCACTGAGGGTCGATCAAAACACTTTCAAATTTAAGAGAACTTCATTTTTTTATCGAAAATTTGTTTTTTTATTTACTTTGTAGGTGGATTTTGGTTTATTTTCAGTAATATAGATATGAATAAATCCGAAATGATACCCAGAATGGGCATTTTTAGTAATTTTTTCACTTTTATATTAAGTTCCGAAATTTTTGAAAGGTCCTAGAATTAAAAACCTAAAACGGCTGTGCCGGTAGTTTTATTAATCATCTTTTTTGAAGATACACACACAAAAAAAGAAATGTTTTATCAATCTTTCGGTAGACTTCAGAGAGTAAAGCAGTACCATAAGCGCTATTTTCTGTCGGGCGTGTTGATAGAACTTTTAGTATGCAGACAGCTTTAGGCTGCCAAGCGTGACTCAGTGACCGTTTGCAGACAATATAGACTAAGATCAGACTACGAAGAACGTGCAGTCTGATCCTAGATCATCTACACTGTCCGATACGGAGATGTTTTTCCCTCGAGATATTCCTCTGAAATAACATTTGGGATTTTACGATCGGCTTTAAGTGTCATTTAATTAGTAGGATAAGGTTTAATAATTTAAAAAACAAATCCCCCAGCCCATTCCGAAAGAAGTAAGTGCAGATATATAGTTAAACTGGGACCGATTAAATCAGGTTATATAATAATGCATTTGAAAACCAAAAAAAAAAGATATTCATGCAGAAATTAATCATTCCAAATCTTAACAAGTGATATCAACGTAAGGCTGAACGGGATAAACACTTAATTATGACACGTGTGTGTTAGTCAGTGCTCGAACCGTTCTGTTTTTTTCTAGAAGAAATGGTAGGTTTGAGATTTGAATTAAATTTTGTTATTACGATAGTTAATTTATGAGGTAGTTCAAACAGGAACATGACAAAAATGCAACTATAGAGATCTTAAATATTATTTCAAAGTCAGGATTTTCGCTGTAAATTGAAAATGTATAATATACCAGTTTTTGGTAAATAAACTGTCTCTGTCTATTTGCAGAATACTGGAACGATTTCTTTAAAACAAAAATTATTACTTTAATAATTTAAATAAAACAAACCACCGATTCCTGGATTTCGAGCCAGAACGTTAAAAAAATTTAGCCACGGAATTCGGCAAATATTAGTTAATCAATCAGACATAAAAATAGGAAAGGTCTATTAATGTTATTTTCCTCCCTTTTCCCCAATTTCTCACAATACTGAATCTTCATCAACTCTTTACCAAACGAAAATTTGAGACTTGCCATAATTGCAAGCCTTTGCAGACAATTTGAATGTGACCTGAAAAAATGAAATTGTTTGTAAGAAGGATAGCAAATGGAAAAGGAGAAAAAGATGGTTACCAGAACTTTATCACTTTTCTACAACATTTTTAAAAACTATATTTCTCAGGGTCGTGAAAAGCTTGTGTTATGTTGAATAGGGTTTTAAATGGTTACGGTGAATGTTTTCATCCGACGACGTCCATATACTTAGTATATGGGCGACGGACAAAAGTCCACTGGACAAAGGCCCACTGGGCAAAAGCTCACTGCTAATTTTGACAGGGAGGACAAATGCCCACTGCTTATAAAAAGAAG
This sequence comes from Tridacna crocea, assembly GCA_943736015.1. Lineage (NCBI taxonomy): Eukaryota > Metazoa > Mollusca > Bivalvia > Cardiida > Cardiidae > Tridacna > Tridacna crocea. The sequence goes on along the minus strand of OX031063.1, from coordinate 12,074,847 downwards.
TGTATAAAAAATAATTTTTTAATCATTTTTGTAGAAAAAACACAGAGATTTAATGATCAGAATGATCAAATTGCTTTTCTTTCTTCACAATGTTTAATTCTCTGCAACATTTCCCATTCTTATTACAACCATGTGAAAGAAGAAGAAAATGTCAGCAGTTTCTGCTTTTCACATAACGCTTTCTGCTTTTTGTAGAGACAAGTCACATAATATATACGAAATTTATTAATTCTATACATGATTAGAACTAAAAGTTCTATTGGGCTATTGTCCCAGCGGGCTTTTGTCCTAATGGGCTTTCGTCCAGTGGGCTTTTTGTCCTATACCCAGCATATGGAGACGATAGAATAAAGGTGGTTCAAATGGTTGTAATTGTCCTTGAAAAAGTAAAACATATTGTTGAAGCTGGAGAAAGATTGCTTTTTTCCCCAATATTTCTCTCACAGCACTATTATCAAACCGTCTTTGTTGCATTTTCAGGCATGTTCCTATTGACGAATAACTTCATGCTAAAGATCATGAGCAAAAGAAACGTGGCTTTGAACAGATCAAATTTCAAACCTTCCATACCGTCTTCACAAAATATTTATTCAAACTTCATTTTGAGCATTTAAAGATGTGAAAAATGGGTAAAGGGTTAACTCGGTGTTCCTTTGATCTCGGTATCGCACTGCAGGGTGGGTGACCTTTAGAAGAGTTGTAATGTACTGTCTTCTTACAGATTTACAAACATGTGTCACATTAAACAGACTCTTCGTATCTTTTGTTTCGTATTAATTTAACCGTTTGGTGATCATTAATGGACGGGATTTTGAATTATACACAGGTTACAGAGGATTCATTCTTAGTCTCTATATGCTCTTTATATCAATACGATCTCATAAAATGCATATTTTGTCTGTTTATGATTTTTTTTTCAAAAGCAATACCACGAAATATTACTAAATTGTGTTAGAATTGATTTCCTCTAGATTTTTTGCTATGTCATTTTCTTTTCAGTTGTGAATATGTCCAAGTTTAAAGGGTTTGCAAACGGGACATACAGCATTTGTCCTTGAAAAAATGTTTTGGATTAAAAGAAAATATCCGTTATATCAAATGTAATCGGCAAATCGTCTATAGGATTGTATGCGGAAATCTGAAGGCAATTTGATTTGTCCTGCCGATAGACCAAATTCAAAGGAATCCTACACGCGAAATTCAAAGTCAGTTCTTTTTAAGTATGTAAAGTGCAAGCAAATGACAGGCAAATGGACGGACAGATAAACACACAGATACAAAAGACATATAGAATATTAATAAAATCAATCCTTAAATCCAGCAGTGCCTTTAAAATGGCAAAATACTTCTGAAACACCATTTTTTGTTGATCATACATTGTGACTAAACGGGAAACAACCAAATTACTGTTCTACAAAGGAAGAGTATTCGGACAGTACAGTTATCCGAATTTCAAATCGCAATAAAAATTGATCTAGGGCCTTAAAATCGGGCACACCCCTTTTTTTCGTTTTAGAAATGTATTGTTCACATCATATAAAATTTTCACACTTTCGTCCGGCGAGTAAACATTTTTGAGCTAACAGACCGGACTAATGGTGATGCTTCGTTTGACATAAAATTCAACACAAACTTTTTGTAAACACAGGTTTCGACGCATATCTCCAGTGTCTGGTTATCTAACAATTACTCTTTGTGTACATGCACATTCTTACACAACATGATCGTGTACTGTGCACCTGTATAAACCCCGACTCGCCACCTGTTTGGTTGAATGGGTGGGTAAAATTTTGTGTGACGTCATAGACTGATTGCCGCACAGACGATTCCGCACAGACGATTCTATTTTAATGCCTTAATTTAGGCCATACCATTCAAAGCAGACCTAAGTAAGAAACGGTTTTCTGTGTTTTTCACAGTTTACATTCGGTACACCTTACTCTCACGCCTGTAGTCAAATTGTTTGTCACAAATTGGATTATCAACGAGACACTTACAAACAGTTAAGTTTTTTTCTACCCAGTGTGTAATTATCTGATTGTTGATAGGTTAATTCGATCGGTCTTTCTTGTAACAGGTAAAGTGCCAAATTCGTCTTCAGTTGCTTTCGGGGAGCGTGGACCGAGATCAGACTGCACAGTGTGAAGTCTGATCATACAAAGTCCATGTATATTTTTTTTTTAATTTTTGCCGAGTTATACCAAGACAAGATTTAAGTACAAGTAGTAATCTTTTCGCCAATTTTCCTGCACTAAAATTACCATTTTATTTATCAGTGCTCTTGGTGGTGGGTGTACAGCCTGGTACCCGAAATCTCGCGTAACCGTCCAATAGTTGAACTTGATAATCGGTAACCAGTGAAGTAAACTAATGCACCAATGCTGCAAAACAGCCACTGAGTTAACGAGGTCCATATTCAGAATGTCGGCCATTTGCAGATGTTTTGTAAACGCTATTGCACTTTCTTAAATGAAAAGAGTAACATGAAATACGCCAAGAATTTTTATCTTTAATGACTAAATTATGAAAACGGATCATGTCGGACTCGTCGTTTGTATGCAGTTGCATCAGTTTTTATCTCCGTATGCACTGAAATTCGACTTTCATCGTTTTGAGTAACCTTTTTTTTCTCCGACAGATTGGAATTGTTCGCTGTCTTATCCCAAGGAATTGCTAATAAACACTTGAATTTCGAATAACTTGCAAATTTTTCGTTGCAAAAAACCGAAATGTTCTATTTATAGGATCCCGATTAAGCGTTGAAATTTACGTTGTCTAAATAGGAAATGGATCGGTGCTGGACCAAATCTTGCATATAACCGAAAATCCCGATAAACAGGGTTGCGATTAAGTGGAATCCACTGTACAACTTTTGAGCCACATTTATTTAGTCGTCTACAAATACTTTCAACTTGGACAAGTCTACAATTTTGTCGTTTGGTGAGGATCGAGTTAAATGCAACTCAAGCAATGGAATTTATACTCAATCAAGCAGAGGAATATTGTGGGAAATTGTGAAAATGCCGGTTACCACCATTTTCCACTTAATGTTTCCAACCCTTATGTAATTTTACTATTTTGAGTCACAAATATTTTGCTGTCTGCAAAAGTTTTCATAAACCCTTTACCAAATAATCCCTGGTTTATACGACCCTGAGATAGAAGTCTTTTGAAAACATCGTGGGAAAAAGAGAAAATGCTGGTTACCAGCATTTTCTCCTTTTCTTACAATCTTTTCTACCCGGCTGGAAACAAATTTCAACTTTGAGCAACATTTATTTTGTTCTCTGCAAATACTTCCAATTTGGACCAGTCCAAAATTTTGTTGTTTGGTAAAGGGTTAAAATATTGGATTGTTTGGTTATCATAGCCAAATTTTTACCGACTGAAAACATTTTAGACTAGTCCATATTCAAAGCATTAATTTGCAGATGACAAATGCAATGTGGTACGATTAGGATGGGACACTTTCATCAGAAAGAGTAGAAAACATTAAGGGAAAAGGGGAAAGCATTGGTCCACACAATTTTTAACGTTTTTAAAAAAGGCCTCATCAACAACGTCTTGAAAATTTGTGGTTCTGCGGTTATGCTTTAACCCATTACCACACAATCCCTACTTTTGACGCCCCTGAGAAGGAAGCCTTTTAAAAACACTGTGGGAAAAGGAGAAAATGCTGGTAACCAGCATTTTCTCCTTTTCCCACAGTGTTTTCTACCCTGCCCAGAACAAAGTTCAAATTTTCAGTCACCTTTATTTTGTCGTCTGCAAATGCTTTCAATTTGGACCAGTCTAAAATTTTCCCATGTGGTAATGAGTTAACCCTTTATCAAACAATCCCTAGTTTTTACGACCCCCATGATGCAAGCCTTTTGAAAACATTGTGGGAAAAGGAGAAAATGCTGGTAACCAGCATTTTCTCCATTTCCCGCAATGTTTTCTACCCTGCTAGAAACAAATTTCAATTTTTAAGTTAGATCTATTTTATCGTCTGCAATTGCTTTCAATTTGGATCAAGTCTAAAATTTTGTCGTTTGGTCAAGAGTTAACCCTTTATCAAACAATCCCTGGTTTCCATGATCCTCGGAAAGAAAGCATTTGAAAACTTTGCGGTAAAAGGAAAAAAATGCTGGTTACACGGCATTTTTTTCCTTTTCCCACAATGTTTTTTACCCTATCAGAGACCTAGAGCTAATTTGTAGCAGTTCTGAATTTGTCATCTGCAGATGCTGTCACTTTGGAAGAGTTTAAAATTTGCCGTTTGGTAAAGGGTAACTTAAAATACGAGTAGTTGAAAGACTCACAGTTCCAGGATATTTAAAACTTTACCACAAAATCCCCACTGTTTACAACCCTAAGAAAGAAGCCTTTTGAAACTGTAGGTTAAGAAGGAAATGCTGGTAACCAGCATTTTCTCCTTTTCCCACAATGTTTTCTACCCGTCCAAAACAAAATTTCAATTTTTCAGGCATATTTATTTTGTCATCTGCAAATGCTTTCAATTTGGACTAATCTACAATTTTCTTGTGTAGTAAAGAGGTGCCAGTGTTCAAATCCAAGAGTTTAAATTATTCAACAGGTTTCTGTAGAAAACTGAGGTCTCGAATTACAGGTTCCGTCTTTGAAAGGGTCGGGAAATGTTGTGGGAAAAGAAGAAAATGCTGGTTACCAGCATAATTTATTATTCTCTTTCTTCCATGAAAACATTCTAATCAAGGAGGTTAAATTATTCAGCAGATTTTTGGAAGAAAACTTCCTCATATGAAAGGTTGTCCCTTAATGGATACTGAAACATTGTGGGAAAGAAAAAAAAATCTATTTATCAAGATATTCCTTTTCTCCTTTTTCCATATTTTCTTTTCATGTGTTCTTGTGAGAAAAGGAGAAAACTGCTGGCTTCTAGTAATTTAATACATTTATTCTTTAAAGCCTTCTTCCGCTGAATTAATGAAACTCTCAGGATTATTTGGTGAAGAGTCAACTCTTTGGCACACATACACAACTTTTAACGACCCTGAGAAAGAAGCCTTTTGAAAACATTGTGGTAAACAGGATAAAATGCTGGTAACCAGCATTTTTTCCTCTGATCACAATATTTTCTGCTCTTCCCAAACCAAATATTAGTTTTTCAGGCACATTTACTTTGTCATCTGCAAATGCTTTCAATTTGGACCAGTCTGTAATTTTGTCGTTTGGTGAAGAGTTAATGAAGTGCTCGTGTTCCCATCAAACAATTTAAATTATTCAACAGGCCTTTTCCCCCCTTTTTTCTCAACTAAATCAGTATCTCAAGAAACAGATAAATCTGATGGCTAAATGTTTGTTTGTTTTTAACAGTTTCAAAATCAGTTATTCTGCAGTGGCCAGTACATCTATCCATGCTTTTCTGGAGTTTCTTTTAGGCTTACTTCACATAATTTTGTCATGCCAATGAATAATCTAAACTGCTGTTATTACCATTTTCTACTTTTCCTACAATGTTTTCAAATGCCTTCTTCCTCAGGACAGCTCATGACTGCATGGTGTTTAAAGCCATTTTGAACATGTTAGAAATATCGCGAATGCCAGAGCACCTATCCATACTTTCCTCGCGTTTCTTTCACCAGTAGTTGCAATATTCTTTTTTAAACCACTGGCTGCTTTCCCACGTATCTATCTTCAAAACAACAGTCGGTAGCAAGAGAGAAATGAATCCTGTAACAATGACTATCATTAATCCTCTGATAGAAGGTAACCAAGCTGAGCATCCAACCTATGATCCCTGTTCGCAAATCAAGTACACAACTGACACTGAGCTACTGGGCTCATCAGCTGTTAGTTCATACACAAGCTTGTTTGTAAAAGGATTGAAATAATGATTGAACATTTTCAACCAAATATGACCCAACTATAACACTAGCATCCATATACTGTTTTTGTTACCATATTTCACAATCTCATAATGAAAATAATCATATTTGGGTATGTATTCACCAACCATTCTTAAAAACAATATTTCTTCAGACTTATTCTTGAGTATTTTCATTAACTTGAAAGTAACAGAACTTCTGATTGGCTAAACCATTTTGTTTAGCCAATCAGAAGTTCTGTTAATTTCACAGTCAGAAAATCTTGAAGAATAAGAAAAAGAATATTCTTAAGAATGGTTGGAGAATACTTATCCAGATCTTGTATAATATTATGATTATGCTCATTATGTCAATGAAATACTGTTACAAAGATAGAATTTACACGGTGAATACGGACCCAGGATACGCACCCGAGTCTGATCTTGAATCAATTCGGTCCCACAATCATCCTCACAAAATGCAGCCTAGAGAGAGATTAAGAGAGAGCATTAATGGTTTGAGAGAGAGACCATCAATTTACGGGAGTATTGATTGTTTGAGTCACACGTTGAAATGTGAGTCAGGAACATGCAAAATGATACATGTTTTATCATAGCCCTCCCCCCCACCCCATGTGTTTTTCTGTCAAAGTTTGGAAAAATAATACATGCACAGCTTTTAAATACATGTCCCAATTAAAAGGATTCACCCTTTACCAAACTACATCATTATTGACCAGTCTAAATTGGAAACAGTTACAGACAAAATTAAAGTGACTCAAAAATTGAAATTTGTTTTGGAAAGGGATGAAAACATTATGGGAATAGGAGACAATGCTGGTTACCAGCATTTTCTCCTTTACCCACAATGTTTTCAGAAGGCTCCTTTCTCAGGGTCATGAAAACCAGAGATTGTCTGGTAAAGGGTTAAACTTTGCAGATGACAAATCATAGGTGAATCAAAGGACAAAATAATTATGTTCTTGATGGTGGAGAAAGAATTGTGGGAAAAGATGAAAATGCTGGTTACCAGCATTAACTCCTTTTCCATCAATGTTTTCAAAAGACTCCTTTCTTCAGGGTGATTAAAACTCCAGACTGTGTGGTAAAGGGTTAATTTTAACATCCTCATGCAGGCATCAATTGAACATTTCTGTTGTGTAAACCACAAAATTGCTCAGTTTTGAGTTAATTCTTTGCGGAACCTCCATAGCTCAGTCAGTAGCGTGCAGGACTTGGGAAGAGGGGGTCGTATGTTCCATCCCTGGCTCGGCCAATTTCTTTGAAAATGTTGAAAAACTGTGTTAAGCACCATAAAATCAATCAATCAATCAATAAGATAACTCTTTGGTCATAGTTATATATAACTCTCAAGTTAACAACAAAATTTATTACTACACGAAATTGAAAGCAATTTCAGGTGACAAATTTAATACAGCTCAAATGACAAGTTCTGTCTTTAACAGAGAAGAAAAAAAACATTGTGGAAAAAGAAGAAAATGATGGTTACCAACATTTTCTCCTTTTCCAACAATGTTTTCAAAAGGCTTCTTTCACAGGGTTGTGAGGTAATGGGCCAAGTCAGTTATTTCTCCACTAGGGTAGAAAATTATTGAATTATTTCTGCGTCAGACATCATTTTTTTGTTCTGAGGAATTGAGACCCCACAGACAATACCCCTTCCCATTAACAATGACATGTGATGTAATTCCCATGACATGACAAGCTATGCTATGTGATCTATAACATTATGACTGCTGTACATTTGCCCTTTTATCCTTTATCTCAAAGTTACAATGTCAAACATCCTGAAAAAAACATGCTCTTGAAAATAGTGTAGGAAAAGGAGAAAATGATTTCTGAATCAGAGATAATTTTTTTTGTGTCAGGAAATGTCAGATCCCACAAACAATATTGATTCCCACTTACATTGACATGTGATGTAATTCCCATTACAATGATGAGCCAATAAACTTTTAGACTGGGCAAAACTGATCGCATTTGCAGATGACGTAATATAAAGATATTTTTGACACAGGACAGAAAACCTTGTAAGAAAAGGAGAAAATTCTAGTCCACCAGCCTTTCACTATTTACTCATGCAATACCAAAGGTCCTACCAATTAATCCTTTACAAACGATGGAATTTCAGACTGGTCCAAATTGAAAGCATTGGCAGAGGACAAATGAAACATACTGAAATGACGAAATTTGTCTGTAAAAAGATAGGAAACGTCAAACAGGGGGAAAATTCTGGGAACCAGCATCCACTGCCTTTCCCACAAGGTCTTCTAAAAGCATTTCCACAGGGTCTTTCAAATTTGGGATTATGTGGAAAACACTCAAAATAACAATTTCAAAACTGTAAGTTTGTGACTAAGGAGAGAATTGTGATCAATTTAACTCATTAACACACAACAAACTTTAGACTAGTCCAAATTGATAGCATTTGCAGACGACAAAATAAAGGTGACTGAAAAATTGAAATTTGTTCTGGGAAGGGTAGAAAACCCTGTGGGAAAAGGAGAAAATGCTGGTTACCAGCATTTTCTCCTTTTCCTACAGTGTTTTCAAAAGGCTTCATTCTCAGGGGCGTCAAAAGTAGGGATTGTGTGGTAATGGGTTAACTCTTTACCATACAATCTCAATTGTCCTGATCAATCTTTATAAACAAAGCTTTTAAAAACATTGTGGAAAAATATCGCTAACCTACCTTTCCTCCTGCTCTAAAACATTTTCTATCATTTCCAAGACAACTTCTATCATCTAACCCTTTACCAAACGGCAAAATTTTACACTGGTCCAAATTGAAAGCATTTGTAGACAACAATAATTATTTCATGTGGCCCAGATAGTGCAATTTTTCTTCGACAGGGAAGAAAACATTGAGGGAAAAGTGAAATGCTGGTTACCAGCATTTTCTCCTTTTCCCACAATGTTTTCAAAAGACCCAGGGGTGTTTGAAGTCAGGATTGTATGGTAGAGAGTTAAGTCACATTTAACTTGTTGTCTGCAAAAGCTTTCGATAAGGAAGACTCGAGTCTAAAATTTTCTTTGATATGCCAACCATACGCGAAAATTTTGGACTGGTCCCAAATGGAAAGCATTAGCAGACTACTGCTTACCATGCTGCTTACCAGCAATTTCTCCTTTTTCAAACAAGTTTTAAAAAGCCTTCTCTTTTATGTTCATTAACCCTTTACTCCACTGATACTCATTTCTACGCATTGCTTGTAGGAGCCTTTGGAAAAACATTGTGGCAAAAGGTGAAATTGCTCGTGACGAGCAATTTCACCTTTTGTCACCATGTTTTCTGTACTATCAAAAGGTGTCATATACACATAAGAAACAGCTTCATCATTGCTGTTATTTAGGGTCAATTAGAGATGCCATAGTAATACCTTATGGGGTAAAGGGTTAACTCATTACCACACGAGAAACTTTTGGACTGGTCCAAATTGAAAGCATTTGCAGACCACAAAATAAAGGTGACTGAAAAATAGAATTTTTTTCTGGGAAGGGTAGGAAACACTGTTGGAAAAGGAGAAAATGCTGGTTACCAGCATTTTCTCCTTTTCCAACAGTGTTCTCAAAAGGCTTCTTTCTCAGGGGCGTCAAAAGTAGGGATTGAGTGGTAATGGGTTAAGACATGTGATTTAGCTGTGAACAGATAAAGAACTAAAGATGAATTTTAATAGCACCGTTACCTGCAGAGAGTATCATTTAGGGTATGGAAACTGGGAAGTTTCTCAAATTTTCCATTCTTCTCCATGTTTCCAGTGACATTTAAAGTATCCAAGTTTTCTCCGATTATTGAGCACTGAATTACACTGATCTGCACATGAAATTAAATAGCCCCCTCAGTATGAGTATACCGTTGTCACTCAAAAGCAATTGGCTCATTCAAAGAAAGTTTCTCTGAGAATTTAGAAATAACATGGCCAATAATAGTGTTACTGGCTCTAAGTGAGTCAACTCTATAATACTATGAAATGCCAATTTGAGTTTCTACCAGATGATAAAATTCAGACATCTAAAATGAAAGCATTTGAATACACAAGGTAAAAATTTTTAATGTAGTACAAATGTTCCAAATCATCTTTGAAACAAGAAAACATTGCGGTTAAGTCTTAAGGATAATTTCTTTCTCCAAAAATTATATTTCAAATATTATTAACCTTTTACTACCCAATGACGACTTTTCATGATGACACTGAGAAAGAAGCCTTTTGAAAACATCATGGGAAAAGGAGAAAATGCTGGTAAAAAGCATTTTATCCATTTCCCACAATGTTACCTATCCTATCAAAGAAAAATTACACCATTTGAGCCACACTGAAATTGTCGTCCACAAAATGCTCTAAATTTGAATAAGGCTAAAATGTTGTTGTCTGGTAAAGAGTTAAAATTTTTTTTTCTATCTGGGCTGAACTGTCATTTAAGTTATTTAGAAGGATTAGAGTCATGACAGATGACTAAATATATATGACTCAAACTTTGGGATTTATCACAATCCTTTACCACATGATCCCAACTTTTAACAACCCAAAGGAAAAGGGCTTTTGAAAACTCAGTGAGAAAAGGAGAAAATGCTCGCAACCAGCATTTTCTCCTTTTCTCACAACATTTGCTACCCTTCCTAAAACAAATTTAAAATTCTGAATCATATTCAATTTGCTGTCTGCAGATCTTTTACTTGTGGAGTATTCCAAAATTTTGTCATTTGGTACACAGTTAAAAAGCTAGGATACCTGACCGTGAGGAAAGGAGAATCTATCTTTCTTGAAGTTGATTAACCCTTTCCCAAACAATCCCTGGTTTTTACGGGTCTAGAATAGTAGCCTTTTGAAAACATTGTGGAAAAAGAAGAAAATGCTGGTAACCAGCATTTTCTCCTTTTCCCACAATGTTTTCTACCCTATCATAGACAGAAATCATCTTTTCTGCAAGAGTTGAATTGTCGTCTGCAAATGCTTTCAATTTGGTCTAGTCCAAAAGTTTGTCGTTTGGGAAAGGGTTAAACACAGGCCTGTTTCAAAAAGAGCTGCAGAGTCAACTAGTCTCAATAATGAGACGCTCCGGTGATCTTTTTCATATTTGGACATTTACTGTACACCGTACCGTCTCAAGTCCATTGTAAATTTTCCGGTAGCAAATATAAAGCGCTACATGCTGACTTTATGTTTCGTCAGTTTTATCTGTATTGCAGCCAAATGCAATTAACTTTTAGTAATAAACATGACCAAAAGTAAATTGTTAAACCATTCATTACATAAAGATCTTGTAGAAGTCGTTTATAAACATGTTTATCTCCGAAAAATCACTGACGAAATTTGTAGTGCGTGGCGGCCATTTTGTATGTTTTCGGGAATGTAAACAACTCGAGTAACTGATGAAATACATGTTTTTTCTCACGTTCAGCATTTAAATTGAAAGTATTTGTATTTCAAATGAAGAAATATTGAATACACAAGCAACAGGTATGTTAAAATCCTAGTTTTGTGCCCTATTTGCGAAATGAAGAGTACAAACTTGCGCACAAAATCTGTGCGGAGGTTTCAACTGATTTTGTCCGGATTGTCTCTGTACCCAGACACTACCAGTCAAAAAGTAAAATCGCCTTTGGGGACAGTTATCTGTACTACAGAGTCGACTGACAATAAAACAAAACATACATAAGCTAGATAAAGTTCTCTATGAAAATTTAATTCACCCCTAAGGTGCAAAGTGCAACTCACAGACCTTGCAAACAGTGATGATCAAAATAAAGTAATTTCAAATAAAGGCACAGCCGATATGATTGAGGGTAGATAATTTGTTAGAAAAATCAACATTTTCTCCGTTTCCCCACAGTATTTTCTACTGAATCAGTGTCAGAAATCCATTATCTTCCGCTAGATGGCATTCTATAAATACTCATCTATCTGATATGGGCATCCTGGGTACAAAACCGAACCACTTTCCTACGCGACAACCGTTACTTTGAATTTAAAACAAAAAAAATGGTTTACCCAATAAAACGCTACCTCGTGCAATTCATTCAACTATGATCACCAGTTTAGAGAAATCTGTTGCTAAAGAAGGTCTCATTTCTCCTCAAACGTATTGATACGTAAAAGCTTTTGTCAACATTGCTACTTTATAGAGCGTAATATTACGGTCAGCCCGCTTTCGGGGCTAGTAGTGATGCGTCATATTAGACAGTCGAATCTTCGAAGAATATAACATGAGCAGACAACGGTCAGAAATCATCATTTTAACCCTTTCCCAAACGACAAATTTTGGACTCTTCCAAACCAAAAGAGTTTTTGCAGACGACAATTTTAGATTTGAAGAAAATGGCATAAAGTTCTCAAAAAGGGTAGAAAACACTGTGGGAAAAGGAGAAATTGCTCGTTACGAGCAATTTCTCCTTTTCCCACAGTGTTTTCAAAAGACTTCCTGCATACACGTAAAAAGCAGGGCTTGTTTGGGAAAGGGTTAACAAGATTTCATTTGTCTCTGCAGATGCTTTGAATTTGGTCCAGTCCAGAAATTTGTCGTTCAGTAAAGATCAAGCTAATTTGTTGTCTACAAATGCTTTCAATTTGAGCAAGCATAAAATGTTGCCATGTTATTAGTCCTTTACGACAAAATTTTACCAAAATGAAAGTATTTGCAGACAACATTTCAGTTTTGCTAAAACCATGCTATTTTTTTTGGATGGGTAGAAAACATTGTGGGAAAAGCAAAACATGCTGGTTCCTAGCATTTTCTCCTTTTCCAACAATGTTTCCAAAAAGCTTCTTTCCCTGGACCATTAAAGTCAACATTGTGCGATAAGTTGAGTTGTTAACTGTGCCACCAATCCCATTCAGAACTCATTAAGAATTGAACAACTGTTACAGAATGGTATGCAATTGTGCACCTGACCTTAAGTTCAAGCACTTTCATAAAACATAATGGTTTTGGGGTTGCCCTAATGCCCTATATATTATAACCATTCCATAGTTTATACTCCCAAGTCATGCACTAGGAACAACCTTGGCCCTGTCTTACAAATCAAGTTTTATGGAGTAAGGTGACAAATTCCTGCCATGAGATACAAGATAACTATCATGAATATTTTACAAAACAATTGCGATTAACCCATTATCACACGACAAAATTTCAGACTGGTTCAAATTGAAAGCATTTGCAGACGACAAAATAAAAGTGACTGAAAATTTGAAATTTGTTTTGTGAAGGGTAGAAAACATTGTGGGAAAAGGAGAAAATGCTGGTCACCAGCATTTTCTCCTTTTCCTACAGTGTTTTCAAAAGGCTTCTTTCTCAGGGGCGTCAAAAGTAGGGATTGTGTGGTAATGGATTAAGTTTGTCTATGTGCAACCTGGCAATAAATCTAATATTTTGCATATAACAAAATATTAGATTTATTGCTAGGTTACATGTCATAAAACTGAACTACATTAGTAAACAGGGCCAAGGAGTTGACAAAAATTTAAACTTGTCCAAATTAAGAGTATTTTCAGATGACAGATTTGGCTCAATGATGGAATTCCCTTTGATGGGTTGGAAAACATTGTGGGAAAAAGTGAAAATGCTGGCTATCATCATTTTCTCCTTTTCCTATATTTTCAAAAAGCTTCTTCCTCAGGGTCATTAAAACTCATGACTGTGTGGTAAAGATTTAATGCATCTGAAAAAATGTTCACCACGGTCAGCCTGCTGTAGTTTAACCTGTAATCACTTACCATTTGCAACTGCTCCTTTTTCCCCTCAATGTTTACTAAAGTTTTCGACTGTAGCCATGTAAAAAAGTTGTAGTCATGTCACAGAAACAGCTCACATATTCATGAAGGTCCTGGGCCCATATTCACCAACCATTCTTAAGATCGTTCTTTGTCTTATTCTCCAAAATTTTTCTACATTTGTAAGGAACACAACTTCTGATTGGCTAAACGGAATGGTTTAGCCAATCAGAAGTTGTGTCACTTACAAATTTGGAAAACCTTGGAGAATGAGACTAAGAATATTCTCAAGAACGTTTGGTGAATACGGGACCTGGAGTTCACCAGTACTAGGCTAGGACTTTTACTCTTTACCAAACGAAAAAATTTGAGACTGTTCCAAACTGTAAGCATTTACAGATGACACATAAAACAGACTGGAAATTGGAAATTTGTTTTGGGAAGCATAGAAAACATTGTGGGAAAAGGAGAAAATGCTGCAGTTTCCTGGCATTTCCTCTTTTTCCCCACAATGTTTTCAAAAAGCTTCTTCCTCAGAGTCGTTAAAAGTCGGGATTGTGTGGTAAAGAGTTAAAGTGTTTTTCGCCATGGACATTCCAAATATATCCAATGTTACCTGAGTGCATGAGGACTGAAACCCATGACTCCAGGTTACAAGTCCTATACTTTGCCACTATTAAGCCATGAGAGACCCAAATTCTAAAGGGGGATAAGATGGTTCACAAGACACTTTATTACTCCACAAGGTTTTCAGGAGATGAATTTGTCACTAATTTCTGTGAGTTCTTGTCCATTTTCACTCTGCTACATATCCATTTGCCGATCTGACCAAGCCTTTATATTTGGAGGACTCTAACATTTTGTGTTCTGGTAGAGGATTAACTCTTTACCAAACAGTCCCCTGGTAGCTTTAACCGTTTACCACACAATGACGCCTTTTAATGCCCTAGAAGAAGAAGCCTTTTAAAAACATTGTGGGAAAAGGAGAAAATGCTGTTAGCCAGCATTTTTTCCTTTTCTCACAAAGTTTTCTACCCTATCAAAGCAAAATTGCTCGATTCGGTTTGAGCCACTCTGAAATTGTCGTCTGCAAATGTTTTCAATTTGGATAGGTCTAAAATTTTTCTGTGTGGTAATAGGTTAACGAACCTGAAGGAGGCCATTGCAAACATTATAGAAAAAGAAGAAAAATGCTGACAACTTGCATTTTCTTCATTTCCCATCCGATTTTCTAACCTTTCAAAGACCTTCAGTTCATTTGCATCATGTTGAAAATAATCATCTGCAGGTGCTTTCAATTTCAGAACAGTCTAGAATTTCTCATCTTGTATAGAAGTAGGATCTAAAGAAGGTTACAGATGACTCACAAGACACACTTCATTATTGACAGCCCATCCATCCAGGTTATCCACATCTCTCATTCATATGTTCACTTGTACAAACGTTAACCCTTCACCAAACAATCCTTGGTTTTTACGACCCTGAGATAGAAGCCTTTTGAAAACATTGTGGGAAAAGGAGAAAATGCTTATAACCAGCATTTTCTCCTTTTCCCACTATGTTTTCTACCCTTCACAAAACAAATTTCAAATTTTCAGTCACTTTAATTTTGTTGTCTGCAAATGCTTTCAATTTGGACCAGTCTAAAATATTGTCATTTGGTAATGGGTTAACCCTTCACTACACAATCCCATGTAATAAAATCCCTGAGGAAGAAGCCTTTGGAAATCATTGTGGGATAAGGAGTAAACGCTAGTAACCTGCATTTACTCCTTTTCCCATAATGTTATTCATCCTATTCAAGGTAAATTCAATCATTTGAGTCATATTGCATGTCATCTGCAAATGCTTTGAATTGGACAAGTCTACATTTTTATTGTATGGTAAAGACTTTACATAACTGTTTCTTTTGAAATGTTAAATTTTTTCAACAATCTAACCTTTAATCCACCAACTCAGTAAAAGGCAGCTGTATAAAACATGATGGGATAAGGAGAAAATGCATGGAATTAAAGGTGGCCCTTCAGTTTTTGGGATGAAAATTTTTCAAAAGTGCAAAAAAATCATATTTATACGCCCAAAGCCTTTTAATTTTCATTCATAAAACCCCAGTAGTCGAAATCCGTCCGACAACACGAGAAATTAGTGATTTACTACGGCCCAGGTTGACACCAACGGGAGACACATTATATTTTTAGGTGATCAATTCGCTCATTTACCTACAGGAATACACAGAAGAAGCTTCAAACATAGCGTCCGAAGAAGAAATTATGGAAAATAATTATTATATGTTTGTAATGATAGGGAATTTAAGTGTTATGAGTCATGTGCCAGTCACTTGACATTCCCACAATGCTTTATTGATTTTTGGCGCGAAATCTAAAAATAGCCTAAGAGGCTACGTAGCCTTTTAACGACAAGGTGTTAGACTAGTCCAAATCAAAAGAACTTGCAGACGATATAATAAGCATAACTCAAAAATTGAAATTTGTTTCCAGCAGGGTAGAAAACATTGTGGGAAAAGGAGAAAATGCTGGTTACCAGTTACCAGCATTTTCTCCTTTTCCCACAATGTTTTCAAAAGGCTTCTTTCTCAGGGTCGTGAAAACCAGGGATTGTTTGGTAAAGGGTTAAGGGAATACCATCAAAATTTTTTTTTGTAATTTTATAAATCTTAATTATTGATGATTTGTATTACTTTTTCATATGAATTTCAGTGATATATATAATTTTTAATTTGGTGAGATGTAAAAATTCTAAATACCCACCTTTAAGTGTGAAATCACAATAGATATCCGCCTTTCAAATAGGTCTTTGCAGATTTACTTGTATAATTACAAAGCTATGACAAAAAAATCTAACAGGATGTAGCAGATTGAATGTGTCTTCAAAAATATTTTTCCTGTATCAATCTTAACAAAAAATTCACATTGTATGGATTGGTTTCAAATTGCATGAAGTATGACTAGAGCTCCAGATAGAGGGAGTGATTTTGATTTCAAAGCTGAAAAAAATACCAACTCTCCACTAAACCCGATGTTGTGGGTACTCATTAGAATCGTCTCATTGAGACGATTCTAATGAGTACCCACAACATAGGGTTTGGAAGAGAAATAATGGATTTAGAATACCATCACTCCCTCTTATCTGGAGTTCTGCATGACTAATGAACAATCCCCTTTAACTCTTTACCAATTAGCATAATCACAGACTGGTCCAAATTAGATGCATTTGCAGACGACAAAATAGATGTGACTAAAAAAATTGAAATTTGAATTCTGAATGGAGGAAAATATTGTGGGAAAAGGAGAAAATGCTGGTTACCAGCATTTTCTTCTTTTCCCACAATGTTTTCATGAGGCTTCTTCACAGGGTCATTAGAGGTAGGGATTATGTGGTGAAGGATTAACTCTTTACCAAACCACAAATCTGCAGAGAACAACTTAAAATCCTGGTAATATGATGGTCTCTGACTGATGAGTAGAAATATTGTGGGAAAGGAGAAAATGCTTGTAACCAGCATTTTCTCCTTTTCCCACAATATTTTCTATAGGCTTCTTTCTCACAGTTGTTAAAAGTCAGGATTGTAAGGTGGTAATGAGTTAGCCCTGTATCACACAATGCCGCCTTTTAAGGCTCTAAGGAAGAACCCTTAGGAAAACATAGTGCAAAAAGGGGAAAATGTTGGTAACCAGCATTGTCTCCTTTTCCCATAATATTTCTACCTGTTGATGGACAATTTTCAAATTTTGAGTAAAGTTTAACTCTTTACCACATGACAAAAATGAAAACTTGTCCAAACTGAAAGCATTTGCAGATGCCAATTTAAATGAGAGAAAAATGAGGAAGAATGTCTTTGATTGGGGAGAAAACATAGTGAGAAAAGGAGAAAATGCTGGTTACCAGCATTTTCTCCTTTTCCCACTATGTTTTCCAAAAGCTTCTGCCTCAGGATTGTTTAACCCTTTCCCAAACGACAAATTTTAGACTCTTCTAAACTAAAACAGTTTGCAGACGACAATTTCAAATTTGATATAAGTGGCAGAAAGTTCTTAAATCAGTAGAAAACACTGCAGGAAAAGGAGAAATTGCTCGTTACGAGCAATTTCTCCTTTTCCCACAGTGTTTTCAGAAGACTTGTACTGCAGACACGTAGAAACAAGGGCTTGTTTGGGAAAGGGTTAAAGTACAGATCATATAGTATAGAGTTAACCCTTAGGCTACTAAGCGTAATTCACTGACCTTTTGCGGACAGTGTAGACCAAGATCAGTCTGCAAAGAATGTGCAATCTGATCTTGGATCTACACTGTACGAAAGGGCAATATATTTCTCCAAAGAGTACCATAACCCTTTACTCCATAGATACTCATTTCTACGCATTGCTTGTAGTAGAGCTGGGGCGATATCATCGGTGCATCGTGATATTTTTGCTGGCGATAGTATATCGCGATACTAACTCATTGTATCGATACTTGGCGATACATTTACGTCATGTGCACAGTGTGTGTGATCACGTATAAATGTACATGAATCATGTGTAAAATTGAAAATTAAATACAGATTTTCTCTGCTATACATACAAGAACGTACAAAAAACTTGTCCTAGAAAGAATGACATTCATAAAACTTTGTAATTTGGGGAATAATTTGCAGAGAAATGTTTACAGTCACTTACTCTAGCATAGGGTTTCCCCGGTTTTAAATATAGATGCTAATTCGGAACGTTCTAAGCCTTATCATATGATTTTATATTGTTTGTGTACAAAAAGTTGCGGTTGTGTTTTAATCGGGTTGCCGCCTTAACATTTTTGGCACAAAGACTGATAAATAAAATAAATACAAGGTCGTTTGATTTTGCGGACGAATATTAGCTGCAATTTGATTATTTGTTAGCGAAAGATAGCTCAGTTTGAATTGTTTGCTCTTTTTAAATAACAAATGAATGACCTGCGGATCGGCAACTGTCTTCCGAAGGTGACAATAGAGTGGGTTTTGATGCTGGGAAATTTGAAACGATGTCTGTGACGATGAAAAGTATCTCCCTAATTTTCAATATGACGCATGAAATTATGGTCTAGAGCTTCATATAACCTAGCTTTCATGCACCCGGCAGAAATATGGGCTAAACACGATTAGTATAAAATGCGAAGGACACGCGCATGATCATGAAGATGGCGAGTCATCTATGACAACGTCATAAAGGTATTAATCCTCTTATCTAGTGTAAAATGACAGATTTCAAAGTTACTTGCCATTCAAAATGACAAACTGATGTCTAATCACGTAGTTCTACTTCTCCAAAAATTAATTGTCACGAAAACAGAGATCGCCAAAAAAACGTGAAAACCCATGACACTGCAATCATCAGCGTGGCATCGTCCGATCAGAGGGACTTCAAACTATCTTCTCGTCTTGATAATGAAATTAAACAGTGAATTTACACAAATCAATGAATAAAACATTAAGTTGACGCTAAAATTCTGTTCATGAGTGAAAAGTTCATGAATGAAACAAACTGTTTTAGGAAATGAGGATATACCGGGGGGTCGTCTGCAAATGCTTGAAATATGTCTACTTTTTTTAATTGGCTAGGAAATTAAAATTAGAGGACCAAAATAAATTAAATTGAATAAAGCAAACAATCTAAATGGTAGTGCATTTCGGTTGAATTTTGAAGTGCAAAACACAACATCCTTATAAACTTAATATCATGTAGACAAATTGTAACAGAATTTAAAGCAAAAAAAAGGCACTCTTAGTTAAATGGAGACACCGAATGTATAACCGATAAGTAGTTGATGTGCTCTTTGGATTACAAAACAATAATCATTTGTGATTTTAACCTGATTACCAAACACTACCAATTTGATAGATTTTGTACAGGAATTGGACAGTTCGATGGTACATGTATCTCGCTTACCTGCTTGTTTATTTTGCCAAAAGTGTTTGCACAGTTTGAGAAAAGGTTCCTAAATTGAAGAGCTTATAACTGTGATCATGTAGATCCATCTATAAAAAAAAACGTGTTTGCGCATACATCATGAAAACAGTTTCTCTTATAATAGGCTGTCATTAAGTAAATCTGGCCCAACCAAGTATCGTGATATTGTATCGTGATACTGTGTCTGGTATCGCGATAGTATCGCGATACATTTTTCTTGGCGATACCCAGCTCTACCTTGTAGGAGCCTTTGGAAAACATTGTGGCAAAAGGTGAAATTGCTAGTGACAATGTTTTCTATGCTATCAAAAGGTGTCGTATACACATAAGAAACAGTTTCATCCTTGCTGTAATTTAGGGTCATTAAGAGATACCATGGAAATGCCTTATGGGGTAAAAGGTTAACCCATTACCACACAATCCTTACTTTTGACGCCCCTGAAATAGAAACGTTTAGAAAACACTCTAGGAAAAGGAAAAAATGCTGGTTACCAGCATTTTCTCCTTTTCCCACAATGTTTTCTACCCTTCACAATACAAATTTCAAATTTTCAGTCTTATTTATTTTGTCGTCTGCAAATGCTTTCGATTTGGAAAAACCTAAAATATTGTCGTTTGGTAACGGGTTAAAATAGCCACATATGGGTTTTTACTATCGGCTTACAAGCTTCATTGTCGGTTATTAACCATTACCACACAATCCCTACTTTTGACGCCTCTGAGAAAGAAGCCTTTTGAAAACACTGTGGGAAAAGGAGAAAATGCTGGTAACCGGCATTTTCTCCTTTTCCCACAGTGTTTTCTACCCTTCCCAGAACAAATTTCAATTTTTCAGTCACCTTTATTTTGTCGTCTGCAAATGCTTTTAATTTGGACCAGTCTAAAATTTCTTGTGTGGTAAAGAGTTAAGCAGGATAAGGGTGAATATGTTGTCTGCAACTGCTTTCAATTTGGACAAAACTACATTTTTGTTGTGTTGTACAGATTTAACCCTGTACCATCTGAGAAAAAATGTACACTTGTCCAAATTTAGAGTATTTGCGATAACAATTTCATGTGCATCAACAGAGGGAATATGAAAGGGTAGAAAAAACTGTGGGTAGATGAGACAATGCTGGTTACCAGCCTTTTTTTCCTTTGCCACAATTTTCAAAGGCGTCTTCAGGGTCATTAAATCTCTGGATTGTCTGTGTGATGAAGGTTTATCCCTTAACTTCACCACAAGGAGAAAATTTTAGACCGGTCTAAATTGAAAGCATTTGCAGACGACAAAAAAGGTGACTAAGAAATAGAAATTTGTTCTGGGAAGGGTAGAAAACACGGTGGGAAAAGGAGAAAATGCTGGTTACCAGCATTTTCTCCTTTTCCCACAGTGTTTCCTAAAGGCATCTCTCTCAGGGGCGTCAAAAGTAGGGATTTTGTGGTAATGGGTTAACTCTTTACCACAATATCCTGACTTTTAAAAACCCAGAGAAAAAAGCCATTTGAAAAAGTGTTTTAGGACTCTGTTTATATATATCTACACATGTTTGTTATCTGTAGAGATGATATCAGTTTTATTTTGACTTGTCTATAATTTGACATTTGCTAAAGCAATGAGTGGAAACCAACATTTTGTCGATATCCCACAATGATTTCAACCTGTCACTGAGAAATCCCAAACTTTGAGCTACATTTTATTTGTCGTCTGCAAATGATTTCAATCTTGACAAGTTAAGTAATTTGTCGTCTGGTGAAAGAGTTATAAACAATCTTCTATAATAATGGCACAGGTTTAATGACGGCCATCAAACCTCTGGGGCAAATAATACAGCATTCCTATCTTGTGTAACTACAAGTTGTTATGTTCTCATATTAAGAACAAAGGCAAATATCATTTTTAACGACATTATGGTATCAAATTCCCATTACCCCACCCACTCTCAAATCATACAGTAAAATGTAAACAAAAGCCCTGTCAATATGGTGTTTTGCTTTTCCTTTGTTCCCCAAATATTCAATAATTCATACCTGCTCGCAATTTGTTCAGGGATATCCTCTTTCCGAACTCTCTGTAACATAATTTTGTTCCATTTTGTTTGATAACAGTCCTTTATTATTTTGATCTTTTAGTGTATCAATTCAGGAAATACTCTCCCACAAAATCTATTTATAGCTCACTAAACACTTCACAAATATTGAGTGTCACCCAATCTAAAAGTAAAGTCACAAAACTCAAAATTTTAATCCTTTACTACACAATTCCAACTCTCGATGACCTTAAAGAAGAAGCCTTTTGAAAACATTGTGGGAAAAAGAGAAAATGCTGGTAACCAGCATTTTCTCCTATTCCCACAATGTTTTCTACCCTTTCCAAAATGAATTTTAACTTTTGAGTCACATTTTAAGTTGTATGTACAAATACCCACAATTTGGACTGGGCTAAAGCACTGTCATTTGGTAAAGATTAAACATTTGCAGGTAACAATTTAAAGTTTGGCTCAAGTGATCTAACTTGTCTTTGGAAGTGTAGATCTACAAAACATTACAAGAAAAGAAGAAAAAGGCTTTTTTCTCCTTTACAAAAATGTTTTCATAAATTTCCTATCTCAGAGTTTTTACAACATGTAGTTACTATAGCATAATTTTGACAAATAGAACTTCTGCATGAAATAGGTTGAAAGTTTTTCTGAACAAAGAAGGGAAAATAGCATTCACATGTAACTGCTAGTGTTATGTCAATGTTTTATCATGTGAATAAAAAAAAGGGCTACTTCGCTTTTCTATCCAAGTTTTTTTTTTCATGAATAATTTTGAACTTGTTTTGCAATGGTACAACCCTTAACCATAAAATCTCAACTATTAACCGCCCATAAAATCTCAACTTTTAACCGCCCTCAGAAAGTCTGCTTTGAAAGCATAGTGAAAAGAAAAAAAGAGAAAAAAATGTCTGGAACCAGTTTTTATCCTTTTCCCACAATGTTTAAAACCTTTCAAAGAGTGACTTGGTCATCCATAATAATTTCATGGCCGGTAAATGTCTTCAATTTGGTTAAGTGGGTTACCATTTGGTAGAAGGTTAACTCTTTATCAAACAAAAAGCCTACATTGAAATTTTTGCAGGCCATAAAATTGAGGCCCGTATGATTTGTTTTTCCTGTGATAGGATAGAAAACATCGTTGAAAAAAGAAAAATAACTGATAACCATCATTTTCTCCTCTTCCAACAACGATATCCAAAAGGCCTTGGTGTCAATAAAACACTGAATTGTACTTTAATACATGATATGATAATAAATTTTCCCCCTTAATAACATAATCCCAAGTTTTACCAAACCTGATATACGGTAGTTGGCTTTTTAAAATATTGTGGGAAAAGGAGAAAATGCTGGTAATCAGCATTTTCTGCTTTTCCCACACTGTTTTCTACCTTTCCAAAGTCAAAATTCAATTTTTATTCACATTCATTTTGTTGTCTGCAAAAGCTTTCAATTTGGACAAAACCAAAATTTAGTTGTTTGGTAAAGACTTAAGCCACATTGATGAATTTGGACTAGTCTAAAATTTTGTTGCATGGGACAGAATAAGCTTCAATGAATGAATGGGTAGTATAGCTGTTAGAACTGGAAAAAGGATTCATTGATAACTTAAATTATCATTCTTTTAATTTCCTTCTTACCAAGTAATCTTCCTTGCAGTAATATACTATCATTTTGCCTAGATAAAACTTGGGCTGGCCCATTCTAATTGCAAATGTTAGCATCACAAATTACGATAAGACTGGACACAGCATGCAATCAGATCTTGGGTTTACACTGTCAGCTGGTTTGCCAGATATCTTGCTTGTAAGACACAAAATTTCATCTGCACAATAATTAAATACAAAATTTTAGGTTACTGTGTGTTTAACAAAGGGAAATAACTCTGTCTAAATTTGATTACATTTTATCAATTTAGTTATCTCCTATTGAATTCTAGACTATCTCTTTGCTGTGGAGTTTTCAGTTAGCAAAGTCAGACAAATCCAGACTTTACTAGACCATGCTAACTTTTAACGCCCCTGAATGATTCTGGAAAAGAAGGTTTTTGAAAACATTGTGGGAAAGGGAGAAAATTCTTGTAAACAGCATTTTGTCCCTTTCCCACATTGTTTTCTTACCTGTCAAAGAACAATGCATCATTTAAGCCACTAGAAAATTGTCGCCTTCAGATGCTTTCAATTTGGACAAAGATGAAATTTTGTCATCTGGTAAAGGGTCACACTGTGTTTTAAACATTACCACACAATTCCCACTTTTGACACCCCTGAGAAAGAAGCCTTTTGAAAACACTGTAGGAAAAGGAGAAAATGCTGGTGACCAGCATTTTCTCCTTTTTCCACAGTGTTTTCTACCCTTCCCAGAACAAATTTCAATTTTTTAATCACATTTATTTTGTCGTCTGCAGATGCTTTCAATTTGAACCAGTCTAATATTTTGTAGTGTGGTAAAGAGTTAATATACGATATACATACAATATACTCTTAGTCCTCACTGTCAAGAGCAGCTTGGTCATAATTGCTCTTTACCAAACAAAAAACTTTAGACTGGAACAAATATAAAGCATTACTAGATGACAAATTAACTGTAGCTCAAATAATAATTTCAGTCTTTATAAGACTGATAATATTGTAGGGAAAGGAGAAAAATGCCGGTTATTATTGTTTTCTCCTTTTCCCACAATGTTTTCAAAAACTGTCTTTTTCAGAATCATGAAAACTCTGGATTGTGTTGTACAGGGTTACCTGCCTAAGGTAAATGCATAACTTCTTTTTGTTATGTAATCAAAGTTGTCTGGTACACATCATTTTCTTTCAAGAGTTTGTCAACCTGACAAAGAGAAGTAACTCATATGAGTGTTGTCTATCCCATATTATCTGATTATCTCCCTTGACTCTTTACCAAATGACAAAATTTTAGACTTCCAAATTGAAAGCATTTGCAGACGACAATTTCAATTTGGCTCAAATGGTGCACTTTGTCTTTGGTAGGATAGAAAACATTGTGGGAAAAGGAGAAAATGCTGGTTACCAGCATTTTCTCCTTTTCCCTCAGTGTTTTCAAAAGGCTTCTCCCTCAAGGTTGTTAAAAGTCGGGATTGTGTGGTAAAGGGTTAAACATTTGACAGTGTTTTCACTCTGTTGGGGTAGTTTTTGCTCTTGTCCAAATCTTTTTAAAAGCAGTTTGTTAAGCATAGGAAGAAGTCATTTGTAAGAATCCACCTTTTCTTCTTTTCTCTCAGTTTTTTTTTTTCAAAAGTTCTCTGCGGCAGATTCATTGTGGTAGGTTTCAAAGTATTCCGATGGAAACTGATGGAGCAACTGCGCACACAAGAAATTGTTAACATACAGACAATGAACAGACAGACATACTGACAGACAGACGGACAGACAAACAGACAACCAGGGACATAACATAATGTCATTCTTTGGGTATATAAAAACAAAACTAGTTTTAGCAAGGTAGGGAATATTGCAGGAAAATGAGAAAATACTAAATATCAGCAATTCTGCATTTCATCTTTTTTTCCACAATCCTTTCAAAAGCTTTCCATCTCAGAGAGGTCAAAAGATGGGATTGTGTGATTAACTCATTACCAAACGACAATATTTTAGGTTTGTCCAAATCGAAAGCATTTGCAGGCGACAAAATAAAAGTGATAGAAAACTTGAAAGTTGTTTTGTGAAGGGTAGAAAACATGGCAGGAAAAGGAGAAAATGCTGGTTACCAGCATTTTCTCCTTTTCCCACAGTGTTTTCTTAAGGCTTCTTTTTTAGGGGCATCAAAAATAGGGATTGTGTGGTAATGGGTTAAAGGGAAAAAAATGGGCAAGGGTTTGTTGGATATATGACCACAATTAACACTTTACCTGACAACATAATTTTAGACTTGTCCAAAGTGAAAGCATTAGCAGACGACAAAATAAAGGGGACTAAAAATTTGAATCTTGGCTTTGGAAGAACAGAAAACATTGTTGGAAAAGGAGAAAATGCTGGTTGCCAGCATTTTCTCCTTTTCCCATAGTGTTTTCTGAAGGCTTCTTTCCCAGCCTCTTTAAAACCAGGAATTGTTTGGTAAAGGGTTAACCCATTACCATACAATCCCTACTTTTGACGCCCCTGAGAAAGAAGCCTTTTGAAAACACTGTAGAAAAAGGAGAAAATGCTGGTAACCAGCATTTTCTCCTTTTCCCACAGTGTTTTCTACCCTTCCCAGAACAGATTTCTATTTTTTAATCACCTTTATTTTGTCGTCTGCAAATGCTTTCAATTTGGGCCGGTCTAAAATTTTGTCGTTTGGTAAAGAGTTAAAAAGTCCAAGGAAAACCCCTGCCTGTCCCCATTCCAAAAAATTGATTTGGCAGTCACATCCCAGGTGAGGACTTCAGCCCACAGCAAGTCTGTTTATTTTCACAACATGCACAAATTACCTGAAAGTTGATTTTCACCCCATGTTTATCACCAAGGCTTATCAGCAAGTTACTGCTGCCTTCATAGTTCAAGTATGAGTCACATAGATACATTAACACCAAAGTGTACATAAATCATGCTATAGGTTCCAGGGTACCCATTTACCATAGAATCACAAGCTTTACGAACCTGAAGAAGGCTTCTGAAAACATCATGGGAAAAGGAGAAAATGCTGGTAAGCGGCAATTCCTCATTTTCACACTATCTTTTTTACCCTATAATGGACTAAAATCTATCAAATGAACCAAAATTGAGCTGTGGTCTTCTAGTGCTTTTAATTTGAAGAAGACTACATTTTTGGTGCTTTTTAACCCTTTACCAAAAAAAATTAATGACAAAATTTTAGACTGGTCCAAATTGAAAAGAATTGCAGACGTCAAAATAAACGTAACTCAAAAATTGAAATTTGTTTCCAGCAGGGTTGAAAACATTGTGGGAAAAGGAGAAAATGCTGGTTACCAGCATTTTCTCCTTTTCCCACAATGTTCTCAAAAGGCTTCTATCTCAGGGATTGTTTGGGAAAGGGTTAAAAGATACTTGGTAACAGATGTAAGGCAGTTTCTCTAATTTGGTTACCTAGTTTAGATAAAGATCAATGTGCATTTGGTAACCAGCATTTCCTGTTTTTCCCACAATGTTTTCTACTCAATCATGGACAAATTCCATTATCTGAGCCATAATAAAACTGTCCTCTGCAAAAGCTTTCCATATTTAACCAAGTCTATAGTTTAGATGTGTGGAATACAGTTAACCGTTTACCAGACAAAATAAATTTACGACTTATTCAAATTGAAAGCATTTGCAGATGACAAAATAAATGTCAATCAAAAATTGAAACTTGGCCTTGGAAGAGTGGAAAAATTGTGGGAAAAGGAAAAAATGCTGGTTACCTGCATTTTCTCCTTTTTCCACAATTTTTTCAAAAGGCCTCTTCCCAAGGGTCGTTTAAACCAGGGACTGTTAGATAAAGGGTTAAATTATCTTGAGACATACTGAGGTAATCAAAAGTGAGCTACTCACCAGGTCTTCTTGTTCACCGACTTCCTCGGTACAGTGGCAAAATTCATTCTATTATACAATGACGGAACATTCACAGAGCTCAAATCGTCTTCCCAGAGACGTTTATGTTCTGCCATTTTCCTTTTCTCCAATGCTGCTGACAAACTGGCTGAAAGGCTATCATCTAACTTTTGCATTGATGCCATTTTCTCGAAAGAGTCTTGATCGAGCGATGAAAACATGAATAGTGTGTTAAACTCATCCAACTAAACTAATACTTGATCGGTTTCTTTATGAAAGTTTTTCAACAAATGTTACGATACCAAGCTGACACTCTCATATGCTGTAAAAATGTATATTCACAGAAAAAACTAGTCACGTCATACCATGTTATTTTGCTCGCAAAATCTTACAGAGATCAACAAAGCAGTTCAACAAAGTTCGATAATTAAATTGGTCAACAGATTTCACAGTCTACTTCACTTACACTATGGTCACAATGTGAAACTGCCGCCTGCCGATTTTTAGACATCGGTGGATTCTTGAAATTACATGCCGCCGGCCGATTTTTTACAAATCGGCGAGAGTGGTCATAAATAACTGCCACTAAAAGGCCGCCTGGCGGGTTCCGGGCGGCGGCAGGCAGTTTCTTAAGTTCGAGGGATGTGGGGTGTCATCAGGGTGTCGGCCGGTGGCAGTTAGGCGACAGTCCGGCAGCCGTCAGATTTTACCTGCCACCGCCCGGCGGCCTGGCGGACACCGACCATTTACAAATGACATCGGCCGGCGATCGGGCGCTCGAACTGCCACCGACAGGCGCCCGCCCGATAATCTGACGGCGGCAGGCTGGTTTACGGGGGATATATATAGCTAGATTGCTCTCGTATCACTACAAAGTGTTCATCATTATTATCAACCACAAGATAAATAGATCTAATTTTTAAGAAACTTTT
Organism: Tridacna crocea; assembly: GCA_943736015.1. Lineage (NCBI taxonomy): Eukaryota > Metazoa > Mollusca > Bivalvia > Cardiida > Cardiidae > Tridacna > Tridacna crocea. Next base: position 12,046,909 of record OX031063.1, on the reverse strand, counting down.
CCTTTCAACAAGTTGCTCCCTAAAGGCAAGGGGTAAGACAAAGCGCCAGCACCGAAGCGCAAGAGACCCGAGCCCAACCCAGCAATACGCAAGTCTATGAGTCACTATGGTGCTGTTAGAATCGCCATGACGACAATTTCGTATTGTGAATAGCCTCGGATTTATATTCAGGGGCCCGGGAGTCTGCACTCGGCAGATCGCTATCCTGCCACCTACCAATACCGACAGCCGCCTTCCATCTGCTTTTCAATCTCCGCCCTGCCGCCGGCAGGTATTTTGAAATCGCACGGTGGCATGTCGGTAGCATAACGGTAGCAGGCCGGATGCTGGAGAGTGGCAGTTTGTTCTACCGATCGCCGGCCGAAGATTGAAGGCCCTCGAACCCCGTGACGACCGAGTAAAAATCGCGCTGCCGCCCGTCTGCCGCTTGATTGCCACCGCGCGACCACGAAATGCGCCCGGCCGGCGCCCTGACGACAGCCACAATTGGAAAAAATCGGCCGGTGGCAGTCAGAATTTTAACTTTTTCTTAAAACTTCAGCGGCGTCCTAGCGGCGTCTAAAATGCCGCCTGCCGCCTGCCGATTGTGCCTGCCACCGAGCTGCCACCGGGCTGCCACGGGCCGAATTTGAGTGAAAACTGGCAGTTACCACGCCGGCAGGCGGCATTTACTGATTTGTGACCGTACTATTAATCAATAAGATTCACCAAGTGTACATCTATGCAGAATATTCAGAAATTCAAGAGTTCACTCACAAAACTTCTCCAAAACATATAAATCAAGTTCATGTACACATTAAGTCAAGTTCAACCAACAGAGTTTATTCGCAGGTTTTCATAAAAATAATGATCAATTCAAGTTTATTGGCAATTTGAACCATGTTCATTCACAGGAATTCGGCGAAAAAGTCTGGTATTGGAAATTGCTCGAATTTAGAATTTTAATCCATTTCCTGGTGAAAATGTCAGTAAACTTGCGGAATATTTATATAAGCTGTCCCTGAAAACAAAGTAATTGTAGTGTTTCTTGGCTGTGTATTGATTTAACTAACTCTTTACCAGACGACAAAATTTGAGACTTTTCCAAACAGAAAACATTTGTTACGACAATTTTACATAATGTAACCAAAACTGAAATTTGTATTTTTGAAGGGTAGGAAACATCGTGGGAAAAGGAGAAAATGCTGGTAACCAGCATTTTCTTCTTCTCCGTCTATGTTTTTAACTCTTTACCACACAATCCCGACTTTTTACGACCCTGATGAAGAAGCCTTTTGAAAACATTGTACAAGGAGAAAATGCTGGTAACCAGCATTTTCTCCTTTTCCCACAATGTTTTCTACTCTTAAAAAAAAAACTTCCAAATTTTCATTCGCTTTTATTTTGTCATCTGACATTTGGAAAAGCCTAAAATATTGTCGTTTGGTAATGAGTTATAAGGCCTCTCAACAAATGTCATGAAAACTTCATATTACTAGTATGTGGTGAAGGGTTTTAGACTAATTTTACCATTGGACAAAATTTTAGACTCAGCCAAAATGGATGCAATTACAGGGGACAAACATAAATTGCTCAAATTATAAGACTGCCTTTGAACAGGTGAAAAACATAGTGGGAATAGGAGAAAACCCTGGTAACCAGCATTTTCTCCTCTTTACCTTAACCCTTTACCAAACAATCCCTGGTTTTTACGACCCTGAGATAGACGCCTTTTGAAAACATAATGGAACAAGAGCGGCAAATTGTCGCAAGATATGCCCGTCTTACCCCAAGTTGTAAAGCTGGGGCATGCACCAGACAAAATTCAAGTATGAAAAACAACAAAGGGCATTAACTCAAAAATTAAGCGGGCAAGAGTTATAATTTCTGTGCACTGCACTCCCCTTGATGAGTTCTATCCACCCATGAAATTTCATAACCCTAGCTAGTATAGTTTTGGAGATATCCACCGGACAAAATTCAAGTATGAAAAACGACAAAGGGCAATAACTCGAAAATTAAGCAAGCCAGAGTTATGGTTCCTGTGCACTGCACTCCCTCTTGGTGAGATCTATCCACCCATGAAATTTCATAACCCTAGCTAGTATAGTTATGGAGATATGCTCTGGACAAAATTTAAGTATGAAAAACAACAAAGGGCAATAACTCAAAAATTATGCGGGCAAGAGTTATGATTCCTGTGCACTGCACTCCCCCTTGATGAGATCTATCCACCCATAAAATTTCATAACCCTAGCTAGTATAGTTTTGGAGATATGCTCCGGACAAAATTCAAGTACGAAAAACAACAAAGGGCAATAACTCAAAAATTAAGCGAGCAAGAGTTATGATTCGTGCGCACTGCACTCCCCCTTGATGAGATCTATCCACCCATGAAATTTCATAACCCTAGCTACAATAGTTTTGGAGATATGCTCCGGACAAAGAACTGGACGCCGCACGCCCGGACGCCTGCCCACCCGGACACCTGCCCGTGTAACGCAGAGAAAATGACCCCCATTACAAAATGACCCCCGGGTCATTTCTCGACGTAGAGGAATGACCCATGGGTCATTTTTCGATGTAGAAAAATGACCCGGAGGTCATTTTATAATGGGGGTCATTTCTCTGCATTACACCCGCCTGCCCGCCATGGGTGATCCCATAATACGTCCCGTCTTCAACGGGCGTATAGAAAAGAGAAAATGCTGGTAATCATTTTAGACTGGTTCAGGTTGAAAACATTTGCAGACAAAATAAATATGAATCAAAAATTGAAACTTAATTTGGGAAGGGTAGAAAACATTGTGAGAAAAGGAGAAAATGCTGGTTACCAGCATTTTCTCCTTTTCCCACTATGTTTTTCAAAGGCCTACTTTCTCAGGGTCATTAAAAGTCAGGAATGTGTGGTAAAGAGTTAAATTTGACAATGTATGGTAAAGGGTTAATACTTTACCAAATGACAAAATTCAAGGTTCATCATTCTGCAGACATGAATTTGCAGACAAGATATCAGATATGGTTCACATGATGGGATACAAGAGATGAGAAAAAACTACTGACAGCATTCTCTCCTTTCTACACAATATTTTGAAAGCCTCATCTCCAGGGGTAACCAAAACACACCATTCTTTACTCTACTAGGGGATTTTATCCATTACTAGTGCTCCAGATAAGATCGAGTGATGCTATTCTAAATCCATTATTTCTCTTCAAAACCCTATGTTGTGGGGGGGGTGGGGGCCAAAAAATAAGATACTTCTTGTTGCATGATGTTTATCAATATTGTCCATAAAACACATTACATTCCTTTCCATCCTACATCTCTCCTATCTCTCCTTTTCAGTGATACTTCCAAGAAACAGAAACAAAGATATAAGTGTTATATTTCTTTCTGCATAATGTTTATCAATATTGTGGAAAAAAAATGTTCCTTTCCATGAAATATTTCTCCTTTCCAGTGATATCTGCAAAAAACAAAATACAATCAATAATGGCCTAGCCCTTTATCGTACAATGCCGACTTTGAACTGCCTTTAGAAAGGTGTTGAAGAGTAAATAAGGCCAGAATAGAATTTTAAAGGAAAACAACCACAAATAAATATATTTATGTTAAGGGTGCTTTGTTACTTATTATACTCTGTCGAGTGCATGTTGCGCACGGGCGCGTCTCATTGTAGTATAAATAGAGAGCGCGCCTCTATTCTGGTCATTCGACGGCTAGACTACACACTGTTTACGACTTCGTATAACCCGCCCGCCCACCCGTTTTCTTTCTTGGAGGGAATTATTTCATTATTGCATACATTTCTGTATTGCTTTTTATGTATTTCGTATATTTAAGAGGTTGATATACATGTATGTTGAAAAATTCGATTACAATGCGTAGTCTAGGCTGCTACTCCTATTTCCGACTTCTGTTGTTTATTATTCCATAATAAGTTCATGCAATGGAACATAAATGTTTTATATTTGTCTGAGTGGAACGAAAGAAAATATAAGTAGAGTTATACAAACGGAAGTTTATCTGTTTTAAGTTTCATTAGTTAACCCGTTGCCACACAATCCCTACTTATGAGAAAGAAGCCCTTAGAAAACATTGTGGGAAATGGAGAAAATGCATTCCCAAAAATGATTGCTACCCTTTGAAAGACAAATTTTATGGTTTGAGTATTATTTGATATGTGGTTTGTAAATGCTTTCAATTTTGACCATGCTAAAACTTTGTCATGTGGTAAAGACTCAAAGTGGACCAGTCTATAACTTCGTCGTTTGGTAAAGAGTTAACTCTTTACCATACGACAATATTTTTAGACCGGTTCAAATTGAAAGCATTTGCAGATGACAAAATAAAGATGGCTAAAAAATTGAAATTTGTTCTGGAAAGGGTAGAAAACACTGTGGGAAAAGGAGAAAATGCTGGTTACCAGCATTTTCTCCTTTTCCTACAGTGTTTTCAAAAGGCCTCTTTCTCAGGGGCGTCAAAAGTAGGGATTGTGTGGTAATAGGTTAACAGAAAGTCTGCATCTTACTTCCTGATACAACTTGATAAGTTTGATTGATAAATGAGCCTTTACCACATAATCCCATATTCTAACAAATCTTAAGAGGGTGGCTTTGGAAAATAATGTCAGAAAAAGGAGAAAATACTGGTTACCAGCATTTTTTCCTCTCCTGACAATGTTTTTATATCCATGATAGTTTCACCCTTTACCACACAATCCCTACTTTTAACAACCCTGAGAAAAAAGCCTATAGAAAACATTGCGGGTAACCAGCATTTTCTCCTTTTCCCACAATATTTTCTACCCTATCAAGGTCAGAAATCATCATATTACCAAGATTTAATTTGATGTCTGCAGATGCTTTGAATCTGGTCAAGTCCAAAAATTTGCTGTTTGGTAAAGAGTTAACTCTTTACCAAACAACAAAATTTTAGACTGGTCCAAATTGAAAGCATTTGCATTCGACAAATTAAACATAACTCAAAAAAAGAAATTTGTTTCCTGAAAGGTAGAAAACATTGCGGGAAAAGGAGAAAATGCTGGTTACCAGCATTTTCTCCTTTTCCTACAATGTTTTCAAAAGGCTTCTTTCTCTGAGTCGTTAAAAGTTGGGATTGTGTGGTAAAGCATTTAGAAACTGCAAATTACATGCATCTTAAGACTTTTCTACCCATTACATCACTATCCAAATTTTAACCAGAAACTTGAATCACAGTGAACTGTATCTCTGAATACTATTCCAACATCTTACAGTCCTACATGCCACATCTTCGCAAGCCAAGGCTGACGATTCACTACGTTACTCTACCCTTGGCGGATCAAGCTTGATTTTTACATTCCCCCGATACGCTTTTTCATTGGATGCAGCCAGCTCTAACTGCACCGAATGAAATTGCTTGTAGCATTTCATCTTTGATAAAAATAGAACAAGGTCGCTACCTTTCGAATAGAAGGTAAACATGGAAACCCATGTGGATGTCTGCTTATAGCTTCATGTGTATTTGTAAGCAGTTTGTAAAACGATATGTCACTGGCTTTTAGAAATATGATGTAAACGGGGATAATAACCAGCATCCAATGGAGGGCGCATCAAAGCAATATCGAAATCGGGCTCAATCAGCCAAGGTAAGATCCATTGTAGTGATCGTAAACTTGGCTCGCGAAGATGTACATGCCACCGATACACCCAAAAGTCAGTATGAAGAAAATACTTAATAACAAAATAATCCAAAAGAGCTTCTGACTGACACTGAACAAAGACACACTAATGACTTGGTGTACCAGTCCACTAAACTGGCCAATTTTGCCAATTAGTATCAAATAGCTGAAGGAATCAGCATGATTGGTTTTTGAGGATGTGGGAATGTTTATAGGTAGGCACTCTACTGCCAGAAAAACAGGATGATTATCAACAAAGAATTCAGGTGAGGGAACTAGGTTAGACATAGACAAAATATCTGCCAGAGGAAAACAAGAAATAATCAGGTTTGTATGAGTGTACAAGTCCCTTGAGATTTTTACAATAGCCTTTTTTACTGAAACAAGTAACTGTTTATCAAATGATTCATTTACTCCTTACCGAACTACAAAATTTAAGACTTGTCCAAATTGAGAGTATTTGCGAATGGTCTATTCACTCTTTACCAAAGAACAAGATTTTAGACTGGTCTAAATTCAAAGTATTTGCAGATAATCTTTTAACTTTTTACCACATGAGAGAATTTTAGACTGCTCCAAATTGAAAGCATTTGCAGAGGACAAAATAAAGGTGCATCAAAAATAGAAATTTGTTCTGGTAAGGGTAGAAAACACTGTGGGAAAAGGAGAAAATGCTGGTTACCAGCATTTTCTCCTTTTCCTACAGTGTTTTCAAAAGGCCTCTTTCTCAGGGGCGTCAAAAGTAGGGATTGTGTGGTAATGGGTTAACCCTTTAACAAAAAGTCCCTAGTTGTTACGACCCTGAGATAAAAGCCCATTAAAAACATTGAAGGAAAAGGAGAAAATGCTGGTAACCAGCATTTTCTTCTTTTCCCACAATATTTTCTCCCCTGCTGGAAATAAATTCCAATTTTTCATCTAATGTTTATTTTGTCATCTGCTAATTCTTTACCTATAGACACAATGATAAAATCGAAAGCGTTTGCAGACAACAAATTGAATATTGATCCAATGGTACGATTGGTCTGTGATGAAATAGAAAATATTGTGGGAAAAGGAAAAAATGCTGTTGACCAGCATTTTCTCCTTTTTCACAATGTTTTCAAAATGCTTCTACCTCTAGATCGTTAAAAATCAAGACCATAGTACAGGGTTAATTTAATGATATGTAGAGGAGAGGATATGAAAAAAAATGTGGGAAAAGGGATAAAATGTTGGAAAGAAGCATTTTCTCCTTTTACCAAATTGGTTTCTATCCTCCCAAACACACTCGGAAGTTACTGTTACTGGAATGAGCAAAGGTTTAAATAAGTCCATCATAATAACCAGGCATTAAACCTTAGGCTGATAAGTGTGACTTAGTGACCTATAGCAGAGAGTGTAGATCAAGATCAGACTGCACAGAATACCGGCATGCAGTCTGATCTTTGATCTACAATATCTGATAATTTAAATCTTTACCAGACAACAAAATTTTAGACTAGTCAAAACTGAAAGCACTTGCAGACCACAAAATAAGGTCAACTCAAAAACAGAAACTTGTTTCGAACTTTTGATTAGGGTAGAAAAAATTGTGGGAAAAGGAGAAAATGCTGGTACCAACATTGATAAAAATTTTTCTCCTCTTCCCACAATGTTTTCAAAATGGTTCTGTCTCATTGCCATAAAACCTAGGGATTGTTTGGTAAATGGTTAACCGAGGGAAGTTCTTATAGAGAGAATGTCGCTGATGAACTAAAGTAAAATGCCAATATGGAGCAAAATTCTAGTTTTTCTGAAAAAAAAAATTCTTTTTTCTTGCAAGACAGAAACCTGTCTGCAAAACAAAGACTTAACCAGGAAGAACTAGGGCTGTCACTGAATGTGATTTGATACCCCACCAATGCTTTGACAGAAAAAAGTTTCAAGTTCAAGGGGAGATAATTCCTCAACCAGAATGAGTTGACAAATGAAATTGCATCTTGCAAATCTTCAATACATGATCACTATATGTGCAAAGTTTCAATACAATTGAAGAAAAACTGTAGGAGGAGTTTGCTACACAAAATTACTAGTATTTTGTACACAGATGGACACATGGACAGACACACACAAGGATGGATGGACGAACAAAAAGGCTGGCTCCAGTATACTCCCGAAAACATTTGTTTTGCAAGGGTATAAAAAGCAAAGAGAAAACACAATAATTCAATGAAAATATTTCTACACAAAATAGAAAAAAGAAACTTGTCTGAAAAACAACGAGTACCACATCCTCTGTTTGAACCACATTTTGTCTGGGAGAAAATCAATTGTTCTATCTGTATAACTAGCATTCAACTCTTTACAGAACAACAACAAAATTACTGGACCAAATTCAAAGCATCTCAGACAATAAATTAAATCTGATTTCTGACTTTGATAGATAGGGAAGAAAATATTGTGGGAAAAGGAGAAAATGCTGGTTACCAGAATTATCTCCTTTTCCCTCAAAGTTAACAACAGTCTTTTTTGTCAGGGTCAGGATTGTGTGGCAAAGAGTTAACTTTTTACCAAACAATACAGCATTTTAACAAACTAGGAAGAAAAATACACTTTAGAAAACACAATGAGTATAGGAGAAAATGCTCTTCCCACCATGTTTTCCACCCTTTAAGGTAAGACCTGTGTAATGCACTTACGCTGAAAATTCCAGTAGGTTGCTAAAAAAGGATAAATAAGGATTTATGCAGAAATAATATTTTTGCACATTTCTAACGGATCAGAAAATCCGTTTATGTCTATCTTGAAATTATTTTTTGATAGATAGATTTGCAAACAATTGATTAATTGATTCTATGGTATTTAATACCACTTTCAACATAATTTCAGCTATTACAGCCAGTACACCTATCCATGCTTTCCTTGAGTCTCTTTTACCAGTACTCGGCACATTTTCCAAACCACCGGCTGCTTTGCCACATGATCATTTCCGAAACAAATGGTTGGGGGTGAGAGAGGAATGAATCCTGTTGCAATGAATATCATCAACCCTTGGAAAGAAATTGGCTGAGCCAAAAATCATACCCACAACCCCCTGTTTTCAAGTCCTGCATGCTACTGACTGAACAACCAGGACTCCGCAATTCACAAGCAATAGAGACTAAAATTATAACTGCACAAAACATACATGTGTACACACAGAATTTACATATAATTATACTGTCTAGTATTTGCCATTGGAATCCTTGTAAACTGCAATTATCCATTTCCCAATTGACAAAATTTTTACTCTTCCAAGCTAAAATAGTTTGCAAAAGACAATATTCAATTTGGTGAAAATGTCAAAAAATCCTCTTGTAGGGTAGAAAACATAGTGGACAAAGGAGAAATTGCTATTTCTCCTTTACCCCCTGTGTTTTCAAAAGACTTGTACTGCAAAGACATAAACACAGTCTAGTTTGGGAATGGGATGAGTTCTTAACCTTAACCACACACGAAAAACCTAGCATGTACAGAAATGTGAAACTCAAACTAAAAGAACCTCTTCCCCACAGGACTGTGAACCTCATACCCACAGAACCGTAAACCTCAAACCCATAGAAAGATGAACTTCTTACCCAAAGAACCATGAACTTCTAACACACAAAACAGTGAATCTTCAACTCAAAGAACTCTGAGCCTCAAGTCTGCAGAAATGTGCACCTCAAACCCACACAACTGTGCACCTCAAACCCACAGAAATGTAAAGCTCAAATCCACAGAACTGTAAACCTCAAACCCACAACTGTAAACCTCAAACCCACAGAACCCTAAACCTCAAACCCACAACTGTAAACCTCAAACCCACGGAACTGTAAACCTCAAACCCACGGAACTGTAAACCTCAAACCCACAGAACCCTAAACCTCAAACCCACAGAACCCTAAACCTCAAACCCACAAAACTGTAAACCTCAAACCCACAGAACTGTAAACCTCAAATCCACAGAACTGTGAACCTCAAGTCTACAGAACTGTGAACCTCAAGTCTACAAAACTGTAAACCTCAAACCCACAGAACTGTTAACCTCAAATCCACACTACTGTAAACCTCCAACCCACAGAACTGTGAACCTCAAGTCTACAGAACTGTAAACCTCAAACCAACAGAATCATGAACCTCTTACCCAGAGAACTGTGAACCTCAAACACAAAGAACTGTGAATCTTCAATCCTTAGAGCTGTGAACCTCAAGTCAACAGAACTGTGCAGTTCAAACACACAAAACTGTGAACCTCAAGCCAACAGAACCATGAATCTCTACCTCAGAGAACCTTAAACCTTAAACCTGCAAAACTGTGCACCTCAAACCAACAGAAGTGTAAAGCTCAAACCAAACAGAAAACCATAAACCTCAAGCCCACAGAAATGTGCACCTCCAACCCACAGAACTGTAAACCTGAATTCTACAAAACTCTGTACCTCAAACTGCAAGATTTTAACCAACAAACCCACAGCACTTTGGACCTTAAATCTAGAAACTCTAAATTCCAACCTACTGAATTACAGATATCAAACTCACAAAACTTTAAAACTTTACCACACAGAACTGTGAACTTCAAGCCATAAACCAATGCATTTTTTAGGACCTTTAAACATGCATGATTTTCTAGAAATTCATGACTCATAAGAAAAAGTATATCACTGCATTTCAAAGGAAAGCAATTTTGGCATAAAGCCATAGAGCAGTGTTTTTTTTCATAGAAAAAAAACTAAAATTAATCATTTTACCTTGGGCATTACATCTGACAGACTATTATCAGTTATTTGGGTTTTTGCTGAGGATGGATGCCTCTTGGGACCACAAGCCACACTTATCTTTTTTTGCAGAGATCCGATACATTAACCCCATTCAATAGAAACCTGATTCAAACAACCCTGACAGAGAAAGCTTTTGAAAACATGGTGGGAAAAGAAGAAGATGCTGGCAACTAGTTTTCTACACTTTCACAAACAAAGTCCCATAATTTTTACAACATTAAACTTGACACCTACAAGTGCCTCAATACAGATAACTTAAAATCTAAAAATTTACCACACACTCTCGAGATCAGGTTTAACTCTTTATCAAACCACAAATTTATAGACTGGTCCAATTTGAAGCATTTGCAGACGACAAAATAAATGTGACTGTAAAATCAAAATTTGATTTGGGAGGGCAGAAAACATTGTGGGAATAGGAGAAAATGTTGGTTAATAGCATTTTCTTTTTTAAAGGCTTCTTCGTCAGGGTCATAAAAAGTCGGGATAGTGTAGTAATGGGTCAAGCGTATTTATTTTACACTGACTGAGGAAAAAGTTCTTATAACAGCGACGTAGGAAGGATTTTGTGTCATTGCGCTAAGAACCCGTATTTTAGTTACTATGATATTCAAAATTATTGGGGGGGCTCTCTCTTTTTGTTCTGTCGCACTGACAAGGTTGGATGAATTGTTTGGTAGAACATTATTTAATTTAAATTTGAAAGTAAAACGACTTCTGATTGGCTAAACCATTCAGCCAATCAGAAGTTGTGTTACTTTCAAATTTATAAAAATCTTTGAGAATAAAGCTAAGATTGTTCTTAAAAATGGTTGATGCATTTGGCCCAGGAGTTTCATTTAGCAGCACTTTACACAATTCTCATCCAAAGCCACCGGCTGCTTTCCCATTTAACCATCATTGCAAATAATCAATCGTGAAAGAGGAATGTATACTATCACAATGGCTTTAATCAATCCATGGAATAAAATTGGGCAAGTTAGGGATTTGGTCCAGCCACCCTGGCTGTTTCCAAGTCCTAAGTCTTAACAGACTATCTGCGTGACTTAGCTTTAAAAATAATCTATTTTACATCAATTGAGAAAGAAGGTCTTACAACTTATAGTAATCTCTCTCGATTCTGCTTCCTGGGAACTACATCAGTATTCGTGCTAAACATGTGGATCACTGAAAAATCCCAAAGTTGACATCCACTCCCGGGTATCGAACTCAGGACCTTTTGGTTACAAGGCTGATGCTCTGCCTCACAACCACTGACACCACTGACTTAGCTTGAAAGGATTAGAGATAACAGTTCTATTTTTTGTTTCAGTTCATGACTGATTTATCATAACGAATAATGGGTTAGGCAGGAAACAGAAATGTCATTGTTCTTATTGCCTCTAAGAATAGAAGTGTTATATCGTAAGTCTTGATGCACCTTTCACAATTACAGTTGCTTATGAAGCTAATGAACATCAAGATCAGAGTATACAAATGCTGGATTCTGATCTTTGATTTACAGTTTGCACTAAGTCTTAGTTTATACACAATAGCCAAAAGTAACTAAAATTGCAGTTATAAATTTTGGGCCTCGTTTACAGGGCCAATATGTCTGCAGAGTTCCTGACAGAGGGATTGATTTTCATTTCAAAATTAAGAAATATTAATCATTCTCAATAAATCCTATGTTATGGGTACCCACTAGAATCATTTCATTTATAAATCAATTTTGGGCCTCGTTTACAGGTCCAATTATGTCTGCAGAGTTCCTGACAGAGGGATTGATTTTCATTTCAAAATATAGAAATATTAATCATTCTCAATAAACCCTATGTTATGAGTACATGTACTTACATTAGAATCATTTCATCGAGATGATTCTAATGAGTACCACAGCATAGGGTTCGGAAGAGAAATTACCGATTTAGAATACATTCGCTCTCTTGTATCTGCAGCTCTGATGTCCTCTTTTTTCAAGGTTTAAAATACCCATACCATAACCACTGAGCTAAAGAGATATCTCCCTGATGCCCATTACCAAACAAACCCTACTTTTGACGCCCCTGAAAAAGAAGCCTTTAGAAAACATTGTTGGAAAAGGAGAAAATGCTGGTAACCAGCATTTTCTCCTTTTCCAACAATGTTTTCTACCCTTCACAAAACAAATTTCAAATTTTCAGTCACTTTTATTATGTCGTCTGCAAATGCTTTCGATTTGGACAAACCTAACATTTTGCCATTTGGTAATAGGTTAAATCTGGACAAAGCCATGCATGAAGGAGTGGTCTCCCATAACACCACTGTTACAACATAAAGGTATCCTCACATGGCACCTTAAACAGTAGAGCGCCAAAGCAAAAGCTATACTTCTAGACACTGCATTTTTTTTAAGCAAAATCTGTGATTCTGGGTAGAAACATGGTAAATAACAAATTAAATTAGACAATGACTTAAAGAAATGAACTATTTTATACAAAATCTGTTTGATCAATCTCTGTCATGTAAATCTGATTTCAAAAATACTTTTTCCTTTGTTTCCAAGGCACTAGATTTTGGTAAGTCTAAAAATAGTTTGTAATGGCAGTGGGATGATGCACATGGAATAATGCAGAGCAGGGGTCCTAGATGTCAGGTGGAACATCAATCTCTCAATCAAACTAACAGATCAGGTATCTGTTTTTAAGCCTTTACCCAACAACAAAATTTTAAGCCTGTCTAAATTGAAATCATCTGCAGACAACAATTTCAATGTCAATCGAATGGTTCAATTTTTCTTTGATAAGAAAGAAAACATTGTGGGATAAAAAGAAAATGCTGGTAAGCAATGTTTTCAAAAGGCTCTTGTCCTTAGGGTCGTTAAAAGTTGGCACTGTGGAGTAAAGGGTTATCCTTCCCAATTATTCATTGATTAATCCACCAGATAGTCAAGCAGTACTCTTTCCACCTCTACAGACAGTGTAGATCAAGATCAGACTTCAAACTAAAGCCTTTGTCACACTAAATTAATGGACAAGTAACAGATAAATAATCATTTCATCCGTTCGTGTCCATTTGTATCCGTTTTATCATGGCTGTTTCTTATCCGGTGAATCCACTACTTGTCCAGTGATGTCTGCTCCACTTGGTGAGAAGTTTTGAGAATGTTCAAAATTTCCACCCCACAAAATGGACAAGGACATGAAACAATAGACTTTGGATGCACCTGACAATTTATAATCTCCACATGTCACATGACCCTGCACATCACTCATACATTAGCGTTTGTACATTTCCATCCTACTTATGTTAGAAGAAGGTTTTTCCAGTTCTCACTGTTGCAGTTCTGTTTTCTGTACAAGTCCGTTACTCATAGTGCTTTCAATTTGGAGAGGTCTAAAATTTTGCTGTGAGGTAAAGGGTTAAAACATTTTGGGAAAAGTAGCACTAGCTTGTAATAAGCAATAGCTCCATTTATCACAATGTTTTCAGGTTCATGAATGCAATATTATACTCTAACTCCCAGAAATCTGTGCAATAATATCCTGTAATAACCTCAGCTATGCTACAAACTACATGTAAAGTAGCCATTAGAGATAATCATTATTGACAAGAAATGGATGCTCTTTGTTTATGTAGACAATAACAAGCCAGAATGGCTTTCTCCCACTTCTTGCCCAGGAAATAATGTATTTCCAAAGAGATTGTAGTCTGTTTTGTTTCAGCTTTATATCATATTTTTTACCTCTCAGGCTGTTAAGGACCACTCACTGCGACCTTTAGATCAAGATTGGACTGCATAGAAAGTGCAGTCTGATCTTGGATTCACACTAAGTAGATATTCTATACCAGAAAATGAATAGAAACAACATTATTTGGGTTTTTACTTTGACTGGGTAGTTTCATATATTTAGCAGAATGGTTAACAGACTTATAACCTTTTTGAAAAAATCTCATGTTTTGTCCTCCAGGACGAAAAAGGCTTTTAAAAACATTGTTCCAAAGGGAGAAAATGTTGGTGACCAGCATTTCCTACATTATTTCCTGCCAGATGGCATTCTACAAATACACATACATCTATCTAATTTGGGTACAAAACTGGACTACTTTTCTACATGACAACTGTTACTTTGAATTTCAAACTATAATAAACATTTACTCCATAAAACACTACCTGGTACAATTCATTCAGCTATGGTCAGTGGTTTAGAGAAATCTGGGGCTGAAACAGACCTGATTTCTCCTCAAACATATTGATAAATGGCATATTCTCCATTGCTACTTTATAGCACATATTACTAAAATCCCCCCTCACTTTGGGGAAAGTAATGCGTCATATCAGAGAGGTCGAATCTTCCAAGAATATGATATGCGCAGACAGCATTTTCTCCTCTTCAACAATATTTTCTACCCTATCATTGACAAATCCTATCAGATGAACCCACTAAAAGTTTCCATCTGCAAATGCTTTGATTTTGGACTAGTCTACTAGTATATCTCTTGTCTTCTGATAAAGTGTTAATCTATTACCACACAAATTCACAATCCTGAGTTTTATCTACCTTAGGGAAGAAACTTGATAACCAGCCTTTTCTCCTTCTTCCACAAAGATTTCAACCTTATCAAAGACAGAAATAAATCATTTAACTTTTACCAAACGACAATTTTTTGGACTAGTCCAAATTGAAAGCATTTGCAGACAACAAATAAAATGTGAATCAAACATTAATTTTTTTTTTTATGAACGGTAGAAAACATTGTCGGAAAAGGAGAAAATGCTGGTTACCAATTTTAGGGGGATTGTAGTAATATGTGCTATAAAGTAGCAATAAAGAAACTGGCTGGTAACCAGCATTATCTCCTTTTCCAACAATGTATTCTACCTGACCAAAAAAACCTTGTACCATTTGAGCCACATTGAATTTATCGTCAGCAATGCTTTCAGTGTGGACCAGTCTAAAATTTTGTTGTTTGGTAAACGTTTGGTAAAGAGCAGAAAACAAAACTCCGGAGGTATTACTCTCAGACGATAGCAGTGTCTTTTTAGGGTCGACTGACTTCATAATCATAGGGGAAACAGGTATTCCTTTCAGCTTAACCCTTTACTCCATAGAAACTCATTTCTACGCATTGCTTGTAGGAGCCTTTGGAAAACATTGTTTCAAAAGGTGAAATTGCTCTTGACGAGCAATTTCACCTTTTGCCACAATGTTTTCTACACAATCAAAAGGTGTCATATACGGCTTTATCCTTGCTCTTATTTATGGTCAAGTAGAGATAACATAGAAATGCCTTATGGGGTAAAGGGTTAAATACCCGCAGTACTGTCTTTGTAATGAAGCGATGTATTTTACCAGTCTTACCTTCTATGTGTTTGTTTCGTTCTGTTGTGTTTGTCAACAAAGGTTTAAATTATCATCTGAGATTACATACCGGCTCCTTTGTTCGGACCAGGTCTATATTTTTCAGAACGACCCGTTTTAACAATAGAATGCACGAGAGCAGGTCTATCTCTGCATGTGCGCAGGTTGTTCCGTAGATAGAAAACCTGCCCACGTGCTGGAAAGACCTGCTCTCGTGCAAGAAAGACCTGTCCACGTGCAATTGATGGATCTTGAGCCGTGCATGCAGACAGGTTCGTGAAGGACATTGGTACTCGCGCGATTGATACTGATTTTTATGATTTTGTAAAAATCTTGTAAATATATTTCTTTCTGGTAAGACAGATTTTAATCTATTTTTTATTGGTGACCAACTCATCAATTCTTTGATAATTTTTTTGAAAGTGAACATTAAGAAACCTATCCCCCACTACTTTCAAAATTTGCGGTCACATTAATGCCAACATTTAAAACATTGTAGATAAAGTGCCTTATCCTTAGGTTGTTGTTGTGTTACCGGCAAAAGCTGAAATCCATGAATATTTCTATTAATTCGAACCTAAACTGAGCAATGAACTCACTCGTGCAGCATCAACAAACCTACCCATGTTAAAAAAAAGTAAGGTTGATGCTCACAACGTGTCAGTTTCAAGCCATCGATTCATTAATATTCAAGCGAGAAAATAAAACTGATAAATAAATGAAAAAGGAATACCAAAAAGTTACAAAAAAAACCCATTTAACATGTTTTATGCTTCCTTTTATCATCAAACATAGCTGTTCTTTTCGAAATGGCTGTCAAGTCGTCTGCTCAATACTGTTGGTGGCCGGTATGTAAGTCGGATATCGACCTCGTACATCGGTCTTTCCGTATAAGAACGACCAGGGCACGAGCTTCACAAAACACCTCGAGCGCTTCGCGCTCTCGGTGTTTCGTGAAGCTCGTGCCCAGGTCGTTCTTATACGGAAAGACCTCGTACTCAGTCAATATCCTATACGTAATAGCTTTCCAATAGTCATGATCACTGTTGAAAAAACAATCAACCTTAAAAGGTAAAGAAAATAAAACATATACAAAAATACAACAAATCTTGTCCTGGCCCTAGTCATGGGCTCCATCTTGGCCACTTTCCTTGCTATGCCCCTGCTTTTCAAACCCGCCCCCCTCCACTCCCAAAACTTCCCCCACCCCACCCCAACACATACACACACCCTCAAAACTAAGGCACCTGGTGGCATCTTTCAACCTGACAAAATCCAGCTAAAAAAGAAACCCTAAAACTTCCTCAAAAAACTTTTCTAATACCTTTCTAATCACAAACAGATCACATTAAACTTCCTGTTCACACAGCGTTCAATACAAAATATCTATATAATCCACTGACATCATTATTTCTCAGTCAACACAAGGCTCCAAGGACTTGAGTTATGCAAATGGCTGACAGCATATTTCTGATGATATCTTAGAAATTCAAACTCTTCTTCCCAGCATGGCAGATTTTCTTATCAATTGAGGAGAAAATTGGTTGCCATGGTAACAGATGTATCAACATACAACAGTCTGTTTGTGAAGGAGATAACACCACACTGGAGAGACATTACGAACTTGTTCCTGGTCAACGTTACTGTCCCTGTCAATTTTACGTACCCGTTCGAGTAAAAAACATGGCTGCGCCCACAAGATTACAAAAGGTAAGCACAAAAAAATAATTTTTTTATCATGTTATTGAATAGATATGCAGTTGCAGGTTGTCGCACGGAATGTCTGGGATGTCAGTGCACGTTAATCTCTAGTTCTTTTGGTGGTTAATCGTTTGTTGAAGACGTTTAATCCAACAAAGTTTCGCCGGGGACTACGATTTCTGAAAAAACACTACTTGGAGTCTCCAAAAACCCTTGTAAAACATATACACTCAATATTCTGAAGTGTGTGCCGTGTCAGATGACCAATACAGTGATTATCCTCAGCACTATAAACCGATAAAAAATCAAATTGCAGTTATTCAGGGATATTTTGCCATTTTTAAATTACAACGTAAGATGCTCCTACAGTCAATACAACGATTCAGCTTCTGAGCTGAAAATACGGTAAGCGTATGGGTTTGTGTTACAGTGAACAATTTTGTTATTAAGTTGGTCAAGATTCTATATTAATCATCGTAGTCACAGTCGTAGTGTAGTTAAATAAATACTTGAATGGAAGTACAATTCTACAACACATTGAATTCTTCTTTCTATCAATAGGCCTAATGTTACTGGGCATTTTCAGGCGATCTCGGGTTCTCTGTTTCTATCCCCAATTTTATTAAGCTGGCAGAATCAGACACCCATCGTGAAGAGAGAGAGAGAGAGAGAGGGGGGGTATCATTAGGTAGACTGGTCCTTGAACATACAGAAAATTGACCTAAAGCGAAAAGTCTTGGTCCACTTCCGCCTGCACGGAATGCACAAGCTGACCTGGGCAGATTCTTTCCGCAGATCTATGCATTAAGCCCCCCTTTCCACAGAGTACCGCTGATCAATATTTAAATATTAAATATTAATATATATTTAGATATTCAGATATTAATAGTTTCTTTTAGGTGTGCCGCTTACAATGCATACGAATGGTTGGTCGTTGATGATCATTATTATTAAATCATATTCACAAAAACGAGTCTCTTGATGACGATATCGAAGATGGTATTTATAATAGTTATGGATCTTCTGCAAGATATAGTTATGATAGATATCCTTTTCATGATACTGTCTGTCATCAAGCTCTTCATCTATATCACAGGAATTTGACATTCTATAACCAAAAAAATGATCAAATATGAAAAAAATATCTCCCCTATATAATGTAAACAGAAGGACTGCAACGCCTCGATTGTCTCATTCAAAATCCTAGAAATGCGCCCAACTGTCTCATAGGAATACGGAAGTTGAGCCTATATTTTTTGCAAATCTTTCTAAAACTAAAACAAAAGAAAAGTGAAGTTGGGTATTCTCGTATTTTGTGAATATTATTATTGATTGTATGCATTAGAATCTAATTTTAACATCGGTATTCGGGAATGCTACTCGATAATACATTGATAATATGCGACTTTATATCCGAGATATTGTGATTGAATCATCGGGACAGAGCCATAAATTAAACTGCTCATTGCAGGAAGTCCTTGTATCTATCACTTAGTGGTGGGCAGATGATCGACTATAGTCGAAAGTCATTTGGTTTTGGCTTCCGATTCCGATAATCGATTGAGAAAACCCGGAATCGATTGTAGTCGATTCTTGAACTCGCTTGGTGCCTAAACTTGAATTCTTGGTTTTGTGACTATCATTAATCACAATCTTCGATTGAACAGTAGATAACAAACATCAAAATTGGCCGGAAAAATGAGAAAGAAATTTTTGTCCATGCATTATTTGACAAAACTTGACAACTCGGCACGCTTCTCATTTGATCCCTTAGTCCGGGTTTTGAGACTTGGAAATTTGAAATGATCTGTCTTTGACAGTGGAAAATATCTGACGTATGAAATTATCGTCCAGAGCTTTATAAAATCTAGCTTGCGTACATCCGGCAGAAAATTGGGCTAAACACGATCAGTATAAAATGCGAAGGACACGCGGATGATAATGAGGGTGTCGAGTCATTTATGACAGAGTAACAAAGGTGTTATTCCTCTTATCTAGTGTAAAGTGACAGATTTTTTAATTTACTTGCTATTTAAACTGACTGGATGATGTCAAATCATGTAACAATACCTCTCCAAAAATTAATTGTCACGAAAAAATAAATCGCCAAAAAAGCGTGAAAACCCATGACAATACAATGAGCAGCTTGGCCTCGTCCGATCAGGGATACTTCAAACTATCTTCTCATCAATAATAATGGATTTATACAGTGAATTTATACCAATCTCTGAATAAAGCAATAAGTGAAAGCTAAATTCCGTTCATGAGTGAAAAAAATGTTGTTTTATGAAATGAAAATATAGATCTATAGCACACAGGTTTGGGGGGGGTGGGGTTGAAGTCGTTGTCTGCAAATGCTTTAAATATGTCTGATTGTTTTTTTTGTATATGGAAAAATGAACAGTATAGATTATTCATGTGCTAAAACAATAAAACAGAATAAAGTGCTTTACTTGAAATCTTTATAACGTCTCATCTGAAGATTTAAATGTCTCATTACTTTTGAAAATGTCCCATTGGTTTTCGAAGACAGGAGCCATTGTCTCATTGAAATAAATTCTTTACCGATCACTGTTAGCCTAGCGATAGAAAACACAAAAATGTACCTGCGACATTCGGCGATTCCTCAGTAGACACCTTTTAACCGGAAATATCCGTCATGTATTACATTTTTTTTTACAATTTCTATCCATCGAGGAGGCCATTCGCTGACGTCACAGGATTCCCAGGAAGGGCCAGGAAGTGTATTTTCGGATTATGTATTAGAGTCAAATATCTTTTCTTTAAAAGATAATACGGTCAAATACTTTTGTTAGTTACTTGTATTAAGTATCATGTGATGTCCATAAATATATCTTAAAAACGAAAAAAAAAAATACGTAATCCGAAAATACGTTTCCTGGCTCTTCCCGTGACGTCAGCGAATGGCCTCCTCGATAAATAGAAATTGTCTCCGGTTAAAAGGTGTCTGAGGAATCGCCGAATGTCGCAGGTACATTTTTGTGATGTCTATCGCTAGGCTAAAGGAAATTATGATCAATGTTTGTTTCGTGGGTGATTTTGGGTGGGAAAGGCTGTCTTGTGCTGTCGCTTGCAATCGAGACGTTGCATTCCTTGTGTTTATATTATATAGGGGAGATTTTTTTCCATATTTTATCATTTATTTTGGTTATAGAATGTCAAATTCCCTTGTCTATATCATGGCATTTCATTTCAAAAGCATCAAAAGGATAATAAACCTGACGGAAAGAAAACCTGAAAGATAGACAAGTAGACAGTTATGCATATTGATTAAAAAAAGGGGAAAAAATCATTAAACTCGTACACAATCACATTATGATATCGTTCTCTGTTTCAATTCAGGAACTGGATCGTTTTATTGTGTTCTGGAGCGTGGTGCGTTGCCTTACATAAATTGAGAGAAAAGTGCTTTTTAATGGATGTCGTATAGTTTTTTGTTTTCAACTGTGGCGAATAAAGCATATGTGATTCACTTGACACAACACAAACTTCAGATTATTGTGTTTGTATGTTTAAAAAAGCTTTTTGCTGACTTCCGGGTGTTGATTATTCAGAAATCGTTGTCGCTGACGGAAGTTTGTTGGATTAAACGTCTTTAACAAATAACAAGCCACCAAAGGAACAATACAGAAATATGCACTAACATCCCAGAAATTCCGTGCGACAACCATCTACAGCACATCTACTCATCTGGTTGTTATAGAAGAATGTTTTTGTGCTTACCTTGTGTAATCTTGTGGGCGCAGCCATGTTTTTTACTCGAACGGGTACGTAAAATTGACAGGGACAGTAACGTTGACCAGGAACAAGTTCGTAATGTCTCTCCAGTGTGAACACCAGCACCCAGTTAAAAGTGAATATCACAGCTATACTTGCTCTTTGCAGGCAGTGTACATCAAGATCAGACTGCATGCATAAAATTTGATTTTGGAACTACACTATTTATTGAGACTTCCTTGGAAGTAGTGCCTTTTAGAATGAAAATCATTTGTGTGATTATTTTCATGGTAGTATGAACATGGGATTGCTTGGTCCAAGTTGAAAGCATTGCAGACAAATTTCAGAGTGGCTGAAATGGTGCAATTTTTCTTTGATGGGGTACAAAACATTGTGGGAAAAGGGGTACATGTTGGTTTGCAGTGATTTCTTCTCTGTTTCTCCTATAATGTTTTAGACCCTGTCAAAAAGCTTAGCCCTTTACCAGATAACAAAATCTTAGCATAGTCTAAATTGAAAGCATTTTGCAGACAACAATTTTAGTGTGGTTCAAATGGTGCAATTTTTCTTTAACCCTTTACCCCATAAGGCATTTCTAAGATGTCTCAAACTGATCCTAAGTAATAGCAAGGATGAAGCTGTTTCTTATGTGTATATGACACCTTTTGAGAGCATAGAAAACATTGTGACAAAAGGTGAAACTGCTCGTCACGAGCAATTTCACCTTTTGCCACAATGTTTTCAAAAGGCTCCTTCAAGCAATGCGTAGAAATGAGTATCTATGGAGTAAAGGGTTAATAGTGTAGACAACATTGGAAAATGGAGAAAATACATGTTACCAGCATTTTCTCCTTTTCCAACAATTTTTTCATAAGGCCTTTACTAAGGATTGTGAAGTGAAAAGTAGCCACTGTGTGGTTAAGGGTTGAGTATATTTGTACCACTTACAGATTTTGTCATCTGCAGTGGCTTTCAAATTGGAAAAGTCTAAAATTTGAGGTTTGGGTAAGGATTACACGATTTCTAACGATTTTGCCACAAAAAACAATAAACAGTTGTGAGAGAGAAATGAATTCTTTCACAGTAGCTGTCATCAATCTTATACCCCCATCACACCAAACTTGTTCTCACTCCTTTCCGAAAATATTTGATAAACAGACTTAAACTGTGTTCAGACAGAGTGGACATATTAGTAACCTTTTACCATCTGTTTACGAACATAATGAATAAGTCAGGATGGGAAGGTGTTCCAGAACTTTGAGCCTGCTCAAAATTTTTTGCTGTTCATCCCGTTCTATAATTAGACGGAGTGACAACAAACTTAAAACAAGATGAGCAAAAATGCTGTACTTCAATCCTAATAAAGATATGGTGCAGTCAGGAATCAAATGACACTGTGTTTGCATATGACAAACCGAAATTTTACATCCTATCCCTACCACAGCCCATTTTACAACTTTGTTGACTGCGGTAAGACTCTCTAAGAACAGGTTTGGTGAGATAAGGGTTTCGGGCATTATTGGGCCAAAATTACATGTTCTGCTGATGGCAAACCGTTTTTGGAAGGCGAGATTTTCATTCTCGCCTTCATATGTCAACGCTCGGCAGCTTGCTGAAAATGCCTCTGAACAGCATTATCAAAACGCCTTTCAAATAGTTCGATACTTCTCAAGTACATTAGAACAAACTAATGTCGAGACCATTGTAAATTTAATCAGAACAGCAAGAAGAAACTTCAAGTTTCTAGAAGGAATGAAATCGAATTCGTAAAAAGCATCGTTTCTGACAAATGCAAAATACTTTGAATCAGTTCATTGATATAATCACGTTGCTACAGCAACAAATAAACCATAGCTATTATAAGCCAATCGAAAGCTACTAACATGAAGTCTTTCGGACCTATTTCCACTTCACAATGCATAAACAACTAACCAGTGGGATCGTACATGTAAATTTACTATCCTAGAACTAACCAATCGGATAGCTTCTTTGAATGACGTATCGCTGATAGACCCCTTTCCTCTGTTAGCAACCTTATTCTGTCTTTGTGAGAAGTAAAATTTCAATGAAATAAATTCCTTTGAATCATCAAGTGTTTAAACAAAATTTTCTCTTTCAAAGAAATATTTTTCTTTTATCAAAGTTGTGCTTGACTTTATGATAAATGACTAGGTTATTGTTACGCATCGGCTTGGCCGAGTTTTGATTCCGGAGACCCGTGAAAAGAAAAAGGTAAATCAGTTCAAATCACAATAGATGTGTCATTTCAAAGTAGTTCTGGTCAGTATGATGTACCGATGTATAGCCTGGGTTACAAGCTGATCACCTCTTTTCCTTATATACGAGTATGATCGGATTTTACTACGTCAAAAATGACAATAACATGATCTGTAACCGTTTTACCATGCAAAGAATTTTAACTTCTTCTTTTGGTCGTCACGTTGCTTAACGTTCAGCAATTATTCATAAATATTTAACCCTTTACCGCTCACTTGAAACGACTCTGAAAATCAAGCTTTCAAAAACATCGAGAGGAGAGGGGAAATTACAATCGGAAAGCGGCATTTTTTTTTTCATTTTACCACAATGTTTCTACCCTTTCAAGAACAAATTTCGTCGCTAATTTAGGCCACCCTGAATTTGTCATCTGTATGAATCAGTGCTTTCAATTTCAACTTAGTCTGAAATTTCTTTGTCAGGTAAAGAATAAACGCTTATTGCAATGAATTGTTATCATAATCACTTACCTCCGTCATTATTAGAACTGAAATCTTTACCGTATATATTCCCATTTATTTTCCTCGAAAGAATTTCCTACAACTATACACTTTTTTCCAAAACTGAATAACACAATGATAAAACTAACTTGACAGGGAGAATCCCACTGTCCTAGAGTGCATCGGACGTGTTCATGATTTTCTAAGAACAGGGACCAAGGGCCTGTATATGTGTAACTGTGCACGATATATTGTTGTCGAACAAAGGAAAAGGGTGTATCTCAATAGTGACGAGTTGGCAATCATTTTGCTTTCATGTTTGCCGACAAGCTGAACGTACATTCCGGTTACGCGGGATTAATGAAAGACAAGCGTTAATGTCAATGAACCCTTAAATCGCTTATTACGCCTGTCTCTTTTGAAGACAAGGCAGACGATTCTATAGTCTGCACAGAATATGCAATTTTATGTCGGATTAGTTATATTATAATAACCCAACCAAAACAGCCCAGGGTGAGGTTGCAATAATTAAGCATTTTTCCCCGAGATGTAAAATGCCATTTTCATCAATCCTGAGCGCTCTAATATAAGGGTTAACAGAGTCATAGATTACAAAAATTGTATAAACGAAGAACACCTTCGAATGTTCCTTATAGGACCTAAGAAGTCAACCGTCAATATTGATGTTGGTTAGTTATACTTAATAGGATGGTAAACATTGCGCAAAACGGAGAAAATATTCGTTGCCAGTATTTTCTCATGTTCCTGCATGCTTTCAAAATACCCTTCCCTTTCTAAAAAGCCCCATTCTTTAAGGTCATTAAAATCCAGCACATGTATTGTAATCTAAATGTTAAATCTCCGTTTAGAACATTGAAAGTCGTTTGTTTTGAAAGTCTTTTTCAGTCTTGATAAAGTATATGACACTGAAATTTTGACAACCTCAAGGGAAAAAAAGTTTCAAAATACTTTTGGAAAAGGAAAAAACGCTAGTCACCAGTATTTTCTCTTTTTACCACTATGTTTTGTACTTTTTCCCAGCAAAACGGCACATTTTCAGCTGCTCTTAACTTATTATCTGCTAATTGCTTTAATGTAGACGGCCCTAATTTTTTGTTATTTTCTGAAGGGTTTTCTAAAGGGTTACTAAGATGGAAAACATTGTAGGAAAGTCAAACAAAAGGTTGATTATCATTATTTGCTACTTTTCCTACAATGCTTTGAAAAGCCTCTTCTTCAACATTGTTGAAAGTCAGTATTGTGATCTAAAAGGCTGAATCTCAGTTTCTATACTCTAAAATGTACCTTTCTAAAAACTCTTTGCTCTCTCAATAAAATTATCCATGGAATAAAATGGTAAAGACTTTCAAGAAATTAACCATCTCATTACAGAGTTACAGTTTTAGATCTATCAAAATTGATTGCATTTTCAAGCAAAAACTATTCTTTAGTCCTTTACCATGCCCTATCAAGTACAGTTTTAACAACACTGAGAGAGAGGCCATTAAAAAACTTAATTTTGAAAAGGAGAAACTCTCTTGACTCTTTACACGAAGAAAAAAATTCAGACTTTCCAAAATTGAATGCATTTTCAGGTACTTTTTGATCTGGTACCATTGATGGAAGCTGTATGAAATAGGATGGAAGAGATTTTAGGAAAAGGAAAAACATGTCAATTAGCACCGTATTCTCCTTTTCAGACCAAAAGTTCTCAAGCCTTCTTCCTAGACCTTTTAAACTCATTATTGGGGTAATAGAGGGTTAGATCTAAGTTTCTATACAACTCAAAAACATATACGGGTAACGGTAAATTAAAACTCTTTGCTATCACATAAAACTTTTCCTTCAAATGAAATGGAAAGGAGTTTCAGAAAAGTCCATTTGTTTTATTTTTTTTTCAACATATTTTCACAAGCCTTCTTCAAAAGTTCGTTAAAACTCAGGATGGTAAACTGGTCTTCATTGCACAGGAACATTGCACAACTCTATAGACTTTGCTGTATCAGGAGAGGCGATTTAAGTACAGGAAAATGTATTTCAATGTGTTATGCCTATATTCTAAACTCGCCTTCCAACAGTACTTTCATTACTTTGATTTGATCATGTCAGGATGGGGTAAGACATTCTAAGCTCTAGTTTGGTGTGACAGGGGCTTTAGGAAAGAAACTACCTGAGCAAGGCATTTTAACCAGCGACCACTGGTCTCAAGTCCATGGTCTTTAACCCTTATCCTTCTAAATAAATAAAATGAAACTTTTAGGCCAACAGTAAAAACCAAGATTTTTCTAGACATTTTTGGGGCCTAAGATATCTCCCTATCTGACAATGTAGATCCAAGATCAGACTGCACATTCTGTGTAGTCTGATCTTGATCTACATTGTCTGCAAAAGGTTTGTTAGTGGAGCATAGGAGCCTAAGGGATAAAACTCTACTGTTTGGTAAAGGGTTAAAACTTGTCCTTTGGTTTTCCTTCCTTGTAAGTACTTTTTTGCATATTTGTTTGGCAATCACTGAATGTCAGACTAACTTAAAACTTACGAACGAAACAAAAAGCAGTCTATATTATGGAGCAGCTTGGCTCATAAAGCACCTGTCATAATGGGAATAATTAGATTTGTTATCAAGCACCATGTGGTTTAGCAGTCTGCAGTTCTTGAGTATTCCCAGTACTTTGGCACCAGTGATGGAATAAACCAATAATTCAAATAGACATTTGTCTTCACTGATCAGCATTTATGTGAATATTTGAAAGTTATTTTCTGCTGGTGTATATCATAGGTGAAAATCAACACACCTTTTTATGCCACTTCAAAATGCAACTGTATGAAATGTTATAATGGGTCTCTAGCTTAAAGTCTCAGTAGCATCCAACTGTAAAATAAAAGTAAATTGCATTTTTACCATGTGAAAATATGGTGATTTCTATGACTCTTATGATATGCAAAGGTATAGTTTGTAAAAATTCCAGTCAATGGCAGAAAAAAAGAATTTTGAAACTAAAACAGATCCTACCATGCCATATTATCCATTTGATGATTGTCGACTATTAGTCAACTTTTTGTTGTAAATCGCCGCAGTGACATAATACTGAAGTAAACACCATGTGATAATTCAGTAGAAACAAAACTTTCATTCTGTTGATTGTTTTGTCCCCATTCTTGGCTTGGAAAACCAAGCTCATCGACATTTTAGTTTACAGAAAACATTACACAGGCTGATTGTCGCTTATTTGTTTATCATTGATACAGGAAGAGTTTACTACATCGAAATAAGAAAACACGTTCAGAATAAACAATCTTACTCTCTGACATAATATTTTAACCCTTTCCCAAACAATCCCTGGTTTTTACGGGTCAGGAATAGAAGCCTTTTGAAAACATTGTGGGAAAAGGAGAAAATGCTGGTAACCAGCATTTTCTCCTTTTCCCACAATGTTTTTTACCCTATCATATAGAAAAATCATGTTTTTAGCAACTGTTAATTTGTCATCTGCAAACTGCATTCAATTTGGTCTGGTCCAAAATTTGCCGTTTGGGAAAGGGTTAAGTGTAAACAGTGGTCCTGTCTACTACGTCATAGCATTAATGAGATACAATGTTATCACCTGACATTCTCAAAGACCTCGTTCAAATATATACCAACTATAATGAAGGCTGTCTCAATCAATGTAGTCCCTGAAATCGACGGACTTTTCCATGCATTTTCAAACACATATTTCATGGCAACCAGTGCAGTTACAGATACTTTGGGTTTTCTCATAACTTATATATATTTGTTGTGATTAGTAATCCACTATATTTTCGAGTTATGAGTGGTGAAAATGACCTATTCTTTGGCTTTACTGCTGCTTTAACCCTTTCCCAAACAAGCCCTGGTTGTTATGTGTCTGCAGAAAAAGTCTTTTGAAAACACTGTGGGAAAAGGAGAAATTGCTCGTAACGAGCAATTTCTCTTTTTCCCACAGTGTTTTCTACCCTTTTTGAGAACTTTCTGCCATTTTCTCCAAATCTAGAATTGTCGTCTGGAAAACTCTTTTGGTTTGGAAGAGTCCAAAATTTGTTGTTTGGGAAAGGGTTAATCACAATTCAAAAGGAAAATCATTATTTTCATCTCATGTAATACATTTTTCAGAACATAATAGAATCTAGAATATAACCTAATCCTTTATCAAACTACAAAATTTTAGACTTGTCCAAATTGAAAGCATTGGCAGACAACAACGTTAATGTGGCTCATAAGATGTGAATCATCTTTGAAGGGTAGATAATATTTTGGAAGAGAAGAAAATGTCAGTAACCAGCGTTGGAAAAAGGAAAATATGCTGGTAACCAGCATTTTCTCCTTTTCTAACAGTGTTTTCTTCCCTTTTCAAGCCAAAACCAATTCCTTGAGTCACATTTAACCCTTACAACCCATCAGACATTTTCATTTTAGCCCTTTACCACGCAATGACAACTTTTAACGCTCGTGGATGAAGCCTTGTGAAAACAATATGGGAAAAGGAGCAAAATGCTGGTAACCAGCAATTTCTCCTTTTCCCATAAAGTTTTTTACCCTATCAAAGCAAAATTGCAGCATTGGAGCCACTTTGAAATTGTCGTCTGCAAATGCTTTCAATTAGGACAGGTCTGAAATTTTGCTGTGCCGAAACGGGCTAAAAATAAAATTCTAGCAAGTGCACTGCCAAGGTCCATTATGTCACAGCAAAGAGGACAGTGTAAATCGAAGATCTGACTGCATATTTTTTGCAGTCTGGTCTTGATCTAGCATCAAAAGCAATCTGAAAGTTAATTTGTCATCTGCCCATGCTTTCAATTCAACAAGTCTAAAATTTTGTTGAACAGTAAAGAGTTGGCATTTCCTACTTTTTCCACAATCTTTTCTAACCCTCCTAAAGCAAAGCAGATCTTTTATGCCACATTTAGGTTGTTGTCTGCACAAATACTTCAATTTTCAACAAGTCTAAAATTTTGTTGTCTGGTATAGAGTTAATTCATTAGGGAAATTACACTTGGAATCGAGGATCAATACTGGGCCCATATTTAACAACCTTTCTTGAGAAAATTCTTAGTCTTATTATCCAAGGTTTTCTAAATTTGTAAGTAACTCAACCTCTGATTTGCTAAACCGAATGGTTTAGCCAATCAGAAGTTGTGTTACTTACAAATGTAAAACGTAGTAATGTTGAAAGTAGTAATGCAGAAAGTTGTATTACTTACAAAATTTAGAAAACTGGTGTATTCTATTAGCATATCACTTCACTATGTACAACACCAATTTGAGGAAAATTGTGGCCTTTGATAATGGCAGGAAAAATTTTATCAACATGAGAAATTGTCCAAAATGATCAATTTTTCATCTGATGATGACACCTCGATCAATTTTTTTGTGTATCTCATTGACATTATGTAAATAGTTTTCATCTGTGGGCTATTATCCCTTTACCAGATGACAAAATTTTAGCTTTATCAAAATCAAAAGCATTGGCAGATGACAATTTCAATGTGGCTCAAATGGTGCACATTTTTTTCTTTTTGATAGGGTAGAAAACTTTCTGGGAAAAGGACAAACTGCTGGTTACCAGCAATTTCTTCTTTTCCTACAATGTTTTCAAAAGGCTTCTTTTCCAGGAGCATCAAAATTCAGCATTGTGTGATAAAGGGTTAAGCTTTTTTTTGGAAACATATAGCAAAATGATCTTAAGTCTTGTAACTGTTGCAGGCTGGGGAATACCCCCTCCCCCACACCAAATCACAAACCCAGTTAAACTCAAATTTTCTCAGTTTTAACTCAGTTATGTAATTGGAAATGGCATATTAAAATATACTACTCAACATTTGCTAGGGATCACCATCTTATATTGAGCCGATATGTATGCGCGGCATGCATTTGGTATGGTTTTTCAGTACGTAACATTGTCACACTGATGATATAAACCATCTAAGAAAATGAATATTTCTTAAGCAAAACTGTATTTGTGTAGCATATTCTTGTATTGAAGTATCGTATTGATCCCTAGCAAATGTTGAGTAGTATACATTGGGTGAGGCCATCAATTGTGGAAATACTAAGTTTTGACTGAAAATAGGTTCACACGCTGACATCTTCTATTGATGCAATGATACAAAATTTGCCTACCAGTTGCTTGGTCCTGAGCTGTTTCATTCAAAAACCAGTTCGTCCCATGGCTTGTTCATCCTATGATTGCGTGCCACTCCAATTGATTGAGAATGAATATTTACAGATCAAAATAACTGATTGTAATATTGGGAATTAAATGTTAAGGGCTAAAACTATTTCAAAATCATAGTTTTCAGGTACAAATTAAATTTCATTTGATGTATTCACATGGTTTTTCTCTCTATCCATCATGCATCGTACTGTCAAGGGACAGTACTCCTGACTCCTAATGATCAAAGGGAGATCTGACTCCTAATGATCAAAGGGAGACCATCAATGTTCAAATAATTCAAACTTTGTCATGAGCACTCTCCCTTCAATGGAAATAGTATTCATTTGCTTAGTGAGTTGACTTTTAAGCCACTATTTGAACAATATTTCTCTTTTTCCTTCAAATTATCAATTTCATACAATTGGTTCCTTGACAAATAACACTTCGGCATTCTCAACGCTTTGATTTGCGTAGTTTTCCCATCTTATTTCATTTTCCCCAACAGGATTTCTGCTTTTGGAGTGTAAAAAGTTATATTTGTTCTATAAAAGATTCAAAGAAGAGAGGGGTCCATTTCGGTGTACATTGTCTGATACCTTCTTGTCTCCGACAACATGATTTAACTCTTTACCACTAACACAATCACAAATTTTAATGACCCTGAGGGAAAAGCCTTCTGAAAATATTGTGAGAAAAGGAGAAAATGCTGGTAACCAGCATGTTCTCCTTTTGCACAATGTTTTCTACACTGTTAAAGACAAATTCCACCACCTAAACGACATTTAAATTGTCATCTGCAAATGCTTGAATTTGAACAAGTCTAAATTTTTGTTGTGAGGTAAAGACTTAGGACTAGTCAAGCATTTTCTCCTTTCCCCCCACAATTTTTCGCAGAAATTTTTTCAAAAGGTTGATAAAATTTGGGATTGTGTGTAAAGGGTTAAGTTTTTATTAAATAACAAAGCATTAGACTCAACTAAATTTACAGATGACAATTTGTTTGTTGCTCAAATGAAAGAATTTTTCTACGCTTATTACCAACCTTTTCTTCTTTTCCCTGAATGTTTTCGGGAGACTTCCTTTGCATGTTAGTATAAATTTGGAATTATGTTGAAGAAAAGGTAGAAGATTCCATTAAATTCACTTATCAGAAATGCACTTAGACACTGCATGTGATAAGTGATAAGCCACAACTGGCTTTTGATAAAAAAGAAACAGAGATCTGTTATTGTTTGTTTGCACTCCATTTAAACCTTTTACCAAACAATCAAGTGTTTAACTTGTCACCAAACAACAAAATTTCATACTGGTCCAAGTTGAAGGCATTTCCAGACTAGAGAGGACATACTGATCTGATGATTGGCTATATTTTGAAATGGATGGAAAACATAGTGGGAAAAGGAGAAAATGCTGATTACCAGCATTTTCTCCTTTTCCTTCAATATTTTCAAAAGCCTTCTTTCTCAGAATCATTAAAAATTATATTTTGTTTGGCAAAGGCTTACATGACCTTGAAGGTCTTTTTAAAAAGTTCTACCCTTCTCTTTTTCCCATCATGTTTTCAAAAGCATTCTACCTCAGCATCATCAAAACTCAGGGTTGTTTGGTACAGGGTTAATAATTCAAATTGATGTTATCAAGAGATAACCAAAGACCATACTACAAAAGAAGTTGCATGTGAGTGATTATCTCCCTTTCATTCACAAAACTTTACAAGGTTGCCTCCCTTGTATCATCAAGCAAATGGACAGGTTAATTTTGAACCCCCTTATCCCTTAGAGCATAAAGTAAACCCAACACACTTGTTCAGTCCAGAAATAAGATGTAAGTAACAGCAACTTCAAGGTTGCATTTGTCCTAAATGATTCAGTAAAGGTCAGGCTTTACATGTTTGGTGTAGTCTGATCTTAATCGACAATGGCAGCAAATGCAACACAGTTGTAAGTGGCAATTCAAGGGTTGTAAATTCAATAATACAAACACAAACATGTATAACACAGGAAAATATCATTAAATTTTGCACAGTACAGAAACATCATGGAAAAAGGACTGATTGCTTGTTACCAGAAACTGCTCCTGTGCCAGCATTTTTTCTAAAGAAACATCTACAGAACTTCAAACACATTGATGTCCTGACAATAACAATACATCATCTGACATAAGGTTTGTTTTTCACAGACGACAAAATCTTATATTATCCAAATAAGGAGCGTTTGCAGACAAGGTTGTGCAACTCAAAAAAGTGAATTCTCATTTTGTTACCGTATTTCACTCGAATCCTGGACCTTACACTGGTGTTGAAACTCGTGCAGCAAGACAAACAACGTTATCATTTAATGGTTCCAGTTTATCTGCCGCGAATTTAGACTCAGACGTTTACACGCAAACTTCTCCCGCAACGTCTTGTGGCAAATACCAACAGCAGACTCGAACCCCAAATCCTTCCACTAGTAGAAAGGGTAAGAAGAATATAAACAATGAACCAGAAATTATGTCATTTCTTCAAGATATGAGATCCGATTTCAAGTCTGAGCTTATGACTTTGAAGGGCGAAGTTAAATCAGAATTCTCATCTATAAACAAAAAAATGGACACAATTACTGAATCAATAAATGAGTTGAAATCCGAAAATAAATCCCTTAAGGCCGAAAATGAGAGCATGAAATCTGAACTGAAATCTATTCGGCAAAAGCTAGATTATATAGAGGGACAATCACGTCGGAATAATCTGCGATTTTATGGCATACCAGGAATGATAAATGAGCAGTGGAGCGTTTGCGAAGACAAGATCAGATCTTTTATTAAAGATGAACTTCATTTACCGGACATGGAATCGGTTGGGATCGAACGGGCCCATAGAGTAAAGGGTAGAGAGTCGACTGCTTGCCCAATTATTGTCAAGTTTTCCCATTTCAAGGACTGTAGTATCATTTTGCAAAAAGCTAAAGAATTGTTTGCAGGTAGAAGTGTCTACTCAGTTCAGCCAGATTTTACAGACAGAGTTAAAGCTCATAGAAGAGAACTGGGCAAGATTATGGTAGAGGAAAGGGGAAAGGGAAATTACTCAGCCATTCAATTTGATAAACTTATTGTTAATGATTCGATCTTCAAATATGACGAGTTTAAAAAGTGTATCGTGAAGATAGGTAATCGTAGGTATAATAATGTTGCACGTGCACGTGTAGGGGGCGGGGCACAGTATAATGAAGACAGTCCGCAATCATTGGTTGGTAGAGTAGATGACAACAGTGACCCCGGTCAACCTTATTCAAGCCAGTCACGTGATAGCGACGAACCACTAAACAATTTACTCACTTCTCAAGAGTATGCAAATGAGACTGAATAGGGCGTAGGCCGAGGCCAATATGAAAGTTTAAAGGTTATCTCATGGAATGTGCAGGGATTAAAAAAACTTGTATATAATGTAGATTTTATTGAATATTTGTCAAATTTTGATATAATTTTTCTCTGTGAAACATGGAGTAGATTTTCCGGAGAGTTTGATAATATATTGCCACATTTTAACCACTTTGATAAAGTTAGAACCCAAAAACCAAGTGCTATTAGAAATAGTGGAGGTGTGAGCGTTTTCATTTCAAGCAGTATAGCTGATCTCAATCTTTGTCATAGAATTTGCGATCAATGGTCGGATTGTATAGTTTTATTATTGAGATTGTCTTTGCTGTATGATGCTAATGACTTAATTTTATTTTTTGTATATATCTCTCCGGAAGGTTCTACTATATATGAAAGTGGATCTGAACCTAATGGTATTCTTATTATGCAAGAATGTTTCGACCAATTAAAATACATGTATCCAACAGCAGATATAGTTATTGCAGGTGATCTGAATGCCCGTACCAAGGATTTTGATGACTTTATATATGATGATGATATTTCTTTTGTACATGGAGATGTAAACTATAACTCTAATGAGTTCAGCCTAGCACGTAACAACAGGGACTGCTATAGATTTAACAATTTTGGTAAAACTCTAGCAGACTTCTGTAAATCACGGGATATGCATATTATAAATGGCCGGCTTTTTGATGACACTTGTGGTAACTATACCTGTCTGTCGAATGACGGAAAAAGTGTTGTAGATTATTTTATTACCTGTAAAAATGTATTTGATTTTGTTTCATATTTTACAGTAGGTGAACGCGATGAATCAGACCATTATCCACTCATTTGTCATTTTTCTCTTTTTAAGAAAGTTATGGATCTTACTGATACAAGTGCAAATGTGCCCACATTCGATTTCGTTCAGTATCACTGGCGTGAACAATGTAAATCTATATTTCTTGATAACTTTGAAAAATTCTTTCGAAGCTGTAAAAATGAAATGGTAAATATCATAGATACCAATGTTAACGAGGCAGTAAATATGATTATCTCCCTTTATCAAGACTCTGCAAAAATAATGTGTAGAAAACAATCGCCTCGAAGAAGAAATTTTAATCAACCTCCATGGTGGGACTTTGAATGTGATGAGTCTAAGATATTTAAATATAAATGTCTTCGTAAATTTAGAAAAACAAACAATCAGGGTGATTATAGGGAGTATATTATAGCACGAAATAAATTCAAAGCCAACGTATTACGAAAAAGGTTACAGTATGAAAGAAAAAAACGTTTTTCATTAGTAGAAAGTAGATCTAATCAAAAGTTATTTTGGAGAATGGTTAAAACAAACAGGTCTTCTTCTTGTTCAGAAAAAACAATATTTGTTGAAGCTTCAGACTGGTACAATTATTTTAAATCGCTTTTAAATAACGCTAACGCTGTGCCACTATCGTTCCAGGAAAATATTGAATATGCAAGCCCAGAAGCTGATGTGTTGAATTCAGAAATTTTGCCAAGTGAAATTTCAAGTGCTATTAAGAAATTGTCAAATGGCAAAAGCTCTGGAATTGATGGTATACCGTCTGAGTTTTATAAAAATACTTTGCATGATATTGTACCAGTTTTACATAAGTTGTTTAATACTGTTTTTTCCACGGGAAATTTTCCCTCTAATTGGTCGCAATCTGTTATATGTCCAATTTTTAAGTCAGGTAGTAAAAAGAACCCAGCCAATTACCGCGGAATATCTATAACTACTTCAATGTATAAAATTTTTTCATGTATCATTAACAAACGACTTTATGAATGGGCGGAAGCTACACACAAGATAGATGAAGCGCAAGCTGGATTCAGGCAAAATTATTCCACTATTGACAATTTATTCACATTGCAAGCAATTATACAAAAATACTTGTCGAAACAAGGGGGGCGTTTTTATTGTTTGTATGTAGACTTTAGTAAGGCATTTGACAAAGTAAATCATTCTAGTCTGTTTGAATGTTTAAAACGTTTGGGCATTCATGGAAATTTTTTGAGAACTTTAATAGGCATGTACTCTAACATTCTATCATGTGTTAAAGCTGACACAGGTTTGACAGAGTTATTTAGGTGTAATGTTGGAACCCGTCAAGGCGACTGCACAAGTACAACAATATTTTCTCTATTTATCAATCAGTTATGTTCTAGATTAAGGGAGGGGTGTAGAAATGGAATTTTTATTAATGAAAATATGCAAGATATTGTTTGTCTTATGTTTGCAGACGACATAGCTAACTGCTCAGATACTGTCATAAATCTACAAAATCAATTGAATATTATAAACCAATTTTGTTCTGATACTGGTATGGAGATCAATTTAAGTAAAACAGAAGTTATAGTTTTTAGAAACGGTGGTCCTTTAAGAACAAATGAAAAATGGTACCTCGGAAAGGAAAGGATCAAAACGTCTTCTTGTTACAAATATATGGGACTTTATTTCACACCCACTTTGTCATGGTCCTCCGCACAAGAAAAATTAGCATCGCAAGGTAAGAAGGCCATACTGTCCATCTATAATTTTCAAAGATCATTTGGTTATTTTGCCCATAAAGACCTTTTTAAGTTATTTGACTCCATTGTAAAACCGATTTTATGTTATGGGGCCCAGATATGGGGACACACCTATTCTAATGTTTTAGAATCAGTGCAGTTTGAATTTTGTAAAAGATACCTTAACCCATTACCACACAATCCCTACTTTTGACGCCCCTGAGAAAGAAGCCTTTAGAAAACATTGTGGGAAAAGGAGAAAATGCTGGTAACCAGCATTTTCTCCTTTTCCCACAATGTTTTCTACCTTTCACAAAATAAATTTCAAATTTTCAGTCACTTTTATTTTGTCGTCTGCAAATGCTTTCAATTTGGACCAGTCCAAAATATTGTCGTTTGGTAATGGGTTAAAGTAAATAGTACAACCAATAATATGGTAGTGTTAGGTGAGTGTGGGAGATACCCCCTATTTATTGATTATCATTTTTATTGCATAAGGTACTGGTGTAAACTATTAGTAATGTCAAACAGTAGATACCCGCGTAACTGTTATTTAATGCTTAAGTCATTAGATGATGTTGGGCGAAGAAATTGGGTCACATATATCAAGAATATGTTATTTTTGCACGGATTCGGACATGTTTGGGTTTCACAAGAACTTGGCGATGTAAATTATTTTTTAAGAATCTTTAAACAACGAACTATTGACTGTTTTAAGCAAAATTGGCACACAGCTATCAATGAATCAAGCCGTTGCTTTCACTATAAACACTTTAAGTCTTTGTTAAACCCTGAAAAATACTTGACTGTTGATTTACCTTATAGAAACAGAATCGCTCTAGCACGATTTAGATGTTTTAATCATAAATTTAGAATTGAGACTGGACGCCATTCTAATATACCACGTGAGGACAGAATATGCATTTATTGTTTAGAAAAATTCAATATTAGAGTTGTAGAATGTGAATTTCATGTATTTTTTCATTGTCCGAAACATTATGTAATAAGACAGCATTATCTATTCAACTGGTATAAACGTGGTACTGATGTAAATTCTTTCTATGAAATACTTCAAATAGACAATTTTGAATTATTAGGTAAATTAGCCTTTTACATACACATGATCCTTAAATCTGATTAGGTACTTCTCTCAAAATGTATAATGGAATTTTGTATGTTGTATGTATTTTTGGGCCGGTGGCCTGTATACGCAAATAAATATTTGTCATTGTCATTGTCATTGTCATTGTCATTGTCACTATAAAGCATCTTTTGATAATCTAAACCAAGTGGTTAACCCTTTACCACATGAAAAGTGTAGACTTGTCCAAATTGAAAAGATTTTTAAATAAAAAAACAAATTGAAATAATTTGCTTTGGGACGGGCTGAAAAGATGTTGGGGAAAAGAGAAAATGCTGGTTACCAGTATTTTCTCTTTTTCCCCCACAATGTTTTCAAAAGCTTTCTTTCTCATGGTTGTTAAAACTCATGATTGTGTGGTAAAGAGTTAAGTCAGTTAAAAGTTGTGTTACTCTCTTGGTCTAAAGCAAGGCCAAGAATGAAACATAAATGGGTGGATAATACAAGCCCAGAATACAGAAAAGGAGAAAATGCTGGAAATCAGCATTTCCTCCTTTCCCACAGAGTTTTCTGTCCTATCAAAGCAAAATTGCACCATTTGAGCTACTCTGAAATTGTTGTTTGCAAATGCTTTCAACTGGGATAGGTCTAAAATTTTGCCATGTGGTAACGGATTAAGCCACATTTAACCTGTCATCTGTAGATGATTTCAATACGGACGAGTCTCTGGTAAAGAGTTTCTAAAAGATTTTAAAAAAAAATATGTTTTCAAAGGAGAAAATGAGAAATTTCTCCTTTAGCCACAATTTTTTTGCAGATTTTCAGGTGGAAGTCATAGATGATGAGAAGCTGTATCAAGAAAAGCTAACTACTATTCATAACAATATCTCAACTAAACTAGATTATCTCCCTTACATCAACTCCCGTATCCAATATTTCTCTCAAAAATCCTCCGTCAAACTTTTACATCATTGGTTGATTTTAGGAAGAAAGATTTGAAATTACAAACTGTGATGAGATGAGAAAAACATAATCGACTGAGGCTTATAAATTACCTCCTCTTTGTCCATGATTTTAGATCTTTAATACTTAAAACAAACAAAAATATAACCAGATAATGAAACATTTATCAAGTAATTATATAAGACCTATAACTGCATTTTCTCCTTTTCCCACAATGTTTCCTACTCTTCACAAAACAAATTTCAAATTTTCAGTCACTTTATTTGGATAAACCTAAAATTTTGTCGTTTGGTCATGAGTTAAACCAGGCTTGTGAAGAAGTGGGGTTTTTAACATTTTTAAACTGAAAGATTAAATTGTAGAAGGAGAAATAAATAATGTCAATTTCAGTGTGCATCTAAGATGAGGCTACATGTTTTGTGCTGTCCAATCTTACTCACTGTCTGCCAAAGTAATCAA
This sequence comes from Tridacna crocea, assembly GCA_943736015.1. Lineage (NCBI taxonomy): Eukaryota > Metazoa > Mollusca > Bivalvia > Cardiida > Cardiidae > Tridacna > Tridacna crocea. The sequence continues at coordinate 12,008,480 of OX031063.1, read as the reverse complement.
TGCATTCAGATGTTTTACTGTTTCATACACAACAAAAACTTAGACTTGTCCAAACTGAAAGCATTGTAAAATGACAAAATTTAATAAATGCGGCTGAAATGATGGTCTTTATCTTTGATTGAGTAGAAAACATTGTGGGAAAAGGAGAAAATGCTGGTATCCAGCATTTTCTCCTTTACCTACAATGTTTTAAAAAGAATTCCTTAGAGGTGTTAAAAGATTGTGTGGAAAGGGATTAATGAGGATAAACAAGCAATTACAAGTATAGATGGCACTTACCTTGTGAAAATCAACAGTATAATGATGAACCATCTGGGAAGCTGATAAACTTCTGATATTCTGAAAAATATAACAACAAATACCTTAACCCTTAAAGGTTTGGTCAGACAGGCTAATGAATATGTAACAGGGAGAAAACTGACAAAAACATGCAGAATTTTGTTTTCCATTGAAAAAATTCATTTCCCCTGCCGCTCAAGGCTCATCCAATTGGTGTGTGGAAGGAAGAAGCCATACAATTACTGCATGAGTACTGTACTGCACATGTAACAAAAAAAAAGAAATGCATGTTTACTAAATATGTACCGAATAATAAACGGTTTATTAACAAATATCACCATACATGCAAGGGTCTTGTATGGGATAAAACAGAAGTGCAACATAATTATGAGAATCAAACAAAACGTTCTTCCAACACACAATGAACACAAATGTACCACCACCAACATACCAGAAATGTGTCGGTCACATGATATGACGAGGGTATAAATTATCGAATGCATCCAAAGTTTATCACTGGACCAGCCCACATGGCTCAATAGGTACAGCGTAGGACTCCTGAACATGATGCAGAGCTCCAGATAAAGGGAGTGATTTTTATTTCAAAGTTGAAAATATGAATTATTCTTCACTAAACCCTATGTTGTGGGTACTCATTAGAATCGTCTCATCGAGACGATTCTAATGAGTACCCACAACATAGGGTTTGGAGGAGAAATAATGGATTTAGAATGCAATCACTCCCTCTTATCCGGAGCTCTGATCATGTTTCGATTCCCTTGACCCATTCTCACACAATCCCTACTTTTGACGACCTTGAGAAAGAAGCATTTAGAAAACATTGAGGGAAAAGGAGAATATGCTGGTAATCTCCCTTTTTCTTTTTCCCACAATGTTTTCTACCCTTCACAAGTTGTCTGCAAATGCGTTCGATTTGGACAAGCCTAAAATATTGTCGTTTGGTAATGAGTTAAGGGTGTGCGTTTGATCCCCATTGCTGGCCAACTAAAATTACCAACAGCCTTTAGCTTGATAGGTTAAACTGAGGTCCTTTGTGATGGTGCTATACGTCGAGCAGGTAAAAGAACCAGGCATAACTTAAGATGGATTTTGTCCTGCATCTGCACTATCCCTAGACTGGTGTCAGTCCCTTAAATAGAGCCATTTCATTAAAGAAAGTCATCAAGTAACACTGCAAAACGAAAACTCTGTGTTCTCAATGTCCTGAATGTCTGATTTAAGATGAAGGGCAAGTAACAACACACATTTCTGTGACCTGGCTGTAGTTGTGTACCTTGCTTATTAGAACGACTTAAATGCAGGGCCTGAATGCCAGGCTACACTATCCCCTGTTAAAATACTAACAGGCTTCTGGGGGCATTCCCCCATGTGAGAAACGGGTAGCAATGATAAATAAACTCAAATTCAATCTATCAAATATATCATTTGCACGTCTCTTTCCGTTTTGTCCGGTAGAAATTTTTTAACATACTCAAAACTTCCCAACAGATGGAAGAAACGCTACTGGAGATAGTTGGACAAATAGCATATTCACGCCCTCTTAACGTTTACCAAACAATCTCCTATTTTTATGGCTCAGAGAAAGCAGCTTTCTGAAATTGTTGTGGGAAAAGGAAAAAATGCTAGTAATGAACGGACTGGAACCATGCCCAAGTAATTGGTTAAATAAAGAAACTATCTAAAATGTGAAGGTCTTTGTTTGCACCAATCCATTTTTGAACCACAAAATTCCCAATTAATGTCTGGCTCATCTTCAGATGAAGAATTTGATGTTGAAATGACCTTGCTAGAAGCTTTTAACAGCTCTGTGCACACCTGAACACCTGCAGTCTATTTTCTCAGCAACAGCTTGTATTATTTGAAGATTTGTTTTTATTACCTTGTAATTTCTGAGATAAACTATTTATCAGATTATCAATCCTTTAACCAACAACTTAAGTGTTTCAACAACACTGAGAAAGAAGGCTTTTGAAAACATAGTGGGAAAAGGAGGAAATGCAGGTGCATTTTCTCCTTTTCCCACAATGTTTTCTGATCTTTTACAGGCATTCTGCAAAATTTCCCTCCTGTTCTTAAATGCCTTACTCTAACAACTCTGCAAAAGTTGTGCGCTCAAAGACAAAAGGAATTCAATTGAAACCATTAACTCATATCTTGTTAAAAATGTTAAACAAAACTTTTCAAGCCGAAAGTAAAAAATCAATTTTTTTTGGAGGAAAAAAAAATCTCCTTAACGGAACAAGTTGATCCAAGATCAGGATGCACATTCTGTGCAATCTAATCTTGATCTACACTGTCCATAAGAGTTCAGCAAGTTGCGTTTAGCAAAGTAAGGGTTAACACATGTGAAAAATAGTTAACTCATTACCAAACGACAAAATTTTAGGTTTGTCCGAATCGAATGCATTTGCAGATGTCAAAATAAAAGTGACTGAAAATTTTAAATTTGTTTTGTGAAGGGTAGAAATCATTGTGGGAAAGGGAGAAAATGCTGGTAACCAGCATTTTCTCCTTTTCCCACAATGTTTTCTAAAGGCTTCTTTCTCAAAGCATCAAAAGTAGGGACTGTGTAGTAATGGGTTAAAAAAGCTTCATGTGCAAAACATATCTCCCTGGAATATCTTTTGATGGAATGTAAATAAACATGACTGAAAAAATTGGCTACCAATATCTGACCTTTAACTCAGTCTGGCAGCTGACCATCTCGAAGTGTTTATTCAACAAATTCTCAGCAATATTCAGGTAGGTTACTTTACAGTCAAGGCATATGCCTGTATATCCCAAGTGTATCTGGAAAATATTGATCTTTTTCAAATAGAGATAGTGACAGGAAAATTAAAATTGTGATTGTGATTTCTAAATATTAAAAAACAGAAAATCAAAATTTTCTTTCATTTACAACTGAAAATTCTCAAGGAACTTTACTCTCAAAATCTCATAGGGGGAAAAGACCCCAGTTTGGTGGTACCCAGCATTTCCTCCATTTCCCACAATCTTTTCTAGCCTTTCTATGCCTAATGCTATCATTTGAACCACAATTTAACCCTTAACCAAACAAACCCTGGTTTCCACCTCTCTGAGAAAAAAGCCTCTTGAAAACATTATAGAAAAAGAAGAAAATGCTGGTAACCAGCATCTTCTCCTTTTCTCCTTTCCCCCAATGTTTTCTTCCCTTCCCAAAAGAAATTTCAAGTTTTGAGTCGCATTTATGTTGTTATCTAAAATGCTTCTGAGTAATTTGGACTAGTCTAAAATTATGTTGTTTGGTAAAGAGTTGATGGTCCTAAGATCTGCAAATACTTAAACTTTGCCATGCCCTGCAAACTTTGTCGTTCAGTAAAAAAAAAGCACTCATCATTAATCTTTGTTATATTACAGTGACATCTCACATACTGATATGTGCGTAGAACTCTAAAGTGTCTTGTCCAAGGACACTCCCAGTGCTACCAGTTAGGCTCAAACCCCGGGCATCCAGGCTGCCAGTCCTGTACACTGTACCACTGGCCTCAACAACAGTCCATAATTGCTCATACTATTTAAAGCCTATTCAAAAACTGCCCAAAAAAAAAGCAGTTTCTAATCAATACTAATACACTAAATATGTCAATTTTATCCCATTCCTCTTAACCCATTACCACACAATCCCTACTTTTGACGCCCCTGAGAAAGAAGCCTTTTGAAAACACTGTGGGAAAAGGAGAAAATGCTGGTAACCAGCATTTTCTTCTTTTCCCACCGTGTTTTCTATTCTTCCCAGAACAAATTTCTATTTTTCAGTCACCTTTATTTTGTCCTCTGCAAATGCTTTCGTTTGGACCAGTCTAAAATTTTCTCGTGTGGTAAAATTTTAGACTGGTTCAAATTGAAAGCATTTGCAGACGACAAAATAAATGTGACTGAAGAATCGAAATTTCATTTGGAAAGAACAGAAATGATTGTGGAAAAAGGAGAAAATGCTGGTTACCAGGTTCTCAAGGGCGTCAAAAGTAGGGATTGTGTGGTAATGGGTTAATAGAAAGTCTCCCAGTATCAGATTCAGAAGCTGTATTGTATGGTATAGTACTTAGCAGACAGTGATTGAAAAGTACTGTATAGGTGGCCATTTTTGCGACTTGGAAATTTTTGCAATTTTAAAAAATTAGTTTCTGTTCTCTTATTTTATGACAAGTATACTAATAAATAAAGACTGGGTTGAATTTGCAAAAATTTCTGCATGCAAAATGTCTGTAATTGTCAATTCGCAAATTTTTCAACATGCCTATATATCCAAGTATACTGAGAACCGGTACTCTTGATCTGGAGTGTGGAATCATTCTGAACTCCTGGTTACGCCCCTGAGCTTGTTTTGAGTTGTGGCATATGGCTTTCACAAACCACCTTGGAATGTTCTTGTTTAAACACCAGAATTTTTTAGCATGAGTGTAAATCTTTACCTATGTAGGACTAAACCAGGATGTTTGCTTCTTTAACTCTTTACCACACAATCCCTACTTTTGACGCCCCTGAGAAAGAAGCCTTTGGAAAACATTGTGGGAAAAGGAGAAAATGCTGGTAACCAGCATTTTCTCCTTTTCCCACAATGTTTTCTACCCTTCACAAATCAAATTTCAAATTTTCAGTCACTTTTATTTTGTCGTCTGTAAATGCTTTCAATTTGGAGCAGTCTAAAATTTTGTCGTTTGGTAAAGAGTTAAGCAGTGTAGATCAAGATTAGACTGCGCAGAACAAGTCACAGTGTCTGCTTCCGTACCAGATAGTAAAAATAAACAGACCATGACAGCCTTTAAAATGCAACTGTTACATCTTAACCCATTTCCAAACAATCCCTTTTTTTGATGACCCTGAGAAAAAAGCCTTTAGAAAACATTGTGGGAAAAAACAATTAAAACAATTGAAATTTCTTTGGTTTACATCTAACACCTTGTGACTACAGCTTCTAACAAGCTGTATATATAGTTAACAGCCTCTAACAAGCTGTAGTTACAAGGTTTTCATAGTAAACCGACGATGTGCTTTTGGGAGAAACAGAGACAATACTGGTTACCAGCATTTTCTCGATTTGCCATATTTTTTTATCTCAAAAATCTTCATCTATGGGATCATCAAAACATGGGATTTGTTTAGCAAAGGGTTAACCCTTTCCTGTACAGTCTCAAGTTTAACTTATTACCAAATGACAATATTTTAGGCTTGTCCAAATTGAAAGCATTTATGATAAATAAAATAGTAAAAATGATAAATAATAATAAAATAAATGTGACTGAAAATTTGAGATTTGTTTTGCGAAGTGTAGAAAACATCGCTGGAAAAGGAGAAAATGCTGATAAGCAGCATTTACTCGTTTTCCCACAATGTTTTCTAAAGGCTTCTTTCTAAGTGTCGTCAAAATTAGGGATTGTGTGGTAATGGGTTGAATGACCTTGAGGAAGAAGCCTTTTGATAAATATTGTAGGAAAAGGTGAAAATATCAGTAACCAGCATTTTATCCTTTTCCCATGATGTTTTCTATCCTTCAAAAGATTAATTCCACAAATTGAGCCTTGTATGATTTGTTGTATGCAAAAGCTTTCAGTTTGGACTAGTCAAAACTTTTGTTGTTTGGTAAAGAGTTGAATAGTAGAAAGATTGACTGTGGGAAAATTTACTTATGATCCGATCCATATGTCCAAAATATTTTCAACTTGGAACTGGGAGATTGGTGCTCTGCCTTTCATGAAAAACATTTTCTATGACTTCTTTACTTCTTCTGTCCATTAACTCTTTACCAATCATCAAAATTTTGGACTGGTCCAAATTGAAAGTATTTGCAGATGACAAAATAAATGTGAATAAAAATTGAAATTTGATTAGGAAAGAGTAGAAAACATTGTGGGAAAGGGAGAAAATGCTGGTTACCAGCATTTTCTCCTTTTCCCACCACATTTTCAAAGGTTTTCTTTCTCAGGGTCATTAAAAGTCGGGATTGTGTGGTAAAGAGTTAAGGTAACTATTCAATTCAACTCTGTACAGCACAGTGGTTATCACCACACAGTCTCAAAAATGAACTCTTTACCAACAAGATTTGAGACTTGACCAACTTGAAGGCATTTACAGACAGCAAATTACAGGAGGTTGAAATATGCAGCTGAGGTTGAAATATGCAGCTGAGGTTAAAATATGCAGCTCGCCTTTGATAGGGTAGAAAACATTGGTTATCAACATTTTCTCCTTTTCCCACAATGTTTTCAAAAGTCTTTTTTTCTCAGGGTCGTTTAAAGTTGGGATTGTGTGGTAAAGAGTTAAATCTTTTACCACACAATCCTGACTTTTAACAGGCCTGAGAAAGAAAGCCTGTGAAAACATTGTGGGAAAAGGAGAAAATGCTGGTAACCAGCATTTTCTCCTTTTCCCACAATGTTTTCTACCCTTTCCAAATCTAATTTCAATTTTTGTTTTACATTTATTTTGTCGTCTGCAAATGCTTTCAATTCAGACAAGTCCCAAGTTTTGCTGTTTGGTAGAGTTAAACACCTAACCTACCAAAGGTTGATTGGCCTAACTTGAAAGGTTATAATTTTCAAAGTGAATATGGATTTTGATGCCATGGCAACAAGGCCTGTACGCTGCCTTTTGCCATCATCTTCATCAAGAATACACAGATAGGAAAGAAAGATAACATTGGTATTCTGCTTTTATTAGCTTTTATTATGACAAAAGTACCTTCTCATACCTGAAACTTGCAGCAGGAAACATTGAAAATATCCTTGTTACATGTAAATAGAGTTACCGTTGTAGATCTAGAGCGTTTTCAGGTATTCCCGAACCATCGGTACTTTTTGGACACGTCGTATAATTTTATGAGCGTTGTTCGATTAACATAATGAACAGAAACACACAAACGAATCGTCCTTTTTTTCAAGCGTCTAATGGGTCATCTGCATATCCATGTAGGATCAACATTTTGGCAAAATAAAATGGAGATACTGTAAAATATCTTTTTTTAAGTACATTGCTAAAAAAATATGATTAGCTACACTCGATTCTGCTTTCTGAGTTGTGCGAAAACACCCGACATAATTTTTATGGAGTCGGGTATTTTCGAATCAGGAATCATGTTGCGTATTTATTATCCAAAAATCGTGACTGTCCATCGTTTTTCCAACCAATGCTGATTCACATGGATATTGACATATTTCTGACGTAAGAAATGATCGCAAGAGTGACTCAGAAATAAAGAAGTACCTGTTAGTGCAAAGTCTACCCGTTGCGTAGTGGAATAAAATGGCGATGCAAAACTACAAGTGAAAGATTTTGTTGCAGACAGTATCCACATTAGACATAGCCAGAAATATGCCAATATGCATCCATTCACCTCTATAATTAATGGACTAGGAATTAAACTGTTTGAAATGTGACCTAAATCTGGAGGTTAGGCCCTTTAAGAGTTATTTTTAAAAAAAATTGAAGGTGTCCAAATATACTCTCCATCGTGTCCGAAAATCCCAGACATGTCTGAAAACTAACTCCATACATTCACATTTTATTTAGCTTATATTACATTAATTTTAGCTATGCTGATGCCGAGTTCCCAAAATAAACAACGGGATAGAGTAGAGCTTCCTAAATTTTCATAGTTAAAGGTGGGTATTTAGAATTTTTACATCGCACCAAATTAAAAAATATATAGATCAATGAAATTCATATGAAAAAATAATACAAATCATCAATAATTAAGATTCATAAAATTACAAAAAAATATTTTTTTGATGGTATTCCCTTAACCCTTTCCCAAACGACAAACTTTTGGACTAGTCCAAATTGAAAGCATTTGCAGACGACAATTCAACTCTTGCTGCAAAGATGATTTCTGTCTATAATAGGATAGAAAACATTGTGGGAAAAGGAGAAAATGCTGGTTACCAGCATTTTCTCCTTCTCCCACAATGTTTTCAAAAGGCTACAATTCTAGACCCGTAAAAACCAGGGATTATTTGGGAAAGGGTTAAAAGGCTATGTAGCCTCTTAAGCTATTTTTAGATTTGGCGCCAAAAATCAATAAAGCATTGTGGCAATGTCAAGTGACTGGCAGGTGACTCATAACGCTTAAATTCCCTATCATAACAAACATGTAATGATTATTTTCCATAATGTCTTCTTTGGACGCTATGTTTGAAGCTTCTTCTGTGTATTCCTGTAAGTGAATGAGCCAATTGATCATCTAAAAATAGAATGTGTCTCCCGTTGGCGTCAACCTGAGCCGTTGTAAATCTCTAATTTCTCATGTTGTTGGACGGTTTTCGACTAGGCTACTGGGATTTCATGAATGAAAATTAAAAGGCTTTGGGAGTATAAGGATGATTTTTTTGCACTTTTATAAAATTTTCGTCCCAAAATCTGAAGGGCCACCTTTAAACCCGTTTCGCACATAATTAAAGTAGTTGTGAAAACAAATCCTTAGCTGTCCAAATATACCCGATACCACTCTACATCTATTAACATAAAGTTAAAGAAAAGAATATACATGTGCTTCTGAAAAACTGTGGCAAAATCAAGCATGGTTCAATACCTGGACCACAATGTTGTTTAAAATAGTCTGACACAAACAAAAAAAGTTGTTTCCTTGAGGTTGATCTACATGTAGATCTAGTTGTGATTGATCTAGACCTGAAGCTTCCTTTTTAATCGTTTACCACAAAATGCCTAGTTTTAACAGCCCTGAGAAAGAAACCTTTTGAAAACAATGTGGAAAAAGGAGAAAATGCTGATATTCTCCTTTTCCTTCAGTGTTTTCTACCTTCAATTTCTAAGTCACATTTATTATGTCGTCTGCAAGTGTTTTCAATATGGACGTGGAAAAGATGAAAGTACCAACTTGGGTTACATCCATCCAACTAGAATAGTTTGATTCTACCTAAAAAGTGTGTCCAACAAGACTCAATTTCTACTTGTAATAGAACTCTAGATCTATGGCGTAGAAATATGAAAAAAATACCAACATGAAGTGATTTCAAGCTGAATGTCTCGATTTTAGTCGGCAGTTCGATATCCGAGTGTAACAATTTAGCGATCTAGATCTACATGTAGATTCACATCAATCCTGCAAGACTCTTTTCCATGTTCTAAACGATGAAAAACTTGACAAATCAAGATATGTCGGGATCGACTGCAGATCGATCAGTTAAAATTAAATATAGCGCTATGGCTGAAACGTTGAGCGTCGCGTGTGTAAATTTTTACTCCCGCCCCATAACTTGTATCCATGGTCAGACTACAACAAAAATTTTGCCTTACTCTTTGACTGCCTTGGGCAACATGAATAATTGTGTGGAGCTCGTAAATCAAGTCAGATTGTAAAAAACCCACAGTCAGATATATGGTTTAAACATTCTGCTACTTCAGTCTCGGCAATGATTGAAATGCCTCTGTTAAAAAAGAATTAAATGCCTTAGGCAAAATAATGTATTTGGTATTGAAATCCTTACCATACAATCCCGACTTCTGACATCTCTGAGAAAGAATGTCTTTGAAAACACTGCTACCAAGCATTTTCTCTTTTTCTCACCATGTTTTCCATCCTTCCCTAATCGAATTTCAATTTTTGAGTCGACCGTCTTGTTGTCTGCAAATGTTTTCATGATGGAATAGTGAAAAAGTGTGCCATTTGGTATATATACGTACATAATATTTTGCAAATCGATCAACATTTCTATCCTGGCTTTTTTTTTGCGAGAGAAAGACAACTTTTCGTTTATGAGGGGTCGTTGAAATTGTTGATTTCTGAGAGTCACCAGATAACTAAAATACCGGAGCTTGGAAATACCAGATATACCGGTTTCACACATGAACCTCCTGAAGAAAACATTATTGGTCCCTGCAGCAGTCCACACTTGAAAACGACTCCTTACCAAACCACCTAAATTTAGATTTGTCAAAGCTGTAATACCTACGGTATATTGTCCACGAAGGTAACAAAACGAAGTTTACACAATTTAATCAAGTTTACAACTATTAAAGCTTTTAAAATGACATGCACAGTATGTTAGGTCACACTGACCAAAAATAAAGCAAGCGCTTTTCAAAAATACAACGATTTTCACCAAATGCTCATAGTGCCACCCAATTTGCCGTCGCAGTTTACGATTGTCTATTACATAATGTGCTGAATAAGTTAATCCCAAATGTAAAGTCAATTATCAATAGATAGCCATTGTTTGATACTTTACGACATTTTTACCAAAATTTCAAAACATTATTCGCAGAATGTTGAATTGTAGAAACTTGCATTACCGGGTGTTTGTTAGACTGGTGTCAGTCCGTTAAATAGAGCCTTTTCATTAAAGAAATTCATCAAGTAAAACTGCAAAACCAAAACTATGTGTTCTCAATGTTTTGAAAGTCTGATTTAACGTGATGAAGGGCAAGTAACAACACATATTTCTGTGAATTTGCTTTAGTTGTGTACGTTGTTTATTAGAATGACTTAAAATGCAAGGCCTGAATGACAGGCAAGGTGTTTGTTTGCCATAAGTGTTTCCGAGTAATAGGCTATGAAACATGCCACATATTCTGGACCCGTGTTTGTTTGTTTGTTTGTTTGTTTGTTTGTTTGTTTGTTTTAATCCTTTCAAAATACCAAACAAAACAACCTTGTCATCACGAGAAACGGTTAGCTTTTGAAAACATTGTGGGAAATGAGAAAATGCTGGTAACCTTCATTTTCTAGATCTACTCCTCCCACAATATTTTCTATCCTTTCATGAAGAAACCATCGACCCAGCAGTTGAAACGTATTAAAATTGTAGTCTTCACTAGCTTGGACAAGATTACAATTTTGTTGTCTCACGGGTAGAGAGTTAACCCTTATCCTGTTAAATAAATAAGTGAACAATTAAGTTTTCGAGGCGGTAGTAAAAATCCAAATTTTTCGATTTCAAAGGTTTTTTGTGGTGACTATACGTCTTTATCGGACACTGTAGATCAAAGATCAGACTGCACGTTCTGTGCAGTCTGATCTTGATCTACGCTGTCCGCAAAAGGTCTATGAGTCGGGCCTATCAGTCTGTAGCAGCCTAAGGGTTAACTAGATCGAGGCTGCATTATCAGAAAGATAATCTAGACAGGTGTTTCTGGTTCCTCTACATTCTTATCCAGTTTACAACATTTCTCCAAGCTTCTGTCCATCGGAATAAAACTGTTACCAAGTGACAACCATACAAATGCTTATCTATAGGCTTCTTTTTTCTTTCTTTCTTTCTTTCTTTCTTTCTTTCTTTCTTTCTTTCTTTCTCCTCTTCTCTCTTCTTCTTTGCCTTCTCCCTTCCTTTTCCTAGTAGTCATCATCATCATCATCGTCGTCGTCGTTATCATCATCATATTCATCTATGTGATACTCTTCCACCATAATAATAATAATAGTCATCATCATCATCGTCTTCGTTATCATCATCGTCATCATCAGTGTTCTCCTCTTCCTCAACATCATCATCATCATCATCACATTCTTAACCTTTTTTTTTCTTCTTCTTCGCCATCATTGGGGTCACATTTAAACTGCCGTCTGCGAATCAATCGAGTCAATTTTGAAAAGACCGTTTTTACATGAAATAGGTAAAGTGTTACAAGGCTTTATTCTTTCAGATCTTAAAAAAAGAAATTGACTATTTGGTGAATGGTTAAATCGTTTAGAATAGTTTGACTTCTAAGTAGATCTATTGTTATTTTTGTGGTATTTGTCGAAGACAATACCACTATGACTTTAATATTGAATTTTGAAGACCATTTATCATATTTTGTGCAAAGCCGAAGGGAAAAAAACAAATAAATTCAATTTTTCAAAGGCAAGTGTGTGTGGTTTTTTTTTTTGGTAGCACTCAAGATATGTGATTGGAAATGCAGGCCCGTAGGAACAGGGGGGGGGGGGGGCTAGGGGGGGCTCAGCCCCCCCCCCCCCAATAATTTTGAAAATCATAGTAACTGAAATATGAGTTCTTAGCGCAATGAAACAACCATGCAAAAAATCTCAGTATTTCGAAATTAGCCCCCCCCCCCAATCTTGAAATGCTTCCTACGTCGCTGGTTAATGACATGTTAAAATACATTTGGTGAGGACATCGATCAAGGAAATACTAATTTTTAATTGAAAATAGATTCAATCACTCATAGCCTTCTGTTAGCGCATTAATACAAAGTTTGTTTACCGATCGCTTGGTCCTGGACTTTTTCGTTCCAAGACAAGTTCGTCCCTTGGATTGTTTATCCTATGATTGTGTGGTATTCGATTGAAATGCGCATGAATATTATAGATCGAAATAATTGGTTGTAATGTTGGGAATTAAATGTTAGCGGCTTAACACATTTTACAATCATAGTATTCAGGTAAAGACTTAATTTTATTCGATATATTCACACGTTTTTTCTCTCCATCCATCATGCATCTTACTTTCAAGGGACGTTACCCCTGACTCTTCCTAATGATCAAAGACCACCAATACACAAATAATCCAAACTTTGTTATGGGTACTCTCCTTTTAAACAAAAACGTACTTATTTGCTTAGTAGTTTGAATTTCAAGCTAATATTTGAACAATATTTCTCTTTTTCTTTCTTTTTTTTTATTCCACACAATAGCTCCCATGACAAATACCACTTCATTGTTCTCAACGCTTTGATTTGTCACTGATATTTCGTTAGAATCAGATCATATAGCTATAATCTGAAACTATGGATAAGGGAGACAGATAAAAGCTACTTCCGCCCATTAGCATGTTAAGCGTGATTCGGTTACCTTTTAAGGACAGTATAGATCAAGATCAGACTGCACAGAACGTGCTGTCTGATCTTGAATCTACAATGTCCGATATGAAGATACTTTTTCTCCAAAACATAACTTTAGAATAGCCATATTCTTGTTTTACCTATCGGTCTGAAACTTTCATAAATTAATTTAGAAGGATAAGGATGTACGGTTGCTTCATGAGACAAGTTTCAGGCAGATGAAATTTAAGAAAGCCAATATGAAATATCGATTTACATGTGAATTAACGCTAATACGTGAATAAATGTGAAAATAGTGTGCCTAATGGAGAATTTCTTATAAAATTGATAACAAGTAGCTTCTGCTCTCGTCACATTGCTTTCACATACAAGCCGTCTCCTTCAGGACGAGCAGGGAATTTTGTCTGAGGGTTTATGTTTATTTGTTTGAAAACTGATGCAGTCTTTATCGCTAGGAACACTGGTATTTCAATTTTATTATATGTATTGAAACCAGAGATCGTATATTATACAAGATAAGTAAGATCTGTTGAAACAGGCGCCCTTGCAGTTGCAAGAAATAACCCCCTTATATTCAAAGAAAATCGTATTTCAGACAGTTAACTCTTTACCCAACGGTCTAAATTGAAAGCACTTGCAAACGACAAAACAAAAGTAACCCAAAATTTGAAATTTGTTTCAAGCAAAGCAGGAAACATTGTGAGAAAAGGAGAAAATGCTGGTTACCAGCATTTTCTCCTTTTCCCACAATGTTTTCAAAAGGCTTCTATCTCAGGGTCGTAAAAACACGTGATTGTTTAGTACAGGGTTAAGATTTAGATAAGACTGCACAGAACCAAGATTAGACTGCAAGCTCCGTATTATGTGATCTTTACTGCTCCTCTTTCCTTACACATTGGCTCAATTATGCGTGTTTCGAATCCCTTTAGCTGGAAGTTCTTTGTGTTTTTGGGTCGTGAGGAAGAGAGGCTTTAGAAAATATTGTGGGCAAAGGAGAAAATGCTGTCAGCAATTTCACCTGTTGCAGGCATGTTTATCTCTGTTTCAAACACAAATCCTGTCGCTTGAGCTCACATCTTAGTTGTTACCAGCATTTTCTCCCTTTCCCACAATGTTTTCATAGGTCTTTTTATACCCCCCGCAAAACGAATGTTTTCAGGGGTATACTGGAATCGGATGACAATTACGAGAAAAGTCCACGATTTTGAAGTTCGGTCAAGAGTTAACCCTTTACCACGCAATCCTGAGTTTTAACAATCCATGAGAAACTAGACCTGTCACTGAATGTGACTAAATACCCCCGTCATCGCTTTCACAGAAACGGGCAGTTATTTGTACACAGACGGACACACGGACGGACAGACAGGCCGATTCCAGTATAGACCTACCCTGGTACAGATAACTGTCCCCAAAGGCGATGTTACTTTTTGACTGGTCGCCTCTCCAAATATGAAAAGGATCACCGGGGCCTCCCATTATTGAGACTAAGGCCTATCCCCGAAATTATTCGTTTTGCAGAGGTATAAAAAGACTTTTGAAAACATTGTAGGAAAAAGAGAAAATGCTGGAAACCAGCATTTTCTCTTTTTCTTACAATGTTTTGTAACCTTTCACATACACTTGTTAACAGTTCGTTGAGCCACACTGAAGTCGATGTCAGTAAATGCTTCCAATTTGGACGTTTCAAAAAAATGGTCGTTTTGGTAGAGTTGATAAGTAAGATGCTGAAGTATCTATTCTTGCGAACATTGATCACGAATACATGCAGGCCCGTCGGAAGGAAATTTCATTTGGTCCAGCCAGTATGGCGAGCGACGAAATCGTCAAGCCATGCTTGGGGGGGGGGGGGGGTCTTTAGAAAAGAAGCCTTTAGAAGACATTGTAGGAAAAGGAGAAAATGCTGGTAACCAGCATTTTCTCCTTCCCCCACAATGTTTTCTACCCTTCACAAAACAAATTTCAGATTTTCAGACACTTATATATATTTTTGTCTGCAAATGCTTACAAATTGGACCAGTCTAAAATATTGTCGTTTGGTAATGGAATAAGCCATGCTAGGGGGTCCGGGGGCATGCTCCCCCGGAAAAAAATTTGAAAATAAGACGCTCTCTGGTGCATTCTGGCGCATTTTTTGAGGTTTATATTGCGCATTTTTTTTCTTTTTTTCGAAAATTGGTCTGACCATTTTTTCATTTTCGGCCGAAAATTTGGTCCGGCCATGGCCGGACCGCTTCCGACGGCCTTGACATGTACATAAATTCTAAAAACAAGATTAACGTACCTTTCAGGAACAATATGTCGAAAGCTGACTGTTGGTTAAAGTATATTCCAAAAATACTATTTGAGATCTTTTGAATTTAAAAATTGTTCCTAGAAATGAACTGACACAGATCCAAAATATCTAGTTGTCCAGTTAACTCACTTTGTTCTCCATATCATATTTAATCCTGTTGTCACCTAGTACAACACGAAATGCCGTTCATTGAACAGTGTAGATCGAGATAAGACTGCGTGGAACTGTCAGTCTAATCTTAGCTAATCTATGCCAGATTTTTTTTAGGGAAAAAAAAAAATAGGCTTGCAATAGGCAACCTCAGATCTCAGATTTTTTTTTCTACCAGTTAAAAGTTAACTTCATTTCTATGCCACTCGAAACGTTAGCACACTGAACGAGAACAGTATTTGTTATTAAGTGTACACACGACCTGGAAATTCCTTCAAAAGACACAATACGGCTTATCGTATGCACGTTTGAATAGCACGAGAGCATACAATCCAGGTAGGTCAAACGCTTTTTGTGCGATATATATATAAATTCGTCCTTTTCTCAAGAAGCTCGTTTTTGGCGCCAAATGCAAATAAGGTATCTTTGATGGACATTATAGATCAAGATCAGACTGTACAGGACGTGCAGTCTGATTGTGGAACTACACTTTCCGATATTTAGAGATGTTCTGACGGATAAGTCATTGAGAAATGAGTATAAGAGCCTTACATTCTATTTAAAAACAACAACAACATTTTTTCGCATGAGCAAATGAGCTGACGACAAGGGTGACAACCTACTTCATAGCAGAGGTGTCGGAATACCCGCCATTTTGTGGGCAAAGTGCAGGTTAATTACTTTAAAAAAATATAGATCATCTATGTATCTAGAATTTACTTAGAATACCTACGTCATTTGGTGACGGTAAATATATTTGTCCCATTCGTGAAATCAAAATGCCATGAAACAATGTTCTAGCTCTAAAAACTTCAACACAATTATTCTTAATTATTCTTAAGCGTGTATTTTAAAGAAGGCCCACACAATCGAACCTTGGCTAGGAGGAAACCACGGCAAAGATAGATCTAGGCCTACTTGCCGTTCATTAAAAGGAACACCAACCGGATGTGGTTTCGACGAATGTTTCCTGCAGATAGGCCTACGAAAAATTGTATGTATACCGAAAATCAGTATTTAATTGTTACAGCCTAACCATTTACCAAACAATCCCGAGTGATAGCCCTCAGGAGGGATGCTGTCTTTCCTGCTGTCTTCTACTATATATCCCATCGATTCGGTAACACCGAATTTGTAATCTGCAATTGCTTTGAATTTGGGAAAGTTCAAAGCGTTCTTGTCTTGGTAAAAGTTGAAAAAAAGCTGTGAATCATGTTAATATTGCTTTCTGGAAGGGTTTGGGTTTTAGGTATCTGCAGAAATGTCCGTCCTGGTCTGTCTCGAAGTTCAGTCTAATCTTATTTTCCTTTGTTAAACAATATGCCGAATGCACAATTCTGTATTTTCAATCACTCTTGAGGAAGAAAGCTTTAGAAGCAATGTTGGAAAAGGAGAATTGCTGTTTTTTGTCATTTCAAACACATTGTTAGCTATGGGTTACCCACTAATCTGATACACGTGAAAAATGGTAATAAACATTGTTGTAAACGGGAAAAAAAGCCAGGTATCATCTTTGTGACGCAACCATCTGAAAAACAGATTGCAGCTGCAAACGAGTGAAGATCAAAAGCAAGGGAGACAACCCCTTAAAACATTGAGAGCATGGAATGTTGTCTCCCTTACACTGTACTGGAAAGCTTTTCCATTTTAATCCTCAGATTTTGGGACGAAACTTTTACAAAAATGCAAAAAAAGCATCCTTATACTCCAACAGCCTTTTAATTTGCGTACATAAAACCCTAGTAGTCGAAAACCATCCGATAACAGAGAAATTAGAGGTTTATTACGCACCAGGTTGACACCAACGGGAGACACGTTTTATTTTTAGATTATCAATTCTCTCATTTAAATACAGGAAAACACTGACAAAGTTGCAAACATCCGTCCGAAGAAGACATTATGGAAAATTATTATTACATGTTTGTTATGTAATGGAATTTAAGCGTAATTAGTCATGTGCCAGTCACTTGACATTCCCACAATGCTTTATTGATTTTTGGCGCGAAATCTAAAAATAGCTTAAGAGACTACGTAGCCTTTTAAGGGAATACCATCAAAAAGATTTTTTTAATAATTTTATGATTCTTAATTATTGATGATTTGTAGTGTTTTTTCATATAAATTTTAATGATATATATATGTTTTAATTTGGTGTGATGTAAAAATTCTAAATACCCACCTTTAATAGAAAGTGTCCCAGTATCAGATAGTACAGTTCAAAGTCAGACTGTACTTTCTGTCCAGTCTGATCTTGATGTACACTATTAACCTTTTACCGCATGATTCAAGCTCTTTACGATTCTTGAAAAGAAGTATTTTGAAAACATTTTGGGAAAAGGAGTAAACGGCATTTTCTTCTTTTCTCACAATGTTTTTATCCCATTCAAAGAAAAATTGCAACAGTTTAGCCCCATTGAAATTGTCGTCTACAAATGTTTTGAATTCAGACAAGTCTAAAATTTTACTGTTTGGTAGAGAATTAACCCTTTACCACACAATCCCGACTTTAACCCTTTACCAAACAATCCCTGCTTTTTAACTGATCAGGGAGAGAAGCCTTTTGAAAACATTGTGGGAAAAGGAGAAAATGCTGGTAACCAGCATTTTCTCCTTTTCCCACAATTTTTTCTACCCTATCATATAGAAAAATCATCTTTTTAGCAACTGTTTATTTGTCATCTGCAAAATGCTTTCAATTTGGTCTAGTTCAAAATTTGCCTTTTGGGAAAGGGTTAACTCGTTACCAAATGACAAAATTCAGGCCTAGACCATATTCAATGCATTTACAGGCAACATATTGAACGTGGCTAAACAGACAATTTCTTTATGTGATATGGTAGATAATATTGTGGGAAAAGGAGAAAATGCTGGTGACCAGCATTTTCTCCTTTTCCTACAATGTTTTCAAAGGACTTCTTCCCTAGGGTCGTTAAAACTCGGAATTGTGTGGTAAAGAGCTAAACGACCCTGAGAAACAATAATTTTGAAATCATTGTGGAAAAAGGAAATAATGCTTTCTACCCTTCCTAAAGCATATTCCAATTTTTTATTCACTTTTAATTTGTTGTCTACAAATGCTCCCAATTTGGACACGTCTAAAATTATGTCGTTTGGTAAAGAGTTAACCCATTACCACACAATCCCTACTTTTGATGCCCCTGAGAAAGAAGCCTTTTGAAAACACTGTGGGAAAAGGAGAAAATGCTGGTAACCAGCATTTTCTCCTTTCCCACAGTGTTTTCTACCCTTCCCAGAACAAATTTCTTTTTTTTGGTCAGCTTTATTTTGTCGTCTGCAAATGCTTTCAATTTGGACCAGTCTAAAATTTTTTCGTGTGGTGATGGGTTAAAGCTGTATTGTACTGTATTGTGCCTAGCAGACAGTGATTGAAAAGTACTGTATAAGTGGACATTTTTGCAACATGGAAATTTTTGCGATTTCGCGATTTTGATAAATTAGCAAAAGTTTCTGTTCTCTTATTTTATGACAAGTATACCAATAAATAAAGACTGGAATGAATTTGCAAAAATTTCTGCATGCAAAATGTCTGTAATTGTTAATTTGCAAATTTTTCAACATGCCTATATATCCAAGTATACTGAGTACTCTTGATCTGGAGTGTGGAATCATTCTGAACTCCTGGTCACGCCCCTGAGCTTGTTTTGAGTTGTGGCATATGGCTTTCACAAACCACCTTGGAATGTTCTTGTTTAAACACCAGAATTTTTTAGCGTGAGTGTAAATCTTAACCTATGTAGGACTAAACCAGGATGTTTGCTTCTTTAACTCTTTACCACACGAGAAAATTTTAGATTGGTCCAAATTGAAAGCATTTGCAGACGACAAAATAAAGGTGACTGAAAATTTGAAATTTGTTCTGGTAAGGGTAGAAAACCATGTGGGAAAAGGAGAAAATGCTGGTTACCAGCATTTTCTCCTTTTCCCACAAGGTTTTCTAATGGCTTCTTTCTCAGGGGCGTCAAAACTAGGGATTGTGTGGTAATGGGTTAAGCAGTGTAGATCAAGATTAGACTGCGCAGAACAAAACACAGTGTCTGCTTCCGTACCAGATAATAAAAATAAACAGACCATGAAAGCCTTTAAAATGCAACTGTTACATCTTAACCCATTACCAAACAATCCCTTTTTTTGATGACCCTGAGAAAGAAGCCTGTAGAAAACATTGTGGGAAAAAAACAATTAAAACAATTGAAATTTCTTTGGTTTACATCTAACACCTTGTGACTACAGCTTCTAACAAGCTGTAGTTAACAGCTTCTAACAAGCCGTAGTTACAAGGTTTTCATAGTAAACCGACGATGTGCTTTTGGAAGAAACAGAGACAATACTGGTTACCAGCATTTTCTCGATTTGCCATATTTTTTTATCTCAAAAATCTTCATCTATGGGATCATCAAAACATGGGATTTGTTTAGCAAAGGGTTAACCCTTTCCTGTACAGTCTCAAGTTTAACTTATTACCAAATGACAATATTTTAGGCTTGTCCAAATTGAAAGCATTTATAATAAATAAAATAGTAAATATGATAAATAATAATAAAATAAATGTGACTGAAAATTTGAGATTTGTTTTGCGAAGTGTAGAAAACATTGCTGGAAAAGGAGAAAATGCTGATAAGCAGCATTTACTCGTTTTCCCACAATGTTTTCTAAAGGCTTCTTTCTCAGTGTCGTCAAAATTAGGGATTGTGTGGTAACGGGTTGAATGACCTTGAGGAAGAAGCCTTTTGATAAATATTGTAGGAAACAGTGAAAATATCAGTAACCAGCATTTTATCCTTTTCCCACAATGTTTTCTATCCTTCAAAAGATTAATTCCACAAATTGAGCCTTGTATGATTTGTTGTATGCAAAAGCTTTCAGTTTGGACTAGTCAAAACTTTTGTTGTTTGGTAAAGAGTTGAATAGTAGAAAGATTGACTGTGGGAAAATTTACTTATGATCCGATCCATATGTCCAAAATATTTTCAACTTGGAACTGGGAGATTGGTGCTCTGCCTTTCATGAAAAACATTTTCTATGACTTCTTTACTTCTTCTGTCCATTAACTCTTTACCAATCATCAAAATTTTGGACTGGTCCAAATTGAAAGTATTTGCAGATGACAAAATAAATGTGAATAAAAATTGAAATTTGATTAGGAAAGAGTAGAAAACATTGTGGGAAAGGGAGAAAATGCTGGTTACCAGCATTTTCTCCTTTTCCCACCACATTTTCAAAGGTTTTCTTTCTCAGGGTCATTAAAAGTCGGGATTGTGTGGTAAAGAGTTAAGGTAACTATTCAATTCAACTCTGTACAGCACAGTGGTTATCACCACACAGTCTCAAAAATGAACTCTTTACCAACAAGATTTGAGACTTGACCAACTTGAAGGCATTTACAGACAGCAAATTACAGGAGGTTGAAATATGCAGCTGAGGTTGAAATATGCAGCTGAGGTTAAAATATGCAGCTCGCCTTTGATAGGGTAGAAAACATTGGTTATCAACATTTTCTCCTTTTCCCACAATGTTTTCAAAAGTCTTTTTTTCTCAGGGTCGTTTAAAGTTGGGATTGTGTGGTAAAGAGTTAAATCTTTTACCACACAATCCTGACTTTTAACAGGCCTGAGAAAGAAAGCCTGTGAAAACATTGTGGGAAAAGGAGAAAATGCTGGTAACCAGCATTTTCTCCTTTTCCCACAATGTTTTCTACCCTTTCCAAATCTAATTTCAATTTTTGTTTTACATTTATTTTGTCGTCTGCAAATGCTTTCAATTCAGACAAGTCCCAAGTTTTGCTGTTTGGTAGAGTTAAACACCTAACCTACCAAAGGTTGATTGGCCTAACTTGAAAGGTTATAATTTTCAAAGTGAATATGGATTTTGATGCCATGGCAACAAGGCCTGTACGCTGCCTTTTGCCATCATCTTCATCAAGAATACACAGATAGGAAAGAAAGATAACATTGGTATTCTGCTTTTATTAGCTTTTATTATGACAAAAGTACCTTCTCATACCTGAAACTTGCAGCAGGAAACATTGAAAATATCCTTGTTACATGTAAATAGAGTTACCGTTGTAGATCTAGAGCGTTTTCAGGTATTCCCGAACCATCGGTACTTTTTGGACACGTCGTATAATTTTATGAGCGTTGTTCGATTAACATAATGAACAGAAACACACAAACGAATCGTCCTTTTTTTCAAGCGTCTAATGGGTCATCTGCATATCCATGTAGGATCAACATTTTGGCAAAATAAAATGGAGATACTGTAAAATATCTTTTTTTAAGTACATTGCTAAAAAAATATGATTAGCTACACTCGATTCTGCTTTCTGAGTTGTGCGAAAACACCCGACATAATTTTTATGGAGTCGGGTATTTTCGAATCAGGAATCATGTTGCGTATTTATTATCCAAAAATCGTGACTGTCCATCGTTTTTCCAACCAATGCTGATTCACATGGATATTGACATATTTCTGACGTAAGAAATGATCGCAAGAGTGACTCAGAAATAAAGAAGTACCTGTTAGTGCAAAGTCTACCCGTTGCGTAGTGGAATAAAATGGCGATGCAAAACTACAAGTGAAAGATTTTGTTGCAGACAGTATCCACATTAGACATAGCCAGAAATATGCCAATATGCATCCATTCACCTCTATAATTAATGGACTAGGAATTAAACTGTTTGAAATGTGACCTAAATCTGGAGGTTAGGCCCTTTAAGAGTTATTTTTAAAAAAAATTGAAGGTGTCCAAATATACTCTCCATCGTGTCCGAAAATCCCAGACATGTCTGAAAACTAACTCCATACATTCACATTTTATTTAGCTTATATTACATTAATTTTAGCTATGCTGATGCCGAGTTCCCAAAATAAACAACGGGATAGAGTAGAGCTTCCTAAATTTTCATAGTTAAAGGTGGGTATTTAGAATTTTTACATCGCACCAAATTAAAAAATATATAGATCAATGAAATTCATATGAAAAAATAATACAAATCATCAATAATTAAGATTCATAAAATTACAAAAAAATATTTTTTTGATGGTATTCCCTTAACCCTTTCCCAAACGACAAACTTTTGGACTAGTCCAAATTGAAAGCATTTGCAGACGACAATTCAACTCTTGCTGCAAAGATGATTTCTGTCTATAATAGGATAGAAAACATTGTGGGAAAAGGAGAAAATGCTGGTTACCAGCATTTTCTCCTTCTCCCACAATGTTTTCAAAAGGCTACAATTCTAGACCCGTAAAAACCAGGGATTATTTGGGAAAGGGTTAAAAGGCTATGTAGCCTCTTAAGCTATTTTTAGATTTGGCGCCAAAAATCAATAAAGCATTGTGGCAATGTCAAGTGACTGGCAGGTGACTCATAACGCTTAAATTCCCTATCATAACAAACATGTAATGATTATTTTCCATAATGTCTTCTTTGGACGCTATGTTTGAAGCTTCTTCTGTGTATTCCTGTAAGTGAATGAGCCAATTGATCATCTAAAAATAGAATGTGTCTCCCGTTGGCGTCAACCTGAGCCGTTGTAAATCTCTAATTTCTCATGTTGTTGGACGGTTTTCGACTAGGCTACTGGGATTTCATGAATGAAAATTAAAAGGCTTTGGGAGTATAAGGATGATTTTTTTGCACTTTTATAAAATTTTCGTCCCAAAATCTGAAGGGCCACCTTTAAACCCGTTTCGCACATAATTAAAGTAGTTGTGAAAACAAATCCTTAGCTGTCCAAATATACCCGATACCACTCTACATCTATTAACATAAAGTTAAAGAAAAGAATATACATGTGCTTCTGAAAAACTGTGGCAAAATCAAGCATGGTTCAATACCTGGACCACAATGTTGTTTAAAATAGTCTGACACAAACAAAAAAAGTTGTTTCCTTGAGGTTGATCTACATGTAGATCTAGTTGTGATTGATCTAGACCTGAAGCTTCCTTTTTAATCGTTTACCACAAAATGCCTAGTTTTAACAGCCCTGAGAAAGAAACCTTTTGAAAACAATGTGGAAAAAGGAGAAAATGCTGATATTCTCCTTTTCCTTCAGTGTTTTCTACCTTCAATTTCTAAGTCACATTTATTATGTCGTCTGCAAGTGTTTTCAATATGGACGTGGAAAAGATGAAAGTACCAACTTGGGTTACATCCATCCAACTAGAATAGTTTGATTCTACCTAAAAAGTGTGTCCAACAAGACTCAATTTCTACTTGTAATAGAACTCTAGATCTATGGCGTAGAAATATGAAAAAAATACCAACATGAAGTGATTTCAAGCTGAATGTCTCGATTTTAGTCGGCAGTTCGATATCCGAGTGTAACAATTTAGCGATCTAGATCTACATGTAGATTCACATCAATCCTGCAAGACTCTTTTCCATGTTCTAAACGATGAAAAACTTGACAAATCAAGATATGTCGGGATCGACTGCAGATCGATCAGTTAAAATTAAATATAGCGCTATGGCTGAAACGTTGAGCGTCGCGTGTGTAAATTTTTACTCCCGCCCCATAACTTGTATCCATGGTCAGACTACAACAAAAATTTTGCCTTACTCTTTGACTGCCTTGGGCAACATGAATAATTGTGTGGAGCTCGTAAATCAAGTCAGATTGTAAAAAACCCACAGTCAGATATATGGTTTAAACATTCTGCTACTTCAGTCTCGGCAATGATTGAAATGCCTCTGTTAAAAAAGAATTAAATGCCTTAGGCAAAATAATGTATTTGGTATTGAAATCCTTACCATACAATCCCGACTTCTGACATCTCTGAGAAAGAATGTCTTTGAAAACACTGCTACCAAGCATTTTCTCTTTTTCTCACCATGTTTTCCATCCTTCCCTAATCGAATTTCAATTTTTGAGTCGACCGTCTTGTTGTCTGCAAATGTTTTCATGATGGAATAGTGAAAAAGTGTGCCATTTGGTATATATACGTACATAATATTTTGCAAATCGATCAACATTTCTATCCTGGCTTTTTTTTTGCGAGAGAAAGACAACTTTTCGTTTATGAGGGGTCGTTGAAATTGTTGATTTCTGAGAGTCACCAGATAACTAAAATACCGGAGCTTGGAAATACCAGATATACCGGTTTCACACATGAACCTCCTGAAGAAAACATTATTGGTCCCTGCAGCAGTCCACACTTGAAAACGACTCCTTACCAAACCACCTAAATTTAGATTTGTCAAAGCTGTAATACCTACGGTATATTGTCCACGAAGGTAACAAAACGAAGTTTACACAATTTAATCAAGTTTACAACTATTAAAGCTTTTAAAATGACATGCACAGTATGTTAGGTCACACTGACCAAAAATAAAGCAAGCGCTTTTCAAAAATACAACGATTTTCACCAAATGCTCATAGTGCCACCCAATTTGCCGTCGCAGTTTACGATTGTCTATTACATAATGTGCTGAATAAGTTAATCCCAAATGTAAAGTCAATTATCAATAGATAGCCATTGTTTGATACTTTACGACATTTTTACCAAAATTTCAAAACATTATTCGCAGAATGTTGAATTGTAGAAACTTGCATTACCGGGTGTTTGTTAGACTGGTGTCAGTCCGTTAAATAGAGCCTTTTCATTAAAGAAATTCATCAAGTAAAACTGCAAAACCAAAACTATGTGTTCTCAATGTTTTGAAAGTCTGATTTAACGTGATGAAGGGCAAGTAACAACACATATTTCTGTGAATTTGCTTTAGTTGTGTACGTTGTTTATTAGAATGACTTAAAATGCAAGGCCTGAATGACAGGCAAGGTGTTTGTTTGCCATAAGTGTTTCCGAGTAATAGGCTATGAAACATGCCACATATTCTGGACCCGTGTTTGTTTGTTTGTTTGTTTGTTTGTTTGTTTGTTTGTTTTAATCCTTTCAAAATACCAAACAAAACAACCTTGTCATCACGAGAAACGGTTAGCTTTTGAAAACATTGTGGGAAATGAGAAAATGCTGGTAACCTTCATTTTCTAGATCTACTCCTCCCACAATATTTTCTATCCTTTCATGAAGAAACCATCGACCCAGCAGTTGAAACGTATTAAAATTGTAGTCTTCACTAGCTTGGACAAGATTACAATTTTGTTGTCTCACGGGTAGAGAGTTAACCCTTATCCTGTTAAATAAATAAGTGAACAATTAAGTTTTCGAGGCGGTAGTAAAAATCCAAATTTTTCGATTTCAAAGGTTTTTTGTGGTGACTATACGTCTTTATCGGACACTGTAGATCAAAGATCAGACTGCACGTTCTGTGCAGTCTGATCTTGATCTACGCTGTCCGCAAAAGGTCTATGAGTCGGGCCTATCAGTCTGTAGCAGCCTAAGGGTTAACTAGATCGAGGCTGCATTATCAGAAAGATAATCTAGACAGGTGTTTCTGGTTCCTCTACATTCTTATCCAGTTTACAACATTTCTCCAAGCTTCTGTCCATCGGAATAAAACTGTTACCAAGTGACAACCATACAAATGCTTATCTATAGGCTTCTTTTTTCTTTCTTTCTTTCTTTCTTTCTTTCTTTCTTTCTTTCTTTCTTTCTTTCTTTCTCCTCTTCTCTCTTCTTCTTTGCCTTCTCCCTTCCTTTTCCTAGTAGTCATCATCATCATCATCGTCGTCGTCGTTATCATCATCATATTCATCTATGTGATACTCTTCCACCATAATAATAATAATAGTCATCATCATCATCGTCTTCGTTATCATCATCGTCATCATCAGTGTTCTCCTCTTCCTCAACATCATCATCATCATCATCACATTCTTAACCTTTTTTTTTCTTCTTCTTCGCCATCATTGGGGTCACATTTAAACTGCCGTCTGCGAATCAATCGAGTCAATTTTGAAAAGACCGTTTTTACATGAAATAGGTAAAGTGTTACAAGGCTTTATTCTTTCAGATCTTAAAAAAAGAAATTGACTATTTGGTGAATGGTTAAATCGTTTAGAATAGTTTGACTTCTAAGTAGATCTATTGTTATTTTTGTGGTATTTGTCGAAGACAATACCACTATGACTTTAATATTGAATTTTGAAGACCATTTATCATATTTTGTGCAAAGCCGAAGGGAAAAAAACAAATAAATTCAATTTTTCAAAGGCAAGTGTGTGTGGTTTTTTTTTTTGGTAGCACTCAAGATATGTGATTGGAAATGCAGGCCCGTAGGAACAGGGGGGGGGGGGGCTAGGGGGGGCTCAGCCCCCCCCCCCCCCAATAATTTTGAAAATCATAGTAACTGAAATATGAGTTCTTAGCGCAATGAAACAACCATGCAAAAAATCTCAGTATTTCGAAATTAGCCCCCCCCCCCAATCTTGAAATGCTTCCTACGTCGCTGGTTAATGACATGTTAAAATACATTTGGTGAGGACATCGATCAAGGAAATACTAATTTTTAATTGAAAATAGATTCAATCACTCATAGCCTTCTGTTAGCGCATTAATACAAAGTTTGTTTACCGATCGCTTGGTCCTGGACTTTTTCGTTCCAAGACAAGTTCGTCCCTTGGATTGTTTATCCTATGATTGTGTGGTATTCGATTGAAATGCGCATGAATATTATAGATCGAAATAATTGGTTGTAATGTTG
This sequence comes from Tridacna crocea, assembly GCA_943736015.1. NCBI lineage: Eukaryota > Metazoa > Mollusca > Bivalvia > Cardiida > Cardiidae > Tridacna > Tridacna crocea. The sequence continues at coordinate 11,981,358 of OX031063.1, read as the reverse complement.
GGAATTAAATGTTAGCGGCTTAACACATTTTACAATCATAGTATTCAGGTAAAGACTTAATTTTATTCGATATATTCACACGTTTTTTCTCTCCATCCATCATGCATCTTACTTTCAAGGGACGTTACCCCTGACTCTTCCTAATGATCAAAGACCACCAATACACAAATAATCCAAACTTTGTTATGGGTACTCTCCTTTTAAACAAAAACGTACTTATTTGCTTAGTAGTTTGAATTTCAAGCTAATATTTGAACAATATTTCTCTTTTTCTTTCTTTTTTTTTATTCCACACAATAGCTCCCATGACAAATACCACTTCATTGTTCTCAACGCTTTGATTTGTCACTGATATTTCGTTAGAATCAGATCATATAGCTATAATCTGAAACTATGGATAAGGGAGACAGATAAAAGCTACTTCCGCCCATTAGCATGTTAAGCGTGATTCGGTTACCTTTTAAGGACAGTATAGATCAAGATCAGACTGCACAGAACGTGCTGTCTGATCTTGAATCTACAATGTCCGATATGAAGATACTTTTTCTCCAAAACATAACTTTAGAATAGCCATATTCTTGTTTTACCTATCGGTCTGAAACTTTCATAAATTAATTTAGAAGGATAAGGATGTACGGTTGCTTCATGAGACAAGTTTCAGGCAGATGAAATTTAAGAAAGCCAATATGAAATATCGATTTACATGTGAATTAACGCTAATACGTGAATAAATGTGAAAATAGTGTGCCTAATGGAGAATTTCTTATAAAATTGATAACAAGTAGCTTCTGCTCTCGTCACATTGCTTTCACATACAAGCCGTCTCCTTCAGGACGAGCAGGGAATTTTGTCTGAGGGTTTATGTTTATTTGTTTGAAAACTGATGCAGTCTTTATCGCTAGGAACACTGGTATTTCAATTTTATTATATGTATTGAAACCAGAGATCGTATATTATACAAGATAAGTAAGATCTGTTGAAACAGGCGCCCTTGCAGTTGCAAGAAATAACCCCCTTATATTCAAAGAAAATCGTATTTCAGACAGTTAACTCTTTACCCAACGGTCTAAATTGAAAGCACTTGCAAACGACAAAACAAAAGTAACCCAAAATTTGAAATTTGTTTCAAGCAAAGCAGGAAACATTGTGAGAAAAGGAGAAAATGCTGGTTACCAGCATTTTCTCCTTTTCCCACAATGTTTTCAAAAGGCTTCTATCTCAGGGTCGTAAAAACACGTGATTGTTTAGTACAGGGTTAAGATTTAGATAAGACTGCACAGAACCAAGATTAGACTGCAAGCTCCGTATTATGTGATCTTTACTGCTCCTCTTTCCTTACACATTGGCTCAATTATGCGTGTTTCGAATCCCTTTAGCTGGAAGTTCTTTGTGTTTTTGGGTCGTGAGGAAGAGAGGCTTTAGAAAATATTGTGGGCAAAGGAGAAAATGCTGTCAGCAATTTCACCTGTTGCAGGCATGTTTATCTCTGTTTCAAACACAAATCCTGTCGCTTGAGCTCACATCTTAGTTGTTACCAGCATTTTCTCCCTTTCCCACAATGTTTTCATAGGTCTTTTTATACCCCCCGCAAAACGAATGTTTTCAGGGGTATACTGGAATCGGATGACAATTACGAGAAAAGTCCACGATTTTGAAGTTCGGTCAAGAGTTAACCCTTTACCACGCAATCCTGAGTTTTAACAATCCATGAGAAACTAGACCTGTCACTGAATGTGACTAAATACCCCCGTCATCGCTTTCACAGAAACGGGCAGTTATTTGTACACAGACGGACACACGGACGGACAGACAGGCCGATTCCAGTATAGACCTACCCTGGTACAGATAACTGTCCCCAAAGGCGATGTTACTTTTTGACTGGTCGCCTCTCCAAATATGAAAAGGATCACCGGGGCCTCCCATTATTGAGACTAAGGCCTATCCCCGAAATTATTCGTTTTGCAGAGGTATAAAAAGACTTTTGAAAACATTGTAGGAAAAAGAGAAAATGCTGGAAACCAGCATTTTCTCTTTTTCTTACAATGTTTTGTAACCTTTCACATACACTTGTTAACAGTTCGTTGAGCCACACTGAAGTCGATGTCAGTAAATGCTTCCAATTTGGACGTTTCAAAAAAATGGTCGTTTTGGTAGAGTTGATAAGTAAGATGCTGAAGTATCTATTCTTGCGAACATTGATCACGAATACATGCAGGCCCGTCGGAAGGAAATTTCATTTGGTCCAGCCAGTATGGCGAGCGACGAAATCGTCAAGCCATGCTTGGGGGGGGGGGGGGGTCTTTAGAAAAGAAGCCTTTAGAAGACATTGTAGGAAAAGGAGAAAATGCTGGTAACCAGCATTTTCTCCTTCCCCCACAATGTTTTCTACCCTTCACAAAACAAATTTCAGATTTTCAGACACTTATATATATTTTTGTCTGCAAATGCTTACAAATTGGACCAGTCTAAAATATTGTCGTTTGGTAATGGAATAAGCCATGCTAGGGGGTCCGGGGGCATGCTCCCCCGGAAAAAAATTTGAAAATAAGACGCTCTCTGGTGCATTCTGGCGCATTTTTTGAGGTTTATATTGCGCATTTTTTTTCTTTTTTTCGAAAATTGGTCTGACCATTTTTTCATTTTCGGCCGAAAATTTGGTCCGGCCATGGCCGGACCGCTTCCGACGGCCTTGACATGTACATAAATTCTAAAAACAAGATTAACGTACCTTTCAGGAACAATATGTCGAAAGCTGACTGTTGGTTAAAGTATATTCCAAAAATACTATTTGAGATCTTTTGAATTTAAAAATTGTTCCTAGAAATGAACTGACACAGATCCAAAATATCTAGTTGTCCAGTTAACTCACTTTGTTCTCCATATCATATTTAATCCTGTTGTCACCTAGTACAACACGAAATGCCGTTCATTGAACAGTGTAGATCGAGATAAGACTGCGTGGAACTGTCAGTCTAATCTTAGCTAATCTATGCCAGATTTTTTTTAGGGAAAAAAAAAAATAGGCTTGCAATAGGCAACCTCAGATCTCAGATTTTTTTTTCTACCAGTTAAAAGTTAACTTCATTTCTATGCCACTCGAAACGTTAGCACACTGAACGAGAACAGTATTTGTTATTAAGTGTACACACGACCTGGAAATTCCTTCAAAAGACACAATACGGCTTATCGTATGCACGTTTGAATAGCACGAGAGCATACAATCCAGGTAGGTCAAACGCTTTTTGTGCGATATATATATAAATTCGTCCTTTTCTCAAGAAGCTCGTTTTTGGCGCCAAATGCAAATAAGGTATCTTTGATGGACATTATAGATCAAGATCAGACTGTACAGGACGTGCAGTCTGATTGTGGAACTACACTTTCCGATATTTAGAGATGTTCTGACGGATAAGTCATTGAGAAATGAGTATAAGAGCCTTACATTCTATTTAAAAACAACAACAACATTTTTTCGCATGAGCAAATGAGCTGACGACAAGGGTGACAACCTACTTCATAGCAGAGGTGTCGGAATACCCGCCATTTTGTGGGCAAAGTGCAGGTTAATTACTTTAAAAAAATATAGATCATCTATGTATCTAGAATTTACTTAGAATACCTACGTCATTTGGTGACGGTAAATATATTTGTCCCATTCGTGAAATCAAAATGCCATGAAACAATGTTCTAGCTCTAAAAACTTCAACACAATTATTCTTAATTATTCTTAAGCGTGTATTTTAAAGAAGGCCCACACAATCGAACCTTGGCTAGGAGGAAACCACGGCAAAGATAGATCTAGGCCTACTTGCCGTTCATTAAAAGGAACACCAACCGGATGTGGTTTCGACGAATGTTTCCTGCAGATAGGCCTACGAAAAATTGTATGTATACCGAAAATCAGTATTTAATTGTTACAGCCTAACCATTTACCAAACAATCCCGAGTGATAGCCCTCAGGAGGGATGCTGTCTTTCCTGCTGTCTTCTACTATATATCCCATCGATTCGGTAACACCGAATTTGTAATCTGCAATTGCTTTGAATTTGGGAAAGTTCAAAGCGTTCTTGTCTTGGTAAAAGTTGAAAAAAAGCTGTGAATCATGTTAATATTGCTTTCTGGAAGGGTTTGGGTTTTAGGTATCTGCAGAAATGTCCGTCCTGGTCTGTCTCGAAGTTCAGTCTAATCTTATTTTCCTTTGTTAAACAATATGCCGAATGCACAATTCTGTATTTTCAATCACTCTTGAGGAAGAAAGCTTTAGAAGCAATGTTGGAAAAGGAGAATTGCTGTTTTTTGTCATTTCAAACACATTGTTAGCTATGGGTTACCCACTAATCTGATACACGTGAAAAATGGTAATAAACATTGTTGTAAACGGGAAAAAAAGCCAGGTATCATCTTTGTGACGCAACCATCTGAAAAACAGATTGCAGCTGCAAACGAGTGAAGATCAAAAGCAAGGGAGACAACCCCTTAAAACATTGAGAGCATGGAATGTTGTCTCCCTTACACTGTACTGGAAAGCTTTTCCATTTTAATCCTTTGCTGGTGTAATGCAGAGAAATGACATCCCCCCCACACACACACACAAAATGACCCGGGTCATTATTCTATGTAGAGAAATGACCCCAGAAATCATTACATAGAGAAATGACCCATGGGTCATTTTGTAATGGGGTCATTTCTCTGCATTACACTAGTCCTAGTATAAAACACTTACCTTGGGGTACCTTTCACTAAACTAAGAACACATGAATGTTACCTATGCAGTTTTTTACGCAAATATTAAATCTGAAAACAAGTTACACTGAACCGCATAACTTTACGATTTGATCAAGTATTTGAATAACTTTATCTGGTTTCATATCTTTAGGTAAAGCAGGAATTGGACCTGTGGATATCCAGTACCAAAAGACTTGGCATAAATCTACACAGTTTAGTGAAAAGTACCCAAGGTGAGGGCATCGCCGATTTGATTGGGTGTAGGACAAAAGACCACTAAGAAAAAAGGCAACTAGGACAAAAGCCCACTAGGACAAAAGCCTACTGGAACAAAAGCCCACTTTTAGTTATACTAGCAATCATTAAAGGAAATTTGCAAGAAAGACATGCATCACACAGTCTATTCCAAAGATCAAACTTCATGTTCTGTGTTGTCTGATCTTGACCAATGCAGTCCGCAATTAATCATTGAGTCACGCTTAACAGCCTAAGAGTTGATATTTGTGTTGATTATATCCTTCTTGCAGTTAGATAAAAGGCTGTGAGAATTGACCTGGCAGGGCATGGCTAACCTTTGACCCACTGGTATAAGCAGTGGGCTTTTGTCCTCTTTGCCAAAATTAACGGTGGACTTTTATCCAGTGGGATTTTGTCCTAGCGTGCTTTTGTCCCAGTGGGCTTTTGTCCAGAGGGATTTTATCCTAGTGGGCTTTTGTCCGTTCCCTGATTTGATTAACCAGCTTGGCCAATTTCTTTTCAAACATTGATGATTGTCAGTGCAACAAGATGCATTCCTCTCTCATGGCTGATCACGGTTTTTACCATGGTATGGGTGGGAAAGCAGACAATGACTAGGAAAGATTATTGCGTGAAATACTTGTTAAAAGAAAACTACAGGAAAGCATTCATAGGTGACAACCTTGTGATAGAAGCCTTTTGAAAACATTGTGGGAAAAGGAGAAAATGCTGGTAACCAGCATTTTCTCCTTTTCCAACAATGTTTTCTTCCCTTCCTAAATCAAATTTTGATTTTTCAGTTACAGTTATTTTGGCGTCTGAAAATGATTTCAATTTGGACAAGTCTAAAATTTTGTTGTTTGGTATAGATTTAACAAAGAGATTCCCTAGTTCGAATCCAAAGCTCCCTAAAATTTCTCTCTCAGGATGGATGATAGTCCACGTAACAGGGCTAAATCCATTTTTTGCAACAGTTTTCATCAAGCGTTATTGGTTTACTCAAACCACCAACAGATTATGTGATAATTTTCTGGATACCTTTCCAACACCTCTTATTTAGTTTGTTGTAAAGAAATGCAAAAAAAAAAAATCCTCGTGTCTTATGTCTGTTTAATGAATGTTCTCATTAATACATTGTTAGATAAATTTATGAAAATGACAAATTGCACAAAAACATATGAAAATAATACAAAAACATAACTATGAACCCTTTACTAAGTAATCCCATCTTTTAGCATGCCTAACAAAGAAAGAAGCCTTAAAACATTTATACAGAAAAAGGCAAAACTGTTGGTGACTTTCATCTCTTTCTAACATTATTCATTACCCCTTAGGAGACAAATCCTATCATTGGAGCCAAATTTGAGATGACATCTTTAATGTTCTGAATTCGGACAAGTCAAGAAATAGAGTTTATTTTATCAGCTTGTGGTAAATATGGGGAAATATTTGCAGAAAAAGGGAAAGGTATGCGAAAATAACGAGTGCCCTAAGGCACAAGCTATCTTCGCGGACCTTTCTCTTTTGAGGAAAATATTTCCCCCATATTAACCACATGCTGATAAAATATACTCTGTATCTTGACTTGTCCAAAAATGGTTGAAATGTTATGAGAACAGGAGAAAATGCTGGCTACCAGCATGTTCTCCTTTTCAAATAATGTTTTCAAAAACCTTTTTCTTTGTGGTTGTTAAAACTTGGTACTGTCTGGTAAAGAGCACAAACTTGTCACAGGTCTGTCAATATACATGTACCATTCCATATAAAAATGTCCAGCACAATACATATGTCTGAGGGCAATGGGTTAAGGAAAAGAATGAGAATTCCAAGCATTTTTTTCAGCCTAGCTCCACGAGACAAATAGAGTATATACTCAGTGCAATATGCTTCTTTCTTTACAAATGCACCCTTACAATCAGAAAGTAAACAAATGCCATTAAAACTTTACAATATGTAGAATCTAGATAGCCGTGTAATCGTAGATTAAAAAAAAAGATATTAGGTATATGGGATATAGAGAAGCAAAGGATTTTCTCTTTGTTTTAAACTGGAAACTGTAGTTGTGATGTCGATGGCTAGCTGCAATAGAACGATTTGTATTTTTTCTCTGTTGTAATCTGTGCAGCCTTGCAACTGTCAGGGGCAACATTTGGCACAAAGGTACAAGAGTGATTATAATTTCATAAAATAAAGATAAAATTGGTTACAAGACTAATGAAAATTAATAAAGATGCATCTTCTATCCAATATGATATCTTTAACCCTTTACTCTATAGATACTCATTTCTATGCATTGCTTGTAGGAGCCTTTGGAAAACATTGTGGCAAAAGGTGAAATTGCTCGTCACGAGCAATTTCACCTTTTGCCACAATGTTTTCTTCACTATCAAAAGGTGTCATATATACACATAAGAAACAGCTTCATCCTTGCTGTTATTTAGGGTCAATTACAGATACCATAGAAATGCCTTATGCGGTAAAGGGTTAACAGATAACTAAATTTTAGATTTGTCTTAATGGTAAGCATTTGCAGGCAACATACATAAAGTGGCTCAAACCACGAAATTCATCTGTGAAAGGGTAGAAAATGTTTTGAAAAGGAGAAAATGCTAGTCAGCCGTTTTTTTTCTTCTTTTTTCCTTACTTTTTCTGACATTTCAAAGACAAGATTTCCTCTGTATGTCCAATTTACCGAACTTGTATGTTACTGAAACATCTGTAATCAGTATTAAAGCATAACCACACATTTCCTTGCCTTAACAATCCAGAAGAAGGTTTTGAAAACAATGTGTGAAAAGGAGAAAGTGATTTTCCATAATGGCTCCTACACTTCCAATCCTTTCCGACACAAATTTCTAAATTTCGATTATGTTTCATTTGTCATCTGCATATGCTTACAATTTGAAGAAGTCTCGATTTAAAGATTCAAACTCTGTCAGATCACCTTGAATGTATAAGACAGGTAATTTAGTCTTTACAAAACAACAAACTTTTAGATTCGCATAACTTTAGGCATTTGCCAAAAACAAATTAGTGTTGTGAAATGGTCAGATCTGGCTGTGATAGGATGGAATACATTGTGGGAAAAGGAGAAACTACTGGTAACCAGAAAATGCTTATCAGTCATCATTTACTGTTACAATAAGTTATCTGCCCGGATGCTCTCAATCAGTAAGTGCAAAAAAATCAAGGCTGTTTGGGTAAGAATATCTCACAAAATATCAGGCAGTACAGATCAAAGATCAGACTGCACAGAAAATGCACTCTAATCCTGGCTAACTCTGTCTGCAACATTAAGATTACTTGTGCTTGGACCTCTGAAGGTTAACTTGAAAATATTTCCGGCAAAAATTAATTCATAAGTGAATAATAATAGATTAAAGAGCAAGGATACAAATAATCCACCAAATAGACCTTTCGTGATCAGATCATTTCTAGACATGAAATATTTGTTCCATCCTGTCCCTGCTTTGGTCATCAAGAGAAACTGAAATATAGAAGAAAATAAGAGTGCTAGGAGGGCCTTTTATTGCTCTACTGACAAATAAAGCCTTTACCACACAATACCAAGTTCTAATGGCCTTGAGGAAGACAAGTTTTGAAAAAATTTTGTGGAAAAGGAGTAAATGCTGGTAACCAGCATTTTCTCCTTTTTCCACAATGTTTTCTACACTCCCATCTGTGCCACAGTCAATTTGTCTCCTGCAATTGCTTTCAACATGGACAAGTCTTTAACTCTTAACCACACAAGAAAATTTTAGACTGGTCCAAACTGAAAACATTTGCAGACGACAAAATAAAGGTGACTGAAAATTTAAAATTTGCTCTGGGAAAGGTAGAAAACACTGTGGGAAAAGGAGAAAATGCTGGTTACCAGCATTTTATCCTTTTCCCACAGTGTTTTCAAAAGGCCTCTTTCTCAGGGGCGTCAAAAGTAGGGATTGTGTGGTAATGGGTTAACTCTTTACCACACAATCCCAATTTTTAACGACCCCTGCGGAAGAGGCCTTTTGAAAACATTAACCCTTTACTCCATAGATACTCATTTTGACGCATCAACAACTGACAGCTTTTGAAAGCATTGTTGGAAAAGGAGAAATTGCTCGTAATGAGCAATTTCTTCTTTTCCCACAATGCTTTCTACTCAATCAGATATTTGTATCCTCATTTGTCCATATTTTTGACATCATATCTTTATTTGCTGCTGAAATGGAGGAGCCTCGAATTGGCATATCAGGTAAAGGGTTAAGGGAAAAGGAGAAAATGCTGGTAACCAGCATTTTCTCCTTTTCCCTTAATGTTTTCTTACCTATCAAAGACAACTACCGTTACCGGAGATACGTTTGAATTGTCATCTGCAAATGCTTTCAATTTGGACAAGTTTTCATTTTCATCGTGTGGTAAAGAGTTAAAGACTTTAGCACATAACCCATAATGCACATGTAAATCAAATCAGTCTGTTGAAAGCCTTGAACATGTGGAAAAAAATGAGTAGAGTAACATTATAAAGGTAATTTCTAAAGATAATTATCTTCAAGAAATTTGAAAAGGGTCTTGCTGTAACCCATGGATCATAAATATGCAAAATACCAATGACAACTGGGAAAAACTTTTGGTCCCTTTTAACCTTGGTCCATACAGGTATTTTCTATATTGTTAGGTTGTCGCAGTGATGGAACACCACTCTGTAAATACAAATCCTGAATGTTTAAACTGTATGTGTGACCAAAATCACAAAGACCTTCAATTCTACCTGACAACACAACTCCATACATGTATCTCTGACTCTTTATCAGTCCTAAAGCTCACATGTGTAGCTTCCAACTATCATGTTGCACATATACTATTTCACAAAGTTATTTCCTTATTTACAAACCTACTTCTTCTGTTCACTAATTAACAGTTGTTTGGTGCTGTATGCTAAATAAATAGTACATGTATATAAAATTGTTTAACCACTACCAAAAAGAATCCCTGGTTTTAATATACATAGACAGTTTTTGAAAACATGATGGGAAAAGAGAGAAAGAGAGAAAATGCTGATTACCAGCATTTCCTCCTCTGTTCATGATGTCTTCAAGTACTTCACAGACAAATTTCATATTTTAAGACCAATCAATTTTGTCCTGAGTAAATACTTTATGGACCAGTCTAAACTTCAATTTTTAATGAAAGAAAATTGAAAGGTTAAGAGCTAAGTAAAAGAGTTGAAATCTCAATACATGTATTCATTTTTAATTCTGTGATTAGTATTAATTTGCCCTAGGCAACAAAGAAACAGATTTTTACTCACTGAAAGTACAAATGCCATTACGAAATAGAAAGCAAATCCATAGAGCCCTGTAAGACCCAAAATGCCGGCAGCAGCCCCAGAGAGTGACGACATCGATGTGCGGCAGTAGTCCAATATACCATTGTTCTGCCGTACAGATAATTCATTGTAGGCTGTGGTCTCTGTATCAAAGACAAGAAAGGGCATATTTACGGATGTTTCGGTAACTGACGAGTTCGGTAACATAGACTTATAGAGTAAATCGATTGGATGTTTCGGGAACAAAGCAATTATATGGTGTTAATGTATTGTGACGTTCTTTACACCCAACGTATGGCTTTATTTTATTCAAACCTTCTTTATTTAAAACCTTAATTTGTATTTTCCACTATGTATCATAAATAACTTTTTTGTAGACCTCATTCCATGCTGTATATATTGACCATGTGGATTGCCCATCTTTCAAGTGAAAGAGGGTGGAAAGTGAAAAAATAAGTTTTGAACCTATCTATCAAGGGATAAATGGGTGGCAAGTGCAAAAGAAAAGGTTTGAACATAACAAAGCCATACATTAGGTGTTAAGAACATCACAGAACGTAAACACAATATAAATGCTTTGTTACCGAAACATCCAATTGATTTACTCTATAAGTCTATGTTACCGAACTCGTCTGTTACCGAAACATCTGTCACCCGTTTTTACTACACAATCTCAGTGTTGAACGGTCCTGAAGGTGAAGGCTTTTGAAATGCTGTTGTTGTCTGTAAACAGATAAGGTCACAAATCTATACATAAATACAATTGTAAATATAGAGCCATGAAAGGAGAAAATGCCAATTCATTCACTCTTTACCACAAAATCTGAACTTTTAACAACCCCAACAAAAAAAGCTATTGAATGCATTGTGGGAAAAGGACAGTGTTGGAAACCAGCATTTTCTCCCTTTCCCCACAATGTTTTCGAAAAAATTTCAATTTAAGCATCACAATTACTTCGTTGTCTGCATATGTTTTCAAATTAGATTAATCCAAAATTTTGTCATTTGGTAAAGAGTTAAATGTGATTTCATCCTTAGAGACATTGGTTACATTTATACAACATGGTCTGTGTATGATTAACAGTGTTATCTGCAGCAGGATACAAGCAAGCAAGAGCAAACAGAAAATAGCAGAGACTTAGTATACCACATGGAAATACCGAATTACACCTGATTAACCGAATTATACCGAATTACACCGAATTACACAAAGTAATACCGAATTATACGTTCAAAACACTTATTTATTTAGTAAATATGAATTAAACTTATTAAAATTATATTATTAAGCATTTTCTGGCCCTTAGCTGTTTAATTTGGTAATTCACATTACCGAATTACACTATATACTTTGATTGGTATCACACTATGTTTCACCGGATTTACCAAATTATACCAAATTACAAATAGTGATACCGAATTATACATTCAAAACACTTATTTATTAAGTAATATATGAATTAAACTTATAAAAATTATATTATTAGGCTTTTTTCTGGCCCTTAACTGTTTAATTCGGTAATTCACATTACCGAATTACACTATATACTATGATTGGTATCACGCTATGTCACACCGCATTTACCGAATTATACCGAAGTAAACCGAATTACCGAATTACACCGAATTATACCGAATTACACCTCTAACTACCGAATTAAACATTCAAAACACTTATTTTTTATGTAATTTAAGGGTTTTAAGGGGTATAATCTTTATTTCATGCATTAAGTGTTGTGCTGGTTAAAAAACGGATTGGAAAAATAGTGTTATTTTATGTCTTTCTTTAACATAGCGTGATACCAATCATAGTATATAATGTAATTCAGTAATGCCAGAAAAAGCTTAATAATATAATTTTAATAAGTTTAATTCATGTATTACTTAATAAATAACTGTTTTGAATGTATAATTCGGTATCACTATGTGTAATTCGGTGAAAGTTGGTATAATTCGGTAAATCAGGTGTAATATAGTGTGATACCAATCATAGTATATAGTGTAATTTGGTAATCTGAATTACCGAATTAAACAGCTAAGGGCCAGAAAAAGCCTAAAAATATAATTTTTATAACTTTAATTCATATATTACTTAAAAAATAAGTGTTTTGAATGTATAATTTGGTATCACTATTTGTAATTCGGTGTAATTCGGTATAATTCGGTAAATCAGTTGTAACATAGTGTGATACCAATCATAGTATATAGTGTAATTCGGTAATCTGAATTACCGAATTAAACAGTTAAGGGCCAGAAAAAGCCTAATAATATAATTTTTATAACTTTAATTCATATATTATTTAAAAAAATAAGTGTTTTGAATGTATAATTCGGTATCACTATGTGTAATTCGGTGTAATTCGGTATAATTTGGTAAATCAGGTGTAATATGGTGTGATACCAGTCATAGTTTATAGTGTAATTCGGTAATGTGAATTACCGAATTAAACAGTTAAGGGCCAGAAAATGCCTAATAATATAACTTTTATAAGTTTAATTCGTATATTACTTAATAAATAAGTGTTTTGAATGTATAATGCGGTATCACTATGTGTAATTCGGTGTAATTCGGTAAATCCCGTGAAACATAGTGTGATACCAATCATAGTATATAGTGTAATTCGGTAATGTGAATTACCGAATTAAACAGTTAAGGGCCAGAAAAAAGCCTTATAATATAATTTTTATAAGTTTAATTAATATATTACTTAATAAATAAGTGTTTTGAATGTATCATTCGGTATCACTATGTGTAATTCGGTGTAATTCGGTGTAATTCGGTATAATTCGGTAAATCCGGTGAAACATAGTGTGATACCAATCATAGTATACAGTGTAATTCGGTAATGTGAATTACCGAATTAAACAGTTAAGGGTCAGAAAAAAGCCTAATAATATAATTTTTATAACTTTAATTTATATATTACTTAATAAATAAGTGTTTTGAATGTATAATTCGGTATCACTGTGTGTAATTCGGTGTAATTCGGTATAATTCGATAAATCAGATGTAATTCGGTATTTCCATGCACCCCTACCTGATGTCCTGTAACGTTCTGGTGAAGCCACAAAACTTATGCCAAAAATGGTCATTTACAATAGCAGAGAAGCATAATGAATCCAAAACCTTGCCCAATTTCATAAAATTGTGCTTTTTCCATTTTCTGTAAACTGAGAGAGCGAGAGAGAGGTGGTGATGGAGAGAATTATATAAATTCGACTGCTTGGGATGAAAAAACCTGTGTACGAAATTAACAATTTTTCACATAAGAATACTATTGTACAAATATCCAGCTCGTTTTTAACTTGTCCAAAGAGTTAAAATGGGTATTTTTATGCAAGAAAAATTGTCACATTTAAGAGTGAAGACAACACATGAGATTAGCTTAATGAGACTTATTTTACCACGTTTGGTGCGCTGTTTAGTTTTGACGGCAATCGTAGTCGCCATTTTGGAGCTAAGGGAGATCACTCTGCGTTGTTACAATGCCAACGAAACAGAAGAGCTCATGAGGTAATATATATTGTCTGAAAAGTTTGTTAAACATTTGTCTAAGCAGGTATCATCTCTTCAATACTTAAACATAAAGTAAAAGAACTGTTTTTGCGGATTACACAGGCTTTGTAATCGATAAATTCCGTGTCTAATGTTTCGCACCTGCGTAGTTTCGCTACTTGGAAGTTTCGCTCCGTAAAGTTTCGCCACATGGATTCATTGATAAAATGTGAATGTAGCATTCAAACAGCGATCAAAAAGTTACCAAAAAGTTATCCAAGCCACATTATTAGCAATCACCAGGATTTATTGATTAAAGTTGTAAGACTTTGTTTCAATATGACTTTGCTAGACAACAAAACTGTAGGCTTGTTAAAATAATGCTTTCCCAGACTACAAATTAACCCTTTGGCTGCTTATCGCATCTCACAGATGTTTTGAGGATAGCGTATATCAAGGTCAGTCTGCACAGAATGTGCAGTCTGATCAGATCTTTCTCCAATACAATAAATAACAATTTTTGGGGTTTTACTATCATATTGAAAATTTCATTTTTACCGTATATGCTCGACTATAAGACGCCTTCGCTTATAAGACGCTCCCCCAACTTTGTGATTCAAAATCAGAGATTTTGTTGATGACCTCCTATAAGACGCATGTAGACTTCACACGAACCATAACAGTCCTAAAATTGTAATTATTCAGCTGGATATACACCAAGCAAATATATCGTCGGGTGTCAAAGTTGCATCACTCCAAAAATGAATAGCCTGTATCTTAGCCGATCATGCATTGATTCAACTCTTAATTTCTTTTTAAATTTAAAATGGGAAAAAGAAAAGGGTGAAAAAAGTGTAAGGCACAGACCAAACCACTCACATTTTTTGTTAAAATAATCCTTTCGGGGAAATTTAGCCTTCGACGGTTTGCTCTAACTGTTAATTATCAATGGGTGCACAGACTATTTATCTCGCCGACAGGAGGAGTTAAATCAAAGAACTAAAGTATTCAAGTGTATTACGCTTGAAGTAGGCTGTAATTTAAATCTCTACCGAAAGAAAGGAATTTGGACCGGTCCAAATTCAAAGGATTTGAATATTATAAAAGTACCAGACTCAAAAACAGGATTTTGCTTCATCAGCATTTCCAATTTTCCAACACATTGTGTTGTATAGTCTTTTTCTTCCAGGTTGTGAGTACCACGAATTATATGGTAAGCGATTAAATATCTTTATGGCCAGGATACTTTCTAGCCATAATTGATGAGTTATCACAAAAGAGCTGTAATGCTTGCTAATTCAAACCTAAATTATATAATCGGCAAAACCTTAACGGTAACTTTAGGCTATGTTTAACTCTTCACCAAACAATCTGAAGTTTTCAGGGCTGTGAGAAAAAAGCCTCCTGCTATCATTGTGGAAAAAAGAGAAATGATGGTCACCAGCATTTCCCCTTTTCCTACAATGTTTTCTACCCGCCAAGAGTAAGTTTTAATCTTTGAACCGCATTAACTTTTCCTTTTTTTGTCTGCAAATCCTTCAGTTTGGACCAGTCCAAGATTATGTCGTTCGGTAAAGAGTTAACCAAAGTGATGTAAACTGCACTAATTTATCGATCGATGGCCTGGGTAGTGTAACCTATAAAATTTTGACATCTGGCTGTAAACTTCTAAAAATAGGCGTGTACTGCCTTGTAAACCACAGAGTCTGACTGTAGTCACAACCCTTTACCACCTTACCTCCACGATCAACTAATAAATGCTTCAGAATAATCTTTATTTAGATCTGAATTGCACCGTGGAAATTTTTTACCTCAGTTAGGTTACTTATTACATCATTCTGATTTTTCACAATGCCAAAACTTATCAATTAGAACGCATTTGATTTTGAAAAAAGTAATGATTCATCTTTGAATTTTACAATCGTCGAAAGGGTCAATCAGTAGATCGTACTTTTATCTGTACTACACTGAACTAGTGGGCCATAAATGAACTGGCTGAAACTGACACAGTAAGAGGAATAACTGCTCAGTCGAGTAATTTTTAATCTAAACTAACTAGTATTACGTGATAACTGTGTTTTAAACTTAAAT
The DNA here is from genome assembly GCA_943736015.1 of Tridacna crocea. Taxonomy (NCBI): domain Eukaryota; kingdom Metazoa; phylum Mollusca; class Bivalvia; order Cardiida; family Cardiidae; genus Tridacna; species Tridacna crocea. The sequence goes on along the minus strand of OX031063.1, from coordinate 11,965,498 downwards.
TGCTTCACACAATGGGTGATAAAAACAACTATTACTCACTTATAGCTTTAGATCAGCGTAACTCGTTTGTGAGATGTTTTTTTCCTTCGCGCTGATCAGCAGGTAAGTACGTTCTTCAGATGAAATTTTGCAAAGTCCTTTGATTATGCGCTTATAAGACGCTCCCCCAACTTCAAGCTCAAAATTCCAGGGAGAAAAATGCGTCTTATAGTCGAGCATATACGGTAGTTATTTAGCAGGGTAAAGGTTAATTATGGATCAAATAATTGTATCCGTTTTCAAACTGTAAATAAGATCGAGGAAAAGGGAATGAAATGCAGCTATCCCGTTTGCCATCAGTGTTTTCTAAAACCTTACATGGAATTAGTACTGATTATTATACTCAAAGGCGATTTTTGTTTTTCGGCAGGTCGCCTAAGGGTTCAAAGATAAAATTAACTCTTTACCAAACGACAAAATTATAGACTGGTCAGAATTGAAAGCATTTGCATAAGACAAATTAAAGAGGCTCAAATGGCAGAATTTGTTCTTGATAGAGTAGAAAAAATTGTTGAAAAAGGAGAAAATGCTGGTTACCAGCATTTTCTCCTTTTCCCACAATGTTTTCTACAGGTTTCTTTCTCAGGGTTGTTAAAAGGCGGGGTTGTGTGGTAAAGAGTTAAAAAAAAAATTGTCAAAATCTTGCCCATACAAAATAAGTTACTGTGTACTAGAGCAAGATCACTTCCCTCTGTTATAATGCTATGTTTGCTTTTGAAACTGGTTGTTATCATGATTGTAGGTTTATTTTCAAATGAGCCAGAAAAGAGAAGATATGCGAAGACGTAAGAAAAAGTTGGTTTTACAAGTAATAGCAGCTGGATTTATATGCTTATTGCTATTGAGATTTGATTTCTGGACTGTGTTTGCATTCCGGTCTAATGACGGAGGGATCCACAGCAATCGCCATGATGATCCAGGATCAAAGATCAAACAGAGGACCAACAATCTATTGCGAGAGACGATGGGAGAAAAGGTGGTGAAGAATCTGACACCAGTTATTGATTGTGACATCCCATTCTTCAAAGTTAGTACTATTTTTTAGCTCCACTTGCCAGAGGCCAGCAGGCTTATGCCATGACCCGGTGTTCGTTGTGTTTCTGTCTGTTCGTCTGTCTGTAACTGCATTAAATTTTATTTCAAACATCTTCTCTAAAACTATCCATCCAAATTTAATGAAACTTCACAGAAATTAACCTGCCATGGTCCTCTTCAGAATTTTTTTTTAAAGAATTTGATTCCTTCAAAAACTCTGGTATGCCATGACGACAACAACAACAAAGAAAAATAAAAATCTTCTTCTCCGAAACATTAAGGCTACTGAGGCTACCGAGTTTAGCATGTAGTTTTGTCTAATGAACCTTCAACAAGTTTCTTCATGTTATAGACCTGGGCTCAAAATTGGCTTCATCCCAGGTATCACAAGCTTAACATGGGCTTCCATATTATAATCACTTAAATTGGAAAAAAAAAATTAATCAAAGGAAGTAACTCCTGTTTTAAAAGATAAAGTTTGTTATTTATCTCCCTTGATTATCAAACCGCAGTAATACATGAATTTGTGCTAGATATTTAAGTTTTTAATAGAAAATGTTCTATTTTCAGGGAGAGTGATTTATTTTGATTTATTTTGATGCTAATAATTATGCTCACATAAGTGGAATATTAATCTCTATGTAAGGTTTCTATTATGCAGCATTGTTTTTCTAAGAACTTTACCTTTCATGCCAGTGAATAAACCTGTTTGTATTGCCTGACAGTGTTCATTGTTTTTGAAAGCCCTCTTTTTCATGGTCATGAACACTTCAATTCATGTGGTGAAGGGTTAAAAAGCCAGTGGAGCAATATAGGGCCATGATGGCCATCTGGGTTTTTTGATGTAGGACAAGAGCCTCGAAGAACAACGGCCTCATTGTTAAATAGTGTGATAAGAAGTTTAACACTTAACTCTTTACCAAATGACAAAATTTTGGACCTGTCCAAATTGAAAGCATTTGCAGATGACAAAATAAATAAGTATCAAAATTTGAATTTTGATTCGGAAAGGGTAGAAAACCATTGTGGGAAAAGGAGAAAATGCTGGTTACCAGCATTTTCTCCTTTTCCTACAATGTTTTCAAAGGCTTTCTTTCTAGGGGTCGTTAAAAGTCGGGTGTGTGTGGTAAAGAGTTAACAATACAACAGAAATACAGACGATTGAAAGTATTTGCAGATGACATTTGAAATGTAGGTCAAATGATGAAATTTGTCTTTGATAGGGTTGAACCATTTTTTCCAGCATTTTATACTTTACCTCAGTGTGTTCAAAGGGATTCATTCTCAGGGTTGTTAAAAGTCGGCACTGAGTGGTAGAGGGTTAAAGGACTGAATCATTGCATGAAAAGGAGAAAATGCTGGTAATCAGCATTTCTCCTTTTCCCATAAAGTTTCCTACCATTCCCAAAACAAATATCAGTTTTTGAGCAACACTTATTTTTGTCATCTGTAAATACTTTCAAGTTGGCACAGTCTCTGATTTTGTTGTGCGGTGAGTTGTGACGAATTAAACTTGGGATTGTCTTGTTAACCCTTTCCCAAATGACAAATTTTAGACTGTCCCAAACTCAAGTTGTTTGCAGATGACAATTTTGAATTTGATGAGAATGGCAGAAAGTTTCCGATTGGCTAGAAAACACTGTATGAAAAGGAGAAATTGCTCGTTATGAGCAATTTCTCCTTTTCCCACAGTGTTTTCTGAAGACTTGTACTGTAGATACATAAAAACCAGTGCTTGTTTGAGAAAGAGTTAAGGTTAATAGAATTAATTGTTAGATTAATTTAGTGAGTGATTTAAATTAATAGCTTTGATAAGTTACTTTTTAGCTCACCTGAGCACGAAGTGCTCATGGTGAGCTTTTGTGATTGCCCAATGTCTGTCGTGCATCATCCGTCGTGCGTCGTCCACAATTTCTTTAAACATCTTTTCCTCCTAAACCACTGGCCCAATCTTGATGAAACTTGGCAGGGATGTTTCTTGGGTGAAGCTCTACCAAAGTTGTTCAAGAGATTGAATTCCTTGAATTCCAGCCAAAACTCTGGTTGCCATGGCAACCAAAAGGAAAAAAACAGCAAAATCTTTGAAAATCTTCTCCTCTGAAACAGGAAAGGCGCAGAGCTTTGATATTTGGTATGTAGCATCTCCTAGTGGACTTCTACCAAGATTATTCATATGATACCCCCGGGGGTCAAAACTGGCCCCGCCCCGGGGGTCACAAGTTTGAAACCTAGGAACAAAGAAGGAAAACTTTAAAAATCTTCTTCTCTGAAACTAGAAGGTGCAGAGCTTTGATATTTGGTATGTAGCATCTCCTAGTGGACCTCTACCAAGATTGTTCATATGATGCCACTGGGGTCAAAACTGGCCTCGTCCCGGGGGTCACAAGTTTGAAACATAGGAACAAAGAAGGAAAACTTCAAAAATCTTCTTCTCTGAAACTGGAAGGTGCAGAGCTTTGATATTTGGTTTGTAGCATCTCCAAGTGGACCTTTACCAAGACTGTTCATATGATGCCCCTGGGGTCAAAACTGGCCCCACCCCGGGGGTCACAAGTTTGAAACATAGGAACAGAGGGAAAACTTCAAAAATCTTCTTCTCTTAAACTAGAAGGTGCAGAGCTTTGATATTTGGTTTGTAGCATCTCCAAGTGGACCTTTACCAAGATTGTTCATATGATGTCCCAGGGATCAAAACTGGCCCCACCCCGGGGTCACAAGTTTGAAACATAGGAACAAAGAAAGAAAACTTCAAAAATCTTCTTCTCTTAAACTAGAAGGTGCAGAGCTTTGATATGTAGTATGTAGCATCTCCTAGTGGACTTCTACCAAGATTGTTCATATGATGCCCCAGGGGTCAAAACTAGCCCCGCCCCAGGGGTCACAAGTTTGAAACATAGGAACAAAGAAGGAAAACTTTAAAAAACTTCTTCTCTAAAAGTAGAAGATGCATTTTGCGCAGTTACATACCCTGTCAGAATTATTTGACCTTGAACTTTGATATTTGGTATTTATCTTCATTGTAGACCTTTACTGCTTAGTACTCAGGTGAGCGATATAGGACCATCATGGTCCTCTTGTTTTAATTAAGGTTGTTGAGCAAAACTATTGAGAAGGGAGTGTTTTATTTGCAAATGAGCCAGCCATGTTCAGTAAGAAAGGGGCTTAATGCATCTATGAAAAGTGTCGACTCAGTTCAGCCTGAGCAGGCTGACCTTGGCTGACACTTTTCGTTATGGGTCAATTTTCTGTATGTCCAAGGAACACTCTACCTAATGATTCCCTTGGATGTTTGACAAGATGAATCTAATGGATCCATAATTATTTGATAGCTTGCTTGGTACAATACATCAGGGAGATGCATAAAGACCCCTTTTGCCAGAGCATGGCTCAACTGTGTTACACTGAAAATGAGCATTTCAACTGTTTCAGCATATTCCAAACAAAGCGAGTTCCTTAGAAATATCTACCTGTCACAGGAAGAAACCTAGTCAGAGCTCTTGTATGTTGGCCAGGGACCTCTTTGGGGATCCTTCACAGAAGCAGCTGGGGGATGCATGCGCTTATCAGAAAAGACAGGAATTTTGTAAATTGCATCAGGTAAAGTATATGTTATGCATATACCGGTACTGTATATATGCAGATATATATGGATGAAAAAATTTTTCGAATTACTGATTGCAGACATTTCGTTTACAGAAATGTTTGAGAATTCAAAACATGCTGCAAAAAATTCCAAGTATATAGTAACAACTAACGAGTATCTCTAAATGTAATGGAGATTGCTAATCCAATATTAGTTGTACAGTCAGATGGCCTTTGGCTTGGGGGCTACAGGATTCACCATAGCCATTAACAAGTTTCCAAGTCCCCTGCCACCTGACCATATAAGAAATTTATTATACTGCAAAGTTTCACTATTCCAATGTTTATGAAACAAATTTTACCTGATTTTTTTGTTAAAAAATTGAGTACCGGGTACGCTGACGAAGTAGAATTTCCCTCCTGAGTGCCCCAACTCAATGAAAGCTGATGTTACAGTGAACTGACGTCACTGAAACCTTGCTTATACATGCTAAAATGTGCAGCTTGGCACATAATCTTGATGTTAATATTGATCAACATCACCATTTTGGATGTTGTGTTGATAGTATAGTCATGTATGCGGGGCACCCGAAAGGGAAACTGCTTTACGTTGGTTTTGCCATAGTGCATGATATACCGGAATATGTTTGGGGCATACTATCCAATCAGATCACGAGAAATTTCTTTGCCGTATAATAAAATAGTTTATCAGACAAGAAAAATTTAGACTTGTCTGAATAGCAAGAGGACTAATTATGGTTTAAATGTTAGGATTTGTTTTTTTATGTGCAGGAAGTATTGTGGGAAAAGAAGAAAATGCTGGTTAACAGCATTTTTTCCTTTTTTGCTCACTATTTTCAAGAGTTATTTTCTTTAAAGTCGTCAACAATGGGGATTGTATAGAGTTAAAATGATGGAGGGGCTGGATGTAGATTGCTCAGTTAGTGGACCCTTGGCATGATGAGAGAGGAGTCCAGGCTTTGATTCCAAGTTTGGCCATTATATGTTGAACTCAAAGAAAAAGTTGATTTATTGCCCTAGCCCTATCATCATTTGCATCATTGTAGCGCAGAAACTTTTTACATTTTACTGTATTTCTGCTGTTATTTAAGATACTTACTTAGACTAATTGTTAACTATCAAAAGGGGAACCCATACACGAGCACATAATCATCAAAGTTTTTTTCATGCAGTTACACCCCTTTTTAACCCTTTACCCCATAAGGCATTTCTATGGTATCTCTAATTGGCCCTAAATAACAGCAAGGATGAAGCCTTTTCTTATGTGCATTAACACCTTTTGATAGCATAGAAAACATTGTGACAAAAGGTGAAATTGCTCGTCACGAGCAATTTCACCTTTTGCCCACAATGTTTTCCAAAGGCTCCTACAAGCAATGTGTAGAAATGAGTATCTATTGAGTAAAGGCTTAAATGCAGAATTTTCACTGAAAATCAAATTTAAACATTTACACCAGGATACTGTGCTCTTGTTCTTCTTTAGAGACATACAACACTTTGTGCACATTACATGGAACAGTACACCAAAAAAAATCTTGTGGCTCATGAACCCTTCACATATTTATCTTCAAATATGCGTACTGTTTAACCCCTGTGCCGCAAATTCCAGAGTTTGAACAAACCTAATAAACTGGCCTTTAGAAAACAATATGAGAAAAGGAGAAAATGCTGGTCACCCGCATTTTTTCCTATTCCAACCCAGTCAAAAAAAATTGCATCATTTTAGTCACATTGAAATTGTGCTCTGCAAATGCTTTCAATTTGGACATCTATAAAATATTTCCAAGTGAGAAAGAGTTAACTATTTATCAAACAACAAAATTATACACCGGTCGAAATTGAAAGAATTTTCAGACGACAAAATAAATGTGAATGAAAAATTGAAAATTTGGTTTTGGAAGGGTAAAAAGACATTGTGGGAAAAGGAGAAAATGCTGGTTACCAGCATTTTCTCCTTTTCCCACAATGTTTTCAAAAGGCTTCTTTCTCAGGGTCGTAAAAAGTCGGGATTGTTTGGTAAAGGGTTAAGCCAACTTTTTTGATAGATATCCCTTTACTTGTATTTTACAGACAAACTCCCAAGCCTACGAGGTGACTTGTGATATAACAAAGTGTGATGAAAGTATTTACCTAGGAACCATAAACATTCTAACAGCAGAAGAAATTTGGTCCAAGTTTACCAACCACAAAGCCCTGGAGGAGTCTATCATGAATATCCTTAACTCTGAACATGTTGGTTACTGCCCTATTAGATGTGGTGGGGATGACCGGCTGGGTGACCCTAAACATGTGCCCCACGTGGACGAGATTGACCCAGCCGAAGCTGTGTCACAAATTCTTATCTTACCACCATATATAAAATCATATTCAAACATGGAGACAGATAAATTATTTAATTTCAATTTTGTGTTTGTAGATTCAGTGTCACGATCTCATTTTTTCCGATCATTGCCCAGATCTGTTCAAGTGCTCGATGATATTGCTAAAAAGCAAAAATCTCATTCAGACAATCCTGTTATCCTTGACTTTGATCTGGTTCAGGCTGTAAGATCAAGGACATATGAATCTCTTCAAACATTATTCTCGGGTGTGATCAATCCATTTGAAAAACCCTTTGGTGTGCAGGCAATGCCAAAGTCAAGACTCCGAGTCAAAGATCTCATAGCCCCACTCAAGGAGATTGGATATATGACACAGTGGATAGAAGATTTGTGCCCGTTATGGGAGTGGGGAATAGCAAAGGATTTTCTTGTGTATAACAAAACATTGAGTGTTGCTGAAATGTGGAAAAAGCTGAAGGAGACCCTGGGAGAGGTGAATATAGACATGATTGGTCCAACCTTGTCAAGCTGTCGAATGCTACATGTAAATGCGCACGCAGATCCATTTCATGGTCCAGACAGAATTTGTTACAATGGAAGACACCAGCATGAATATCTGCTTGATTACTTGTACATATTTCACCAGGAGATAAAGAAAGTGAAAAAGCCTTTTTTCAGTTTTTACGAGACAAATATTGCTCATGAATCCAGTGGTTTGAGAGTGCAGTACTTTGATCAAGCATTCTCAAAGTACTTAGAGTATGCTGCAACATTAAACAATACCCTCACAGTCTTATTTTCAGATCATGGCAATGCTTATGGAGACTTTGTCAGTGAATCTCTTGAAGGCAGAACAGAAATGTACAACCCTTTTATATTTCTGATTGTACCAAATAAAGTGCAAGAACTGATTGGAAACCAGTCTCTTAACACAATTACAGAGAACCAGAATAGATTGATAAGTTTACTAGATCTGCATTATACAATCAAACATTTAATTGAGCAACTTTACATCAAGTCCAACTTGTTGCATTTGAACATGGCTGATAATGTTGTGAGTAAAGTTACAGAGTTCAATAAACAGTTTAATGTGACCGAGAAAGGTCTATTTTCCCCAATTTCTAAATCTCGAACTTGCAGTCACATTCCACGCATCATGCCCAATTTGTGTATATGTGAAGGTTATGATTCAGGTTCAAATAATTATGACTACAATTTTATATTGGCCATGTTTGTGGTGGGACTGCTCAACAATCAGATACAAATAGAGAGAAGAAAGCATCAGATGAACGTTGGAGAAAAAGTAATGGGTGGCTTTGATAGATGTCAAAGGCTAGTTACGGATAAAGTTATGAACATTCAAAGAAGTAAAAACGTAAGTACAATACAATTACTTATTCTTTTTGCCAGACTACAGAATTTAGACTTGTCCGTGTTGGAAGCAGAGAACCTGGACAGGTCTAAATCCAAGTAAATCCAAAGAATTTGCAGATGGAAAATTAAATGTGGCTTAGGTTGTACAATTTGTCTTCAAAAAGTAAGAAAATATTGTTTGAAAAGGAGAAAACACTGGTTTCTTTACTCTTTACGAGACAACAAAATTTTATACTTGACCAAACTGGAAGCATTTGCAGACGACAAATGTAGCTCAAGTGATGATTTCTGTCTTTAACTCATTACCAGACAACAATATTTTAGACCGGTCCGAATTGAAAGCATTTGCAGAGGACAAAATAAAAGTGACTGAAAATTTGAAATTTTTTGTGTAGGGCAGAAAACATTGTGGGAAAAGGATAAAATGCTGGTTACCAGCATTTTCTTCTTTTCCCAAAATGTTTTCTAAAGGCTTCTTTCTCAGCGTCGTCAAAAGTAGGGATTGAGTGGTAATGGGTTAATAGGGTAGAAAAGTCTGTCAGAAAAAGGAGAAAATACCAGTATTTTCTCCTTTTCTCATCATGTTTTCAAAAGGCTTTTTCCTCAGGGTCATTAAAAGTTGGGATTGTGTGGTAAAGGGTAAAATCTTTCTTTCTCAAGGTGGGTGAATTTTGTGGCAGGATTAAAGTGTTGCTCACAACAATTTTTGTAATTTAGCTTTGAAAGGGTGGAAAAACATTGTGAGAAAATGAAAAGAGAGCTGCTCTCCATAAGAACTTTGAAATACCATATATGGGTACATGAATACATGTACATAGATGCCGGTTTTAAAATTTGAGAATTACCGATTAACCCATTACCACATAATCCCTACTTTTGACACCCATGAGAAATAAGCCTTTTGAAAACACTGTAGGAAAAGGAGAAAATGCTGGTAACCAGCATTTTCTCCATTTCCCACAGTGTTTTTTACCCTTCCCAGAACAAATTTCAAATTTTCAGTCACCTTTATTTTGTTGTCTGCAAATGCTTTCAATTTGAACCAGTCTAAAATTTTGTCGTTTGGTAAAGAGTTAAGGACTTTTTGCATACAAAAATATTTTTGAGTTCAAGACACTCATTATTTGTTCAAATACTTATAGTAAAATACTCATAAAGGAAAGTTTGCCGTTTTTCTGTAATTCCCAAAATTGCAAAAATTTCCATGCCAAAAAGATTTTCACTTACCGGTAAGACAGCTTAGAGTTCAAGGAAGTATATTTGTAACTTCTATATCTGTTTATCATACAATAAAATTTAAGACTTGGACAAACCTGAAATCATTTGTGGACAATAAATGGACAATATATGTCTCTGAAAGTGTAGAAAAAACCTTGTGGGGAATGGAGAATATGCTGGTTGTCAATGTTTTCAAAAGCTGTTTCCCCAAGGGTCATGGAAACTCAGGATTGAAATAGTCCTACATCGCAACTTTTTAGGTTAACTCTTCCCTTACTGTAGACGACACAAGCAGCTTTTGTGAACAGTGCAGATCAAGATCTGACTGCACAAAACATGCAGTCTGATCTCTGATCTACATTGTCCACAACTATATTCTAGATTATGATCAGAGTGGTTGGTTTTGTATTTTGCAATGAAGGTGTATTAGTGGTCCTTTAAAAAGTGTGACTTATTTATTTAACCCATTATGGCACAATCTCTATTTTTGATGCCCCTGAGAAAGAAGTTTTTAGAAAACATTGTGGTAAAAGGAGAAAATGCTAGTAACCAGCATTTTCTCCTTTTCCCACAACGTTTTCTACCCTTCAGAAAACAAATTTCAAATTTACAGTTACTTTTATATTGTTGTCTGCAAATGCTTTTAATTTGGACCAGTCTAAAATATTGTTGTTTGGTAATGGGTTAATAGTAAAAGTATTAACCCTTTACTACGCAATCTGTGGTTTTTACGACCGTGGGAGAGAAGCCATTTGAAAACACCCTTTTCCTATTTTCCCACAATGTTTTCTAGCCTGCTGAAATCAAATTTCTAATTTTGAGGTATGTTCATTTTGTCGTCTGCAAGTGCTTTCAATTTGGACCGGTCTAAAATTTTGTTGTTTGGGAAAGATCTGAAGGAAAAGGTTTTGAATAGGTTATGATATGGCAGTAATAGGTAATCTTTTACCCTTTTTTCAGGAAGATTCGGAGACGATAAAGATGGACCTGCATGTAAAAACACCAGGACAGAGGAATTCTGAAATATTTTTTGTTGCAATAAAAACAAACAGTGTCAAAGAAGACCAACTTCAACTGCAGAATTATGACCGAATTACTCAGTACAGTATTTACTCAGTGTGTGCTGATCCTGGAGTGGATCTAAGTCTGTGTATATGTGACCTTGACCTTTCAAAGGTCAATTCCACCGATTCTAAATTAAGAGTTCTTCACAGCGAACATTATGAAAAACTTAAAATGACATATGATGACATTGAGGTCGCTGGAGTCAAGTGCTTGAAGGTCATTCAAAGGTCAGGCCTGTATGGAGTTGTTACTGAAGCATTGAATGGCTGCACTTCCACCATTAGTATTTTCTTGGAAATAGCGGCCGAGAATTTGATTTTGTCTAGTCTTGATGAAGCTGTATTGTATCCTGGCGATATTACATTTCTTGTAGCGGGTGTTGCTTTGGATACCAGTAAAGCTTGGGACTGGGATATAAATTTGAGTGTACTTATATCTCCCTAACCCTTTAGTTTACTCCTAACCCTTTACTATCCTTTTAGCACACAATGCCAAATTTCAACAACTTTGACAAAGAAAGCTTTTGAAAACATTGTTGGAAAAGGAGAAAATGCTGGTAACCAGCATTTTCTCCTTTCCCCACATTTTCTACCCAATTAAAACTAAATTTTGTCATTTAGAACATTTTTGTCATCTTCAGATGTTTTCAATGAGAACCAGATGACTTTTGAAAACATAGTGGGAAAAGGGGAAAATGCTGGTTACCAGCATTTTCTCCTTTTCCCACCATGTTTTTCATTTCTATCAGTACTAAATGCCATCATTTTAGCTGCATTTCAATCCTCGTCTTTAAATGCTTTGAATTTGGACTAGTCCAAAAAGTTGCCTTTTTGTGACGAGTGAAAGATTATAGTACTGTGAAACTTACACTACGGTACTTCTTGTAGAGAACCTTTTTGCTTGACTGATTCATTTATTGATAACATATTTTTGAGAGGGTTTTTGTGGGAAAATTTGCAATATAAATTTAATATTTGTTTTTTATTAAATCAAATGATTGTTAAAATCAGGGTCTGTGATTGTTTATTGACAAAAGCCCAACCTAACTCAAGGTATTGGTAGTTGATTTTTGGTGAAGATTCGGTGTTATGCCTTTACCACTCGGTGATGACTTTTAAAGACCTTAGGAAAGAAGCCGTTTGAAAACATTGTGGGAAAAGCAGAAAATGCTGGTAACCAACATTTGCAAATGCCATCAATTTGGATAGATCTAAAATTTTGCCATGTGGTAAAGGGTTAAAAGAGTACCTTTGGCTGCAGTTGCTTATAGACTACATTTGTCAATCGCAAATGGTTTTGAAATGAACGAGTCCAATGTTTTATTGTTAGGTAAGGAATTAACGAAATAGATCATGGGTATATTGAACAGGAGGGCCATTGGCCCTAAACTGCTCATTGAATGCCTTTTACCACATTACAATCCCCTGCCAACGGCAAAAGGATATCATAGTTTTAGCGTCGTTGGTCAGTGTGTTTGTCCATGAGAATATCTTCAATACTGTTGGACGGGTTTTAATGAAACTTTGTACATGTGTACAATAACCCATTCCACCAATAAATTTTTTTTTTTTATTATTTTGATTCGATTAAAAATAGCCAACTGGGAGCAATTTTATGTTTCACGGTCAAGTACATTTTTCGGGAGGGGGGGATATCATTTCAATGAAATAGCTTGTTTCAGCTATTACAGTGGCCAGTGCACCTATCCATGTTTTCCTGGAGTGTCTTTCACCAGTATCCTGCAAAGTATTTGCAGGCCACTGGTAGCTTTTACACATAATCATTGTCAATACAATGATCAGTGGTGAGAAAGGAATGGATCCCGTCACAAAATGACTACCATCAATCTTCTGAAAGAAATTTGCCAAGCCTAGGATCGAACCAGTATTTACCCCATATCTTTGAGCCCGGAATGCTATCAACTGAGCTACTATGGCTTAGCCATAAAGTGCTCAACTGAGTAAAGTCATCTAGGGTTGATAATGGTGAAGAGACCCTGGTTTTAATGATTTAACCATGTACCACATGAAGAATTTTAGACCTGTCCAAATTGAAAGGATTTGGAGATGACAATTTCACATAATATTTCAAAAGGCTTCTATCTGCGGGTCATTTAAACCAGGGATTGTTTGGTAAAGGGTTAAGGGTGCATAACCCTTTCCATTATCTCTTGAGCTTATGTGAAGCCAAGATCAGACTGCAACTCTGTGTAGTTTCATCTTGACTTCAATGGCCTCAGAAGTACAAAAAGTTAAGCTATAAGTTCTCAAGGATCAGAATTATAACACAAAGGAATGTGAATTTTATTGCTTTCATTTGAATTATAAACAACAATGGTCCTGAACATAAACAACCAAGATTTGTACATCATTCTTAAAAGACAACCTGCTATGAAAATACATGTAGTACAAAAATAGCTGTGATTTCAACCTAGCTCTCTTGAACTTGAACCATTACCAAACGACAATATTTTAGGCTTGTCAAAATTGAAAGCATTTGCAGACGACAAAATCAAAGTGACTGAAATTTTGAAATTTGTTTTGTGAAGGGTAGAAAATATTGTGGGAAAAGGAGAAAATGCTGGTTATCAGCATTTTCTCCTTTTCCAACAGTGTTTTCCAAAGGCTTCTTTCTACATGTCATCAAAAGTAGGGATTGTGTGGTAAAGGGTAAACTAGAGTTATCACTAAATGTGGTTATACCCCCCACCAGCTACTTCTCACAAAAACAGGTCTTTGTCACAGAATGCAGAATGGTTTAGTACAAAAATTAAGGGTTGAAAAAAGTTCATGGGGAGATAATTCCTCAACAAATCACAGCAGGGTCATGAAAAATGCACATGCACAACTTCATATAGATTTATAGAATCCCTGTGTGTAAATTCTAGTTCAGTATGTGAAAAACTGTTTGAGTATTGCTCCAGACAAATTTGCGTCTAAGGACAGACGGAGGGATGGACGGGCAGACAGCCATGTCGATTCCAGTATACCCCCCTCGACTTTAACCCTTTACTGCAAATAACGAGTTTTAACAACTTTGAGTTGGAAGTCTTATAAAAACATAGTGTGAAAAGGAGAACACTTTGGCAACCAGCATGTGGGGGGTATAATAATCAAAGCAACAGAAAAGAGAAAACCAGTGCCAACGGTTGGCTGCATTTGCCCTAATTTCAGTAAAAGAAAAATTAAAGATGCCTGTCTACAGCCGGTGAGCATAGACGCTGTTAAATTTCAAAAAGAAAAATAGAATGGTACAGAAATCAGTCCTTTGTGTACACAAGGATAAATTACTGACATATATCGTGTAAATGAAGAAAGAAACACAGGGGTTTGTGAAAAAACTCAAATTGGCCAGAAGAAAACTGGCTGACGATCGAAGCTGTAAACAATGGCGGTGACTCACGGAAATTTATTGTTGGTTTCCGCCTAGAGTTGGATACGGTGTAACTTACATATAGGCCTCGATCTCTGTCTAAAAATAGAGGCTGCAACAGAGAAGCATCCATTTTCCTTTATTTACCGCATCAAGGCCAAGGTCAAATATAGTCACGTTACAGTATGCATGATCATCATACGAATCTACCTGAGTGTATAACAGATATCGAAAATCTTCAATCAAAATTCGGAAACGACCAGTCTGTTTACATTGAAGGCCGCAAGTCCGCGAAATGCATTTTCTATCAGGCGTAATCTAAGCAACCTTGCAACCGTCAGGCGCAATATTTGGCATAGATATATAAGAATGACTAAATTTTGATAAAATAAAAACAAAATGAGTTAAAACTGGCTTAAAATGAGTATTACATGTATTGCCTCTTTAAGTTGAAAAAGGGGGATAAATTAGTAAGAACATTTTGATATTTACCTGCCCTTGTCTCACAACTACAAAATTTGCAACAAATGCATAGCTGAAATACAAACCCCATCTAGCATGATTCAAACCCTTGACGAGCAAATATCCTCATTTTTCAAGGTTTAACCCATTACCACACAATCCCTACTTTTGACGCCCCTGAGAAAGAAGCCTTTAGAAAACATTGTGGGAAAAAGAGAAAATGCTGGTAACCAGCATTTTCTCCTTTTCCCACAATGTTTTCTACCCTTCACAAAACCCAATTTCAAATTCAGTCACTTTTATTTTGTCGTCTGCAATTGCTTTCGATTTGGTCAAGCTTAATATATTGTCGTTTGGTAATGAGTTAAACCTTTCCAAAACGACAGACTTTTGGACTAGATGAAACTGAAAGCATTTGCAGACGACAATTCAACTCTTGCTGAAAAGATGATTTCTGTCTATGATAGGGTAGAAAACATTGTGGAAAAGGAGAAAATGCTGGTTACCAGCATTTTCTCCTTTTCCCACAATGTTTTCAAAAGGCTACTATTCCAGACCCGTAAAATGAATGAATGAATGAATAGTGTTTTAAGGCCTGTCGACAACTTAGGTCATATTGGGCGCACTTACGTAGTAAACAATAATGCGAGGTGAAAATAACATACATGTGCAACAACATAAGACAAACATGACAAATGAGGAATGGACGAAACACTACATGATGCCCCTTTTGTTGCCTTTTACGACATGCATGCTGTCACTTTTGTTCCGCCAGATGAAATGGCAGATGTGACGATCGCGGGACTGCAGTGGTTTATTCTTATACCCCCACGATTAAACCACACGGGGTCCCACAGGACAATGATTCCCATTGCAAACCCTATTTACATCGAGAAGAAAATATAGGATTTGGAATAAGAAGTACCCAGCCTGCTGCAATCCTAAGAATTAAGAGGAAAGCAGTAGTTTGTCTCTAATTTTAGTCGCCTTCTACAACATGCCATGGAGAAAGGACGAGGTCCTATTCTATACAGTAAAAAAACCCAGGGACCCCATGGGGACAGACTCGTAAAAACCAGGGACTGTTTGGGAAAGGGTTAAAAGACCAATTCCACAACCACTGACCTAAAGAGATATCTCCCAAACACAGTTTTCAGGTACAGTATTAAAATCTGGACAAAGCTATGCATGAAAGAGTTGTCTCCCATGACACCTTGTTCGTACAACTTTCCCCTTTAGACAGTTAACAACTTGTCCCAAGTTTGAACTGAGTACTAGTATCTTAACCCTTTCCCAAACAACAAATTTTGGACTCTTCCAAACTGTAAGAGTTTGCAGACGACAATTTTAGATTTTGAGAAAATGGCAGAAAGTTCTCAAAAAGGGTAGAAAACAGTGTGGGAAAAGGAGAAATTGCTCGTTACGAGCAATTTCTCCTTTTCCCACAGTGTTTTCAAAAGACTTTTACTGCTGGTAAAAACCAGGGCTTGTTTGGGAAAGGGTTAAGCAATAACATATTAGATAACAAAATGTCAATAGTTCTTACATGATGAAACATGTTTTGTATGAAAGGGTAGAAAACAATCTGGTAAAATGCTGTTTACTAGAGTTTGTGTCTTTTTCCAAAATGTTTTTGAACGGTTATTTTGTCACGGTTGTTCAAACAAGGGTAGTCTGGGTAAAGATTTAATGTCTCTAAATTTTGATCTGTTTTGAATATCGATTAAAAATTTCATGTTAGTTATTTAGCAGGATTAGAGTGAACAATCAAAGCAAATGTTTTACAATATTGCTTATCACCATGGTGAAAAAGTGGACACTTTACCTAACATCAAAATGTTTACTATTGCTGCAATTAACCCTTTACTCCACAGATACTCATTTCTACGCATTGCTTGTAGGAACCTTTGGAAAACATTGTGACAAAAGGTGAAATTGCTTGTGACGAGCAATTTCACCTTTTGTCACATGTTTTCTATGCTTTCAAAAGGTGTCATATACACATAAGAAATAGCTTTATCCTTGCTGTTGTGTAGGGTCATTTAGAGATACCATAGAAATGACTTATGGGGTAAAGGGTTAAAAGAATTTGTGAACAAAAAATTACTTTGGGCTTTAATGTTTCTATCTGACTTCTGGGAATAAAACATAGTGGAAGATGTGGCTCACCACAATTTTCTCCTTTTCGCACAATGTTGAATCGCACAATGTTTTCAACATTGTCTTCTTTAACATCTTTAACCCAGACTGAAAATTTGAAATTTGTTTTGTGAAGGGTAGAAAACATTGTGGGAAAAGGAGAAAATGCTGGTTACCAGCATTTTCTCCTTTTCCCACAATGTTTTCCAAAGGCTTCTTTCTCGGAGGCGTCAAAAGTAGGGATTGTCTGGTAATGGGTTAAAATGCAGTATTGTGTGAATAAGGGTTTTTAAGAGACAAAAGGCATCAAAAGTGTTGACATTTTGAGGGGGGAACTTACAAGTGACTGCCATGTATAAACTAGAGCCTTCACTGAATGTGACTTACCGGTAATGCCCCCACCAGTGCTTTGACAAGAAAAAAGTGTCAAGTTAAAGGGGAGGTAATTCCTCAACCAGGAAGTGCTGACATTTGAAAATTGTGTTTTGCAAATCTTTAATATATGATCAACATATGTACAAAATTTCAATACAATTGAAGGAAAACTGTAGGAGGAGTTTCTGACACAAAATCATTAGTATTTTATACACATGGACAGACACACAGACAGACAGGCTGATTCCACTATACCCCCGAAAACATTTGTTTTGCAGGAATATAATATTACCAAATGCCATCTTTCAATGCCATATTTTTTTTCAGTCATCAACTTTTAAACAAATATTGCACACTGTGTCAAATAAAATCTGCACAGTTTGGAAAAGCACCAAAATTAACTTTTGATAAAAACATCAAAAATACAACAATTCTTTGGAAAATGTGCAAAAATTGAAGATGTAAAAAAACAAGATTCAGTTTTAATCCTTTACAACACAATCCCAAGTTTTAATGACCCTGAAAAAGAGGCCTTTTGAAAACATTGTGGGAAAAGGAGAAAATGCTGGTAACCAGCATTTTTTCCTTTTCCCCCAATGTTTTCAACCATTCCAAAAAATATTTTTGAAATTTGAGTTTCATTTACTTTGCTTGCAATTTGAACTAGTGTGAAATTTTGTGGTTTGGTTAAGACTTAAATGGAAATGTGTCATACAGCCCAAAAAAGACTAACTCTTTACCAAATGGCAATTTTCCACCTGTTAAATTTTAAAGCAACTGTAAATGACAATTTGAATGTTGCACAAATTAGGAAATTTTCCTTTGAAAGGATAGAAAACTTTGTGGAAAAAGGAGGAAATACTGATTACCAGCATTTTCCCCTTTTTTCACAGTGTTTTCACAAAATACTTTTCCTTGGGGGTTGTTAAAACTTTGGATTGTGTGGTATAGGGTTAACTATAGACTAAATTTTCAATTTACAAAATTGAAAACATCACTTTTGTAGATAACACCTTAACACGGCGGGGAATCACGTGACACAACAACAACAACAATGACCGATATTTGAAAAAAATCCCCGACTTCAGGTAAGAAAATCTTCAATAATTCCGTTAATACATGACCGATTGGAATTTGGTTTGAAGCAGAGAAGACGGAAGGACTCCAGGGATTTGCTTGATGTGTTAGATTTTTTAAACAACACCTGATAAAAAAGTTATTGATGAGCAAACAAATTATCCAGGGTAAAAAATTTGTTTGCTCATCAATAACTTTTTTTATCAGGCGTTGTTTAAATAATCTAACACATCAAGCAAATCCCTGGAGTCCTTCCGTCTTCTCTGCTTCAAACCAAATCAGTCATGTATTAACGGAATTATTGAAGATTTTCTTACCTGAAGTCGGGGAATTTTTTCAAATACCGGTCATTGTTGTTGTTGTTGTGTCATGTGATTCCCCGCCGTGCTTAATGTAGCTCTATTCATTATTTCGGTCTTTGACTGGGTCGAAAACACAGTGGAAAATGGAGAAAATGCTGATGATCACAAAAGCTCACCACGAGCACTTCCTTCTCAAGTGAGCTAAAAATACTGTGAGAAAATATTGCCAGCTAGAGTGAAATATTACCCTGTGACCAAGACAAATATAGCAAAACTACCTATGTTTTCTCAATATACACAGCTGAAGTTATACCATATATAGTAACTTATTATTGGTTTCTGAAACAATTGATTAAAATTCCAATCAAATATTCATTAATTCTTTGCCAAACAATAAAAAAAAAAAAATCCTTTTGAAAGCATTATGGGAAAAGGAGGGAAACCTGGCAACCAGCATTTTCTCCTTTTCCCACAATCTTTTCAAAAGGCTTCTTCCTCTTGAGCATTAAAGTTGTCATTGTGTGGTAAAGGGCTAATTTGACCACTATCTATCCACAATGTTACAAATTGTCAGAAAATTACAAAATGAGACAGGTGGAACAGGTCATAATTCTGGATTTCCGATTTGCACAAAAATAAAACACTGACACTAAACAAACTTGAAATACTGTTGTCCCATACAGCTTTACCAAAAAACAAAATTTCAGACTTGTCAATTTTGCAGAAGACAAAATATATACTGCTCAATATTTGCTAGGGATCAATTTGATTCTTCAAAACAGGAATATGTTACATAAATACAGTTTTGGTTAAGAAATATTCATTTCCTTTGATAGTTTATATCATCAGTGTGGCAATGTTACATACTGAAAAACCATACCAAGTGCATGCCACGCATACATATCAGCTCAATATAAGATGGTGATCCCTAGCAAATGTTGAGTAGTATAAATGAGACTAAAAAAATTGAGAACTATTAGTGGAAAGGTAGAAAACATTGTGGTTGTTAAGTCGGATTGTGTAGCAAAAGGTTAAAACTCAATCCCACGTTTTCACTAACCAGATGAAAAAGACTTTCTAAAACATTTTCTTCTTTTTCCTCAGTGTTTCTTACCATTTCAAGGAAGGCTTGCATCTTTTGAACAATAGTTCTTTTGCCATCTGCAAATGCTTTAAAAATGGACCAGTCTAAAATACTGTCTTCTGGTAAAGAGTTCAGCAATGATCTCAATGAACTTGATACTAATATGAACACAAAATGGCAAAAAAAAATCAAAACAAACTCCATATCGATAAAAACCTTTCTAAAATGATCAGTTTCAGACTCCTTTGTGATTCAAAGCGTCTTCTGCAAACAAAATCAAAGTTTGGTACAAATGAGCTGAAGTTCTCTGATAGGATAGAAAACATCTTTAGGAAACAGTTCTGACTAATTCTTTACCAAAAAAACATCTTTGGGAAACAGTTCTGATTAATTCTTTACCGAACGACAAATTTTTGGACAGGACCAAATTCAAAGCAGACGACAAATCAAATCTTGTTAATATGATGATTTCTGACTTTGATAGGGCTGAAAATACTGTGAGAAAAGGAGAAAATGCTGGTTACCAGCATTTTCTCCTTTTCCCACAATATTTTCTATAAGCGCCTTTGTCAGGGTCATTAGAAATCAGGATTGTGTGGTAAAGAATTTTAAAAGTGGAAATTTTTGCAATGTGGAAATGTTTGCAATTTCACCAATTCAGAAATAAACTTTTCTGTTTGTGTAATTTACCAGAGGTATACTAACAAATAACAAGTCTTGAATTCCACAATTTTTTCCATATGCAAAATGTCTATAATCTGTAATTCACATTATTTTTGTCACACGTATATATCCATGTAAATAGTATGGAGAGTTATCGTTTAACTCTTTACCAAATGACGACACTATTAACTCTTTCAGATTGAAAGGACTTGCAGATGACAATTTCAATGTAGCTCAAATGATAGTATTAGTCTTTGAAAAGGTAGAAAGCATTCTAGAAAAAGGGGAAAATGCTGGTTGTCAGGATTTTCTCCTTCATCTTTGCTAACAATGTTTTTCCAGGCTTCATCCTCAGTCAATGGAACAAGGTAATGTATGCAAAATGATCAAGCTAATGATTCGCAATAAAGATATATTCAAAGCATTTTGCAGATGAAACTGGAGCTGTCACTGAATGTGACTTAACCCACTACCACACAATCCCTACTTTTGACGCCCCTGAGAGAGAAGCCTTTTGAAAACAATGTGGGCAAAGGAGAAAATGCTGGTAACCAGCATTTTCTCCTTTTCCCACAGTGTTTTCTACCCCTCCCAGAACAAATTTCAATTTTTCAGTCACTGTCATTTTGTCTGCAAATGCTTTCAATTTGGACCAGTCTAAAATTTTCTCGTTTGGTAAAGAGTTAATACCCCCCGCCAGAGCTTTGACAGAAACAGGCAATTGTACACAGACGGACACATGGAGGGACAGACACACAGACAGACACACGGACAGACAGACTGATACCAGTATACACCCCCCGAAAACATTCATTTTTGTTGGGGTATAAAAATATACATTACTTAAAACTTAAGATGAGTTGAAAACATGGTGGGAAAAGGAGAAAATGTTGGTTATCAACATTTTCTCCTTTTTCCTACAATGTTTTCAAAAGGCTTCTTTCTTAGGGTTGTCAAAAGTCAGGAATGTTTGGTTAAAGAGTTAAGGGTTAAAAAAAGATAAACAATATCATACAAATCAAACAAAATACACTAACATCATCGATAACTAATCATTAGACAAAACCATTCCATTGGTGCCAAGCCCTGTTAGCACAGTCGGGTGCATACAGGACTGAAGAACAAAGGGCTGCTGGTAAAGAAATCCATAAGAAAAATAAAATTTACATATAGGCCCCTTTGTCTTTTAGTTTATAGGCTGCACCTTTGAAATGTTTCACTTTCTTTTACGGATAGACTGCGGCCTTATGTCTTGAAAATACGGTAAATGATAAAACAAAAAAATATATACTGTTCTCATTGCATGTGTAGAGAGATCATCATTCCATTCGAACTTCAGTCCTGACCGATACCCACCTCTTTGAAAATGCAATTTCACATGATCCAACCACACATAAAATTAATGTTGACTCTTGTAATTTTCCATATGAACATAGCCCTAGTTTGATCTTTCAAGTGGCATAACAAGGCCCTATGTCTGTTTCACAGACCTCAATTTTCATTGCTTACATGGTTGAATAACTGTACAGTATTTTATGTACACAGTCGATATTTGATCCACATGGTATCCCAGCACAGTCCTTTATCTGCAACTGATTTTTACTGAGTACAGAACTAGCTGTACAGTATGGTAATACAGACGGCAAAATCTCTGCTGTGCCTAAGCATAGCCCCTTTATCTGTTTTAAAGTTCTGAGTTTTCATTGCTGACAGTATTGTTCCGTAATAGCATATCATCAGCAGTCGCTGCATCAACATCTGTGAATGAAAAAAGAAATACAGTAATGTAATACATGTATATAACATTTAACCCTTTACTAAATGACATAATTGTAGACTTGTCCAGTAAGAAAGCATTAGCAGATCACAAAATAAATATGGCTTGAAAATTGAAATTTGTTTTGGGAAGGATAGAAATCATTGTGGGAAAAAGGAGAAAATGCTGGTTACCAGCATTTTCTCCTTTTCCTACGTTTTCAAAAGGCTTCTTTCTCAGGGTCGTCAATAGTCTGGATTTTGTGGTGAAGGGTTGACCCTTTTCCTCACAACTCTAGAGTTTTATGGCCCTAAGGAAGAGTACTTTAAAAAAAAAAACTGGGGGAAAAGAAACAACAAAATTATCATCAAGTGAGCCACACTGAAGTTGTAAATGCTTTCAATTTAGACTATTTGAAATTTTGTTGTTGTTTAACCATTACCACATAGCAAAATTCTAAGACCTATCCAAATTGAAAGCATTTGCAGACAACAATTTCAAAGTGTCTCGAATGGTCCATTTTTCTCTGGTAGAGTAGAAAACTCTGCCGGAAAAGAAGAAAATGCTGGTTACCAGTATCTTCTCCTTTTCCCACAAAGTTTTCAAAAGGCTTCTTCGTCAATGATGTTAAAAGTTGTCATTGTTTGGTAAAAGGTTAACTTTACCAAATTTCAAAATTTCTGATTTGTTGAACTTGTATGCATATTTTATTCACATTTATTTTGTTGTCTGCAAATGCTTTCAATTTGGACTAGTCCAAAATTTTGTCATTTGCTAAAGAGATAATTTTAGATGGCACACACAAAGCTTAACATCTCCACTGTCATTGTGTACAGAGTACTACATCTACTACATACCTGAGGCTTCTTTCGTTACAGGCGTTTTTGACTGGGATTCTGCAGACTTTCGAAAGAACAACATCTGAATCGTGGCATACACCAGGAGTAGAAACAGTGAGACAAATCCATAAAATCTGAAGGTCCAACGGCTACCTAGTCCAGACTTCGGCTCAAACAGTTTACCTGTGACTAAACTACCAATACCCTTACCTGTAAAAATAGATGTATTTATAAAAAATATTCATACTGTCTACAAAATTAATGTCAAAGAAATTAGATAAAGTCAAAATTCAAGCAAAAATACATCAACATGGTTGAATGTATGGTCTTTAACCCTTTACCCCATAAGGCATTTCTATGGTATCTCTAAATGACTCTAAATAACAGCAAGGATGAAGCTGTTTCTTATGTGTATATGACACCTTTTGGTAGCATAGAAAACATTGTTGCAAAAGGTGAAATTGCTCGTCACGAGCAATTTCACCTTTTGCGACAATGTTTTCCAAAGGCTCCTACAAGCAATGCGTAGAAATGAGTATCTATGGAGTAAAGGGTTAACACCGTTTTAAACATTATTTCAGTTATATCGTAGCCATCAAAGCACCCATCCATGCATAGCTGGAGTTTCTTTTACCAGTACTTTGCACAATTTTCTTTCTATTTCCAAGCCATCGGCTCCTTTTCGTAATGATCATCATTGAAACAATGGACAGTAATGGGAGAGGAATGAATCCTGTCGCAGTGACTATCATCAATCATCGGAAAGAAATTGGCCGGGCTAGGGGTCGTAGCCAGGGACCCCGTGTTATCATACATCAACACTGACTTGAATTCTCAAATAACAACAACAAGGAGAAACAGTTACTTCCTTTAACTCTTTACCAAAGGACATTATTTTGGACTTGTCCAAATTGGAACCAATGGCAGACTACAAAACAAGAGGGCCAAAATGGCCCTGGATCGCTCACCTGAATTTTTGAGAGGACCATAGCCTTTTTTTTTTTTGAAAGTATTGAAACACTGGAAACAAAATCATCATTTTGACAAGCAATTTTTAAAAGGTCACCTGTAAAAGTCCTTTCAAAATCTGACCAGCAGTTTCAGAGAAGAAAAATTTTCAAGAATTTCTTCAGTTCCATATACATGTAGTGCAAATAGCCCCCATTCACCAGAGCAATGTTTCCCGACGAATCAAACTTTCACGAACAATTTTTGAAAAGGGTCACCCAAGGAATATCTCTGTGAAAATTTTCCAAAATCTGACATGCCGTTTCAGAGAAGAAGAATTTTTAAGAATTTCTTCATTGCCCTATAGTGCAAGTAGCCCCCATACACCAGAGCCATGTTTCTTGATGAATCAAAATTTCACGAACAATTTTTGAAAAGGGTGACCCAAGGAACATCTCTGTGAAATTATTTTAAAATCTGACCAGCCGTTCTCGAGAAAAAGAATTTTTAAGGAATTTCTTCATTTCCCTATAGCGCAAGTAGCTCCCATTCCCCAGAGCCAGGTTTCTTGACCTATCAAAATTTCACAGACAATTTTTGGAAAGGTTTATTCAAGGAACATCTCTGTGAAATTATTTCAAAATCTGACCAGCGGTTTCAGAGAAGAAGAATTTTAAAGAATTTCTTCATTTCTGTATAGTGCAAGAAGCCCCCATTCACCAGAGCCATGTTTCTTGACAGATCAAAATTTCGTGAACAATTTTTGAAAAGGGTCATCCAAGGAACATCTCTGTGAAATTATTTCAAAATCTGACCAGCGGTTTCAGAGAAGAAGAATTTTTAAGAATTTCTTCATTTCTGTATAGTGCAAGAAGCCCCCATTCACCGGAACCATGTTTCTTGACGGATCAAAATTTCGCGAATACTTTTTGGAAAGGGTCACCCAAGGAACATCTCTGTGAAATTATTTTAAAATCTGGCCAGCAGTTTCTGAGAAGAAGAATTTTTAAGAATTTCTTCATTTCTGTATGGTGCAAGAAACCCCCATTCACCAGAGCCATGTTTCTTGACGGATCAAAATTTCGCGAACAATTTTTGAAAAGGGTCACCCAAGAAACATCTCTGTGAAATTTTTTTAAAATCTGGCCTGCGGTTTTAGAGAAGAAGATTTTTAAAGAATTTCCTAAAAAATTCCATTTCGTTGCCATGGCAACCAGAGTTTTTGACAGAATCAAATTCTGTGAACAATTTTCAAAGAGGACCTGCCAAGGAACATTCCAGCCAAGTTTGGTCCAAACTGGCCCAAATTTTAGAGGAGTTGATATTAGAAGAATTGTTGACGATGCACGATGCACGACACACTGACGCACGACGGACACCGGGTGATCCTAAAAGCTCCCCTTGAGCATGTTGTGCTCAGGTGAGCTAATAAAAGTGACTTAGTGAATTTTGGATTTAAGGTGGTAACCAGTAAATGTGAGTGAAATAATTTGGATACAGTACAAACAACTTTTACATTTTACTTACCAAACCCAAAGTACAGCCCACCTATTAGGCCCTGAATTGTCCCAGACATACCAGGTGGTGTTATCTTACTTCCGTAGGCTGATGCTGCCGCATAAAACAGGGCAAATGAGAAGCAATGCAACAGCTCTACAGGCAAAACATACCAAGCATTTGTGAGGAAAGAATAGCAAAAAAAGCGTATTGCATAAGCTAACGCTCCCAGGTATATACATGGCACTTCTCCTATTTTCTTCATAATACGTCCAGCAAAATACAACATGATGATTTCTGGAATGCAGTTTGACACCAAACAAAGTCCAAGCGTAATCTGAGAACTTCCGAGGTCCTTCAAAAACCAGAATAAGAAAGCTTCTGTTACAGAATTTAAAATTCCAAAGATGGTAACCACAACTAAGAAAACAATTATCTCTGGATATTTCAGCAAATCTCGAAGGTTTTTAAACATTTGATGGCAATGGAATGTTTCGGACACTTGAATGAAGTATGTCATGATGCAAGAACATGTACAGAGAGCAACAAAGAAATAGAAGCTATAAGAGTAATTGATATTTCCTCTAAATTTACTTAGTGTATCCATGATAAACGTAGATATAAGAGCAAAAATGATAAATCCAATGGTTCCCCAATTTCTCTGGCGACCCCAGAGGCCCCTTTTCTCTCCTAAAATATCGTAAGCAATGGCATCAATAAGGCTAAGAACAGGTGAAAAGAAAATGTTGCCAAATAGAAATATTACAAAAAATATCCAGAAAGTTTTGCTGAGAGAAGTTATGGATAGGCAAGTTCTATGAAATTCCTCACCACAAGACAACACACAGTCAAATGTCATATCTGTATTACATAAAAACTGCCAGTAGTTCTCCTTTTTGTAGGTCATATTTTTTAGGTCAAAGTCAGTACAAATCTGTCCATTTTGAGTCATGTTTTGCCCCAGTATCTGATTGTCAAGAACATGTCCAATATCCATAATTGTAAATAACAATTTCGATTCTTTTGAGGTACCATTCCAAACAGCCGAACAAGAATCACTCATTGACGCTCCCACATCCTGTGTAAAACAGACATGTGGATTATCAACAAACAGTGAACTTATTTTACAGTTAACCTTACAGTTGACATGCCTATCAGTCATATTGCTTTGTCTGAACAGCTCTTGCAAACTGATATCACACATCTGTAAATGAGTCGGTGTACCACTACCATTATTCTGTATATCCTCACAATCCCTGACAAAAGAATCTATCTGCCCGCACTGTATCCGAGTTCTCACACCGCTACTGACATTAGTGCCTGCAGGTTTGGGTGGTGTCACAAGGAGAAGACCGTACAGTATACCAGTCAGTAGCATACACACCATCATAACGACCTTGTGTTGCTTTATCTTGTCAGCTATAGCTCCAAATACTGGTCGGACAAAGAAGGAGATAAACGGCATGACTCCATAGATAATGCCAGCTTCTGTGGACGACAACCCAAGTTGTTTCATGTATATCGGAATGAAAGGCAATAGGTCACCAATGGCTGAAATGAAACACAGACTTTCAATTGCATCCCTAAACTTTTACTACACAATCCAGAGTTTTAACAACCCAAACAAAATTATCTTTAAAAAACATTGTGGGAAAAGAAGAAAACGCTTGTAACCAACATTTTCTCCTTCTCCCAAAATGTTTCCTACCCTGCTGGAAACAAATTCCGTTTTTTGAGTAATTGCTGTTGTGGTCTGCAAGTGCTTTAAATTTGGACCAGTCTAAAATTTTGTCGTTTGGTAAAGAGTTTATAGAACAAACTTTACTTATGAAGAGCCTGTCAGTACTGTACTGATTTAACCCTAAAAACTGAATGCCATAAATCTGACATCCATCCTGATATATCAGCATTCAAAGAGGAGTATAATAAAAGTAAACTATTTGATAATTATAGATTAGCTTTTACAAGCATTGTTTTATGACAAACTTGGCTTTCTATATAATGTGATATATTACACTGTATACATGTACATGGCAAAGTTTGTCATGAAACAAACACCTGTGTTAGCTCTGTATGGTTTTGAATCATAACTATCCCTTTCCCAAAAAAGCCCTTGTTTTTATGTGTCTGCAGTACAAGTCTTTTGAAAACACTGTAGGAAAAGGAGAAATTGCTCATAACGAGCAATTTCTCCTTTTCCCACAGTGTTTTAAGTCTGTTCGAATAATTTTCTACCATTGTTATGAAAGTTTAAACTGTCGTCTGCAGACTCTTTCAGTTTGGAAGAGTCTAAATTTTGTCGTTTGGGAAAGGGCTAAATTACACTGCATTTAAACTGCTGTTTTCATGTTTTTCAATCACATGAAATGAGCCAGTATTCTTATACAAATACCAAAATTATTGGGTTCAAATTATACCTGCAACAAACAGGAAGTAGGTCCCTTTCACAGGAAGTAGACGTTTGTTCACATGGTACCATGGGGTCTTGCCTTCTCCAGCCATCCTTTGCGTCTTCACTTGCCTTTCTTCAGGTTAGGTTTCAACAACAAAATCTGAAATAATGAAGTAAAGTAAGCAAACTAACTCTTTACCAAAGAAAAAAAATAGACATTTAGACTTGTCCAAACTGAAAGCTTTTGCAGACAACAAATTAATGTGACTGAAATGATGAAATTTGTTTGTGATAGGGAAGAAAACCTAGTGGGAAAAGGAGAAAATGCTGGTTATCATCATTTTCTCCTTTTCCTACTAATTTTTCAAAAGCTTTCTTCTCAAGGGTCCTAAAGTCCAGATCGTGAGGTAAAAGATTAATATTGTTGAAACAAGAGAATTTTAAAGTCATCTACATAGGAGTAACCAGAATTAAGATATTTAAAGGCACAGCATACAGTACTGTAAATTGATGTCAGCATGACATTACACGAAACATCAACATTTATTGTAGAGCATAAAGGAACACCCTCGTCTTAAGTGCAGCAATTTAACCAGTTTATTTAGTTTGAAAAGGGAGGGCAGACTTGGAGAAAAAAACACTTCATTAATATTTAAAAATTCCGTCAAGGGTATTTTTTTGTTCGCATATATATGTGTATGGTGCATTATGGGTGCTGTTGTTCATGCCACAGACTACATTATTCTCTTCAACTCTTTACCAAAGGACAAAATTTAGACTTGTCCAAATTGTAAGCATTTGCAGATGGCAAAATTAAGGCGACTCAAAAATTGAAACTTGATTTTAGACGGGGTACAAAACAATGTGGGAATAGGAGAAAATGCTGGTTACCAGCATTTTCTCCTTTTCCCACAATGTTTTTAAATGGGTTGTTCCTCTTGGTCGTGTTGGAAAGGGTTAACTCTTTACCAAAGGACAAATATTTACCTTTGTCCCAAAAGAAAACATTTGCTGCAATTGCAGACCATAAATTAAATGTGGCCAAGATATTAAACATGCAATTTTGTCTAAGAAGGCTAGAAAAACAACATTGGAAATGGAGAAAATGCTGGGTTGCAGCATTTTCTCCTTTTCTTACAATGTTTTCAAAGGCATTCTTTTCTTCTATTTCCTTAAAGTTCACGATTATTTCATAAAGGGCAAACACATTCTGTTTTTTAATCCATTACCACACAATCCCGACTTTTAACGACCCAATGCAAGGAGCCTTTTGAAAACATTGTGAGAAAAGGAGAAAATGCTGGTAACCATTTACATTGTTTTCTACCTTTCCATCGACAAATTTGAATTTTTGAACAACAGTTATTTTGTCATCTGCAAATGCTTTCAATTTGGACAGGTCTAAAATTGTGTTGCTTGGTAATGAGTTAAATTTTCCAATAGTGTATGATGTAATACTTGTTGAGCACATAGTTCAGTTGGTCACAAAGTTAGAAGGGCATTATATCACTTGCCAGTGCACTTAGCCACGCTTTCCTGGAGTGTCTTTTACCAGCGCTCTGCACTGGCTACTTTCCAAGCCACTGGCTGCATTCCCACATAACCATTGTTGAAAAAACGATCAGCACTGAGAGAGGAATAAATACTGGCAAAGTTACTATTGCCAATCCTTGGAAAGAAATTGGGCGCCCTGGGGATCAAACCGGTGATCTACTGTTCTTGAGTCCTGTAGGCTACCAACTATGCTTCAGGGCTGGACTAAATGGTAATCCACAATATTTTTCCAAGCTACTGACTGCTTTCCCATATAACTGATGTGAAAACAATGTGTCTCAGCAATATTGTTTCTTTCTCAGGATCATAAAAAGTCAATACTGTGTGGTAGAGAGTTATGCGTACAAACAAAGTGTTGAGAACGCTGAAGTAGTATTTGTCAAGGAAACTATTCGAGGGGGTGGGAGAGGATGGTGCTGGCATAAATCCACAGCTCAGCAAATTTCTCTTTCCGGATCCATAAAAATAATTACTGCAGAATTCTTTTTTCTCACCACTGTTGTTTTGACTATAATGAACATTTACATGTATGTGAAAAAAAAAAACCAGCCAGTGACTTGGAAATAAATTCTTCTGAAATATGTGTACTTGTATAAAGCAACTCCTGAAAAGGATGGATAAGTGCATCCTGACTGATCTAACTGAAATCATGTTAAAAACTGCCTACAGCCCTATAAAACCAATCAATCAAGCAGTTTCAGTCTTTTTTGGCCAACAAAGCCTTAGGTAACTATAATTTCTGATTTCTTTTTTTTGGTTTCTTTTCCCTCAAGCCATGAAAGTTTGTTTCCTTCATCTACCCCTTATATCTGCCAAAACAACTTAACTCTTTAAGAAACAAGTCTTGGTTTTAGCAATCCTGGAAAAGAAATCTTTTCAAAACATTGTTGGAAAAGGAGAAAATGCTGGTAACCAGCATTTTCTCTTTTTCAACAATGTTTTCTACTCTACCAAGGGTGAATTCCGCCATTTGAGCCACTTTTCATATGTCATCCACATTTTTTTTCAAAATTTGGACAAGTCTTAGTTAACCCATTACCAAACAATCCCTACTTTTGACGCCCCTGAGAAAGAAGCATTTAGAAAACATTGTGGGAAAAGGAGAAAATGCTAATAACCAGCATTTTCTCCTTTTCCCATAATGTTTTCTGCCCTTCACAACATAAATTTCAAATCTTCAGTCACTTTTATTTTGTCATCCGCAAATGCTTTCAATTTGGACCAGTCTAAAATATTGTCATGTGGTAATGGGTTAAGGGATAAGTTGCTTTTCTAAGCAATGCAGATCAAGACCAGACAACAATAAACCTGATCAGACTATGACAAACATTCATGCTGATTTTTGTCAGCTGATCTTTATACAATTGCAATTGCAAAAAATTCTGTTGTAAAAAAAAATGTTTAATTCCAGCTTGGTGCTCTACCAAACAATTCCATAATTTTAATGACTTTGCGGAAAGGGCTTTTGAAAGCACTGTAGGGAAAGGAGGCAAGGCAAAAATGCTGATTTTTATCATTTCCACTTTTCCCACAATGTTTTTTCTCCCTATCTAAGACAACTTAACCCTTTACCCCATAAGGCATTTCTGTGGTATCTCTAATTGACCCTAAATAACTTCAAGGATGAAGCCGTTTCTTATGTGTATATGACACCTTTTGATAGTGCAGAAAACATTGTGGCCACAATGTTTTCCAACGGCTCCTACAAGCAATGCGTAGAAATGAGTATCTATGGTGTAAAGGGTTAACAGTAAAAAAATCTCGTCACTTCTGTTGGGGTGTGGGAGTAGGTGAACAGTGTAAATGTCATTCAAATTTGGGGAACAAAATTTCTCCATACATCAGTGCCAAAAACTATTGGGAATTTTTTTTGGTGACCAGATTGTAAACTTTCCACTAACATAATTATATACAGTAACATAGACTCATAACACATCATAGTTTCATAACACAATATTTGAGATTAGTCCAAATTAAAAGCATTTTCGAATGAGCAAATGAATATATTTCCAAAACTAAAATTTCTTTTGGGAAAGCCATAACATTATTCTTTAACATTATTTCAGTTACATCACGGCAGCTAGTTTACCTAACCATGCTCACATGGGGGTCCGTGATTTGATTTCTGACACCCAAAGACTACATATAACATATAGCCTGTGGCTGACATAAGCCGAACTACGGACTCCTATGTCCATGCTTTCCTAGAGTCTCTTTTACTAGTGCTCCCCACAGTTTTCCTTTTCAAGCCACTGGCTGCTTTCCAACATATTAACTCTATACCAAACGATAAAATTTTAGATTTGTCCAAATTGAAAGCACTTGCAGACGACAAAATAAATGAGAATCAAAGGTTGAAAACTGTTTTGGGAAGAGTAGAAAACATTGTGGAAAAAGGAGAAAATGCTGGTTACTAGCATTTTCTCCTTTTCCTACAATGTTATCAAAAGGGTCCTTTTTCAGGGCCGTGAAAACCCAGGGATTGTTTGGGAAAGGGTTAACCCATTACCACACAATTCTGACTTTTAACGACCCTGAGAAAGCAGCCTTTTAAAAACATTGTGATCATAAAAGGAGAAAATGCCGGTAACCAGCATTTTTCCTTTTCCCACAATATTCTTGCCCTTTTCAAATCAAACTTTAATATTTGATTCACATGTATTTTGTCGTCTGCAAATGCTTTCAATTTGGACTAGTCCAAGATTTTTATGTTTGGGAAACGGTTAAAACCATCATCTTAACCCATTACCACACAATCCCTACTTTTGACGCCCCTGAGAAAGAAGCCTTTTGAAAACACTGTAGGAAAAGGAGAAAATGCTGGTAACCAGCATTTTCTCCTTTTCCCCCAGAGTTTTCTACCCTTCCCAGAACAAATTTCAATTTTTCAGTCACCTTTGTTTTGTCGTCTGCAAATGCTTTCAATTTGGACAAGTCTAAAATTTTCTCGAGTGGTATAGAGTTAATATTGTTCAACAGTGACAGAGGAATGAATCCTGTCCCAATGACTATCATCCATCCTCGGAAAGACATTGTGCAATCCAGGGATCAAACCCATGACCTTGTTCTCGAGTCCTTTACACAATCGACCAAACTACAAGGGCTCAACTTTATCAGGCTACGGGTGACATTGTTGTCTGCAACTTTTATCATGGATGAGTCTAAAAATCTGGTTTTCATTGTTTGTACAGGAATGGGCCAGGGGTAAACTTTCCCCCAGTGGAAAATTCTGATTTCAAGTTTTCTACTATCAACAAATGGAATGCCAACTAAATGTCGATAATTGAGTGCAACACTATTCTAAATGCCTGTACAATGTACAAGCACTTAGAATAGTGTTGCACTCACCCATTGATGTACTCTGTAGCATGTGACCTCTGGGACATGAAGTGCATTCCACAACTGAGAAATGGCAACATTAACTCATTACCAAACTACTAAATTTTAACCTGGTCCAAATTGAAAGCATTTGCAGGCGACAAAATAAAAGTGACTGTAAGTTTGAAATTTGTTTTGTGAAGGGTAGAAAACATTGTGGGAAAAGGAGAAAATGCTGGTTACCAGCATTTTCTCCTTTTCCCACAATGGTTTTTAAAGGCATCTTTCTCAGGGGCATCAAAAGTAGGAATTGTGTGGTAATGGGTTAACCCTTTACCCGATGACAAAATGTTAGTCTTCTGCAAATTGAAAGCATTAGCAGACAACAATTTCAATGTGGCTCAAATAGTACAATTTTTCTTTGACAGGGTAGGAAACTTTAAGGGAAAAGGAGAAAATGCTGCTTTACCAGCATTTTCTCCTTTTCCCATGTTTTCAAAAGGTTTCTTTCCCAGGGTTGTTATCAGTCGGCATTGTACAGTAATGAGTTAACCCATTACCCCACAAGGCATTTCTATGGTATCTCTAATTGACCATAAATAACAGCAAGGATGAAACCGATTCTTATATGCATATGACACCTTTTGATTGCGTAGAAAACATTGTGACAAAAGGTGAAATTGCTCGTCACGAGCAATTTCACCTTTTGCCACAATGTTTTCCAAAGGCTCCTACAAGCAATGTGTAGAAATGTGTATCTATGGAGTAAAGGGTTAAAAAGAGAGGAATGAACCCTGGTGCAATGAATGTCATCAATCATTAGAAAGAAATTTATCAAGCTGGGGATCTTACCCAGCTTCGAAAACCTGTTCTCTAGTCCCATACCCTACAGACTACTCTACCAGAGGTGCGTTCAACAGAGCGAGCGCATCGAGCGCTCTCAAGCGCTTTCGTTCTGAACGCAGGCGCCCGCTGAGGCGCTCGATAGCGCCCGCGTGCACACTTGATAGGAGTTTCGCTTGTATTTCCAAGATGGCATCCAATAGCAGAAATGTTATCCAAATGAGAGGGTCTAATGAGAATCTAAACAATGAGGCGACTGGACAAAATTACACCATGCTCGTCCCTTTAGATGTTTAATAAAGATGTTCTGAAGACAAGTTCAGTATTTTATTCGATTTTTTTTTTCCTTTTTATAAACATGGAAAATAAACAGATCTGTGATCGGAACAAAGAGATTCAGCATACCACTGTTTTCTTTGTTCATGCTTTTTTATCATTAAATAGTTTACAAAATTTTACAGATAACTCTGTAATGATGGCCAGTCTTATGTCCCAGAAAGATTCGTTTTTGGCGCCACTTTTGAAAAATAAGCGAGCGCTCGCTTGCGTTCAATTAACGAGGTGCATTCTCGCCAGGCGCTCTGTGAAGCGCCCGCGATGTTGAACACACCTCATGACTTGAAAATGCTAGAAACCTGTGTTTTTCCCCTTCTCACAATTTTTTCTTGTCATTCTTTCAAAGACAAAGACCTTTTAAAAACACATCCAATTTTCAGCCTAAGTTTTTAAGTTGGAAAGGCTTTTATTTTGGATTGGTGTAGAATTTTGTCATTCCTTAAAGAGTATAGATTCAAAAAATCAAGCGATATAGCCAATCAGAAGTTATGTTACTCTCAAATAAAAAACCAAGAGGGCCACGATGGGTCTGAGTCGCTCACCTGGGCCTTTTGACAAAATATGATCAATTTTGAATCTCTTTCAAGGTATTATGACAAAGTGTTTAACATTTTAAGAGGCTTTTAAAAATAATTGGACTGAAAATTTGGCCCCTGACCTGTACACAAGCTTTCTCTAGACTCATCTAAGATGTCATGAACACAAACATTTTGACAAAGTAATGCACAAATCCTGTGTCATTGAGGTGATTTTAACAATTTTTTTCTTTGATTGGGTAGAAAACATTGTGGGAATAAGAGAAAATGCTGCTTACCAGCATTTTCTCCTTTCCCCACAATGTTTTCAAAAGGTTTCTTTCCTGGGATGATGAGTAGGATCATTAGAATAGAAGTTGGCATTGTGTGGTAAAGGGTTAACTCTTTCCAGATTACAAAACTTTGAACTTGTCCAAATCAAAAGCATTTCCAGACCATAGCCTAAATGCATCTGAAATAATAAGATTTCCCTTTGAAAGCATGTACCACAATTTGTTGAAATGGGAAATGCTGTTTACCAGCATTTTCTCCTTTTCACATTATTCTGAGTTTAAGGTCAGACCCTGAGGGAAGAACTTTCCTTTTTGAAAACAAAATCCTATCATTTAAGTCACATTTAATTTTTGTCGTCTGCAAGAGCTTTCAATTTGCACAAGCCTAAAATTTGTAATTTGATAAAGCTTTTGCTCAGTGCTATGCGAAACATTCTTTCAAGGTCACTGGAACATTTTGAATATGAATCAAACATCAATTTCATAAATAAATAACTTCTCATCACTGTTTTATCCAACAGCAAACCATTGTTTCAAGGCAAATTTTTCCATTCAGCTACAGGAAAAAAAATGTTTTGAAAATCAAACTCTTTACTGAACAACAAATTTTTAGACTGGACCAGATTCAAAGAATCTGCAGACAACAAATTAAATCTTGTTGTAAATTCTGATGATTTCTGACTGATAGGGTAGAAAATGTTGTGGGAAATGGAGAAAATACTGGTTACCAGCATTTTCTCCTTTTACCACAATTTTTTCTTTAAACTTCTTTCATAGGGTTGAAACAAGTATGGATTGTACTGTAAAGAGTTAAATGATCTTAAGGAAGGCTTTGAAAACATTGTGAGAAAAAGAGAAAATGCTGGTAACCAGCATTTTCTCCTTTTCCCACAATGTTTTTTACCCTATCAAGGACTACTGTGGTCACCTGAGCTAGCTTGAATTTGTTGTCTGCAAATGCTTTTATGTTGAACATGTCCAAATTTTGTTGTCTGCAAATGCTTTTATGTTGAACATGTCCAAATTTTGTTGTTTGGTAAAGAGTTACATGTAAAATGATACAATATAAGACCTGCATTTCATAACAGCAGGGTCCAAGAAATCCACTGGTCCACTCGTATTTATGAGTAAGAAATGGATAAGGACCAGTAAAATATCAGTCATACTCATACAAAAGGACAAGTAGTGAATAGGAGATAGTAAAACAAGTTTATTAGGTGAATATTTAACTTCCACGAGACCAAATAGCCATTCTATCATTGAATTTAGTGGGAATTAGGGTATTTAGGATCTCAAGTTTTAAAACAGAGCAAAAAATGTGCTGGTCCCTGCCCCCAAGTTTCAAGTCAGCCTAATGATATAACTTGGAACATTTAACTGCAAACAAAAATCTGGTAATATGCTTTAGGTGGACTAATTCAGTATGACGATAAAGATATGAACATTAATGCAAATACTTTCTGGTTACTAGTTCGAAAAATTGTATTGTTTTGGATTTATTAATTTCTGTGTCTTAACCAGATAAATGATACTTGTTTTTAAGACCTGGTATTTAAGGTTCGTTGTAACGTTTCCATTTCATCTGAAAAAAAAAGGTTTGTTGTAACGTTTCCATTTCATCTGAAAAAAAAAAAAAAACGTCACAGACCAATTTTGAAAGGGTTTTTCTCCTCGACCAAGTGAGGATCAAAGCAGGGCAAGTGTTTTTTCAATGTCATATGTCCTACAGGACGAGTGCCTTTTCTTGAAATTTTTGGATCCTGAACAGTATAAAATATGTAACAATGACAGGATTAGTTAGTTTACTAGCCACCATAATTTTAGACTTGTCCAAAATGAAAACATTTATAGCGACTCTTTCTCATTTTTTTTTTCAAATGACCAAAAAGTGTCAAAATGACTGGGTGTCAAAATGACCAGGCGTCGAAATGACTGTCATTCTTTGAAGAATATGACATGCCCTGACAACAGCTCAATTGTACTAATTTCAAATTTGTCATCTGCAACAGTTACTGCTTTCAATTGGAGAAAAACCTAATTTTTTTTGGTCATCTGCTAAATAATAAAATGATTGAGGGAGTACTCTTTCTAATGCATTGATGGAAAAGAAGAAAACTGCTGGTAACTCGGGACCCAGTGACCTGCTTTATTTCCTTTTCAACCAAGTTTTTAAGGTAATTGAGGCACAGCTAATTTATTGTCATTACTCTTTCCCAAACGACAAAATTTTAAACTCGTCCAATTTGAAAGTATTTGCTGACAACAACATAAATGTAACTTAAAATTTTAGATTTGCTTGGGCAAGACGGAAAACATTGTGGGAAAAGGAGAAAATGCTGGTTACAGGGTTTTCTTCTTTTCAAATAATGTTTTCAAGAGCCTGGAATGCTTCTCCTTCAGGGTTGTGAAAACCAGGAATTGTCTGGTAAAGTATTAAAGGGCTCTAATCATCTTGCAAAGAGTTCAAGGTTAGGAAACTTGTCTATTATACATATTACATAACATGCTAACTGCGCTAGTGTGGTGGGACCAAGTTATCAAATGGTTACGAACAGACCAGGGTACGAACAGACCAGTGTAAGAAAGTTATGGGGAAACAGCTAACAACCATGCACCCGTCCCCTCTGAGTTTTGTCTACTTTCAATGAAAAAGAAGCAATTATTTTAGCTAAAAAGCAGTCACTTTTTCAAAATAGATCTATGCTTTTGATAGTGGTGTATCGACATCGGAATGCAAATTATCCCAATGCATACTGTTTGGTGAGACCAAATAACCGACCTGCGTGTACAGAAAATGAAGATAATCACCTGTAAAAGATAGAAACATCAAATATTTCACCTAGTTAAATTATCGCTGGATTTTACCGTGGTTTTACGTCATGGCCTCTCCCGCAAAACGCGTGCGTCGTGCAAGTTAAATCTACAACGTTGTATTTAAAACGACACCGGTTACTAATTGGAAAACTATGTAAAGAGGAAATCAAATTCAAAAGAACTGGGTTTCCCTGTCTATTAGAATCAAATTGAAGTTTGTGAGAAGCCATATGTGTTATTATGGGTACGTATTATAATTTCAGGGTATGAAAAAAAACTTACATCGATAATAGATTACTCACCTGGATCGAGAAGCCATATGTGTTATTATGGGTACGTATTATAATTTCAGGGTAAGAAAAAAAACTTACATCGATAATAAATTACTCACCTGGATCGATACAGCCTACACTACAGGTAGAACTTGAAGTTTTGGAAGCGCTCACTCAAACATCTCGCAGTTAGTTAGTTAGTAAGAAATTTAAGTTGACCTGAGAAATACTCATAAACTATTTCAAACATTTTTCGATAAACAGAAATAGTAGAGCTCTATTTCATTGGCTGAGATTTTCAGTCTTTAGAAGCCAGTTAATGGCAATGTTATAACTTATATCTGACTGTACCTGAATTAAGAGTGAATAGTAAATTTTAAAGACACATGTCATGTTCAATTACAAGTTCTTAACTCTGTATCACACAGTCCTGATTTCTAACTACCTGATAGAGAATGCTTTGAAAACATTGTTGAAAGAGGAGAAAATGTTGGTAACCTGCATTGTCTCATTTTCCCCTGATGTTTTTTACCCTTTCTGAGAGTTTATGCTCATTTATAGCAATATCAAATGTTTCATCTGCAGATGTTTGGAATTTGGAAGAATGGACACTTTTAACGCTTTCACAAACAAAAAATTTTAGACTCTTCCAAACTGAAAGAGTTTGCAGACGGCAATTTTAACTTTATTAACAATGGCAGAAAATTATCTGAAAGGGCAGAAAAAATTGTGGGAAAAGGAGAAATTGCTCATTACGAGAAATTTCTCCTTTTCCCACAGTGTTTTCAAAAGACTTGTGCTGCAGACACGTAAAAACAAGGGCTTGTTTGGGAAAGGGTTAAAGAGTCCCAGCCTTGTATTGTTGAAAGCCAGGAAATGTACATATATGTGAGCTGACGCAGCAATATGACTGATAATATATTGAAAGCAGCATAAAACACTATTCAGTCAATCCATTTTCCAAAATGTTTTCTAATGTCTTCTTCATTGAGAAATACATAAGTTTTTGGTAAATAACTAATTATTGAACCATTACCACACAATCTCTACTCTTGACGACCCTGAGAAAGAAGCCTATAGAAAACATTGTGGGAAAAAGAGAAAATGCTGGTTACCAGCATTTTCTCCTTTTCCCACAATGTTTTTTACCCTTCACAAAACAAATTTCAAATTTTCAGTCACTTTCATTTTGTCGTCTGCAAATGCTTGCGAGTTGGACAAGCCTGAAATATTGTTGTTTGCTAATGAGTTAAATGACATGTTATATTTCTCTTTGTCTTTTCAGCTTTCACAGAGAAGATAGGAAACTGTCCCTTTGCGTCCCTTATAGCCTGTATCATCATGTTTGCTGGTGTAGGGATATTTTGTGGGACTTTGTACAGAGCCTTGACTATTGTCCTTAAATCAATCATGGAGGGACTCTTTAAATTCTCTGTTTCTTGGTAGGCATTTTATTTATTTGAACCATAGTCCAACTAATGGGGGGGGGGGAGTTAATGCACTGATGAGGTGCATTATATTAAGGAAAATATCATTATAATTATCGAACTATAAAATCCATTTTGTCAAACAATCCAATTAATCTGGAGGTAGGATGGTTCTTTGACATGCAGAAAATTGATAAAAAAGTTTAGACCCAGGTCAGCCTGTCCAGGCCCCGTATTCACCAACAATTCTTAAGAACGTTCTTGGTCTCAGTTTCCAGAACTTTCTGACTAAATGGTTTAGCCAATCAGAAGTTGCGTTACTGCCAAATTTAGAAATTCTTGGAGAATAAGACTAAGAATATTCTTATGAATGCTTGGTGAATATGGGCCCAGGCTGACATAATTGGATACATTTTGTGGATGCATTTAACCCCTTTTCACAGAGCATGGTTTATTAACTCATTACCAAACGACAAATTTTTTGGCTTGTAACTGTCCGAATCGAAAGCATTTGTAGACAACAAAATAAAAGTGACTGGAAATTTGAAATTTGTTTTGTGAAGGGTAGAAAACTTTGTAGGAAAAGGAGAAAATGCTGGTTACAGACTTCTTTCTCAAACTAAGGCCCACTTTAACTCATCAACTCATTACCAAACGACAATAAAATGCTGGTTACAGACTTCTTTCTCAGGGTCGTCAAAAGTAGGGATTGTGTGGTAATGGGTTAACTCTTCAACACAGATTTGTAAGTTTTAACGACCTGAAGGAAGAAACTTCTTGAAAACATTGTAGGAAAAGGAGAAAATGCTGGTAACCAGCATTTTCTCCTTTTTTCACAATGTTTTCCACCCTTACTGAAAGAATTTCTACTTGTTATACTTTCGAAGGGTTGTATTATGTTATAGCCCCAGTACGTCGGTCTGACGGTCCATCCATACATCCTCCCGTTTGTTCATATGTCTGTTAGCAATTTCTTGTGTGCGCAACTCCTCCTACAGGTTTCATCAGAATATCTTGATTCTTACCACAATTATGTGTAGTTGTGCATGTGAATTTTAAAACTTAGATTCCTGCAGGGGTTCTCATTTCAGTGAGAAGCCCCTTTAGGTGTATGTGCGCCACTCTGCAAAGCTCTCATTAGTCGCAGTGATTTGTTGTCTGCATAAAACTAACTTTTGCAAATTTACAATTTTGTTGTTTGTAAAGGGTTATAAAGTAGAACAAATTCATGTGATATTCAACACTTTTCTTCAGATTTTTAAACTTCTTTCACACTGTTTTCAGGTTGGAAGTTCTACAAATTGTCTTTATCATCATTGCATCTGTAATGGCTTTGTTTGCCATTTTCCTGTTGGTGTTTGCGTTCCTGGCCACGGGTGCCACAAGGAAGAAGGTTTATTCAGGAACATCTTGTATCATGGGAGGTAGAATATCAGCAGCATTTGTAAGTACAATAATAGTGAAGTCAGATAGAATTGATTAATTGATTGATTGAATGGTGTTTAATGCCATTTTCAACATCATTCCAGTTTTATCATTACAGCCAGTGCACCTGTCCATGCTTCCCTGGAGCTACTGTTACCAATACTCCCCACAACATTCTTTCCAAGCTAATGGCTACTTTCCCACATGATCATGTTAAAAAAAAAAGATGATCAGCTGTGGGAGAGGAATGAATCCTGTTGCAGTGACTATTGTCAAACCTTAGGCGTCCTGTTCTCAAGTCCTCTATGCTACAGACCCAGAGCTACCAAGGCTCTGCAAAATCAGATTTAAGATATATCATTAGAGTATTCAAGTGTTAAAAAAAAAAAAAAAAACAAATAGTTTTTACACGCAGTCCAGAGTTACAACAATCCTGAGAAAAGAGCCTATTGAAAACATTGTGGGAAAAGTAGAAATGCTGGTAATCCGCTTTTATTCGTATTCACACAATGTTTTTTACCCTTCCCAAAACAAATTTCAATTTTTCACTTCAGTTTATTTTTATGTCTGCAATTACTTTCATAAAATTTTGCTGTTGGTAAAGAGATTAAAGTACAAACAAAAAAAAACAGAAATCAATATTCCCAAGAATCAATTTTGGCATAGTCAAGTCAAGAGTACAAAAATGCATAGAGGATATTTGTTTTATTTTATTTGGTAACGTTTTCACGAGTGGTGCAGCCATGAAAAAATTGCTGATGATGTTCACAGGATAAAATAAATTTCTATCTTTCACCAAAAAACAAGTATTCTGTTTATTTAATGCTTTTAACCCTTTACCACACAATCCCTACTTTTGACGACTCTGAGAAAGAAGCCTTTGGAAAACATTGTGGGAAAAGGAGAAAATGCTGGTAAACAGCATTTTCTCCTTTTCCCACAGTGTTTTCTACCCCTCACAAAACAAGTTTCACCTTTTCAGTCACTTTTGTTGTCTGCAAATGCTTTAAATATGGACAAACCTAAGAATTTGTCGTTTGGTAATGGGTTAGCCCTTTCTGAGGAAGGAACTTATATATGGCCGGTAGGAAACTCAGTATTGCTATCCAATACTATCAGAATGCTTTTTTTTCTCTCTCTCTTTATCAAACAACAAAGCTTTGGATAGGTCCGAAGTAAAAGTATTTGCAGAGGGCATGATCAGTTTTGTCTGAAATTATGAAATTTACACCTGAAAGACTTAAAAACAATTTGGGAAAATTAGAAAATGCTGGTAGATCTAATTCCCATCCAGGACAACATTTGAGCATTATTTAAGCTGTAGCTTGCATTTGCCGCCAGTATGGACAGATTTAAGATATGTGTTAGTCTCAAATTTTGTTGTCTGGTAAAGAATTAATTCAAAATGTCAAAAGCATTTTTTGCCAGGGTTGTCAAAATTCAAGATTATGTGAAAAAGAGTTAAGTATGTTTTTCTATTAGATCCAAAGATCTCTGACCTCTGAGTTTAAATTTCAGTTCTTGGTGACTTCATACATACTAAACCTGGCATGGATGGTTGTGA
The DNA here is from genome assembly GCA_943736015.1 of Tridacna crocea. Classification (NCBI taxonomy): domain Eukaryota; kingdom Metazoa; phylum Mollusca; class Bivalvia; order Cardiida; family Cardiidae; genus Tridacna; species Tridacna crocea. The sequence continues at coordinate 11,923,576 of OX031063.1, read as the reverse complement.
TGGGTGTGGTTGTTGTCCCGATTGTCGGCTACCTCATGATCCGATCCATTTGTCACACTGAAATCTACACAAAAGATGCAAACAGCCTTACAAACTATTGCTTCAGTTTGACAGACTTTGGTGAGTCAAAATGTTTTGGTAATAAGCATGATTAATTTCGGAACCATTTCAGAACAAGTTTCTGTTGACAAAATCAAAGTCATCATTGTTAAAATGTGGATAGCATAGAAGAAATTAACCCATTACCACACAATCCCTACTTTTGACAACCCTGAGAAAGAAGCCTATAGAAAACATTGTGGGAAAAGGAGAAAATGCTGGTTACCAGCATTTTCTCCCTTTCCCACAATTTTTTCTACCTTTCCCAAAACAAATTTAAACTTTTCAGTCACTTTTATTTTTTTGTCTGCAAATGCTTTCGATTTGGAAAAGCCTTAAATATTGTTGTTCGGTAATGAGTTTACTCATTACCAAACAATAAAATTTTTGGCTTGTCCATATCGAAAACATTTGCAGATGACAAAATAAAAGTGACTGAAAATTTGAAATTTGTTTTGATAGGGGTAGAAAACCTTGTTAGAAAAGGAGAAAATGCTGGTTGCTAGCATTTTCTTCTTTTTCCACAATGTTTTCAAAAGGCTTCTTTCTCAGGGTCGTCAGAAGTAGGGATTGTATGGTAATGGGTTAACGTTTGCATATGAATGGTTTACATGAAAACAGTTGGACAAAAGGAGAAATTACTGTTATCTCTTTATCAAACAGTAAGATTAAGGATTTATCTAAATTGAAAGCAATTGCAGAATGGCAAATTAAACATGGCTGAAAAATGAGTGCCAGCTTTGCAATGCCATAGTATTTTCAGAATGCCTAAAATGGAGACAGGGGATTTACCTATCAGTTCTGTGTTTTTACAACCTTTGACAAAAAGGCTTTTGAAAATGTTGTAGGTAAAGATGAAATGGCTTGTAAGCAGCAATTTCACCTTTTCCCACAATGTTTTCTACCTTTCCTGAACCAAACCCCACCACCTGTGCCACATTTTAATTTGTTGTCTGCCAATGCTTTGAATTTGCACAAAACTACAACTTCGATGTTTGGTAAAGAGTTAACCCTTTATCACACAATGACGACTTTTGACGACCCTGAGAAAGAAGCCTTTTGAAAACATTGTTGGAAATTGGAGAAAATGCTGGTAACCAGCATATTCTCCTTTTCCCACAATGTTTTCTACCCTATGAATAAACAATTGTACCATTTGAACCACACTGATATTGTGGTCTGCAAATGCTTTCAATTTGGACAGAGCTAAAATTTTGTTACCTGGTAAAGAGTTTTAACCATTTGGCTGCTGAGAGCGACTTACTGACCTTTTGCAGATAGTGTGGATCAAGCTCAGACTGCACAGAATGTTTAGTCTGTTCTTGGATCTGCATTGTCCGATAAGGGGATATCATTCCCTTAGACATAGCTTTGAAATGAATAAATCTGGGTTTTTAATATCGACATGAAAATTTCATTTTAGTTTTTTAGCAGGTTAAGAGATAACATACTTGTTGGTCTTTCTTTTGATTAGGTATCTACAGAAACAGTAGTTTTCCCCCAGGTATAGAACCCACGGGTAAAGAACAGTTATGTGGCCATACAGAGCTGGGCAGATTTTGTGACTATGTAAGTTAGTTACATTGTTGTACAGATATGTGATGTTTGGTTTCTCAGAATAGAAAAATGGCTGCCGAAAATGACGATAATTAACTAATTAACCCATTACCACTCAATTCCTACTTTTGACGCCCCTGAGAAAGAAGCCGTTTGAAAACAATGTGGGAAAAGGAGAAAATGCTGGTAACCAGCATTTTCTCTTTTTCTCACAGTGTTTTCTACCCTTTCCAGAACAAACTTCTATTTTTCAGTCACCTTTATTTTGTCGTTTGCAAATGCTTTCAATTTGGACCAGTCCAAAATTTTCTCGTGTGGTAATGAGTTAACTTACTTTTCGAGATTTACATGGTAAAGAATACTTCCTAACTAATTACCAAACAACAATATTTTAGACTTGTCCAAATTGAAAGCATTTGCAGACAATAAAATATAAGTGAACTGAAAATTTGAAATTTTTGAAATTTGTTTTGTGAAGGGTAGAAACATTGTGGGAAAAGGAAAAAATGCTGGTTACCAGCATTTTCTCCTTTTCCGACAACATTTTTCTAAAGGCTTCTTTCTCAGGGTCGTGAAAGGTAAGGATTGTGTGATAATGGGTTTAAAGGTTTTAAGTAAGGAACCTTCTAATAATTTGGCCTTGGTCTTGTGTGTCGCTAAAATTAAATTGCATTTCGCTGCAATTCAGAACTTCAGGACATTGCTGTAGTTTGTCTTATGAAAATGACAATGCGAAGAATTCATATTGTCTGGAAGTTGCCTGGTGAAGATTTAAAGCTTTAATGCTTTCAGTTGCAGGTAGAGGGGGTAGAGTTATTTCCCATGAGAATTTTTTTCTACAACCTTGATAAATCGCATTTTCTTCAGTCATATTAAATTTGTTGAAATGCCTTCAATTTGAACCCGTCTAAACTTTTGCTTTATGGTAAAGAGTTTACCACACAATACTGAGTTTTAACAACCCAGAGGAAGAGGTCTTTTGAAAGTACTGTAGGAAAAGGAGAAAATGCTGGTAACCAGCATTTTCTCCTTTTCCCACAATGTTTTCAACACCTCTCACAACATGTTTTAATTTTTCAGCCACATTTCTTTTGTGGTCTACAAGTGTTTTCAATTTGGTATAGCCTAAAATTTTGTTGTTTGGTAAAGACTAAAGCCATTTTATGACTTCCATTGCAGGTTGAGGAGGCGGGTCCCCTGTTTTGTGTGGCTTTAGCTGGTGCAGGGCTTATCTGTCTTGGGCTGGTAGGTTGTCTGTTCATTTGTCATTCAAATGTACAACATTTTCTAAAATGTAGCTGAAAAATAAACTTTGACAATATGTAGATTATTGTTGCATACTAGAAAACCCGTTGATTTTATAACCCAGATGATAAAAAGCATTTTGAGAACATTGTTGTAAAAGGAGAAAATTCCAGTAACCAGCATTTTCTTCCATAGCACATCATCTGTTTAATTTTGCCATATGGTAAGAGTTTATATATATATATTTATGTTGCTTAACTCTTTACCAATCAATAAATTTATAGAGTGGTCCAAATTGAAAGCATTTGCAGACAAAAAAAATAAATGTGGCTGAAAATGGAAATTTGATTTCGGAACTCCGAAAGGTAAGAAAACATTGTGGGAAAAGAGGAAAATGCTGGTTACCAGCATTTTCTCCTTTTCCCACAATGTTTTCAAAAGGCTTCTATCACAGGGTCGTCAAAAGTCGTCATTGTGTGATAAAGGGTTGATAGGAAGAATCTGACTTAACTCTTTACCACACGAGAAAAATTTAGACTGGCCCAAACTGAAAGCATTTTGCAGACGACATAATAAAGGTGACTGAAAAATTGAAATTTCTTCTGGGAAGGGTAGAAAACACTGTGGAAAAAGGAGAAAATGCTGGTTACCAGCATTTTCTCCTTTTCCCACAGTGTTTTCAAAAGGCTTCTTTCTCAGGGGCGTCAAAAGTAGGGATTGTGTGGTAATGGGTTAAACATTTTGTGGCAAAAGTTATCCCACCAGAAATTTGAGCTGTTACTGCAACATTTGCTGAATGAAAGGGGCCAAAATGTCATCATCCACATCGTCTACAGGAGATATGTTGACTTATCAGAATATTTAACATTTCAGATACATTTCATGATCAGCCTATCCGCAAATTACACAAGAATCCGAATATCCAAAGAATTGACAGAGTATCGTGATGCCATAGATATGGACGAAATTGATTTACATTCCGATGTAGACAAGACCTCCTCTAGACAATATTGACATACAAGACGCTGGCTGGATCCTTCTTCTAAACTGATGACATCAAACGATGGTCGTGAGTCTTATTACTCCGATGAAGACGACCAGGTGGATCGTGATGATGCCTTCAGGTAGAGGAAGGAATATAATGAAAAACTCAGAGCTTATTTTTGCTGGATCATTTCATTTCTCACATTCCATTGTTTACCCCTTTGCTGCAGTTGTAAATTTGGAAAATCCCAGATCTTGTTATGCTGTAAAGAATAAATACAAATTTTTATATTGGACAAAGCAGCTGTAACAGCAAACAACAGCTTATGTGTTGCTCAAAACGTAAAATGACTTCTATCCTTGACAGGGTTGAAAACATTGTGGAAAAAGGAGAACCAGTTAATTAACTTATTTCGTTACCAAACGAAAAAAATTTTTGGCTTGTCCAAATCAAAAGCATTTGCTTTCAGGATTGTGTAGTAAAGGTTGAGTCGGACCATAACATTTTACTAGCTTTAGTTTTTTACATTCAGCAAAATTTTGGCCTAGGACATTTGAAAACATCTACGGATAAAAAATAAGTTAAGATTGAATAATGAATTCAGTTTTATAGGCTAGAACCATCGAAGGGAAAAGGGAAAAATGCCGGTAGCAGTATTTTCTCCTTTTTTCTCAAAATATTTACTTTTAACCTATTTATATATATATAAGTTGATACGGTTTATATGAATCATTCTCAAGGATTAATTCCCTGAAACCTTAAATAGTACTCACACCATGGGTAGGTCCAAAGGATGACCTTGCTCTTCACAAAGTTTTCAAAAGCCTTCTTTCCTTTGTCTCTTAAAAGCCCAGACCCTGTGGTAAAGGGTCAAACTTAAATTTTTGACATAAAGATACATATGGCTTGCAACACGCCAAAAGGGACATTTGGATATTTGCGTACATTGTCATCTTGGATCAGCCTGCACAATCCATGCACGCTGATATGAAATGGCTCTTTACGACTACATTAGAGTTTGTGTTACAGTAGAATTGTGCAAAACAGAAGAAAATTACTTAAAGACGAAAAATGTCGTTTTGGATTAGGCCAGTGATCTTAGTTGATTCTTTATGCGATGTCCGAATGCATTAGGCTCCCTTTTTACAGAGCAAGGCTCATATATTTGTAAAACATATCAGTAAGCATGGCTCAGATTTTGCAATAGGTATAAAATCCATGTAACTTTGTTTGTATATTATTGTTGTAATGTGTGTATTCAGTGTTGTGAAACGATTTTATTGTGATATGACATACATATCAAATTTGTACAAATATTCCATCCTCCTATGTAATTCTCCCCGTGTAATTGACATCGTTAGCTTGTTTTATTTTTCCATTGGAAATACTGTATGGCCTGGAGTATCTGTATTCAGTGATAATAAGGAAGACAAATTTAATAGGAATCAAGACAAGAATATAAACTAGAAACTATTTGCCTTCATAAAAAAAAATTGATCACTTTCATGAAAGAAATTAACTTGGGTAATAATTTCCCTGTTCAGTGTGTATGATTGAACTTCTTAACTCTTTAACATACAATCTTGACTACCCTGATAAAGAAGGCCATAGATATCACGGTGGGAAAAGAAGAAAATGCAGTTTACTAGCATTTTCTCCTTTTCCCACAAAGTTTTCTACTTTTCCAACGAGGTTTTCTACCCTATCAAAGAAAAATTGCATCATTTTAGCAACTATGAAATTGTTATATGCAAATCCTTTCAATATGGATAGGTCTAAAATTTTGCCATGTGGTAAAGGGTTAAGCAAACATGGCATGACCTGATCCTGGTGGCTTGGTGATATTTACAGCAGAAAGTTGTAGACCTTAGCCATTTTGGGAAGGAACACAATTTAGATGAAAGAAAAATGATGTCAATTTCTTGTTACTAAGATAATCAATTGAATTTTACATGTACTTGTCTGTAATTCAAGGGCAATAAAATATTTGAATATAAGTAAGGGTTACAAGCTGAAATACATCGTGACATCATGAAACTACTTGGTTTATGAGATGTAAACAGATATCACTGGTTTAACCCATTACCGCACAATCCCTACTTTTGACTCCCCTGAGAAAGAAGCCTATAGAAAACATTGTAGGAAAAGGAGAAAATAATGGTAACCAGCATTTTCTCCTTTCCCGACAATGTTTTCTACCCTTCACAAAACAAATTTCAAAGTTTCAGTCACTTTTATTTTGTCGTCTGCAAATGCTTTTGAATTGGATAAGCCTAAAATATTGTCGTTTGGTAATCAGTTAAGGACACTCATGGAATAAGGACACTTGACGATACTTAATATGTATTACGGTATTCTTCAAAATTACAAAACACTCCTGGCAGGTTAACAGCTTTCCACACAATCTCGATCTTAAACAACCCTAAAAAGAAGCCGTATGAAAAAATTATGTGAAAAGAAGAAAATGCTGGTAGCCAGTTGGGACCTGGCTAAGTTTGTGGTCTGGTATGGAGTTATCTAAGTATCTGAGGACAAAATTTGACACTTGTCCAAATTGAAAGCATTTACAAAGGAAAATTTAAACATAGCTCAAAACATGGAGTTTGTCTGTGATAGAGTAGGAACATTGTGGAAAAAGGAGAAAATACTGGTCACCAGCATATTCTCCTTTTCCCACAATGTTTTTGAAAGGCTTCTCTCCGGGGATTGTTAAAGGTTGGGATCATGTGGTAATGAGTTAACTCCGTATCAGACAACAAAGTTTTAGACTGGTTCATTATGAAAGCAACTGCAGATCACAAGATAGATGTGGCTTTAATTCTTCACCAAACAACAAAATTTTGGACAAGTACAAATTGAAAGCATTTTGCAGACATCAAAATAAATGTGAATCAGAAATTGAAATTTGATTTGGAAAGGGTAGAAAACATTGTGGGAAAGAAGAAATTGCTAATTACCAGCATTTTCTCGTTTTCCTACAATGTTTTCAAAGGCTCTCTTTCTGATGGTCGTGAAAAGTCGAGATTGTGTGGTAAAGAGTAAACGATGGGTATTATTGATGAAAGGTTGGAAATCATTATTGGAAAAGGAGAAATTGCTGGTTACAAGAATAACCTTTTTTTTTCACAATATTTTTTAAAAGCATTCTATCTTTGAGGCGTGAAAAGTCTGGATTGTTTGGTATAGGGTTAGGGATTTGCCAAGCAATCCTTTGTTTTTCTGACCAGGCAAATTTCTTTTAATTTGAAAAAGAGTTGATCTTTAACCAAATATCAAGGTTTTCAATGACCATGAGGTAAAGGGTGTTTGAAAACATTGTGAACTGTGAAACCAGCATTTTCTCCTTTTTCTTACCATGTTTTCTACCAATTTGTGATACAAAACCCATGATTTGCATAACATGTCATTTTTTTTGCCCACAAATGCTTCAATTTTGCCTGGTCTTAAATTCTGTCATTTGGTGAAAAGTTAATAATCAAATGTTATCTCCTTGTACCCAATGCAATCAGAGGTTCAGATACTAGAAGTGTTCTGGAAAATGAATCATGTTCTTCAAATTTGATAAGCTCCCTTTGATCTTGATGGTTAAGAATCCGTTCAAAGAGTTTATCATTGTAATACTTGGGCCCATATTCACCAACCATTCTTAAGAATGTTTTTTGTCATATTCTCCAGTGTTTTCTACATTTGTAAGTAAACAACTTCTGATTGGCTAAACCATTTGGTTTACCGTTTAGCCAATCAGAAGTTGTGTTACTTACAAATTTAGAAAAACTTGGAGAATAAGACTAAGAATATTCTTAAGAATCGTTGGTGAATACCGGCCCAGGTGTAATTAGGGGAACAGATAAATAGGAATGTTCTACAGGAAGAAAATCATGTTCATAGAAGTCAATAATCTCTGTCTATCTGGACCTCTTTTTTTTTTTTGTTTCTTTATATGGTGTTTAATGTCACCTTCAACATTATATGTCAGTCATGACATACTGTGGCAGCCTAGAAAAAGGCTATTTTCTGCACTTACGTAAATGAGGCATGCTCTGTGAAAAAAGGGTTCTGTGCAGATTCAAAATATATCGACTCCTGTAAGCCTGCATAATCTTTGCAAACTGACATGAGTCAAAACTTTTTACCATGGTTAATTTTGTACTTGTTAAAGGACTTGTCTACCTGGTGATTTAGTCTGGTGTTACACAAAATGAATCATAAAGGTCTTTAACTATGCGATTATGTGCTTGGTTTAACCCTTTACCACACGATGACGACTTTTAACACCATTAAGGAAGAAGCCTTTTGAAAACATTGTGGGAAAAGGAGAAAAATGCTGGTAACGAGCATTTTCTCCTTTTCCCACAATGTTTTCTACCATTTCCAAGTCAAATTTCTCTTTTTGATTCACATTTATTTTGTCATCTGCAAATGCTTTCAATTTGGGCTAGCCCAAAATTTTGTTGTGTGGTAAAGGGTGAAGACATAACAGAGATGCATTAAGTCCCTTTTTCTCAGAGCACAGCACTTCTTTTTTTTTACTTTTTAATTTCTCTTCATGGGATTCGGATCATTCACATTTCATCAGCAATATAATGCTCTGACAGTTTTTCTCTTTACCAAATAATCCAAAGGTCTAACATCTGTAAGGTAGACGACTTTTGAGAATATAGTCGGAAAAGTGTGAAATGTAGAAAATGCTGCTTGTCAACATTTCTTCTTATTGCATGTTTTTAACTCTTTACCATGTGAGAAAAAAGTGGACTTGTCTAAATTGAAAGCATTTGCAGAAGACAATTTCAACATGGCTCATATAGGGTAATTTTCCTTTGACAGGATAAAAAACACTGCGGGAAAAGGAGAAAATGCTGGTCACCAGCATTTTCTCCTTTTCCCACAATGTTTTTGACAGACTTCTTTCCCAAGGTTGTTAAAAGTCGCCATTGTGTGGTAAAGGGTTAAAAACCTTCAAGATGTTTATTTGGTAAAGGGCTATATTTATGACCTCCTGCAGATGAGTTTGTGTGTCTTGAAGCTATACAAATTCAAAAACATTGTAGCAAATAAAAGGATGAACTATCAATGTTTTGAAACAGGATCTGCTGGTAGCCACAACAAATTTTCTGCAGGATGTAGTCAGATAGTGAAAACCAGCCAGCGTTTGAATTCGGGTCAGTTTTATTTTACATATCACATTAAATATATAAAACATTCCATTTCTTGATGTATACAGATGTTTTTTTATGTAAATTGATCAATTATATGTTAATTTTTGCAATCATTTTTCTACAAACTAATAAATATTCTTTTATGTATAATTTGTAGAAATTGTTTGTGTATTCATTTTAATCTTGGCTGTTTTCGAAGAAAAATGCTAAGGTACTTCATCAGGGTTGCTAAAAACCCAGAATAGTGTGGTAAGGGTAAATGTTCCTAAGGATGAAGCCTATTGAAAACAGTTTTAGAAAAGAAAAAAAATACAGGTGGCCAGCATTTTGTCCTTTTTCTTTCACTGTTTTCTCTACTTTCAAAGACAATTTCCATTTAAAATCATTGTCCACAAATGCTTGAATCAAATTTCTACAGGTTATATATATGAGCCATACTCTGTGAAAAAGTGGCTTCATGCATTTGCGAAAAGTATCGACTCATGTCAGCCTGCGCAATCCACGCAGGCGGACATGGGCTGAAACTTTTTGCTATCTTTAAATTCTCTGCATGTCGAAGGACCATTCTACATCAAAACTATTGGTTGTATGACACAATGAATGTTATAGCTCCAAAATGAGGTGGCGTCTTCCTTGATCACGAATGTGCATTAAGCCCCCTTTTTACATAGCCTGGATGATACAGTTTTTTATCTGCCACCCAAACACTCAAGGCTGTAAACTTACCTGACCTATCTTTGTTGTTGACTTTGAGCAACTGAACTCTTAACCAAACAGAATTTCAGACTTCTTGAATTGAAAAACATATGCAGACAACACGTTCGAATGGCACAGATGACAGAATTTGCACCTGAAAGGATTGCTCTGTCACTCAGTAATGTTCTTATCCCTATTAATCAAACCTTTTTCAGTTTAAAATTTCCACTTTTCTTTTGTTTTAACCCTTTACCAAACAATCCCTGGTTTTTACGACCCTGAGAAAGAAGCATTCTGAAAACATTGTGGGAAAAGGAGAAAATGCTGGTAACCAGCATTTTCTCCTTTTCCCACAATGTTTTCTACCCTGCTGGAAACAATTTTCCATTTTTAAGTTTCGTTTATTTCGTCATCTGCAAGCGCTTCCAATTTCGACTAGTCTAAAATTTTGTCGTTTGTAAAGGGTTAACACAGATATGCACGGTAAACGATTAAAGCTGTTGATGCGCCATAAAACAATCAATCATTCATTCATGCATATGAAAGAGTACAGCATGATATGGAGAAAGAAGAACATGCTTGTAATTAGCATTATTTCCTTTCCCAAAGTGTTTTCAGAAAAAGGTTTTATATACTGTACACATTTGACCGAACTACTGGACTAGTATTTGGTAAAGGGTAAGAAGTTTGTTGTGACTGGAGATTAACCCTTTCCCAAACAAGCCCTTGTTTTTACGTGTCTGCAGTACAAGTCTTTTGAAAACATTGTGGGAAAAGGAGAAAATGCTCGTAACGAGCAATTTCTCCTTTTCCCACAGTGTTTTCTACCCATATGGAGAACTTTCTGCCATTTTTATGAAATTTGAAATTGTCGTCTGCAAACTCTTTGAATTTGGAAGAGTCTAAAATTTGTCGTTTGGGAAAAGGTTTAAAATGTCCTATATCAATACGCCATGCTCTGGCAAAAGGGGGCATAATGTATCTCTGTGATACATTATATAAAGTATGTCATCCTATGATAATGGTGCCATAAACTCCATTTTGTTAAAAAATCAAGTGGATCAGGAAGTAAAATGGCCCTTTGTCATGCAGAAAATTTATGTATATCAAAACAGTTTTGACCCATGTCAGCCGGTGCGGACTGTGCAAGCTGACATGGTTCGAAAGCTTTTTGCAGATGCATTAATTCTTTACCAAACAACCCCCAGTTTTGACAATCAAAAGGAAGAAACATTGTGGGAAAAGGAGAAAATGCTGGTAATCATCATTTCCTCCATTTCCCACAATGTTTTCTACTGTTCTATAGTCAAGTTTCAATTTTTGAGTCAAATTTATTCTGTCGTCTGCAAATGCTTTCAATCTGGACAAGTCTAAAATTTTGTCGTCTGGTAAAGAGTAAAGCCCGCTATTCACCGAGTAGTCTATGTCTTATTTAGATATACCAAAATGTCCTTCCCACGGTCAAAGGTTCATATATGGTACAAACAGTGATATAATTTCATTGAATGTTTATACCATGTCTGGCTCATGACAAAATTCAAACAGAAGATACCCTTAATTACCTGTCCCCAAACGACGAAAATTTGTATTTGTCCAAATTGAAAGAATTTACAGACGATACCTCGAATATAGCTCAAGAGTTTTTTCTGACTCTGATGGAGAAGAAACATTTGGAAAAAGGAGGAAATGCTGGTTACCATCACAAAACCATGTCATCACCGACTAATGCATTGTTTGTTTTATTTTTGTCGTTTTCGGATACAATGCCAATAATTGCAACAATTTGCTAGGTATTGTATTTTACCTTTCATCAAATAACCCTTATTTTTACGGCCCTGAGAAAGAATTTAAGCCTTTTGAAAACATTGTGGGAAAGGAGAAAATGCTGGTAACCAGAATTTCACTTTTCAGTTATGTTTAATTTGTCCTGTGCAAGTTCTGTCAATTTGGACCATTCTAACACTTTTTTGTTTGGTAAGGAGTTAACCCTTCCCCAAACAAGCTCTTCTTTTTACGTGTCTGCAGTACAAGTCTTTTGAAAACACTGTAGCAAAAGGAGAAATTGCTCGTAACGAGCAATTTCTCCTTTTCTCACAGTGTTTTCTACCCATTTGGAGAACTTTCTGCCAATTTCATCAAATTTGAGATTGTCGTCTGCAAACTCTTTGAGTTTGCAAGAATTTAAAATTTGTCCTTTGGGAAATGTTAATTAAATCAAGACGAAGCCATGCATTCCATAATACATTGAATGAACATAGTACAAGATGACTTTGCATCTCTTTAACACACAATCCGGATTTAATGACCCTTAGGAAGAAGGCTTTCGACAACAATGTGGAGAAAGCAGAAAATGCAGGTATACAATATTTTTCTCCTTTTCAGACAATGTTTTTATACAGTAGAACCTGCACTAGTACCTAGGCATCATATGGGAAAGGAAAACAGTTTTTCAGCCATCTGATATCCCTCGGTCCGTTTAACTCTGGCTGATATGTTCTGTTTAGAACCCTTTCCTTGAAAACAGGCATCGCACTTCTTATTCAAGGGTGACAAATACGTCATTGCAGAGGTGTCGGAAACATTTTGAATAGCCGCCATTATGTGGGCAAAGTGCAGATTAATTACTTTAAAAGAATATGTACGTATCTGAAATTTACTTAGAATACCTACTGCATCTGGTGACGGTAAATGTATTTGTCCTTTTCGTGAAATCAAAATGCCATCAAACAATGTTGTAGTTCTATATCACTTCAACACAATTATTCTTAACGGCAAATCGCACATGTATGCGGAAAATTGTGCGGAGGTAATTGCAAAATCAACGAAACTAATGAACAAAATGTTAATGTATACTAACGATGAAAGTTGTCAGGTACCATATGCAGTGCTTTGTTCGGACATATCTTGAATAACAATAATGTTCAAGCTGAAAAACTTACCTTTTCAAACGAAAATGGCGGATTTAAAATGTCTCCGATGACATATACTATGACGTAGGTTGTTACCCCTGTCATTATACCCCCTGAACGTAGTATAGGGGGCATACTGGGATCGCCATAGGTGTTTGTCCGTCCGTCTGTCCTTAGACACAAATTTCTCGGGAGCAACACTCCAACACTTTTGAAGGTACTGAACTCAAGTTTACATAAAGTGTTCCTATAGATATACATGTATTTAGATGAAGTTGTGCATGTACAGTTTTAATGACCCAGCTGCGATTTGTTGTGGAATTGTCTCCCCCTGATTTTTTAAACTCTTACTTTTGCACTATACTTTTCTGCATTCTATGACAAAGACCTGTTTTTCTGACAGGAAGCTAGTGGGGGGGGGGGGGTTTGGTATAATTATACGCGGTTGCTATTATCGCGTTAATAGCTCTACTATTGGATCTACTGTGTCCCATCCTATTTTGCCAGAAACTGAATTAAAGGTATTTATTTTTTTTTAATTCATTCATTTTACTTAGCACTGAGTGTATAAAATATAGTTTTAACAGATACGACAAATAAATAAAAAATGCAAATGTTAGAAATGCTTAGAACCATATCAGGTACATCAGCACTAAGGGTGTCCCAAAAAAGGAAAAAGGATCCCTTATTTCCATTGTGGTCATGGAAAAGGCAAATTAAAATAAAACACAAATCTGCGTGTTTTTTAATGACTTGAAATCCTATTTTCATTTCTTTTGCACCCTTCTGGTTACTTAACCCATTACCACACAATGCCCACCTTTGACGCCCCTGAGAAAGACGCCAATAGAAAACATTGTGGGAAAAGGAGAAAATGCTGGTCACCAGCATTTTCTCCTTTTCCGGCAATGTTTTCTGCCCTTCACAAAACAAATTTCGAATTTTCAGTCACTTTTATTTTGTCGTTTGCAAATGCTTTCAATTTGGACAAGCCTTAAATATTGTTGTTTGGTAATGAGTTAAATGGTAATGCTGGCACCCTACTTCGATCTTTAGCATTGCAAAGATATACGTGCATAGCTTGTGATACCACTTGTCTTGGATTGATTCTGATACATGTGTCTAGTGCGGAAAAGTAAACGAAATGTAGTTTGATAGTTTCGTTGCTATGTACTTAGCCTTCCTCAGTTATGTGACCTGCAGCGTCTGCTATGTACTTAAGACAAGTGATGACCGACCAGTGTGAACTACTTAAGTTTGCATTGACATTTAAATGAGAGGATCTCAATGCCGCTGTTTGTTAGTTACGTCGTTATTTATTAAAGGCATTTCCCTTGACCTTTGGTATCATAGTTTGAAACTGAAATAAGTGAAAAACAAAGTTATATTTAGCAGCTTTAGAGGTTCATGAAGGTCAACCTCAGGTAAATGTACTAAATATAAATCAGGGAACTTTTTTTTTTTTTTTGGGGGGGGGGGGGGGGTTGTCTACTTAAACCATTATTTTGCTTGATTACTAGTATTGTGCTTTTCTGATTTGAACTTACATGAACGTTTGGTTTTGAAAATTGTCTCACCAAATCTCCCGTGCATTAGTACAATACTTACTTAAATTCAAGATAAATATTCACAGATTCCCTATTAAGCGTTAAAGGTGGGCAAATATCGCATTAAAAGATAAAACATACGATCTACTTGTATGTCTTGAAAATAATGGTGACGAATACCATTACTTATTTGAATGTAAAATTTTCTGTGATGAACGAAAATCATTAATACCATCTAAGTATACATTTACAACTAATCATAACGAAGGTAATCAAATTTGGTTCATTTCCTATCAGCAGTTCTACCCAAGAGTTAATAAGATTATGTAAATCTATAAAGATTGTTCTTGAACAATCATAATCAAATGAAATAGAATCGTCACGCAAATTCAATTATTCTAAATGAAAAATAAATTCATAAACATTGGTAAAAGTTATTCCAGTTAAACCTCACATGTATGACGAGGTTCGGCCATGCATTTTGAAATATTTATTTTAAAACCCCAGTAAAACTTAAGGCGGCGATCCATGACGTACATGAAAAATATGTAGAACCCCGAAGATCACACACAGTGCGACCGCAAGCATGGCCACATCAACGCAGTGCCTCTCGAGTAGACGCCGGTAGGGATCTCCTAGAACGACGAGCAAATGCGCGCACTTTAAGCATTCACAATGTTACGAGTCAGGCGTAACTAGAAAGAAGAAGCCAGCAACAAACGATAACAATTAACAGAATTTATTAACAAAAATATCAAATAAACAGTGACAATATTACAATAGTACAAAGCAATACCTTAGACGTTAAATTCAAAAGACAAATTATTCCAGTCTTAATTCCAGTCTGATCCTGATCCAAACTGAATGTAATCCAAGCACTAATTATGACACAAACACAAAATAATCCCCACTGTAGTCTGGCAATCATGTATAAACTAGTGAACACTGAGATGTAAAAAGCTTTTCCTTTTATGATAACAGGGAAACTTCCAGAAAATTCATGTTAAAATCAGTTGCATAATTTCTAGTAATCAGATTGTATAAAGGCCTGGAAACTTCCAGCACAATATTCCACAAGAGAGAATCCAGTTCTAAAAATAGTAACAGGGGAAAACCATTCAAAAAATAGATACACACATGAACAAAGCTAGGAATAACTGGGTATGTACATAACAACAAAACAAACGCCGTCGCTCGACGTTGATAACAGCGCAATGTGATCACTGTAAGTACGCCTTAGCGTAGTAAGATCTCCCACAAATCCACGGGAGATTCGCCGACGCGCGAAGAGGTCGCAATTCGAACGCTATGGTTGTAGGTGGCACTTGCATGAGATGTCTCTACTGCACTTATACGGCGCCTTACAGGCGCTTATACGGCACGTCAACGGCGCTTACTTTATTGTACCGCTGTGTTACAACGACTCTTAGGAATCGCAACGGCGATCATTTTGCGTCTACCGCTTCCAATGGTCTTCGCCTGACCAAATACCGGAAAATTTAGCTGACGACGTATGCAAGTCCATTTCACCATGGCTGATATACGCCAGCAAGTCAGGCTCGTGCTAGTTGACGAGGTGCCAGAGATGGACTTGCTTCTGTTTGCTAGGATGGCGGCGTTTTACTAGCTTTTTTCATCCTCCTTTTCTGTGGGCATAGCTTCATTCTCCATTCACTCTTCGAGAGCAACGTAAATGAAACAACTGATGATTAAATGTGTATACATACAGTTAGTTTTCATAGTCAGTACAAAAGACTGTGATTAACACAAACGCGGGGTAGTGTGTGCAATGGGTTAGTTTTATAGATAGTACAAACGACTGTGATGAACACGACCGCTGTTTAGTGTGTGCAATGCGCCTTAAGAACGCCGTGAATGACCAGTGCACGTAGTGTGAGTATCGTAAAAGCACAGTGCACGCAGTGGAAGCGCCATGAGAGTGCAGAAAAACGCCTAGAAGAACTACTTAGGAACCCAGTAACACGCCATAGGAGCTCCGAAGCAACGATTGGTCCCAATAAGAACGCTGTGATCTATCCTTTTACCAAGACATGGAACGGTCATTTGAAATACAGAGAATTCAACAGTAGTCAAAAGTTTCGAAAAGTGCAGGCTGACCTGAATCGATGCTCTTTGCAGATGCATTCAACCTTTTTTCACAAGGATTGGCTCAACCTCTTGATACGAGCAGGTATTAGTCAGAGACAATAGCACTATCGGTTCAATGTTGAATTTTGAAGACCATGTATCGTCATTTTGTGCGAAGGCGAAGGAATCCCAATTTAACTCAAATTTTCTGGCACAAATTAGTTTTTCGGTAGCAATCGATTTGTAACTGGAAATGGCATGCTAAAATACACTGGGTGAGGCCATCGATCGCAGAAATACTAACTTTCGATTGAAAATATCTTCACCCGCTCATAGCCTTCTACTGGTACAATGAAATACACAAAATTTGTCTACTGATGGCTTGGTTCCGGGTTTTTCCTTTCCAAAACTAGTTTGTACCTTAGCTTGTTCGTTCAATGATTGTGCGCTACCACATTTGATTATTCTTGAATATTTATAGATCAAAATCATTAATTGTAATGTTGGGAATTAAATCTTTACGACCAAAGATATCTCAAAATCATAGTTTTCATGTAAAAACTTTATTCGATATATTTACATTGTTTCTCTCTTTAGCCATCATGCATTCTACTGTCAAGGGACGTTACTTTTGAATTCTCCTAATGATCAAAGGGTTACCACCAATGCACAAATAATCCTATCTTTGTCATGAGTAACCTCCCTTCAACCAGGGTGTTGACTTTCAAGCAAATACTGGTATTTCAATAATGTTTCTCTTTTCACATTATTAGTTCCAGACAATGGTTCCCGTGACAAATACCACTCCAGCGTTTTGAATGCTTTGATTATCGTCCAGTATGCTTAAAGATAAAACCCAGTTGTAAAGAGGTAATGACGTGAACCGTTTCTAATCGGGCTTAATGTATGACGGAGTCCCTGCCCAAATGTAGGGCATGGCATACTTAAGATATGTATTTCGTGATCATCATAATCCAAGATCAGTCGACAAATCCGTGTACATGTTGTACTTTTATCAGACTGGTATATATTTATTGTCCTTTTCGTTAAAGTGGTGTCACACCTTGCCTGTTTTACTTCTACTGTTAATTTCTATAAAATATACGATTCTAGGACAATGGACAATTGCCCCCGGACTATTGTCCCCTGAGGACAACCCCCCCCCGGGAGTATTACCAGGGAATAGGCAACGTGAGAGGCAACTTGGTTCATGTAATTTCGAGCATTATCTATGTCAAGTGAAACTACAGTAATATAGAATATTGCTCAATGCAGACATTGATTGTTGTCAATGTCAAGTCAACGCCGGTTGCAGTTTTCCATTTTATCATTTCAAATTATGTACGTTGGATGGAAGGTATAGTCCAGCGAAAAGCAACAACAACAAAAACATGTGCTTTCATGTTGTTGTTTCTAGGGGCAAAGGTCCCGCTTTGTCGGGGGGGAGCAATAGTCCCAGGGGGAGGATTGTCCTCGGGGGCAATAGTCCTGGGTGAATTGTCCTCGGGGAAGGGGGCAATGGTCCGGGGGGAATTGTACTCGGGTGGGGGGGGGGGCAATAGTCCGAGGGGGAATTGTCCGGGGAGGGGGGGCAATTGTCCTGATACGAAAATATACGATGGTAAACTGGTGAACATTGTTTTCTCCTCTTCCGACAATGTATTCTTTCATTCCAAAAGCAAATGTTCATTCTAAATGGCAGAGCATTGCTCATATCCAATGAACAACACAAAAGTGGCTTTTATTTCTGAAAGACTGGACTCTAAAGTATAACCGTTTTTTTTCTTCTTTTGATCCATCTGAAACACGACTACCGCTGAAAGATTACAGTTGGGGGTGTAGACTATCTTCCTTTCAATAGCCACAGGCACAAAATATTTCCCCTGGAAATAACATTTGATTCTGCGATCTCGAAGAATTTTGTGAATTTTTAGAATTTTGTGACGCCTTAGGTTTGCGCTGGGTCCCACATTACTTGTTTCTTACTACATCGCAAATAAAGTAAAAATCGCCATCTTTTATCCTCTGCTGTACTTTTTTTGACAAACGCACAACTTTTTTTGGGGGTTTCCTTTAAGTCAGTACCAAACGACAAAATTTTAGGTTTGTCCAAATCGAAAGCATGTGCAGACGACAAAATAATGTGACTGAAAAGTCGAAACTTGATTTTGGAAGGGTAGAAAACATTGTGGGAAAAGGAGAAAATGCTGGTTATCAGCATTTTCTCTTTTCCTCACAATATTTTTTAAAGGCCTCTTCTCCAGGGTCATCAAAAGTAGGCATTGTGTGGTAAGTGGGCTGTAGATGATTATGTAAATAAAATGAGTATATTTGACCTTTTTTTTGACCCGACATGGCCCAATTTCCAACTTGTTCAAGATATATCAAGACAAGCATTCTAGCAAAGTTTCATGAGTATCAGGCGGGAAATGTAGCCTCTATGATGCACAGATATTTTTTTATAAGATTTATTCCAGTGACCTACTTTATGACCCAACATGACCAAATTTCAATCTTGTCTGACGTATCAAGACAACCAGACAACCACAGGACGAAATTCTCACCAACCTCTATGAATATCAGGCTAAAATGCAGCCTCTAGATCTGACCTAATTACCTACTTTTCTACTCGACATGACTCAGTTTCAATCTTGTACCAAGATAAACAGTCTGACCTACTTAATTTGAGTTTTACACTTAAATGTGGCCTCTTGAGTACAAAACTGTTTATTTTGCTAAGATTTGACCCTATGACCTGCTTTTTGATCCGACATGACAAAATTCCAAACTTGATTGAGATAAACAATCTGACCTGGCTTTATGAGCATCCTCGGATACCCCGGGGTCTCCCTATTTGCTACGCTACATCGACCCCTGGGACAATTAGTTGAATTTCCTTCGCTTTACCGCTGGCCGAATGCTGGCTTTTCATTGGTTCCATCATCATTTTGTGATGGGCGAGTGTACTGTACGCTATGACGTTTCGTATCGATTTTCGGCGGCTCGCTTTACCGCTGGCCGAATGCTGGCTTTTCATTGGTTCTATCATCATTTTGTGATGGGCGAGTGGACTGTACGGTATGACGTTTCGTATCGATTTTCGACGGCTGATTCAAAGTTTTATTAGTCAATTGTCCCAGGGTCGATGTAGCGTAGCAAATAGGGAGACCCTGGGGTATCCGAGGATGCTTTATGAGTAGCATGCTGATAAAGTGGCCTTTTTGGTGCACACAACAAATTTCGCTAAGATTTGGCCGATGGCCTTTTTAATTTGACATGACTTAATTTCGAACCTGTCTATCATCAAAATTAACAATCTGACCTAAATTCACGAGTATCTGGCTGCAAAAGATGGACTCTAGAGTGCACAACAGGACCTTTTTAGACTCGGCCTAGTGACTTACTTTTTGTCCCAACATGAGTCAAAAACAAACATGTCCAGGATACCATCAAAACAAACATTCTGGCCAAGTTTGAATAAAATCAGGCTGAAATATAGTCTCTTGAGTGCATACAAGATTTAATGAGGATTTGGTCTGGTGACTTACTTTTTGAACCGATAGGATCAAATTTCGAACTTGACCGAGATTTTACCAAATGAAACATTCTGACCAAGTTTCAAGAGTATCCGACTTAAAAATGTGGCATCTATCTAGAGTGCACACAAAGTTTTTCTAAGAGCTGGCCCATTGACCAATATTTTTGTCTCAATATGACACAATTTCAAACTTGTCCAAGAATTCATCAAGACAGTCATTCTCAACAAGCTTCAAGAATATCAGGCTGAAAATATGGCCTCTAGAGTGCACACAATGTTTTTTTGTTTGTTTGTAATATTTGACCTGGTCACCTACCTTTTGACCCGACATGACCCACTTTCGAATTTGTCAGAGATTTTACCAAGACAAACATCTGACCAAGTCAAATTTTGACGACCGCTGGACGTACGACAGAAGACGGGCACCGGACACAGCACGACCACAGAAGCTTACCTTGAGCACCGGTTCCGCACGACATCACGTTTTTTTTTTTTGCTATCTGACTTGAATCACAACTATCCTTGAAAAATATCATTAAAAAAGGCCCTTCCGGAAGGGAGTGTAGACTATGTTCCTGTATGTGGGCAAAAGCACAAAGTAGTTCCCCAAGAAATAACAAACTTACACTCTGTGTCCAAAGAAATAAAAAATCAACACTACATACACTATTTGGACAATTTCTCCATTTACCCTGATAAAAAAAATGCAGCAAATGTGCTTGCTCTGTAATTTTCTTTCTGAACTACTTATGATACAATGGCTAGGAAGCATTTCGAAGATGTACCTCATTTTATATTGGCGTACTCTGTTGTCTGCACATGTCATATTCTTCGAAGATTCGACCTGTCTAATATGACGCATCACTCTCCCCGATATTCAGGAAACTGTAGTATTACGCGCTATAAAGTAGCAATGGAGAAAATGGCTTTTATCAATACCTTTGAGGAAAAATCAGGCCTGTTGTAGCTTCAGATTTCTTTAAACTGCATATTATATCTGAATGAACAGCACCAGGTAGCATTTTATTGAGCAAACGTTTATTTTAGTTTTGAATTCAAAGTAACGGTTGTCACATAGAAAAGTAGTACGGTTCTGTACCCAGGATTCCCAAATTAGATGAGTATTTGCCATCTAGCGGGAGATAATGTTGCATACACAGGCCACGAGAAATATATTGGTACCGGCAACACCCGCACTATGCCTTTAAGTTCCGAAATACATGTATTAGCGAAATCCTCCACCCGATCAATTATGTAGATAGAAATGTTAATTTTGTAAGTAACAACTCTTTTACGAAACGGAATTGGGTGGAGAGACAGCGGTGTCGTGACAGTGCGTCGGTTTCTCCCAAGAAAGGTTCAAGGTTTTAATCCAACAATAAGCGAGGTCAACCGACGGAACTACGCATATTTCGTCCATTGCAGAGGTTTGGGTCTCGAAGAAGCAATCATCGAAAATGATTGATATAAGTACATGTAGTAGGAAATTGTTTCACTTTCGATGTAAAATAAGTAAGTTCAAATTGAACGACAATCTTATACCCGGCGTTATGTCAGCGTGATATCGTCATACCCTCCCCATCCCCTCCAAAAAAACCCAGTAAATCCTGCAGTGTTATGAACCTGTTTTGTCTGTTTTATCTGAGGATAAGGGCAAAATTTGGACACTTAGAGTTTGCGCATGCAACGAAATAACCTTGCATATAATACTAGCTTGCATCATGCGAAAAGGGACATTCTGACATTTGCGTAAAGTGTCATCTCGGATCAGCCTGCGCAGTCCGCGCAGGCTAATCCGAGACGACATTTTACAACTACTTTAGATTTTATTCTTCAGTAGACTTGTGCGAAACAAGAATACATAAAAAACGAAAAGGGTCGTTTCGGACAAGTCAGCGCGGACTGCGCCGGCTGATCCGAGACCACACTTTACGCAATGTTCGAATGCCCCTTTCCACGTGTTGCAGCCATATACCTCTAGCAATGCTGATGACAATTTCAAGGACTTTCGTCAACAGCGGATGTTTAGATAAGTCTGAAAACTTCGTAACGGCAGCATATAGGGGACATGGAAAACAAGAAATACCTTTAAGCTATGGTCACACCTTACGTAGTTGACCGTAGTGGGGAATGACCATAGTTAGCTCAAGATCTGACTAGAACAGTCTTGAAGTTAATCCCAATTATTTGATCTTTTTTTACCGAACACGAATGTTGGTGTAATATATATATACTTCTTCGTCTATGAAACCAGCGTCTAATGCACAAATCGGAAATACTGTCGAGGTGATTATTTTTAAGATGGTATAGAGCAAACCATCTTCGCGAGCCAAGCTTACGATCACTACGTGGATCTTACCTTGGCTGATTGAGCCCGATTTCTATATTCCTTCGATGCGCCCTCTATTGGACGCTAGTTATTAACCCCCTTTACATCATACTTCTAAAAGCCACGAATTACGCTTACGAATACACATGAAGCGATATGCAGACATCCACGTGGGTTTCCATTTTTACCTTCTACTCGAAAGGTAGCGACCTTGTTCTATTTTTATCAAAGATGAAATGCTACGAGCGATTTCATTCGTTGAAGCTAGAGCTGGCTGCATCCAATGAAAAAGCGTTTCAGTGGAATGTAACAATCGAGCTTGATCCGCCAAGGGTAGAGTAACGTAGTGAATCGTCAGCCTTGGTTTTCGAAGATGAGAGCAAACTAAAATCGGACGAAAAAGCCAACAGAAACCTAGCAAGTATCATTGATTGCAATATTTCTCTTCCCTCTGTCAATATGTTTTCCAAAAATCGTTTGCAGGTGCGCAATAAATCTTAAAGATGTCAAACATCTTGACCTAACCACGTAGAAAATGGCGTCGTATGGAGGAAAGCACGAAAAGTATCAATAAGAAACTTAATTATTATCAAACAAATCCCTCCTTAACAACTCGGAGAACCTGTTTGAAAACATTTGTGGGAAAAGGAGAAAATTCTCTTTACCGAATTTTTCTATGCTTTCAAGGTATTATTTCACTTTAAATCTCAAGATCTAGGCTTGTCGATGACAATTTTTTTCAAATTCTTTTTAGTTGGACTTAAAATTTTGTCATGGTAAAGGGTGAAGTGGCATAAGATAGTACAAAGGGCATCATCAGATAAAAAATATAGTAAACAGAGATAGTATAGCGGTCAGTGACCATCAACTTATCACTCTAAAGTTGGATTAGGCGCAGGTAGGATGTGATACAACTTAACTCATTACCAGACGACAAAACCTTTGGCTTGTCCAACAATCCAAAGCATTTGTAGACGACAAAATAACAGTGACTAAAACATTGAAAGTTGTTTTGTGAAGGGTAGTAAACATTGTGGGAATAAAGGAGAAAATGCTGGTTACAAGATTTTCTCACATTGCTTTCTATACGCTTCTTTTTTATGGTTGTCAAAAGTAGTGTGTGGTAATGGGTTAAATGTTGCAGTGTTGCGTTTGCCCACTTCTCTCTCTCTCTCTCTCTCTCTCTCTCTGCCTCTGCCTCTGACCACATATGTGTGTGTCTCTCTCGCTCTCTCACGCTCTCTCTCTCTCTGTGCCTCTGACCACATATGTGTCTCTCTCTCTCTCTCTCTCTCTCTCTCTCTCTCTCACTTTCTCTCTCTTCTGCTTATGTGTCTTTCCCTCCTATCCTTCTTCTTCTCTCTCCTTCATCTTTCACAATTTCACAAAAATTATTTCAGCCATGTTCTGGCAAAAGGGGGCTACATACATCCCCGTAATCCATGGTCCAAAACTAGCCGTCACATAACTGATTTTTTGGAACAAAAATATTTCCTTATCGGACAGTGTAGACCAAGATCAGACTGCACATTCTGTGCAGTCTGATCTTGATCTACACTGTCCGCCAAAAGGTTCACGAGTCGCGCTCAGTAGCATAGGGGTTAAGGGTGTGCTTTCAGCACAATTCGATTCAAAAAACAAACATCAGACAACGTAAACTGAAAAAAAAATTAGCTCGCATGTATTGAAAAACACTTCAAGTTGTCCTCGCAACGATGGTCGTAGTCTGCGCATGTCATATTGCGCGATCCATGGCTTACTTGTAAGCTGATCAAT
Organism: Tridacna crocea; assembly: GCA_943736015.1. Classification (NCBI taxonomy): domain Eukaryota; kingdom Metazoa; phylum Mollusca; class Bivalvia; order Cardiida; family Cardiidae; genus Tridacna; species Tridacna crocea. Next base: position 11,899,651 of record OX031063.1, on the reverse strand, counting down.
TATAGATGTGTAATTTTAGAATGTCATCTAGCGGGAGATAATGCAACGATGTTTAAATTCCACTGTGAAATATCTGTTAATCTCGGACCTTGTTGTTATTTTTTTCAAAACACTTTAAATACCTAACCTCAGTTCTGAGTTCCACCAACCCTGAGAAAAGAACCTTTTGGAAAAAATTGTAGGAAAAGGAGCATTTTCTCATTTTCCTACAATGTGTTCTTTCCTTTCAATGACGATCTCTACAATTTGAGCCACGCCTAATTTTTCGTCTATACGAATGCTTTGATTTTTGACATGTCTAAATAATTGTCATGTCCGCCAGCCACGAACCCTTGATGATGGCAGTGCACCGGTTGAACACTGTAACCTAGTGCAAGCTAAGAGCATGGTCATGCGGCATACCTCGGGTGATGGGCATTGTCTGCGCATGTCATATTCTTTGAAGATTCGATGAGTATTTATAGAATGCCATCTAGCGGGAGATAATGATCCCTCGGCTGTATCTGGTGGATTGACATGCACCAGATCGCTACATTTCGTCGCCGGAAATACGCCAGTTCACCGTTTAAAAAAAAAAACACCCGATATAAGGCTCCTCTAAAAAAAGAAAACTTGAATTACAAATTTCTATCTAAATCGAATTTCTAAATATATTTCAGTTGACAAACAGTTCGTACATTCCTTTTTTAACGTGCTTTATCGATTCAGATTGAAGTTTTCACCGACAGGTAGATAGATAATTGTGAATAACTTCATCGAGGTTGTTTATGTAATTGCTGAACGACTTCAAGTGGCACTGCCTTGCATAATATCACTAGATTAAGATTTGATCACCGCCATGCATAAGATCAAATGGAAACGACCGTCATACAGGCGAGGTTAGATGTAGGTACGGAATCGACCGAGATGTGACGAGTGACAGCATGGTGTCACGTTTTAAGCGACCTGGGCCAGTACTCACTAATCATTACAAAGTACATTCACAGTCTTTTTTTAAAATTTAACCAAGTTAGGCCAAGCAAAAATTGCGTTACTTTGAAATTTATATACACAGTTTATATACACAGTTATAAACAGTCTGAAGGTCTAGACAAAGATTACTGGAATAAAGAACAGTTCGTAACCAATATTAAAAACATTCTCTTCTCTATTGACTTTGATAACTTTTGATTGGCTAAACCATTTGCTTTAGGCAATCACAAGGTGTGTTACTTTCAGACTCGGGATTTTTTTTTTCATGAATTAGACTAACAGTATTCTTAATATATATAAAATAAGTTGAAACCGTTTAATGGTCAATTTATCATCATTTGCCGGTCAAATGCCGTGTACACAAATAATTCGCCAATCATTATACAAGATTTTTCTAATTGTGAAAGTAACAAAACTTCTGACCGGCTTAACTAAATGGTTTGGCCAGTCAAAAGTCCTGTTTCTCCCACTCTGATGAGATTCTAAAGAATAAAACAAAATAAAATGTCCTTGAGAATGGTCGTGAATATTTGGACGCACGTTTTCAAAAGGTCAATAAGGTATGCAACCGCGAATATATGAAATTAGTAACTATGAGTTATTTCCCTTGGCGCCCGCTCTCTTTACCTCTCTGTCTCGCACTTCATCTCTCTCTCTTTCTCTCTATTCGTTGAACACTTCACTTTCTCTCCGTAATCTCTCCCTCTCTCTCTTTCTCTCTATCTTTCTCTCGCTCTCTCTTTATCTACCCCGTTCTCTCTCTCTCTCTCTCTCTCTCTCTCTCTCTGATTAAGGTTTGATTGTTTGAATGTTGTCTTAAGCTTTCACAAACCATCCCTAAAAACATTCTTTGTCTTATGAATATGGGTATATCTTTTTAAAGTTTTGCGTGGACTGATCGGATAGTAGATAATAGAGAAGTGGGGAGAGTAGATCGAGATCAGATTACACGACTTTTTTGTTAACAGCTCTGTCAAAAGTAAAAGTGTTTGCCAACTTTGCATACGAAATATACTGCTTTTTAGAATGAAATGATTTTTTTTCAGCCAGCAATACTTGTCGAATTTATTGTAGACCGGATGATAATAGAGGAGTGAGGAAAGTAGATCGAGATCAGACTATCCGTATATACATCTTGTTTGTTAGCACTGTAGCAGCTTTGTTAAAAGTCAAAACGTTTGCAAGCGACAAATTAAATGAGCCAAATGACATCTCAACCCATTACCAAACGACAATATTTCAGACTGGTCCAAATTGAAAGCATTTGCAGACGACAAAATAAAAGTGACTGAAAATTTGAAATTTCTGGGAAAGGTAGAAAACACTGTGGGAAAAGGAGAAAATGCTGGTTACCAGCATTTTCTCCTTTTCTCACAGTGTTTTCAAAAGGCTTCTTTCTCTCAGGGGCGTCAAAAGTAGGGATTGCGTGGTAATGGGTTAATTCATCTCCGAGATGCATGCATGATACCAGCCCAAATCATCACCTAATTATGGACCCATAAGAGCCAATTTATTAACCCTTTCCCAAACCACAAATTTTTGGACTAGACCAAATTGAAAGCATTTGCAGACGACAATTCAACTCTTGCTGAAAAGATGATTTCTGTCTCTGATAGGGTAGAAAGCATTGTGGGAAAAGGAGAAAATGCTGGTTACCAGCATTTTAGTCTTCTTTTCCTACAATGTTTTCAAAAGGCTACTATTCCAGACCCGTAAAAACCAGGGATTGTTTGGGAAAGGGTTAAAGATCAGACTTAAACATGTGGAAGACTGGTCCTCTGACATGCAGAGAAAACGACCTGTAGAGAAAATTTTCAGCCCAGGTCAGTCTGACTGTGCAGACTAACCTGGGTAGCTACTTTTACCTGATACATTAAGCCGCCCCGCCCCCTTTTATCACAGGGCAAGGCTCTTTTTTTTTCTAAGAAATAAACACAGTTCAAGTGAAGAGTGAGTGAGGGTTATCTAACTCAATTATTTCTCTCCAAAACCCAATGTTGTTGGTACTCATTAGAATCGTCTCGATGAGACGATTCCAATGAGTACCCACAACATAGGGTTTTGTGGAATGTAATTAATATTTTCAATTTTTCAATCAAAATCACTCGTTGTATCTGGAGCTCTGAACGAAAAAAAAGTGGTGTCCGTGGTCGTGAGGTAGAGCGTCGGCCTCATAACCATAAGGTCCTGAGTTCGATTCCCGGGAGCGGGTGTCACCATTGGGATTTTTCATTGGCCCACACTATCGGCGCGAGTACTGGTGTAGTTCCCAGGAAGCAGAATCGAGAGAGATTAGTATAAGTTGCCAGAACTTGTTTCTCAATCGATGTAAAATAAATATGTTTAAACTAAACTAACGAAAAAAAAACATAGACGGTAGAAAACACAGTGCGAAAAAAGGAGAAAATTCTGATTACAGTCATTTAAAGTCGGAAGTGTTTGGTAAGGGTTAACATGCTTTACGTAATGAAGGAAAAGGGTCAGAGCAGACTTGTAAACAAATATTTTTCTATATCTTGATGACTTGGGGGCATACAGGGCAAACATCTGACCGAATTAACCTTATAACCACGACATCCCGTGCTTTCACGACACTTAAGAATTAATTTTTTCAAAAACACTATGGGGAGAAAGGAAAAAAAGTCGGTAACTAGTATTCCCTTCTTTATCCTCATTTTTTTTTATCTCTGTATGTCCGAGGGCCATTCCACCTCATGATTTTGTCGGTTGGTGGACTGAAGGGATTTTCACATCTTCGCAAGCCAAGGCTGATGATTAACTACGCTACTCTACCCTTGGCGGATCGAGCTTGATTTTTACATTCCCCCGATACGCTGTTTCATTGGATGCAGACAGCTCTAAATGCAACGAATGAAATTGCTCGTAGCATTTCATCTTTGAAAAAAAAAAAAGAATAAGATCGCTACCTTTCGAATACAAGGTAAACATGGAAACCCACACGGATGTCTGCTTATTATAACTTCATGTGTATTCGTAAGCGGTTTGTAAAACGACATATCATTGGCTTTTAGAAATATGATGTAAATAGAGGATATTTGTTTTTTTCGGTGTAAGATCGAAATTTATTTCATCGAGTGGACACTATCGGTAATATTTTCACGAGTGGCGCAGCCACGAGTGAAAATATTACCGATGGTGTTCACGAGATAAAATAAATTTAGATCTTACACCGAAAACAACAAATATTCTATTTATTTTATGCTTTTAACCCTTTCTGGGAGGAGCTTTATCAAAATTCAGTACAATTTTTTCCCCTCATTCCCCGTGGCGTACCCCTCCCGCATAGCAACGTGACGTCAAGCGCGAGAAATGTAAGGTATATGACGTCATATTTCCCATCTGGTTGTTAGGCACGCGCAATTTACCTAGGCAACAAGAACGTGAAAATCGGTATTTTCACTGGTGTAAGATCGAAAAATATTTTCACTGCTATTTCTCGATATCCCACCGGAAAGCATGAAATAAAGAGGGCTAATAACCAGCATCCGAATAGGGGGCGCATCGCAGGAATCTTGAAATTGGGCTCAATCAGCCAAGGTAAGATCCACGTAGTGATCGTAACCTTGGCTTGCGAAGATGGGATTTGCATGGATCCATAGTTATGTTCTTGCTCAGTATAATTTATCATAAAAGTCCACTGAACCCCATTTTCCAGAGCATGGCTCATGCGTATGGACTCTGCTCTGTGAAAAGGGGGCTTGATGCATCTGCGAAAAGTATCGGCCCAGGTCAGCCTGCGCAGCCCGCGCAGGCTGACCTGGGCCGAAACTTTTCGCTATTGGTCAATTTCTTGTATATCAAAGGAACCCTCCTCCTCCAGAGTTAGTGATTCATTCAACAAGTCGATTTTATAGATCCCTATTTATGTGATGATTTACTTGGTGAAATGGCACTCGTCACAACTTGGCCGATACCATCATCGCGAGCCAAGGTAATGATCACTACGTGGATCTTACCTTGGCTGATTGAGCCCGATTTCGAGAATCCTGCGATGTGCCCTCTATTGGATGCTGGTTATTATCCCCCTTTACATCATATTTCTGAAAGCCAATGAAATATCGTTTTACAAACCGCTAACGAATACAATTATTCAACAAGAAGCGATAAGCAGACATCCACGTGGGTTTCCATGTCTGTCTTCTATTCGAAAGGTCGCTACCTTATTCTATTTTTATCAATGATGAAATGCTACGAGCGATTTCATTTGTTGCAGTTAGAGCTGGCTGCATCCAATGAAAAAGCGTATCGGGTGAATGTAAAAATCAAGCTCGATCCGCCAAGGGTAGAGTAGTGTAGTGAATCGTCAGCCTTGGCTTGCGAAGATGATTCTGTACCTACATCTAACCTCGATCGTCCGCATTATGGACATGCGCAGACAACGCGATCATCTGTATCAATGAGATTTCCATTTTGAAATGAGAATCACGTAATTATATATAATGATAGCGCGGCACTGACAGCTATTTAGCAACGACATAAACAACCGCGATGAAGTTATTGACATCTGTCTATTTGTCAGTGAAAACTTCAATCGGAATTGATAAATAACGTTAAAAAATGAATGTACGAACTGTTTGTCAACTGAAATATAGTTGGAAATATTTTTGATAGAAAATTAAATCTCAAGTTTTCTTTTGTTAGAGGAGCCTTACAATTTTCAGAACGGTAAACCGGCGTATTTCCGGGGAATGAATGTACCAATCTGACACATATCAATCCATCAGTTACAGCCGAGGGATATAATGGCTCCCATCACCCGAGGTGGGTACAATGGATCACGGAGATGCGTCAAGCTCCCTTTTGCCAGAGCACGGCTCATACATACATAATTGTGGGCGTTGACAAAGGAGGGATAGTTTTACTGCGTATTCGTGATGCATTGTACCAAGCAAGTAATCACGTGATAATAGAGCTTTAACCCCTTACCCCATAAGTCATTTCTATGGTATCTCTAATTGACCCTAAATAACAGCAAGGATGAAGCTGTTTCTTATGTGTATATAGCACCTTTTGATACCATAGAAAACATTGTGGCAAAAGGTGAAATTGCTCGTCACGAGCAATTTCACCTTTTGCCACAATGTTTTCCAAAAGCTCCTACAAGCAATGCGTTAAAACGAGTATCTATGGAGTAAAGGGTTAATTATGCAGTGAACAACAAATTGATCTTGCAGACGGCAGAAATACATGGATAGTCGCACTGGCTACCACTGCTGAGCTTCGGTAGCGTACAGGACAAGAAAACAGGGGGTCGTGGGTTCGGTCCCTGGCTCGGCCACTTCCTTTCTAAGGATTGATGATAGTCATTGCGAAACGATTCATTCCTCTCCCACCACTGACCATTGTTTTAATTTTTGAGTCTCGTTGATTTTGTCGTCTGCTAATTCTTTCGAGTTGTCGTTTGGTAATGAGGTAAATTTTATTGCCAAGGTATTATTTAGTTATCAATCAATCTTAGGTCTTTGGGGTGACAGTTTTAAAGCTTACACACCAAAAACACAATTTAATATTACCAATTGTACAAACAAATGAATGTAAGAAATCTATCAAAAAAACAAATTCTAGTTAAAGCCACAATTGTTGCTACGAGCAACTAGGTTTTAAACTACTCCTTTTCCAACAAATGTTTTTTTTTTTGGAGCTTTCGATCTGTTTGGGGTCGTAAAAAAGTAGTACAACAGTAGGTTTGTTTATACCCAGGGTGTTTAGCGTGACTCACTGACCTATAGCGGACAGTGTAGATCAAGATTGGACTGCACAGAACGGGTATACATTGTTCGATATGGTAATATTTTTCGCCCAAAATACCAAAATTTTGGGTATTTTACTATTGGTTTAACTCATCAAATAATCCCTGGTTTTCACGACTCTGTGAAAGAAGCATTTTGAAAACATTGTGGGAAAAGGAGTAAATGCTGGTAACCAGCATTTTCTTCTTTTCCCACGATGTTTTTGTACTGTTACCGAATCAAATTTCAGTTTTTGAGTCTCTTGAATTTTGTCATCTGATAATGCTTTCAGTATGGAGTAGTCTTAAATTTAGTTGTCTGGTAATAAAGAGATAAAAGTTTCGTCTAAGTTATTTATCAGGATAGGGGTGAAGTAGATTCTATTGGGCGAACAAATCTGGCTCCCCATTGGGCGAGCCAACTGGGAACAACAAAAGGTCGTTTATAAATAGGTCACATTCAGATGGGAATTTGCGTCATTCACAAATATCTGTGGTGTACACAAAATTCTTGAACTTTTCATAACCCACTTATTGTTAAACGTTTTCTATAAACACGGTTTTTAGCTCCACTGGCCAAAGGCCAGCGGGCTTTTGTCATGGCCTGGTGACCGTCGTGCGTCCTTCCGTCCGTGCGTGCGTTAACTTTTATCTTTTTCTCTGAAATACCTAACCAAATTTGATGAAACTTCACAGAAATGATCCTGCCATGGTCCTCTTCAGAATTCCTTGAAAGGATTTTATTCCTTCAAAAACTCTGGTTGCCATGACAACAAAATTGAAATATGTTTTTTTTTTAATCTTCTTTTCTGAAACGATAAGGCCTAGGGCTATCAAATTTGGCATGTAGCTTTATCTAGTGGACCTCTACCAATTTCTTTCAAATAATGGCCCTGGGATCAAAATTGGCCTCGCCCCGGGGGTCAGAAGTTTTATATAGGCTTATATAGGGAAAGCTTTAAAATCCCTCTGGCACCTAGCCATAAGGCCTAGGGCTACCAAATTTGACAAGTATCTTTATCAAGTGGTCGTCTACCAAGAGTGGCCAAATGATAGCCCAGGAGTCAAATTTGGCCCGGCCCTTGGGGTCACAAGTTTTATATGGGCGTATATAGGGAAAACTTTAAAAATCTTCTCGTACCAAGTCATAAGGCCCAGTGCTATTCAATTTTGCATATAGCTTTATCAAGTGGCTGTCTACCAAAGGTGCCCAAATCATAGCACTGGGATTAAATTTAGCCCAGTCCTGGGGATCACAAGTTTTACATGGGCTCATACTGATTTTTTATAAAAAAAACTACTTGTACCTAGTCATAAGGCCTAGGGCTACCAAATTTTGCATGTAACTTTATCTAGTGGGCCTCTATCAGGAGTGCCTAAATTATAGCCTTGGGGTCAAGTTTGTCCCCAGACCAGGGGTCACAAGTTTACATGGGTTTTTGTGGTGAAAATTTTCTAAGTCATCTTGTTACTAAACATAATAAAGACTAGGGCTACTAAATTTAGCCCTTTGTTATGGGTTTCATGTTTTACAGGGCCTTTTATTGAGAAAACTTCGAAAATCTTCTTGTTCATAATCACATATTCTAGACCTGTATTATATGGTTTGGGGCTTTATCTTGTGGACGTCCACCAGGGTTCAAGTAATTATAGCTTTGCGGTCAAAATTGGCTTTTCCTGGGGGTCACAACTTTTTGCAGGATTAATTTATGGAAAAAAAAAATTGTCTGTCCTCAGGTTTGAAACCAATTAGCCAAATACTGTAATGTTTGGCTTGAAGTGTTTTTACTTATTAGCCAGTGGAGCGATACAGGGCAAGATGGCCCTCTTGTCTTTATTCCTTAGAGGGGGTTATTCTGTTTGTTATAAGTATACCAAACTAAACATGTTTTGACTCTGGATTTAGAGAGGCAATTGATTGCAAACTACTAATAAATAAGAAAAGATTAAATTTAGTAGCATTTTCCTCATAGTGATATGTAGCTCCTATAGGTATTTCTAGATTTGGCGCCTTCATATTCTTCCAAGATTCTACCTATCTGTTATGACACATCACTCCACCCAGTTTTGGAGGGTTGTAGTAATACGCACTAATATAGCAGCAATGAAGAAAATAACTACTATCAATACGTTTGAGGAGAAATCAGGCCTGTTTTACCTCCAGATTTCTCTTAACTATATCAATTTAACTGATCATAGCTGAATAAAGTGCACCTCACTGTTATTTATGCAATCAGTGCATCTTTACTGAATGTAACTGTTTCTTAACTCTTTACCATACGAGAAAATTTTAGACTGGTCCAAACTGAAAGCATTTGCAGACGATAAAATAAAGGTGACTAAAAATTGAAATTTGTTCAGTTAAGGATAGAAAACACTGTGGGTAAAGGAGAAAATGCTGGTTACCAGCATTTTCTCCTTTTCCCACAGTGTTTTCAAAAGGCTTCTTTCTCAGGGGCGTCAAAAGTAGGGACTGTGTGGTAATGGGTTAAAGCTCACAATGAGAAGTAGACTAACATATAATATTTATCAGTGTTTTGGAAGTAATTTTAACTTATGACGAAAAAAACATTCGTAGGCCCCTTTAAAGTACTTAAGAAAATGACGCAAAAATTGCATTCACTAGAAAAATATTTTGATTTCAAGATACTTTCACTTAAAAACCTCACCCTGTCACACAATGTTGAATATGAGCTACGCTCTGAAAAAGTGGGGCTTTGCGCATCTCTGCACTTCATTATACCGAGCAAGCCATCGCATAATCTAAATCTAACTGGATCTTAGTGTAGAATGATATTTTTCGAAGATTTAATATTCCCCTTTTTCATAAAGCACGGCCCATATATGGCTCGCAACACGGGAAAAGGGACATTGGGACATTTGCGGACTAGCAGTCCGCGCAGGCTATTCTGAGACGGCAGTTTACGACTACATTAGATTTTGTGCTACAGAAGACTTGCGCTTAGCAGAAAATTACATAAAAACGGAAAGTACCGTCTCGGATTAGCCTGCGCGGACTGCGCAGGCTGATCCGAGACGACACTTTACCCAAATGTCCGAATGACATTTTTAGCGTGTTGTTGACCATGTAAGGTTATAAAGCGCAATCGTACTTAGAAACTAGCGCCTATGTGTTATTTCCGCTTTTTGAGCCCGGATCTTACTTATTTTTCTTAGTCTTATGCTTTGCACTACATAAAGTTCTTATGTTCGTTCAGAACAGGATTTGCCCATGACTGTCTGATGTTGGAATCATTTGACAAAACGACGCCCTTCAAATGAAGATAAGAAGTGACAAATATAAAATTTTGGGGTCGTTTAGAAAATTGGGGTGGGGTCATTTGGATTTCACTTTTTTCCCCCATTTTGTTCTATTTTGTTCTCAACTTAATCAGAATACTCTCTCACATATAAAATGGCTCTATCAAATGGCATGTGATTATTCACAATCTGGCAACCATATAAGCAATAAAGTAATAAATCTTGTTTAATATACAAACACGTCTACAAAATCAAAATTTTATACCCTACCCCAGGATTACATTTTCGAATTTTTTATAATGCTCATTTCATCGCAGTGAATCAAGATGCCATGTTTATATCAAGAGCTCCATTTGACATCCACAGACAACGGCTACTTTGAATTTCAAAAACAAAAATAAACATGTACTCAATAAAACGCTACCTGACGCGATTCATTCAGTTATGATCAGCTAGCAGGTAACCTATGCATCGGCCGTTTATTAAAATAGTCCCTACAGGCTTAGGTTTAGCTTTGGTATATAAGCTCGATTTTTCCCGAGTATCGGGGAATAGGTGATGCGTCATAGGAGACATGTCGAGTCTTCGAAGAATATGACATGCGCAGACAACGATAAATCGAGACGAAGCCATGTATGGAGTGGTCTCCCGTAACACATTCCACTTTAATTAATTCATCAAAGCCATCATAGGCAGAAAAATTTTGGACAACAAATGGTATCAATGGCTCAATGGCCAGTCTCAGACGAGCCCCCATCTTACAAACATGTAGGTTCGGAACAAATGTATAGCCGAAGTACAAACCGCATCTGGCGGGATTCGTACCCATGACGGGCAAATATTCACTTTTTTCGAAGTTTAAAAGACCATAACTACTGACCTAAAGAGATATCCCCCTAACGCAGTTAATTGTTAGGTATTGTATTTAAATTGGGACGAAACGATGCATGAGGGAGTCGTCTCCCGTAACATCTAATGGATACAAGTATAGAATTGTTGAAACCGCAAGTATGCTGACAACAATTGAAATGGAGCTTTTCTATGATACTGTAAAAAACATTTTGGGAAAAGGAGAAAATGCTGCTTACCAGCATTTTCTCCTTTTTCCGAAATGTTCCCAACACTGTGAAAGACAACTCTTTCTAGTTTAACCACATTTAATCTATCTTATGCAAATGCTTTCAATTTGGACCAGTCTTAAATTTTATTAATTTAGACCACCCAAATTTTTGTCGTGCGCTTAAGAGATCTATTTTTAACTGTATTTTGCTGCTAAATTAATATGTGTGGCTCAAGTTTGGCCTAAACCCGCCCCCTCCCCCCCCCCCCACCACCCCCCTTAGTAAAGCCCTGGAAAATGTATATTTCTCACTCTTTGCCAAACGACTATAATTTTTAGATTATTTCAAATTTAAAGCATTTGCAGGCGATTAGCAATTATTCAAATAGTGAGATCTATCTGTGATAGAATAGAAACCCCTGTGAGAAAAACAAGAAAATGTTGGGCACCAGCATTTTCTTATTTTTCCCTAAAACATTTTCAAGAGCCATTTTCCCGTGGTCGTTAAAAGTCGGAATCGTTCGGTAAAGGGTTAACCCATTACCACACGACAAAAGTTTACACTGGTCCAAATTGAAAGCATTTGCAGATGACAAAATAAAGACGACTGAAAAATTGAAATTTGTTCTGGAAAGGGAAGAAAGCACTGTGGGAAAAGGAGAAAATGCTGGTTACCAGCATTTTCTCCTTTTCCCACAGTGTTTTTAAAAGGCTTCTTTCTCAGGGGCGTCAAACGTAGGGATTGTGTGCATGGTAATGGGTTAATGACTTGGGGAATTCCGAGGCTGTGATTGGAAATAGGTCTATATTTACATATACCGAAATTCCAAAATTCCAACCTGATCAGATAGATCTAGTTTTTCTAGTGCAACAAAATTCTGCCACAAAACGCTACATGGAGTTATAAGAGGATGGTATCGAATTAGATGAGATAAATGTTGCCTCTAAGTCCAAGGTTAGTTCATTTAATCCAACAAAGAACCTTTGGTATTAAAAAAATAAAGTAACCGATCCTAGCGTTGGTGTAATGGTAGTGGAAATTTACCAAGCTCAATGGAAAAACGCGGTCGATTTATCGGCGAAATACGAACGACTGCGCTTAAAAGCGCTAAGATGTCATTTTCCAATGCATACTTGAGTATTGGATGTCTGCTGACGGACAGGGTGATTCATACGATATAAAGGGCATTGGAATAAAAGAAGCCGTTAAAAGGCCGAAAATTTAATGTGTTAAAATAATGGACTCGGTAAGACAATTATGATTAGAACTCGATCTATATTTAAAAATTTCTACAACGCATGCGTGCATGGCAGTCACCACATTGTTGTACATTTTTTTAAAGAACAGAATGGAGCACATGTGAACTTTTCCCAGCATATGTTTTGAAGAGAAAATCTATAGATCTAATTGATAAAGATTACATGGAAGAAAAGATGAAATGAAAAAAAAAAAGATATTAAGGTTTTTTGTACAACGGAAAGTAAATTGGTCTCAGCTTTTTTTAGAGTGAAACTTTTTTGTTTTGATAAGACAAAATTGGATCCTGAAAAAACATCTAACAGATCTAAATCTAATAAGATATAAAAAAAAAAATATATAAAATATGAAAATAAGATATTAAAAAATTAAAAAAAAAAACCTCAAATTTGTAAATAATCAGAAAACCTTGTTCGAAATAACATTTGTTTAACGATCCATCTTGACTTATCGGTTCGACTTTGTTGGCTAGGAGACATTTTAGACTCGTGCAAAATGAACAAAATAGAGACGACAAATAAAAAAAGTTAATGAAAATTGGAAATAATTTTGTGAAGGTTAGAAAACATTGTTGGAAAAGATCTAGTAGAAAAGGCAGGTTACCCGCATTTTCCTCTTTTTATTTTGTCGTCTGCAAAAAGTGCTTTGAGTTAGGACCTATCTAAAATTTTGTCGTTTTGTAAAGAGGTTGAAAGAAATCAGAAGCAAATATCGAAGGAATCTTGGCAAATGCTGTAAATGAACACAGAGCCATCGCTAACGAAAAGATCCGAGAAATTAAAAAATTCTGTATCTCATGATCGAGTTGTGTTCTACAAACTTAATGTCTTCTTTGAAAACTCTACAAATACCAAACAGGGCCCGTATTCCACTAACCATTCTTAAGAACGTTTTTTGTCTTATTCTCCAGAATTTTCTACATTTGTAAGTAACACAACTTCTGATTGGCTAAACCATTCGGTTTAGCCAATCAGAAGTTGTGTTACTTACAAATTTCGAAAATAAAACTAAGAATAGTCTCAAGAATGATTGGTGAATACGGGCCCAGATCTAGTTGTTACAATATGTAATCTTTCACTCTTCTGACAGCTTACTATAACATCCACTAAATGTGGGATCTTTATTGTACAGGGTTGACTTACAAAGCCTACAAATTCTGATCCAAGATTCTGTGTAGCCTGATCTTTGTTCTATGCCCGAATCGGTCGTATAATATTGGCTTGCAACACACTAAAAGGAACAGTTGGATATCTGCGTAAAGTGACGTTTCGGATCAGTCTGCGCAGTCACTGCAGGCTGATCCGAAACAAAACTTTCCGTTTTAGGTAATTTTCCCTTCTGCACAAGTCTACTGCAGCACAAAATCTAATGCAGTCGTAAAGTGTCGTCTCGGATTAGCCTGCGCTGACTGTCCGAATGCCCCTTTTTTCGCATGTTGCAGGTCAATTATATTAGTCCCTGTTTTCGCCTAATAGCATAGATCTTTATTTACATCAGCTGCATATATCAATTGTAGATCAATTACAGTCCTTTATATTAGAAGTTCCAGAAGAATGAAAATGTAGTTGTAAATGTGCGCGTGCATGAGAGAGCGAGAGAGAGAGAGAGAGAGAGAGAGACGAGACGAGACGAGAAAAGAAAAGTAGGGGGAGGACGTAGCATTTTGAATCGTTGGTCAGTAACATTACTATTACATTTCGGCTTGACTTCCATAAATTATCCAATCCTGGTCGTTCCTTATTATAGTTCTATCCACAGTTTCTGAAATGTTTAATTCTTTTGAGTGCAACGCACACATATTTTTTCTAACACAAATGATAGTACAATTGAAAAACAAACAACCTATATGTGGACAATACAGATCAAACTCGGACTGCTCGATCTGTTTAGTGTTAAGGTAGTGGACCTGCCTTAGGAAACAGTCATAGATCTAATATTATCTTACAAAATTTGCTATGATTAAAAATGAGCATTATTACACTACTTTAACCGAGCCACTTTTCCCTGTTTTCCCGTTTTTAGAATTATCATTTATAATTCTAAAACCATTATATTCTCATTACAAAGGGAGATAATAGTTATCTCCCTTCTCTGGAAACCAACGAAAGTATCAGCAAATAATTACACGATAGTCATCAAAGAAATTTCTGGTCGGTTAAAAATGTGCAAAAGTATGATATCCCCTCAAATCCGTATTTATCAACTAACAAGAAATTTTATTCCATGCTACACTAGAAGTGTTACGGTCTACTACCTTGATTTATCGAGAAGGACAAGCGTTCCCGTAAATTTGATTGTAAAATTAGAATTGACTCTAGGGATGTTGAAGAAATTCCCCTAAAATGGCTGCCTCCTCTTGGTCGTAAAAACCAGGGTTTGTATGGTAATGGGTTGATTACCAGCTAGATCTAGTTTTAGTACAAGAAAAGTGATGTATTCTAACTTTTTTTCTTCTAACGCATGCATTCATAAGAGCCACGTGGTATCGATAAGTGTTGGCGACCTTAGCCTAATATGACTTAACTTTACCCTCCAATATGTCCACAGAGGCCCGCAGAAACAATAATGTCCAAATTCGATATCTTTTCACTTGAGACTATGAGCAAGAAGTAGATCAAAACCCAGCCATACAGCTACAGAGATCCAGATAGAGGGACTGGTTTTGGTCTCAAAGTCGTAAATATCATTTGTTCTCCTCTAAACCCTATGTTATGGGTACTCATTAGAATCGTCTCATCGAGACGATTCTAATGAGTACCCATAACATAGGGTTTGGAGGAGAAGTAATGGATTCAAAATCCCAATACTCCGTCTTATCTGGAGCACTGAGCTACGCAAAAGCAAGCAGTGGAGTTAATTGCACGGTTGGCAGAGTTCTGTTGTCGTAGATCTGCGCTGTAAGAAGACAATGTAAAGACCTCTGGGGTTCTCATTGATTTTGACAGGGCCCTAACGATAATCTTCGATAAAGTGGCACAATGAGCTCACCAACGTGACTTCGGACTTGACTTCACATTAATAAAGGTGTTACAAAGATTGGTATTTCAAAAAATAAATTTCTGGTAACCTGTTTTTTCTTCGTGTGCTAAAATGTCTTCTGTCCCTTAAAAAATTTCACCACATCTGTGACATATTTTATTTGCTGCTTGAAACTTTTTGTCGTAAATAGACAAGTCTAAAATTGTGAGCCTGTATAACAGTATATAGATCTTATAGATCTCAGTAAAGGTTTTAATAGAAATAAATTCGGGTTTTGAAATACGTATGTTTGTTCGTGCTCCTAGACCTAGCGGGGTGGGGGTGGCTTGATAGTTCTAAGTCAAAACGACAGAATTCACTCCTATCTCATCGCTTGAACAACGTCCTGTGTATGTGTTGGAGGTGGGGATGGGGGCGGGTAGCAACCCCCAGGCACTTGGTTTTCAGGAAATTCGCCATCTATATTTATTCATACGCAAGACAAGAACTTATCTTTTGAGATACAGAGAGGAAGGTATGTCCAAATAACAGTAAAAAAGACAAACGACGTAAATTTGACCTCATCTAAGCAGGGGTCCTTACATTTTTGACCAATCACAAATTTCAGTGCATTCATTATTTTGTTCTCAGTACCAGACAGTCAAATGCAAGCATATTCAGCCACACCGAAAAACAAGTGCCTGTGATGCAGCCAATAGCTTGTTTGAGAGAATGGTGAAATATTTAATGCAGAATTGTAAAGGAAGATGCACTTATTGCCGTGATATGAATTACATGTACATAAATCTAATGTCGTAAAACAGTAGTTTAAACATATTTTATTGCCAAGTTATGTAACAAGAATAAAATTTACAACACAGAACAATATACATAATTAAAGGACAAGGCAAAAGGGTCTGACCACAAGTTCTCTCAGCTTGGATTCGGTCATTCCCTACAGTAAAACAGTATCAACCGAAAGCAATATACACACTGGAGAGACCTTACGAACTTGCTCCTGGTCAACGTTACTGTCCCTGTCAATTTTACGTACCCGTTCGAGTAAAAAACATGGCTGCGCCCATAAGATTACACAAGGTAAGCAGAAAAACATACTTCTATAACAACCAGATGAGTAGATGTGCTGTAGATGGTTGTCGCACGGAATGTCTGGGATGTTAGTGCATATTTCTGTATTGTTCCTTTGGTGGTTTGTTATTTGTTACAGACGTTTAATCCAACAAACTTCCGTCAGCGACTGCAATTTCTGAATAATCAACACGCGGAAGTCAGCAAAAAGCTTTTTTAAACATACAAACACAATAATCTGAAGTTTGTGTTGTGTCAGGTGAATCACATATGCTTTATTCACCACAGTTGAAAACAAAAAAAATATACGACATCCATTTAGAAGCACTTTTCTCTCAATTTTTGTAGGCAACGCTCCACGCTCCAGAACAAAATAAAACGATCCAGTTCCTGAATTGAAACAGAGAACGATATCATAATGTGATTGTGTACGAGTTTAATGTTTTTTTTCCCTTTTTTTAATCAATATGTATAACTGTCTACTTGTCCATCTTTCAGGTTTTCTTTCCGTCAAGTTTATTGTCCTTTTGATGCTTTTGAAATGAAATGCCATGATATAGAAAAGGGAATTTAACATTCTATAACCAAAATAAATGATAAAATATGGAAAAAAAATCTCCCCTATATAATATAAACACAAGGAATGCAACATCTCGATTGCAAGCGACAGCACAAGACACCCTTTCCAACCCAAAATCACCCACGAAACAAACATTGATCATAATTTCCTTTAGCCTAGCGATAGACGACACAAAAATGTACATGCGACATTCGGCGATTCCTCGGTAGACACCTTTTAACCAGAGACAATTTCTATTCATCGAGGAGGCCATTCGCTGACGTCACGGGAAGAGCCAGGAAACGTATTTTCGGATTACGTATTACTATTATTTTTTTCGTTTTTAAGATATATTTATGGACATCACATGATATAGAAGTAACTAACAAAAGTATTTGACCGTATTATCTTTTAAAGAAAAGATATTTGACTTTAATACATAATCCGAAAATACACTTCCTGGCCCTTCCTGGGAATCCTGTGACGTCAGCGAATGGCCTCCTCGATGGATAGAAATTGTCAAAACAAAATGTAATACATGACGGATATTTCCGGTTAAAAGGTGTCGCAGGTACATTTTTGTGTTTTCTATCGCTAGGCTAACAGTGATCGGTAAAGAATTTATTTCAATGAGACAATGGCTCCTGTCTTTGAAAACCAATGGGACATTTCAAAAGTAATGAGACATTTGAATCTTCAGATGAGACGTTATAAAGATTTCAAGTAAAGCACTTTATTCCGATTTATTGTTTTAGCACATGAATAATCAATACTGTTCATTTTTCCATGTACAAAAAAACCAATCAGACATATTTAAAGCATTTGCAGACGACGACTTCAAACCCCCCCCCCCCAACCTGTCTGCTATAGATCTATATTTTCATTTCATAAAAGAACATTTTTTTCACTCATGAACGGAATTTAGCTTTCACTTATTGCTTTATGCAGAGATTTGTATAAATTCACTGTATAAATTCATTATTATTGATGAGAAGATTGTTTGAAGTCTCCCTGATCGGACGAGGCAAAGCTGCTCATTGTATTGTCATGGGTTTTCACGCTTTTTTGGCGATCTATTTTTTCGTGACAATTAATTTTTGGAGAAGTATTGCTACATGATTTGACATCATCCAGTCAGTTTAAATAGCAAATAAATTAAAAAAATCTGTCACTTTACACTAGATAAGAGGAATAACACCTTTGTTACTCTGTCATAAATGACTCGACAGCTTCATTATCATCTGCGTGTCCTTCGCATTTTATACTGATCGTATTTAGCCCAATTTTCTGCCGGATGTACGCAAGCTAGATTTTATGAAGCTCTGGACGATAATTTCATGCGTCAGATATTTTCCACTGTCAAAGACAGATCATTTCAAATTTCCAAGTCTCAAAACCCGGACTGAGGGATCAAATGAGAAGCGTGCCGAGTTGTCAAGTTTTGTCAAATAATCCATGGATAAAAATTTCTTTCTCATTTTTCCGGCCAATTTTGATGTTTGTTATCTACTGTTCAATCGAAGATTGTGATTAATGATAGTCACAAAACCAAGAATTCAAGTTTAGGCACCAAGCGAGTTCAAGAATCGACTACAATCGATTCCCGGTTTTCTCAATCGATTATCGGAATCGGAAGCCAAAACCAAATGACTTTCGACTATAGTCGATCATCGGCCCACCAGTAAGTGATAGACAAGGACTTCCTGCAATGAGCAGTTTAATTTATGGCTCTGTCCCGCTGATGGTTCAATCACAATATCTCGGATATAAAGTCGCATTTTATCAATGTATTATCGAGTAACATTCCCGAATACCGATGTTAAAATTAGATTCTAACGCATACAATCAATAATAATATTCACAAAATACTAGAATACCTAACTTCACTTTTCTTTTGTTTTAGTTTTAGAAAGATTTGCAAAAAATATAGGCGCAACTTCCGTATTCCTATGAGACAGTTGGGCGCATTTCTAGGATTTTGAATGAGACAATCGAGAGGTTGCAATCCTTGTATTTACATTATATAGGGGAGATATTTTTTTCATATTTGATCATTTATATTGGTTATAGAATGTCAAATTCCTGTGATATAGATGAAAAGCTTGATGACAGACAGTATCATGCAAAGGATATCTATCATAACTACCTTGCAGAAGATCCATAATTATTATAAATACCATCTTCGATATCGTCATCAAGAGACTCGTTTTTATGAATATGATTTAATAGTAATGATTATCAACGACCAACCAACCATTCGTATGCCTTGTATGCGGCACACTTAAAAGTAACTATTAATATCTAATACTATGCTTTAAATATTGATCAGCGATACTTTGTGGAAAAGGGGCTTAATGCATCTGCGGAAAGAATCTGCCCAGGTCAGCTTGTGCATTCCGTGCAGGCGGAAGTGGACCAAGACTTTTCGCTTTAGGTCAATTTTCTGTATGTTCAAGGATTAGTCTACCTAATGATACCTCTCTCTCTCTCTCTCTCTCTCTCTGTCTCTCTCTGTCTCTGTCTCTGTCTGTCTCTCTCTCTCTCTTTTCACGATGGGTGTCTGATTCTGCCAGCTTAATAAAATTGGGGATAGAAAAAAAAGAACCCGAGATCGCCTGAACATGTCCAGTAACATCAGGCCTATTAATAGAAAGAAGAGTTCAATGTGTTGTAGAATTGTACTTCCATTCAAGTATTTATTTAACTACACTACGACTGTGACTAAGATGATTAATATAGAATCTTGACCAACTTAATAACAAAATTGTTCACTGTAACACAAACCCATACGCTTACCGTATTTTCAGCTCAGAAGCTGAATCGTTGTATTGACTGTAGGAGCATCTTACGTTGTAATGTAAAAATGGCAAAATATCCCTGAATAACTGCAATTTGATTTTCTATCGGTTTATACTGCTGAGGATAATCACTGTATTGGTCATCTGACACGGCACACACTTCAGAATATTGAGTGTATATGTTTTACAAGGGTTTTTGGAGACTCCAAGTAGTGTTTTTTCAGAAATCGTTGTCCCCGGCGAAACTTTGTTGGATTAAACGTCTTCAACAAACGATTAACCACCAAAAGAACTGGAGGTTAACGTGCACTGACATCCCAGACATTCCGTGCGATAACCTGCAACTGCATATCTATTCAATAACATGTTAAAAAAATTATGTTTTTGTGCTTACCTTGTATTATCTTGTGGGCGCAGCCATGTTTTTTACTCGAACGGGTACGTAAAATTGACAGGGACAGTAACGTTGACCAGGAACAAGTTCGTAAGGTCTCTCCAGTGTGATATATAAATTTACACATAAAAGATAACTAGTAGATCTACATGACCTTTGCATCGGATAGCCTTAGTTATTAACCCTCTACCAAATTATTCCGTTTCAGCGATCTCAAAATTAGATGTAGATCTAAGAGGTTTTCGTAGTCTGCGCAGGTCATTTTCTTCGAAGATTCGACTGTCTTATATGGCGCATCACTAGCCCCGAAAGCGGGCAGACTGTAATATTGCGCTCTATAGAGTACCAATGTTGAAAATAGCTTTTATCGAATACGTTTGAGGAACAATGAGACCTGCTTTAGCACCAGATTTCTCTAAACTGCTGATCATATCTGAGTGAATTGCAAGAGGTAGCTTTTTATTTAGTAAACGTTTATTTTAGTTTTAAATTCAAAGTAACGGTCGTCGCGTAGGAAAGTGGTTTGGGTCTGTACCCAGGATGCTCAAATTAGATAGATGAGTATTTATAGAATGCCATGTAGCGGGAGATAATGAGGAGGTTTTTGAAAACATAGTTGGAAAGGGAGAAAATGCTGGTAACCAGCATTTCCCCCCATTCCTACTAAGTTTTCTAACCTGCAAAGGAAAATCTCTTTCTTCAGTCGCATCTAATTAAATGTTATTGTATGCAATTGCTTTGATTATGGGCGAGTCTAAAATTTTGTCGTCTGGTATAGAATAGACCACGTGGCATGTCAGTAATCTTGCCATCTAAGCAGACATAAACACCAATCTTTCAATGTTTCAGTGACGATTATAATCAATATGTTGCGCAAACTTCCTGTTACTACCATTGTCTTACTGTTCCCAGAATTCCAAGTTTTCCCCTGAACTGAATCAGACGATATTGAAAATTTTCCACTGCAAGTCATTTTGGTTTACAGGAAGGCCTGACGTAGTTGTGGTCGCGTACTTTTAACCCTGGGAAATCAAAGTAGAATTTTAATCGCCTTTGCAGACCTTTAGATATACCATAAGATCAGATTTGTATTTGCTATGTTCCAAGAAACACTAAGCAAAGAAAAGATATTTTGATCTAGATCAAATCGTTCAGATACAGTATTGAGAGGGACTCTTGCCAAAATATTATAGATTTTGCAAGGTAAGGTTGTAACATTACTACAGATTGAAATTGTGAAGGTTAGACATGATTCATATCTAGATCTTTTGGCCTACTATGATTATCAAATACTCTTTACAAGACGACAAAATATTATGAACTGTTCAAATTGAAAGCATTTGCAGAAGACAAGCTAGCCGTGTTGATATGTGTGGCTTTGTCCTTTAAAGCATAGTTTTAAAGTAAGATGGGAAAAACTGCTGGTTACTTGCACAGTTGTCTGCACATGTCATATTCTTCGAAGAGGAATATAATGTACAAGTTTGCATTTCTTGATTTCTCACAATACATTCAAAGGACTCCCTCTGTAGGGATTGTTAACCCATTACCACACGATCCCTACTTTTGACGACCCTGAGAAAGAAGCCTTTAGAAAACATTGAGGGAAAAGGAGAAAATACTGGTAACCAGCATTTTCTCCTTTTCCCACATTTTTTTCTACCCTTCACTAAACAAATTTCAAATTTTTAGTCACCTTAATTTTGTTGTCCGGAAATGCTTTCAATTTGGACCAGTCTAAAATTTTGTCGTGTGGTAAAGAGTTAAATGATTGTTTTAACAGATCTCCGTATCTTCCACTAGATGGCATTCTACAAATACGCATATAATTTGGGAATTCTGAGTATAAAACCTGGCTACGTTTCAAACCGACGACCGTTACTTTGAATTTCAAGATAAACGTAAATAGTCAATAAAAAGCGACCTTTTGCAATTCATTCAGCTATGATCAGCTGTAAATCATTTGGCATACACTGGTTGATTGGAGCCATCAGCGGAATCGGCCGAGTTTGACAGTGGCATGAAACCTACGGCCCCCCGCTCCCTTGGGTCAGGTAGAATTTAAAAAGAATTACATGCGCAGACATAATCATCTGCATTAGTTATTCCATTTTGCACACCCCATTTTACGTTAATCAGCAAAGATTTTAAAAGTAGATATATGCTTGTTTCCAATTGTTGTCCGGTAGCCAGGCCGCAAACTGAGTTATATTTAACTCTTAGGCTGCTGTTGTGATATGTGACGTTGGGTAACTCACGACCAGATGCCCGGCTAGCTCAGTTGGTAGAGCTGCGGTACTAGTGTTCCGGGGGTCGTGGGTTCGAGTCTCGCGTCGGGCACACTTTTCTCCCTTGATTTACTTCACCGCAAAGAATGGCTCACTGACCCGGTGGACATTGTAGGTCAAGATCAGACTGCAAAGAAAGTCCTTTCATGAAGAAATTGATAGAAAAGAATAGGCACAAGGAGGTAGTCTACAAACAACAACACTCTCCTGTACTACGGACCAACCCCATTCATGGTTAGAGTAACGAACGACAAATCTGCTCAGAGATTGAAACAACACTGCACATTTAGGCTACAAGAGCGTAAAAGACGTGTAACACTCCTCCGTACAAATTTGCCGCCATTATTACATTTCAAAACTTGGAGAAGTAGCAACAGATTTTGATTATAGATTTACACAAACTTTGAAAATGGAAACTTCATGTATTTTAAATGTATTTAACTTTGTTATTGGCACCAGCTTTCTTTCTGTGTGTGTTTGTGAGTGTGTGTGGTGATGGGTGGGGTGGTGTTAGAGCTTATTCATGATTTAGCAACTCAGCTGTCTCAGTATCTGTTTGTCAGTGTCAGCGTTGCCGACGCCACTTACGGTCTTCAGAATAAAGATGAGCGAGTTTGGCACAACAAACTCAGAACTCAGATTCTGAACATGCAATGATCATGAGTAAAAATATTGGAAAAATAAATAATGGTAAATCATTCACACTCGTGGTATCCATTTCAGTGACAGACTGCGGGCATTTGTTTACATTTTAGGATTGTGCGTAGGTCTTACTCTTAGCCATAATTGAAAAAAAAGATGAGATTGCTAAGGTAACACCAATTTTAGTCCCATAGAGAATAAATTTATTTGTACTCTTTCCAGACTGCAAGGTATTGGATCATTTTATATCTAACTCTTTACCAAACGACAAAATTTTACACTTGTCCTAATTGAAAGCATTTACAGATGACAAATGTGACTAAAAAAATGAAGCTTGACTGATGAAAAATATAAAACATTGTGGGGGAAAAGGAGAAAATGCTGGTTACCATTTTCTCTTTTAATTGTTATGTTTTCAGAAGGCTTCTTCCTCTGTGCAATAAAAAAAAAACATGGATAGTTTGGTAAAGGGTTAAAGCATTTGCAGAAAATAATTCTAGGTACAAAATTGAGGGGATTTTACTTTCATAGTTGAAGAAAACTGAAGGAAAAGAGGAAAATGCTGGATTTACCTCTAGATCTACATATTTTCTCCTTTCCCCCAGGATTGACAAAAACCTCCTTTTCTCAGGGTGTTGATCACATAGGATTGTCGGAAATAAAGTAGATCTTACAAGGATCTTTCTTTCCAGTGGTTCAGTCATAGAAAGTCTAGATCCAGTGTGTGGTACATTTTAAGTCACTTGGTGTTTTTGCTTACATATACCTGTGTGTATCCAGCCAAGTCTAGTAGCTTGTTTGTTTGTGTAACAGAGTGCAAGGTCATTTCAGCTTGATTTCAGTTGTATCACACAGGCCAGTGTACCTATCCATGTTTCCTTTGTCCACATTCACCTACCATTCATGAGAATATTCTGTCAAAGTATCAATAATTTTATAGATTTGAAAGTAACACAGCTTCATACACTATTCTTCCAAGGCCACCGGTTGCCTTCATAACCATTGTTGAAACTGATCAGAAATAAATCCTGTTGCAATAACATCACTAAATGTAGGAAAGAAATTTGGAAGAGGTTGGGATTTGAACCAAGAACCCATCCCCCTCACCCCCTCTGGATTTCAATTTCTGTATGTTACAGATTTAGTTGATGGTCTCAGTTTTTCCTTAGTAGGACGCCATTTGTATCGGTAAGACCAGATCTACCTGTACAAAGAAGTGTGTCATGTTTAGTTGATGGCATGACTTTGAATAAATGGTAAGATGTCAATACTTGAAAACAGTGTGGAGATGAATAAGGCAACAAAATTAAAATATTCCATTGTTTATATAAATTGTCTTGAAAGTTCCACACATTATCTAGGCAATGACTGAATGTCGGTTACCATAATAATTTATATCCAAGGTAAGAGATTTTGGGAAGTATAATTTCATTATGAGCAAATTATTAATTTGAGTTGGTATTAATAACTTGAATATAATGGTCATTTGTTATTTAAATGCTTGCAAAATGAATCTTTCAAAGAAAGTATAGTTTTGTTTCTTGATAGTAAATAATTTCAGGTGTCTCAAATCTGTTCGGCTTTCACTAAGAGTTAATATTGTTATATGAAATATTTTCGGACTGAAATATAAATATTCCATTTTCAGCTGTTTGCCAAACATTCTAAATTGCTTGACTTTTGGTCTTATTTCTATATTTGTTGTTTGGTTATGAGTTAACCGTTTACTCCATAGATACTCATTTCTATGCATTGCTTGTAGGAGCCTTTGGAAAACATTGTGACAAAAGGTGAAATTGCTCGTCACGAGCAATTTCACCTTTTGCCACAATGTTTTCTACACTATCAAAAGGTGTTGTAAACACATAAGAAACAGCTTCACCCTTCTTGTTACTTAGGGTCAATTAGAGATGCCATAGAAATGCCTTATGGGGTAAAGGGTTAAATAAAACCACTGAATGTATGGAAGGTATAAAACACCAAGCATAAGAAGAAAAAGGTTGTTTGTGCCATTCTCAATCAAGATGTTGACAAGTTGTTGATGATATTTGATCATCAGTGACTGTTTATCAGTGGGAACAGGTCTATACCAGTTCTTGTGTAAACCTGTTTCTACACAGACTTTTTCCGCACATATTAGTAGCACTGAATAACTGAGCTTGGTCGCTCAGGTTGTAACAAACAGGGATAGAAAACAGGTTGCTGGTCAGAATCCCTTGCCAAGTCCATTTCTGACCGAGGATAGTTGATAGTCTTTAGGTAGAGCTCCAGATAAGAGGGAGTGATGGTAATCTATATCCATTATTTCTCTTTGAAACCCTATGTTGTGGGTACTCATTAGAATTGTCTCGACGAGACAATTCTAATGAGTACCCACAACATAGGGTTAAGTGGAGAATGAATAATATTTTCAATTTTGAAATCAAAATCAATGCCTGTATCTGGAGCTCTGGTCTTTGAGAAATGCGGACAAATGATAGTCAAATGATACTTATTGAGAAAAAAATGTTGGTTAACCGTTACTAGTATTTTCTCTTTATTATGCCCTGCCAAAGATGAAGGGATATAGTTTGAGCATTGTCCGGCCTTCTCTTCATCCGTTCGTCCTGTTGAATACCTCCAATACCATGGGATGGAATTTCGTGAAACTTTATACATTTATACAGTAACACATTCTGCGGAGACACTCTTTTTTTTCTTTTTTTCTTTTATTCGATGCAAAATGGCCGACTGGGAGTGATATTAAGTTATTCGTTTTTTTTTTCAGCGGGGGATATCATTTTAACGAAATTGCCTGTTTCTAAACGCTTGCAGACACAATTTAAATCGTTTGAGTCACATTTATTTAGCCATCTGTGCTACTTAATTTGATGTTCTTGCAGATAACATTTTGTTTTCTGGTAGAGTAAAACGGGTTTGATAAAAGGACAGCTTTGGAATGCAAATTACTATTATGACATTTTAGGTTCTGAGGCTCTCTAACCTTTTTTGTAGGAGCATATTTGAAATACTATTCTAGAATGCATCTTCTACATAGGTTTCAGGTAATAAACCATGTGTGAAGCATAATGATAGCTCTTAGATCTGAGTATTAAATAGACCATCATTTTCAGTTTGAAAATAAAACTTAAGTAATGCAATATAGAGGTTGTATTTGTTAAGAATGTCGGAGGAAATCAAAGTGAACCATAGATTAAACTGCATGCATCATGCGACCTGATCATGATCCACACAGGTAAAAAAAAAATTATGGTTCTTAAAATCTTTCGAACAGTCTAAGGATACTGAGATAAGCTGGATCTCGGTTAAATATGTCAGTTGAAAAATTAGGGCACATACTACCCAAACAAGTGAGTTTGTTTATTGCATTTAGTTGTTTATTGGTAGAACTGGTCTAGAACTGGAGCAGCATTTATACCATACTTCCATGCATTTTTATTCATTTACCTTTGTACAGAATGTTCAAAAGGGTCTTTATATTATTTTTAAATTTTTAGTTTTGTTATTTGTGAATATCACAAGTTATTAGCTTAGCAAAGGACAGAAATTTCAACAATTCCAAATTGAAAGCATCAGCAGACAAATGTGAAGTCTGAAAAATTGAATTTTGTTTAAGATAGTGTAGAAAATATTGTGGGAAAAAGAGAAAATGCTGGTTACTAGAATTTTCTCTTTTCCCAACAAAACCTAAAACAGCTTCTCTCTTTGGTTTCTTAAAAGTCTGGATTGTGTAGTAAAGAGTTCAGCTAATAAACTAAGTAACTGATTTTAGTGTTGTACCTAAAGTACAATGTGAGATATTCATTGTTCTTTTTAACTTTATAATATACAAAAAGAGCAGTCTGATCTTGTATCTATTATATTGGAGTGACCAATGTTTTGTGATGAGTTATATGGCTAGAACAATCTTGAAAGTGCAAAATTTTTTCCTTACTGTCATATGTCAGTTTCTTGAAGCATTTCAACATTGCACCCAGTATAGATTAAAATTTGGATTTGAAAAACAGTGAACAGTGGACAGTGAATTTTTGTGGCCAGGGGGTGCTTATTATATGGCGCATAGAAAAAATCCAAATGGTATAAAACCAATATTATTAAGACTGCGATAATGTAATCGCTGTTTAAAAATTTGAATATAAAATATGTGAAATCTTGTCTTTGATCTGTACTGTCTGCTTTGCTGAGATGCTCTATATAATAGAGATCTTGATATTTCAATGTTTTGGTCCTGTTTCTAGACTGAAAATGTCCCATTAGATGTATTTTGGGCTTTAACCCTTTACCAGATAACAAAATTTTAGCCTCTGTCCAAAGTAAAAGCATTTGCAGACGACGGTTTCATTGCGGCTCAAATGGTGCAATTTTTTAATGATAGGGTAGAAAACATTGAGGGAAAAGGAGAAAATGCTGGTAACCAGCATTTTCTCCTTTTCCCACAATGTTTTCAAAAAACTTCTTCCCAAAGGTCATAAAAAGTCGTCATTGTGTAGTAAAGGGCTAACGGTCAAATCTTTTATCTTCATACTGTAGCTGCATAGAAATTTGAAATTTTATAATTGTGTTTCAGTGACCGTTTTCAAAGAATTTCTGCAATTGGAGGGTAGAGGGAAATGTTATATGATATCACAAACGTGTGCTCAAGAAATTATTTCGGATTATTTTCTTCTATTTTAAGGAGAAACAAAGCATTCAAAGCAGTACATCTAACAGTTCTGTATCCATGGAAATCGAAAAAGTCGAGAAGAAAAAGGATGAGCGAGAGGGATGGAAGGGTACCCTAGATTTCATCCTGACTTGCATCGGGTTTGCTGTCGGTCTGGGAAATATATGGCGGTTTCCTTACCTATGTTACAAAAGTGGGGGAGGTGAGTGCAACATGAAGATTAACTCTTGTCATTTCTAATTAACCCTTTGCCAAACGACAAAATTATATATGGGTCCAAATTGAAAGCACCTGCATAGGGCAAATAAAAACTGATCTCAAAAGTTGAAATTTGTTTCCAGCAGGGTAGAAAACATTGTGTTTAAAGGAGAAAATGCTGGTTACCAGCATTTTCTCCTTTTCCCACAATGTCCCCATAAGGCTTCTTCCTCAGGGTCCTCAAAAACCATGGATTGTTTTGGTAAAGGATTAAAAATCAGACTTGCCACAGCATAAGGTACCTATACAATGTATTGGTACATTTTGGCTAATTTTGATTTATTTATTGGAACCACAGCATGTTTGAATATCAAATTTTCTTTTCCAGCAATGTTTTCCACAGTGGCAAGCTGCAATAAACAGTTGCGAGCTATTAGTCAGCATTTTCTTCTTCACCATTAATATTTTCCACCCAGTAGAACACATATCCAATTATTTTAGCCAGTTTTGGTTTACAAATGTTCACGCTACTCTCTCACTATAATTTTGTATCAGGGGCTTGCGCAACAAAATTTCTTTAACTCATTACCACACAATCCCTACTTTGACGCCCCTGAGAAAGAAGCCTTTTGAAAACACTGTAGGAAAAGGAGAACATGCTGGTAACCAGCATTTTCTCCTTTTCCCACAGTGTTTTCTACCCTTCCCAGATCAAATTTCAATTTTTCAGTCACATTTATTTTGTCGTCTGCAAATGCTTTCAATTTGAACCAGACTAAAATTTTGTCATGTGGTAAAGAGTTAAACATAGACCAATCGCCAAGAACTGAGGCAAATTTTTTTCAAAAATGAAGACACAACGTATTTGTAACATTTCTGTGGGGTTCCTGTGGCGTATCTGTGTGTGTATGGAGATCACAGGATGAAAAATATGGCGTACCGAGGCGTAAGAGTGGCATATGATGTGTTGCCATGGCGTATCTGCTTTTTTAGCATTAGATTCCTTCCCTATCTGCAGCCTTTCCACGGCATTTTTGCAGCAGTTACCGATGGAAAATGCTATGCACACTTCATTGCAGTCCTTTTTCCAAGTAAAAGACGTAAAACTATCATGTTTACCAATACGTTTGTGTCATGTAATCAGTGTTTGAACTACGTTCCCGCGGAGTCATTGGTGTGTTGTTTCCGCTTTTATAGCGTATGTGTGACATAAGCATGGCGTATCACAGCTGCTGCATACATGTCACATATTTGTAAATGCGGCCTTAAAAAAAGTCACACCTACGGGTACAAGGAGATAGTGCTATGTATCAAAGAGTATTGGCTACGTAAGTCGGCATTACTGGAGTGTTTTCATGGTGTTCCTTTCTTTTTGCAATACATACAAAAGCTGATACACAATAATGAGAGAGTGTCTTTAGAAAGTAGACAAGTCAAAAATTTTATTGTTTGATACACAGATAACCACTTTAAGTTCAGCTATTTTTATAGACATGTAAATCAAGATTGGGTTGCCTCTTGCAGCCATTGTAGATCAAGATCCAAACACAGAACATGCAACCTCATCTTCGATGTGAACTGTGTACTGTTTTGCTACATATCTTGCAAAAACTGTTTTGGAAGTGAATTTGAATGCTACGGTATTTCCCTATCGAGAAAGTCTGTTTTGTGTATTTTGTGTTTAACTCATTACCAAACGACAAAATTTTAGGTTTGTCCAAATCGAAAGCATTTGCAGACAACAAAATAAAAGTGACTGAAAGTTTGAAATTAGTTTTGTGAAGGATAGAAAACATTGTGGGGAAAGGAGAAAATACTGGTTACCAGCATTTTCTCCTTTTCCTACAATGTTTTCTAAAGGCTTCTTTCTCAGGGGCGTCAAAAGAAGGGATTGTCTGGTAATGGGTTAAGTGAAAATTGTTCCTTTCACTTCATTTTCAGGTGCCTTTTTTATCCCGTACATTATATTTTTGATACTCTGTGGTGTGCCATTGTTCTTCATGGAGGCTACAATTGGGCAGTTTGCAAGTTTGAGCCCCATCACACTATGGAGAGTAAGCCCTCTGTTTAAAGGTAGGTTTAGGAACATAAGCACCCCTTATAACCCCTTATAACAACCCTTAACTCTTACATTAACTCTGTACTACATAAAAAGATATTAGACTTGTCCAAATCAAAAGCATCTACAGACAACAATATGAATTTGAGTGAAAATTTGTTTATGGAATGATAGAAAATATTGTGGGCAATGGAGAAAATGCTGGATACCAGCATTTTCTCCAATTCCCACTATGTTTTCAAAAGGCTTCATTCCCAGGGTTGTTATAAGTCATGATTTTCTGGTAAAGAGTTAATGAATCAATGAATTGCATTTTCCTAAAGGCAACGAGTAAAGTTCTGCTGGTGTCCAAGGTTCAGAGGTAGAGAGCTTTGTAACCATAAGGTCAGATATCCAAGTGTGGATGTCAATTTTGGTATTTTTCACTGGCCCACACAATTTTTCATTGGTGCAAGTAATGGTGTAGTTCCCAAAAAGCAGAATGTTTGTAACTGGCATTTTCTTCTTTTCCCCACAATGTTTTCTACTCATTCATAGACAGAAATCATATATATTTTTTCTACCCAATCATAGACAGAAATCATTTGTATTACATTTACTGCATCGTCTTCTAATGTTTTTGATTTGGTGGCATCAGGAATTTTATCATTTGGTAAAGAGCTGCTAACATCAATGCACATATTCCATTATCTTGTAAACTATGGTTAATAGTAAAAAGCAATGAAATAAATGCCAGTCAAACTCCAATTGTTTGGGATTAACTCTTTACCACACGAGAAAATTTTAGACTAGTCCAAATTGAAAGCATTTGCAGACGACAAAATAAAAGTGACTGAAAAATAGAAATTTGTTCTGGGAAGGGTAGAAAACACTGTGGGAAAAGGAGAAAATGCTGGTCACCAGCATTTTCTCCTTTTCCCATAGTCTTTTCAAAAGGCCTCTTTCTTAGGGGCGTCAAAGTAGGGATTGTGTGGTAATGGCTTAATAAAAGACTGATTACAACACATTAAGACAAAATACAACCATATTAAATATTTGGCAAGTGGTCAGTTACACAATTTTGAGAAGGGATAGATATTAACTCCATGGACCATCAAGTATTTTCAGCTAGCAGCAAACTACTCCTGAATCAGTTGTAGGACTGTTTTTACAAGAATAACTTGAATAGTATAGATCCGTGATCAGACTACGTATTCTCTGCTGTCTGATCTTGATCTCAACCAAAGCAGTTTTGATTATTATTAGCATACTCTGAATGAATCTTTCACAATCCGCCGCTCTTGAAACATGATATTGACATTATTATTGACACTTTGGCTGCTAAGCACAACTTGCCGACCATTTGCAGACAGTGTAGATCAAGATCAGAGTGCTCAGAATGTGCAGTCTGATCTTGATCTACAAAGTCTGATAATGGGATATTCTTTGCCAAAAGAAAATTTTGGAATAACATTAAGGTTTTTATCATCAATTTGAAAATTCAAGACAACTTACTTAACCTTTTACCACACAATGATGACTTTTAATGACCCTGAGGAAGGAGCCTTTTGAAAACATTGTGGGAAAAGGAGAAAATGCTGGTAACCAGCATTTTCTCCTTTTCCCACAAAGTTTTCTACCCTATCAAAGTGAAATTGCAAAATTTTCAACTTTGAAATTGTCGTCTGCAAATGCTTTAAATTTGGCTAGGTCTAAAATTTTGCCTTTGTGGTAAAGGGTTAACTGGATAAGGGTTAATGAGGAACATGGAATATATAACAATCAGCCAATGTATTGGAAATTTCCCAGGTCATTGACCCCATAGACCGGACTTGACCCTTACTGTGATAGGTTATTACTTCCAACTCTTTTCTTGTATTAACTGAATAAATTTCATTTCCTCAAAGTCTAAAAATTATATGTATTAACTGAATAAATTTCATTTTCTCAAAGTCTAAAAATTACATTTTCACAGTGAGATCGAAACACAGTTTGGTCATTATCTACAATACAGCACTGGACAGTGTAGATCAAGGATCAGACTGCACATCTGTGCAGTCTGATTTTCATATACAAGGATCTGACTGCACATCTGCGCAGTCTGATTTTGATCTACAATGTCAACAAAAGGTCCTGATATCGTCTTTGGTATCGAAAAAGTAATGGAATGTGCATTTCAAGACCTGCAGATTTAAGAATCAAACATGATAATGACTGTACTTTTTAATTAATAAATACAAGACCAAGATATTTGTTACCTTAGTTACAGTCTAAAATTTTGTCTGTCGGTCTGGTAATAGATTAATCCCTTTTCTAACATGACAGATTAGGAGTTGCCCAAATTCATAACATTTGTAATTTCTGTACACAACAAATACAAAATTGGTAGAAACAAGCTTATTTTCTCTGATATTGAGAGGATAACAAACATTGTTGTAAAAGGAGAAAATTCTTACCAGAAACAGCGGCTTGAAAGATATAGTATACTTTATTGGAAAAGGAGGAGTTGCAATTATTAGCAGTTAATTAGCAGTAGCAGTAGCTCCTTTTTCTACCCTGTTTATTGCAGAATTGTGAAACAGATTGTACCAAAATTGATTCAGATAACTTGGATGACTCAGTGTGGAGGAATTTTAGGATAAACAATGTTTGAGGCCTTGTAAATAACAGAAAATGTTGGCAGATTATGTCGGTTCCCTTATCTATAGGTGTACTGTTACACAAAAGCAGAGAACCATGTCTTAACAGGATTTCCTGGAATGTGATGTTTCTCGGGCAAATAACAAAATTGTTGACTTATCTAAAAGCATTGCTAGACACCAAATTATAAAATGCTGAGATGATGTAATACATTTGTCTTTGAAATAGTAGAAAACATTGAGGAAAAAGAAGAAAATGTTGGTTAACCAGCATTTTCTTCTTTTCTCCCAATGTTTTCTAAAGCAATCACATATCAGGGTTTTTAAAAGACCGGGTTTTTAGGTAAATTGTAATCCTGTCACACATAGTCAGAACCTGTAGGAAGACAGATCTTTGAAACATTGTGGGAGAAGGGAAAAGAACCCTAGCATTCTCTCAATTTACCTTGGTGTTTTCTACCAGATCAAAGAACATCAGCACCTTTGAACCAATTTTGATGCTGTTGTCTGCAGATGCTTTCAAGTTAAAATAATGTAAGATTTGTTATTTGGGGTGGGACGAAATAAAGAAGAGAATAATTGTCATTGCCCTGAATTTTTTCCTGACAGTGCGTACAAAATATGTGAACTATGCTCTGGGAAAACTTTTCCAGCTATTGTTTGATTTTTCTGTATGTCAAAGGACCCGTCTACCTCATGATTAAGTTGTTTTTTTTAGGAAAATGGCCATTATGGGTCCATCATTATGTGATGACTTTGCCTGGTATCATATATTGCAGAGATGCTTTATCCTTTTCCCAAACAAGCCCTGGTTTTTACGGGTCTGCAGTAAAAGTCTTTTGAAAACACTGTGGGAAAAGGAGAAATTGCTCGTAATGAGCAATTTCTCCTTTTCCCACAGTGTTTTCTACCCTTTCTGCCATTTTCTTCAAATCTAGAATTGTCGTCTGCAAACTCTTTTGGTTTGGAAGGGTCCAAAATTTGTCGTTTGGGAAAGGGTGAAGTCCTCTTTTATCAGAGCACTGACTGTTTTATATCCTAATGAAGATTGTTCTACTCTATCATTATACTACATCACTCCATTCTAAAAGAAATACCCAGAGGGTTTCCCACACAAATAACCCTTTGCCACACAATGCCGACTTCTGACACCTCTGGAAAAGAAGCCTTTTGGAAAAGAAGCCTTTTGAAAACATTGTGGGAAAAGAAGAAAATGCTGGTAACCAGCATTTTTTTCTTTTCCCACAATGTTTTCAACTCTATCAAAGAAAAATTACACCATTTGAGCCACGCTGAAATTGTCGTCTTCAAATGGTATTAATTTGGACAAGGCTAAAACTCTGTCGTCTTTGCTCCATATTAAAAGCAAAGACAACTAATTACGGTTTCCCTAAATTAGGGATTTGCATAGAAGGGTAAGAAATTTTATGGGAAACGGAGAAAATGCTGATTATCAGCATTTTCTACTTTTCTTACAATATTTTTAAATGCCTTTTCTACTATGATTATTAAAAAGCAAGACTTTGTGTTCAAGGCTTAAGGCCCCTTTTAACAACTTTCAGTGCTCTAACTCTGTACCAAACGACAAAATTTTAGACTGGTCCAAATCGAAAACAATTTCAGACAACAAAATTTAGTTGACTCTAAAATTAAAGTTTGTTTTGGGAAGGGTAGAATACATTGTGGAGAAAGGAGAAAATGCCGGTTAACAGCATTTTCTCCTTTTCCCTCAGTGTTTTCAAAAGGCTTCTTCAGGGTCATAAAAACCAGGGATTGGTTGGTAAAGGGATAAATGTCATTTTATATCAAGATCAGAATGCAAGTTTCGGGCATTGTAACATATCTAATGAGTACCCACAATCTGGGCTTTTGAGAGAAAAATGCTCATGAAAGTCCAAAATTATCTGTTCATCTGTTACACCATTTTCTATTCTTCATTTTCAGGTGTTGGCGTTGGTATGGTGATAGTGTCTGGCCTGGTCTGTGTCTACTACAATGTAATAGTGGCATGGACCCTCTATTACCTGTTTATGTCTTTCCGGGCTGTCCTGCCTTGGGCTACGTGCGAAAACTGGTGGAATACGGACAACTGCCTGGGGGTGGAACAGTCCCTCATGAACGCCATGAAAAACGACTCCCTTAGCCTTAATGGAACAGACACTATTAATGGTACAGCTGCCAATAGTACATATGCTGTCACTGCTAATGTCTCAATCAGCCTTGAACTGGCGAAGAAGGTTTCATCCAGTGAGGAATTCTGGGAGTGAGTAGATAATGTTTATCTTTATTGTTTGTTATCTGCTCTGGAGTCACATGGTTATGTAACTGATATGTAAAGCTCCTGGCAAGTCCTGCATGTAATTTTTCACCTGGAATAATTTTTTCCTGCCTGCATATGCTGTACCTCTTTATCGAGTGAGTGGGATGCGGGAAGAAGACATAGGTGAACCTTGTGGGAAAGGGAGAAAATGTTGGTAAACAGCATTTTCTCCTTTTCACACATAGTTTTAAATCCTTCAAATGAGAAATGTAATTATTTGAACCACATTGCAATTTGTTGCTTGTTATGCTTAACTCATTACCAAACAACAATATTTTAGGTTTGTCCAAGTTGAAAGCATAACTAGACAACAAAATAAAAGTGACTGAGAAATTTAAATTTGTTTTGTGAAGGGTAGAAGACGTTGTGGGAAAAGGAGAAAATGCTGGTTACCAGCATTTTCTCCTTTTCCCACAATGTTTTCTAAAGGCTTCTTTCTTAGGGTCATCAAAAGTAGGGATTGTGTCATAATGGGTTGAATATGTACAAGTCTGAAATAGGTGTCTATGGTGCTCCATGTCTAACAAAAGCTTTATTCAAAGGATATTTAATGCTGATAAGCAGCATTTTCTCCTTTTCAATATTGTTTCACTCAACAAAATGTTGTCAAAATAAGTCCACTCTAACTTTCTATCAAGATATCCCGAGTTCTCATCACCCCTTGGAAAGAAGGCCTTTGAAAAATAATGTGGGAAAAGAAGAAAATGCTGGTAACCAGCATTTTCTCCTTTTCGCCCCTTTTCACCCAGTGTTTTCTACCCTATCTGAGCCCCTAGGCTCATGTAAAACAACAATATTAGTTGTCTCTAGATTTTGTAGGTTTGAATTAGAGCGTCCACTATTTCTCCTAGTCTGTAGGACAGTTATGTTCACTCACTGAGTAATTCTTGTCAGAAATTTTGCTGATATTGAGTGTCCATTTTTTTCTGCAAGTTTTTGGGACACTTAATACATTGGCTTTCTGAGTAATTCTTGCAACTCTCTAGAAAAGGAGATTAATGTTGTTACGGGAGATCACTTCTTCCTAACTGCATAGCTTCCACGTATAAAACCAATAACTGACAACTGTGTCAGAGAAAATTCTCTTTGGCTTGGTGGTTATGGTATTGGTCTTTTAACCCATTACCACACAATCCCTACTTTTGACACCCTATGAAAGAAGCCTTTAGAAAACATTGTGGAAAAAGGAGAAAATGCTGGTTACCAGCATTTTCTCCTTTTCCCACAATGTTTTCTACCCTTCACAAAACAAATTTTAAATTTTCAGTCACTTTTATTTTGTTGTCTGCAAATGGTTTCAATTTGGACCAGTCTAAAATATTGTTGTTTGGCAATGGGTTAAACCTCAAAAAACAAGGATATTTGCCCGTCATAGGTTCAAATCCCGCCAGATGTGGCTTGTATCTGAGCTATGCATTTGTTACGAACTTTAATATAAGAGTATATGTGCGAAAGGTATTGACCGAGTCGGCCTTTGCAGTCTGTGCAGGCTACTTGGGTTGAAACTTTTTGGTATCTGTAAATTTTATGCATGTTTATTGTCTTATCTACCTCCATATCCAGTCAATTGTCAGCCTGAATGAATTTTATTTATCCTGAATTATGTAACGTCTTGCATTGAATCATGTGTCACTGAGATGCACGAAGCCCCCTTTTGCCAGATCATGGCTCAATTGTATAATAATAATGTGCACATTGTGTCTTTTATCTCTGTTCTTATCTGGTCAGGGAATTTTCTCATGGTATTTGTTAGTACTGGGTAGGTTGTATGTTTGAATAGGAAATGTTGTTATTTATCATCGCCACTGGTTTCCCATATGGGCGACGCCCCCTAAGGGCTTTCAGTATTGTTACGGGGGATAGTGAAGATACAGGACAAAACCCATCCTAAGTTTCGACTGGTTCTTTAATGTGCTTGCTGCTCGGTGTATAGCACTATCACACGGGACCTTGGTTTAACGTCTCAACAGAAAGACTCTTAGTAATTTTTAGATGGCCTGAGCCATTGGGATCAAACCCACACCCTCATGATCTTGAGTCCTACGCTCTACCAACTGAGCTATGCAGGCTGGTCGATTCCTATAGAAATGTGAGAACATGGTGACATTTTGATGTTTAATGTCATGGAAAAAGTCAACAGGTGGTGTCTGTCAATTTTGACCTTCAACTCTTCGAGACAATTAAAAATTTTAGCAATGCAACAAAAGATTTTTGAAGACATGATGGAAAAAGAAGCATAGGCCTATACTGGTATCTAGTATTTTTCCCTATTCTGGTGGTTTTTTTATCTCTTGAAGAACTATTCCACAGTTAGAAGTACATTAAATTTGTTATCTGCCATTTGGTTTGAAATTGTTGGTTCTTCTTTTCTCAAAATGTTTTGAGAAAAGTTTTTCCACAAGGTCTTCAAAATTTGGAATTGTGGGGTAAAAAATACTTGACAATTATTTCACACTACCTACACAGTCCAAACTTTTGATATCTTTGAGAGAAAAGCCTTTTAAAAATATTGTGGAATGTTTTGATTAAAGGGTAAGCTGAGAGAAATTGACAATTTGAAGGACAGAAGAAAGCATTGTTTGCATGTGTTTCTAATCATCAGCTGTGAAATTTTGCTGTAGTTGTGTACCGAAAAACAGCGTGGCATATGGAAGGATAAGATAGCTTACAAATTATTTACTGTTCACTCATATTTTCAACTCTTTTCTTAATGACAAAATATTAGACTGGTCCAAATTGAAAGCACTTTCAGGTGACAAAATAAATAGAAAATTGAAATAAGCTTCCAGCAGGGTAGAAAAGAAAATATTGTGGGAAAAAGGAGAAAATGCTGGTTACCAGTATTTTCTCCTTTTCCTACAATGTTTTCAAAAGGCTTCTATGGCAAGGTCGTAAAAATCCTAAAAATCAGGGATTGTATGATAAAATGATAAGTCAAGTTTATCGTTGATAGTCAAGATTGTGTTTTTATGAAGGAAATGGATTTGACCTTTACTGTCAAGGGGAATGATAAATGTTTGGTTTTGGGTTTCTCATATGCTGGCACATTCAATAGAATCCCACATTCAATAGACTGGTCATTTTTTTGAAACATAAAACAATATCAAAAAATATGCTTTGGCTGCAATTTTTGGGTGACGGAGATATGGTAACTGTGAAACAGTATGCATAGATCTCTGATCAGGCTGCATGTTTTGTTTTGTTTGATCTTGATCTACACTGTCTTCAGAAGCTTCACTGGTTCATTTATTGCCTATGAAAGGGCATATATCTGACATCTTGGGTTCCCACATGGCTTACAAAACACAAAAAAGGGGCATTCAGACATTGGCATAAAGTGTTGTCTTGGATCAGCCTGCAAAGTCCGCACAGGCCAGTCTGAAATAACTTTTTCCGTTTTTATGTACTTTTCTGTTTTGTGCAAGTCTACTGAGGAACGAACTCTAAATGTAGACGTAAAGTGCCGTCTTTGATTAGTCCACGCAGGCTGATCCGAAACGACACTTTACGCAAATGTCAGAATGCCCCTTTTCATGTGTTGCGGGCCATATCTTTATGACACCTAGACATGAGCCACGCTCTGGCAGAAGGGGACTTAACTCTGTACCAAACAATCCCTGGTTTTTATGATCCAGAGCAGGATGCCTTCTGAAAACATTGTGGGAAGAGGAGAAAATGCTGGTAACCAGCATTTTCTCCTTTTCCCACAATGTTTTATACTCTTCTAAAGTCAAGTTTCAATTCTTGAGTCACATTCATTTTGTAGTCTGCAAGTGCTTTCAGATTGGACCAGTCTAAAAGTTTGACATTCGGTAAAGAGTTAATACATCTCTGTTATATATTAAACCTTAAAAGTCTTCATATTATAATTTATGGATAAAAAAAATGCCATGAAAATCCATGTTGTAAAACAACAAGACTTGAATCATGGGATAAACTGTTCCTTTGACATGCAGAAAATTAACTAATTGAGGAAAAATCTAGGGCTAGATTGGCATTTTCTCCATTTTCCTTATTAAGTAAAGATATGATGAAATAATAAACATAGTGAATTGTCAATTGTGAATTTTTTCCAACAACTCTATAGTTTTGCTGTGTGGTAACAGTTCAAAGGGTTTTTAGAGACATAAGTTCAACAAGGTTGGGTAGTTGGGTAACCAATGTAAAGTATTTACTATTTAACCCACTTTTTCAAACTTACAAGGACAAAACTTGTTTTTGACTCATTTTGAAATCTTTTGTGTAAATATGACAATGGGAGTGGGGGATTATCTTTGTGCTCGTTCATAGGATAGCCCGCCATTTTTTGACCCGTCTTTGTGTCAATATCTCTTTGCCCCATGAGTGACAATGGTCTGAACGGCTTAAACCATTACCGGCTAAATAAGTGATACAAAAGGTTTAACCCATTACTACACAATCCCTACTTTTGACGCCCCTGAAAAAGAAACCTTTAGAAAACATTGTGGGAACAGGAGAAAATGCTGGTAACATGCATTTTCTCCTTTTCCCATAATGTTTTCTACCCTGTACAAAACAAATTTCAAATTATCAGTCACTTTTATTTTATCATCTGTAAATGCTTTCAATTCGAACAAGCCTAAAAATTGTCATTTGGTAATGGTTTAAGCTAATAATGAAAAAAACTAAATTTTTCTATTTTAAATGTGATTTCTTTGGGGGGTAACCATGTTCTGATTGGACAGTGAAGATCAAAGATCAGACTGTATGTTCTGTACAGTCTGATATTAATCTAGACAGTTTGCCAAAGGTCAGAGAGTTGTACTGAGCAGCCAAAAGGTTAAGTTTAACTCCTTACCATACAATTCACGAGTATTAAGAACTTTGAAGAAGAAGTCTTTTGAAAATTTTGTTTAGAGAAAATACTGGTAATCAGTATTTTCTCCTTTTCCTACAGTGTTTTCTGCTATATCAGAAACAAATTTTAAGGTGTTAGCCCCCATTAAATTTATTATCTGCTAATGCTTTCAAATTGGACTGGTTAAAAAGTTTTTGTTTGTTAAAGGGTTTAAGATAAGACCGAAATCAGGTTATTTAACCATTTACCACACAATCCCGACTTTTAACGACCCTGATAAAGAAGCCTTTTTAAAACATTGTGGGAAAAGGAGAAAATACTGGTAACCAACATTTTCTCCTTTTCCCACAATGTTTTCTACCCTTTTAAACAGCCTTTGAAATTTTTAGTCATATTTATTTTGTTGTCTGCAAATGCTTTCAGTTTGGAACAGTCTACAATTTTGTTGTTTGGTAAAAAGTTAAGCCTCTACTAAATAACCTTGTGTTTTACCCACCTTAACTCATTACCAAAGCACAATATTTTAGGCTTGTCTAAATCGAAAGCATTTGCAGACGACAAAATGAAAGTAACTGAAAATTTGAAATTTGTTTTGTGAAGGGTAGAAAACATTGTGGGAAAAGGAGAAAACACATATTACCAGCATTTTCTCCTTTTCCCACAATGTTTTCTAAAGGTTTCTTTCCCAGGTTTGTCAAAAATAGGGATTGTGTGGTAATGGGTTAAGGAAGAAGGCATTTGAAAATATGATAGGAAAAGGAGAAAATATTAGTGACAAGAATTTTCTCCTTTTAAG
The DNA here is from genome assembly GCA_943736015.1 of Tridacna crocea. NCBI lineage: Eukaryota > Metazoa > Mollusca > Bivalvia > Cardiida > Cardiidae > Tridacna > Tridacna crocea. The sequence continues at coordinate 11,859,150 of OX031063.1, read as the reverse complement.
ATATTCCCACAATGTTTTTCACCCTTTTGCTGGCAAAATTAATGGTAACTACTAAGTCCCATCATGTTTTGAAGGTTTTTTTCGTGCCCTGAAGGCAGTTAAAACTCTGGATTTTGAGATAAAGGGCTCAAGGTTTTTCCCTCTCAGTGTTTGAGAAGGGATTTGATGTTCCTTGAGATAACCTGACCTAAAACAGCATTGAAATGCCTGAACTTAAGTTCCTTTATACAAAATTTACTTATTTAGTTTCCTGCTTGCGTTTTGTGTTGACTTGTCTTTTCTAGAGCTGAATTAAATTATGGACATTTTCATTATTTAACCCATTACCACACAATCCCTACTTTTGACGCCCCTGAGAAAGAAGCCTTTTGAAAACACTGTGAGAAAAGGAGAAAATGCTGGTAACCAGCATTTTCTCCTTTTCCCACAGTGTTTTCTACCCTTTCCAGAACAAATTTCTATTTTTAAGTCACCTTTATTTTGTCGTCTGTAAATGCTTTCAATTTGGACCAGTCCAAAATTTTCTCGTGTGGTAATAAGTTAACTCTTTACCAAATGACAAATTTTTGGACTGGTCCAAATTGAGAGCATTGGCAGATGACACGATAAATGTGGCTGAAAAGTCAGAATTTGCTATAGGAAGCCCAGGCAGGCCAACTTGTTTATCGTTTCTCAGGGTTGTCGGTCATTGTTCAGTTAAGGGTTTACTCTTTACCGCATGATGAATTTTGAGACTTGTACAAAAAGAAAACAGATCTGGAAAAAAGGCCTTTGACACTGGCTTCAATGGTAACCTCTTGAATCTGGGGCCAACCAATCTTAATTGTTCATTAACTTATTCTTAAGAATTTTCTGTATTTGATTTTCATCGGTTTACAGTTTAATATAGGCTTAAGCTGATGGTTTAGCCAATGTGGACTGTGTGTGATGGTGCACATTCAGAATTGGACAAGGAATGTAATTAAGACGGGATGTGTGAATATGGCCAGGGCATGTTAATAACCAGCTCCAGATAAGAAGGAGTTATGAAATTCTAAAGACATAATTTCTCTTCAAAACCCTATGTTGGGTGTACTCATTAGAATCGTCTCGATGAGACGATTCTAATGAGTACCCAAAACATAGGATTTTGTGGAGAATAACTTGAGTTTTCAATTTGATATCAAAATCACTCCAGTCTCCCTCTATCTGGAGCCCTGTTAACCCTTTACCCCATAAGGCATTTCTATGGTATCCCTAATTGACCCTAAATAACAGCAAGGATGAAACTGTTTTTTATGTGTATATGATACCTTTTGATAGCTTAGAAAACATTGTGGCAAAAGGTGAATTTACTCGTGACGAGTAATTTCACCTTTTGCCACAATGTTTTCCAAAGGCTTCTACAAGCAATGCGTAGAAATGAGTATCTATGGAGTAAAAGGTTAATACACCAAAAACTTTGCTTGATCCATGTATCATTAAGTGCCATGTTTTCTTTGTGTCCGAAATCTTTTTACTTGGAATTCACACATCTGTTTCACTCTAAACAGCTGATGTCAAAAACCAATCTAGAACTTAATTTATTTCGTTTACTCCATACCAACTGACAAAATTCTAGACTTGTCGAAATTGAAAGCATTTGTAAACTACAACTCGGCTAAAGCCTCAATAATGACTTTTACCATTTAACTCATTACCAAGCAACAATATTTTAGGCGTGTCTAAATCAAAAGCACTGAAAATTTGAAATTTGTTTTGTGAAGGGTAGGAAACATTGTGGCAAAAGGAGAAAATGCTGGTTACCAGCATTTTCTCCTTTTCCCACAATGTTTTCATAAGGCTTTTTTCTCAGGGTCGTTAAAAGTCGGGATTGAGTGGTAAAGAGTTAAAGGGTGGAAAATATAGAAAATGCGGGAAAATATAATTTGTTTATGCAGAACTTTGTCAAAGAATTAACTGACACCACAGGAGCATAGTAAACAGCAATACTTTTCAGTTCGAAAGAGAAGCCATACCTAGGCCTGCTCTTTCATTGGTTGCTGTGCCAGCTGTTCAGCTGAATGAACTGTTGGTTGCTCCTCCGATTGTTCATTTTGAAGATCATCGTTACGGATCCCTTCCTCTGTGACCCTCTGCTGCTTCACAGATTTACAGGCCTTGCAGTTGGCTATCGCCTCAGCCAAGATCAGATGCCAATTTGTGTAACATTTTACTCAAATTTTCAAAGTATGTTTTTCGACTGTTTTTTGTGTTTTTCTATTCCAGTATAGTTCAAAGTTTCATAATTTACATATTTTGAAGATAGAAACTTATTTGCTAAGAAGATGCTTGCGCAATTATTCTCAAAAGTAGAGTAAAAATATGAAATGCACATATGCTTTTTAAAGCTTTATTTTCAATGCTCTTTAACAGAAACATAAAATTTTAAACTTTTAACTGAAAGACCTTGTATGTAACTGTCTTACTTACAAGCATTACACTGTGAAAATCATTAAAAAAAAAAAATGCCGTGTTTTATTCTTTTTTTTTCATGAAATATTTTTCATCTTACCTCATATTGTTTTCAATATCTAAAATACAGTTGACATGAATGGAAAATGATAGATCTTATGATAAACTGTCAAAAAATACGATTCCAATGATATATAGTTTTCAAGTAATTGCTTATTATTCATGAACTTATTTGTTCATAAAATTTCATGTAGAAACAAAACCAAATTTTCTACGGACAGGACATTTTGTATATATCATCATCAAACACATTTTAGCCTGTTGTTTTGCCATTTGTTTTCCATGTTTAACAAAAAAATGTAACAGATATGATGATGTACCACATTTTAACATAATTTGCACTCCAAAACTGTAAAGAATATGCAATTTCCAACAGGAAATGTAACAGAAATATATACAAAGAGCAACTGCAAACTGATATTATACCAGATACAGCGCTAGTTGTTAATCTTAATGCATTTGTGCATGTTTGCTTTGCTGAATAATACATTTAAACTTAAAAGTTCTCAGATTTTTATTCCTTAATGAAGTAAAATAATCAATAACCTTATGGTGGAAAGCTTTTGAAAATATTGAGGGAAAAGAAGAAAATGTTGCTAACCAGCATTTTCCCATTTTCCTGCGATTTAAGTTACATTTATTTTGTTGTCTGCGATGGCTTTCAAATTGGACCAGTCTTAGAATTTTATAGTCTGTTTATGGGGTTAATATTATATGGAACTCAAATCAATAAGCCCAATGTACGTAAATATCAATTGCAAGCATTAACATTGAAGACGAAATAATCTATTTCCTTAGCCCTTTCCCAAACAAGCCCTAGTTTTTACGTGTCTGCAGTACAAATCTTTTGAAAACACTGTGGGAAAAGGAGAAATTGCTTGTAACGAGCAATTTCTCCTTTCTCCACAGTGTTTTTTACCCTTTAGGAAAACTTTCAACCATTTTTAATCAAATTCAAAATTGTTGTCTGCAAACTTTCAGTTTGGAGGAGTCTAAAATTTGTCATTTGGGAAAGGGTTAAAATAGAAAATTTATGACTTATATAGTAGGGGAAAGAAGGGGAAAGAAGGAAATGGTGGTTAACAGCTTTTCTTTTTCTTTTTCTACTTTTCCCTCAATGTTGAACAAACTTTTCCCTGATAGGGCTTTTCAGTACCAGACATTGTTTGGGAAAGACACAATTAATCGTAATCTCGCCTGACTGACTTGTAATTTAACTCATCTATGGACAAGACAACTTCACAGTCAAAAACGTTTCTTAGATCTTATTATATGGAAATGCCTTTTCCATTTTAATCATTCAATAAACTGAAAGGCATACTACATTAATCGCACAGTTAATGATTAGAGCATAGGCACTGTAAACAACAAATTTCTTTTGGTGCTTTTATCACTTAGTTCTGGCTCGTGCACAACCTTTACTACAGAAGACGCATCTTCCCAGGACACATCTTTCTCCTGTGGCCAGTAGAAGAATTTCTGTCCTTTCATTGTTTTCTCTGACATCAGGACCATAGGAAGCAATTTTGGATTGGGGGGGGCCAACATCATTTTAGAATCGGCTTGTCCTGATTTTACATGTATTGCATTTGGTTATGCAGTGAGAAATAACCTACCTACTAATACCAATGACCGAAAAAGAAGGGAATTTGTTCAACAATGTGGTGAATTATGAGATTTGGAGAAAAAATAAAGCAGAAAATCACACAGAATGAAATGTGACGTCAGAAATTGTTTGGTGTCTGTCAGATAACAAAAGTAGAAGAAAAATTTCCATGGCTTGCCGCCGTTTGTTTAGAACTATTTTAAATCGTTTGAAATTTTCTATTATTTCTTTCTCTTTATGCACGATGATTGTCTAGCAGTATTCAACAAAATACTGATACAGTCATTTTATTGGTGATCAAATTATTGGAGCCCCCCCCCCCCCCCCCCACTTCCTTTACGTTCTTTTCTGGATGTAAGTCTTACCAAAACGTACCCCCAACTTCAACATCAATCTCATTGAAAATTATAATAGATTGATTGGCATACAATCTGGTTTCTTTTTTTTTTTCTTATTTATTTATTTATTTATTTATTTAGTCTTAACAGTCTGTATGCTATCATATATTTTTGTACATGTATGCTATCATATATATTCTACTATTTAAATTTATACTTAACCCTTTTCCAAACAATTCCTGGTTTTTACGGGTCTAGAATAGTAGCCTTTTGAAAACATTGTGGGAAAAGGAGAAAATGAGTTGAATTGTCATCTCCAAATGCTTTCAATTTGGTCTAGTCCAAAAGTTAGTCGTTTGGGAAAAGGTTAACTTGAATGAATTAGAAACTTTTTACAAAAATGAAATACCTTATTTGATCTGAGTATGCAACACTATTATCTCCATCACCAGGTGTTTCTACAGGCTCTGAATCAATTTCTGATAGCAGGTTAACCCATTACCACACAATCCCTACTTTTGACGCCCCCGAGAAAGAAGCCTTTAGAAAACATTGTGGGAAAAGAAGAAAATGCTGGTAACCCGCATTTTCTCCTTTACCCAAAATGTTTTCTACCCTTCACAAAACAAATCTCAATTTTTCAGTCACTTTTATTTTGTCGTCTGCAAATGTTTTCGATTCGGACCAGTTGAAAATTTTGTTGTTTGGTAATGAGTTAAGGAATGAAGCAAGTTTTAACCCTTTCCAAACAATACAAGGTTTTCATAATTCATACAGAGAAGAAACCAGAAAACAATGAGGGAAAAGAAGACAATGCTCTTATCAGCTTTTCTTTCTTTTCCCTCAATGTTTTCTACCCAATGTTTTCGAAATTCTTTTTCATTTGCATGTGCTGCTTGCTTTCTGAGTTTATCCTTTTCTTTTATTTCTTTATATTGATGTTCACGTTCTTTCTTAAGTTTCTCTATATACTTCCTCATTGCAAGTGTCTTTTTACTGACATGTTCACTTTCCTCTGGTTTCTGAGACTCTTTATGACTTCTCAGGTTGGGCATGTTTATTTGCTGTGATTACTTTACTTGTTCTGCTGACAATTTACAGAAAACGCTTTTGATACGAAACTATGTCACAGTTTGTCCTGTCCGTAGATCATTTCTTTTGAGAATTCAAATACCTAATCCATTAACCAAAACCAATAGAAATACTCTTCTTTACTTCTTTGTTTTTCACTGAACCCCAGTGAATATAAAAAGGTGTAGAATGAGTCCTTTTCATATGATACATAAAAAAAATTCAAAGTTTGATTAAAATATTTTTATTTTTTTCAATGTTAAAACATTTTACATCAAGTTGTACATTAAAATGAAATTTAACTTAAGTTTTTATGGTATACTGACATCACAACAGTTAAAATATAAGTCAGAAATAAATGTTAACATTTCAAATTATGAATTGATTTTGATAATTATAACAAAAACCAGAGATCTACGGACAAGACATTTTTCTACGGACAAGACATTTGGTGCTTTTTGAGCTCTGAATTATTGGAAAGCATTGTAAATTTAAAACCTTTCGCATAGATTTGATCAGTAGACAGAGGTCTATTCAGGATAAAATGATTATATTGGTTTTAGATATCTATCCTGGAAAACATGGTGGTCTACGGACAGGACAGATTTAGTGGGACATTTTTCTCAGAATGTAAAAATCGCTGTCAAGAAAATTTCCAAATACAAGTTGGTTCCAGATGGTTTTTATCTGTTCCTAGTTGTGTTCAACTATTTATAACTGCAAAATTCACAAAGATTTATGTAAAAATAAATTTTATGGTGGTATCCCTGAATTTCAAATCACAAAAAGTACAAAATGCATAACGATTGGGTAGTTTCAGTATTTTATTTATATCTCAGGCCATTGTTGATGGATTTTGCTCAAACAACCAGCAAAAGAAAAGGTACTAAATCATGCATACATTTAACAAAGTATGAGTTATGTTAATTTTATCTGAAAAGAGAAATTTCTGATTGAAAAACAACGCTTTTTGAAATGTTACAGCATAACGCTATTTTTTGGCCAATTTTTGACCATATATTCTGGGACAGAAAAATTTCAGTGAAAGATATTAGAGAATTCTTTTTCGGAACATGTTAACATGACTTTAAGTTATCACCAGCAAAAGTATTTTGTGCTATATGATTGAAAATATATCAGGTACAGGTATATAACATAAGACAGGGATAAAATTGGCATCTGATCTTGGCTGAGGCGTATAGTTGTTTTTTCTATTAATCTCCATTCAATCACAAGCACTTGTGAAACAGCCACATGTGAATTGTACAGCATAATTGCTTGCACAAGTATCATGTGACTTTATCATGCAATATTCGATTCTAAGTGTTTATTCTGACGGGTTATCGTTGCATCTATTCCTTTACCAAACGTCAAAATTTTAGACTTGTCCAAATTGAAAGCACTTGCAGATGACAAAATGAATGTAACCCCAAAATTGAAATTTGTTTCCAGCAGGGAAGAAAACACTGTGGGAAAAGGAGAAAATGCTGGTTACCAGCATTTTCTCCTTTTCCCACAATGTTTTCTAGAGGCTTCAGTCTCAGGGTCGTAAAAACCAGGGATTGTTTAGTAAAGGGTTAAGCTTTTTACAGTCCATTGTGGTATGATTATGCTGTTTTGGGGCTATCACATAACCATGACAGTCATTATCAGTGGTAATCAAATTGTGAAAGGGTATAATCTTTGCATGTTTAAGGAAAATAATTTCAAAAAAGATAAAGGGTTATACATTACGTGGACACGGAAGATGTGAAATGCACATACAGCATATTACTGACCCATAGCTGCTAAGCACCACTCACTGACCGTTTGGTGACAGTGTAGTTCAGGATCTGACTGCACATTCTGTGCAGTCTTATCTTGGATCTACACTGTTCAATAAGAAGATATTGATTCCCAAAAATATAACTTTGAAATGGCAAGATTTGGGTTTTTACTGTCAAATTGAAAATTTCATTTCAGGCATATGGCAGGATAAGAGTTAATGGAAAAACCCATAGTGTGCCAAATGATCCCACTATCTCATTAGCAAACGGCAATATTTTAGACTCGTCCAAATTGAAAGCATTTGCAGACGACAAAAAATAAATGTGCGTGAAAATTTGAAATTTGTTTTGTGAAGGGTAGAAAAGATTGTGGGAAAAGGAGAAAATGCTGGTTACCAGCATTTTCTCCTTTTCCCACATTATTTTCTCTTTTTCCCACAATGTTTTCTAAAGGCTTCTTTCTCAGGGGCGTCAAAAGTAGGGATTGTGTGGAAATGGGTTAACTCTTTACCAAACAACAAAATTTTAGACTGGTCCAAATAGAAAGCACTTGCAGACGACAAGATAAAGGCAACTCAAAAATTGAAATTAGTTTCCAGCAGGGTAAAAACATTGTGGGAAAAGGAGAAAATGCTGGTTACCAGCATTTTCTCCTTTTCCCTCAATGTTTTCAAAAGGCTTTTCTTTTAGGGTCATTAAAAGTCGGGATTGTGTGGTAAAGAGTTAAACAATGTTGTTGTAGATTTCAGGACCCAGTAAATGCAATTTCAAATAAGCTGTGCTTCACAGTTATGCTCTCAGCAAAATTAAGTGGACTGTGTTCGTCAAAAGATCAGACTGCGGGTTTTTTGCTGTCTGATTTTGATCTTCACTGGCTGCAAAGGTACTGATGATTGGGAAAGGGGCTGTAGGGTTTTAAGAAGGAAGTACTTGTTACCATGATGTGAAACTGGAAATTATGTTTTCCAGGACTACTTAATGCTTAACCCATTACCACACAATCCCTACTTTTGACGACCCTGAGAAAGAAGCCTTTAGAAAACATTGTGGAAAAAGGAGAAAATGCTGATAACCAGCATTTTCTCCTTTTCCCACAATGTTTTCAACCATTCCCAAATCAAATTTCGATTTTTCAGTCAGATTTATTTTGTCGTCTGCAAATGCTTTTGATTGTAACAAACCTAAAATTTTGTCGATTGGTAATGAGTTAATATTTATCCTGTTGAATAACTACGGTGAAATTTTCCATTCGATAGTAAAATCCCAAATATTGCTTTTTTAAAGTTATGTGTCTGAAAGTAATGTCTCCTCATCGGATAGTGCAGATCAAAGATCAGACTGCACAGAATCTTGATCTACAATGTCCGTAAAAGGTCATTGAGTCTATGTGGTCAGGTGGCTGTTGAACTTAAGGAAGAGGGCTTTTGAAAACAATATCATGGGAAAAGGAAAAAAAGCTTTTTCCCAATTCTTTGCCTTATTTACATAAAGACTGACTCAATCTTTTGAGCCACATTTCAATATGTTGTTGGTTGTATTGGGGTTTAATGCCACTTTAACATCTAAGGTCATATCATGGTGGTCCCTGAAGCATGTGTGTTTCCTGGCTACAGTTTTCAATATGTTGTCCACAAATGTTTTTCATCTGGATAAGATTTGGTTAAGAAACAACATTGGTGAAGTTTCTTTTGCAGTCATTGTAGATTAAGATCAGACTGCACAAAAAGTGCAGTTTCATCTTTGATCTACATTGTCCCCTTTACTGAGATATTCTAAACAAAATTGACCTTGGTATTTTATCTGTTTCCACCTTATCTCTAGATTTTAAATGTTTGTTGGGTTAAATTATAAGGCGCTGGAAGGGTAAACTTGGTCATACCTCAGCAACAAGGAAAATTTTCAATATGTAAAATATATATCAAAAAAGAAAGTTAAATTTTGAGAAAAAAAAATATTTTTGAAATACCCTTGTACAGCTTAAAGCTGTTAAGTAAGCTTAACCCTTCACTGCTATTTTAATCCCAGGTTTTAGAGACCCTGCGAAAGAAAGCTTTTGAAAACATTGTGGGAGGAGGAGAAAATGCTGGTAACCAGCATTTTCTCCTTCTCCCACAATGTTTTATCCTTTCCATGACAATTTACATCATTTGAGGAAAACAAAATTTGTCCTCTGTAGAATTCTTACTTTTTGGATGAATTTTGGAATTGTCAAAATATGAAATATAGATACAACCATCTTCCATAGATGAAATTGAAAAATGTGATCAATAGTGTGGAAAAAGGAGAAATGACACCTCTCTCCTGCATTTCAAGTGTGGGATTAATGTATACAAGACATGTTGTCTCATGGCGCACCCAAGCTGTGTTTAGGGTTATTGATTTTGTAAAGATAATGAATGGAAATTTTCCACTATTTGTCTGCAAAGGACAAAATACAAGCTAAACACTTAAAGAAAACTAAGCAGACAGGACTTTTATCTTGCGTACGAGTGGTCATGGACGTAATGCAGTTTTTGCCAATTAACTCTTTCCCACATGACAATATTTTAGACGGATCGAAATTGGAAGCATTTCCAAAGGACATAATAAATGTGGCACAAGTAATGCGATTTGTCTGTAAAAGATTAGAAAACATTGTGGTATTTTCTCCTTTTCCCATAATGTTTCAAAAACTTTTATTCTTAAGAGTTGTTAAAACAGGGGATTGTGTGGTGAAGTAAATGTCCTTGAAAAAATAATGTTTTCAGTTTTCCTTATGGAGACCAATTCTGACATTATCTATAGCTTATGGGAGGGGGGAAAAAGGGGGTGGAGTTATAAAAGTTTTCATAGAGAAGGGGTTGAATTGTTTAACTCATTGCTAAATGACAAAATTTTGCCAGGTGACAAAATTGCAGACTCGTCAAATTGAAAGCACTTGCAGAGGACAAAATAAACTAAATAAAAAATAAAGTTCGTTTTGGGAAGGGTAGAAAACTTAATGGGAAAAGGAGAAAATGCTGGTTTTCTATAGGCTTTTTTTTTTCCAGGGTCGTTAAAAGTACAGATTGTGTGGTAATGGGTTAACAATTGAAATACTGGTAAATTTCTCTTGTACCCATGGAAAAAAGCCCACAGTGAAATCATTCGACCTAAAGAATAGTGTAATTGTATGGAAAACCAGTGTTTTATTCTTTCCTCACCCTCTGAAGATAAAATATTACTATCAGAGCTAAATATTTTGATTGTCGTCTGCAAATGCTTAAAATTTCGGTCAGGTCTGAAATTGTGTCACCTATTAATTCTTTACAACATTTTAGACTAGTCCAAATTCAAAGCCTTTCAAGGTGACAAAGTTAAAGTGACTCAACCATTGAGACGGTAAGAAAATATTGTGGGAAAAGCAGTAAATGCTGATTACCAGCATTTTCTCCTTCTCCCACAATGTTTTAAGAAGATTTCTTTCCCAGGGTCGTGAAAACAAAGGATTTGTTTGAAAAAGGGTTAAACACGTACCTTTACCAAACAACCCTGAGTTCAGAAGGCTTTACAGAATTTGAAAACATTGTGTGAAAAGGAGAAAATGCTGGCCTTTCTGTCCTTTCAAGACAGTCTTATCATTAAAAGTTACAATCATGTTTTTGTCTACAAACTGCTTTAAATTTTATCTAGTTTGAAATTTTGTTGTGTGGTAAACAACAAACCCTTCATTAGAGTCTTAATGACCTTTAAAAAAAGTTTTTGAAAACATTGTGGAAAGAAGGTGAGAATGTTGGTAATCAGCATTTCTCTTTTTCTAACAGTGTTTACTGACCTTTCAGTGACATTTTCCATTATTGTTGTCAGTAAATGCTTTCATGTTACACCAATTTTAAATTTTGTCTTGTGGTAAAGAGTTAACATTTTATCATACAATCCCAGCTTTTAACGACCCTGAGAAAGAAGCCTTTTGAAAACATTGTGGTTATAGGAGGAAATTCTGGTAACCAACATTTTCTCCTTTTACCACAATGTTTTCTACCCTGCTCTTATCAAATTTCAATTTATCAGTCACATCTATTTTGTCGTCTGCAAATGCTTTCACGTTGGACAAATCTTAAATTTCGTCTTTTGGTAAAGAGTTAACACTTTACCACTTGAGAAAATTTTAAACTGGTCCAAATTGAAAGATTTGCAGGTGACAAAATAAAGGTGACTGGAAAATAGAAATTTGTTCAGGGAAGGGTAGAAAACACTGTGGGAAAAGGAGAAAACCCTGGTTACCAGCATTTTCTCCTTTTCCCATAGTTTTCAAAAGGCTTCTTTCTCAGGGGCGTCAAAAGTAGGGATTGTGTGGTAATGGGTCAAAGAAGAAGATATAAGGTTAATTTACCAGCTACACGATGGTACATGTACCTGCACTTGCTTGTTTGGTATTTTTTGGTTGCCAAAGGGTGAAACTTAATCCCACTACTTATCACGATTTCAAAATACTTTATTGCCGTAAAAATATCTCACCATGTTGGGAATTGTAGGACCAAGATCAGGCTACACTTTCTATGTGATCTGATCTTTTATACTGCCTTCAAAAGTATGGTTAGTTACTCTTGGCAACTTAATGCTTAATATGAAAAAGGTTTAACGTTAAAACGAAGGCTTTTAAAAGCATTGTGGGAAAAGGAGAAAATGCTGGTGACCAGCATTTTCTCCTTTTCCCACAATATTTTCTACCCTTTCATAGAAAAATTTCAGCATTTTCACCCCTTTTTAATGTGATGTCTGCAAATGCTTTCAGTTTGGAGAAGTCTGAAAATGTTGTTGTATGGTAAAAAGTTGAGAACTGTGTTGTTGGGTAGATAGTTTTGAAAACATTGCAGGAAAACATGGTAGGATTTTGTACCCAAGAAAGAGAGAGCTGCATATATTTTGTCATCTGCAAATGCTTTTAAATTGGTCAAGCCAAAATTTTGTTGTATGGTAAAGAGTAAATAGGAGCACAAAAGTAATTTGATATCTCTTTGTTATTTTTCAGACGTCATGTATTACAGTTGACAAGTGGTATTGAAGAGCCAGGCGCTTTACGATGGCAGCTGGTGATCGCACTTGCTTTTGCGTGGATCTTCGTGTTTTTCTGTCTCTTTAAAGGCGTGGCCGTCCTTGGGAGGGTAGGTATCTGAAACTATTTACCCTAATGAATAATACAATAATAAATAACTAGGACAAAAATAATAAAATAAAACAATAATAAAGGACATAATCAACAATTCAACAATGAAATATGTTTAGGAACATGAATCATTTTGACAATAATGTGGCAAAAGAGACATTGCTCAATCCAAGTGATTTTTTGTGTTTGCTTAGCTCTTTACCACACAAACCTGAGTTTTATTGACCCCAATGAAATGACCTTTTGAAAAAGGGAAAAGAGGAAAATGCTGGTAGCTAGCAATTTTTTATATCCTTCAGAGAGTGAAATTCATTAATCGACTGAAATGAATAGAATTGTCTTTTGAGTTAGTAAACATTGTGGGAGAAGGAGAAAATGCTGGTTACCAACATTTTCTCCTTCTCCCACAAAATGTTTTCAAAAGGCTTCTTTCACAAGGTTGTTAAAACCTGGGATGTATGATAAAGAGTAAATTTTTTTCAAAGCCAGGTCCACTATAAGACAAAAAGGTTCTGTGCAGGAAGTAATTTCTTTGTTCTTTTTTTCTACAATTTCTGTAGAATACTTAATTTTTAAATCACTTGTCACAATGACAGTCAACAAGTGTAGATTAGGATCAGATTAGAATCAACTTTCTGTATGATCTTTGGTCTACACTTTCGACCTTGATTATACATTCTAGAGAAGAGCAGCCGTGCAGTTGAATAAATTTACAAGGGTCTTATTTCCAGAGTAAAAATGTCCATTTTGGTTTTTTAATTTCATTGCTCGAAAGGTTACTACAGTACATGGGCATACAGGTACCTGCAGATGTAACATAAGAATGAACGTTTTGGATATCAGATGATAATCTTTGTTTAAGAAATAATCTTCTTTCTATAGTGGTATATCGTTCAATAAACCACAGTTGTGAGTTATGCGGCGCAATATATAATCCACGAGGGCGATAGCCCGAGTGGGTTATTCATTGCGCCGCATAACTCACAACATGGTTTATTGAATGATATACCACGATAGAAAGAAGATTATTTCGATTCTAACATGGCCTATTCTTAGTGAAATGAAAACAAGTTCAAACTTGGAGTAAAAACGCGGATGAAGATTTTGTTCCATTGAATAACTCACTCAATGAATGACGTCACTTTACATGGATTGTCGCAGATTTTACCACGTTTTCCTTGCACTGTGTTTATAGAGCCAAAGTCGCGTGTCATGTTAGAATGTAAAATAATATTTTGTTGTTTAGTATTCTGTTTATTATTCAACCCTGTACCACTGAATCCTGCTTGTAACAACACTGAGAAATAAAGCTTTTGACAACATTGAGGGAAAATGGGAAAATGCTGGTAATCATCGTTGTCTCTTTTTCTCCCCATTTTTTCTACCTTGTCAGAGAACCATGGTTCATTGTTACATGTAAGAAAAAAATTGATTTGTAACTACTCTTGATTTTGGAAGAGTCTACTATTTGTTGTCTAGGAAAGGGTTATGACATGAACCGTTTACCAAAGAATCTTGAGTTGTAATGAACTGAAGAAAAATATGTACAACTGAAAACATAGTGGGAAAAGGAGAAACTGCTGGTTACTAGCATTTTCTTGAGTTACTGCAATGTTTTCTATCCTTTGAAAGACATGTGTCGTATTTGTGCAACAACTGAATATCTGCAAGTGCAATCAAATTGGACCAGTCTAAACTCTTGTTGTTGTCACAGAGTAACTTGATGTCTTTTACAGACCTTAACTTTTTACCCATTAATCCTTTACCATACAATGACATCTTTTAACGACTCTGGGAAAGAGGCCTTTTAAAAACATTTTGGGAAAAGGAGAAAATGCTGGTAACCAGCATTTTCTCCTTTTCCCAAAATGTTTTTTACTCCATCAAAAAATGATTTACTGTTTGAGCGACATTGAAATTGTCGTCCGCAAATGCTTTCAATTTAGATAAGGCTTAAATTTCATTGTCTGGTAAAGAGTTAATTCTAAGTTTTGTGGACTCTATTGGGGAAAGCTTTAGACTCTTTTACCAAACAACAAAGTTTGAGACTTGTAAGTAATTGCAGACGACAAAGTGGGTCTAATAATGGTTCATGTAAATGATAGGGTAGAAAACATGATGAGAAAAGAAGAAAATGCTGGATACCCACCATGTTTCAAAAACCTGTTTTCTTAGGATCATTAAAACTTTGGATTGGATGTCATTAGATTAAGAAAATTGTCGGAAAAGTGGAAAAACCTGGCTTTCAGCATTTTCCTTCGTTTTCTACACCCGAAGGGCCATATTACGTTATGGACCTGGTTGTCTGTCCCTGTCGTTTTCTACACCCGAAGGGCCATATTATGTTATGGACCTGGTCGTCTGTCCCTGTCCCATCTAACCCTCCGTTTTCAAAAGCTTTCTTCTGGGTCTCATAAAAATGTTGTCTGGTTCAGTAAGAGCAAGGTAAGTTGATGGCAGGTATGTTGGCATTGTATAGATTGTTTTCCCAGGTTTGTACTCTTATGTATAGAGGTCATTGTCCAGTTGATTGATTTGACCTTGGTTCTGTAATAGGGCAGTGAACTCTTGCCTTCCTGGTTTACAATTTCCTGTCAGCCTGAATAGGCAGTGGACTACTTCTAAAGAACATTCTAGAAGAAAGACAGCTGTTATGCAGATGACAAAATCTTGAACCTGTTTAATTTTAAAGTATTTGCTGATAAAACTCAAGATGAGGCATATATGGTAGAATTTGCTTTTGAAAAGGAAGCCAATATTGTGGGAAAGGGAGAACAAACTGGTTACCAGCATTTTCTCTTTTAGCCGTATTTGAAAGGCCTTTAAGAGTTTCATGCTTATAGCAGTACCTTATTTATTACCAACAAAGACATAGCTCTTTGGGGCAGCATAGATCAAGATCAGACTGCTTGGAGCATCTTGTTTGATCTTGGGATCCATACCATCTACTTTCTAATCCTAACCCAAGACAAATGCCACTTTAGAAGTGGAATTTCTGGACTCGGTAGTGAAAAAGTCAATTAACCTTTTCTTACAATGTTTTCTACTCTTTTGGAGAACTTTCCACCATTTCCATCAAACTTAAAATTGTTGTCTGCAAACTGTTTCAAGTTTGGAATTGTCCAAAATTTGTTGTATGGGAAAGGGTTAAAGAGGCTTTTAAAACCATTGTGGGGAAAGGAGTGGCAGAAGGTGTGTTTTCTCCTTCTCTCACAATGCTTTTGACCCTTTCAAAGTTTTCAGTATTGCGCTAGATGTTGCTGTTGTAAGGTTAACCCATTACCACACAATCCCTACTTTTGACCCCCCTGAAAAGAAGCCTTTAGAAAACATTATGGGAAAAGGAGAAAATGCTGGTAAGCAGCATTTTCTCCTATTTTCACAATGTTTTCTACCCTTCACAAAACATTTCAAATTTTCAATCACTTTCATTTTGTTGTCTGCAAATGCTTTCGATTTGGACAAGCCTTAAAATATTGTTGTTTTGTAATGAGTTAACCCATTACCACACAATCCCTACTTTTGACGCCCCTGAGAAAAAAGCCTTTAGAAAACATTGCGGGAAAAGGAGAAAATGCTGGTAACCAGCATTTTCTCCTTTTCCCACAATGTTTTCTACCCTTCACAAAACAAATTTCCAATTTTCATTCCCTTTTTTTCTTGTCGTCTGCAAACGCTTTCAATTTGGACCAGTGTAAAATATTGTGGTTTGGTAATGGGTTAAGAGTGAGCAGTGGAATATGTGTACCTGCATGCAAAAAGATAAATGATTATTATGATGTTTGTTTATATTTTAGATAATGGGTTCCTGCTGCCCAATATATTATGCTGTCAGTAGTTCTATTAATACTTAATCAAACAATCCATTGTCTAAGAGAAAATGCTTGTAACTTGCTTTTCCCCTTTTCCCCATCATGTTTTCTCTGTACAGAGAAATTTGTAATTTTAAATTTGCCAGCTGTGAATGAGTCTTAAATTTGTTGTCTCAAATTTGTTGAAAGGCTATCCCCCTTACTGCAAAATAATTTAAATGATAGATTTGTTTTATTTTAAAACATCTGCATATGACTGACTAATTATGTCTCATGTGAGGAAATATCTTGAAAAATGTAGAAAACATTGTGGGAAAAGGAGGAAATGCTGGTTACCAGCATTTTCTCCTTGTCCGACAATGTTTTCAAAAGTGTGCCTCCTATGGGTTGATTAAAAAACAACAACAAGGGATAGTTTGTTGACAGGATCAATCAGATATGTTTGTTTATATCATATGCAATGATCAGTTTATGTTTGTTTATATTTCAGGTAATGCATTTCTGCGCTCCCTTTCCTTACTTAGTACTGTTGGTTCTGTTAATCAGAGGTATTACGCTAGATGGTGCTATTGAAGGTATTAAGTTCTACATCATACCAAGATGGGAGAAATTAGCCACCTTTCAGGTAAGTTTTGCCTTTACCATGCCCCTTCTGGTCTTAACTTGATTGCTCCTTTTCCCACAGTCTAATATATTTCAAATAGTGTCAACTGCTACTGCAAAACAAGTATAAAGAGGGGCCCAGTGGGGGTTAGTGGTAAAGTGTAGGACTTGTGACCTGGAAGCCGAGGATTTGAGCCTCACTAAATCCACAGGATCTTTCTATAGAGTTTCCTTGGGTAAGACTGTCCAAAGCTCTAGCCTGGTACTTGTAAAACCCCAGGAATCACATGTTAATTTGAGCTGTCGCTGTGTTTATGACTGAAAAGATGTTGAAATTGAGGTAAAACACCATTCAATCAATAAAATGTAAAGATAGGAGGACTATTCTGGGATTTCTATCATGTTTACCTTTAGAATGCCAAATATACCCAAGAGACATTTTTGGTCTGGAAGTAAACCCCAAATAATTCAGAGCTCCAGGTAAGAGGGAGTGATGGCATTCTAAATCTGTTATTTCTCTTTCAAACCCTATGTTATAGATAGTCTTATTAAAATCGTCTCGATGAGATGATTCTAATGAGTACCTTTAACATAAGGTTAAATTAACCCTTTACTCCATAGATACTCATTTCTACGTATTGCTTGTGGGAGCCTTTGGAAAACATTGTGGCAAAAGGTGAAATTGCTCATGACGAGCAATTTCACCTTTTGCCACAATGTTTTCTACACTATCAAAAGGTGACATATACACATAAGAAACGGCTTCATCCTTGCTGTTATTTTGGGCCAATTAGAGGTACCATAGAAATGCCTTATGGGGTAAAGGGTTAAGAATAACTTATATTTTTAATGAAATGAAAATCATTCCCTCTGTCTAGAGCTCTTATAATTGCAATTCCAAGTTTGCCCTTTAGAATGGCTCACCAAAGTAAACTGTAGATTGAAGATCAGGCTGCATATTTTGTGCAATATGATCTTGATCTACACATAAAGGAGTTTTAACCCTTTATCACATGGTCCAGCTTTTAAGAATCCTGGGGTTTTTTTATCCTGTAAAAAAGAAATTTCATTATTTGGGTGACCTTTAGTCGGTTGTCTGCAAATGCTTCGAATTGACTCTTCACCAAAACGTCCTAGGTGTTAATGACTCTTACAAAGAAGCCTTTTGAAAACACTGTGGAAAACATTATCTCCCGCTAGATGGCATTCTATAAATACTCATCTCTCTGATATGGGCATGCTGGGTATAGACTGGTTACCGCTTCTGATACAACTACGTGTAAAGGTAATACAGGGTATACAACGGTGGCCAGTTCATGCTGGGTACAGAGCCGAACCACTTTCCTACGCGACAACCGTTACTTTGAATTTAAAACAAAAAAAAGGTTTACCCAATAAAACGCCACCTCGTGCAATTCACTCAACTATCATCACCAGTTTAGAGAAATCTGTTGCGAAAGCAAGTCTCATTTCTCCTCAAACGTATTGATATGTAAAAGCTATTTTCAACATTGCTACTTTATAGAGCGTAATATTACAGTCAGCCCGCTTTCGGGGCTAGTAGTGATGCGTCATATAAGACAGTCGAATCTTCGAAGAATATGACATGGGCAGACAACGCTGTGGAAAAAGGAGAAAATGCTGGTGACCAGCTTTTTCTCCTTTTCCCACAATGTTCCCTACTTTATCGAGGGCAAAATCCCTGCATTTGAGCCATCTTTCATTTGTTGTCTGCAAATGCTTTTCATTTTGACCAGTCTAAAATTTTATCGTTACGTAATGAGTTAAAAACCAGTCCAAATTTTGTTGTGTGGTAAAGAGTTTATCTTTGAACTCTGGATCAACCCCATGTAACTGGATTAGTTTTGTGAAAATGTTTACTACTTTAAGACTTAATTTTATTTGTAATTTCATACTTTGGACCACATTAAGCTCATTTGAAATAAAAATAGCTGATCCACTATAATCTTTGAACTTTTTCCCACCATTTTTTCTACCCTTTCGATGACCGAGTCCTTTACATTAGGCAAATTGAGTTAGCTGGCAACAAAATTAATGCAATATAAATGTATAGGCCGAAAATTTTACTCGCTGGTAAAGATTTAACCCTTTACCAAACAATTCCTGCTTTCTACGGCCCTGAGATAGAAGCCTTTTGAAAACATTGTGGGAAAAGGAGAAAATGCTGGTAACCAGCATTTTCTCCTTTTTCCACAATGTTTTCTACCCTGTTGGAAACATAGTTCAAATATTGAGTTACGTTTATTTTGTCATCTGCAAGTGCTTTCATTTTGGACCAGTCTAAAATTTTGTTGTTTGGTAAAGACTTAACTCTTTCCGTACCATAGACAACGCCAGAAGCTTTTACGGAATGAACAGATCAAGATCAGGCTGCACAGAACATGCAAACTGATCTCTGATCTACAATGTCAGCTTTTATATTCTAAATTAAGACTGAAATGTCTGATGATTTTACAGAGTTAATAAGATTGATGAAATGTTTTAACATTTTATAAAAAATTTATAACCTGTCCTATTCTGGTTTTGCAGGTTTGGGGTGACGCAGCCCTCCAAATTTTCTACAGTGTAGGCATGGCTTGGGGAGGTATTATCACAATGGCATCTTACAACGACTTCAAGCATAATGTTTACAGGTGAGCTGATAGGAATGACTTCAGAGGCAGTTTGTCACATGCAACTTTCAGAATTGTTTTAGGAATGGTGTAACCACTTATGCGCCTTTCATATCTATAATTGTTTTTTGGCTGATATAGATCAGGATTAGACTGCACAAAACATGCAGTCTGGTCTTTGATCTACATTGTCCGGTTGCTTAAACTCTGGAGACAAAAAGCAGTCTTCTGATTAAAATTTATTGATTCTTGATTCAAGGTCAAGTTTGCTGGTTAACCATTTACCTCACAATCCTGACTTTGAACGAACTTCAGAAAGAAGTCTTTTAACCCTTTACCAAATGACAAAATTTCAGACTGGTCTGAATTGAAAGCAATTGCAGACGACAAAATAAATGTAACTCAAAAATTGAAATTTGTTTCTAGAAGGGTAGAATATGTTGTGGGGAAAAAAGGAGATGCTGGTTACCAGCATTTTCTCCTTTTCCAACAATGTTTTCAAAAGGCTTTTTATCTCAGGGTCGTAAAAACCAGGGATCGTTTAGTAAAGAGTTAAAAACATAGTGGGAAAGGGAGAAAATGCTGGTAACCAACATTTTCTGGTGTCTTTCCATTTGTTCCACATTTTGAAAATCCAATAAGGCATTTACCTGTATGTGTTAGGGTTGGTATAAGGGTAAGTGTGAGTATAGTCTGTATCAGAGTAGTCAGTGTCGAACATACACCAAATTTAAGAAATATCTCTTCATGCCTGCACTTTTGTTTCACAATTTAGAAACCAAAGAATGTTTCAGAAGGCCTCCTCCTACGAGTTGTTAAAATCCAAGAATGTTTGGTAAAGGTTTAACTCATTACCAAACGACAGTATTTTAAGCTTGTCCAAATGGAAAGCATTTGCAGTGTACAAAATAAAAGTGAATGAAAATTTGAAATTTGTTTTGTGAAGGGTAGAAAAATCTTTTCCCACAATGTTTTCTAAAGGCCTCTTTCTCAGGGTCATTAAAAGTAGGGATTGTGTGGTAATGGGTTAAACAGCCTCTGTGATCGTCATTTCTTTTTCCAGAGATGCTCTCTTGGTTCCTTTTATCAACTGTGGTACCAGTATTTTTGCCGGATTTGTCATCTTCTCTATCCTCGGATTCATGGCCCATGAGACTGGACGATCTGTCGAGGATGTGGTTAAACAGGGTGAGGATTGATTTTGCACAACAAATTTCTTTGAATTAACTCTTTAAAATACAATCACAACTTTTGATGACCCTGAAAAGAAAGCCTTCTGAAAACACTGTGGGAAAAGAAGAAAATGCTGGTAACCAGCATTTTCTCCTTTTCCCACAATGTTTTGTATCCTTTCCGGAAGAATGTTCAGTATTTTAGTCACATTAGATTTGTCATCTGCAAATGCTTTCAATTTGGACTAGTTTTAAATTTTGTCATCTGGTAAAAACTTATACCTTCCCCAAACAATCCAGTTTTGCAACTGTGAGGAAGACGTGGCTTTTGAAAATATTGCAGGACGAGGAGAAAATGCTTTTTATCAGTATTTTCTCCTTTTTCCTGCAATTCTTTTCTACTTCTATAAGCCCACATTTCATTTTTTGAGCAATTATTTATCTTCTGATGATGCAGTCAAACAAGTCTTACTGAGAAAAAACTGAAACCTGTGATGTTGGTACTCCAAAAAGATTTTTTGTTTGGATATTAATTGTGACCCGTCATGCAAAAAAGGGACCGTCTGGGAATTCCCTGCATGAATTAGATGAAATCAGATCAACGATAGTGCAGGTCAATTTAGTTTAAAGGGTTGAATTACAGTATGCACCTAGTCATTTGTTCATCATTCAGTCTGTTTGCAATTTCTTGTGCCCGCAACTCCTACAGTTTTCTCTGGAAAAAAATCAAACTTACCTCAGTGAATCTCTTTGATGTGTAGTTGTGCATGTGACTTAAAATTTCTTTAATCAAATATTAAAGTTTAAATTTTAAGATTCTTGAATCAAATTTATTTTGTTGTCTGCAAATGCTTTTAAAATGGACTGGTCTAACATTTTGTTGTTTGGTAAAGGGTTATATGTTGATATATCTTTCTTGTACAGGTCCTGGTTTGACTTTTGTTGCCTACCCAGAAGCCGTGTCCATGTTACCAATCTCTCCATTATGGGCTGTGTTGTTTTTCCTGATGTTGTTTATCATCGGCTTGGATAGTCAGGTAGGAATAGAATTTATTATAGTGGTACCATGTTGTCGAAATATAGAATCAATTCGGATATAACAAGAATGCTGAGAGCTAGCCCACATAGGGTTTAAGCTATTGCAGATGTATTGCATAGCTGGCAAAAGTTGTAGTAACAACTTCATTTTATGAAGTGGTAATTATTTGCCGGGTATTCTGCCGATTGATTCCAGGCAATGGTGTCGGCTGATTGCCAACAAATAGGAACTTATTTTCTGTCTGAAGCTTCTTTGATGCAGTGATAGCAGAAGTTTGAACCAGCTGATAGCATAAGGTTTGCACAACAGCTGTTTGAATTTCTTTTTTATTCAAAAGATTTCCTTTGTTTCCAGTTTATGAGTACAGCATGTTGAAAGGTGCATGTTTTTCAGTAACTGGATTCGCTGGGAATGTGATAAAAAGTTTTTTATTTGATAGAAAAGGAGAGAGAGACCACCTGCCTCTCAAGTCGAAATTGATGAACCTTGCGCCAGCCCTTGCTATACAAGTATGATTTGGGTCACTCTTTACCAGATAGATAAGTTTTAGACTGGCCGAAATTGAAACGTTTTGCAGATGACATATTGAATATCCAGCAAAGATTAGTGTTTATTTGTAATGTGTAATAAACATTGTGAAAAAAGGAGAATATGCTGTTTTCAGGAGCTTTCTTTCTCAGGTTGTCAAAAATTAGGATTGTTTGATGATGGGTTGAACCCTTTACCAAACAATCTCTGCTTTTTACAGCCCTGAAGGAGCCTTTTGAGAGCACTGTGGAAAAAGGAGAAAATTCTGGTAACTAGCATTTTCTCCTTTTCCCACAATGTTTTCTACCCTATCAAAGGCAAAAAAAAAAATCATATGAGTGGCATTGAATTTGTTGTCTGCAAATGTGTTCAGTTTTGTTAAGTCTTATATGTTGGGGTTTGGTAAAGAGTTAAACTTGCGCAGGTGACTGTTCAAATTACTTTTGAAGGAAGAGAAAAAAATGAAGAATTGTAAAAGCTATGCAATATGTTTGTCATTTCATTGATATTTTTCATGTTTCATTTCATTCTGCCCATTTCTAAAACATCTAATTTGAAAGAATCACACAGAAAACAAGTTGTGCAAGGAATGCAAAGATTGGCATTTTTGACTTGCTTTTTATCTGCTGTATGCTTTTATAATCAATCATCCCCCTTATAAACACAAGAAAAGGTTAACGTCTTTGGTTGTTATTTTTCTAAAACATTATAAAAAGATAAAGTACACATATATCTATCTGCCTAGGTATTGATACTATTTTCATTCTAGGAAAAAAAACAAAAATTTTCCCTCCAAATGAACCCATCATATAATTTGAATTTTTGGATCTTTGAAAAACCTTTGTATTTTAGATTGTCAAAGAAAACAACCATCTGGAATTGTTCATGATCAAAATAGGTAAGGAGAAAAAAAAGTTGGAGAAGAAAGCTGCTGCTACTGCTTAGGGAAAGCAATTGTTCCAACTTGTAAAAGAAGTACTGCAAAATGCTGGAAAAGGGTCTTTAGATAAATTTCCATTTCCTTTTTCAAATACTTGTTCTTTACAGGTTTTTGATAACAAACTTATGATATTTTCAAAAACATGAAATTACTACTTATTTTCTAAAAAATTCAGTTAACCACAGTAAAAGGCATACAAAATGTGTATGGTCTTAAACACTTCAATGATGGAACCAACTTGAGTTTCTTTTTACAGATAGTGTATATATAGATCAGAATGCACAGAGCATGCAGTCTGATCTTAGATCTACACATTCAGCTTCTGTTATGTACCCTTAAAGAAGCAACCTTGAAATAGTAATGTATGGGCTTTGTTTTCCTTAAAAAGGCCCAATTTATTAAATCAGCACCTACTGGGTTAATTAAAATATAACAATGTATTTCATAAACAGAGTTGTCCACTCAAGTCACAGCATACACAATGATAAAAGCATACTGCATGACATTTCAGGTACAACAGCGAAACACTTGGAGGTTGCTAACTGGGTCACTTGTTCTCATTCAGTTTTCAGTTTTCTCTAAGACAAAAAGTTCTTAAATGATTTTTTATTAAGTTTCAATTTTTTTCACTTTTTTGACTGCTTTCCATCAGAAAGAAACAACAAACAAACTGTTCTCATGCAAGGTGGAAAAACCTATTTAAAAGATTAAAAGACGGGAAAGTTTTTATCTTTTGTTTGACCCTAATAAATGAATGGTTTCCTGTTCTGATTTTGCTCTTGTAGCAAAAAATCTTCTCTGTAACTTTGCTTCATTATGTAGTCAGATTGCAATGCAAAAAATAGTAAAAAAGTAGTTAAATAAGATTGAAACAAACAATTTTTTTCTAAGTTCACAATCTTGAAAAATTGATTGTTCTGTCAAAAAAAGGGGGATGACGGGTGGCCTTATTGCTTCTTTGAATATCCAAAAGGACAACTCCTATTTAGATTAACTAGAAAATAACAACTAGAGAGTTGAAAAAAAAAAAAACAGAGATACAAAACCTTTTTACACTTCAATTGATATGAAATGTACAGTTTTATATAGAAACCTTGTACTGGGATGAAGGTATGATAATACATATTTAGAAATAAAAGAGATTTTATGGGTAGGCCTTTTGTTTTTCCTAACATCTTTCTTTTTTTCTCTAAATTTGATTTGAGAAAGACCCACAGGCATACCTCCAAGTTGTTACCGATATTATTTTTGTATGCATCCATCCCTCTTGACTTTCAGGATATATCAACTGGTATATGAGACACTTCTGCTTCAAAATAAATCTAGTTTTTCAATAAAAGAAATAAAAATCTCTTTAATTGTATTTTTATTTTCGCTATAGCTCTTGACTATTAGAGCGCCAAATGAGTCTGAAAGAACATTTTCAATCATACAAATAAGACCTAATTGGTGCAAATTCAAGGATACTTTAATTAACCCATTACCACACAATCCCTACTTTTGACGCCCCCGAGAAAGAAGCCTTTTGAAAACACTGGGAAAAGGAGAAAATGCTGGTAACCAGCATTTTCTCCTTTTCCCACAGTGTTTTCTACCCTTCCCAGAACAAATTTCAATTTTTCAGTCACCTTTATTTTCTCGTCTGCAAATGCTTTCAATTTGGACCAGTCCAAATTTTGCTCGTGTGGTAATGGGTTAAGTCAGAGTAGATCAGAGATCAGACTGCATGTATTGTGTAGTGCAGTCTTTGATCTAAGGGTTAAGATGAAACTCCTCAAGAATGCTGTTCTATATTGTCAATGAAATATTTGACTAGATTTTGAATCACTAGCAACAATCACTGACAAAGTGTTTGTATGAATGAAATTTGTTTTATTTCCATCATGTACAAATAACAAAGTAAAGACAGATGAAGATTTGCACCAGTATGCTGTAGAGTCTCAGGGTTAAAATGACTACAAATTGTGCTGAGTTACATACAGACAGCTCTTTTGGAAACATGGCCAAAGTCACAAAGTTTTTGGTGAATACCCATTAATTTCTCTTGATAATATAGATATTGCATATGATTTAATAAATTTAAAAAATGCCGGCAAAAAAGTTTGTTTGGATTATTTTTACAATGAGAACAGCAGTTGTGTCAATTACACCGCTGATAAGCCCAAACCTTGGTGCAGGACAAAGGGAAGTAACCTCTCTTATGTCCAGCATAGAGAAGATATTTTGATTTCTTGTCAAATGACCTGACCTGTGACCTCAAGTTACTTGTCTGTGTGACTAGTTGACCTTGTTTGGTCACTGTTGAATGATCGATTTTCCTGAACAGGAACTGGTCTCCAAATGAGATGTCAGACCTAGGCAGTCTCCGTGTTTGGTTTCCCTACGACTGAGAAAGTCCCTAAGCTGCATGCTATGAATTCCATCAGCCATATGGGTAGTGAATATGTGATGCTGGCATTTTCAGCCAAAATTTTGGCCAAAATAAATGCATTTTGATGACTCTGTTGTCTAGTCAACTATTTCAAAATGGTCTTAATCTCATAACATGGAGTCAAGGTTTCAATAGTTCCACAGACTAACACTAGAGGCAGCTCAAAGATGAGGAATCACAATATTTTGTCAACTGAATGATACGATTGCAGCCCCCATTCCTTTTCAGGCGCTAATGTTAAGGTACTTTTGCATTTCTTGTATGACAGGATTGGCTTGGCTCCAACCATAGCTCTCAGCAGTCTTGTGTCATGCTTCTTTCATAATTTGAACCACAATCATATATATTTTTTTTGCAAAGGATAAAGAGAAAATAAATAAAATGGTTTTAAATCTTAAAATATTTAAATTGCAATAGCTTTGCTAGTTCACATGTATAATGACATTGTATCCTCTTTTCTGCAGTTACTAAAGGTATATATTAGCAACTTTTTATCTTTTGAAACCTTTTTGCTTACCTGGGCTTATATTGGTCAAGGTGGGCTTTAATGATCTCACAGTGTCTGTCAGTACACTCGACTCTTTCAGTGCCACATATAAAAACCAGAACTCTTCAGTCGATTGAAGATAGAATCCACTGAAAACTAGAACAATTGTTTTCTCATAGGCTTGGATAGACATGTCTTACGTATAGACTGACCTCAAAATCTGCAAAAAGATCATCATTTGTGTTCTAGTTTCTACTAACTGTACCAAACAGCACAATTTTAGATTAGTCCAAATTGGAAGCATTTGCAAACGACAAAATAAATGTGACTTAAATACAGAAATTTGTTTAGGGAAAGGAAGAAAACATTGTGGGAAAAGGAGAAAATGCTGGTTACCAGCATTCTCTCCTTTGTCCACCATGTTTTTAGAAGGCTTCTTTTGTAGGGCCATGAAACCAGGCATTTTGTTTAGTAAAGGGTTGAAAAAAAGTTATATTGCTACAGAAATAAGCTACTTTTTTCTATGGCAAACCTGATCTTCTACAACCAAATTGAAGAATGTGGGGAAAAAAAGGGCAAAATATTTCCTTGCCTACAAATATAATTATTTGTTTGATCCGAAAAATGTATGTATTAATTAGGGTGAGCGATAAAGGATAGTAAAGATCTCTAATTTTTTTTGTAAGTAAAATCTTGATCTCATTTAAATAATCTATTGAAAACATTGTATTACCATTTTTGAAATACAGAAAAAGAATAAAAAAAAAAAACACTACCACTACTGCTCTAAATTAAATGTATGTGAGCATCACTCTGGCAAAACGGGATCAAATGCATCTTTTTAATCCATCAGACTAAGCAAATTGTAGTATATTATAGAACCTGCAGAATCATTAGAGTGGTCCTTTAACAAGCAAGTCAACCTGTGCGGACTGCGCAGGCTGATGTGAGTTGATACTTTCTGTACATGCATTGAACCACTTTTCACAGAGCATGACTCGTATGAGCATGCTCTGGTAAAAGGGGGCTTAATGCATCTCTGTTATACATGATATAGCTCAAGTCATCAAATGTGGATCCATAGATGCCACTTTTAACCTCCTTTGTCATGTCAGTCCTTTGACAAACAGAAAATGGACCAACAGTGAAAAGATTCAGCCAAGGTCAGCCTGTGCAGAGTATGCTGGCTGACCTGGGTCGATACTTTTTGCAGATGCATTAAACCCCTTTTTCATAGAGTAAGACTCATATGTTATTGTGTTCATCATGTGAACTTGTGTGTTTTACCGGAGACTTTTCTGTTGTATGCCTTGAACCATGAAGTAGATTCCTGATTCTGGGCCCAGGTAAGGAATTTGTCATGATTTTATTTCATTTTAACACCACAGGACCCAGTCACTCATCCATTCAAGCACAATTCTAAAGCTCCATCTTAAGGAAAAAACAACTGTCATCGATTTAAATCATCTACATTTAGTTAACATTTAGCTATAAAATGTAATAGTATTTTGAAAATAATAAAATTGTAATGCTACCAGAGACACACTTAAGAGGAAAATAGGAATACATACACATCACACAAGCAAATAAAATGTAAACCTTCCATAATTTCACTAATTGGTAAGATTTTTAATGAGCACTTGCAATGTTTGCAACATGCCGAAGCTCACAAAAATGGTGTGTTGTAAGGCATAAAAGATATGCAGGAGGCTAAATGTTAAAAGCAGGGTGGGGCCTTTGCCATGAATGTAAGATGTTTTGTCCACGGATGTTTTGGCCAGGGCCTTTTGGTCCGAATGTTTTGTCCAGGGCCGTTTGGTCAGAAGGTTTTGGCCATAGATGTTTTGGCTAGCTAAAATTGCAAAGTAGGATGTTTTGGGCAAATATCATTACTGAAAATTTATTATTCAGAGCCCCACAAATGGTAATTAAAAACATTGTATGAAAATGAGAACTTTCTATATTTGAGATAAATGGATTAATGAATTATTTTCTTATATTTCCAAGGAAAATTCATTTATTGAGTTTTTCTGTGTTAAAGAAATACTTGGACAAAATGTCCTACTTTGCACTTTCAGCGAACCAAAAGGTCTGTTGCCAAAGCGTCCTGACCAAAATTTCTTGGCCAAAACGTCCATGGCCAAAACGTCAGCGCACCATGCCACATACTCTTGGCTTTTAACCACACTGAAGAACAAGCCTTTTAACCTTTTATCACACAGCAAAATTTTAGACCTATCCAAATTGAAAGCATTTGCAGATGACAATTTTTTCAGAGTGGCTCAAATGGTGCATTTGTTTATTGATAGAGTAGAAAACATTGTGGGAAAAGGAGAAAATGCTAGTTATCAGCATTTTCTCCTTTTCTCACAATGTTTTCAAAAGCCTACTTCCTCAGATCATGAAAAAAAAAAGAATATGACCTTGTAAATGGTTTAAGATCTGTGTCTTAACTCTAGGAAGGGAGAATGCTTTTGAAAAAACATCTGAAAAAAGGACAAAATGCTGATTACCAGCACTTTCTCCATTTCCCACAGCAGTTTGCTACCCTTTGAAAACAAATAATGCTATTTGAGAAATATTTAATTATGTCGTCTGCAAATGCTTTCAATTTAGACAAGTATAAGATTTTGTCATTTGGTATAGAGTTAAATTTCCTTAGTGACATAAGCAGACGCACATATAGGAAGTCCTTCACCATATTGATTTTCCGACAGCAGCTGCAACCACAAAATTATTCATATTGGAGGAAAGAATGGAAATTTACTGACCTGCTTCGACATTTGTGTGAATCATATTAAAAACATATGGCAAGTTTTTGACGCAACATTCCTTTTTTTATTTCAAACTGCATTGCCAGGAAAATTAATCTTTATTTTCCTTAACCCATTACCACACAATCCCTACTTTTGACGCCCCTTAGAGAGAAGCCTTTTGAAAACACTGTAGGAAAAGGAGAAAATGCTGGTAACCAGCATTTTCTCCTTTTCCCACAGTGTTTTCTACCGTTCCCAGAACAAATTTCAATTTTTCAGTCACCTTTATTTTGTCGTCTGCAAATGCTTTCAATTTGAACCAGTCTAAAATTTTGTCGTTTGGTAAAGAGTTAATATTAAATCCTTATGATTGCTGCACTCTTTACAAAATTACAAAAGTCTACACTTGTTTAAATTTGAAAGGCCTTGCGGACGACAAATGAAATGTGGCTCAAAGGGGGGGGGGGGATGGATTTGTCTGTGTAAGGGTAGAAAACATTTGTGGAAATGGGAGAAAATGCCTACTACATTTTCTACTTTTCCTTCAGTTGTTTCCAAATTGCTTTTTCATGAAGGTCTTTTTTAAAGTTAGGATTGTGTGGTATAGGATAAACTCATACATTTCATAAGTCGTCAAACATCTATTTTCACTCTGTTAAAAAATAAAATGCCAGATGAAGAAGTTCAGCTGTGTTGAGATGGAGTATCATCTTTGAACCCATTACCACACAATCTCTACTTTTGATGACCCTGAGAAAAAAGCCTGTAGAAAACATTGTGGGAAAAGGAGAAAATGCTGGTAACCAGCATTTTCTCCTTTTCCCACAATGTTTTCTACCCTTCACAAAACAAATTTCAAATTTTCAGTCACTTTTATTTTGTTGTCTGTAAATGCTTTCAATTTGGACAAACCTAAAATTTTGTCATTTTGTAACAAGTTAAAATAGGACAGTGTATAACAAGATTGGACTGTGCAGAATAGAACTGCTCAATCTGTGTAGTCTAATCTTGATCTACATTGTAATATAAATAAGCAACCAAATCTATTGCCTATGCTGTCTAGGAAATAAAAAGAAGTAGGGTATTACAATTATTATCATTGACTGAATCATTATACTTTACAATCAGTGCCAAATTCAACAAAAAATGAAATTTTTAACCCTACAAACAAAAATTCAATGTTTACACCCTGAATATGTTCATCAATCTGAAGAGTGTAGACTGTGATCAGTACACTTTCATGTGCAAGCTTTACTCTTTGTAGTGCATTGTTGCAGTACTTGATTATTTTGAGATAAAGGTAGAGACTAGCTACAGTTACCTCTAGTACAGATAACTGTTGTCAAAGGCGATGTTACTTTTTGACTGGTCGCCTCTGGTGTACAGTAAATGTCAAAATATGAAAAAGATCACCGTAACGTCTCATTATTGAGACTACAGTAACCTCAAGGTGACCTTGGTATAATGATGTTACATTGAAAACTATTAAGGACATACAATGAAACCTTTAGGATGTAAAATTGTGAAATCATTATGTTTACTTGGTAACATAAACTAAAGCTATTTGTAAAGTTTTAAGTTCAATTTAACCCATTACCACACAATCCCTACTTTTTACAACCCTGAGATAGAAGCCTGTAGAAACCATTGTAGGAAAAAGAGAAAATGCTGGTAACCAGCATTTTCTCCTTTTCCAACAATTTTTTTTTCCTTTCACAAAACAAAATTTAAAATTTTCAGTCACTTGTCATCTGCAAATGCTTTCAATTTGGACAAGCCTAAAATATTGTTGTTTGGTAATGAGTTAATTGTCATTTTGTTTTGGCCAGAAAATCATGATATTAGCCCTTTACCAGATGGCTTTTAAGTTTTGACAACTCTGATGGAGAAGGCGTTTGAAATCATAGTCATGGCCATTTTTGTCACTTGACACAACAAGAGTACTGCATACAGGTGCCATCATTTAACTATGATTACTTGCTTTTTAGTAAAATTTTAAGTAAAATAAATCTTAAGCATAATACTGTGTTAAAAATTCTTTGATGATTACCTGCCCTTGCAGAATGGGTTCCCTTTTTTATAGTGAACAACTTGTCCAAGTTTGAAGTCCATGTACATGTACATATAATTATCTTTAGTAATGACTGAGATATTATAAAACTTCAAAGCATTTGAAAGCTTCAAAGTTTTTGAATGACGAAAATGCAGATGATGCCAGGGCTAGTGCAATACCAAAACAGTTTCCTTTTTAAATTTAATTGACCCCCATTAAAATCTATGCAAATAAAGGAACTTTCTTTGTGTTTTGGGAAAAAGACCTTTTTAGACCTTCTTACTTTTTACAGAATGATTACTTGAAATTCATATTATTCATGACATGAAAAAAAAAAAGTGAAAAAATCTAATATGCTCAAATAACATGATATAAGTTACTGTTCGTCTTTCTCTACCAAGATCTTTTTTTTTTCTTCTTTTTTCCAGAAATGTTAGGGCTGGAAATAACCATGGGCTTTAAGACCAGTTTGCCTAACATTTATCATTTAGAATATTCTGCTGCCTTAGCTTTGTATGAATCCTAATTGTAATCATTACAAAATACCAATCATTTCCATGACCCACTTTTTCTATATGCAAATTTAATTATATTCCTGATTCATAACTATAAAAAAAAAAAACACGAAAAATGTAAACCAATCACCAACCCTTTACCACACAATCCAGACTTTTAACAACCCCAAAGACAAAGCCTTTTGAAAACATGGTGGGAAAAGGAGAAAATGTTGGTAACCAGCATTTTCTCCCTTACCCAGAATGTTTTTTTATCCTTCAAAAATCAGCTGTCAGTTTTTTGGTCAAGTTTAATTTGTCGTCTGCAAATGTTTGAATTTGGACGAGTCTAAGATTTGGTTGTTTGATTAAATTAAAATAGGACATTATTGATGTTCAAATTGCATACTATTTGGACTTAAAAAAAAATCATATTGCATTTCATTTTATACAAACAATATTAAAAACGCATATCATGTTGCATTTCATTTTATACAAACAAAAAAAAAGAGAACATATTACATTTCATTTTACACAAATATCTTTGCCAACTATAATATTATTATGTAACCTTTCATGATAATCTTTCATCACCATTTTTCATGCGTGAGTGTTTTTGAAAGATAGGGTGAAATAGGATGTCCTTGAATATCTTTTGTGTCTCATGTTTGGAAGTGGAGGAAAACCTTTTTTTCTGCCTCTTCTGGAAAAAGAGTGGTTTTTCTCTCATAGCTGAAAAGATATGGGATGAAAAGTTTTGAAAACATTGTTAAATTCTAACTGGATATTCCTTGACATCTATGGTTTGGACTGAAATTTATAGGATTGAGAGATGATGATGATGAGGATTCATAAAAATACAAACATGCGTATTTCAAGCCAAAGTTTACTTATTACTGCTATCAATCAATCTAAAAACCTCCATTACATACAACACAAGCAAAGATTGGCATACATAATTATGTTTCCTGTTGCCTTTTAAGGCCACACCCACATACACAATCTCATATTACTATATCAAGGCAGTAGAGGAAATCATATTATTTAAATTTCACTGCCAGACTGTTTTTGTACAAAATGCGGTTTGATTTTTGTTCAGAAGCAGGGTCGATGTAGTTGCGCCAAGGGAATCGGTGTCTGGACCCTGTAGCAACGAGGGACGGTTGGAAGACTGACCCGTGAAAACTTAAATTTGCTGCCTCAATCATCCCGTCATCAGTGGTACATAATAGTGTAGTTAAGAATCTCTCACAAAATGATGCCAAACATACACTCCTAGGTCTCTGAATATGTCCTGTGAAAAAGATATAAAAAAACCCAATGAGATGAAGAAATGAACTGTTATCATATTATCATGTCAGTGGTGCATAGATTATATAATGGAATTCGAAGAACTAATGCTTTAATTTATTTAAAGGGGAAACGTTGAAATGAAAATCTTACCATTGTTGGAACTCCACTGGCTTATTGGCTAAAGTGTAAATATTTCTTTAAATAAAGAGAACAATATTTTGTTCTAAAATTTTTTGGCAATTTAAGACTATTGAAGTGACACAGGAGTGCATGTTTGACCAGTTGTTACGATGAATCAAAACAAAATATAATAAACACAACAATTGTGAGTTCTAAATGAATGGTTGGAATATTCAATTGGTCATTACTGGTCTTGTGTTGAATTTACTGCAAAAGTTGAAAGACTACTTTTTTATACTATCTCTGGGTCCTGCAAGTATCAAGATTTGTGACACAAGAACCAGCTTGTTTGAGTCTGTGGACTTGGCAGATCAAAATTAGACTGCAAAGAATATGCAGCTTCTGATCTTTGGTCTATACAAACTACTATTTTGTTGGATATTTGATAACAAAATCTTTGCAATATTTAAAAACATCAAGGTCATAATATTGCTTTCATGATTCAGTTCAAGAAGTTTTTTTTATATCTTTGGTTCCTAAAGGTTTAATCTCTGGTTTATGGTGGGAAACTCTGGTTGTGCAGCAGAGTGAGAGAATTTTGGTGTGATAAAGAGAGCACAGCGAGTAAGATATTTTGATTGGTCAAGTAAAAAGGCTGTACTTCCACTGAGTTTTTACATCATCAAAACAGAGTCAAACTACAATAAAAAGTCTTAACCTAAGTCAAAATTGGACTTCAGGTCAACTACAAAATCATTTTGACATGACAAGAAATGACCAGTTAGAATGTGTGGGTTAGAGGATATTTAGTGCAGATGTTGATTAGAAATAAAGACAGTATTCCAGTATGATAAAAACTTATAAATAAATGAAACTAAGAAAACTTGATGCTGTCATGCCATATTATGGTTTTATTACATTTAGATCTAGAAATGTGTTCAAAGACATTTTATGTCCATTAAAGCTGTAACATGTGGCTAAAGTTTTGGTAGTTTCATTTTGGATGGATATACATATTTCTTACTTTGCTCTTTTGTAATGCAGGTTTAATTGTTATTTTGATTTATATGTGCATTGTTGATATTTTTATCTTTTCCCTATAGTATCATTTTATCAGATATATACTTATAACTACTTGTAAGTAAAATAATATATTTCCATAAACATTACCATAAACATTATCATGTATTTATGTATTTGGAATATTGTTTTATGGTAAAAATGCTTGGAATGTTACAGGATCAAATGTTTTCAGGTTTCAAAAAAAGGTTCAGCTGGCTTATGTCATGTAGATTTGTGTACAGAGAGTGCTGGTTTAGTCAATGTTATTGATGCATAGCACATATAATTTATGAAAACTGCATGTTTCCAAGTATCTATTGACTTCCACTGAATTAGTATTGGAAGAAATTGAAAACTTACAATCCGAAATTTCCATAAAATAAAACTTGATATGTATGTGTAAACAGTGCTAACAAATTAATCAGATTCGATATTTTGCTTTTGAAAGTTAGTTAAATGATTGTGCAGATAAATGTTTACATGTTCATACCACCATGTTTAATTGGGTAAGAAAAACCATTTTTGTCTACCAAAACAACATTTAGAAATATGCCAACTATGTCATAAACAGGCATTTTGATTTGCTTCTGGTACATGTCTTTCAAAAAAGAACATTTAGAAACGAATTGCAGTTTCTCTGTTACAAACATGGCAATTATGTTGTACTTGATTTGTGCAGAATAATTTCAACAGACGTTTTCAGTAGAAAAAAAATCCAAGTAATGGTGAGTTCAGAGGTAATCTTGCCCAGGATTTCATAGGAAAGAGGACAGTGTAGAGTAGGGATCAGACTGCATGTTTGTGCAGTCTGATTTGTATTGGCAGCAAAGGTAACTTTAGTTGTGATAGGTGTTTCAGGGGTTTATTTTGTGCTCTAACTGCCAGATGAGATTCTGAAAACATTGCTGAGCCAGGAGCTTTTGAAATACCTGCAGGTTTTTTACCCTTAACCCATTACCAAACGAAAATATTTTAGGCTTGTCCAAATTCAAAGCATTGGCAGACAACAAAATAAAAGTGATTGAAAAACTGAAATTTCTTTCGGGTAGGGAAGAAAACATTGTAGAAAATGGAGAAAATGCTGGTAACCAGCATTTTCTCCTTTTCCCACAATGTTGTCAGAAGGCCTCTTTATCAGTGTCGTTTAAAAGTCGGGATTGTTTGGTAAAGGGTTAACTCATTACCAAACGAAAAAATTTTAGGCTGAAAAAGTGTCTGAAAATTTGAACATTATTATGTAAAGGGTAGGAAACATTGTGGGAAAAAGGAGAAAATGCTGGTTACCAGCATTTTCTCCTTTTCCCACAATGTTTTCTAAAGGCTTCTTTCCCGGGGTGTCAAAAGTAAGGATTGTATGGTAATGGGTTAAGTGCCTTTCACAACTAGAATTGCTTTTGTGACCAATATTGATCAAGGCCAGGCTGCACAAAGCATGCAGCCTGATCTTTGATATACATTGTCCACTTTGCTGAAATAATGCAGATATAGGCAACCTTGAAAATGCAATTATTTGGGTTGTATTTCAATGATGGAAATAATTATCTGATAGGTTTATTCGGCACGTAAAAGATTTCTGTCTCAAAACGTTTGTGTGATACAGGTCTACTTGACATAAGTTGCAGTTTTACAGAGCCCAAAGCATGTTTTCAAAGGAAATTATGTCAAACACAAATATCTCCATTTATATGGTACAAACTCCTAGAACATTAGCACAGAACTCTATTTTAAGATTTTTGAAACAACATAAAAAGCACTTTTCACAGTCAATCAAAACTAGTAGAAATTTTTTAATTGAATACTCTAGGAGTTTGCAGATCCTGTTGAATATCAGTGGAGATTGTTGGCTATTTTAATTTGATTTATAAGCTGGAATCTGAGGGTTTCATTTTTTGTGTGTCATGAATGTTTCCACATTTCAGTCTTTTCATATATTTTTTGGCTCTTTGGAAAGCATTGTTTTATTCTTCTTTTTTTATCCTAAAAAAAAAAAGAATGAAGGGAACTGTAGATTTATAATGGGCATTGGAAACCTATGGAACAGTCTAAAGTTTTGCCATTTGGCAAAGAGTGAAATGCACTTGCAACGTGCAGACACAAGTGAAAATGTAGTTTAATCGCTGGGATTTGTATTTTGAAAGGTACAAAAACATAGTGGGGGAGAAACAGAAAATACTGGCAACCAGCATTTTCTCGTACCCTGACACCATTTTCAAAAGCTCTTTTTCTCTTGGGTTGTTAAGAAGAGGATTGTTGGTAAATGGCTTACCACAAAAACAGCTGTAGAATTAGTTTTTGAAAACTATTTTTAGTCACAGGAAATTTTTGACTTAATATTTTTTAGTGTATAAAAAAGCCAAGATGCAAAACGGTGTCAAACAGAGATAAAAAAAAAATGCCAGAAACCACTGAT
Source organism: Tridacna crocea (assembly GCA_943736015.1). Taxonomy (NCBI): domain Eukaryota; kingdom Metazoa; phylum Mollusca; class Bivalvia; order Cardiida; family Cardiidae; genus Tridacna; species Tridacna crocea. Next base: position 11,822,918 of record OX031063.1, on the reverse strand, counting down.
CTTTTGGATGATGCCCAGAAATTATGATATAAAGTAGGGTAAATCTGCCAAAATTCCCAATAAAGCTAATTAATGATAAGATAATTATCAGCAATGCATTCCAAAGTTGGCCAGGTGATTGATAAAACTGCCTTTGTGTCAAGGAAACTACATTCTTTATTATGTGGTTTGCCAACCTGCAATGTCATATTGGAAGATTGTAGGTCAAAATCAGTCTGAATTTCTATGGAGTCTGATCTCTATGACTAACCTGCACTTCTGTTTAATCTGATATCCAATTAGCCTGCACTTTTGTGTAGTCTGATCTCTGTCACAACCTTGATACCAGGTTAACATCTTCACCAAACAATATGGTAACTTTTCGTGGACTTGTGGAAAAGGGCTTTTGAAAACATTATGAGGAAGAAAATTTTCTCCATTCCTCATGGTTCCTACCATAATTACCAGCAAAGGCAAATCCCATGAACTGATACGCATGAAACCGGCTGTCTGCTTATTCTTGCAATATGGGCTCCAACATGCAAAAAGGAGCACTCGGACATTTGTGTATAGAATCGTCTTGGATCAGCCTGTGCAGTCTGCGCAGGCTAATCCGAATTTGCACTTTCCATTTTTATCTAATTTTCTGTTTTGTCCAAGTCTTTTGTAGCACAAAAGCTTATGTAGTCGTAAAGTACCATCGCGGATCAGCCTGCAAGACATACTGCACAGGCTGATTGGAGTCTACACTTTACACAAATATCCGAATGCCCTTTTTTGCATACTGAAACCCATATGCAAGAGCCTAAACTCTGTTACCTGGTAAAAAAGTGAATTTGAAATTTGTATCTTAGAGGTAGTACTAAACAATAGTTGATAGTTCTTATCCTTAGAGAGCCAGTAATGTCATTCTTTGGCTCCTCAAATGCCAGTGAAGATTCAGATCAGATTGAACAAAAAGTGCAGGCTGATCAAGGATCGACACTGCCAGTTTTGCAGAGACACCAGTCCTAGCTAAAAGTAGATTTGAAATTGAAATTTTTTGGGTATTTTTTCCTGTCTGAAAATATCCATTTTGCTTATTCTGGTCTTCTAAGGATAAATCCTTTACCAAACAATATAACAGTGTTCAGAATCCTAAGGAAAAAGGCCGTTGAAAACAGTTAGAAAACAATGAAAGAGAATGGTACTGGTAACTGGCATTTTCTCCCAGAATGTTTTTTACCCTTTTTGATCATTCGAGCTATGTCAGTTTCACATCTGGAAAGCTCTAAATTTGGGCAAGTCTAAAATTTTTTTTTTGTCTGGTAGAGGTTTTGATATATTTAGGGTTATAGACCAGTGCCAGCTTGCTTGTTGCTGTTAGTGTGTTTGATGTTGGTGCCGTTTTTGTCCTGATCATCTACGTATTGTCTGTGTTTGTATGTCAAGCTTTCGGAGACTTGACCTTGCTAAATAGTTCAATGAAACTTTCAAACCGACAGTAGACAAACCAGAATAATGCAATTTCAATTTTTTTTCACATAAAATATCTTTTAACCGGACAGTGTAGATCCAAGATCAGACTGCACGTTCCACACAGTCTGATCTCAATATACACTGTTCACAAAAGTCTTGGAGTCATGCTCAGCTAAGGCTAAAAATTTTGAAAACTATTCAACTCAATATTTTTGTTCCCGTTTGATTGTAATTTCATGTTAGAACAGGAGTACAAAAAATCTCATTTAGTTTAAAAAAAAAAGGGAGGAGGCAACTGACTGACTCGGTAAATCAAAAAAAAGGTGGGGGCACCTGACTTGGTAAAACAAAAAAGAAGGTGGGGGCACCTGACTCGGTAAAACAAAAAAGAAGGTGGGGGGGCACCTGACTCAGTAAAACAAAAAAAAAAAGGTGGGGGCACCTGACTCAGTAAAACAAAAAAGAAGGTGGGGGGCACCTGACTCGGTAAAACAAAAAAAAAGGTGGGGTGCATCTGACTCAGTAAATCACTTTACTAAACATTCCTGAACTTGAACAACCCTGATGTGAAGGCATTAAGAAAAACATTGTTGGAATAGGAAAAAAATCTGTTTCACAAAAATCTCCTTTGCCAACAATGATTTATTTTGATTCAAAGAGAGTTGTTAGGAGATAGTTTTATAAAGTAATAATGCCAACCTTGTATCAGTGTAACACTATATCCAAATATAGCATGGTGTTATTCAATTAAAACAAATTCTAATTGAGCATGCTCTTTGTCTGCGTCTTTGAAAACCTGTTGTTATGTGGTTTCAACCAGGGTCTGACAGGATTGATATTACATTAATTACAGTCAACCAGTCTGGTTGTGAAACTCGGACGTTACCATGGAAAGGTTCATGTAATATGCATGTCTTTGCCGAATCTTGTTGACCAATACCTATTTATGTCTTGCCGTCTACGCTTTTCCCTAGTAAAAGTCATACAAGTATCGTAATAAAATGCTTAGTCTTGGGGCCCATGATGTTCAAATTTTTCCACCTGAAAATACTAGACTTACGATCTATTTTGAATGCCTTTGCAAACCAAGGCCTTGGTGGACAACCAAATATTATTTTGTGCTGAAATGAACTAGGATTTGGGATCATTAGGGTAAATAACACTGGACACTGGTTTAAGGTTTAACTCTACCAAACAACAAAATTTTAGACTGGTCAAAATTGAAAGCATATGCATACGATTATTTTCACTCAAAAATTGATACTAGTTTCGGAGGGTAGAAAACACCATGGGAAAAGGAGGAAATGCTGGTTACCAGCATTTTCTCCTTTTCCCGTAATGTCTTCAAAAATATGGAAAAACAAAAAAGAGTGAATTCTTAGATGGAACTGTGGTAAATGGAGAAAAATGCTTATGGCCAGACATTTCAGTGCATTATGCAAAATCTGTTACAAAAAGCGCCTATACTTTTTAAGTTTCCCATACAGACATAAATTAACATTGATATCCTTATTCATGCAATCAAATTTTAATGACTTATAAATTGGGTACACCAAAAATGCATGTTTGCATTAAAATTTTCTGCAGAGGTGTAACTTTCCATCTTTCATGCTTAATTTATTGTTAAACATCCATGTATGCTTGAACAACCAGAACATTAGTACAAAACCCCTGAGCACCCATTACACCCAAATAAATACGAAACAACGTGTTCCGTTTTTATTTAAACTTCTGTATTAAGCATGTCTACAGAAGGAAAAAGTCTGATGTATTTGTAAAGTGCGGGCTCGGATTAGCCTGTGGGGAGTGCACAGGCTGATCTGAGAAGACACTGTATGTAAATGTCCAAATGCTCCTTCTTCATGTGTTGCAACCCATATGGTCAACAAAGAACAGCATATTACCTCTTTACCACACAATCCCGACTTTTAACGACCCTGAGAAAGAAGCCTTTTAAAAAGATTGTGGGAAAAGGAGAAAATGCTGGTTACCAGCATTTTCTCCTTTTCCCAAAATGTTTTCAAAAGGGTCATTAAAACTTTGGTTCATGTAGTAAAGAATCAAAATTTTTATTTTGCTTACCCAGGAAAATCAGAGTCAATGAATGTAACATTTAATAAATGAAATGACTATAGGCAAGTTTTTAGTCAAAAACCATATGCAACCTCACAGTCTATTAAAGGTGGCCCTTCAGATTTTGGGACGAAGATTTTACAAGAATACAAAAAAATCATCCTTATACTTCAAAAGCCTTATGATTTTCATTCATAAAACCCCAGTAGTCGAAAACCATCCAAAAACATGAGAAATTAGAGATTTACTACAGTCCAGGTCGACACCGACGAGAAACACGGTTTATTTTTACATGAGTAACTCGCTCATTTACACACTGGAAATATACAGACGAAGCTTCAAACATAGCATCTGAAGAAGACAGCATGGAAGATAATTACATGTTTGTTGTGTTATGGAATTTCAGTTATAAGTCACTTAAAATTCCCACAATTTGTTCTTTTATTTTTGGCAGGAAATCTAAAAATAGCTTAAGAGGCTACGAAGCCTTTTTAGGGAGTACCATCAAAAATTTTTTTTTTGTAATTTTGTTATTCTTAATTATTGATGATTTATATTGTTTTTTCATATAAATTTCAGTGATACATGTATTTTTTAATTTGGTGGAATTTGAACATTCTAGATACCCACCTTTAATTGCATATGATGCAGCTGTTTTGTCATACAAAAGTAATGAGAAATAACATTGGCAATAATATATGACTTTTAATATTCTCACTTACTTCCAGTGCAAAGTAGTAGATATAATAAATTCACGTGAACTTAACAGTCTTTGCATATTTCCTACCCTTTTATCTGACATAAGGAATAAAGAGAGAAACAAAAGTAGTCTGTACAAGCTAGACTATGCAACAATTTAGTGCTAAGTTTATAATTATCATGTGGGCATTTCCAACACTTTGATACAACCAAAGAAAAAACGGTAAAACAAAAAGGGAAAAAGAAACTTAATTTTTTATTGAAGCATGTTACCAAATTTGTCTTACTTTTCTGATGAAATTTAGTTCATTTGTCTGTTGTAATTGTCATGGTGTTGTCTGTTTCAATTCACGCACACTGATCACATCTCGAGTGGTTCCTTATCTTGTCTGTATTTAGGTTTTCATTCTGAATACTGTCTGTCATAAACATGTCAGCACAAGTGAAAATTGATTAGCAACCACCACAGTGAAATTACCTTACTTTTGCTGACATTTATCAGTGAAAACTGCCACAGAAAGGATTGAAAATGATTTTTGAATTCGGACTAGTATTTTTAAAATTTGTTGTCTTGTGGAGGGTTATAATTGGTTGTGCATTGCTTTTGAATTTAGAGGGTCATTTCTGTGCAGTGAATTTCTGTTTTGTTCACATAACACCCTCACAACAAATAAGTTGGCACTGAAAGTCAATCATGCTTTTTATTGTTCTTGTTTATTTGTATGCTACAACTGTTATCTTCTGTATAATCTTGTAGAACATTTCTTGAAACTTTAGAACTCTGGAATTTTTACATGATTTGGAGTAAAGGTTGCACCACAAGTAATTGACTCCTTACCGGACGACAAAACTTTAGACTTTAACCAAATTGAAAGCACATGCAGATGACAAAATTAATGTGGCTGAAAAATTAGGGCAAGTTGTGAGAAAAGTAGAAAACATTTTGGGAAAAGGAAAACATACTGGTTACCGACATTTTCTGCTTTTCTTACAACGTTTTCAAACGGTAACCCTTTACCACACAATGACGACTTTTTATGCCCCTGAAAGAGAAGGCTTTTGAAAACATTGTGGGAAAAGGAGAAAATACTGGTTACCAGCATTTTCTCCTTTTCTAACAATGTTTTCTTCTCTTTCAAAGGAAAAAATCATTTCATATGAGCCGCATTGAAATTGTCATCAGCAAATGCTTTCAATTTGGACAGGTTTAAAATCTTGTCAAGTGGTAAAGGGTTAAAGTTTTTGAGAGCTGGGGAAAAAAGAATTGAGTCACAATTTCTACTTTTACAACAAACGAAGAGAGCTTTTTAAAACTTTGAGGAAAAAGGAGAAAATAGTTACCAGCATTTTTCCCTTTTCCCACATTTTCTGGTCTTCAGAGGAGAACGTTCAGAATTTTTTTTTTTGGAGTGATACATGTATTTAATTTTGCCTCTGCAAATGCCTTTAATATGGACCAGTCTAAAATTTTGTCCATTGGTAAAGAATAAAAGGGTCACTATTTGGATTAAAACAATGTTGTACAAGGTTATATTTGTTTGTTTTGTGTTGCTGGCTAAGGGTTAAACATACAGAGCTCCAGATAAGAGGCAGTGATGGCATTCTAAATCCATAATTTCTCCCCTAATCCCTACGTTGTGAGTACTCATTAGAATTGTCTGGACGAGACATAGGGTTTAGTGGAGTATAATTAATATTTTCAGTTTTGAAATCAAAATCACACCATCTATCTGGAGCTCTGAACATAGATATAAGCTAGCTAAGTTAGTTGAGTATATTGTCTGTCAACCAGCCACAATAAGTAACATGGATCCTTTTGTTTATTTTTAGTTTGGAATGTTTGAGACATGCCTTAGCGCTTTCATGGACGAATTTCCAAATACACTAAGAAAGAGACGAGTTTTGGTGGCGGCTGTAGCCTGTTGTGTGGAGTTTTTTATGGGCCTTCCTCTCATTACGCAGGTAAGTTTTCTTACGAACAAAGTCAGTAAGAAAGAAACAAATGAACAAATAGATGGTGGTACTACAGGGACCTGGCAGGATTTGAACCCTAGAATGCCCAGACAAAAGGCCAATACCCTGACCACGGAGCTTAAGAGATAGCTCCCTAATGCAGTTATTAGGTATTGTATTTAAATCAGGACAAAGCCATGCATGAAGGAGTGGTCTCCCATAACAGTTTATTTTCAACCCTTTACCAAACAAGGAGCATTTTCTCCTTTTACCACAATGTTTTTTAAAGGTTTCTTTCTCGGGCTCAAAAGTAGGGATTGTGTGGTAATGGGATAAGAGGGAGTGATGGCATTCTAAATGCATCATTTCTCTTCCAACCCTTTGTTATAGGTATTCATTAGAATTGTTTCGATGAGATGATTCTAATGAGTACCCACAACACAGGGTTTGATGGAGAATAATTAATATTTTTGATTTCGAAATCAAAATCACTCTCTCTATCTGGAACTCTGTTACATGTGTTTCAAGCGATGGGAAGAAGTTAATGTGGGAAATGGAGAAAATGCTAGTTACCAGTATGCAACCAGCTTTTTCTTCTTTTACCACATTGTTTCCAAAAAAAAGGCTTATGCCAGGATCATTAAAACTCTGGATTTTTTTTGTTAACTCTTTACCAAACGACTGGTCCAAATTGAAAGCATTTGCAGACGACATAATAAAAGTGACTGAAAATTTGAAATTTGTACAGAGAAGGGTAGAAAACATTGTGGGAAAAGGAGAAAATGCTGATAACCAGCATTTTCTCCTTTTCCCATAATGTTTTCCAAAGGCTTCTTTCTCGGAGTCATCAAAAGTAGGGATCATGTGGTAATGGGTTAAAGTTAACTGTTTGAGTGCCAAATAAACCCAACAGACACTTTTAGTTGGAACATAAGACACAAAATAAGAGCCAGATCATGATTGCTTTAGTCTGTTAGGATTTAGAAAAGCCGACAGTGTATATTAACCCTTTACCACACAACAAGATTTTAGACTGGTCCAAATCGAAAGCATTTGCAGACAACAAAATTAAAGTGACTGAAAATTTGAAATTTGTTTTGTGAAGGGTAGAAAACACTGTGGGAAAAGGAGAAAATGTTGGTTACCAGCATTTTCTCCTTTTCCCACAATGTTTTTTAAAGGCTTCTTTCTCACGGGCGTCAAAAGTAGGGATTATGTGGTAATGGGTTAAAGATCAGATAGCACGTTTTGTGCTGTTTGATCTTGATATACACTGTCAGCAAGGCATCTACAGTTGTGAAAGGTACTGTAACTCTTTATCACACAATTCCGTCTTTTAACAACCCTGAGAAAGGAGCCTATAAAAACATTGTGGGAAAAGAAAAAAATGCTGGTAACCAGTATTTTCTTGTTTTTCTATAATATTTTCCACCCAATCAAATTCAGAAATCATGATTAATTTTGTTGTTTGCAGATGCTTTGAAATTGGTCCAGTCCACAAACTTGTTGTTTGGTGAAGAGTTACGGATTGAATTAATTTTTGAGACTAAAAGAATAACGAAATTCTTTTTAATTTGTTGCAGGGAGGTATCTATGTACTACAGATCATAGATTGGTATTGCGCCAGCTTTTCACTGATGCTTATTTCATTCACAGAGGTTATAGTGATTTCCTGGGTCTATGGTAAGTTAAGTCAGAAAATTACAAGAATATATTTTTGGAACAGGGCACCTTAATAGGATTCCTGTAACATTGCCTTCCATCGCTGAAAAAACAAACAGATTCAGCTCAGACTCGGGTAATCTGTAATCAATTTGCAGATACATGCTGGTTCCCCACACTGACGACAAATTATTCGTCTTGGCCGAATTCGTACAATTTAGACGATGATAGTTGATGTGGCATGAGTCTCATTTGTGTGCTCAGTCTTTAACGTGTTGCCACACAGCAAAATTTTAGACCTATCCAAATTAAATGCATTTGCAGACAACAATTTCAGAGTGGCTCAAATGATGTAATTTTGCCTTGATAGGTGAGAAAACTTTGTGGGAAAAGGAGAAAATGCTGGTTACCAGCATTTCCTCCTTTTCCCACAATGTTTTCAAAAGGCTTCTTCCTCAAAGACGTTTAAAGTGGTCATTGTGTGGTAAACGGGTAAAGTGTATTTAAAAAGATATGATTTTTGACGTAACGAAAATATCTTCTAACATGAAAGTCTTCCGGATTATGCTTTATCCCTTTACCACACAATCCCAACTTTTGACGACCCTGAGAAAGAAAGCCTTTGAAAACATTGTGGGAAAAGGAGAAAATGCTGGTAACCAGCATTTTCTCCTTTTCTCACAATGTTTTCTACCCTTTCCAAATCGAATTTCAATTTTTTTATTCAAATTTAATTTCTAGTCTGCACATGCTTTCAATTTTGACTAGTCCAAAATTTTGTTGTTTGGTAAAGAGTTGAAACAACAATATATTATTCCGAAAAACATTTGGAATTAGGAAAATGTTATATACTGTAATACAAAAAAATAGAAAAAATCATTTCATGTTCTTTACTGAATAATACTCTTTACTTAAAAGTGGCCCTTCAGAATTTGGGACGAAAATTTTGCAAAAATACAAAAAAATCATCCTTATACTCCCAAAGCCTTATAATTTTCATACATAAACCCCAGTAGTCGAAAACCATCCGACAATATGAGAAATTAAGAGATTTATTACAGCCCAGGTTGACACCAATGGGAAACACGGTCTATTTTTACATGAGCAACTCGCTCATTTATATACCGGAAATACACAGACGAAGCTTCAAACATAGTGTCCGAAGAAGACATTATGGAAAATAATTTCATATTTGTTATGTTTTTTAATTTAAGCATCATAAGTCACGTGCCAGAATTTGTCTTGGCCTGTTACCCTGAAAGAGTGCAAGTCATTTTGTTTTAACATAGAAGTTACCAAATTTTTGCAAATCCATTTTTATACCCACGCAAAACGAATGTTTCCAGGGGTATACTGGAATCAGCCTGTCTGTCTGTGAGTCCATCTGTGTACAAAATACTAGTAATTTTGTGTCCCATACTCCTACAGTTTTCCATCAATTGTATTGAAACTTTGCATATATATTGATCATATATTGAAGATTTGCAAGACGCAGTTTTCAATCGTCTCCTCCCTATGATTGAAGGGTAATCTCCCCGTGAACTTGGAAATGTTTTTGTTAAATTGCCTGTTTCTGTCAAAGCGCCAGTAGGGGTATTAAGTCACATTCAGTGACAGCTCTAGTTTTATTCTGTAATAGAAACGAAAAAAAGTTTGACAAGAAACAAAATAATCCAACCAAATCCTGTTGGTTTCCAGGTATTGACCGGTTCTACAAAGATTTAGAGTTGATGATCGGGTTCCAGCCCAGCAGAATATGGAGCTACCTCTGGAGATTTGTTACTCCAATAACTATCTTGGTAAGTACTCGGCCCTCTATTTTGCAAGGATCCAAAGATTGAGAACTTTGTCAAACGTTGTAGGAAAAGAAGAATATGCATTTTCCCATTTTCTGTCAATGTTTGCTACCCCTTTATAAACAAATCATAAACCTTAACTCATTACTTCACAATCCGGACTCTTAATGACCCTGAGAAAGAAACCTTCTGAAAACATTGTTGTTAAAGGAGAAAATGCTGGTAACCAGCATTTTCTTCTTTACCCTCAATGTTTCTTCCCTTCCCAAAAGAAATTGCAAATTTTTAGTCACATTTATTTTGTTGTCTGTGAATGCTTTCAATTTGGACCTGTCTAAAATATTATTGTTTGGTAAAGGGTTAACCCATTACCACACAATCCCTACTTTTGGTGCCTCTGAGAAAGAAGCCTTTTGAAAACACTGGGGGAAAAGGAGAAGATGCTGGTAACCAGTATTTTCTTCTTTTCCCACACTGTTTTCTACCCGTCCCAGAACAAATTTCAATTTTTCAGTCACCTTTATTTTGTCGTCTGCAAATACTTTCAATTTGGACCAGTCTAAAATTTTCTCATGTGGTAAAGAGTTAAGAAGGTTAGGTTTATCCGGCACATTTGTGACATGTAGTTCAGTTTTACGAATCAAAATGTGGACTTTCAAGTATCTGTATCAGTAATCGGTACAATGACTGGAAGTAAATATATGAGCGTGAAAATTGTTTTCTTGTTGAAAGATAAAACATTGTCGGAAAAAGGAGCAGCTACTTCACACAAGTAAGCCAGTTGCTCTTATTTTACAAAGCTGTAAAAAAATCTATACTGCTGCAAAGACATAAAATGCTGTTTTCTTTTGGAAAAATTCATGAATTGATTTCACATTTTTTATTTCCAGTTTATCTGGTTGTTTAGCATCATCACACTGGGTCCAGTTACCTACGGAGATGTCACATACCCGGATTGGGCGGTGACCTTCGGCTGGTGTTTGGGCTCTATCTCTCTCATTCCTATCCCAGCTTGTGCTATCTATCAAATTCTGCAACAGGAAGGACCTCTGTTACAGGTAAGACATATGTATATATTGTATGATTACCCTACACTGGAACATAGTTCTAGAATTGTTCATAATGAAGGGACTTGCAGACAAAAAATGTGACTCAAATATTGCAGTTTGTTTTGAGAAAGGTAGAAAACATTGTAGGAAAAGGAGAGAATGCTAGTTACCCACATTTCCTCCTTTTCCCACACTGTTTTCAAAAGGCTTCCCTTTCTGGGTTGTGAAAATGGGGAATTGTTTGGTTAGTAATCTTCTTTCTATCGTGGTATATCGTTCGATAAACCACGGTTGTGAGTTATGAGGCCCAATAAATAATCCACGAAGGCGATAGCCCGAGTGGGTTATTATTGCACCCGAGTGGGTTATTATTGCGCCTCATAACTCACAACATGGTTTATTCAACGATAAATCACGATAGAAAGAAGATTATTTCGACTCTAACATGGCCAGTTCTTAATGAAAGGAAAACAAGTTCAAACTTAAGAGTAAAAACGCGGATGAAAATTGTGTTCCATTGAATAACCCACTCACTGAATGATGTCACTTGATATAGGATTACGTCAGTCTACATGGATTGTCGCAGATTTTACCACGCTTTCCTTGCACTGCGTTTATAGAGCCAAATTCACGTGTCATGTTAGAATAAAGGTTTAATAGGGCAACATTGCTTATACACAACTTTGGTCATGTCATTGATATTGAACAAAATTGCAACGATGTTTAGAGAAAATAATTGTAACTGTTTAGTTTGGGTACCTATCTGTAGTCTCATGATGGAAAAAGAAGTAAAATCTCTTCTCACGGACGATCTAAGTCTCTACTTATTGTGCAGTCTGATCTTGATCTTCACTGGCTGAAAATGCAGCCAGGATGGCCATTGAAGGCACAAACTCTTCTTTATCAAACTTTTTCCGAAAACAATTTTGATCTGTCTTTAACTATTTGATTTGTTTTGGGAATGATAGAAAGTATCGTTGGAAAAGAAGAAACTGCTTGTAACATGCATTTTATCCTTTTCCAACAAGTTTTCAAAATCTTTTTTAGTGTCATTGTTTGTTTTACCACAAATTCCAGTTTTTAATAACCCCTGGAAACAAAAACTTTTGAAAACTGTGTTGGAAAGAGAAAATACTTGTGTTCAGCATTTTCTGCTTTCCTGTAAAGTTTTCTACCATATTATAGAGAAGCCAAGTTATTTAACTCTTTACCAGACTTCACTTCTACAGACAACAGATTACATCTTGTTATTATGATCATTTCTAGTTCTGATAGAATAGAAAATATTGTGGGAAAGAGAGAAAATGCTGGTTACCAGCATTTTCTCCTTTTCCCACAATATTTTCTATTTTCTTCTTTATCAGGGTCATTAAAGTCAGGAATGTGTGGTAAAAAGTTAAGTCACATTTAACAAATCATCCTTAAATACTTTTATATGCTATTTGGTAAAGTGTTAAAACGGGATATTTTTATAAGGTGTCAAGGGTTAAATTTTAAACATTCCTTTACTATTACAGAGAATCAGAAAGTTGACCAAGCCAACCAAAGAGTGGGGCCCAACTAAAAAGGAATATCGGGAAGAATATCTACTGTCTTGTGGTAAAATGGATGTTGATGACGGATCTCATCTTCCCATGATTCAATCCAACATTGTAAAAAGAAACAAGCAAGATGACAGTATATACCCAACATTGAGTTGAAAGTGCTGATACAGTTGTGAAGGGTCCATGAGAGAGAGAGAGAGAACACAACAGTTAATATCACATATCTTATAGAATAACTTGGAGGGAGTGATATTCTTCTCCATTATGATGAAATTGACTGTTGTATTACTATAAGGGAGACAACTCTGTCAGAAACTGAAGAAGACAACTCCGTCAGAAACTGAAGAAATAAACATGACCGTTATTGTAAAAGATAATACAACATTAGAAAGGACAGTGGTACAGTGAACACGATTAAAGATATGAAAAGACCTGGTATTGGAGAAAGAAGATCCAATAACATATTTACAAATTGAGGTTCTAGATTTTCTTTTGAGAAGGCCTAAAGTATAGAAGTAAAACAATTAGTTGTGAGGAGTAGTTACAAAAGTGAACCTTGAGGATCCCCCCAGAACAGAAATAGACAACTTGAGTCTGATGAAAAGCTGAAATACCTCAAGTTAAAGTCTGTTTTGGATACAATAGATCCATGTCATATCAGACGGTACAGATCCAAGATCAGAATGCATGTTATATGCAGTCTGATCTTAATCTGCACTAGCTGCTAAAACAAAGTTGCGTTAAAGAGATTTTCAATTTGATAAATTATCAATAGAGAACTTCAATGCCATTTTAATATCAAAGGCTGAAGAATCTTCACTGTTGACTGCCCTCGGATGATGGCATGCTTTGTCAGTGTGAAATTTGCAAAATGAAGAACTTCTTTGACAATTTTTCCGAGATAGAAACAATGCTTGATAATCTGTTTATATGAAAAATTTGTATAATTTAGCTTATCGGATGCAGCCTTCATACAAAAGGCTTTTAATATCAATCGAAAGTTAAAATGACAACTGCCAATAGTCTTTTTTTATGGACCAATGAGCTATTTAATTTGATAATGCATTTCTCTTTAAACTGCCTACTACATCAAGACTTAGTGTCTAAAAGGCCCTTTATAACAACCCTTTTTGAGAGAAAAAATTCAAAAAAGAGGGAAGGCTGATATCCAACCAAACTGGACTTGTTGTCTTCAAGACTTTTTTTTAGTGATATTGTAGAGAGTTAATACGTTACAACAAAATCCTAAGTGTTAAGGACCCTGAAATTAGATAGATTTTGAACATGTTGTGGGAAATGTAGAAATTGTTGGTTACCATCATTTTCTCTTTTTCCCCTACCTTCTCACAGTCATATCTTACCATTTGAGCTTCATTTACCTGTATTTAACCCTTTGCCACACAATGACAACTTTTAAGGACCCTGAGGAAGAAGCCTTTTGAAAACATTGTGGGAAAAGGAGAAAATGCTGGTAACCAGCATTTTCTCCTTTTCCCACAAAGTTTTCTACCCTATCAAAAGGAAAGGAAATTGCATCATTTGAGCCACTCTGAAATTGTCATTTGCAAATGCTTTCAACTTGGATAGGTCTTAAAATTTGCTGTGTGGTAAAGGGTTAATTGCATTCACTATAGACAGGTCTAAAACAATCGGTGTGGTAAAAGATTGAAATATCTTGGTTACGTTTAAAATTTGCTATGTCTGCATAATTCAGATTTGTTAACGGACGACATATTTTACTAAACAAAATTTTTGACTGCATTTGCAGATGATAGAATAAATGAGAATCAAAAATTGAAATTTGATTTGGAAAGGGTAGAAAACATGGTGGGAAAGGAAGAAAATGCTGGTTACCAGCATTTTTTCCTTTTCTCACAATGCTTTCAAAAGCTGGCATTCTCAGGGTCGTCGAAAGTCAGGATTCTGTGGTGAAGAGTTAAAGGCATATTCCATATGTTACTATTGGTACTGACAATCATGTAGGCAATATTAGGCGAGAATCTGTTTGTTTCTGTAATGTGTGAAATATGCTGATAGTTGCTTACAACATGTCTGGTCTGATTTTGTCGTCAATTTTGCCCAAAACTTGAAATACATATCTTGATACCGGTACATTTCCAGCCAAACATGTCTGGATTTTTTTTCTTTACTAACTCAAAATTAGCTCATATTGAGCTGTGTATGTTGTTAAAATTTGTGAATAGAAAAGAATATAGTACTGAGGTCTAAAAAATTGTGGATAGAATAAAACTTGGTGCTGAAGTCAAAAACTTCGAAAAAATCAACACAAAATGTATTGCTGAAGCCTTAAATTTGTAATAGAGCATTTGTAGATGGAACAGATAAAAATACTTAAGTTTTAAAAAATGTGAATAGAACAGGATATAAAGTTGAATATATAGGACAAGTCTAAAGACTTGTGGACAGAATAGAATATAGTGCTGAAGTCTTAAAATTTGTAAATATAACAAAATATAGTGCTGAAGTCTAATATCTGTGGATAGAACAGAATATAGTTCTTAAAATATAATTTTTTATTGAAAAAAAAAGTAGTGCTGATGTAAAAGAATTTTTTTTATAAAAAAAGAATTAAGTGCTGAAGTCTAAATTTTGTGAGTAGAGCAAAAAATAGTGCTGAAGTTTAAAATTTGTGAGGAGAGCAAAACAAAAAGTGCTGAAATCTAAAATTTGTGAGTAGAGCAAAGAAAAAAAGTGCTGAAGTCTAAAATTTGTGAGTAGAGCAAAACAAAAAGTGCTGATGTCTAGAATTTGTGTGTAGAGCAAAACAAAAAGTGCTGAAGTGTAAAATTGTTTTCAGTTTTTATAGTTCAAAAATTTTGCTGCCTGGTAAAGACTTGGCCCTTTAGCAGACAATTCCAAGTTTTAACCCTTTCCCAAACAATCCCTGGTTTTTACGGGTCAAGAATAGAAGCCTTTTGAAAACATTTTGGGAAAAGGAGAAAATGCTGGTAACCAGCATTTTCTCCTTTTCCCACAATGTTTTCTACCCTATCATACAGAAAAATCATCTTTTTTAGCAACAGTGAATTTGTCATCTGCAAAATGCTTTGAATTTGGTCTGGTCCAAAATTTGCCGTTTGGGAAAGAGTTAAGGACCCTGTAAAAGATTGCTTTTGAAAACATTGTGGGGAAAGGAGAAAATGCTGGTAACCAGCATTTTCTCCTTTTGCCGCAATGTTTTCTACCCTTTCAGAGGAAAATCACATCATTTGAGCCTCTTCGAAGTTTGGATAGGTCTAGAAATTTATCCTATGGTAAAGGGTTAAGGAAATATATTCAGTGATAATTTTAAAAGCATTAAATTTACAAGAGCATTAATTTTACTTGTTTATTATTTGTATGCTGGCCACAAAAAGACGTCTTTTTTTTTTTCCAAAATAGTGCCATTTTTATGGTGAAATCAGTATCAAGATCAAAAGAAGATGAAACAGTATTGTATTTATGTTATAGTTATTGCAGATGGAATTCTCTGTATAGTTATTGTAGCAATTGTATTTCAATATCAGTTTGCAATGAAGATAGATTAATATGTACTTTTGTTGTTGTAAATTTAGATTCTTTGCCTTGTGACCAGAAGTTGAAAATTGTAGACAAGCACACTATAAAATGAAAACTCTTTGGGAAAAGTAAAAATGCTTGTAAACAGCTTTTTTTCTCCCTTTCCCAAAATGTTTTTGATAGTTCACTACGTCTGATAAAATCTTGTCATTTGTTTCTGGGTGTGTTGAAATGCTTTAACCCATTACCACACAATCCCTACGTTTGATGCCCCTGAGAAAGAAGCCCGTAGAAAACATCGTGGGAAAAGGAGAAAATGCTGGTAACCAGCATTTTCTCCTTTTCTGACAATGATTTCTACCCTTCACAAGACAACTTTCAAATTTCCAGTCATTTTTATTTTGTCGTCTGTGAATGCTTTCAATTTGGACAAACCTAAAATTTTGTCGTTTGGTAATGAGTTAACTTCAGAACAGTTTGTGGTTAGGTACAGAGCTAAGTACATATCATAATGAAAATCAGGCACATCTTAACTCTTTCCCAAACGACAAACTTTTGGAGTAGACCAAACTGAAAGCATTTGCAGACGACAATTCAACTCTTGCTGAAAAGATGATTTCTGTCTATGATAGGGTGGAAAACATTGTGGGAAAAGGAGAAAATGCTGGTTACCAGCATTTTCTCCTTTTCCCACAATGTTTTCAAAAGGCTACTATTCCAGACCCGTAAAAACCAAGGATTGTTTGGGAAAGGGTTAAAGTATGATAGAAAATAAAAACAGTATTATGATAAATGATGTTACTTTTCTTGCACCGTTTCTAAAACCTTTCCACATTTTGTCTTCTGTATTATTTTGATTATGTCAGGCCTATTAATGGAAATTTTATGTGTGTGTTGTTAAACAGGTCCGTGTTCTATTTGATTTTGAATAGATTTTGTTTTTGGGATTTACACAATAATTTCCAATCCGAGCTTGTTTGCTCTTGATGAATAACAGAGATATTGTTGTAGTTTTGTCATCATCATTGGTGCTTTGGTGCTTATTTTCGTAAACCTTTAGTCTGCCAAGTTAGACTTACTGACCATTTGCAGACAGTGTAGATCAAGATCAGACTGCACTTAATGTGCAGCTACACTGTCTGATAAGGATATATCCCCCCCCCCCCCCCCCAAAAAAAAAAAAAAAAAAACTTTGAAAGAGCAAAATATTCGTTAATACAATCAACTCGAAAGCTTTGTTATCTTTTTATACCAAAGGACAAAAGTTTTGACTTGTCCAAATTTTTAAGATTTCAATCGGAGGCTGTGGACGTTCTAGATTTCAACTAATTTCACTGTCAAGCCCTGTATATATGTGCCGCTCTGCGAAGGTCTTGTTTACTTATGAAAAAGCAACGGAAGCCTATTATTTGCACCTATTTGCTATGCTATTGTTTTTCTTTTTATTTGTCTTTTGTTGTATTGTTTATGTTTTAGTTGTATTTTCTTTTCTGTTTGTGTTTTTCCTGCTGTCAGCTAGTTTGTTTTCATCTCCTTATTACATGTTCTTCTCATACAGAGACTGCTTTGCGTAAAAATAGTTTTGTAAATTGTAACTCCAAAAAATAGGTTTTCAATTATCCGTGAATGTCATTTGTGATAGGATTTTTTTTAGATTAGAAAACAATGTGTGGAAAGGAGAATGCTGGTTACCAGCATTGTCTCCCTTCTATTCAACATTGTTTTAGACAGTCGGAATTCATCAGCGTTGTTAAAACTCTGCATGGATTGGTAAAACATTTATGTGTTAAAGTGAGTAATCAGGAAACAATGCAGAAGCAACTCCTATTCTATATACATGCAATTGAAAGTCCTGTGACACTTTTTGTAAAATGTCACATACAAAACTTTATTTTAGCTGCATTTTCAGTCTTTTTATTATATCATTTTTTTCCATCTTCATTCATAAAACTTTTTATCAGATGACAAAAACCGGATGGTAACCAGCATTTTCTTCTTTTTCAAACAATGTTTTCAAAGACCTATGTTACTGAGTCCGTATTGTTCATCCATATTCTTATCCCCATCTTCAAGTTTTAAAAAATATCAGATATCAGAGAATGCAAACAATGCAAGGAAAAGGCTACTTAAATCATGTTTGAAAGCCGGTTGTTTGTCTTTTGTGTCCAACCACAAATGCAATGTACTGTAAAACTTATAGAGGCAGAATGAGTGTTGACATTATAACATTAATGTGGTGGAACTGCACGTAATTCGTCACTGAAACTTTTGGTTGCAGGGTAACTTGGTTGGAAATTATGAAAATGATCTCTCATAAATGATGACCAGTTATTTATGAAACTTATAGATGAACCCTTTAACCTAATATTCTTGAGTTTTATCAACCCTGAGGAATAAGAGATGAGAAAAATTTGGGAAATAATAGAGAATGCTGCTAACTAGCATTTTCTAATTTTCCCCACAATGCTTTCTGCACCCTCGGACAAATGCATCATCACATGAGCTATGTTAAGCCTGCTATAAACTGGAATAATTTTTTGAGCCAATAGTAAAACTTCAAATTTTGATATTTACAAGTTATCTTTCAGGGGACAGAATATACTTATCGACAGTGTAGATCAAAGATCAGACTGCACATTCTGTGTAGTCTGATCGTTATGTACACTGTTAGCCAAAGGTCAGTGATCTGCGATTGTCAGCCTTGGGGTTTAATTTGTCATTTGCAAATGTTTTCAGTTTCAACATGTTCTGAAATTTACCATGTATAACATGTTATATGTCAACAAGAATCTATTTTTGAGTTTATGAATTCTTATACATGTATAACTTATCCTAAGTTTTGTTTAATATCCCTTTACCATACGATACAATTTTTATAGTTTTACACATCAAAAGCACTTACAGATGACAATAAAATGCAGGTATGACTCCACTGATGGATTATTATTCTTTGAAAGGGTTGGAAACATTGCGGCAGAAAGAGCAAATGTTAGTTACAAGCATTTTTCTCCTTTTCTAGTGAATTTATCATCAACTCGTGGGTCTTTTTTGTAAAGGGATTATAGATATAGAAATATACCTCTTGAGATTAAAATCTTAATTTTAGCAATGTTCTGATGAAAAGGGTTGAACCCTTAAAGTGCTGAAACCGACTTAGCTTGTTTTTGTGGACAGTGTGGATCAAGATCAGACTGCACAGAATGTGCAGTCTGATCTTAGATCTACACTGTCCACTCTTTTGGTACATATTCTGGCCAAAAAAAAAAAACCCCTTGGTATAGCAATATTTCAGATGTTTTTGCCATTTGTAAATGTCTCTTGTATTAATTCAGCACTCTAAGAGTTAAAGCTTAATGCATTACCTTGATGAATTAATTATGCCAAACAAGTTGTCGCATAATGATGGATCCATAAAATCTGTTTTGTTAAACAACTAGAATCATGGGTTAGGTTGGTCCTTAGACATACAGAAAACTGACCGACTAATAGCAAAAAAAGTTTTGAGCCAAGTCAGCCATACTGGACTACAAAGGGTGAACTGGATTGATAGTTTTTTGCAGATGCAGTTGTCCCCCTTTATATATGAGCCAGGCTCTGACAAAAGGGGGCCTAACTCTTTACCACACAATCCCGACTTTGAATGACCCTAAGAAAGAAGCCTTTTGAAAACACTGTGGGAAAAGAAGAAAATGCTGGTAACCAGCATTTTCTCCTTTTCCCACAGTGTTTTCTACCCTTCGCAAACTAAATTTTAATTTTTCAGTCACCTTTATTTTGTCATCTGTAAATGCTATTAATTTGGACCATTCTAAAATTTGCTCGTGTGGTAAAGAGTTAATGCATCTCCATGATATAGGAATTCATAAAAATCATCACATGACCGAGAACCCATAAAATCCATCAAGTTATGTGGTAAACTGGTACTTTGACATACAAAGAAATTGCACGATAGCAAAAAGTTTTGGCCCAGGTCAGCCTGCGCGGACAGCGCAGGCTGACCTGGGCCAAAACTTTTTGCAGATGCATTAAGACCCCTATTCTCAGAGCAGAGCATATATTATGTATGTTGACCCTTTACCAGGCAAAGAAATTTGGAGCCTGTCCACACACAAAACATTTGCAGACTGAAGAATGTATCTGGCTCAAGTGATGGCATTTGTCTACGATAGAGCATAAAACATTATGGAAAAAGGTGAAAATACTAGTTACCGGTACTTTTTCCTTTTCCAACAATGTTTTCTAAAACCTCTAGTGTCTTGAAAACAGGGTTGAGTGGTAAAGGGTTAATTTAGCAACAGCATTATTTACAT
The DNA here is from genome assembly GCA_943736015.1 of Tridacna crocea. NCBI lineage: Eukaryota > Metazoa > Mollusca > Bivalvia > Cardiida > Cardiidae > Tridacna > Tridacna crocea. The sequence continues at coordinate 11,802,876 of OX031063.1, read as the reverse complement.
GATCACATATTCCATATAATTTCTAGTTATTACTTTTATTTGATGCAAGAAATATTTCAGTTACTAGGAAAATTTTTCACTTCTTGATATACATGTACAAAACAACGGAGGAAGTAGAGCATTACTCATATGAGGTACTTTTTCCTATTCCCGCAATGTTTTGTTTTACTGGTACTCAACAATATGAATTACACAATTACTGGTTGGTTGTTAAAAAAATTAATGTAAAAATATTTGGTGAGATTAATAAAAATCATCACTCATAATTTTACTTTGGTTCTCTGTTTATCCTGTTCCCAGATAAGCCCTTTTTTTTAGGCTCTGAGATAGAAGACATTTGAAAACACCGAGGAAAAAGGAGAAAATGCTCATAATGAGCATTTCCTCCATTTTCCACAGTGGTTTCTTTCCCTACAAGTAACAATACCACCTTTTTAGCCACTCTTAATTTGTCGTCTGCAAAGTCTTTCAATTTCAGCAAACCAAAATTACCTCGTCTGAAACGAGTTATAAATCTATTAATTAAGGGGGTGTGTAACTGGAATAAGGTTCTCTGTTGTGTCAATTTCACCTCCTAATCTGCAAACGAACCTTGATAGACACTTTAATGAAAGCCTTCCAACTAGATCTACTATAGGAACATGGCTACTGGTAGTTTTCATCGTGATAAAGTTCTATAGGAGTTATGGCCCTTTGAATTTTAATTCCTGATCCAGGCACAAGACAACTTATATTTGAAAGCATCTGCCTTTCACTTTTAGAATGCAGCTAGATTTCGAAAAAAAAAAGTCTGAAAGAATAGTTTTTCTCAGCTTTCAAAATTTAGTGATGCTACAAATTTCAGTCATACTACACCAACAGTTTGCTTATTTCAGTCATACTGCAGAGCCAGTCTACTTATTTTAGTCACATTATAGGGACTGTTTGAGTTGCACTTCAGTGACAGTTTACTGATTTCATTTGCACTACAGGGACTGTTTACTTTTTCAGTTGTACTACAAGGACCTTTTACTTAGTAATTTTATATTATCAAACCACAGGGACAGTTTACTTATTTCAGTCAAACTACAGAGACAGTTTACTTATTTCAGTCAAACTACAGAGACAGTTTACTTAAATCGGTCAAACTACAGGGACAGTTTCCTTATTTATACCAGAAGGACTGTTAACTTATTTCAGTCATTATACAGCATGAGTTTACTTATCTCAGTCATAACTACATGGACAGTTTATTTATTTCAGTCTATCGACAGGGACAGTATACTTATTTATACCACAAGGACTGTTAACTTATTTCAGGCATTATACAGCATGAGTTTACTTATCTCAGTCATACTACAGGGGCAATTTACTTATTTCAGTCTATCGAGACAGTTTACTTATTTATTTATTTACTCATTTCAGTAACACATCATAGTACTTATTTTAGTCATACTACAGTGACTGCTACCTTATTTTAGTCTCACTATGGCAAGAGTTTATTTGAAGTCATAGCACAGTGCAAGCTTGTTTCAGTCATAGTTCAGAACAGCTTACTTACCCATTTTGTCAACTGCAGAGATAGCATACTTACTTCATTAAAAGTTCAGAAACGGCTTACACATCTCAGCCATCCTGCAGCCACAGCCAACTTATTTCAGTCACTGCTGCAACAGCCGACATTTTTAGCTTGGCTGTTTTCAAAGAAAACAAGTTATTGTCACAGCCCTGGTGGCGTCATCATCTGTGTTTTGAAAACTTCTACATTTTGTAATATCTCGGGTATTATTGAAGATATGTCAGAGCTCCAGATGGAGGGAGTGATTTTGATTTCGAAACTGAAAATATTTATTATTCTCCACTATATCCTTTGTTATGGGTACTCATTAGAATTGTCTCATTGAGATGATTCTAATGAGTACCAACAACATAGGGTTTGGAGGAGAAATAATGGATTCAAAATACCATCACTTCCTCTTATCTGGAGCTCTGATATGTACTTAATCCTGGGACAAGTTGTTAATTATCAAAAAGGAAACTCATACAACTGGAGTCTCAAACTAACAAAATATTTTTGAATATCAAACAAAGGCAAACTGAAGTGTATTTTTTCTAATCTCTTCAAACAGCAACAAGAAACCCAGTTACGTTGACTGCCGTCTCATATGTGCCATGCTAATACCCCAGAAAATAATGCGACAAGTGGCTAAAAAAAGACTAAAGGCTCTTTCAGTAGCAACTGCTTCTTATTAGGTTGTCTACTGTCTTGCAGGTGCCACTTACGTATCCGCAAAAACATGAAAAATTGACTTACAGAATATTTTACAGCAGACAACAGCTGTTGCTCAAGTCAATTATAGGGATTTTTCTTTTTCATTTTTAGGCCAGGGAATCCGTCTCAAGGGATTCCCTTGCCTATAGCGATTGTAGGCTGTCTTTTTAGACAAAAATGTTGGACGGTGTGTCCACTCTATATCGCTGAGTCCGCCAAAACAACTAGTTTCCCAAGTATATACAGAGATTGCTTATCACACGGTGTGAATGCTTTCCTTTCCTCAAAGCTTTCATCTGCAAAATGCCATGGAATTGCAAGGGTATTACGACCCTTTAATAATGACAAGTGTGTGTTTTTTTATCCCGTTTTTGTCATTAAAACTGACCTAATAAAGGCGTAACCTAATAAACTTAGCTTTTTATCCGGCAGTTGTGTATTCCTACGCGCTATATACGTTTAATATCTATAACGCTCTCTTTTGCACTCCGGATCATTCACATTCATGTATGGTGAGAGTAACGAACGACACCTCTGCTCGTAGATTGTCTATAACGTTGTGTTAACATTTGAACATGTATGTGTCACAAAACGTGTCTCCGCTAAAATACGATTATAATAAAGCAAATTACCTTTAGAAATCGTCCCCACATAAAATTTTAGAAAAATCAACCGCAACATCAAATTTCATCCATATTGTTAATCAAGTTGTCTATAAAAATAATTTTGAAATTTAGTTGTCTTTAATATGTACATTATGTGTTTTAGTTACCTTTATCCAAGAGGTATTTGGTAGTTTTGTCATTGTTTATACTGCCTATTTCACACTGATAGGATGTATTTCACACCTTTCACACCTGTCACAAATAGATTACACCTGTGTGATTCTTAAAAATTTGTCTTTGATTTACTTTGATTTGAAACCAAATAAATGCTTATAATTTTTTTCTGTAGTTGTTCGCTTGTCATTTAATGTATTTTTTTTTTATCTCTCTCTCTCTACTAGTGTCATATGACATACCTGTGACCAATACCATTTAGCAGGGGCATCAGTGTCTCTGACACGCATATTTCTAGTGTTCACTAGGGCTTGTGTGCATCCGAATATTTCCGGTCCATAACTACTACAATTGTGGATGGATTTCAAAATAATTTGGCACAATTGACCTCCATCACGAATAGATGTGCCAATTGAAACATCTGTTTAAGTAGGTTCAAGATCAAGGCCACATTGAAGGCCAATTTTTCGTCCGAACCATAACTCCTACATTTTTTGATAGATTCCGATATAAATTAGCATAATGCATTGTTCTCCATCATGAGTAGAAGTTCCCTTTGAAACATTTATTCAGGTCCAGGGTCTAGGTCAAGCTTGAGAGTCAAGTGTTCGCGGGCTTCACACAAGTTGTCCTTGGTCGATGATTATGAATTAGGATTAACGTCTTTTTATATTATGTAGATACAATTATCAAAGCTCAAGTCACTGTGACTTGTCCGTAAAATAGGCAAGTAAAATAGGTAGACCAAGCCTAATTGTTTTCCCAAAACAATCCAACCTTTTCACAGTATCTTATTGAGAAAATATTTTGGCTAAAAGGGAATTTGCTTGTAACAAGCAATTCCTCCCAATTTCCCCAAAATCTTACTTTTCAATATACACGAAGAACTACTTTGGATTTTCATCTACAACTTCCTTCAAATATGACCAGTCCAAAATTTCATCGACTTGTGGAAGATAGAGACAACATGACCAACTGCCATATCACTCCAATCTTTATTATTCATCATATTTCACATTGATATCTATCTTACATGTATTTTCATTGAAATCAATAACAATAAATATGTTCTTGCGTCATAAATGTAAAAAATAACGTCATTCAGGACTACAAGACATCACATGTCTCAGAAAATTTAGATAACCAAAGTTGGTATTGCACCGATTGAATAGTTCAATTTTGACTTGGGATTGTTTACAAGCACGACAAATTACTTAGTATTCTAAGCCATTATCAAGCACCCCATAACTGTGAGCACATGCCTAGCTCTGGCTTAATTAGTTTCTGGCTGGTGCTTTCTAGTATCAGTTCAAAATTTCCTGTTAAAACCAAGAATTTCAGGGGCTTAGTGGAATCCGCTTGTATCCCTGTCCCTGTTTGAATTAATTAAAATTGACCTCTTGTGTTATTTCGTATCCTCAATGTCCTGGCCTTCAGTACTATCAGTACTTTGATTTCTCACTAGGGCCATTGATTTGGTTATGATGACCATCTCACCAATACGTGACTGTTACCTGCTGCACATAAAATCATAAAATCGCATAAAATCATAAAATCAACTACGACACTTTTGGAGGCAACTGATACCTGTTGTACAAATCAAAGGAAGTTAAACAAAATTTCTTCCCTGTTTTCTTACCAGGGTCACAAAAAGATTGAACCAATTTTGACAACCGCGTGAGTCAAAAGTCAATTTTATGTTTAACTGCTGCACAAAAATATAAAATTTAGAAGGAACTGGTTGCTGTTGCGTAAAAACTTTTTCCGATGAAAAAAAATCTTGTTCTTGTTTGAAGAATTTAGAAAACCCCAGAAAATAATGTGACAAGTGGCTAAAAAAAGGCTAAAGGCTCTTTCAGTAGCAAGAGTTCCTTAAACTCCCGAAAGGGGAGCATATAGTTGCCGCTTCGTCTGTCTGTCCGTCCGTCCTTCCGTCTGTCCGTCCGAAGCCATTTCTCCACAACCCCTGGACCAAATTGGATAAAACTTCATATATGAACTCTTTAGGGTAAAGCGCGAATCTAGTTTCCCGGTTTTTCAATTTGACCCCCTGTCATGGAAAAAGGGGGCTTAATGCAAAATTGCAATTTTTACTAATATCTCATTCATTTTTTGTCAAAATATCATGAAACTTCATGGTTATATTGTTTATGGATAGTTTCAGCATGTGCCCTTGCTATTTTTAATCTAGGCATTTTTTAAGTTGACGTTCTGTCATGGAAAAAGGGGGTTTCTTGCAGAATTCCAATTTTTACTAATATTTCATTCAGTTTTGGTCAAAATTTCATTAAACTTCATGGTTATATTGTTTTTTCAAAGTTTTACTATGTGCTCTTGTTTCTTTATCTATGTGCTTTGCAATTTGACCCTCTGTCATGGAAAAAGGGTGTTTCTTGTAAAATGCCAAGGAAAAAGGGGCCTTAATGCAAAATTGCATTTGTTACTAATATCTTGTTCAGTTTTTGTCAAAATTTCATGAAACTTCATGGTTATATCTTGTTTTACAAGTTTCAACATGTGCCCTTGTTATTTTCAATCTATGAATTATTAATGCGCAAATACCTCTTTCCTGGTTTCTCAATTTGAGGCTGCATCACGGAAAAAGGGGACTTCATGGAAAAATTTGTTTTTCACTGGTATCTCCTACATCGGTGCTCAAAACTTTGTGAAATTTCAAATCTGAATTTGTTGGAACGTTGCCCAGGTACCTGTCTTCTGGTTTTTCAATTTTCGGCTGCGTCTCGGAAAAAGGGGGCTTCATGAAAAAAACGTTTTTTGTAATATTTACTAAATGACTGCTCAAAATTTTATGAAATTTCAAATTTTGAATTATTATTTAAAAATGTCACAAACCACACACCAATTGTATTTATTTCAATGATGTAATATTGTCTTAAGGGAAAAGGGGGCTTAGTGGGCTTATTGTCCTCTTCAAGTTTGTGTTGGCTATCTCTGAGATAGTAAATGCCTTTTCACTTCAATTTTTAGGGGGCAGGTCCTTTTAGGATAAAAGAAGTGAATTTATATCAATTTCATATATTGTATGACAAGCACTTGTTCGGGGAGCATAACCCGTCTCTGACGGCTCTTGTCTAACTCAGCCAACAATAAATGCTGCACATTGAAACTTTTATAAGCCAAAGTGATCAATGTACAGTGTAAAAAAACCAAGAAATTAACGTGACAAGTGGCTAAAAAAAGACTGAAAACTCGTATATCAAACAAAGGCAACTGAAGTCTAATTTTTCTAATCTCTTCAAACCGCAACAAGAAACCCAGTTGCGTTGACCACCGTCTCATATGTGCCAATTACCCTCATGCGAAAACCCCAGAAATTAATGCGACAAGTGACTAAAAAAAGACTGAAGGCATTTTCAGTAGCAACTGCTTCTTATTCCATAAATCAAACAAAAGGAACTAAATTTTTAATGTACATTTTTTTCTCCAATCTCTTTATACCGTGACGACAAATCCATTTATGTTGACTACCGTCTCATAGGTGCCGGTTTTCTCCAATCTTTTTTATACCGTGACAAAAAACCAATTTAGATTGTCTACTGTCTCGCATGTGCCACTTACGTATCCGCAAAAACATGAAAAATCGACTTACACAATATTTTATAGCAGACGACAACTGTTGCTTAAGTCAATGACCATCTCACCCATACATGACTGTTACGTTCTGCGCATAAAATCGTAAAATCAACTACGACACTTTCAGAGGCAACCGATACCTGTTGTACAAATCAAAGAAAGTTAAACAAATTTTTTTCCCTGTTTTCTTACCAGGGTCACGAAAAGATTGAACCAATTTTGACAACCGCATGAGTCAAAAGTCAATTTTATGTTTAACCGCTGCGCGAAAATATAAAATTCAGAAGGAACTGGTTTCGATAAAAAAAAATCTTGTTCTTGTTTGAAGAAGTTAGAAAACCCCAGAAAATAATGCGACAAGTGGCTAAAAAGAGACTAAAGGCTCTTTCAGTAGCAACTGAGAAGATATTTAAAGAAATTGTGGACGACGGGCGACAGACATTGGGCGATCACAAAAGTTCACCATGAGCACTTCATGCTCAGGTGAGCTAAAAAAAGAGAACACAATTGCTGATATGTGATTTTACCTTTTTGTTTGAAAAATGAAGACATGAATATTTACAACCTTATCTACAAAGCACTGCATTACTATCAATGTTTGACAAATACAGAAGACAAAATTTATTTCAATTTTTCGCACAAAAATTTTTGAAAATTTTTCACAAAAATGAAGAATTCATCAAATTGAGCTAGAGTTATACCCCTTCACCCTTTACCAAAGAATCCCTAGTTTTTATGACCCAGATGAAGAAGCCCTCTGAAAACATTGTGGGAAAAGGAAAAAATGCTGGTACTCTGCTACTCTTCTAAAGTTTAAATTTTTTAGTCCTGTTTATTTTGTCGTCTGCAAATATTTTAAATCTGGACAAGTCTAAAATTTTGTAGTTTGGTAAAAAGTTAAGTCATTTCCAAACTGAAAATTTTAGACTCATCCAGTTTTAAAGCATTTTCAATCAACAAGTTAAATGTGGCTATTGGGATTAGACTTGTCTTTGATTTGAGTTGGTTGAAAACATTGTGAGAAAAGGAGAAAATGCTGGTTACCAGCATTTTCTCCTTTTCTTATGATGTTATCACAAGCTGACTTCTTTTAGTTCAAAAGGGCTGTGGGTGCTTTAGTACAGGATTAACTCTTTACAACACAATCCCGACTTTCAACGACCCTGAAAAAGAAAGCCTTTAGAAAACATTGTGGGAAAAGGAGAAAATGCTGGTGACCAGCATTTTCTCCTTTTTCCACAATGTTTTCTTCCCTTTCCAAATCAATTTCCATTTTTGATTCACATTTAGTTAGTCGTCTGCAAATGCTTTCAATTTGGACTAGTCCAAAATTTTATTGTTTGGTAAAGAGTTAATACTGAAAACTTCCAAATCATAACATAACTTTTTCCATCATCGCCTCATAGGACAGCATTTGACAACCATTACAAAATATGATGGCCATACCAAGTTTAACTCTTGTATCAAACGACAAAATTTTGGACTTGTCCACATTCAAAGTATTTGCAGACAAAAAAATTCATGTGATTCAAAAATTGATGTTTGTTTTTGGAAGGTTACCAGTATTTTCTCCTTTTCCCACAATGTTTTTAAAAAGGCTTCTTTCTTGGGGTTGTGAAAACCAGGGATTCTTTGGTAAAGGGTTAAACCTTTTAACCCTTCACCACACAATCCTGACTTTTAATGACCCTGAGAAAAAAAGCTTTTGAATACATTGTGGGAAAAGGAGAAAATGCTGGTTAACAGCATTTTCTCCTTTTCCCACAATGTTTTCTACCCTTCCCAAAACAAACTTTAATTTTTGAGTCACATTTATTTTGTTGTCTGCAAATGCCTCCAATTTGGACCAGTCTAAAATTTTGCTGTTTGGTAAAGAGTTAAAACATTTAACTTTTGATGTTCCTGTAGTTGAGGTTTTTGAAGACACCAATGGAAAAGAGGCAAATCCTTGTAACTGCTCTTTTTCCTGTTTCTCATTCTGTTACATTTTCCCTTAAATATTTGTCCATATGTCATTTTGCAATTCTTTTTTGGTAAAATTACCCTGCACAGAAACTGGTCTACTAAGAAAATAAAATTGAGCAATGCTGGACAATACTTTTATGATAATCTTAATAGTCATGAACTGTGCATATATCTCTCTTCGGCATTTCTTCTGTCTGTCAATCTCTTCCTTTCTCCCTTTCTGTAATACTTTCTCACTATCCTCCCACTCCTCTCTTTGTTATAATTTTCCATTCCTGTACTAACAATCTCTGTCTCTCTCTTAGAATTTAGTCACTTCAACTTCTAACGTAATCTTATTATTTTTGGTTTTTGAGTCGCTATTTTGTACTGTGTCGTCTATTTTCATCTCTTTGTAGACAGATTTCACACTCTGGAAAAGACAAAAGAATGCTTGTCAAGCAAACCTGTTGTTCTCTATTTTAAAATACAATTTTAGCCAAATTCGAAGACAAGAGCACTGCAAGCGGCTACCAATGTGTGTCTGCGTTTTCTTGATACTGTGTTTTGGTGCGTATAACACACACATTTTTTCAGCTCTAAATAATTTCAAACTGGGGACTGCTTGTTATACACTACAATAGGCAAAACCATGTTTTTCTCCTCCTTGAAAATCGGTCATATATCAAAAAGGTTGCCTGTTCGAAGTGGGGGGTGGGGTAGGTACAGGTACAAAATGGCCAAAGTTCTCTCGCCACAGCCTTAACCTTAAAACATTATGTATAAATTTTGTTAAAATGTATTTGTACATTCTTAATTTGTGGATAAGGATTCCTATATTTCCCTATTCTATCAGCCATTTTGGCAATGGCAAACCTACCCGGGAATGATAAATATTGATTTACTGTTATCGTCTGATTCTAATATTTTTTTTCTTTGTTAATAGCTAAAAGTGAACAATTATAAAAGAGTAAAATAATGATTCAGAAAGAAATGAATGATTTGAAATACATATATATTTATTGCTACTTTTTACAAAAACCATGATTTACATCATATAGATCTATGTTTATTTCACACCTGTCACATTTGTCGATCAAGGTGAGAAAATAGGAGATTAACTTCGATACGGTCGTCAGTTCAATGTGTGAATTTGCAACATGCAATAAGCTGGCATGTTTTATAATCCCCCGACTACACCTCGAATATAATTTCCACTTTGATTAAATGATTAAAAATGGTTATTTCCTTTTGATAAAGTATCACCATTTACAATTTTTCTAGAAAGCGACGTAAGCTTTACATGTTATGATATTTTGGTCAATTTTTATGAGTGTTGTACATCCAAACCACTTTTTTTCCTCGGATTTGCTGCTGAAAAGGCCTGCGTGATATACACAGCGTTTTACGGTACTCAGCAAAAAATTCTAAGTCAAAAAAGGGGGCATAATATGTCAAAAGAAATCCGATGGTCATCTGCTATTGTTCTTTTGGTAGTGAACAATTTGAATGCTGTTTTACGCTGCTTACAACATTATTTCAGTCACATTATGGCGACATCTCAGATACAAATGTTTTCCTGGGTTTTACCATTACATGGCTAAACTCTGAAGTGTCTTGCCCTAGAACACTCCTATGAAAAACCCAGTGGAGCTAGTGAGGCTCAAACCCAGGACCTCCAGGCCACATGTGCTACACTTCACCACTGGGCCAATCAGGACCCTTGATAGTGAACAACTAGTCCAAGTTTTAACCCTTTCCCGAACTACAAATTTTAGACTCTTCCAAACTGAAAGAGTTTGCAGACAAAAATTTTAAATTTGATGAAAATGGTGGAATGTTCTCCTAAGGGGTAGAAAAAACGGTGGGAAAAGGAGAAATTGCTCGTTACGAGCAATTTCTCCTTTTCCCACAGTGTTTTCAAAAGACTTGTACTGCAGACATGTAAAAACCAGGGCTTGTTTGGGAAAGGGTTAAGTAAATATCTTCAGTTAAGACAGAGACAAAGTGTTTGAAAATGTCAGTTTTCACATGAGATAGAGACTATCAGAAAATTTCTACAAAACTGCAAGGGCTATCACATAGTAACCTAAAAACAGAGATTTATCTTTTTAACCCTTTCCCAAATGACAAATTTTGGACTCATCCAAACTGCCCGTATCTACAAACGACAAATTAAGAATTGGTACAAATTACCTTTAGGTCTCTGATAGGGTAGAAATCATTGTGGGAAAAGGAGAAAATGCTGGTTACCAGCATTTTCTCCTTTTCTCACAATGTTTTCAAAATGCGTGAAAGCCAGGGATTGTTTGGTAAAGGGTTAAGGAGCATCACAAGACATTGTAAAGACCATTTGAGGTTTAGTTATCATGTAAAATAATACAGTATAGCAGAAAATTGAGAACGTACCCCTAGTTTCAAAGCCAACGTAAAACTGCGCGCATCTGTCTGCGTTGCTACGTCTCTACATTTGACAGTGAAATTTTTCTTCGATATATATATGACATCAGAAGAGGGTGACTGGGCAGTCCCATCTTGGACAGACAAGCGTGGCTTGATTTGATCTATTGACCCTACAATTGAATAGAAATATGAACTAACCCCTATGCTGCTCAGTGCAACTCAATGACCGTTAGCTAATAATGTTGATCCACGATCAGACTGCACAAAACGTGCAGTCTGATCTTGGATCTACATTGTTCGATGAAGACATTCTTCTCTCCCGAAAAAATTGAGTCTGCAATAGCATTATTTGGGTTATACTACCTGCTCAACTCTTTACCACACGAGAAAATTTTAGACTGGTCCGAACTGAAAGCATTTGCAGACGACAAAATAAATGTGACTGAAAAATTGTAATTTGGTTTGGGAAGGGTAGAAAACATTGTGGGAAAAGGAGAAAATGCTGGTTACCAGCATTTTCTCCTTTTCCTACAATGTTTTCTAAAGGCTTTTTTCTCAGGTTTGTCAAAAGTAGGAATTGTGAGGTAATGGGTTAAGAGATTCAAACTAGGAACCTATGCTGTGAACCAACTCTCTTATCCAACTCTAATGTTTCCAACATACTTACCATTTGAGACTGAACACTGGGGGTTACTGTATGCATGATTCAGTATCGCTTTCTGTCGGAGTTCCTGAGGTTTTTTCGTTGTAACTGATTGTACGGATGATATCAAATTGGACTGTGATAAACTGGGGAGGCGGGATCGTGGTGTTGTGAAGTCAACATGATCTGTAATTTAACATGTTAACTCTTCACCAAATGACAAAATTTTAGACTGGTCCAAATGACAAAATTTTAGACTGGTTCAAATTGAAAGCATTTGCAGATGACAAAATAACTGTGATTCAAAAATTGAAACTAGTACTGTAAGGGTAGTAAAACATTGTGGGAAAAGGAAAAATGCTGTTAACCAGCATTTTCTCCTTTTCCCATAATGTTTTCAAAAGGTTTCTTTCTCAGATGACTTCAAATATTTTGTTATACAATAATAAATACTATGTAACACAGGTTTCAATCCAAAATTATGAAAATGTATGGTTACATGCTGTAACAAGAGGTCCATTTAGCCCTAAAGTGCTCTCCTGAGTAAAGTCATCTGATAACTGATAAAGTTGAAGAGATCATGGTTGTGATGATTGTAAAACACATACTCTTAATGACCTACTTTTAGACCTGAAATGACCTAATTTTGACCTTGTAAGAGAAATCATCAAACCAAACATTCTGACCAGCTTTCATAAGTATAAGACTCAAACAGAGGCCATTAGAGAATAAGAAAGTTCTTGTTTTTAAAGATATGTCTGATAAAACTTAGTTTCAAACTTCCCCAATATTTCATCAAAACAAACCTTCTAACTAACTTTCATGAGTATTGGGCTAAAAGTATGGCCTTCATTCAGGTCAAAGGCTTCTTTCAAATAATTGTGAAAACCAGGGATTTTTTAGTAAAGAGTTAAATGAAACTTGAAACCAGGATAGTCTGGCAAAGTATTCAAGATTCTTTTGCTACCTGATATGGCATGTACAGGACTTTGTTCAATATCCACAGACAATGTATGGGTATTCACCGCAGGATAATACTCTACGTTCTTCCAATGTTTGATCAAAGCTGGGCCCCAGTTCTCCTGTGGCCTGGAACCTTTCTGGAACCTCTAAAATAACAAGCAATTTTGTTGAAATGGTATCCCCCACCAAAAAGAATTTACTCCACCATGTATCTTAATATTGCTCCCAGTCTACCGTTTTGCGTCAAATAAAAAAAAAGTATGTAGCCAGAATGGATCTTTACCAAATCACAACATTTAAGACTTTCCCAAATTGAAAGCTTTTTCAGACGAAAAACTACATGTGACTTAAAAACTGAAATTTGCCGTTTAAAAAGTAGAAAACATCATGGGAACTGTATTCAAAGGGCTTCTTCCTCAAGGTTGTTAAAACAGGGGATTGTGCATTAAACCGTAAACTCTTTCTCAGAGAAGAAAATTTTCGAAATCATACACATTGAAAGCATTTGCAGAGGACAAATTAAATGTAGTTTACATGGTTGGAGTTGCCTTGCAAAGGTAGAAAACATTGTGGGAGAAGGAGGAAATGCTTGTAAACAGTTCTATTAGTTCTATCTGGCAGCCATTACACCTAACCATGTTTCTCTCTTGTTATCCGTACCAGAGTTTTGCAAAATATTCTTCCAAAGCCACTCACCACTCTCATACATAATATCATTAAAACATTTTAACCTTTTACCACACAATGACAACTTTAAACATCCCTGAAAGAGAGGGCTTTTGAAAACATTGTGGGAAAAGGAGAAAATGCTGATAGCCAGCATTTTTTCCTTTTTCCACAATGTTTTCTACCCTTTCAAAGACACACCATCATTTGAGCTTCATCTAATTTGTCATTTGCAAATACTTTCAATTTGGTAAAGTCTAAAATTCAGCTGTTTAACCCTTTCCCAAACAACAAATTTTAGACTCTTTCAAACTCAAAGAGTTTGCAGACGACAATTTCAAATATGATAAAAATAGCAGAAAGTTCTCCAAATAGGTAGAAAACACTGTGGGAAAAGGAGAAATTGCTCGTTATGAGCAATTTCTCCTTTTCCCACAGTGTTTTCTAAAGACTAGTACTGCAGACACGTAAAAACAAGGGCTTGTTTGGGAAAGGGTTAATAAAAGTTAGATTTAAACTTGGACCAATATTTTGTGTACATACCTCTACTAAGCTCCCATCCAAGGACAAAAGCTTTTTACCCACAAACAGAGGGATTGAGACCACGCATATCACAGACAAGAAAATACCAAACCCCTCTGACCAGGCCGGGAAGTGGTTGGAATCCAAACTGACCCGACTTATCACAGCTGATATCAATATAGACTGAAAACAAATGAAAGTAAGGTAAAAGTAATAAATATCCTGTTAACTGTCACTCTGAAGTAAGTGAGTGATGCCAAGGAAAAAAGAGATTTAATGCATACCCAAAATTTATCAACCAAGGCAGAGCTGAGAAATAGCACTGGTCCGAGGTTTGAGACCTACTGAAATGGAAATCGGACCCATGGAAAAAAACAAGACGAGGGTCCAACGGACCTGTCAAATTGCAGGTCAGACTTCCCCAGTCTTCAAAGTAAAAAGTCTGATACCCGAAAATAAATTCAGAATGACTTAAATTTAGGAAAATCACTAATGATAACTCAAGTTTACTTGTTTAGGACAATCCTCTTGTATTCTTCATTCTGAGAGTACATAGCACATCATCTTTGTCATGACATAATTCATTGTTATCTTTTAAGCTAAGACAGGAGATTTGTCTTTTTAGCTTGTTAGTTGCTCTTGCATTAAATGTCTACTCTTGGCACAACACATAAAATCTTTTAACTCTCTACCAAATGTGACAAAATTCTAGATGCATTCAAACTGAACACACACAACAGTTTGAGAGTTTACAACAGGACAAATTTTTAGACCAGTCCACACTAAAAGCATGTGGACTGAAATAATGTTGTAAAAGGTGAAAAACACCATACAATCAATCAAAACAACCTTTTACAAAATCTGTGCAAATCCACTTACCACAATGATAATGGGCGTAACAGCACACCAAAGCACCTTCCACCACAAACTTACAGGACGACCAATCATATGCCTGATATCTGTACAAAAATGGCGGACCTTGTAGACCCATGCTAACGTCGTACACATAAAGATACCAATGATGATTGTTGGAATGCCACCGCAGAACTCATCAAGAAGTTGTAACACGAATATACCCCCCTAAATTGAAATCAAAATAAGGCATATTTTGTGAACAGGAGGCTTAACCCTTAACCACACAATCCCTAGTTTTTACGACCCGGATATAGAAGCCTTTTGAAGAAATTGTGGGAAAAGGACAAAATGCTGGTAATTTTTGTCCTTTTTTCCACAATATTTTCTACCCTGCAGGCCATAAATTTCAATTTTTTAGATATATGTTTAATTTTTTTGTCTGTGGTAAAGGGTTAACCACACAATGATGACTTTTAAGGACCCTGAGGAAGAAGCCTTTTGAAAATATTGTGGAAAAGGGAGAAAATGCTGGTAACCAGCATTTTCTCCTTTTCCCACAATGTTTTCTACCCAATCACCCTTTGACCCAATTTTTAAATTGTAGTCTGCAAATGCTTTCAATCTAGATAGGTCTAAAATTTTGCTGTGTGGTCACGGGTTAATTATACATCTGCAAAAAGTATCAACCCAGGCAAGCCTGCGGAGTCCATGCAGGCTGATCTGTGTTGAAACTTTCTGCTTTCATTATAATGAAGAACTATTCTAACAATTGAACAATTGAACTAACAACTGAACATGTTCAACTGGCTGTTACATAAAATAGATTTTACTGATCGATAATAACATGAGAACTTAACCCATTACCACTCAATCCCTACTTTTGACGCCCCAGAGAAAGAAGCCTTTAGAAAACATTGTGGGAAAAGGAGAAAATGCTGGTAACCAGCATTTTCTCCTTTTCCCACAATGTTTTCTACCCTTCACAAAACAAATTTCAAATTTTCAGTCACTTTTATTTTGTCGTCTGCAAACGCTTTCAATTTGGACCAGTCGAAAATATTGTTGTTTGGTAATGGGTTAATTGTTATCCCTTTACCAACAATAACAACTTTCACAAGTGAGAACATACATGTGATTAGCGATTTTCAAGATTGTTTTCTTTTCAGCATTTTTTTCCCTCTTCCCTTGTAAGATTATTAGATGGTGCATGATTGACTATTTCAAATACCATGCATGCTTATTTGAGTTAGCTCTTCTCCAAACAACCCTGATAATTATATAAATACCTTTGAAAACACTTGCAAAATATAATTTGTCCAACAAAGAAAGTCAGTAACAAAGAAACAAATAAACAAAACAATGCATTGCATAAATAGAGGTACCGGGCAGGACTCGAACCCTGGAGTGCCCGGACAAAAGGCCAATACCTTAACCACTCAGTTAAAGAGATATCTAATGCGTTTGTTAAGTTTTGTTTTCAAATTGTGACAAAGCCATGCATAAAGGAGTGGTCTGCAGTAACATATCAACTCTTACAGTAACCATTTGTTGTTCACTCAAAGCCTTGTTTGCATAGCTAAAATACAAACCACACCTGTTCAGATTCAAACCTATGAAGGACAATTATCCTTGTTTTTCAAGGTTTAAAAGACAAATACTATAATCACTGAACCAAAGAGATATATAAGGGATTGTTCTTTTAAGCCTTGAAAAACACAGATATTGTCTGCCATGGGTTCGAATCACGTCTGATGCAGTTTGTATCGCAGTTATGCATTTGTTCATTTGTTACAATCATTGTTTGTAAGAATTATGATCTGCAAATGCTGTTGTTCTTGAAAAGTCAAACTACATGGTTCAAACTACATGGTTATCACTTACCCTTCTCGTCAAAGGCAACCCAAGGAGGGAGAATATGCAATGTGTGACAAATAGCACCAGGACCCACAATTCTCTCCTACATACATGTAGTTATCAATCATCACCTTTACTATGGTTACCACTTACCCTCGTTGTCAAAAGCAACCCAAGCAGGAAAAGCATACAACATGTGATAAATAGCACCAGAAACCAAAATTTTTTCAGAGAGAGTCCACATAGTCTTCAATCACTGTTACTATGGTTACCAGTTACCCTCGTTGTCAAAGGCAACCCAAGGAGGAAGAGCACACAACATGTGACAAATAGCACCAGAAACCAAAATTTTTTCAGAGAGTCCACATAGTCTTCAGTCACTTTTACTATGGTTACCACTTACCCTCGTTGTCAAAGGCAACCCAAGGAGGAAGAGCACACAACATGTGACAAATAGCACCAGGACCCGTAGTTTTCTCAGAGAGTCTACATATTCATCCACAATCACTGTTACTATGGTTTCTGTCATCACAAGAATTGAACTCATACCCATCAATAGAATCATGAGGAAAAAGAATGCTGACCACATTGACGAGGGCTCAAAATTGGTGACAGAGGCAGGAAATGTCACAAATACCAGTCCCATATCTGTAAATATTCACCACATATATTTTTCAAATCATATTTGTCTTTAACATGCATCTGTGGAATTATTTCATAGAGGAAAAGTTTAGATAAGATAATTTTCAAATTCTAATCTTTCCTAAATCTACAAAATTTCAGGCTGGTCTATATTGAAATAAGTTGCAGAATGATATAAACAGTCATTGAAAGAGCACATAACATTGTGAGAAAATGCTGGCTACCAGTATTGTTACCTTTTACCATTTTTCACAATGTTTCAAATTGATTTAGTCTTATGTTGTTAAAAATTGGATTCTGTGGTGAAGAGCTAAGCCTTTTTATAGTAAATGCATATTCATTCTGAAACAGGCTCAAATGTCTTAGTAACTGCGATGATTGCTTCTTTGAAACCTTATCATTCCTGCACCAAGGTGTGGGTAATTCCAAAGGTTTACAACAGGCGTAACAAGATTCAAACCAAACCCCTTTGTTGCCTGAAGTTAAACTTCTGTTCCTATATTACTGTTTTACTGATGCATTGAAATATGAACTTTGTTGTCTTTTAACCCTTTATCAAACGATAAAATTTTGGGTTTGAGGACAAACTAATTGTAGCTAAAATGTGTTTCTATCTTTTACAGGATTAAAAATGTTGTAAGAAAAAGCGAAAATGACGGTACTAACATTCTCTACATTTCCCGAAACTTTGTCAAAAGCTTTCTCTTTTAGGGTTGTTAAAACTGGATATTTCCAGGTAAAGGGTTAGGTGAAATTTTAACTCTAACATCGATACCGCCAATCATTCTGTATGTAAATAATTCTTACTTGAAGAGACAACATTTTCCACTGTTGTATTGAGCTGGTGAGCAAGTATTCCCATAGATGCAAACACTGTAAACCCAGCAAGAATGCTCATCAATGTGTCAACAATACAAATCAATACTGCATCCCTGAAATATAGTTAACCCTTTACCAAACAATCCCTGGTTTTTATGACCCAGAGGATGAGGCCTTCTGAAAACATTGTGGGAAAAGGAGAAAATGCTGTTAGCCAGCATTTTTTCCTTTTCCCACAATGTTTTCGTCTCTTCTAAAGTCAAGTTTCAATTTTTCAGTCATGTTTATTTTGTAGTCTGCAAATGCTTTCAGTTCTGACAAGTCTAGAATTTTGTTGTTAGGTAAAGAGTTGAACAATCAGAAACTAATGCATTTTTATCAGCAGAGCAATTAAAAAAAGGGGAGGGGGGCATGACTGTATAAAACTATGTTGATGGTTACTTGCCCTTCTTGTTTAGGTTCCCTTTTTGACAGTTAAGACCTATTCAGAGTCCACATAAATATCTTTTGTATTGACAGAGATATTATAAAATGTCAGACTGGGTTTTTACATTACCTAAACATTTTCTGCAAAAGCAGCAAAGATAAACAAAAGCTTTGTACAGCGGCGCATATACACCCAAAAGAGCTTGTCATTAAAATGAAGTTAAAATCTAGAACCATATTCAAATTTTAAGAGTTACATGCACAACTACATATCATTGAAATTCATTGTGGTAAGTTTGGACTTATTCCAATGAAAAACTGTAGAGTTGCGCACACAAGAACTTGTTAACAGACGGATTGATGGACAGAATCATAGGGTGATATGACACCTTGGGCATATAAACAGAGTAGTTGCTGATGATAAATCTAGAAGCAAAAGAGCAATTGCTCATTATTCTCCTATTGCTACAATGTTTTCAACTTTATTAATGTCCAGATTTTTAATGATAAATGTAAATGGAACTATTTTATCTAAAAGTTCATCCACTGCATATTTTTTTTTTTCCAAAAGGTACAAATTGCATCAACTTCTGCATTTTTCAGAGCTTTCTTCTTCAGGGTCATTTCAGAACCCTAGCCCTACTACTGGTAAAAGCTAAAATAAACATGTACATAAATATATGACCTGTTGCTGTGAAATGACTGAAATTATGTTGAATGCAAGTCAAACATTATTCAGTCAATCAATCTTCAGGATAGCAGAGACACACAAAAATTTAGTTACAAGTTCAAAAATAAAGCTTTAACCCATTACCACACAATCCCTACTTTTGACGCCCCTGAGAAAGAAGCCTTTAGAAAACATTGTGGAAAAAGGAGAAAATGCTGGTAACCAGCATTTTCTCCTTTTCCCACAATGTTTTCTACCCCATCAATAATCGATTGCACCATTTGAGCCACACTGAAATTGTCGTCAGCAAATGCTTTCAATTTGGACAGGGCCCAAATTTTGTCGTCTGGTAAAGGGTTAACTCTTTACCACACAATCCCGACTTATAAAGAACCTGAGGAGGAAGCCTTTAGAAAACATTGTAGGAAAAGGAGAAAATGCCGGTAACTAGCTTCTGAAAACTAATTATAATTTTTGAGTTACGTTTATTTTGTCGTCTGGAAGTGCCTTCAATTTGGACCAGCAAAAATTTTGTCGTTTGGTAAAGAGTTCACCCATTACCACACAATCCCTACTTTTGACGCCCCTGAGAAAGAAGCCTTTTGAAAACACAGTGGGAAAAGGAGAAAATGCTGGTAACCAGCATTTTCTCCTTTTCCCACAGTGTTTTCTACCCTTCCCAGAATGAATTTCAATTTTTCAGTCACTTTTATTTTGTCATCTGCAAATGCTTTCAATTTGGACTAGTCTAAAATTTTCTCGTGTGGTAAAGAGTTCAATCCCATTTTGCTAGAGCATCACCAAATATAACCATACCTGTAGATGTTGTTGTGAAACTTGTTATAACTGGACAGAGTGGTCAAACCTCCGCTACATGCCGATAGAGAAAAGAACACTTGTGTCGCTGCATCACTCCACACCTTAGGGTTCAAGACCTCCTTCCATTTTGGGGTCACATAAAAACGTATACCTTCTAAATGACCTTCAACCATCATGGCACATACGAGAAGAATGATCAGAAGTAGAATTGGAACTATCACAACAAAGTACGCGACCTAAAAAAGTGATGAAATGCAAAGTAAGATGTTCTATGTTGGAGTATCTACATGTGCTGTTTAACTCATTACCACACGAGAAAATTTTGGACTGGTCCAAATTGAAAGCATTTGCAGAGGACAAAATAAAGGTGACTAAAAAATTGAAATTTGTTCTGGGAAGGGTAGAAAACACTGTGGGAAAAGGAGAAAATGCTGGTTACCAGCATTTTTTCCTTTTCCCACAATGTTTTCTAAAGGCTTCTTTCTCAGGGGCGTCAAAAATAGGGATTGTGTGGTAATGGGTTAAGTGTCAGTTATCTTAACAAATAATTACTTTACCAATTAACCCCAGGTTTTCAAGACTCTGAGAAAGAATCGTTTAGAAAATACTTTGGGGAAAAATAAAAAATACTGGGAACAAGTATTCCCTCCTTTTACCACAATTTTTTCTACCCTTCCCAACAGAAGTTTAAGTTTTGAGTCACTTTGTCATCTGCTAATGCTTTCAATTTGGACTAATCTAAAATTTTGTTGTTTGGCACAGAATTAAGTCAGACTTTGCATTATCCCATTACCAAACGACAAAATTTTAGACTTGTCCAAATCGAAAGCATTTACAGACCACAAAATAAAAGTGACTGAAAAAATGAAATTTGTTTTGTGAAGGGTAGAAAACATTGTGAGAAAATGCTGGTTACCAGCATTTTCTCCTTTTCCCACGATGTTTTCTAAAGGCTTCTTTCTCAGGGGCGTCAAAAGTAGGGATTGTGTGGTAATGGGTTAATTCTTTATCACATGACAAAATTTAAAGTTGACAAAATTAAAAGCACCTGAAAATCACATAAATTGATTTGTCTCACATGACAGTATTTGAAAGGATAGAAAATATTGTGGAAAAAATGAGAAAATGCTGGTCACCTTCATTTTCTCTTTTTCCAACAATATTTTCAACAGCTGTCTTTTGTCATGCTTGTTAAAATCCAAAACTGTATGTGGAAGATTTCAATTAGGTTCTAACCATGTTTCATTGAGCCTGTCTTGATGTTTATAGTAGCAGAAAAATATTATAACAACATTTGACATATATTGCAAATTTTTCTAAGGGATTTTTTAAAACTTTGCACATACAAAGCTCATCATGTCTCTAAGAGTTACAGTAAAAAAAGATATGTCATCCTCTTGGTTTCTGAGAAATTTGCCTCTGAAAAAGGTATAAACACCAAAATTCAGCTTGTATTATATTTGAACTGCCTTTCTACAATTGTCAGTTAACTCTTTACCACACGACAAAATTTTAGACTGGTTCAAATTGAAAGCATTTGCAGACGACAAAATTAACGTGACTGAAAAATTTAAATTTGTTCTGGGAAGTGTAGAAAACACTGTGGGAAAAGGTTACCAGCATTTTCTCCTTTTCTCACAGTGTTTTCAAAAGGCTTCTTTCTCAGGGGCGTCAAAAGTAGGGATTGTGTGGTAATGGGTAAACAGGATGATTACAGGTAAAATATACAAATATACATCATTTTAATGAAACCTCATACATTTTTGCACAAAAAATATATAAAAACCTGGTTTTGAATATGATAAATGTACAAATATGCATATGATATATGGATCATTGAATTTAAAAGGGAGATAATTTAACCAAATTAAGGGCTAATCTTAAATAAATATCTATTTTCTAACAGACAGACAGACATTTCTAAAATTTTCCACTCTTATATTATTTATGATCCTAAACAAAAGGAAAAAATAACAAGAGGGCCATGGTGGCCCTGGTTTGCTCCCCTGAGTCAACAGGTGAAATTTCACTCCATCTGAATAATTCAACTTCTGATCATTTGTCAAGTCAGTTGAACTAAAAATGCTGCTTCTAGAGGTCTCATCTGACCTGGTGACCTAGTTTATGACCCAAGGTGACCCACTTTCAAACTCATCTGCTAGTGCTAGTGTCCTAAATTATGACCCCAGGGCCATCATATGAACAAATTATGAAAGAGGTCTACTAGGAGATGCTACATACCAAATATCAAAGATCTACACTTTCAAATTTCAGAGAAAAAGAATTTTAAAGTTTTTCTTTTTTTTATTCTTTGTTCAAACTTGTGACCCCTTGGGCAGGGCCAGTTTTGACCCCCAGGGGCATCATTTGAACAAACTTGGTAAAGGTCTACTAGGACATGCTACATACCAAATGTCAAAGCTCTTTGCTTTCCAGTTTCAGAGAAGAAAAATTTTAAATTTTTTCAGTTTTTGTTCTAAAGTTTGAACTTGTGACCTACTGAGTTAATGCCCTTCAGTGTAAATTCTTACCTTCCCAGCAGAGTTAATACCCCTTAACAAACACACAAACACAATGAACCAACAGAGAAGTAAATAGAGTGCCTGTAGCCACTGGACTGGTCCAAGACTTTGTAACCCTTCAGACTGGTTCAGAACTTCATTGCTGAAAATAATCAAAATACTGCAGTGGTAGACAGGCCTCCATCTTCCAAATCAATCAACGCAGTAAAAATTGAAATACAACCCCTAAAACCCCATTTAATGTTGGGAGTTGGTTAAAAGAGGACAAAATTTTTTCAGCCTATCAAAGTCAGAAATCATCATATCAACAAGGTTCAGTTTGTTGTCTGCTGATGCTTTGAATTTTGTCCAGTCCAAACATTTGTCCTCAGATTTGGTGTCAGAAGGATTAATAATCCATGATACAGTTAATAACATTTTTTCCAGATTTCTATAAGCCAGAGTTATGGTTCTTGTACATGACACTTCATCTCATGGTGCTTTACAAATGTGGGCAGTTCTATTAAAATATCTTAACTCATTACCAGACGACAAAATTTTAGGCTTGTCCAGATTGAAAGCATTTGCAGACGACAAAATAAAAGTGACTAAAAATTTGAAATTTGTTTTGTGAAGGGTAGAAAACATTGTGAGAAAAGGAGAAAATGCTGGTTACCAGCATTTTCTCCTTTTCCCACAATGTTTTCTAAAGGCTTCTTTCTCAGGGGCGTCAAAAGTAGGGATTGTGTGGTAATGGGTTAAAAAGGTTTTCAAAGTTGTCTTTGAAGGAGGAAAAAACATGGCGTGAAAATGCTGGTAAGTGGTATTTTCTCCTTTTCTCCATCTTGTAACCTTAAAGCTGCTTTGTGTGACTCTCTAGCCATCTGATAACAATGTAGATCAAGATCAGACTAAAAAGAATGTGCAGTCTAATCTTGGGTCTACACTATCAGATAAGGAGATATTTTGAAAAATTTATATAAATTATTTAGTTGACCAAGGCTCTTCTCTAAGGTCAAAGCATCAATTTTTGCAAATGACAAACTATATTTGCTCAAATGATGGTCTTTGGTCTTTGATTGAGTAATAAACATAGTGAAAAAGGGAAAATGCCTGTAACTGGCTTTTCTTCTACTCTCCATCATGTTTTCAAAAGCTTTCTTGTCCATGGCCATTAAAACTGGATTGCTTAGCCAAAGGTTTATAATTTCTCATACCAGTTTGCTGTGTTATCCAAAAACAAGATATTTTGTTTCCTTTTAAGTTCATTCAATTCATGTTTCCTTTGTATCATATGTCTTTGTTTTCAGTTAAAAAAAATAACTGTCAGACTTTCTTTCTACTCACTAGAAATATTCCTCACTGGGAGTTTTCAATGTGGCCATTCTAGTGTTTCTATCTGGCAGGAAAATTTCTTCACTGAATTTGTCTTTTAACCAGTTGATACACTCTGAAATAAGACAAAAACAGTTTTAATAACAGACATTATGCTCTCACAATCTTCACTGTTTATCAAACCATCCCATGTTTTAATGATCATGAAGAAGACTGGTTTGGAAAACGTTGTTGAAAAAGGAGAAAATGCTGGTTACCAGCATTTTCTCCTTTTTCCAACAATGTTTTCTGCCTTTTCAAAGACAGTTCCCATCACATTACTTTTGCTATAAATGAACATGAACAATACTCTATGAAAAAGGGGCTTAACCCTTTACCACACAGCAAAATTTCATACTTGTCTACCTTGAGGAAATTCACAAAGGAAAAATTGCCATGTTTTCAAATAATGATATTTGTTCTTCAATAGGTATAAAACATTGTGGGAAAAGGAGAAAATGCAGGTAACCAGCATTTTCTCTTCCCACAATGCTTTTAACAGCCTTCTTTCTCAGGGGCGTTAAAAGGCAGGATTGTGTGGTAAAGGAATAACCCTTTACCCCATACAGCATTTCTACGGTATCTCTAATTGACCCTAGATTACAGCAAGGATGACGCCATTTCTTATGTGTATATGACATCTTTTGATAGTGCAGAAAACATTGTGGCAAAAGGTGAAATTGCTCGTCACGAGCAATTTCACCTTTTACCACAATGTTTTTCCAAAGGCTCCTACAAGCAATGCGTAGAAATGAGTATCTGTGGAGTAAAGGGTTAACACTCCTGCAAAACGCAACAATCCAAGTAAGTTTTTTGTATGGCAAAGGACCACCTCTCCACCTCAGGAACTGATTGTTACATAAAGTGATTTTATGGACCCATAATAATTATGTGATTGGTTGCATAATGCACCAAGGTGATGCAATAAATCTCTTTTGATAGGCATGGCTGACAGACTTTTTGTACTTAGTATTTTCTTCTTTTCCCACAATGTTTTTAAAAGTTTTTCTCTATCATGGTCCTTACCTTGAGAATGTGTGAGGAAGCGTTAATTCTTTAGCATAGGGCAAAATTTAGGCTAGTAAATCATTTACCAAACAATATTTTAGACTTGTCCAAATTGAAAACATTTGCAGACGACAAATCAAAAGTAGCTAAAATGCTGGAATTTGTCCATGATAGAGTAGAAAAGATTGTTTGAAAGGGAGAAAATGCTGGTTCAATGGCAATGAGCTAAACCTTTGGCTAAAAGCTGCTTTCGCAGAGTCATTAAAATTGAAAGCATATCCAGATGACTATAGTTAACCCTTTACCAAACGACAATATTTTAGACTGGTCCAAATCGAGAGCATTTGCAGATGACAAAATATAAGTGACTGAAAATTTGAAATTTGTTTTGTGAAGGGTAGAAAAAATTGTGGGAAAAGGAGAAAATGCTGGTTACCAGCATTTTCTCCTTTTCCCACAATGTTTTCAAAAGGCTTCTTTCTCAGGGACGTCAAAAGTAGGGATTGTGTGGTAATGGGTTAATCAAATGAAGGATTTGACATGTGAAAAGAGTAGAAAACATTGTGGAAAAGCAAGAAAATGCTGGTTACCAGCATTTTCTATCTTTTCCACAATGTTTTCCAAAGGTCTCTTTGTCATGGTCATTAAAACTTAAATTAGTGTGGTTAAAGCACCTTACACAACTGATTGAACCATAATTATTTTAGAACTCTTTACCTGTTACATTAGAGACTGGATACTGTGTTTGGTTGTCACTGTTTATACAGTTTGTGAGGAACTCTCCACATGAGGAGTTAAAAATGTGCGGCTGCTGAAGATATGTTGAGTTGATCAGACTGCAGTTGGTCACCAAAAACTTGTTTAAACTGCATGCTGAAATTGAAAATTAAACCTTTACCATATAATCCTAGTTTTTAATGACCATCAAGAAAAGACCTTTGAAAAAAGAGTGGCGGATATGGCTTGAAACATGCGTAAAGGGGCGTTCGGTTATTTGAGTAAAGTTTCGCCTTGATCAACCTGTTGAGTCTGCGCAGGCTAAGCCAAGGTGGTATGAAATCAATATGGGAAGAAAGCCATCATAGTTGTTTTTCGATCTCAAAAATCAAGGGCAGATAAACCTAGAACACCTAGGGATCCAAATATAAAGAGTTACATTCATAGCAACACATCATAGAGATTTACTGTGGAAAGTTTCAAGATGTTCCGACAGAAACTCTAGGAGAAGATTGCCACACAAGAAATAAATAATATCGGAATTCAAGGGCAGATAACTCTAGAACAACTAGAGAGATCCCAACTGCAAAAAGTCATGCACAACCACACATCATAGACATTTATTTTGGTTAAGTTTAAACTTATTCCAATGGAAACTGCAGGAGGAATTGTACACACTTGAAATTTTTTGTATGGTGCTTCGTGCTGTTTTTATCATTTTCTCACCATGAGATTCTTCAAACAGTACTTTGAAAAATATTCTTCTCAAGCCATTGGCTACTTTCCCAAACAAAGATACTCACCTAAAATTAACCCTTTACCAAACAATCCTGATATCCAATCCCAAAGGCTTTCTGGAAGGATTGTACAAAAAGGAGAAAATGTTGCTCACCAGAATCTTCTCCTTTTCTAACCATGTTTCCCAACTTTTTTAAAGCAAAATACATCATTTTACCCACATTCAACTTGTTGTTGGCAAATACTTTCAATTTGGTTAAGTCTAAAATTTTGTTGTTTGATGTAGGGTTGAATTAATTCATGTTGGTAAATCCATAGTTCATTCAAATATTCTCAAAATAATCTGCTGACAGAAGGTAATGGGAAAATCTTTGATTAATTGATTGCATGGTTTTAAATCCGATTCTCAGCATTATTTGAGTTATATCGCTGAGGGAAATGGACCTATCCATATTTCCTGGAGTCTCTTTAACCAGTACTCCACACAATTTTCTTTCCAAGCCACTGGCTGCTTTCCCACATAACCACCATCAAAACAACGGTCAGCTTTGGGAGAGGAATGAATCCTGTTGCAATGACTATCATCAATCCTCGGATAGAAATTGGCCATAATGGGAAAATCACAGGAAAAGATGGACTGACTGATAAGAATGATGTATGATAATGCCCATATGAAACAATGGCCTGTGAAGTTAATTAATAAAGTGATTGAAATTCATTACTCCATAAAACTTGTTGACTTGGCTCTTGTCAGAGTTATATATTTACTCAACCCTTTATTGCACAATCCAAAGTTTTCATCACCCTGCCAAAGGAAATTTTGGAAACATTACGGGAAAAGGAGAAAATGCTGGTGATCAGCATTTTCTCTTTTTCCCACATTGTTTTCTATCCTAGCTTACTTTTGACTATTTATGATTCATTGCCTGCAAATGCTTTCAATTTGGATGAGTCTAAATTTTTGTTGTTTTTGCAATGACTTAACCCTTTACCACTCTTTTCTGAGTTTTAACAAGCCTGCCAAAGAAAGCATTTGAAAACATTGTTGGGTGGGGGGGGGGGGTGGAAGGAATAAATGCTAGAAACTATCTTTTTTCCCCTTTTCTACATTATTTTTTAATCTATCAAAGGTAAGATCCATCAGTTTACCAACCTTTTATTTGTTGACAGCAAAATTTTTAATGCTGCCAAAAAGAACAAGTCTAAAATTTTGCCATCTGTTCATTAATTTGTCCCAAATCAAAAGATTTGCAGATAACAAATTTAATGTGGCTCTAATGAGGAGTTTGTCTATTGAAGGGCAGAAAACACTGTGGAAAAAGCTGAGTACCAGCATTGGCTCCTTTTACGATGATACAGGATTGTTTGAAATTGGTTAATTTCTCATTGAAAGCAACAGTATTGCTCCTTTCCCCAATGATTTTCTCCCAACTATGGGTTCAAGACATTTTTATCTATCAAAAGAAAAAAAAATGAAACAGAAAAGGGTTTTGCATACCTTTAGTATTCCAATTATTATCACAGGTGGACCAAGGTAAAGTTGATGTAAATGATGCAAAAAGGTAATGAAAGGCCCAAGCATTCACAACATTGTAATATATTGAAATGATTGCATTGCTGATCACCATTGCATAACCCACACCTGAAATCAAAATGATACTCAACTTCAATACATGTATCAGGTAATTCACCAAATAGGCCACTATACAGTTAAAGAAGCTAACAAATGAAGCTAAAAAAAGTGTTATAAAAGGAGCAATCATACAGAAATAACTGTATTGCTGATCATTGCATAACCAACAACTGAATATAAAATAGTATTCATCTTTGATATCAGGCAATTCACTATCTACAGCATGATCATTTTTCAGTATTTTGTTTTAAATTGTATGTTGTTGATTTAGAAAGTAATGCTCTTGCCATCTGCATTGATGAGGCTCCTTTGTACCACATGACACGTTTTTTACCAATGAAAACAATGCTTTGAAGAAAGATATCCCATGAATGCAACAGTATACCTTTGAAGAGAGGAGCTGCTCTCCATATGGTCACAGGTCCAAGACTTGCATACTGCCCAAAGGCCATCTCCATGTAAACCAGTGGTATACCACAAAAGATCAACATTACCAAATACGGTATGAAAAATGCCCCTGAAAGAACAAGATATCTATAATTCTACAGATATGAAGTAAAAAAAGAAACAGATATGAAATAAAAAAAGAAAGCTTTTACAAAGAGAAATAATTTTCTAATTCTCTTACTATGGGTGCTCAAAAGTCACATAACTCTTGTCAAGGCAACAAAATTTTAGAGTCCATTATATTTAAAGGATTTTGCACATGACAACTCTGTTTTGTCTCAAATGATAAAATTTGCCTTTGATCAAGTGTTGGAAATGTTAGAATCAAAATATTTTCTTTCTATCCTGATTCAATAAACAATAGTGGCAAGTTATTATATGCTTTGGAAAATCTGTTTGCATGATCACCTCTTGATTTATTTATTACGAAGCACAATTCACAACCATGATAGAGAGAAGATAATTTCTTAAGTTCAATATGATAATCATGGGAAATAAATGGTAACAAATGTCTGTCATAAAAACTGGAGTTATTTCCTTTGAAAATTAGTGAAAACTCTTAACTTTTGTTAGTTCTGGTTTGAAAATAAGTTAAGCAGCATGCATATGATTTGACATATTTAGAATTGTTAAGTCAACCAAAAGATCATTCATTCCAATTTGCAGAAATCCAATCCACTGATTTTAACAAGATTTTACAGCATATTCAATACTTTTAATTTCTGTTTCCATGGCAACCAGATTTCATCAAAGAATCAAATTCTTTGAACAAGTTCTGAAGAGAGCTATGGAAGAATGATTTCTGAAAGGCTCATGTAAGATTTGTTTTGTAGTTTCTGAAAAAAGAAATTTGAAATAAAGCATACACAGAAACATGTGTGATGGTCACTAGGCCGTAAAATAGGCTCTCTGGCTTTTTGCTGATAGAGTTAAAAAATTCACTTCATTCCCAGCCTAGTAATCTTATTTCCTATTTATGAACAAGAGGACCGTGATGGTCCTATATAGCTGACCTGAGTACTAAGAAGTAAAGGTTTACAATGAAGATAAATACCAAATATGGAGGTTTAAGGCCAAATGGTAATGAAGCAAGAGCGGCAAATTGTCGCCAGAAACGCCTGTCCAAATGCCAGTTGTCCAGGAGGTATAATCATCGCAACGGACAGAAAATGTAACAAACATGTTTACCAAGTCTGAGGTGAATTTGACATGAGTTGACAAAGTTCCGCTTGGGAAAAGCAAGAAATACTGTAAAAATGAAGATCAAGTGGAACTACTCAAAATCCATGCAACTCTAAAAATTCTAATTCAAGGGCAAATGACTTCAGTCATTCTGGTCTGAACAGACCCATAATAGAACTCATTTGGGATCTTATGGTCAAATATATTTTGACCAAGTTTAGCACTGATTGGTTAAAAATTGAAGATGTTAGAATGAAAACAAAATAATGTGAACTGGTGGATGGATACTGACATACGATGAGGGATCACAACAGCACATCCTGAGCACTTCATGCTCAAGTGGAGCACATTGTGCTCAGGTGAGCTAAAAATGATCAAGAAAAAACAAGTATTTAATTTCATACTTTTGGATAGTTTATCAAGAAATAATGGTGGATTACAAGTTGTTATTTCATGCTTTCCGGTAGGATATCGAGAAATAGCAGTGAAAATATTTTTTTCGATCTTACACTGGTACCACCAGTGAGGTATGCAATAGGGAACTACCAAAAGCAACTCTACTGGATTCTGACGAAAATCCTAACAACAAGGAGCTAGATTTAGAAGTATGAAATAAATAGAATACTGGTATTTGTTGCGTTTTTTTATGAAAGATTAAATTTATTTCATTGAGTAAACATCATCACAGCCACTCGCAAAAATATTGCCCATGATGTTCACTGAATGAAAGTAAGTTCGGATCTTGGGAAAAAAAACCCACATATTCTCTACTTATATCTGTCAGACATAACAGAGAAGATTTTTGAAACACACTAAGCACACAGACAGATTACACATGCCATGGGGACAGCACAAGGACAAGCACACTGGCCTTCAGCTAGCGCAGCTAAAAGTATTACGACCTTCCCCCGCCTATTTATCTGTACCTCCGAGATGAAAAGTAATCTAGAAAAATGTCTTTTATTTCTGACAGAACCAAATGCAATTTCTAGGGCTATAATGATGCCATGAAACTGAGTTCCATGGGGAAATCAAATATCTAACAGACAAGACTGTTACGCATTTGAAATCATTTACAAATTTTCCAGACAACACATAAAATGCAGCTCAGATAACCAGACTGGTTTTTAAAATGGTAGAAAACATTGTGGGAAAAGGA
Source organism: Tridacna crocea (assembly GCA_943736015.1). NCBI lineage: Eukaryota > Metazoa > Mollusca > Bivalvia > Cardiida > Cardiidae > Tridacna > Tridacna crocea. The sequence goes on along the minus strand of OX031063.1, from coordinate 11,772,267 downwards.
GAAAATGCTGGTAACCAGCATTTTCTCCTTTTCCCACTATGTTTTCAGAAGCCCTCATCATCGAAGTTCTTTTATCCAAAATAGTTGCGTGGAACATGGGTTCTCTTCTGTTAAAATGACATAACATTTTACATTAGGTAATGATAATCCTATTAATTAATCATATCAAATAATTAATCTTCTAAATTGACACTGACAAAGTATTCAGAATGTTACAGTAATAAAGCCGAATAGAATTAAGGTCATGAAAAGGCAAAACAAAACTCATATTTGTTTGTGCAGTGTTCAAAACTGGCTTAACTCATTACCAAACGACAAAATTTTAGACTGGTCCAAATTGAAAGAATTTGCAGACCACAAAATAAAAGTGACTCAAAAATTGAAATTCGTTTTGTGAAAGGTAGAAAACATTGTGGGAAAAGGAGAAAATGCTAGTTACCAGCATTTTCTCCTTTTCCCACAATGTTTCCAAAGGCTTCTTTCTCAGGGTCATCAAAAGTAGGGATTGTGTGGTAATGGGCTAAACTTTACTTCAGTTATACAGCATTGGCCTGTACACCTATCATCCTTTCCTGTAATTTCCTATACTAGTGCTTCACACAATGTGCTTTCAAAGCCATTGGCTTCTTTCCTAAAAAACTTTTACCAAAACAGTGATAACATATATCTAAAAAAAAAGCAATGGAATCATATAATTATGACATACTATCAAAAGCAACTCTCTATACTAAGAGAAGCACCTTCCGTTGCACTGCGTAGCCTAATACAAGGACTGTTTGATGTTTTGAATTTGTTTATAAAAACCATATTCCTTGATATTTTGAATTAAAACTTTTTGGAAGAAATTGTGAGAAAAGGAGAAAGTGCTGGTCATCAGCATTTTCTTTTCCCACATTCTTTTTAACTCATAATCAAACAATAAAATTTTAGGTTTGTTCAAATCGAAAACATTTGCAGACAACAAAATGAAAGTGACTGAAAGTTTGGAATTTGTTTTGTGGTTACCAGCATTTTCTCCTTCTCCCACAATGTTTTCTAAAAGTAGGGAATGTGTGGTAATGGGATAAGAGCCTTTTTTCTTTGGGCTCTTAAAATCAGGGACTGTTTAGTGAAGAGTTAGGCTCAGAGATGATCAATTCTTATGGAACATTTGTTTTATAGGATTTTTATTTCAATTTGATATGCAGGTTTATCAGTAATCAGTCACAGTATATGATTGAAACAAACATAAATTCTGTCTGCCTTACAATTATAGGATTTTTACAACACTGGATAGATTGTTGAGCTTTTTACCCATTACCACACAATCCCTACTTTTGATGACCCTGAGAAAGAAGCCTTTAGAAAACATTGTGGGAGAAGGAGAAAATGCTGGTAACCACAAAACAAATTCCAAATTGGTAACCAGCATTTTCTCATTTTCCCACAATGTTTTCTACCCTTCTCAATGCAAACCTCATATTTTCAGTCACTTTTACTTTGATGTTTGCAAATGGTTTCAATTTCGACAAGCCTAAAATATTGTTGTTTGATAATGAGTTGAGGGCTGTAAGAGTAATATTCATATTCCATTACAATAATTGTTTTGTTTCCGTCATTTACATAAGGTCCACTGGGAAGAGAGTTCCTGCAAGTTAAACTCTTTATCAAACAACAAAACTTTAGACTAGTCCAATTTGAAAACATAAGCAGACGACAAAGTAAATGTGACTCCGAATTGAAATCTGCAAGGGGAAGGGTAGAAAACATTGTGCAAAAAGGAGAAAGTGCTGGTTACCAGCATTTTCTCCTTTTCTCATGATGTTTTCATAAGCCACCTAAGGGTTGTTAGAAGTTGGAATTGTGTGTTAATCTTTCACAATGCAATCCTTGATTTTAACTATTCTTATAAAGCAGGCTTTTGAAAACATGGCGGAAAAAGCAGAAAATTCCGGTTACCTGCATTATCTCCTCTTCCCACAATATTTCAATCTTATCAAAGACTTTTCTCCTGATATGGACTTCATTTTTGATATGTCGTCTGTAAATGCTTTCATTTTGGACAAGTCTAATATTTAGTCATTTTGTTCATCTAAGACTTAACTATGCATGACTTACTGACTTTTTGCAGACAGTGTAGATCAAGATCAGACTGCAGGGAATGAGCAGTCTTATCTTGGATCTCCATTGTCTGGTAAGAGATTTCTACCTTGAAACGAGTTTAGTGTAGCATTAATATACTTGTGATTTGGCCAGGGAATCCCTCTCAAGGGATTCGCTTGCCTATAGGGATCGTAAGCTGCCTTTTCCGGACTACTTTCAGACAAAATGTTGAACGGTGTGTCCACTCGATATCGCTGAGTCCGCCAAAACAACTAGTTTCCCTCAAAGCTTTCATCTGCAAAATGTCATGGAATTGCAAGGGTATCACGACCCTTAAATAACTGACGAGTGTGTGTTTTTTATCCCATTTTCGTCATTGTCATTGATCTAATAAAGGGGTAACCTAATAAACTTAGCTTTATCCAGCAGTTGTGTATTCCTATGCTATAGGGTTAATATCTATAACGTTGTGTTTACATTTGAACATATGTGTCACAAAACGCGTCTCCGCTGAAATGTGATTGTAAATAAAGCAAATTGCATGGACATATAGAACATTGGCCTGTGTTACGTTTATCGCTTTTTCTTTTGCATATCGACTAAATCTAGGGTACTTTGACTGTGGTACTTTCTACACCGACAAAAATCAAACTATTTCCCACTAGTGTGTCCACTTCTCTGCATACCACCCGCTATTGTGATAGCAATTTCCGACCGCTGGAGAAATCAGCCCCTGGAAAAATCGTCCCGAAACTGTCTCCGGAGAAATCTGGTGAAATCGTCCCTAAATAAAATTTTAGAGAAATCGGCCCCAACATCAAATTTCATCCATATCGTTATTCATGTTATCTATAAAAATTATTTTTGAAACTTCGATGTCTTTAGTACATACATTATGTATATTAGTTACCTTTATCCAAGAGTTATTTGGTAGTTTTGCCATTGTTTATAACTGCATATTTCACACTGATAGGATGTATTTCACACCTTTTACACCTGTCACAAATAGGTTACACCTGTGTGATTCTTAAGATATGTATTTGATTGACTTTGATTTGAAACCAAATAAATGCTTATATATTTTTTTTTCTGTAGTGGTTCGCTTGTCATTTAATGTATTTTTTTATATTCATATATGCCCATTATTTTGATTTATTGTATGAAGATTTTTTTTTATTCTCGCTCTCTCTCTCTCGTATATCTTCCTACCCTTTCCTACTTGTACATTTTCCATCACCCAATACAAGATTCATGCCCAGCCGTCGATCGTGAAGTCACTAGTTCGATCCTATAAAGTGTTTTATTGAATCACATCTATGGTTTCTGTACATTGAAACCTTTTTCCACAATATTTTCTAGCATTTGAAAGACGAATGTTACTTTTTTTTATTAATATTTGATTTGTCTTCTGCAACTGCTTTCAACTTTTTGGTTAAGGGAGATTTCTTTAAAAAAAAAAAAACCACTTATTTACAGAGATTCAAAGGACTTAGATTTCAGAGACCTGTATGTTTAGTATGTGATGAGAGAGAATTGTACTCTATCATCAATTCTCAATAGGAAATTGACTGAGCTTGTGGACTCTTAAAGTGTACTTTGCTACCAACTGAACTATATTCCACTGATAAAACCATCATTTTAGCAACACTTAAGTTATCTGCAAGATACTTTCAATGTTGATAATTCTGAAAATCTGGGGATTGGAGGCATACTGACTAGTGCAAGCTACAAATATCTTTCAAACAGCCTATTTTCTCTCTCTCTCAAAATTACGTTACACCAGCCAGGCTGATTTAAAAAAGCGTGTTGTCCACAGAGCATCCTGATTTTGAGACAAAACCACAATGTTTTTCAAGGCTCTTTCGGCTAACACCATGTTAAATTTTGCTTCTGATGAAGCACCTTAATTTATCATCTGTAAAACTTGCTTATAAATCTCAGTTTTTAATTGTAATTATATGTTGGTCCTATAATCTATCATGAAGTGATTACTAATTTCATGTGGGTCATCAATGGAAATTAAAAAGAGGTAGTTGATTTGGCAATTAAAATAGTGATAAAACATTTTTAATGCATGTATACAATCTACTGTGCGACGTAACTTACAATAAAGAAATTTGTCATTTGATTAGGATAAATTTTGGGGAAAAATATGCTACTGTTAATAGACGACTCATAAATGTGAAAAAAACGTCATTCAGGACTTCACATGTTTTCAGAAAATTTAGATAACCAAACTTGGTATTGCACCGATTGAATAGTTCAATTTTGACTTTAGATTGTTTACAAGCACGACAAATTACTAAGTATTCTAAACCATTATCAAGCACCCCATAACTGTGAGCACATGCCTTGCTCTGGCTTAATTAGTTTCTGGCTGGTGCTTTCTTGTATCAGTCCAACATTTCCTGTTAAAACCAAGAATTACAGGGGCTTAGTGGAATCTGTTTGTATCCCTTTTCGTCTACCTGTTTGTATTAATTAAAATTCATCCCTTGTATTGTTTCGTATCCTCAATTTCCTGGCCTTCAGTACTATCAGTGCTTTGATTTTACTTTTGGCTTGCAAGTTTTATTTCATTTATTAACCAGGAAAAAGGTTTAAAGTTAATTCATTACCAGACGACAAAATTTTAGACTGGTTCAAGTTAAAATTATTTGCAGATGATAAAATTTATGTCACTCAAAAATGGAAGTTTGTTCTGGGATGGTAGAAAACTTTGTGAGAAAAGGAATAATTGCTGGTTACCAGCAATTTCCTCTTTTCCCGATATATTTTTCAAAGGGCTTCTTTTTCAGGGTTGTGAAAACCAGGGATTGTTTCGGAAAGGGTTAATTCATTACCAGATATCAAAAATCTAGACAGTTACATTGGACTGAGTTAAATTAATGCTGCACAAATGATTGGAAATTATCTCTGAAATGGTAGAAAACACAGCTGAAATAGCAGAAAATGCTGTCGAACACTGGTTACTGGCATTTTCTACTTTTCTGATAATATTGTCAAATACCTCTGTCCCAAAGATCTGTAGAAACACTTGAGAGAGTCTTTAGAGACATTGAAATGGAGGTTAAAACCTTGCAGAATTAAGACTGACTTTTAACTCTTCACTAAACAATCCCTGGTTTTTATGACCCTGTAAAAGAAGCCTTTTGAAAACATTGAGGGAATAGGAGAAAATGCTGGTAACCAGCATTTTCACCTTTTCCCTCAATGTTTTCTACCCCTACCGAACAAATTTCAATATCTGAGTCACTTTGAATTTGTCGTCTGCTAATGCTTTCAATTTTGTACCAGTCAAAAATTTTGTTGTCTGGTAGAGTTAAGTAATGCTCATGTGATCAGAGTAAGTGGTGATCCCTGCACAACACAAACAATTGATCTGTGATCTATTCTTTTTATCTATTTTGTGAGATATTCTAATAATTTGTACAACCATTGATACGATTGCCCCCAAGAGACAGATATTACAATTCTGTTTATTTGTTTGTAAGGTGTTTGATGTCTTTTTAAATATTTCAATGATTTCATCTGGACAGAGCATGCTTTCATAGTTTCTTTTACCAGTTCTATGCACAATATTCTTCTAAAGTCCATATATATATAAGATCTGACACAAGTTGGTTGTTGAGGTAAAAATTTATTGAATGAGTCTACAAAAATGTTATTAGGTGAGCCTTTGGCGAGCTTAACAACATTCTTTGTGGACGAGTTTAATACATGTATATCTCAAAAACCAACAAGTGTCAGATTCTTTTTATCACATCACTGTAAAACAAGAATTCTAACATGACACGCGAATTCTGCTCTTTAAACATAGTGCAAGGAAAGCGTGGTAAAATCTGCGACAATCCATGCACAGTGATGTTATTCAATATCGAGTGACCTCGTTCAATGAGTGGGTTTTTCAATGGAACATAATCTTCATCAGCATGTTTACTCCAAGTTTGAACTTGTTTTCCTTTCATTAAGAATTGGCCATGTTAGAATCGAAATAATCTTCTTTCTATCGTGGTTTTTCGTTCAATACACCACGTTGTGAGTTATGAGGCGCAATAAATAAACCACTTGGGCTATCACCCTTGTGGATTATTTATTGTGCCTCATAACTCAAAACTGTGGATTATTGAACAATAAACCACGATAGAAAGAATATTATTTCTTAATTATAGTCCAAAATGTGTTTAACCAAAGACATACATGTATCATGTGTAGTGAAATTTACATGAAGCCTGTGCACTTACTTTGACAGGTACATTACAAACGAAAAAAGTTCCAAAGAAACTTGCATAATATTAATTTTTGTTTGAGTCTAACTGTGATTAACTCAACAACTTTATCATGATACGAACTTTGACTGCTAATTTCCTTCAGAAACCTAGGTCAGCATTGTTTTAGAAATGAAGCGTATAATTTCCAAGTTGACCTTATACAGTACTATTTTCTTATCTCGCACCTGTTTAAGACAAGAACATTTGTAATGGCTGTATTACATTGAAAACAAAGAGAGTTATGTGATAAATCCATATCTTTACACAGTGTTAAAAGTTAAGCACCACAAATTTTGATAGTCTACAAAAATCCATACAGCCTATATTGGCCCAAATAGCTTATTTTGTATCGAAAGTCAGTACATTAGGTATGTACGTAGTTCGTGGAATTTGTGCTCTACTCAGCCATGAAAGTATGGTGCCTCCATGCAAACATGTGGTGTCACATTCTAAAAATTGCAGTTTTCAATGAAATCATATTGAAGGTACCTTAGGTTGTTTTAGCTTAGTCAAGACATTCTTTTTGTTGACATTGATTTTCCATCATAGAAGGAAGAAGCCGTTAACCAGAAGAGACAAATTATTGGTATGAATAGAACTGAAATGTATTGCAGAGTAATAGCTGAAAATTTGAACATAAACCATTCTGTTATGAGTAGGCTCGTGCATAAGCATGTTGAAACTGGAAATCTGGAATATCAGGTCTTGGAGGAGGGCCTATATCTTGGATGAGAGTTGCTTCCTGCTTCATGTCACAGATGGACGGACGCGTGTCTGGAGGGAGCAAAGGGCAGCTTACCAAAAACAGAACATTCTGCAAATCGTGCCTTGATGGTGTGGGGCTGCATCTCCTGACTCACATCCGAGAAGTGAACCCTTCTTCAAGACTGAGTGTTCAAGGCTGAACGTGCTCTGCACCATCTAAAATGTTCTTGCATGTTTCCGGGAGTCAGCAGTGGACATTTGACAGGTCAATAAGTTTGTAGCCTGTTAGCACGGAGACATTTTCTAACTATAATCATTGAGACTAGAACACCCAGTGGCCTCTCCCGTCAAAGAACCCCACTGTGTAGTCGTGATGTGCATCGTGCGAGTCAAACAAGGGTTCGATCATCACCTTGACTTGTCTTCTTTGGCCTACCCAAACGTGATTTATCTTGAACATGTCCAGTTTCAAAATGCTTATGTACAAGCCAATCGGACTTGAGATGACAAAGTTATGCTCCAGACAAAGAACTGGATACCTCTCGCCAGGATGCCATGGGTGATCCCATAATACGTCCTGTCTTCGACAGGCTTATAAAAAGACCATATTATGTAACAGAACATTTCCATCATTTCACTCTAAGGTATCACTCATTTAAGTTGACCTGAAATTGATCTCTATGCACAAAAAAAAGAATGAATATTAATATCATCTGCTGTAATCAGTCGAGCAAAATGACAAAAGCTGTCGCTGTGCCATAAAACAACAAGCATTCATGTTTGGACAGTATGGATATTCTTTTGAAGGTTAAGTCTGGTTTGACCCTCATAGTGCCATAGTTAAAATAAGATGCTTTTGTGGATGACATGGATCAAGATCAGAATGAAAGTGAGTGCATTTTAGATCTATGCCACCTGCCTTGTATTACAAATTTAAACAAACAAAACCATATTTATTTCAGGTACTTTTAGTATTCTAGAAGACAAGATGAATCTATTAGCAGCATAAAGAGTTAAAAACTGTTCACCTAGTTCCACCTGCTGATGATATTAGCCAAAGCTAGCCTAAGTTTGGATAGTATTTTAAACATGTAATATATGGTAATAGAGGCAATTCAATCCATGTCAATTTGTTTGAGTAATAAACACTATTCCCTTACCACCACCATTTCTGTACACAAGGTATGGAAACCTCCAGATATTGCCAAGCCCAACCACATATCCGAGACAAGACAGTACAAACTCGATCTTTCCACGCCAGTTGCCTCTCTCCTCGTTCTCTGGTCCACTGTCTATACTGTCTGTACTCGTAATGGTCATCAAATCAGAGAGATAGCCCCCAGTCATCTCGGATCCTGTCTCCTGGGGAATCTGAAAGTAGAAAACTAAACTTTGGGGTGGAGCTATAACTTTCCATATCCCTGGTTTAGACTATTCTGTTACAACAAAACAAAACCGGAGAAAGGATAATTGCTTCTTACAAGCAATTGTTCCTTTTTCCAAATGTTTTCTTTATATACATGAAAAAACATTTCCTTTTCCTTCAGATGACTGACTACATCTATTATATTCAAAATCACTGCACTATTGAAAATACAACTGGAAAGGTAAGTTCTTGCTTACTGAAAAATGGGAGCTAAGTTTAAGAAAACTCATCATTTGATCTTCACGTGCGACACAAGCCTGGTACAAATGACGATTTAACTCGTAATGGAAATCAATGTTTTAAATCTGTGCCAAATTTTGGGCCTTAACTCTTTAACAAATGACATAATTTTAGACTAGCCCAAATTGAAAGCAGTTGCAGATTACAAAATTGATGCAACTCAAAAACTGAAATTGGTTTTGAAAAGCATGGAAAACATTGTGGAAAAGGAGAAAATGCTGGTTACCAGCATTTTCTCCTTTTCCCACAATGTTTTCAAAAGGCTTCTTTCTCAGGGTCGTAAAAGCCAGTGATAGTTTGGTTGAGTTAAATGACTGGAACAAACTCACATTAAATAATTGTGTCATTTGACCTTCAAATGAAACCTTGACCTTGGATCAACCAAAACACAAATAAGATTCACACAGCATTTCTAAGCATTAAAGAAAAGATTTTGTGCCAATTTTTTGTATAAATTTCTGCATGAATATAGGTGTGACAGCTCATACAAGCCAACTGGAATAATTTCACAATTCAACTTTTAAATTTGACTTGGACCTTCAACCTTTTTTAACAATTAATTTATAAGACATCTCTGCTTATTGAGAGATAAAGTGTTTTAGCCATTTATTTCACTTTTAGCACAGAAAAAAGCACAAATTCTATTGACCAATCTATCAGCCTAGGCCTGTATTTTCTCTATTTACCTCCCCTTCCCAACCCCTCTTATAAAAGGGAAGGGGGCTTAACCCATTGCCACACAATCCCTACTTTTGACGACCCTGAAAAAGAAGTCTTTAGAAAACATTGTTGGAAAAGGATAAAATGCTGGTAAACAGCATTTTCTCCTTTTCCCACAATGTTTTCTACCCTTCACAAAACGTATTTCAAATTTTCAGTCACTTTTACTTTGTTGCCTGCAAATGCTTTCAATTTGGACAAGCCTAAAATATTGTTGTTTGGTAATGAGTTAAACACTTTACAATCAACCCTTTACCAAACAATCTAATGATTTTTTTGCTCAGGGAAATAAGGCCTTTAAAAAACATCGTGGGGAAAGGAGAAAATGATTATCTCCTTTTCCTACCCTACAATAGACAAATTTTCTATTTTGAGCAACACTTAATATGTTGTCTGCAAATGCTCTGAATCTGGGCAAGGTTTGTTGTAAATAGTTAGTTGGGGTCACCGTTTATCAATACCTCCTTTCTCTAGAGTTCCTCCATGAGTAGTATGTCATCTGAAGTGAAAAATGTCATTGGAATGGCATGTATATTTGGATAGTTGTTAATGACAGCAATTTGCAAAGTAATTAGGACTATCTTGACGTTGTCAGTTTATTTTTGCCAATCTATTTCAACTTGATCATTAGATTGTCTTTGGTGTAAGTCTGTGAGCTTTCATTTGACAGCACACTCTGCTTCCCTTGAAAAGTTCACCCTGCTAAATAATTTAACTCTTTACCAAACAGCAAAATTAAAGACTGGTCCAAATTGAAAGCATTTGCAGACGACAAAATAAATGTGACCTAAGAATTGAAATTTGTTTTAGAAAGGGAAGAGAACATTGTGGGAAAAGGAGAAAATGCTGGTTACCAAAAGGCTTCTTTCTCAGGGTCGTCAAAAGTAGCAATTGTGTGGTAATGGGTTAATGTGGCCACTAGAGCACACACAAAGTAAAAGGTTGACAGCCAATGATGCATGACAGACATAGCATGATCACAATAGCTCACAATGAGCACTTTGTGCTCAGATGAGCTAAAAAGCAGGAGGATCATTACTTATAAGAAGGGAGGGAGGGATTCAATGCAGAAAACTAAAATTACTAATAGTCTTTCGGATAAAACATTACACCGAGGTCCCGTGTGATGGTGCTATGCACCAAGCGCGTTAAAGAACCAGGCAAAGCCCTTAGTATCTTTAAACTTGTATCCTTGTACTATCCCCCGTAACAACTAACCGTCTTCTGGTGGCGTCGCTCAGATGGGCTACCAGTAGCGGCAATAAATCAACAGAAATGACCAACCAATGCAAAAAACATGGTATGTGCTCAAAGCAAAAGGACCATTAGAAAAGCAATTAAAGGAAAGGTAACATGCAAGCAATATCATAAAACCTTGTAAAACATTACTTCTATTCTTTACTTTCCACTCAAACCTGCCCATCGATCCTATATCACACAATCCTGACTTTTAGCAACCCTGTAGGAGAAGGCTTTTGAAAACATTGAAGGAAAAGAAGAAAATGCTGGTAACCAGCATTTTCTTCTTTTCCCACAATGCTTTTCATCCTCTCAAACACAAAATCTATCACTTTAGCAAAGATCAGATATGTTGTCTACAAACACTAGCTGTTTGGAGAAGTCATAAATATTAGTGAATGCTGTAGGGTTTAAATGGTTTTGCAACTGATCAATGAAAATCCATAGAAATGAAAGTGGAGAATACCTTTCCTTCTTTGCTTTTTGTATAAGATCAGAACCCAATACCATGGCATCCAATTCTTTTACAATTCTGAGAGAAGACTTTTGAAGACATTATGGGAAAACACAACGATTTCTGCCCTTCCGAAGACCAACACCATCACTTAGTCACATGACTATAAATATTGTGTGGTGTCCATGGTCGTGAGGTAGAGCGACAGCCGCATAACCTAAGGGTCCTGAGTTCGGTAACCGAGAGCGGGTGTAAACTTTGTGATTTTTCATTGGCCCACACATTCAGTGTGAGAACTGGTGTAGTTCCTAGGAAGCAGAATCGAGAGAGATTAGTATAAGTTGTAAGAACTTGTTTCTCAATCGATGTAAAATAAATATGTTTAAAGTAAAGTAACTTAGTCACATGTGTCATCTGGCCTTGATTTCATGAAAAAACTTGGGTCTCTAGTTCAGCTCACATCTGGTTATGGACCATACTTTCTACTCGACCCTTTACCACATGACGAAATTTTAGACTGGTCCAGATAGAAAGCATTTACAGACAACAAAAATAACCCGACTGGAACAATGACATCTGTCTACAGATGGCTAGAAAACATTGTGGGACAAGGAGAAAATGTTAGTAACCAGCATTTTCTCTTTTTCCCGACAATGTTTTCAAATGCCTTCTTCTTCATGGTGGTTAAAAGTCGGGATTGTATGGTATAGAGTTAAGCTGAGAATGTTGCTCGAGTCCCATTTTACTGACATTGTTTTACCCATTACCACACAATCCCTACTTTTGACCCCTGAGAAAGAAGCCATTTGAAAACACTGTAGGAAAAGGAGAAAATGCTGGTAACCAGCATTTTCTCCTTTTCCCACAGTGTTTTCTACCCTTCCCAGAACAAATTTCAATTTTTCAGTCACCTTTATTTTGTCTTCTGCAAATGCTTTCAATTTGGACCAGTCTAAAATTTTGTCGTGTGGTAAAGAGTTAACAGACTTAGAAACATTTTCAAATCCTAAGCTGATGTAACATTTAACACTCAACTGTTAGAATGGCTCAAGTCCATTATTTTACTAAGCTAAGTCTGAAATGTATATTTATATGAGAATGAGAGCTCCAGACTTTTGAAAACATTGTTGGAAAAGGAGAAGATACTGGTAACCAGCAATAAATTTTTTAACCTTTTCCCACAATGCTTTCTCCTGATAACAAATCTGAATCTTTGGCCATATTTCATTTAGTGCTCAAAACGTTCCAAACTATGAATAAGACCTTCCATCATGAAAACTTAAATAGCCAGAGCTATCACCTTGTCACAAAACAGGTCTTTGTCACAGGAAGCAGAATGGTTTAGTATAAGTTTAAGAGTTGAAAAAATGTTCAAGGGGAGATAATTCCACAACAAAATGCAGCAGGGTCATGGAAATTGCACATGCACAACTTCATATATATATGAACACACAGTGTGTAAATTTGAGTTTAGAACCTAAAAAAATGTCTAGTATTTTGCCACATAAATTTGTTTATACAGACAGACTACTGGATGGACGGGCAGACAACCATGGTGATTCCAGTATACACCCCTCCACCTTGTTGTTGTTGTTGTGTGTGTGTGTGAGTGGGAGGGGGGTTAAAATGAATTTATCTACTTCATCCCTTGTTAAATGATTCCACATTCCAAACAACACCTAGAAGAGAAGAAAGCTTTGGTTAACATTGTAGGAAAAAATAGAGTGGTCGCTTAATACCCCTGCCAGCACTTTGAAAGAATAAAGTGTCAAGTTCATAAGGGAGATAATTTCTCAACCAGGTAGAGTTGACACTTGAAAATTGGGTCTTGCAAATTTCAATAAATGATCAGTATATGTGCAAAGTTTTTATACAATTGAAGCAAAACTGTAGGAGGAGTTCGCAACACAAAATTACTAGTATTTTGTACACAGAGGAACACAAGGACGGATGGACAGACAGGCTGATTCCAGTAAACCCCCGAAAACATTCGTTTTGCAGGGGTATAATAAAAGGGGGGGAAATGCTGGGTTAGTAGTATTTTTTCTTTCCTTAAAGTTGTTTTCTACCCTGTCAAAGACAATTTTCTGCATTTGAGCCATATTTGATTAGTTGTCTGCAAATGTTTAGTAAAGAAATAACAAATTGATATATGTGTATACAAAAGTAATAAAGAATTTTACAGACTTACCATTAAAGAAATTAGAACATTTGTTACTGCACATTAGACATCAGAATTGTTAGTTTTTAGTGAAATGTCCATATGCATGCAGTTTACAATTTCCAACATCCAAACAAGACAAGATGCCCTTTCTCATGATGGTTCAACTCTTCAGTCCACTGCTAAATAAGGCAAATTTTCAGTAGACAAATACCCCAAGGTTACATTTTCATGGCTGACAAATCCAGAGTATTAATTCAACAAGAGGGCCATGATGGCCCTGTATCGCTACACTGGCATTTTAACCCTTTAGCACAAAAATTGAAGTGTTCATTACCCTGAAAAAGAGAGCCTTCAAAATAATGAACACTGCCAGGCACTACAAGCAGGTTAATTCATCGGCATGAAAGATAAAGTTCTTGGAAACAAAACCGAAATGATTGAAACCTTACTTTGAATTTAATATTCCAATCATGTGAGCATAACTATTGGCATCAAAATGAACCACTCTCCCTATCAAAAACCTTAATATCTAGCACCAATCATTTATCACTGCAGTTTGATAATCAAGGGAGATAAATAGTAACAAACTTTATCCTTTATAAAAAGTTATTTCCCTTGATCAATGTTTAAATTGAAGTGATTATATTTTGAAACCCATATTAAACTTGTATTCCCTTGAATGGAGCCAATTTTGACCCCAGGCCTATGATATGAAGAAACTTGTTAAAGGTCTTATTAGATAAAGCTATGTGCCAAATTCAGTAGCCCTTGGCCTTGTGGTTTCAGAGAAGGTTTTTAAAAATGTTAATTTTTTTCAATTTTGTTGCCATGGCAACCAGAGTTTTTGAAGAAATCAAATTCTTTCGAGAAATTCTGAAGAGGACTATGGCAGGATCATTTCTGTGAAGTTTCATCAAATTTGTTTCAGAGAAAAAGATGTTTGAAATAAAATTCAATGCATGAACGCACTGACAGACAGATGCACAACGGACACCGGGCCATGATATAAGCTCACTGGCCTTTGGCCAGTGGAGCTAAAAACTAGACAGTATTGTCCAAGATCAGACTACTTACACCGCATTAAAGTATGGTCAGTCTGATCTTGATCTTCATGTCCACAATAAGCATATCCCTTTCCAAAACGGCAAATTTTGGACCAGACCAAATTGAAAGCATTTTGCAGATGACAAATTAACAGTTGCTAAAAAGATGATATTCATATGATTGGATAGAAAATATTGTGGGAAAAGGAGAAAATGCTGGTTACCAGCATTTTCTCCTTTCCCCACAATGTTTTCAAAAGGCTTCTATTCCTGACCTGTAAAAACCAGGGATTGTTTGGGAAAGGGATATATTGACAATATCTCAAGCATATTAAGGGTTAACATTCAATCACAACTGTAAACCCCTGGACAATACCCCTTCAACAGTTCAAGGTCACTGGGTCTCTTTGTTTCCCCATTCTCTCATACCATCAATTTCTAACAATCACAATCACTCCCTCACCAAACAGTTAAAATTTTGTACTTTAACCCATTACCACACAGTCCCTACTTTTGACGCCCTTGAGAAAGACACCTTTAGAAAACATTGTGGGAAAAGGAGAAAATGCTGGTAACCAGCATTTTCTCCTTTTCCCACAATGTTTTCTACCCTTCACAAAACAAATTTCAAATTTTCAGTCACTTTTACTTTGTTGTCCGCAAATGCTTTTGATTTGAACAAGTCTAAAATTTTGTCGTTTGGTAATGAGTTAATCCTTTACCAACAATCAAAAGTTTTAATAACCCTGAGCAAAAAGACATTTAAAAAGATTACGGGAAAAGGAAAAAAACATTATCCAGAATTTTCTCCTTTTCCAAAAATGTTTTTTATCCTTTCAAAGACAAACTTCATCCATTCGGCATACCCAAGGTGCCGTGGATTATCCCTCGGCTGTATCTGGTGGATTGATATGCAGCAGATTAGTACTTTCAAAGAAATATGCCAGTTTACTCTTCTGAAAATTGTAAGGCTCGTCTTAAAAAAGAGAACTTGAATTTCGATTTTCTATCGAAATCTTTCTAACTATATTTCTGTTGAGTCGGCAAACAGTTCACACATTCTTTATTTAACATGAATCTGCAATTCAGATTGAAGTTTTCACCGACAGATAAGCAGATGTGAATAACTTCATCTAGGTTGTTTTATGATGTCGTTGTTAAACAAATGACAGTGCCGTGCCATGTATAAAGTCACATGATTCCTAGTTCAAATAGAAATGGCCATTATATGGACGAGGTTAGATGTAGCTATGGAATCGTCTGAGTTGTGACAAGTGAAACTTCATCATATTTATGAGCCAGCTTCTACATGACGTCTGCAGATACTTTCGATCTTGAATTGTTAACCCATTACCACTCAATCTCTACTCTTGACGCCCCTGAGAAAGAAGCCTTTTGAAAACACTGTGGGAAAAGGAGAAAATGCTGGTTACCAGCATTTTCTCCTTTTCCCACAGTGTTTTCCACCCTTTCCAGAACAAATTTCTATTTTTCAGTCACCTTTATTTTGACGTCTGCAAATGCTTTCAATTTGGACCAGTCCAAAATTTTCTCGTGTGGTAAAGAGTTAAACATTTTGGCACTTTGTAAAGAGTTCAAAACCCTGACAAAACAGGCTATTGAAAATATATAAGGAATGAGAGAGTACAATGGTCATTAGCGATTTATTGCTTTTCACAACGTTTTGCATCCTACTACTGACAAATATCTCCATCTGCAAATTTTTTTGTGCTAATACGCAATTATAAAGTGCTGCTTCCATTCATTTTTTTCAGACATAAAAAGGACCAATGAACATGGATAGACAGATAACAGATAGACAAACAAATTGGTTCTAGGACCTCCCCCCTCCCCCTCCCCCCCCCTCCCCCTCCCGCCAAAAAAATAAAAACCAAAAAAAAAAAAACCAAAAAAAAACAATGTTGTCGGAAAGGAGGGGGGTTGCTTTATATTGACTCAAATGCAAAATTTTTACAATGATCCAATTTGATAGCACTAATGTCTTAGGGATGGCAACATTTACAAGGCCCAAATGACGGGATTTGTATTGGATAGACTAGAAAACATTGTGGGAAAGGAGAAAATGCTGGTTACCAGCATTTTCTCCTTTACCCACAATGTTTTCAAACGGCCTCTTTCTCAGGGTTGATAAAACTTGGGACTGTGTTGTAAATGATTAATCATTAAATAAATCAACAGCACTTACCTTCTACTTGAAAATAGTTAAGTCCATCATAGCATAAAACTCCGATTAAAACTGATTTGATACAAAAAATTTCCAATCCACAGAATAATAGCATAAAACTCTGTTCTTTATAAAAGAATTTTCAAATCTTTCCTATAAGGTATCAGAATATTTTTACATCACAATAGCAAACTAAATAGAATTTTCTATTAAAGTATAATTGAATTCTGGATCGAAACATTAGTTCTAAGTATAAAATCCATCATGGAAGCATTGTTATTAAATTCTATCCTTTTTTCACATTGTTTTCAAAAGTCATCGGTTGCAGACTGGCAGCTTCATTGGAGAGATCAAGAAAATTTGCATTTTACCTCCAAAAATTAGTTTGCAGGAGACAACAAGTACAATATTGATAATCGACCTGTGTTTATTCTGGTATGGCTAAATAAGTGTAATGGAAATTTTCAATACTGTTTTTGTACAAATATCTGGCAAAGCAATGAGCAATGCTGATTCAATCAGACTGCAAGTTGTGAGCAGTCTGATCTTGATCTTCATTGTCTGTAAAAGTAATTAACTCAGAATTAATCAATACAAGGATTAAAGTTTCATGATGAATGGCACATCAAAAACAGTGTATGAAAAGGCAAAATCTGTCATTGGTCAGTAGTCTACAGTACTTAAAAAAAGCTTTTGTATGGAGCACTAGTATAGCAAAAGGAGACATCATAAATGGTCACATGACTGGGTCACAGCTGGTCATTCAGGCAAAAAAAACTAGTGCAAAAAAACAAATGATTTTTCCAATGAAAACACAATTCACAATGAAAATCAGTTTTGTTTATCAATATGACTGGTTACAGACACTTTTCCCCCTCCAAATAATGATTTTTACCATATAGACAGAAATCATTTAGAGCTTAGTAACTTACAGTGTGTTGTCTGCAAATGCTTTCACTTTGGAACAGTTTAAAATTTTATTGTTTGGTAAAAGTTAAAACTTTTGTATATATCAAACAATAATTCTGTCAACCCAGAAAAGCAGAATTTTGAAAACAGTAACAGAAGAAGAATTTATTACTATGCTTTTCCCTAACATCTGATCTATCCTTACTTCAGAATCTTTAACTCTTTACCACACAATCCCGACTTTTAATGACCATGAAAAAGAAAACCTTTGAAAACATTGTGGGAAAAGGAGAAAATGCTGGTAACCAGAATTTTCTCCTTTTCCCACAATGTTTTTTACCCTTTCCAATTCAAAATTCAATTTTTGATTCACATCTGTTTTGTTGTCTGCAAATGCTTTGAATTTGGACTAGTCCAAAATTTTGTCATTTGGTAAAGAGTTAAATGCCTTCAAAATGGAAACATCTCACAAATTTCTTCAAATAGTTAAAAGTAAACTACTCATCAAGCCATGTTAAGTTTGAACTGCCTATAAGTAGAAAACATTAAAATATTCTGGAAAAAACGTTCCCACAATTTTTAAAAAAAAAAAAATTCAGTCGCATTAATTATATTCTCATCTGCAAATTCTTTCAATATGGACAAGTCTTACATTCTGTCATTTGGTAATGAGTCACAAAATGATGATTTTTAATGAACCTGAGGAAGAAGCCTTTTGAAAACAATGTAGTAAAAAGAGTGAATTCTGGTAATCAGCATTTCCTCCTTTTCCCACAATGTTTTTTGCCCTTTCAAAGCCAAATTGCATAATGTGAAATACACCTATACACTGAAGTCTAGCCGTCTGCAACTTTTTTCAATTTGAACCAGCCTAGAATTCTATCGTCTGTAAAAGAGTCAACTGAACATATTTTGCAAGCCTCTCATTAGGATTTCCAATAAAGTTGAAACAGACTGAAATCGAAAAAATTGTGGCACAATTTCAGTCTGACAAGATGCAGACACGCAAGGGTATCTTGTAAATCTCATTAATTTTGTAATATTCAAAGGGATTTAATCCTTTACCACACAATCCCAAATTTTAACGACCCTTGGAAAGAGGCCTTTTGAAAACATTGTGGGAAAAGGAGAAAATGCTGGTAACCAGCATTTTCTCCTTTTCCCACAATATTTACTACCCTGCTGGAAACAAATTTCAATTTTGTTGATTACATTTATTTTGTCATCTGCAAGTGCTTTCATTTTGGACCAGTCTAAAATTCTGTCGTTTGGTAAAGGTTTAACTCTTTACCACACAACAAAATTTTAGACTGGTTCAAATTGAGAGCATTTGCAGACGACAAAATAAAGGTGACTGAAAAATTGAAATTTGTTCTGGGAAGGGTAGAAAACGCTGTGGGAAAAGGAGAAAATGCTGGTTACCAGCATTTTCTTCTTTTCCCACAGTGTTTTCAAAAGGCTTCTTTCTCAGGGGCGTCAAAAGTAGGGATTGTGTGGTAATGGGTTAATAGAAAATAGATTAATGCAACTGGCTTTATCACAGGTAGGCAGGAAAAGTTCAGCCATTTTTTTGCTGCTTCATAAGATTAAAGAGCTATGCTTTGGGAAAAGGGGCTTCAACCCTTTACCAAACAATGACGACTTTATCAACCCTGAGAAAGAAGCCTTTTGAAAACATCATGGTAAAAGGAGAAAATGCTGGTAACCAGCATTTTCTACTTTTCCCACAATCTTTTCTACTCTTTTAAAGTCAAGTTTTAATTTTTGAGTCACGTTTATTTTATCATCTGCAAATGCTTTCAATTTGGACAAGTATAAAATTTTGTCAGGGGCGTAACCAAGAAAAAGTAGATTATACGCACGCCGTAGGCGTGAGTGGGGAGAGAACATGAGAAGAGGGTTGATATTCAAGACAGCTGTAGAACGATTTTGAGCTTCTTCTGAGGAAGAACTTTGCTTTTCTAATTTTTGCTGTTTTAGAAAACGGCCAAACTGAAAAATACGAGAGAAGAGGCCTATTCTCAACTTTTTTTACATTATGCACATGCATGGTGTGTGTAGTAGAAGTTACACCTATGTTTCCTTGATGCATGATACCATACAATTCATCACATCACTATGAAACTATTATTGTGTATAAATCTCAACTCTCATATCAAAACATGGAGGCTGCCGAAGTTGGCCAAATCAGGGGTAACAACCTACGTCATAGCATATGTCATCGGAGACATTTTTAATCCACCACTGTAGTTTAAGAAAGGTAAGTTTTTCAGCTTGTACATTTTTGTTATTGAAGATCTGTCCAACAAAGCACTGAATATGGTACCTGAAAACTTTCTTCGTTAGTATACATTAATATTTTGTTCACTAGTTTCGTTGATTTTGCAATTACCTCCGCACAATTTTCGAAGCCGGTGACACATGTATAATTTAAAAATAGATGTCATATACAATGCTGTTAAGAATAATTGTGTTGAAGTGTTTAGTGCTACAACATTGATTCATGGCATTTTGATTTCAAGAATAGGACAAATATATTCACTGTCACCAGATGAAGTAGGTATTCTAAGTAAATTTTAGATTCATATATCTTTTTAGAGTAATTAAGCTGCACTTTGCGCACAAAATGGCGGCTATTCCGACACCTCTGCTATGACTAGGTTGTCACCCTTACAAAGAGCCTTTGTGAAAATGTTAATGTGTTTCACAGTATTTACTTATAAGTTGGTGAGTCTATACAGTCCTTAGACAGGTCTAAAATTTTGTTGTTTGAAAAAGAGTTAACTCATTACCAAACAACAAAATTTAAAGTTTGTCCAAATCGAAATCATTTTGCAGACAACAAAATAAAAGTAACTGAAAATCTGAATTTTTTTGGGTGAAGGGTAGAAAACATTGCTGGAACAGGAGAAAATGCTGGTTACCAGCATTTTCTCCTTTTCCTACAATGTTTTCCAAAGGCTTGTTTCTCAAGGTCGTCAAAAGTAGGAATTTTGTGGTAATGGGTTAATTCAAACATAATTATTTAACCTATTACCACACAACAAAATTCTAGAATAGTCAAAATTGAAAGCACTTGCAGACAACAAAATAAAAGTGGCTGAAAATTGGAAATTTGTTTTGTGAAGGGTAGAAAACATTTTGGGAAAAGGAGAAAATGCTGGTTACCAGCATTTTCTCCTTTTCCCACAATGTTTTCTAAAGGCTTCTCTCTCAGGGGCGTCAAAAGTAGGGATTGTGTGGTAATGGGTTAAGATATCTCTGTGGCAAAGTTCAAGTGAAACTCTTTACCAAATGACACAAGTTTGGTTCAGTCCAAATTAAGTGCATCTTTAGACGTAATTTCAAATGCAGCTCAAAATTTGTCTATGTCTAGAAAACATAGTGGGAAAAGGAGAAAGCGCTGACTATCATTTCCTCCTTTTCCCACTATATTTTCAGAAGCCTCTTTAGTTTGGCATCCTTATAACTTCAGATTGTGCCCTATCAAGTACACACATTGATTTAACAGAAGACTAACAGAATAGAATAAACACAGTGAAAGCAATATTAGTTTCTGGTATTAATATGTGTCATTTTACAGTGAATTACTGCCTCTACTCTTTACCATATGACAAATTTTTAGACTTGTCCAAATTTAACTCTTTACCAAACAACGAAATATCAAAGTTGTCCAAAGCATTTACAGACAACAAAATAAACTTGACAAACACTGAAATTTATTTACAGGAGGGTAGATCATTTTTTGTTTCAACTCTATTGCCCCCCTCTATAGTTTGAAACCATCGAAATTTTGTTGTCTGGTTGTTGTCTGGTATAGAGTTAACTCATTACCAAACGACAAAATTTTAGACTGGTCCAAATTGAAAGCATTTGCAGACGACAAAATAAAAGTGACTGAAAATTTGAAATTTGTTTTGTGAAGGGTAGAAAACATTGTGGGAAATGGAGAAAATGCTGGTTACCAGCATTTTCTCCTTTTCCCACAGTGTTTTCAAATGGCTTCTTTCTCAAGGGCGTCAAAAGTAGGGATTGTGTGGTAATGGGTTAAACAGTAACAAGGCTTATGCATCCAAATCAGGAAAATTGTTAAAGCTTTTTGTATGACCCTTTACTGACCCCTTGACCATTTAACCCAAGGATTAGGCTGTGAAATCTGTGAACCATATACAGAGTCAAATTTAAATCCATTTAAAAAGATAATTATTGTCCAGTTTAGAAAGCCATAAAATAACTGTGAGTGTAATCACAATGGTATCAGTGAATTCAATACCTTTTTTCACCATTTTTGAGAGGCCAAGTGTTGAGGCACAGGTGGTACCATGGTAACAGACAGGGTTTGGCATGCTAGGGATGCATGTTTTGACTTGCGACTCTGCTTAGTTCTTTACTGAGGGTTGATGATAGTGATAGCAACATAATTCCTTTCTCTTAACATTGATTCACAAATTGTTATGTGGGAAAGAAGCCATTGCCATCGGTAGAAATACATTGGCGCAATATGCTAAAGAGTTGATATATGAAGTTTCATCCAATTTGGTCCAGGGGTTGAGGAAAAATGGCCTTGGACTGACAAAGTGGTGACTACATTCTTGCTGTTCAGGGAGCATAATTAAAGGTTGCTTACCGGACTGAATTGAAAGCGCAGAAAACTTTTAGGAAGAAAGGAAAAACTGCAAGTATTTCAAAATATTTCCAAACAACCTTCTTAAACATGGTCATTAAGACTAATGTGGGATGGATGTTTAATGTAGAAAACAAGAGCCGTCAGAGACGGGTTATGCTCCCCGAACAAGTGCTTGTCATAAAATATAAGACATTGATATAAATTTACTTCTTTTATCCTATAAGAACCTGTTCATGCCCCCAAAAATTTGAAGTGAAAAGGCAATTACTACCTTAGAGATAGCCAACACAAACTTGTAGAGGACAATAAGCCCAATAAGCCCCCTTTAAGCCCCCTTTTCCCATAAGACAATATTGGATCATTGCAATAAATACAATGGGTGTGTGGTTTGTGGCATTTTTTAACAATAATTCAAAATTCGAAATTTCATAAAATTTTGGCAGTCATGTATTAAATATTACATAAAACAATTTTTTACATGAAGCCCCCAGCCTCCTTTTTCCGAGATGCAGCCTGAATTTGAGAAAAAGGAAGAGAGGTACCTGGGCAACGTTCCATCAAGTTCAGATTTGAAATTTCACAAAGTTTTGAGCACTGATAAAGGAGAACCTAGTGAAAAACAATTTTTTCCATGAAGTCCCCTTTTTCTGTGACGCAGCCTTAATTTGAGAAACCAGGAAAGACGTATTTGCGTATTAATAATTCATAGATTGCAAAAACAAAGGGCACATGTTGAAACTTGTAAAACAAGATATAACCATGAAATGTTGATAAAAACTGAACAAGTATTAGTAAAAATTGCAATTTTGCATTAGGGCCCCTTTTTCATTTTACAAGAAACCCCCTTTTTCCATGACAGAGGGTCAAATTGAAAAACACATAGATAAAGAAACAAGAGCACATGGTGAAACTTTGAAAAAACAATATAACCATGAAGTTTAATGAAATTTTGACCAAAACTGAATGAAATATTAGTAAAAATTGGAATTTTGCAAGAAGCCCCCTTTTTCCATGACAGAACGTCAACTTAAAAAAATGCCAAGATTAAAAATAGCAAGGGCACATGCTAAAACTTTCCATAAACAATATAACCATGAAGGTTCATGATATTCTGACAAAAACTGAATGAGATATTGGTAAAAATTGCAATTTTGCATTAAGCCCCTTTTTTCCATGACACGGGGTCAAATTGAAAATCCGGGAAAAGTATATCAGCGCATTACCCGAAGGAGTTCATATATGAAGTTTCATCCAATTTGGTCCAAGGGTTGTGGAGAAATGGCTTCGGACGGACGGACGGACGGACGGACAGAAGGACGGACAGACGAAGCGGCGACTATATGCTCGCCCTTCGGGGAGCATAATAAAGCCACAAAGTTATAACATAAATCATGACAAAGAAGATCCAAATCGACCAAACACACTCTGTAAAGTCCGATCCACAATAGCTATCTTAGCTTTTAAAGCACCTTTTGCAGCCACAGTCCCCTTAGCAGCCAAGCTAGATTAAGATCAGATTGGTTGGTTGTATTGGGGTTTAACGCTACTTTAACAGCTAAGGTCATATCATGGCCGACTGTCACACACATTGTGTTTCCGGGCTTTCTCACACCAGTACTAACACAACTTTCTTTCCGAAGTCAGCAGAGATGAGAAGCAAAAATACGCCGGAAAGAAAGTTCGCCTCAACTGTGTTTCGAACTCAAAACCACCAGGTCATGAGTCCGACATGCTCACCACTGAGCCACTCGGGCAGGCAGATTAAGATCAGAGTACACAAAATGTGCAGGCCTGATCTTTGATCTATGCAGTCTGCTTTGGTGAAATATTACTGACAAGAATAAACATAAACTTGCAATTATTTGAGTTTTTAGATTGAAAATACCAGTTTAGCCCTGGTTAGCTCTACCAGTAGTGTACAGGACTCGACACCATGGGAGTTGCTAGTCAAGCCCTGGCTTGGCAGATTTCATTGTGAGGATTAACAAAAGTCAGTCAAGATTCATTTTTCTCTCACCGCTGACAATTGTTTTGATTATGGATTATGGTTATGTGGGAAAGCAGCCAGTGGCTTAGGAAGAATATGGTGCTGAGCATTGGTAAAAGAACCCCCAGGAAAGCATGCAAAGATCCACTGGCTGCCACAGTATAACTGAAATAATCTTGAAAATGGAGTTAACCCTTTCCCAAACGACAAAATTTTAGACTGGTCCAAATTCAAAGCACTTGCAGACGACAAAATAAACGTTACTCAAAAATTGAAATTGTTTCTAATGAGGTAGAAAACATTGTGGTAAAAGGAGACAATGCTGGTTACCAGCATTGTCTCCTTTTCCCACAATGTATTCCAAATGCCTCTATCTTAGGGTCGTAAAAAACCAGGGATTGTTTGGTAAAGAGTTAAACAATATAAAATAATACAATAAGTTGAAAATGTCTGTTGGTTTATTCTGGGTTCTTATGTATAACCCTTATCCTGCTGAGTAAGTTCACCCATTATCAGACAACAAAATTTTAGCCTTGTCCAAATTGAAAGCATTTGCAGACGACAATTTCAGTGTGGCTAAAATGTCTTAATTTTTTCTTTGATTGAGCAGAAAACATTGTGGGAAAAGAAGAAAATTTTCTGCTTTTCGCACAATGTTTTCAAAAGGCTTCTTTTCCAGGAACATCAAAAATCATCATTTTTGGTAAAGGTTTAAATAAAACTTTCAATCTTGTAGTAAAATCTTGAGTAATGTTATTCAAACTCGTGTTTCGGGAAGAAAAACATTCTCTTTTCAGATAGTATAGATCAAGATCAGAATGCACAATCTGACCCCAAAAGGTCTGTGATTCTAGCTTAATAGCCTAAGGGTAAAGCTATGATTGCCATTCTGAAAGTAAATGCCTGAGTAATTATTAGCTTTTCTCACGCTAAAAAGGACTTTCCATTGTCATTTCCTGCACACTTTAGAACCACTGTTAAACCATTACCACACAATCCCTGCTTTATACGACTTTTGAGAAAGAAGCCTCATGAAAACATAGTGAGAAAACTTTGGGTTACCACCAAAGAAATAGCAACATTAACTCTTTCCAATACCATCAATGACACCAGAAGGTTTCGTAGACAGTGTAAGTCAAGATCAGATTGCACAGAACATGCAGTCTGATCTCTGAGCTACACTGTTCACTACGATAATCTAGACAATGACTGAACTATCTTTTGATCTTGTGAAGGAAATGATTGTATTCAAGGGCTTTGAGAAAAAGCAATTTGTTTATTCAGTAGTGAAAGAGTTAACTCGGTACCAGACACACAATTTTAGACTGGTCCAAATCGAAAGCATTCGCAGAGGACAAAATCAAAGTGACTGAAAATTTGAAATTTGTTTTGTGAAGGTAGAAAAAATTGTGGGAAAAGGAGAAAATGCTGGTTAACAGCATTTTCTCCTTTTCCCACAATGTTTTCTAAAGGCTTCTTTCTCAGGGGCATCAAAAGTAGGGATTGTGTGGTAATGGGTTAAGGCTGCTCTTGTTCAGCATGGCTGAGCAAAGCGGACAACCCAGAACAAATATTAGACTGGATGTCTGGTGCAGTCTGATCTTGATCTACACTGCCCGCAAAAGCAACTATAGTTGTGAAAGGTCCTATAAAGGTTTACCCGTAACCCTTTCCAAAATGACCAACCCTAGGCTCTTTCAAAATCTGACACATCCACAAATGATAAATTCAGTGTTTGGTATAAATGAGCTTAAGCTCTCTTACAGGGTAAAAGCCATTGTAGGGTGGAAAAAACACGATGGTCACCATTCCTACACTATTTCAAAAGCCTTCTTTCACAGGGCCATGAAAACCTGGGATTGTTTTCATAAAGGGTAAAAGTACTGAATGACCCAAGAGCCATTTTCAATCAAGAAATAGAACTAACAAAACTGCAATTCCAAGGTTTCATTTGTTCAGTACATCTAGAAGAAACGAATGATGAAGATCAGTTTTGTGCAGTCTCATCTTTACCCGCACTAGACACAAAGCAACTCCAGTAACTGTTGTGAAAGGCACTTTGAGGTGTTAAATTTGCTGTCATTCCACTGAAATTGAGTTGGTAAATATTGACACCTCTCCCACATTGTTGCTTTCATTTGCTAATTTCAAAGCTATTCTATTGGTACCATGTGTCATATAACCCTTATCTTGTTGAATAACTATAATGGAATTTTCTTTTAACCCTTTACCCCATAAGGCATTTCTATGGTATATCTACTTGACCCTAAATAACAGTAAGGATGAAGCCATTTCTTATGTGTATATGACAACTTTTGATAGCAAAGAAAACATTGTGACAAAAGGTGAAATTGCTCGTGACAAGCAATTTCATCTTTTGCCACAATGTTTTCCAATGGCTTCTACAAGTAATGCATAGAAATGAGTATCTATGAAGTAAAGGGTTAAAAAGTAACAGCCTACATTTTGCTATTTCAAAGTTACGCTTGGGGAAGAAATTTTGTGGGCTATGTGTTGAGCTGACTGATTTTGCCCATTGAATACCAGCTGATTTCAATAGAATGAGATTTTTTGATGCTTTTGAATTGATTTCTCTTTTGATTTTACTAATTTAGTTTGTACGATCAATAACTGTTTAACTCATTACCAAACAACAATATTTTAGGCTTGTCGAAATCGAAAGCATTTGCAGATGACAAAATAAAAGTGACCGAAAATTTGAAATTCGTTTTGTGAAGGGTAGAAAACATTGTGGGAAAAGGAGAAAATGCTGGTTACCAGCATTTTCTCCTTTTCCCACATTGTTTTCTAAAGGCTTCTTTTTCAGGGTGGTCAAAAGTAGGGATTGTGTGGTAATGGGTTAACTGTCTTCCTTAAGGCCGTTAAAACTCAGGATTGTGTGGTAGAGGGTTCAACTTAGCACGATGCCTAGCAAGAATCACCATTATTATGAATCGTTGAACAAATTTTTTTTTTCATTACAACAGTCTGAATCATGACATATACTGTCCTTTGAAGTGCAGAAAATTTACCCATGACCAAAAGATTTGACCCATGTCAAAGGCTGACATGGTTTCCAAATATTTGCAGATGCATTAATCCCCCTTTTGACAGAGCAAGGTCCACTTACTTTTCTACATTGAATCATTTGTAGATAACAAATTACACACGACTGATGGGATCTGTAAGTGAAAGCATACAAAACATAAATTATTGGGAATTTGATACAATTCTGGCAAACAGCGATTTCTTATCTTCCCTCATTATTTTCAAAACATTTTTCTGACGATAAGTAAAGCAAGGTATTGTTGGGTGCATGCCTGGAAGAGTTCCAAGTTTTGAAATAAAGGTATTAAGCCTATGTATAACTGGTGCTAAAAAGTCAATGGCCATGGTTAACAAAAGTAGAAAATTACAAAGGCTAAATCTATACAGCTTCTATTTCCTACAAAGAGCATCTCATATTTCCGAGATTACCATCTGATGACAAGATCCTTGTTTCCTGAAAGCATCATCAACCCTTGCAGCACTTAGCACAACTTCCTTTGCTTTTGCGTACTGTATAGGTCAAAATTAGAAAGCATAAGACATGCACTCTAATCTTAGATCTTCACTGTCTAGACATTCCTGACAAAAGCAACCTTGAAATTGCAATACTTTGGTATATTTTCCTCCATTTTATGTATTCAGCAAATCTAAGCATCAACTCTTTACCAAATGGCTGACAAAAATTTAAAGGTGTCCAAAATCAAAGCATTTGCAGACGACAAATAAAATGTGACTCAAAAGGTTATATTTGCTTCTAAAAGTATAGAAAACATTGTGGGAAAAGAAGAAAATGCTGGTTACCAGCATTTTCTCCTTTTCCCACAATGTTTTAAAAAGGCTTCTTCCTGTGCATCATTAAAACTGGGACTTTCTGGTGAAAGGTTAACTTTGCACCATTGTTGTGACAAATATTAATTATTAAGCCAATCTTTTGTATCGTTGGCTTGTAATACTATCCACTGCATTGATCCGTGATCCAAGTTATAATTCATAATTAAACTTGTTATCTCCTGACACAAATGTACAGCTGACAACTAACCATGATGTCCTTCCATCATTTATGCGAAGAAATTTTGGAAAGAGTTTGCAAACAGCAAACCAAATGTAACTCACATGATGAAACCACCATCATCTTCTCCTTTCCTGCAACATTTTCAAAACTTTCCCACATTAGGGTCATTAAAATGCAGGTTTTTGTAGGAAAGCATTTGGCTCTTTTCTAGACAACAAAAATTAACAATTGTCTAAATTGAAAGCATTTGCAGATGATAACTTTAATATTGTTGAAAAATGATATACATGTATATGGCTTAGAAAGGGTAGGTGACCAGCATTTTCTCCTTTTCCCCTTGTGTTTTTGACCCAGTCAAAGAGGAATCCAATCATTCCAGATAAGATTTAATTGGAGCACAGCATCAATGTGCCAACATTCAGCTACATTTGGTTTCTCAGTGCATCCTGTACTAGGTTTATCAGTTCACCCTGCAGTAGGTTTCTCATTGCACCCTGCAGTAGGTATCTCAGTGCACCCTGCAGTAGGTTTCTCAGTGCACGCAACAGTAGGTTACTCAGTGCACACTGCAGTAAATTTCTCAGTGCACCATGCAGTAGGTTTCTCAGTGCACACTAAAGTAGGTTTCTCACTGCACCCTGCAGTAGGTTTCTCAGTACATGCTGCAGTAGGTTTCTCAGCGCACCATGCAGTAAATTTCTCAGTGCACCCTGCAGTAGGTTTATCACTGCACCCTGCAGTAGGTTTCTCAGTACATGCTGCAGTAGGTTTCTCAGCGCACCATGCAGTAAATTTCTCAGCGCACCCTGCAGTAGGTTTCTCAGCGCACCCTGCAGTAGGTTTCTCAGTGCTCACTGCAGTAGGTTTCTCAGTGCACCCTGCAGTAGGTTTCTCAGTGCACTGCAGTGGGTTTCTCAGTGCACTGCAGTGGGTTTCTCACTGCACCCTGCAGTGGGTGTCTCAGTGCACCCTGCAGAAGGTTTCCCAGTGCACCCTGCAGTAGGTTTTTCAGTGCACGCTGCTGTAGGTTTCTCAGTGCACCCTGCAACAGGTTTCACAGTGCACCCTGCAGTAGGTTTTTCATCAGTGCTCACTGCAGTAGGTTTCTCAGTGCACCCTGCATAAGGTTTCTCAGTGCACCCTGCAGTAGGTTTCTCAGTGCACCCTGCAGTAGGTTTCTCATCAGTGCACCCTGCAGTAGGTTTCTCAGTGAACCCTGCAGTAGGTTTCTCAGTGAACCCTGCAGTAGGTTACTCAGTGCACACTGCAGTAGGTTTCTCAGTGCACTGCAGTGGGTTTCTCAGTGCACTGCAGTGGGTTTCTCACTGCACCCTGCAGTGGGTGTCTCAGTGCACCCTGCAGAAGGTTTCCCAGTGCACCCTGCAGTAGGTTTTTCAGTGCACGCTGCTGTAGGTTTCTCAGTGCACCCTGCAACAGGTTTCACAGTGCACCCTGTAGTAGGTTTCTCCGTGCACCCTGTAATAGGTTTCTCAGTGCAACCTGCAACAGGTTTCTCAGTGCCCTTTGCAGTAGGTTCCTTAGTGCACTTTGTAGTAGGTTCCTCAGTGCACACTGCAGTAGGTTACTCAGTACACCCTGCAGTAGGTTTGTCAGTGCACCCTGCAGTAGTTTCTCAGTGCAACATGCAATAGGTTTCTCAGTACACCCTGCAATAGGTTTCTCAGTATACTGCAGTGGGTTTCTCAGTGCACGCTGTAGTAGGTTTCTCAGTGCACCCTGTAGTAGGTTTCTCAGTGCACCCTGCAACAGGTTTCTCAGTGCCCTTTGCAGTAGGTTCTTCAGTGCACTTTGCAGTAGGTTCCTCAGTGCACACTGCAGTAGGTTCCTCAGTACACCCTGCAGTAGGTTTGTCAGTGCACCCTGCAGTAGGGTTCTCAGTGCACCCTGCAGTAGTTACTCAGTGCAACATGCAATAGGTTTCTCAGTACACCTTGCAATAGGTTTCTCAGTATACTGCAGTGGGTTTCTCAGTGCACCCTGCAGTAGGTTTCTCAGTGCACCCTGCAGTAGTTAATCAGTGCAACATGCAATAGGTTTCTCAGTACACCCTGCAATAGGTTTCTCAGTATACTGCAGTGGGTTTCTCAGTGCACCCTGCAGAAGGTTTCTCAGTGCACCCTGCAGTGGGTTTCTCAGTGCACACTGCAGTAGGTTTCTCAGTGCACCCTGCAGTAGGTTTCTCAGTGCACCCTGCAGTAGGTATCTCAGTGCACCCTGCAATAGGTTTCTCAGTATACTGCAGTGGGTTTCTCAGTGCACCCTGCAGAAGGTTTCTCAGTGCACCCTGCAGTAGGTTTCTCAGTGCACACTGCAGTAGGTTTCTCAGTGCACCCTGCAGTAGGTTTCTCAGTGCACACTGCAGTTGGTTTCTCAGTGCATCCTTCAGTAGGTTTCTCATGCACCCTGAAGTAGGTTTCTCAGTGCACCCTGCGGTAGGTTTCTCAGTGCACACTGCAGTAGGTTTCTCAGGGCACCCATGCGGTGGGTTTCTCTGCACCCTGCGGTGAGTTTCTCAGTGCACCATGCAAAAGGTTTCTGAGCGCACCCTGCAGTAGGTCTCTCAGTGCACCCTGCAGTAGGTTTCTCAAAGCACACCACAGTAGTTTTTTCAGTCCTGTGGTTGGTTTCTCAGGGCATGCTGCAGTAGGTTTCTCAGATCAACCAGCATTAGGTTTCTCAGTGCAACCTTCAGTAGGTTTTTCAGTGCACCCTGCAGTAGGTTTCTCAGTGCAACCTGTAGCAGGTTTCTCAAGCACACCAAAGTAGGTTTTTCAGTCCTGTGGTATATTTCTTAGGGCATGCTGCAGTAGGTTTCTCAGTGCAACCAGCAGTAGGTTTCTCAATGCAACCTTCAGTAGGTTTCTCAGGGCATGCTGCAGTAGGTTTCTCAGTGCAACTTTCAGTAGGTTTCTCAGTGCACCCTGCTGTTAATTTCTCAGTGTATCTGCAGTAGGTTTCTCAGTGCTGTGGTAGGTTTCTCAGTGCAACCTGAAGTAGGTTTCTCAGTGCATGCTGCTGTTAGTTTCTAAGTGTATCTGCAGTAGGTTTCTCAGTGCAAACTAAAATCAGTTTCTCAGTGTATACTGCAGTAGGTTTCTGAGTGTAAGCTGCAGTAGGTTTCTCAGTGCATGATGCACAAAGTTTCTCTGTGAATGCAACAGTAGGTTTCTTGGCGCCCATGGCAGTAGGTTTCCTAGTGTAAGCAGAAGCAGTTGTCTCAGTGCAAGTTGCTGTACATTCCTTAGTGCACACTGCATAAAATTTCTCAGTGCACAATGCAGCAGGCTTCTCAGAGCATGCTGCAGTAGGGTTTTTCAGTGCATGCTGCAGTGGGTTTCACAGTGCAAGCTGCAGTAGGTTTCTCAGTGCAAAATGGAGTAGATTTCCAAGTGCAAGCTGCAGTAGGCTTCACAGTGCACACTGCAGTAGGTTTCTCAATGCACAATTCAGCAGGTT
Source organism: Tridacna crocea (assembly GCA_943736015.1). Taxonomy (NCBI): domain Eukaryota; kingdom Metazoa; phylum Mollusca; class Bivalvia; order Cardiida; family Cardiidae; genus Tridacna; species Tridacna crocea. Next base: position 11,740,678 of record OX031063.1, on the reverse strand, counting down.
TTTCAGTAAACACTGCAATAGATTTTTCAATGCAAGCTGCATTAGGTTTCTCAGTGCAAGCTGCAGTAGGTTTCTCAGTGCAAGCTGCAGTAGGTTTTTCAGTGCAACCAGCAGTAGGTTTCTCAGTGCAACCAGCAGTAGATTTTTCATTGCAAGCTGCAGTAGGTTTCTCAATGCAAGCTGCAGTAGGTTTCTCAGTGCAAGCTGTAGTAGGTTTCTCAGTGCAACCAGCATTAGGTTTCACAGTGCAAGCTGCAGTAGGTTTTTCAGTGCAAGCTGCAGTAGGTTTCTCAGTGCAAGCTGCAGTAGGTTTCTCAGTGCAAGCTGCATTAGATTTCTCAGTACACACTGGTTAAGGGTTTGTCAGTGCATACTGCAATATGATTCTCAGGCAAGCTGCTGTAGGTTTCTCAGTGACAGGTCCAGTAAAGGTACAATGTAAAAATGTACTGCCTTTTCAGCAACTTATGTCTGTGAATTCAATTGATATGTTTCTCTAACAACCAACTAAATGTAATTTGGAAAATGAGTCTGTTAGTAGATTTGAGCCATCTGTTATAAAGATGATATACAAGAATGAGGTCAGGCACATTCATCATTTTGATAGAATGAAAGCTTCATATTATCATGAAACAATGTCATCATAAACAATAACATAACTCATTCCAAAAGGACATGTTTCTGACTCTACAAAGTTGAAAATATCTGCAAATAAAAAAAAATTGAATTGGTACAAATGAATAGATTAATTTTCCTCTGACAGAATACAAAGCTTTGTGGGAAAAGGAGAAAATGATGATTACCAGCATTTTCTCCTTTTCCCACAACAGTTTCAAATGACTTTTTCTTCAAGAAGGATTGGTAAAGGGTAAAACAACAGCTTGTGTTGGTATCTATAATAGCTTCCTCTTAGTCTAAAAAAATGTGAAAATAAGAAAAAAACATGCCTCTTACCAGTGTTTTTTCTTTTACCCAAATTATTTTCTGAAAAGCCTTGTTTACCAGGGTCATTAAAACTCCAGATATTTTGCTGATGGCTTCAGAAAATAGGGATGAGATAAATAAAAGTGAAAAGAAAACACATCTATATCTGTTGTCTTACAACCATGCTTTTCATGGAAGTTTCTTGGGCAAGATCTTCCAGGATCAAAGCCTTATACTGGTGAAACCCAGGACTTACTTGAATTTGTGAGACTTATATGAATAAGTGAGCTTTTGCCAGGATATGACTGAAATAATTTTAAAAGCAGTGTAAAACATCATGCATCCAATCTGACAAGCACGACAATCTATCAGGATTGCAGGCAGGTTGTATTCTCTAATTAGTACATAATCAATAGGGTTTTTTTAAAGACATGAGTTTGCAATTAGGTGAACATCTAGCCATATCCTTCTCAAACTTTTCTGATGCAGGCTTCAACCTTTATCCCTTTACCAAACAATCAATGTTTTAATTATCTTGGGACAATCAATGGCCATCGTTAAAAAAAATGAGAAAATCTTGGAAGCAAGGATTTGCTTATTTTTGCACAGTGATTTCCTTTCTGTATATGCTAAATCCTGTTATTTAACCCTCTACCACATGGCAAAGTTTTAGACCTATCCAAATTGAAAGCATTTGCAGACGACAATTTCACAGTGGCTCAAATGATGCAATTTTTCTCTGATAGGATGGAAAACTTTGTGGGAAAAGAAGAAAATGCTGGTAACCAGCATTTTCTTATTTTCCCACAATGTTTTAAAAAGGCCTCTTCCTCAGGGTCATTAAAATGCGTCATTGTGTGGTAAACGGTTAAGCATAAATTAAATATGTCTGATGCAAGTGCTGTCATTTTGAAAAAGTCCAGAAAATAGTCCAATGGAAAGGAGTTAATGGGGTGTAAAAAGCTAATTTGCTGTAATTCAAAATTTCTTCATCCTTTCACTACAAAACGCCGAGATTTAACGACCCACAATCTTTTTCCGATCTATAACAGAGGCAAATAGCATTGTTTCAGCTACTTCTGATATGTTGTTGGCCATGTTTTGAATTAGGATGGGTCTAAAACTTTGTCTCTTGGTAACATGTATAAGCCCTTGTGCAATTCTGGCAGAAAAAAATATGCCAAGAGACTGTTTATCAGATTATCCCTTTACCACACAATGCCAACTTTTGATGCTCCTAGAAAAGAAGCCTTTTCAAAACATTGTGGGAAAAAAAGAAAATGCTGGTTACCAGCATTTTCTCCTTTCCCCACAATGTTTTCTACTCTATCAAAGAAAAATTACACTATTTGAGCCACACTGAAAGTGTCCTCTGCAAATGCTTTCAATTTGGACAATGCTAAAATTTTGTTGTCTGGTAAAGAGTTAAAGAAATGCCATCACTTTTGTGGTCTTCTTCACTTTTCTCTCTTTTTCACTGATGGTTTATCAGTTATTGCTTTACTCAATTCAATGTGCTGTGGGTTACAGTCCCAAGGCTAGCTAACTAAAAATTATCATTCCTTCCTATTCTCTCTTATTTGAGCCATGCTCTGTGAAAAGGGGGCTTAATGCATCCACGAAAAATATTGACTCACACCAGCCTGTGTAGTCCGCCCATGGCGACATGAGTTGATCCTTTTAGCCATTGGTCAATTTTCTGCATGTAACAGGATCAATTTACCGCATGATTAAGTCGATTGCTTGACAAAATGGTTTTTATTGATACCTAATATTGCAATGTCTTGCTAGGTACAGGACATTTCGGAGTTGTATCAAACCCCCTTTTGCCAGAGCATGACTCATTTGATGTCAGCCAATGCCTTAACCCTTTACCTAACAGTAATGAGTTTTGATGCCTGAAGGAAAGAAGCCTTATGAAAAAATTGTGGGAAAAGGAGAAAATGCTGTAAACCAGCATTTTCTCCTTTTCCCACAATATTTTCTACTCTATAAAAGAACAATCGCAGCATTTGATCCACACTGAAATTGTCATCTGCAGATGCTTTCAATTGGGAAAAGGCTAGAATCTTGTCTTCTAGTAAAGGGTTAAACAATTAAATGTGTTATGTACATATCCAGTTATTCCTAGCTTTGTTCATGTGTGTATCTATTTTTGAATGGTTTTCCCCTGTTACTATTTTTAGAACTGGATTCTCTCTTGTGGAATATTGTGCTGGAAGTTTCCAGGCCTTTATACAATCTGATTACTAGAAATTATGCAACTATTTTTAACATGAATTTTCTGGAAGTTTCCCTGTTATTATAAAAGGAAAAGCTTTTTACATCTCAGTGTTCACTAGTTAATACATGATTGCCAGACTACAGTGGGGATTATTTTGTGTTTGTGTCGTAATTAGTGCTTGAATTACATTCAGTTTGGATTCGGATCAAACTAGACTAAAGTGAGGATTACTTCGTGTGTTTGGATTACATTCAGTTTGGATCAGGATCAGATTGGAATTAAGACTGGAATAGTTTGTCTTCTGAATTTAACGTCTAAGGTATTGTTTTGTACTATTGTAATATTGTCACTGTTTATTTGATATTTTTGTTAATAAATTCTGTTAATTGTTATCGTTTGTTGCTGGCTTCTTCTTTCTAGTTACGCCTGACTCGTAACAGAAATTGGGGGCTCGTCCGGGATTGGAAAATAGACTAACGCATTCGTCTATTAATCAGTAATTATAATACAATTTTGTACTTGAATCCAGCAACAAACAAACATGTCTTTTGACTTAGATAAATTTACGGCTGAACCATCTGTGGAGTTATTGAATTTGGGTAAAAAGACTGATTTGCTTAATCTTGCTAAGCACTATAAATTGTCTGAAATAAAATCTTCAATGCGTAAACATGAAATTAGGAACATTTTGGTACAATATTTTGTTGATGAGGAGATTTTCAATGAAAATGCGCTTTCCCTGATAGTTGATGTTCAGTCAAGTTCAAGTTCGAAAGAACTTGAATTAAAACTTCAGATCAGACAGTTAGAAATGGAAAGAGAAAGGGAGAGAGAAGAAAGAGAAAGGGAAAGACAGAGAGAAGAAAGAGTAGAGAGAGAGAAGGAAAGAGAAAGAGAAAGGGAGAGAGAAGAAAGAGAAAGGGAAAGAGAAAGGGAGAGAGAAGAAAGAGAAAGGGAAAGAGAAGAAAGGGAAAGGGAAGAGAGAGAGAAGGAGAGAGAATTTCAATTAAGAATGAGGGAAATAGAAATGCAAGAAAGAGCAAATCAGCCGAAGCAAAAGATTGAATACAATTTTGATGTTACAAAACATATTAGGCTTGTTCCTCCATTTCAAGAAAAAGAAGTTGATAAATACTTCCTACACTTTGAAAAAGTTGCAGAAAACTTAAATTGGCCAAAAGAGCACTGGACTTTACTTCTGCAAAGTGTTTTGATCGGCAAAGCTCGTGAAATTTATACACAATTAGGTGTTGAACAAAGTCATCATTATGAGACTGTTAAAGAACTTATTCTCAAAGGTTATGAGCTGGTCCCAGAAGCATATAGACAAAAATTTAGAAATTGTAAAAAAGATTCTAACCAGACTCATGTTGAATTTGCTAGAAACAAAGAACAGTTATTTGATAGATGGTGCTGTTCTAAGAAAGTAGACCAAAATTATGATAAACTAAGACAACTTGTGTTAGTTGAGGAATTCAAACGTTGTATTCAATTTGATGTTAAGACATTCTTAGACGAAAAACAAGTTGAAACTTTAGAAGAAGCAGCTCGTCTGGCTGATAATTACTATCTTACACATAAAGTTTCTTTTATTGCTAAAGCAAAACCTACTTCCTCACATCCCCAAAATAAATCTATGTCTGGTAATTCATCTGGCATGCCCAGTCAATCCAATACACCCAAACCCAATTCTACTAGTGAAACCAAAAGTCAATATCCCTTATCTCGACCCACTTGTAACTATTGTAAGAAACCTGGTCACCTTGTTTCTGAATGTTTGAAATTAAAAAGGAAGTTAGAAAGTGATGAAGCCAAGCCAACAGGGCTCACCACTCTTAGGCCAAGGCCACAGTCTTCTATCAAAACCAATACAATTGACATAGTCACAAAACCCAAGTCTGATTCTACTATGGAGATTTTTGAACCATTTATGTTGAATGGTTTTGTATCACTTTCAGGTGATAATTGCCCACCTACCCCTATTAAAATTTTAAGAGACACAGGAGCTTCTCAATCTCTTATTTTGGCAGATATACTGCCTTTTTCTGAGAAGACTTCTTCCGGTACTAGTGTCCTTATTCAGGGTGTAGAGTGTGGAACTGTTAATATCCCTCTCCATCATGTTAATTTGTCATCAGATTTGGTTACTGGGCCTGTGGTTATTGGTATTAAACCTTCCTTACCATTTAAAGGTGTCCATTTACTGCTAGGCAATGACTTAGCTGGAGATAAGGTTGTGGTTAATCCACTTGTAACTGACACACCAAATATAGGTCAAACAGATGACCCTATCGAGCAGGAAATTCCTGACTTGTATCCTTCTTGTGCAGTTACCCGAGCTATGGCTAAAAAGGCCATTTTGAAAAACTCAAACTCTGACATTGACTTGACAGATACTTTTATCGGTCAATACTTTGATAATGAGATTAAAAAGTCTCTTGATCCCAGTTTGTCTGATACTCAGACAGACTCGTCAATGTCTTGTCATTCACCACCAAGGTCTATTGACCAAGGTCACGACACGCTGTCAAAGTCACAGCTTATCCAGGAACAGCAAACTGATCCTGAGATTTCGAAATTAATTTTTAGGGCTTTACCTGAAGATGAAATTTCAGAGGTCCCAATGTGTTACTATATAAAGAATGGGATTCTTATGAGAAAATGGCGACCATTTGATGTCCCAGCTGATGATGAATGGGCTGTTTACCACCAAATTGTGGTTCCAAAGTCATATGTCATGAAATACTAAGTATAGCCCATGAAAGTCCTATGTCAGGTCACCTAGGTATAAACAAGACCTATCACAAAATTATTACTCATTTTTATTGGCCTGGTCTCAAGTCAGATGTCTCTAAATATTGTAAAACTTGCCATACATGTCAAATGGTAGGTAAACCCAACCAAACCATTCCCAAAGCTCAATTACAACCTATTCCTGCTTTTGATGAACCTTTCAGTAGGATACTTATAGATTGTGTTGGTCCTTTACCTCGAACCAAGTCAGGAAATGAGTATCTCTTAACAATTATGTGTACTTCTACACGTTTTCCTGAAGCTATTCCTTTAAGGAACATCAAAACAAAGTCAATAGTCAAAGCTCTTATAAAATTTTTCACATTTGTTGGTCTTCCAAAATCAGTTCAGTCTGATCAAGGGTCAAATTTTATGTCTGGTATATTCCAACAGGTTATGCATGAATTAGGAATCAAGCAATATAGGTCATCCGCCTATCACCCTGAAAGTCAAGGTGCTTTAGAAAGATTTCACCAGACATTAAAAATATGATAAGGTCATATTGCTTTGACACTGAAAAAGATTGGGATGAGGGCATCCATATGTTACTATTTGCAGCCAGAGAATCTGTACAAGAATCTCTTGGTTTCAGTCCTTTTGAATTAGTTTTTGGCCATTCTGTTCGTGGACCTTTAAAACTTTTGAAAGAGAAATTTCTCTCAAATGATGAAACATCTTTAAATTTACTACAGTATGTTTCTGACTTCAGAAATAGACTGTCTAGGGCATGTGAGGTTGCTAGGTCTAATCTTAAAACGTCTCAGGGCAAAATGAAAGCAAGATATGACAACCATGTTATTGATAGAAAATTTAAACCAGGTAACAAAGTCCTTGCTCTTTTGCCAATACCTGGCAGACCTCTACAGGCAAGATATTTTGGACCCTACACTATTGACAAGAAAACAAGTGACTTAAACTATATAATTAATACTCCAGGAAGGCGTAAAACAAATAAATGTGTCATATAAATATGTTAAAGGAATACTTTGACAGAGATAGCTCTATTTCAAAACCAATTACAGTTGTAAACACTGTCCCACAAGAATCAAATGTATCTGATCTTGAAGTAAATTCGGACTTTATTGATAAATCTGATCCTGGTCCATCTAAACTTGAGAATTCTGATATTTTGAGAAACCTCGACAACAAACTTTCTCACTTGGAACCATCGCAGCAGGAAGAGCTGAAACAGTTGATACATGAATATGAACATTTATTTCCTGATATCCCCACAAGAACAGATAAAATCTATCATGATGTCATTGTGGAAGATTCTAAACCAATAAAGCAACATCCATATAGAATGAATCCTTTGAAACAGAAATACCTCCAAGATGAAGTAAAATACTTACTGGAAAATGATTTTATTGAACCTAGCCAGAGTAATTATAGTTCACCATGTATATTAGTACCTAAATCAAATGGAACTTATAGAATGTGTACTGACTATCGTAAAGTGAACTCTGTGACAAAAACAGACTCTTTTCCAATACCAAGAATTGATGACTGTATTGACAAAGTTGGAAATTCTAAATATGTCACCAAATTTGACCTGCTAAAAGGATTCTGGCAAGTTCCACTGACTGATAAAGCAAAAGAAGTATCAGCCTTTGCTACTCCAAACGGTCTGTACCAATACAAAGTTATGCCGTTTGGGATGAAAAATTCTCCTGCAACGTTTCAGCGACTTATAAACAACGTTATATGTGGATTAGATGGTTGTGATGCATATATTGACGACGTCATCATCTACTCAGACAGTTGGAGTGACCACCTTCAAAGAATCAGGAAGTTCTTCGACAGACTCAGTAAAGCGAAACTGACTGTGAATCTTGCAAAAACTGAATTTTGTCATGCTACTGTAACATTTCTAGGACATCTTGTGGGACAGGGTCAAGTTAAACCTTTAGAAGCTAAAGTCCATGCTATCTCTGAGTTTCCTGTGCCTAAATGTAAAAGACAGCTGATGCGATTTCCTGGTATGGCTGGCTACTATAGGAAATTCTGTAAAAATTTCTCAGGTATTGCTGAACCTTTAACAAATTTACTTAAGAAAAGCACAAAGTTCAAATGGAATGACAAATGTCAAGATGCATTTGATTGTCTGAAAGCCATACTAAAGAGCGCACCAGTTCTCTTGGCACCTGATTTTGACAAATGTTTCAAATTAGCTGTTGATGCAAGTGATGTTGGTATTGGTGCTGTTCTTTTACAAGAAGATAATAATGGTATTGATCACCCAGTTTGTTACTTTTCTAAGAAATTTAACAAACATCAGAAAAATTACTCTACCATAGAAAAAGAGTGTCTTGCCTTAATTCTGGCAATCCAGCAGTTCGAAGTTTATTTAACCTCTTCAACTTCACCAATTGTTGTATTCAGTGATCATAACCCTTTAAGTTTTCTACACAAACTTAAGAATAAGAATCAAAGATTACTGAGGTGGAGTTTATTGCTTCAAGAGTTTAATCTTGACATAAGACACATAAAAGGGAAAGATAACATTATACCAGATGCTCTTTCAAGAGTCTGAAATTCCAATAGTCATTTTCTCTAAATCAAAGTCAAACTGGATTTTCAAATTGTACTTTCATTACCTTGTTTTCATTAGTCTGAAATAATTAATATTTGAATTGTCATTTCCTATGTATACTTCAGATAAAGTATCATATACATGTATATAAATAATATTGCAAAAAAGAAAGATTTATTTCATAAACCTTTCTTTTTTCTTTTCAAGGGGGGAAGTGTTATGTACATATCCAGTTATTCCTAGCTTTGTTCATGTGTGTATCTATTTTTGAATGGTTTTCCCCTGTTACTATTTTTAGAACTGGATTCTCTCTTGTGGAATATTGTGCTGGAAGTTTCCAGGCCTTTATACAATCTGATTACTAGAAATTATGCAACTATTTTTAACATGAATTTTCTGGAAGTTTCCCTGTTATTATAAAAGGAAAAGCTTTTTACATCTCAGTGTTCACTAGTTAATACATGATTGCCAGACTACAGTGGGGATTATTTTGTGTTTGTGTCGTAATTAGTGCTTGAATTACATTCAGTTTGGATTCGGATCAAACTAGACTAAAGTGAGGATTACTTCATGTGTTTGGATTACATTCAGTTTGGATCAGGATCAGATTGGAATTAAGACTGGAATAGTTTGTCTTCTGAATTTAACGTCTAAGGTATTGTTTTGTACTATTGTAATATTGTCACTGTTTATTTGATATTTTTGTTAATAAATTCTGTTAATTGTTATCGTTTGTTGCTGGCTTCTTCTTTCTAGTTACGCCTGACTCGTAACAAATGGGTGTGGGTTCCAGTCCCAAGGCTGATTGATAAAGTCTTATCAATAGTCAGAGCTCAACAAAGGGGGAGTAATTTTCATTTCAGAATTGAAAATATTATTGACTCTCTTTAAATCCCTATGTTGTAGGTACTCATTAGATTTGTCTCATCGAGACGATTCTAATGAGTACCCACAACATCGGGTTTTGAAAAGAAATAACAGATTTAGAAAGCCATCACTCCCTTTCATCTGGAGCTCTGAAAAGTCTTTCTGATAGGACCATAATCCTGTATCCCATGTACTGGTACTATATACCAAGCGTATCAGAGAATCAGGGGTAACTTACAATTTTGTCCTGTATCTTGCAATATCACTTACAACATAATCTCAGCCTTCTGGAGGTGTAACCCATATGGGCAACCAGAGGTGACAATAAATAAATGGAAGATCAATCTATCACAGCTGACAGGAGAAATCCAGGATCAGACAGCATGTTTTGTGTGTTTCTAGTGTGATCAATATTGGCTACGAAGGTAGCCTTGCTGGTAAAAGGCACTTTAGGGGCCAACCCTGTGCTGCACAAACCCTTTGTTTTAACAAGCATTGTTGAAAATATTGTGGGACCAGGAGAAAAAGCTTGTAATGAGCATTTTCTCACAATGTTTTCTACACTTTCTCAAATCCATTCTAGGTACCAAAGTGAAGTTGCTCCCAATATCAACATGTCCCAAATTTTGTTGACTGCAAGAAAGTTACTCCTTTACCAGAGGGCAAAATTTTAGCCTTGTCCAAACTGAAAGCATTTGCAGACTACAATTTCAGTGTGGCTCAAATGGTGTAATTTTTCTTTTATACAGAAGAAAACATTGTGGAAAAAGGAGAAAATGCTGGTTACCAGCATTTTCTTCTTTTCCCATAATGTTTTCATAAGGCTTCTTCTCTAGGAGTGTCAGGTCGGCATTGTGTTGTACAGGGTTAGGGTAAATGAATTTGAAGAAGGGAGACTACCACTAAAGTCATATACATGGTACTGACCTAACTTTTTCTCTCCCTTAAAGATTCTCTGCTATTGTAAGAAAATGTGTTCACGAGGTCTACTGTATCACCGACATCCTTGGGGTCCTATCTAAATAAGTGGTAAAGTGTAGGACTCATAAACTTGATGTACCAGGTTCTTTGAAAAGGAGGGTAAATGCATCAGCAAAAAAGTTTAGACCCATGTCAGCCTGTGCAGTATGCACAGCCTGACACAAGTCAGAACTTTCTATATTTGTAATTTTTTTTCATATCCAAGGACCATCCTATCACATGATTCACACAGGTCTTGGACAAAACAAATTGTAGGGATCATAATTAAGTGATGACTTGCTTGTGATAACGGATGAATTTCAGATGTATTTAACCCTTTACCCCATAAGACATTTCTATGGTATCTCTAATTGACCCTAAATAGCAGCAAGGATGAAGCTGTTTCTTATGTGTATATGAAGCCTTTTGATAGCATAGAAAACATTGGGGCAAAAGGTGAAATTGCTTGTCACGAGGCAAATGACAAAATTGTAGACTGCCCAAATTTGAAAGCACTAGCAAACAACAAAAAAATGTGATTAAACTTGATTTGGGAAGGGTAGAAAACATTGTGGGAAAAGGAGAAAAGCTTGCTACCAGCATTTTCTCTTTTCCTCGTAATTTTTTTCAAAAGGCTTCTTTCTCAGGGTGGTCATGTCCGGATTGTGTGGTAATGGGTTAAATGAAACTTTCAAACTAATATTAAAAACCTGATTCAAGTTTATTTTTTGGAGTAAAATATCTCCTTATCTGATAGTGTAGATCTTAGATCAGACTGCATGTTATTTGCAGTTTGATCTTGATCTACACTGTTCTCAAAAATAGAACTAACCAGCCTAAGGGTTAATATTTTTGTGTCTTACCTCTTCAGCATTAAGTGGGGCCAGGTTAGGAATGTAGATATTGGCAGTTAACATGGCCAGTCCGTGAACAGGTCTAAAATTGTCTGGATGACAGATCACATAGTCTGGGGCGCTATTGTGGTCATGGCTACAGTGAAGTCCTGCACCCCAATATGGCGGTATTTTCAGTGCTTCTTGTAGTTTCTGACCAAAAGAAAAAATGAACAATTCTAAAGTTGTTCTAAACAGGAATTTCTAATCTTTTGCACACTTCTAGAATGGTACTGAGACAATTCTATAATTACACATGTGATTTCATCCATTTTCTTAATGATAAACTGCATGGGAAGAACTTACGTGAAAAGAAAGAGTACTTGGAATGCAATAAGGATCTGAACCTAGTTTAACTCTTTACCACACAATCCAGACTTATAACGATCCCAAGAAAAAAAGCCTTTGATAACATTGTAGGAAAAAGAGAAAATGCTGGTAACCAGCATTTTCTCCTTTTCCTACAATGTTTTCAACCCTTTCCAAATCAAATTTCAATTCTAGATTCACATTTATTTTGTCGTCTGCAAATGTTTTCAATTTGGACTGGTCCAAAATTTTGTCGTTTGGTAAGGAGTTATACAGAAAAATAATGTTCTTTTTCGCTTTTAGAACAATTTTCTCTCTCTTTCAAGTACTTTAATGCTTGTGTTTCTGTTTTATTTTACAACAGTCCAATTAGAGACAATTAAGCAAAACAGCATCTTAAGCAAATTTAGAAAATATTCCCATTTTGTGTAATATTTATTGAGCAAGAGTAACTCTAGACTCTATAAGTATATTGCAGGAATTATAACATTGCAAAAACATTGCATGGAAATTTCTTCTTTACACAAGACAATGCTAGAATTTTACTTATTCACACTTTGCAGAGAACAAATGAGCTAATTTTCCAGTTTGGTCTTTATGTCACAACAGAAACTGTTGTCATCCATGTCTTTGTTTTTCTAATAATGACAACTAAAATACTCTCTGGTTTTTTTTTTCCCCTTTTCCAACAGTGCTTTCAATAGGCATCTTCCTCAGGATAAAACTCGATTTCACCTCTTTGCCATCCAATCGTAAGTTGTAAAGAATCTGAAGAAATAGCATTTTGAAAACATTATGGGAAAAGGAGAAAATGCTGCAAGGTTTTCTACCCTTTGAAAGAGCAATTTCGTTTATTTAGCCAAGGTTTTCTACCCACTTTCCATTTCATCTATTGAGCCACAACTATAATACATAGAGTATATTTGTTTTTTTGGGTGAAAGATCGAAATTTCTTTCATCGAGTGGACACCATCGGTAATATTTTCATGAGTGGCGCAGCCACGACTGAAAATATTACCGATGGTGTTCACGAGATGAAATAAATTTCGATCTTTCACCGAAAAAAACAAATATTCTATTTATTTCATGCTTTTAACCCTTTCTGGGAGGAGCTTTATCAAAATTCAGTAACGTTCTTTTCCCTTATTCCCCGTGGCGTACCCCTCCCGCATAGCAACATTATGTCAAGCGCGAGAAATATAAGGTATATGACGTCATATTTCCCATCTGGTTGTTAGGCACGCGCAATTTACCTAGGCAACAAGAACATGAAGATTGGTATTTTCACTGGTGGTACCAGTGTAAGATCGAAAAATATTTTACTGCTATTTCTCGATATCCTACCGGAAGGCATGAAATAATGTCTGCAATTGCTTTCAATTTGAAAAAGTTTAAAATTTTGTCATTGGGTAAGGAGTTAATGGAAAGGAAAACAATGTTGGAAAAAGGACAGTGGCTTGTTGCACCTTTATTCACATTATTAACAAGCAATTTCGTTGAAATGAAAAAGACCTTTTTTGATACAAACGTATAAGAGGTATTGTGTTTTGCATGTACATGTGGCCTTTTTGTTATATGTCCATGATGAAATAAATTCACCAAAGGGTAATCAGTCGAAAAAAGCCTGTAATCTAAATGAAAATGTGCAAACAAAAATCCAAAGTAAAAATTTACAAAGGGCAATAACTCCAAAAATACTGAAGATAGAGTTATGGTTCTTGTGCACTGCACTTTTCCTCAATTAGTTCTATATGTGTATGAAATTTTAAGTTCCTAGCTTTTATACTTTCGGAGATATATGCTAGACAGAAATCCAAAATAAAAATTAACAAAGGGCAATAACTCAAAAATTACTAAAGACAGAGTTTTGGTTTTTGTGATGTGCACTTCTCCTTAATGAATTCTATAAGTGTATAAAATTTGAAGTTCCTAGCCTTTGTACTTTTGGAGATATGGTCCGGACAAAATTCCAAAGTGAAAATTTACAAAGAGCAATAACTCAACAATTACAAGTTCCTACCTTTCATACTTTTGGAGATATGCTCCGGACAAAAATTCCAGAAGAAAATGTGCAAAGGGCAATAACTCCAAAAACACTGAAGATAGAGTAATGGCTCTTGTACACTGCATGCCTCCTTAATAAGATCTATCCACTTGTGAAGTCTGAAGTTGATATTTCAAATACTTTTGGAGAAATGCTCCAGAAAAACATCCAAAGTTAAAATTTACAAAGGGCAATAACTCCAAAAATACTGAAGACAGAATAATGGATCTTTCGCACTGCACACCTCCTCAATGAGTTCTATATATGTGAAGTTTCAAGTTCCTAGCTTTTATACTTTTGGAGATATGCTCCGGACAAAAATTCAAAGTTGAAATTTACAAAGGGCAATAACTCCAAAATTACTGAAGACAGACTAATGAATCTTTCGCACTGCATGCCTCCTCAATGAGTTCTATATGTGTGTGAAGTTTCAAGTTCCTAGCTTTCATACTTTTGGAGATATGCTCCAGACAAAAATTCCACAAAAAAATGTACAAAGGGCAATTATTCCAAAAATATTGAAGATAGAGTAATGGTTCTTGTACACTGCATGCCTCCTTAATGAGATCTATCCACTTGTGAAGTTTCAAGTTCCTACCTTTCATACTTTTGGAGGTATGCTCCGAAAAAAAAAATCAAAGTTAAAATTTACAAAGGGCAATAACTCCAAAATTACTGAAGACAGAGTATTGAATCTTTCGCACTGCATGCCTCCTCAATGAGTTCTATATGTGTGTGAAGTTTCGAGTTCCTACCTTTCATACTTTTGGAGATATGCTCCAGACAAAAATTCAAAGTAAAAATTTACAAAGGGTAATAACTCCAAAATTACTGAAGATAGAGTAATGGTTCTTTTACACTGCACGCCTCCTTAATGAGATCTATCCACTTGTGAAGTTTCAAGTTCCTACCTTTCATACTTTTGGAGATATGCTCCAGACAAAAATTCAAAGTAAAAATTTACAAAGGGCAACAACTCCAAAAATACTGATGATAGAGTAATGGTTCTTGTACACTGCACGCCTCCTTAATGAGATCTATCCACTTGTGAAGTTTCAAGTTCCTAGCTTTCATACTTTTGGAGATATGCTACGGACAAAAATCCAAAGTTAAAATTTACAAAGGGCAATAACTCCATAAATACTGAAGACAGAGTTATGGATCTTTCGCACTGCACGCCTCCTCAATGAGTTCTATATGTGTGTGAAGTTTCAAGTTCCTACCTTTCATACTTTTGGAGATATGCTCTGGACAAAAATTCAAAGTTAAAATTTACAAAGGGCAACAACTCCAAAAATACTGAAGATAGAGTAATGGTTCTTGTACACTGCACGCTTCCTGAATGAGATCTATCCACTTGTGAAGTTTCAAGTTCCTAGCTTTCATACTTTTGGAGATATACTCTGGACAAAAATCCAAAGTTAAAATTTACAAAGGGCAATAACTCCAAAATTACTGAAGACAGAGTTATGGATCTTTTGCACTGCATGCCTCCTCAATGAGTTCTATATGTGTGTGAAGTTTCGAGTTCCTAGCTTTCATACTTTTGGAGATATGCTCCGGACAAAAATTCAAAGTAAAAATTTACAAAGGGCAATAACTCCAAAAATACTGATGATAGAGTAATGGTTCTTGTACACTGCACGCCTCCTTAATGAGATCTATCCACTTGTGAAGTTTCAAGTTCCTAGCTTTCATACTTTTGGAGATATGCTCCGGACAAAAAGCGGAAGGACGGAATGACGGAATGACGGAAGGACGGACGGAGACCATTACCATATCCCCCGCCGCCTTTCGGCGGGGGTTAAAAAAAAAAGGTCAGCAACAGAGGTAAAAACACTCAAATTTGTATGGAAACAGGTTAGCAAATAAGTTGTACCTGTTTCCAATCTCCCTGCACTCTCATCAAAGTTGATATTCCAACAACAGGTATACATAGTAGAGGTGCAAGGGACAGACACCATCCAAGAATCTCTGACCATTCTGGGTAAGGAACATCCCTGTAGTTCAGTTGATTAGGGAACAAAAGGGTACAGGAAATCAATCCCTGAAAATAAACAAAGATGCAAATGAACCTTATTGAGTGCCCTTTCAGATCATCCAATTGTTTTAGATATATTGAAGCCACACTCACCAGCTTTTCATTTCTATTTTAAGATTTGAAGTAAAAAAATCTTATTGGCCAAAGTTATCAAACGACCAGACTTTAAATCTTGAGCAGGTACAGTATACTGTAAACCAGGAAAAGTTCACATCAAAAAATGTTTGCATTTTCATACACCCAAGCATTTACGTGGCGTTTTAGTTTCATGAAATATGAAACAAAACAAGCCTTGAATGAAATGCATACTTGCTCAGTATGTTGAACATCTCATAGCTACACAACTGTCATTTTGCAAAGTTTATGTGATTTATACTAGTAAAGTAGAAGAAATATACTGTTCCCAGTCACACTATTCAAAAAGGTGTTTCCCTTTTATGGTACAAAATAAGTAAATGGATATAAATCCTCTTGTAAGTTTTCTAAAGACAATCTTCTCCTAGTGACTAAAAATCCCGTTTTTATGATAAGTGAGAGATTTGCGGCATATTACTTTCGTGGATAAAACCCTGCCATGAAATACGCTAAATTAGAATATGAGAAACCATTTCCTGGTTTACAGTATTAAGAATAGTATTCAGTTTTGTTGTTGAATCTGAGTCCAGGAAATATAGCTAGCTTGGGGACCATAAAAAAAAAATTACATAATATAATGTTCATATTGTACTGAAATGCAGTGTATTATGACCACTTTGCTTTGGGCCATTTTTGAAAAGTTGTGACAAAAGGAAAGACAGCTCATTACCAATGACTTCTCTGCCAACCTCAGTGTTTTGAAATGTATTTGTGCTAAAAATCATATTTCATCTTGGTGATTCATATTGTTTTGACAGAAGGTTAAATAGAGAGCAGCAAGAAATGTACAATGTGTATATATTACAAACCAGTAAAACTAATGGTGACACCACTTTCCAGTTCCATCTCCACCAGGGGGAGTCTTTATTTCCAGTCATGTCCTCTATATTGTGTGCAAATTTTTGGGCTCCAAAGATGTACATTAAGATACAGCACTCAGCCGTAATCACAACATACTGGGCAATCTGACTTGCATAGTGATCGGTAAATCGTAATGCAAACAGTCCTCTCTGAAAAAATAAATATAAAATACGTATTTAAGTATTTGACAGGCGTGTGTGTTTCATGATCAATCCAGTTTGATTTTTTTAAATAGACATCGTCTTACAAACAAAGTCTGTAACGAAGAAACAGATGAATAGATACATGGCAAAAATATAGGAACCAGACAGGATTCGAGCCTAGAATGCCCATACAAAAGGTCAACACCATATAAACTAAGGTAAATAGAATTCTCCCTAACCCAGTTGTTAGGTACTGTATTTAAACCGGGATGAAGCCATGCATAAAGGAGTAGTTCCCCCTCAACACATCCCCGCTTGAGTTGATTTCGATTTACATCATTTTCAGAAATAAACTAAGTTTTAAAAGGAAGTTAAACTCTCTTTCA
This sequence comes from Tridacna crocea, assembly GCA_943736015.1. Classification (NCBI taxonomy): domain Eukaryota; kingdom Metazoa; phylum Mollusca; class Bivalvia; order Cardiida; family Cardiidae; genus Tridacna; species Tridacna crocea. Next base: position 11,723,565 of record OX031063.1, on the reverse strand, counting down.
CTATCAACTAAAGAAATTCAATTTTTTTTTAAGGCATAAAAGTAGATTTCCAAAGCCAATGAAGATGAATTAGAACACAACCTAGCATCAGGCAGCATAGGCATAGATTCATTATTAGACTGCAAGCTTTGTACAGTCTGATCTCAAGCTATGTATGCCATCAGCAAAGACTATTTGAATGTTCATTGGCAAAGAAAGAGTAAATGCATACCTGTGTGGTATACACGAGTCCCATCAAAAACAGCGCAACACAGAGAAAGATTTGAAGAATCCAGCGTCTGCCCCTTGAGCATCGCCATCCTCTCTCCCTCAGCATGTCTGTAAAAGCTCCCATGATGCTTTGCACAAATACCATGAGGGTATCGAGCCCTGTCACGACGATCACGGCAAAGAATAACAAGTGAAACATCCTAGAATCTGAGATCTTTGTCAGTATGTAAGGATATAGGGCAAAACCTAGCTCATACTCTGAAAGTACATAATAAGAGAAATAATCACTTCAAGCCTTAGAATGCTGACTAACCCATTAAAATGCATCCCTGAGTTTTAACACATCTGGAAGATCAGGCTTTAGAAATCATTGTGGGGAAAAAGACAGAATACTGCTAACCAGCATTTTCTCCTTTTCTTGCAATAATTTCTACCTTTCAGAAACAAATACAAGTATTTGAGCAACATGTAATTTGTAACTGGTAACCAGCATTATATCCTTTTCCAACAATGTTTTCTGAAGGCTTCTTTCTCGGGGATCATCAAAAGTGGGAATTGAGTGGTAATGGGTTACACATATTTATTTTACATCGATTGAGATACAAGTTCTTACAACTTATACTAATCTCTCTTGATTCTGTTTCCTGGGAACTACACCAGCACTCACGCCGAATGTGTGAGCCAATGAAAAAATCACAAAGTTGACACCCACTCCCGAGTATCAAACTCGGGACCTTATGGTTACAAGGCTGCCGCTCTACCTCACAACCACAGACACCACGTTGTTGGTTAGATTCCCAGCACAGCTGAATTCTTCTAAAAATTTATGGTTGCCATAGGTTGGAATTCATTTTTCTTTTATCTCTGAGTATTATTTCATTGATATTTATGTAGAAAAACAACCAGCATTGTGAAAAAAAAAAATTGGTAGTGTACTATTCAAAGAAACTCCAGGAAAGTGTGAATAGCTGTACTGACTGAAGTAATTTACTAGTCACTGATATATATTAAATAAACAAATTACCTGTGAATTTGAATTCTTCTATAGATATGTTTGTGAGGTTTGACAATATCCCAAGTCCGGAGCACATAGTAAGACCAGCAAACAGCACACCAAGTACATTGGACAGGCAGATTATGAGCAGATTCCTGAAAAATTTAAACTGACAGTTTAAAATGGTTGACCTGAGTAACAATCTCTGGTACTGCCGAGTAATTCTTGAAAAATAGTATAGTGTTAAAAAAAGAAGCTGACATTAGTTGCATTTGAGATGAAATCTTATTCATCAAAAAATGTTATTAAAATCATCAAAGGCTTGCTTTGTAACATTTTTTCTGGATTTACTTAACCCTTTACCAAACAATTCCTACTTTTAACGACCCTGAGAAAAAAGCCTCTAGAAAAAATTGTGGGAAAAGGAGAAAATGCTGGTAACCAGCATTTTCTCCTTTTCCCACAATGTTTTCTACCCTTCCCAAAGCAAATTTCAATTTTTGAGTCACATTAATTTTGTTGTCTGCAAATGCTTTCAATCTGGACAGTCTAAAATTTTCTCGTTTGGTAAAGAGTTAATTAAATTTTATCTCAAATCAGTGCCCTAGATTAACTTTTCAAGCCAAGGAGTATATAAGCATCATTTTGCTTATGAAAGGGGTAATTCTAGTGCAGGTTTCTGAGATACGCTGTGTTAATGACACTGATACATTTTAAGTGCATGTAACTGTGTAAGCGAATAAATTCAAAACGCAAAGTGTTGCTTGTTCATAAAAACAGTTTTGGGGCGATACAATTCCATACTGCATCAAACTCTGAAACAAGTATACTCAAAAGACATACAAGGTTGCAATTCTTTTAGAAGGTGATATGTAAGCGTCTCAGTGACAATAAAGCCAATCAAGATCCCGAATTTGTTTGTAGACAAAAAAGATATATATCCTACTCCTAGACAGCATTTGCATATTTCATACACTTCAAAAAAAGTTTTGTTGCGTGTGTCCTATTCTAACTTACATAAAATACGTAAATACACAGCTTATCTGGCTTTCTGTCAAATGCAACCTAATGACACCCATTATGTGCTGTGTAGACTGGGCCTAAACTACACTGTACAATAAACTTATAAAATTGTCCTGACCCTTCATCACACATCCTCAGTATTAACAAAAAAGAAGAGAGCCTCTGACAGAATTTTGGCAAACAATGAAAATTGCTAGTCTTCTTTTCCCAAACTATTCCTTTCTACATTACACCATTTTTAGTTTGTATTTCAGTTATGTTCATACATTTTTTATACTTCACCACCGCTAGACTGGGGATCTGAGGATCCTTGTCAAAGGACACTCTCACAGGATCAACACCACAAGCCTGTTACAAGTAAGATTTAACCTATTACCATACAATCCCTACTTTTGACGCCCCTAAGAGAGAAGCCTTTAGAAAACATTGTGGGAAAAGGAGAAAATGCTGGTAACCAGCATTTTCTCCTTTTCCCACAATGTTTTCTACCCTTCAGAAAACAAATTTCAAATTTTCAGTCACTTTAATTTTGTCGTCTGCAAATGCTTTCAATTTGGACCAGTCTAAAATATTGTCGTTTGGTAATGGATTAATCTAGAACCTCTGCATAACAAATCAATCCTACCCAAACTGAGGAGGTTCTGTATAGATAATATCATCCTTTCTAGGAAACTAACATGCTTGAAAAAATATACCTGAAACAATGGCTGTGAAAATGAGTGTATCCAGCCAGTGTATGTAAGCAGCCGGTTCCTAAACTCAGGGAATAAATAACCAGTTGGCCTGCGTCTCTCCAAATCTGCAAGATATATTTATGCGGTCACTTGTGATCATTTCTGCCCGATAAGAGGATATTTCTTTCATCTGTCTACGTAATTTATGGTTCCTGGATTCTCTGCAGCATTATTTCTCATTGTGATGTCTGATCACAGTTTCAGCATGTAAACCTCCCTTTTCTCTTTCTTACATATTTGATATCACTAGAAAGTAGATAAAAAGTAGATAAAATATTTTCCAAAAATGTTTTCTACTCTGTCGTTGATAAATTTCACTATCAGAGTCACATTCAGTTATGTCGTATGTGGTATGCTATCATTATGGACAAATATTTTCTTCTGGTGAAGAGTTAAAGGCAAAAAGGTATCATTTTGATTTAATTCTATATTGTTTATCATCACTACCTAATGCCCATGTTGGGAGATGCCTTGGACTGCTGTTCCCTTTAACTCTTGACCAAACGATAGAATTGAAAGCATTTCCAATCAATGAAATAAACATGACTCAAAAATTGAAACTTGACTCTAGAAGAGTAGAAAACATTGTGGGGAAAGGAGAAAATGCTGGTTACCAGCATTTTCTCCTTTTCCTACAATGTTTTCAGAAGGCTTCTTCTTCTGGGTCATAAAAACCAGGGATTGTTTGTTAAAGAGTTGAAGTGTCATACAACTGATAATTAATAATTCCTGGTCTGCCAGACATGGACATGGAAACACCAAAATTTACCTGTAGACTAGAGGTAAGCTTGTACCAATCGGGGCTCAGGAAAAACTTGACACCCTCAATGGATCCTTGGATAAAACATGACATCACAAACAGACTGATTAGAGCTATATATGGAAAAGGAGCTGTGATGTACATCACCTGTAAATGTAAACAAAGTGTAAACAAAATGACAGAGTACACAACCTGTGGAACAGAGATGAAATCATTACAGAACATATACAAGTCATGCTCTCTGAAAAGGGGGCTTAATGCATCTGCAAAAAGTGTCGATCCAGGTCATGTAACTCTTTATCTAACGACAATTTTTTGGTCTGGATAAAGTTCAAGGCATCTCCAGACAACAAGTCAAATGTTAGAAGTATGATGATTTCTGACTTTGATAGGGTAAAAAATATTGTGGGATAAGGAGACAAATCAAATGTAGCTATAATGAATAATTCTGTCCTTGACAGGATAGAAAACATTGTAGGTAAGGGAGAAAATGGTGGTAACCAGCATTTTTCCAGTTACCCCCAAGGTTTTCAAAAGGCTTCTTCTTAGGGTCGTTAAAACTCAGGGTTGTGTGGTAAAGGGTTAATAGATGAGATCCCCCAATATCTTCTATGGCATCCTTTTTCAGGGTTGTTAAATTGCCTGGGAGTATGTCCTAGAATAGACTAAAGCTAAGAAATGGACTCCGGATGGAAAAGTAAAAATAAAAAATAATGTATTGATTTCCAGAGATTATCTTCTCACCTTGCCAACAGATCTGGGACCATTGATAAGACAAGCATAGACTAAAACCCAGGCCAGCATTAGACACAGGACCAAGTACCAAACCGGGTGACCAAGGGCAACCACTGACTCCTGTAAATCCAATACACCTAAACTGAAATAAGAAAACACCAAGTTGGTCTCTCAACCCAACAGGGATGTGTTTCAACAAAACTCAGATGATTACAAAATTCTACCATAAATTTTCATCCTTAGACTATCAAATAAAAAAACTAACTCATTATGGCACAATAAAAATTTGGACCTGGTGAAAATGAAAGCAAATGCAGAAAACAAAAAATGCTGATGATGATTTTCATCTTTGATTGATAGAAAACAGTGGAAAAAAGGTAAAAAATGCTGGTCACCAGAATCTTTCCTTTTTCTCTTTACCTTTCAGTTTTCAAGGTTCTCTGAGAGAAGTGGACCAATCTGGAGACTTTAACCAGCTACCCCCTCATCTCAAGTTCTGTTACACTACTGACTGTACTGCCCAGGCTTGGCATAGACACATAAAGCATTGTTTAATTATGGTTGACTTGCTCCACCTTTGACAAAAACATTTCTGTAACCATTTGCCAAATACCGGTACATATACTTTATCCCTTTACCCCATGAGGCATTTCTAAGGTATCTCTAATTGACCCTAAATAATAGCAAGGATGAAGCCATTTCTTATGTGTATATGACACCTTTTGATAGCATGGAAAACATTGTGACAAAAGGTGAAATTGCTCGTCACGAACAATTTCACCTTTTGCCACAATGTTTTCTATAGGTTCCTACAAGCAATGCGTAGAAATGAGTATCTATGAAGTAAAGGGTTAAAACTGAGTGTAGATGAAATAGAGGATATTTGTTTTTTTCGGTGTAAGATCGAAATTTATTTCATCGAGTGGACACCATCGGTAATATTTTCATGAGTGGCACAGCCACGAGTGAAAATATTACTGATTGTGTTCACGAGATGAAATAAATTTCGATCTTACACCGAAAAAAACAAATATTCTATTTATTTTATGCTTTTAACCCTTTCTGGGAGGAGCTTTATCAAAATTCAGTACAATTTTTTTCCCTCATTCCCCATGGCGTACCCCTCCCGCATAGCAACGTGACGTCAAGCGCGAGAAATGTAAGGTATATGACGTCATATTTCCCATCTGGTTGTTAGGCACGCACAATTTACCTAGGCAACAAAAACGTGAAAATCGGTATTTTCACTGGTGTAAGATCGAAAAATATTTTCACTGCTATTTCTCGATATCCCACCGGAAAGCATGTAATAAGCCCTGATATACAATGTATGTATTCACTATGGCTGACAATTGGGGCCATTCCTATCAATTAAATTATCTCCCTTGCCAGATAGAAACTGAAGGTAACCAAAAACAAAGTGGTCATTTCATCTGTATTCCTTTGTTTTTATCCCTGGTTCCCTTGGGGATGTTGTGATAATTATAACAATGATCACTGTTTAAGGTCCACATGTAATTCACCTCAAATTCTGTTCTTAATCACTGGGAACACCATAAACATAGATTTGTAAGACAATCTAACTGCATTTACTCGAAATATTGTCTGGGGAAAATAGCTGTCCAGTGCAAGAAAATCAAGGATAAAATCCAAGCAATTTCCGTATCAGGACAATGAAAATCTAGAGAAGAATCAAGGGAAATAACCCTCATTGCCTCCTTGCTCTCCTAATAATGTGCATTCAAATGAAGCATTGCTGATTGGTGGTAGATTTATTCAGGTACAAGGGAAAAATTAATGTTGCCATCTGCAAATAAATGTACTCACTAAAAATATTTGAAGCCCCCAACAAAGTCACTGTGGCTAATGGCTGTCTTTCCTCTCTCATGGTAGTTATAACCAAGTGAAGCATTGCTGATTAGAGATAGACTTGCTCCAGATATGAAGAAAACACTACTGTTGCCATTTTCAGGGGCCATATGGCAATAATTATCTGAAATGTATTATAAGAAGAGCATGCCAGAGCAAATGCAATGCTGCAGCTTAAAACCTTAACTCTCTACCAAACGACAAATTTTTCATCCAATTTGAAAGTATTTGCAGACAACAAAATAAATGTGACTGTAAAATTGAAGGTTGTTTTGGAAGGACAGAAAGCATTGTGGGAAAAGGAGAAAATGCTGGTTACCAGCATTTTCTTCTTTTCCCACAATGCTTTCAAAGGGCTTCAGGATCGAGAAAACCAGAGATTGTTAGGTTGAAAAAAGGGCATAACTCTGTCAATGTTTCGGGTTACCTTCCTTTTGGCAAGAGTTACCCTTTTTAAAGAAAGCAAGTGGCCTAAGTTTGAAGTAAAAATCTTCTGAGGAAAAAAGAGATGTGACACAAAAACAGACAGGCTGATTCACGTATACCCCCGAAAACATTTGTTTTGCGGGCATATAAAATCTTCAAAACGGATCTAATTGAATACATTAAATTTTTGCATATAATACATTAAATGTGTTACCTAAAACACTAAAACATAAAATATGTCTTTCAAAAGGTAGACAACATTGTGGGATAAGAAGAAAATGCTGATTTACTAGCTTTTTCTCCTTTGCCCACAATGCTTCCTCTGGGTTGCTGAAATTGGGGATTATTTGGCAAAATTAATATATAAACATACAAGAGTATGTGTGTTTTGCATGTTGCATGTTTATGTGGCCTTTATTTTTTTTGTGGAGGGGGGGGGGGGGGGTCCATAATGAAGTAATACACTAAGCCCTGTTTTTCCCTGGCAGGGCATTTCATCACATTAAAACAAAATTTAATAATGTGTGTTATGATAAACGAAATAAATATGAAGTTTCATTAAATTTTGTCCAGTTGTTTAAGACATGTTCAAGATATATTGGTTCATAATAATAATATACATCAAGCCCCCTTTTTCCATGAGGTGGCATGAAATCAAACAAGAGGGCCAAGATGGCCCTGGATCGCTCACCGAATTTTTGAGATGACCATAGCCTATTTCTTTTTTTAGGTATTGAAACATTGGAACCAAATTTATAATTTTGCTAAGCAATTTTCAAAAGGTCACCTGTAAAATTAATTTCGAAATCTGACCATCAGTTTCAAAAAGAAGAATTTTTAAGAATTCTTCATTTCTGTATAAGAGCAAGTATCCCCCATCCACGAGAGCCATGTTTCTCGATGGATCAAAATTTACAAACAAGTTTTGAAAAGGGTCAGCCAAGGAACATTTCGGAAAATTTCTTTTAAAACCTGACCAGGGATTTCAGAGAAAGAGAATTTTCAAGAATTTCATCATGTCCAAATAGTGCAAGCAGCCCCCACTCACAAGAGCAAGGATCACCAAGGAACATCTCTGTCAAATTATTTTAAAATCTGACTAGGGGTTTCAGAGAAGAAGAATTTTCAAGAATTTCTTCATTTCCATATAGTGCAAGTAGCCCCCATTCACCAGAGCCATGTTTCTTGACCAATCAAAATTTTGTGAACAATTTTTGAAAAGGGTCATGCAAGGATCATCTCTGTGAAATCATTTCAAAATCTGTCCAGCCGTTTCAGAGAAGAAGAATTTTTAAAAATTTCTTCATTTCCCTATAGTGCAAGTAGCCCCCATTCACCAGAGCCATGTTTCTTGACCAATGAAAATTTCGCAAACAATTTTTGAAAAGGGTCACCCAAGGAACACATCTGTGAAATTATTTCAAAATCTGACCAGCGGTTTCAGAGAAGAAGATTTTTTAAGAATTCCTTCATTTCTGTATAGTGCAAGTAGCCCCCATTCACCAGAGCCACATTTTTTGACGGATCAAAATTTCGCAAACAGTTTTTGAAAAACGTCACCCAAGGAACATATCTGTGAAATTATTTCAAAATCCGACCAGCGGTTTCAGAGGAGAAGATTTTTAAAGAATTCCTTGATTTCTGTATAGTGCAAGTAGCCCCCATTTACCAGAGCCACAATTTTTGACGGATCAAAATTTCACGAACAATTTTTGAAAAGGGTCACCCAAGGAACATATCTGTGAAATAATTTCAAAATCCGACCAGCGGTTTCAGAGGAGAAGATTTTTAAAGAATTTGCTAAAAAATTCCATTTGGTTGCCATGGCAACCAGAGTTTTTGACGGAATCAAATTCTGTGGACAAATTTTAAAGAGGACCTCCCAAGGAATATTCCTGCCAAGTTTGGTCCAAATTGGCCCAGCGGTTTAGGAGGAGTTGATGTTTAAAGAATTGTTGACGATGCACGACGGACGACGCATGACGCACGACGGACACCCAGTGACCCTAAAAGCTCCCCTTGACCACGTTGTGCTCAGGTGAGCTAAAAAATGAAAGAAAATACTGTTGGACAAATAATAGGAAGTTTCATCAATGTATGGCAAGGACTTAAGAAGATATCTGTCGAGACAGACAGACAAACAGACATTTGGCAAGGGATAATGATATAAGACATTTACCTGTAACATTTGTGCAGTCCCATGGTACTTTGTTGCCATTAGCAGCCGAGGTCAAGGTCACACCAAAATAGTAAAGAGCCCAGGTGAGTTCAGTCACATAATATGATGATATCAGAAATGTGATGCAAACCATTGTGTGCCCAATACCTGCAATGACAGAAACAAAAATTGCCACCTGTAGAAACTTATACTGTTTAAGGTAAATTTAACTCTTTACTACACTATCCTTACTTTTAATGACCATAAAAATGAAAGCATGAAAAATTTTATTATCAAGATAATATTTCCAGGAAACTTTGTTTTATCATGATAGTTACCTTAACTCTTTCCCAAACAATCCCTGGTTTTTAAGACCCTGAGATAGAAGGCTTTTGAAAACATTGTGGGAAAAGGAGAAAATGCTGGTAACCAGCATTTTATCCTTTTCACACAATGTTTTCTCCCCTTCCCAAAAGAAATTTCATATTTCAGACACTTTTATTTTGTCGTCTGCAAATGCTTTCAATTTGGATCAGTCTAAAGTTTTGTCGTTTGGTAAAGAGTTAAATTATTGCAATAGCTATCATGTATCTTGCGCAGAAATATGCCACCGTAGACATCTTTGGAGACATCGTAGACATCTTTATTAACACTTTACTAAATGACAAAATTTAAGACTGGTCCAAATTGAAAACATCTGTAGACGACAAAATACATATGGTTCAAAAATTGAAACTTCTTATGAGAAAGATAGAGAACATCGTTGGAAAAGGAGGAAATGCTTGTTGTGAGCATTTTCTTCTTTTTACACAATGTTTTCAAATGCCTTCAATCTCAGAGCTGTAAAAACCAGGGTTTATCTGGGAAATGGTTAAATAACCAATATTTAGACTGGTTCAAATTGAAAGCACCTTAGGCCAAAAGGTAACAGGAACTTAAATTCAAACTTAATGCAACAAAATTTTGAGCATGTTAGAGATATCATAAAGACAAACATTTTCAGTGACTTTGTGGCCTCTAGGGTGTGCATAAGGTTTTTCAAAGATCTGACCTGATGACCTACTTTATCACCCTACATGAACCATTTTTCAAGTTGGTCGAGGATATCAAGACGAAATAATTTGATCAAATTCATAAAAATGTGGCCTCTAGGGTGAAGACAAGGCCTTTCCGTGTTTTGTAATGGGAAACTTCTTTTCGAAGAAACATCATCAATTTTCATCCAGACAAGCGTTTTGACCAACTGTCATTGAGTAATGCACTTAGCATTGTGGTCTCTCCAGTCTACATAAAGTAAATTGTGGCAATGAAAACATACAAGGCATGGCAGACACTAGAGTGTGATCACAATAGTTCAGTTTGAGCACTTTATGCTCAGGTGAGCTGAAAACCCTGTGGAAAAAGACTGAGAATCTATCCTGTGTAAATCAAAACTATTTTCCGACAGCTTTATTCTACACATCCACCAATCCTCCAGATAGAAAACATTTGCAAACAACATCTAAATCAAATGATTGGATTTGTCTTTAAAATGGAACAGAATGTTTTGAGAAATACATAAAAGTGCTTGTCACATGCATTTTCTCCTCTATTTTTTAATTCTTTAAAATTGAGAAAAATATTTTGAGAAATACCACAAGAGCTTGTTATGAATGTTTTCTTAATGTTTTTGTCCCTTCAAAGACATTACTGTAGCCACATTTGTTGGCTGCACATCTGCAATTTGGACAGGTCCAAAATTGGTTCATCTGGTACGGAGTTAACTCTTCATCACACAAACCCTGAGTGTTAACGACCCTTGGGAAAATAACCTTTTGGAATCCTTATGGGAAAAGGAGAAAATGCAGGTAACTAGCATTTTCTCCTTCTCCTAGAGGGTTTTCTACACTTTTATAGACAATTGCAATTATTTCAGCTATATTTAATATGTTCTCTGCAAGTGCTTTCAATTTGGATCAGTCAGTAATTTGGCATCTGGTACAGAGTTAAATGAAACTTACTTACTCAGTAAATTAGCCCTTTAACTCATTACCAAATGACAAAATTTTAGGTTTGTCCAAATGGAAAGCATTTGCAGGCGACAAAGTAAAAGTGACTGAAAATTTGAAATTTGTTTTGAAGGGTAGAAAAGATTGTGGGAAAAGGAGAAAATGCTGGTTACCAGCATTTTCTCCTTTTCCCGCAATGTTTTCTAAAGGCTTCTTTCTCCGTGTCGTCAAAAGGAGGGATTGTGTGGTAATGGGTTAACTATACATCAAAATTTAGGACTTATCCAAATCAAAAGCATTGTTTTGCAGATAACTAATTAACTTTTGCTTGAATGATAGGATTTGTGTTTAAAATGGTAACCATTGTTGGAAAATGTGAAAATGCTGGTTACTAGCATTTTCCCTTTTCCTCACAATGTTTTTCTTTTTAATTCCTGTTTTCCCAGGGTTGTCAAAACTTGGGATTGCATGGTGAAGAGCCAAATACAGAGAGCCAATTCAAATTGGTATTTAAACAGCCAGGATGTTTCAGTCAGAATACAAGACAAAACATCAGGTCCATATTCACCAACCATTCTTAAGAACTTTCTTTGTCTTATTCTTCAAGATTTTCTAAAAGTGAAAGTAACAAAACATCTGATTGGCTAAACCATTTGGTTTAGCCAATCAGATGTTCTGTTACTTTCACAATGATGAAATTCTGAAGAATAAGACCAGGAATGTTCTTGAGAATGGTTGGTGAATACAGACCCAGAACAGGATAGATAAAAGATTATACCACCTAATTCATACAGTCCAATCTCAGCCTGTGAAAACAGCTGAAGACAGGCCAGATTTTTCTGGGGATTGGCAAGTATTTTATGTTCACTTGAACTCTGGCAGGCTAGTCAATCACTTAAGAATTCTTGTTTTATGATAACTGTTTTGCACCTACATGTATAAAACAAAGTCATGCTTAACACTTTTACCAAACAATCCCAAGCTTTTGAAACAGTATGTATAATTATGTTTAATAACAGAATGCAGTTATGAGCATTCAATTAATGGGATTATCATTTTGCTTCCTATAACCCTGGGTCTGTTTTCATTACATTAAATGTGATTAGACTGATGTTGAAATGAATCCTCACTCTCTCATCTATGACTGTTTTTGATCATGTGACATTCCCACAAGTCTTTGCAAAGGAATAGCCCCAAATCCAAAAATAGATGAAAGGGGACGTTATAGAAATCCCATTACGGTGCCCTATCCTTAAAGGGTGCCCTTCAGATTTTGGGACAAAATTTTACAAAAAATACAAAAAAATCGTCCTTGTACTCCCAAAGCCTTATAATTTTCATTCATTAAACCCCAGTAGTCGAAAACCATCCGACAGCTAGATAAATTGGAGATTTACTACGGCCAAGGTCGACACTGAAGGGAAACACGGTCTATTTTTACATGAGCAACTTGCTCATTTACATACCGGAAATATACAGACGAAGCATCAAACATAGCATCCGAAGTTCTAGACATTATGGAAAATAATTAAATGTTTGTTATGTTATGGAATTTAATAGTCATAAGTCATGTGCAAGTCACTTAACATTCCAACAATGCTTTTTTGATTTTGGCGGGAAATCTAAAATAGCTTAACCCATTACCACACAATCCCTACTTTTGACGCCCCTGAGGAAGAAGCCTTTTGAAAACACTGTGGGAAAAGGAGAAAATGCTGGTAACCAGCATTTTCTCCTTTTCCCACAGTGTTTTCTACCCTTCCCAGAACACATTTCAAATTTTCAGTCACCTTTATTTTGTCGTCTGCAAATGCTTTCAATTTGGACCAGTCTAAAATTTTGTCGTGTGGTAAAGAGTTAAGAGGCTACGTAGCCTTTTAAGGGGATACCACCCCAAAAACTTTTTTTTGTAATTTTATGGTTCTTAATTACTGATGATTTGTATTGTTTTTTCATATAAACTTCAGTGACATATATATTTTTTAATTTGGTATGATGTGAAAATTCTAAATACCCACCTTTAATTCAATAGTAAGTAATTCTTAAAGTTTGTTCAGATTGCAAAAACCTGAACAGCTCCCTTCAGTAACTATTGGGTTGCATATTTAACATTTTACCAAACAATCTCGAGTTTTAATGAGGATATTATCTTTTGAAAACCTTGTGGAAAAGGGAGAAAATGCTGGTAACCAGCATTTTCTCCCTTTTTCACAAGGTTTTCTACACTTTTAAACAAATTTCATCATTTCCATTTTAAATTGTCGATATCCAGTCACATCATTCATTGCAAATCAAGCTTGGCGATTTTTTTAATATGCCAGTGCCCATCAACACTGCAATTGAGAAGCGTTTAAAAAAATTAATTGGCATAACACTGTACGCAAAGATCGATAGTCTTGTCCCTGTTTTGCAAAATGGCATATCCCACAGGAGACAAGCACACCAGTGGCGGCCGTATTTGTTGACTACCTCAGGTTTTTCCAGGGTTATTTTCATGGAATAAATGAAATTATCCTCTCTACAAGAGAGTAGGTTATGTTATCAATCTTTCGATTGGCTACAAGGGTACTTCCCCATCATATGAATATTCATACAAAACGACAATATTTGCTAGTCAATTTTCCCAGGGGTAATGTTTGGAGAGTAACATAATGTTTTAAACCTAGATTATGGGATGGAAGTTCACTGTAATTAAGTACTCCCCACCTAGGCGAAACTGTTGTTTCACTTACTTTATCCTAACTCATTACCAAGCAACAAAATTTTGGTTCAAATTGGAAGTATTTGCAGACAACATTTCAAACGTGGCTCACATGAAGAAATCTGTCTCACACTAGAAAATATTGTGTGCAAAGGAGAAATAGATGGTGAACTGTATTTTCTTCTTTTTCAAGAATGTTAACAAAAAAAGCGTTTTCTTTAGGGTTCTCTTTGTAAACAGGAGATTGTTTGGTGAAAGGCTAAAGGTAAGATTTCCTGTAATTACAAGTTTACACAACAGAAAATAAATATTCCCCTAATTAAAACTTTTAAGTTTTGTACTACTGAAGTTCAAAGCAATTAAGTATTCCCCCACCTACCCAGACAAAACAGTTGCTGAAATCGTATCATATATCTTAACCCATTACCACACAAGCCCTACTTTTGACGACCCTGAGAAAGGTCACCCTTTAGAAAACATTGTGGGAAAAGGAGAAAATGCTGGTAACCAGCATTTTCTCCTTTTCCCACGATGTTTTCTACTCTTCACAAAAGAAATTTCAAATATTCTGTCACTTTTATTTTGTGGTCTGCAAATGCTTTCGATTTGGACATAATCTAAAATTTTGTTGTTTGGTAAAGAGTTAATCATTTACCTAACAAAAATACTTTAGACCTGTGCATGCTGAAAACATTAACATTTTTCTAACGACAAACAAATGGTTGCTCAAAATTAGAAATTTGTATTAAAAAGCATGAGAAAAGGATAAAATGCTGGTTACAAGCATTTCCTTTCTTTTTTTTCCCATTGTTTTCAAAAGCGCTCTTGTACTCTCAGTAAAACTTGGGATTACTTGGTAAAAAGGTTGAAATGAACTTGAAAAACATCATTATACAAGAAGAGATCAATCCTGACTAAACTCTCTACCAGAAGACAAAATTTTAGGCTTGTCCAAATTGAAAGCATTTGCAGATGACAAAATAAAAGTGACTGAAAATTTGAAATTTGTTCTGTGAAGGGTTGAAAACATTGTGGGAAAAGGAGAAAATGCTGGTAACCAGCATTTTCTCCTTTTCCCACAGTGATTTCAAAAGGCTTCTTTCTCAGGGGCGTCAAGAGTAGGGATTGAGTGGTAATGGGTTAACTCTTTACCAGAAGACAAAATTTTAGCCTTGTCCAAATTGAAAGCATTTGCAGATGACAAATTTAGTACGGATCAAATCATACAATTTTATTTGACTGGGTAGCATAATTTGTGAAAATACATTGGAGAAAATGCTGGTTATCAGTATTTTCTCCTTTTCCCACAATGTTTTATACCTTAGGAAGGACTACTTTTATCATTAGTCACCTTCAATCTGTCATCTGCAAATGCTTTCAATTTGGACGTGTCCACAATTTTGTCTTTTGGCAAACAGTTGATAGACTTAGTTAACCCATTACCACTCAATCCCTACTTTTGACACCCCTGAGAAAGAAGCCTTTAGAAAACATTGTCGGAAAAGGAGAAAATGCTGGTATTTCAAATTTTCAGTCACTTTTGTCGTCTGCAAATGCTTTCAATTTGGACCAGTCTAAAATTTTCTCGTGTGGTAATGAGTTAAGCCTGTTACTTTCTTTTTCTGAGTTATGCCCCTTCTGGAATACAGAACATTTTGATAAAGTCTGTTTACCCTTAAAAACACAATGCCGACTCTTGATGCTCCTGGATCAGAAGCCTTTAGAGAACATTGTGGGAAAAGAAGAAAATGCTGGTTACCAACATTTTCTCCTTTTCCCACAATGTTTTCTATCCTATCAAAGGAAAATTACATCATTTGAGCCACACTGAAATTGTTGTCTGCAAATCCTTTCAATTTGGACAAGGCTAAAATTTTGTCATCCGGTAAAGGGTTAATAGTGGAGTAATGCATCTCAATTTAGGCCAGAAAATGAGTCCATTAGTGGGTTTAGACAAAATAACAGACTCCAGTTTTTAGCGTGAACCAGAAAGCATAATTTACTGTTGCATTGACAGTAATGCAGTAGTTGTACTGCATTTCTCCTTTTTTTTTTAGTATTTCTTTTCAAGATTAGTTTCAAAAAAAAAAAATTCAAATCTCTCAAGATTATGAATCAAGTCAGGATAGTAAAGGATAGCTAATTACTAAAACTAAATTTTAATTCTGTCCTAACTGAAAGCACTTGCAGACAACAATTTAATTTTAACTCAAACGATGGGCTTTTTGTCTGAGAATGGTTCAATAACATGGAGGGAAAAGAAGAAAATCAAACATATTCAGAAGCATTCTTCCTATTTAGTCTTTACCAAATGACACAAGAGCAGCAATTTATTACAAGATACGCCTGTGTCTCACCACCAGTTGTCGAGGGGAGATTATTGCTCCAGTGCTTCGTAACTGCAACAAACATCTTTACCAAGTCTCAATTTGACTTGAGATGATAAAAGTCTGTTCAAAATTCCCGCGATGTGTTGTTATTGATCATGCACTCTGTACTTCATAATATTGCCACAAACATGCATACAAAGTTTGAAGTCGTTCTGACTTGAGATAACAAGGTTATATTCTGAAAAGCCACAAATGCTGTAAAAATGACAATTACAATTAACTCAAAAACAGTACGAGGTAGAGTTACAATTCTTGCGCTCTACAATATTGCAACACATAAGCATACCATATTTCAATTCATGCCTTATTCAGATGACAGAGTAATGCTTCGGACAAGCAAGAACTGCTATAACAATAAAGATCTAAGGGGAATGATTCAAAATTTGCACTAGGAAGAAATTATGGTCCTTGTGCACAGCACTCTGTTATTTTTCAACAATCATGCATACCAAATTTGAAGATGATCATGCTAATGATGACAAAGATATATATCAGACAAGCAGAAAATCCTATAAAAATGACAATCAAAGGGAAAATCAAAGGACTGAAGGTCCTGAGAGTCACCTGGAGGATAATGGGTTAGAAATTTTCACCTTTTTTTGTTCAAATCTATTAAAAGCATTCAAGATACAAAATAACTTAACCACAAGACAGTATTATATGCAAGCATATTTCTGAGTTGTCATCCTAAAATTCAAAATATCCGTATCAGGATTTATATTTAAAAAAATGTGGTGGAAATTAAAATTTAGGCACCAATACCAGCTTTAAAAAGTTCAAATTTTTTTTAACTCACAGACAACAACCTTTTACAAATAAAGACCCGATTATCTTCTGGTATAGGATCTAGTGACATACTTTTAGACCAAAAATGCCCTTTTGCAACTCGCCCATATCTAATCTTAGCAGTTTGACAAAGTTTCATGAGTATTAGACTGAACATAAATTTATGGATTCTACAGCTCTATTACGGTTTCGTCTGATTTGACCTAGTGACAACCTTTAGGCTTTTTCTTTTAACCCCAGGTGACCTATATTCAGTTTTGTCAAATATTATTGAGACAAACAGCTGGGCAATTTCATGATCATTGGACTGAACTGTAGCCTTTGGAGCACAAACAAAATATTTGACTCAGTAATCTACCTGTCCTTTGGAAATAATTTTGTTTTGTTGTTGTCCAGGTTGAGGTTTTGACCAGCAATGGACTCTATGAATGTGGCTGCTACAACTCAAGAAAATCTATAACCCAAAAGCATGATCATCAGCCTTTAATCTTTGTCTGCATTTCATAACATCCCAGGTATTAATAGTGCTTCCACACCAATCGAAAATTGTCTACATGTATATAGCTTTGGTGTAAATTAAATATTTGCAATTCGCTTTATTACCCTTTACAAAAACCCTTCACAAGACTACAAACACTCCAATAAAGAACTTGTTGTCGGAGTGGGTTAACACTGATCTGTTCTTTTATATCTGAAGTACAGTGGAGTAGAAAGTCAATTTCTCAGATTGCTGGTTGTTAGAACTGCGTAGTGTAAATTCAGATGTTGGCAGAACTTTACGAAAGCACCTTGCATTCTAACATCCGCACTAATAAATTGTTGTTTAATAAATACTAGATCTAGGTTTATCACTCATTGAAAAAAATAACAGCAGACTTTAACAAATTTGCCCGTCTTTATGAACGAAAAACAATTAAACATACTGAACTTCAAAGCACTCTCTCTGCATAGGTCTGTGCACGCTGAAAGTAAAGGCCGGTTCAGCAACTGATTCATAAATATGTAAATTTGTAAAGATTTCCGCATTATCTCCCGCTAGATGGCATTCTATAAATACTCATCTTAGAAGAATATGACATGCGCAGACAACAAGATTTCTGTGGTGCAAATGACGTTTATAAGTCACGTGATTACAAGATCTATATTTGTCGCAAAGCTACATTCCAGAAAGCACCTGCAAAGCGATGACTTGGTACAGCCTGGAACCGTGTACATTGCATACACTATGCACAATCTCTGGTGCACCTAGAATATAGGTGTGCAAAGTATCTTAAGTCTAAATTAAAAAGCTGGGAAGAAGCAATGTGTAAGAATGTCTAAGAAGGCAATGCAACCATTCCAAGTCGTTATAAATTTGCTAAAAAAAATTAGCCTACTGTTGAGAAAAAAAGCAATTGAAAGCTTCCATGTTAACTCGGCATCGCCTTTCTCTGTCCAATCATAGGTTGAGCGTTTGCATTGAAATAAGACTTGCAATTTGGGACAGATTGTAAGAGTTAGAGTGTACTTCTAATGGGTAATTATCAAACAATTTTCACTGAGAATTGTCCACAAATAGAAGCAGAAAAGATGCTTGTACTTAGTTGAAGAGTTCTCACCGCGTCTGCAGGCTTGTTTAGTTTACGGCAGCTATTTTTACATAGATACGTAATGTGCTATTTTTAGAGATGATGTCTGTTAAAGCAACAGGCTAAATTATAAATGTGTACCTTTGTGGACAAAATGATTGTTTCAAAGGTTTGTTCAACCGTTAAACAGTTTAGTATTTATAGACATATTCATTATTACAAAGGCACAATTGTAAATTATTTACAACAGAAAAAAAAACTGGGTTGTTCGCCGAATAATTAGAAAACTATGTTTTATCTCGTAAACCGGAAAATTGGACAGGAAGTAGTACAAGGCCGGAGGTATGCTTACATCACTCCATAGATCAGGATGATGAGAGCCTGGTTGCTAAGCGACTCAAAAATCAGACAACATGAGGTACAATTAGTGTTCTTTGCAGTGCACTGGGTAAAGTTGCAACAAACACAAATACTAAGTTTCAAGTCAATCATTATGGGAAAAGCAGAAAATGCTGGTTATCAGCATTCCTTTTCCCTCAATATTTTCAAAAGCCTTCCTTCCAACAATTTTTAAACCTGGGCTTGTGTGGTAAAAGGGTTTAAGACAGGTATTTCCACAAAATGAGTTCCATCTTTTCCAGATAATTATCCAAGGACTATGTCACATATTTGTGGCTACTTAATGGGTGACTTCCAACCATAAACCCATCATAAAGACATCATAAAGCCAATTAGCCTTCAGACGAACAATTACTAGATCCTTTCTAACTCAAATCTCATCTATTTTCTTATGTCTTTGTAGGACAGAATCTATACAGGAACAAACACGCAACACACATGTACTATAGATAAATCAAATTCGCCTACGACTTCAGAAGCTTGCATAGACAATGTCAGGGTTTGAATTTCATCTTTGTTTCCTACTTGAAAATTTTTGCCAGTTACATTTTTCCTGGGCAAAATCAATACAAGACTAATATTATTCATTGTATGGTATTTAACGCCTTTTACAACAATATTTCATTAGCTTTAAGATATATTTCAGCAACCAGTGTATCTACCCATGCTTTCTTGAAGATGCTCTAGAGTTCCAGTGCTACCCATAGTATGCTTCCCAAGCCACTGGCTGCTTTCCCACATGCATGAAAGTATCTTCAAAACAAAAAGTCAGTGGTGAAAGAGGAATCCTGTGGCAATGACTATCAATCTTTACAAACAAATTCTTTAATCCTTTACCACACAATGACAACTTTTAACGACCCTGAGGAAGAAGCCTATTGAAAACATTGTGGGAAAAGGAGAAAATGCTGGTTACCAGCATTTTCTCCTTTTCCCACCATGTTTTCTACTGTTCACAAAACAAATTTAAAATTTTCAGTGACTTTTATTTTGCCTTCTGCAAGTTCTTTCACTTTGGACAAGCCTAAAATATTGTTGTTTGATAATGAGTTAATCCCATCCGTTCTAAAACTTATGTTGTTTTTAACATTACCCCTTCTGTTATACTTTAAAATCACTCAGAGAAATAAAGCCATGCTCTGGCAAAAGGGGGCTTAATGCATCTCGTTAATCCATCACAACAAGCAAGTCATTAAATACTTATGGATCCATAAATGCTACTTTTTCTAATAACCACTTAACTCTTTGTCACACAATCCTGGCTTTTAACAACCCTGAGAAAGAAGCCTATAGAAAACATGGTGGGAAAAGGAGAAAATGCTGGTAACCAGCATTTTCTCCTTTTCCCACAATATTTTCTTCCCTATCAAAGTCATTTGGTTAGTTGGTTGTATTGGGGTTTTATGCCACTTTAACAGCTAAGGTCATATCATGGAGGTTGGTGACGCACATGTGTTTCCTGGCCTGCCCATACCAGTACTAACACAACTTTCTTTCCAAAGCCACCGACTACTTTTCTCACATGCTTCAGCACAGGTGAGAGGCAAAACTATGCTGGAATGAAAGTTCGCCTCAACCGGGTAACGAACTCACAACCACCAGGTCATGAGTCCGACATGCTTACCACTGAGCCACCTGGGCAGGCTATCAAAGTCAGAAATCATCATATTTACAAAGTTTAATTTGTTGTTTGCAGATGCTTTGAATTTGAAACAAAATTTTAGACTGGTCCAAAAAGTTGTCATTGATAAAGACTTAATCATGATGTGCACTGGGTCTTTGTCATAATTATAGAAAATTGACCAGTGGCGAAAAGTTTCGGCTCAGGACAGCCTGCTCGGACTGCGCAGGCTGACCTGGGTCGAAACTTTTGGCAGATACGTCTCCTTGTCACAGAGCACGGCTCAATTGTTTCCATTATATGTTTATTTTTCAGAGTGAAAAAGGAGCATTACATCATAATTTCTGTCTTTTCTGTTCTATCCATTGGTTACATTTCTGTAGGCATAAGTAACATCCCCACCCCCATCTAAGTCATGATGGTGATACAGTGCAAAGCACTTTTAGATTCAGATACTCCTATACCACACTAAGCCTCGTAATTCTTACTCACCAATATTCTTATTTGAAACACATCAATTAAACTCTCTACCAAGAAAAAATATTTTAGGCTGGTTCACATTGAAAGCATTTAAAGAATGAAGTGGATTTTTTTTATTTTCATGGAGGTATGGGGGGAAAAACCTTATCCAACATTGTAAAAATTTTCTCTTTTTTTACTTTTGATTCTGCTCTTTTCTGGAAAGAAAAAATTGGTTGAAATTTCCCACTTTTTCTTGCTAAACCATCTGTATGTAATGAAATTTTCACAACTGTCTGATTGAATTGACACATTTCCAGGGTTATCAATCATTTTTCAGTCTGTACTCAAAATTACTGGTTTTTCAGGTACGAGGGGGATATTCTACTACAAACAGCGCGAGTCTTTACCAAAACCCTATACTGTTGGTACTTATATGGAATCTTTTGCTTTGGCACTTCATGCATTGAAATTCCTGGGAAGCCATTTACATCAGTCTTACAAAACAGACGTTATAAAGAAGAGTATAAATATCTTTAATTTGAAATTCCAGTGATTGTTTTTTTGCTCCCATATATGGCTTGCAACTCATGAAAAGATGCATTGGAAATTTGCGTAAAGTGTTGTCTCAGATCAGCCTGCCCAGTCCAGGCAAGCTAATCCGAGATGGCAGTTGACTACTAAATTAGATTTCGTGCTACAGTGGACTTGCACAAAACAGAAAATTGCTTAAGAATGGAAAGTGTCCTGCACAGTGACTGTGAAAGTGACTGCGCAGGCTGATCCAAGACGACACTTTACGCAATGTCCAAAGGCCCTTTTTTGCGTGTTGCATTCCATATATGTAACACTAGAGCACCCCATATAAATGCCAAAGCTTGACTACTGTTGCTTTAACAAATATTACAAGACATTTTGATTCCAAGCACAAGTGAAAGCAAAAGCATGATTTTCTGCCATACGTTTGCTTAGTGTTGCACTATATTTGGCTGAAACTTTTCCCATCGGATGTAATGTTTTCTTCAACATTACTGGTGAAACACGAAAAGCTTGTCTAGTTAAACAAGAGGGCCAAGATGGCCATGGATCACTCACCTGAATTTTTGAGATGACCATAGCCTATTTTTTTTTGAGGTATTGAAACATTGGAACCAAATTTATAATTTTGCTAAGCAATTTTCAAAAGGTCACCTGTAAAATTCATTTCGAAATCTGACCATCAGTTTCAAAAAGAAGAATTTTTAAGAATTGTTCATTTCTGTATAAGAGCAAGTATCCCCCATCCACGAGAGCCATGTTTCTTGATGGATCAAAATTTACGAACAAGTTTTGAAAAGGGTCACCCAAGGAACATTTCGGAAAATTTCTCTTAAAATCTGACCAGGGGTTTCAGAGAAAGAGAATTTTCAAGAATTTAATCATGTCCATATAGTGCAAGTAGCTCCCATTCACAAGAGCAAGGATCACCTCAGGAACATCTCTGTCAAATTATTTTAAAATCTGACTAGGGGTTTCAGAGAAAAAGAATTTTCAAGAATTTCTTCATTTCCATATAGCGCAAGTAGTCCCCATTCACCAGAGCCATGTTTCTTGACGGATCAAAATTTGTGAACAGTTTTTGAAAAGGGTCACCCAAGGATCATTTCTGTGAAATCATTTCAAAATCTGTCTTGCCATTTCAGAGAAGAAGAATTTTTAAGAATTTCTTCATTTCCCTATAGTGCAAGTAGCCCCCATTCACCACAGCCATGTTTCTTGACGGATCAAAATTTTGTGAACAGTTTTTGAAAAAGGTAACCCAAGGAACATCCCTAAGAAATTATTTCAAAATCTAACCAGCAGTTTCAGAGAGGAAAAATTTTTAAGAATTTTCTCATTTCCCTATAGTGCAAGTAGCCCCCATTCACCAGAGCCATGTTACTTGACGGATCAAAATTTCACGAACAATTTTTGAAAAGGGTCACCCAAGGAACAATTCTGTGAAATTATTTCAAAATCTGATCAGCGGTTTCAGAGAAGAAGATTTCTTAAGAATTCCTTCATTTCTGTATAGTGCAAGTAGCCCCCATTCACCAGAGCCACATTTTTTGACGGATCAAAATTTCATGAACAATTTTTGAAAAGGGTCACCCAAGGAACATATCTGTGAAATTATTTCAAAATCCGACCAGCGGTTTCAGAGGAGAAGGTTTTTAAAGAATTCCTTGATTTCTGTATAGTGCAAGTAGCCCCCATTCACCAGAGCCACAATTTTTGACAGATCAAAATTTAACGAACAATTTTTGAAAAGGGTCACCTGTTATGAATGACATTCCATAGTAGAAATACTACGCTATAGTACGTAATACACAAAAAGTAGTTTCATTCATAAAGTGTAAGCGCGGGAATGTGTATGAATATATAGGGAATAAAAAGTAGTCTCGAAAATGTACGCCATTGTCTTTGTTTACAATTAGACTTCCAGAACAACTGCGATTAGATGCCGATTAGCGGGCCGGACCCCCAAAACATAACATTGGCGACGAGGTAAAACGGATAACGGTGCATCTGATTGGAGAATGGCTTCGTCGACTATCGGGAATATTGACAGTTTCGATGCAAATTTGGAGACGTGGGATTCTTATTGCGAGCGTCTGGGCCAGTTTTTCGTTGCAAACGAGGTAGGCGACGACAAAAAGAAGGCATCATTGCTTAGTTTGATTGGCCCCAAGACTTACACATTGTTACGGAATTTATGTGCCCCACATAAGCCGTCTGAGAAATCATACGATGAACTTGTACAATTACTCAATGCGCAATTAAACCCCAAACCATCAGTCATCGCCGAACGCTACAGGTTTCATAAGCGAAATCAAAGTGCAAATGAGACTGTCATGGATTATGTTGCTGAACTAAGACGACTTTCAGTTAACTGTAATTTCAACGCCACTCTTAGTGACACATTGAGAGATAGATTAGTTTGTGGGCTTCGTCATGAATATATCCAGAAACGTTTGCTGTCAGAAAGTGAGCTGGACTTGGATAAGGCTATCAAAATATCTGTTGCTATGGAAACCGCTTCGAAGGACGCAGCCGAGGTACAAGGTGTACAAGAACAGGTTCATAGTCTAAATTTTAGGAAGCAACAGAAGAAACAGAAGCGTCATGAGAAAAACAGATCACAGCCTGTTAACAAATTTCAACAAAAGAAATTGTGTTTCAGATGTAATGGGGAACATTCGCCAGATAAGTGTAAACATATAGAAACAATTTGTAATTTTTGTCACAAAAAGGGACATATTGAGCGAGCTTGTCTTTCTAAGAAGCGTCAAAACAAAGTACACCAGGTCACAGCAGAACAACCCATTTTACATTTGTCTGAGAATAAGTCACACACAAATCCAATTACTCTGAATCCAAGAATAGGTAAAACTGAGGTACAGATGGAATTAGATACAGGGACAGCCCTATCTTTAATTTCTAAAAATCTGTATGACTTGAAATTCAAGGATTATAAGTTGGAACAGACTACAACAATCTTGAGAAGTTATTCGGGACATACTATCAAACCGATAGGAAGACTGAGAGTTGATGTTTCGATTCATGATCAGACGGCTAATCTGGATTTGTATGTTGTGCCACAAAATGTTCCATCACTTTTTGGGAGAGATTGGCTAGAAAAGTTGAAACTTAACTGGGTCGAAGTTAAATCACTACATTCACAAGGGAGGTTATCTTCAATTTTGGAAATGCACAAGTCTGTATTTTCTGAAGGGATTGGAAAACTTAAAGACATTAAAGCTAATTTGACACTGAAAGAGGGAGCAAAACCGAAATTTCTCAAAGCTAGAAATGTACCATATTCTTTACGCCCGAAAATTGAAGCGGAATTGGATAGGTTACAGAAGGAAGGTGTAATAGAGCCAATTGAATACAGTGAATGGGCAACGCCGATAGTGCCTGTCATGAAATCCAATGGTAATGTGAGAATTTGTGGTGATTACCGCGTTACGTTGAACTCTGTAATGTGTGTTGACAAATATCCACTTCCAAAGATCGAGGATATTTTTGCGAGTTTGTCCGGAGGCGAAAAGTTTTCGAAAATTGATCTTACACAAGCATATTTACAAATGGAGGTCAATGACAGTTCAAAACAATATCTAACATTGAACACACACAAAGGCTTATACCGTTTCAATAGACTTGTTTTTGGGATTGCTTCAGCTCCGTCGCTATGGCAACACGCGATTGATCAAGTCCTTCAGAACATTCCATATACCCAGTGTATTTTGGACGACATTATCATAACCGGAAGCAATGATGAAGAACATTTAAACAACTTGAATTTGGTGCTTGAACGGTTGGAATCGTACGGACTCAGGGCAAATTTGAGTAAATGTGTATTTTTCCAAGAGAAAATTAGTTATTGTGGCCATGAAATAGATAAAAATGGGCTTCACAAATCTCCAGACAAGGTCAAAGCTATGAATGAAGCAAAAAGGCCAGAAAATGTATCACAGTTGCGCTCATTCTTAGGATTAGTCAATTATTACCATCGTTTCGTTGAGAATCTGTCAATAATGGCTGCTCCACTACATGAATTACTCCAGAATGATAAAAAGTGGAAGTGGACTGAACATTGTGAGAAAGCATTTCTTCAGATTAAAGAAGCAATCTGTTCTGAGCAAGTTTTGTGTCACTATGATCCAGAGAAACCACTTACCTTAGCATGTGATGCATCTGCTTATGGAATTGGATGTGTACTGTCCCATACTTTCCAAGATGGTACTGAAAGACCCATTGCATTCGTTTCAAGGACGTTAAACAGTGCGGAAAAGGGTTATTCTCAAATTGATAAAGAAGCATTGTCACTATACTGGGGTGTTAGAAAATTTAATACTTACCTCTATGGAAGGAAGTTTACCCTCATTACAGATCATAAGCCACTTTTGAGTATATTTAATCCCGAAAAACAGTTACCAGTAATGACTGCTGCCAGATTACAGCGCTATGCAGTGTTTCTGTCAGGGTATACATATAACATACAATACAAAGGAACAAAATATCACGGTAATGCTGATGCCATGTCGCGTTTACCACTTCCGGGGGATTCAGATGACCTTGATGACCCTACTGATATTTTTTATAGTGAGCATTTCAATGATTTACCTATTACGAGTGCTGTTATTCGCAGGGAGACACAGAGAGATCATGTATTATCTCAAGTTTTAGATATGGTTATGCAGGGATATTTTCCAAAAAGTGAGGATCCTACACTCAAACCATATCAACAAAGGTCAACTGAGTTGAATGTTCATCAAGGTTGTATACTATGGGGAAATCGCGTTGTCATACCAGATAGTTTGCGTGAAAATGTGCTAAATGAAATACATTCAGGTCATGTTGGTGTTGTAAAGATGAAATCTTTATCTAGGACATATGTATGGTGGCCAGGCTTGGACAAAGACATTGAAAAGTTATGCAAAACATGTGCAGGGTGCAGTTATGTGAAAAATGCGCCGCCAAAAAGTCAAGTTCATTCATGGAGTTGGCCAAGCAGTCCATGGTACCGTCTACATATAGATTTTGCCGGTCCTTTCAAGGGTGCCATGTTCCTCATTGTCGTAGATGCATATTCGAAGTGGCCGGAAGTATTTCATATGCAATCGACTACAACAACAACAACAATAAATGTGTTGAGGACTCTTTTTGCACGTCAAGGTATTCCTTGTGAAATAGTTTCGGATAACGGACCTCAATTTCGTTCGGAGGAATTCAAAGCATTTATGGACGCAAACGCTATTCGCCATATGACTTCTGCTCCATTCCATCCAAGGACAAATGGACAAGCAGAACGATTTGTACAATCATTCAAAAATGCTATTAAATCGAGTAATCCAGACTTGACATTAAATCAGAAGCTCAATGCATTTCTGTGTAAATATCGCATTACGCCACATGCGACAACAAATGAATCACCATCAATGTTACTTTATGGTCGAAATATCCGTACACGAATAGACATTCTGAAACCCGAAATTAGAAACATCGTCAATCGAAAGCAACTTAAGATGATGGATTCTAAACAAGTAGAACCTACAGTTAAACAGTACGAGGTGGGTGAACCAGTGCTTGTTCGAGATTATAGAGCAAATCCACAAAAATGGGAAAAGGGACACATACATAGTAGAACAGGTCCTCTATCATATAAAGTCAATGTTGGTAATGACATCTTATGGAGAAGGCATTCAGATCAACTTGTTTCCACATCAGAGACATCTGTAGATCCGAAACCAACAGTTACCATACCAACTGTTCAAACTCCAATGGTTACCACTACTGCAGTTTCAGTGCCATCAGAAATTTCTCAAAGTGAAAACAGTGTTAACGTTTCTCCAAATAAAGGCCAGGAAAAGACTTACCCAAGGGAGATAACTGAAAAGCCAAAGACTACGCGCTATCCACAAAGAGTTAGGAAAAAGCCGGTTCGTCTTGATTTGTGAAAGTAATAACATGTGAAAAGGGCATAATAATCCCTATGTTATTACCATCAGTGAAAATTTTCTTGTGAAAGTAATAACATGTGAAAAGGGCATAATAATCCCTATGTTATTACCATCAGTGAAAATTCTGATCTGTGTGTTTCATATATTTTCTTTTTTATTACACATGTAATCATTTACTTTTAGTCTTCAAAAGCCAAGTAGCATTTTAACATTTAATCATTTGATTGAGAAACAAGTGAGACTGATAACTATCAGGGGAGGTATGTTATGAATGACATTCCATAGTAGAAATACTACGCTATAGTACGTAATACACAAAAAGTAGTTTCATTCATAAAGTGTAAGCGCGGGAATGTGTATGAATATATAGGGAATAAAAAGTAGTCTCGAAAATGTACGCCATTGTCTTTGTTTACAATTAGACTTCCAGAACAACTGCGATTAGATGCTGATTAGCGGGCCGGACCCCCAAAACATAACATCACCCAAGGAACATATCTGTGAAATTATTTCAAAATCCGACCAGCGGTTTCAGAGGAGAAGATTTTTAAAGAATTTGCTAAAAAATTCCATTTCGTTGCCATGGCAACCAGAGTTTTTGATGGAATCAAATTCTGTGAACAATTTTTAAAGAGAACCTCCCAAGAAACATTCCTGCTAAGTTTGGTCCAAATTGGCCAAGGGGTTTTGGAGGAGTTGATGTTTAAAGAATTGTTGACGACGGACGACGGACACCCAGTGACCCTAAAAGCTCCCCTTGAGCACGTTGTGCTCAGGTGAGCTAAAAAAAAATCGTTTCAGTTTCCATGCTGTTATGGGGCCCATAATGGCATTTTGCCCTAGGGTGGGATGGTCTTCAGACATTTAAAAGGACAACAAAACACACATGTACAAACAACATAAGCAATGAATAAAATAACACAGATAGGCTTGCTTACCTTGCAGTGGTATCAATTTCTAGGCTATTATTGGGGTCCCAATGACATTTTTGTCTTCTCCAAATAATTGTGCATTAGGGAAGCCATGCAATTATCGATCCCCAATAGCATTCCGTTCTTGGTTAGGCTTCAACTATGTGACAGGGCAATCAAACACATCTACATGTACACACACATACATGAACATGCAACAGAGACCTTGAAAAATACAAGAATGACAAGCTGGCTTACCTTTAAACAATGGTATCACTTTCCATGCTGTTATTGGGCCCCCAATTGCATACTGTCCTAGGGTGGTCTCCAAATAAATGATAGGGCAGCCAAACACACACATACATACAACATAGGCAATGAAGAATATCCCTGAAAAATAAAGCATATAGATACAATACGAGAAGGTGTTACTTTCCTCGAAATTCGTTAACACACATAAGCATTTTTCTACTATCTTAGAATGGTCTCTTAGATATAATTACGATATGGTATCCAAATACACACATACATACCACATGGGCAATGATGTACAAAGACAAAATATGATCATGTCTTTTACTTTCAATGTTACTGAACCCCAAATGGCATACTACCTTAGGGTGATTTGTAAATATGTGATAGATCTAATGCATACAAATACACACTTACAAACTACATGGGCAATGAAGAATAAACATGAAAATAAACCATAAAGATAAAGTATGATCATGTTTCACTTTCCATGTTGCCATCAGTGGCAAATGCCATACTCTCCAGCTATATGACATGGCAGCCCAAAAGACAAACATATTATCTTGTTACTAAACTACAAAGTTTTAGGTTTGTCCAAACTGAAAGCATTTGCAGACAACAAAATAAAAGTGACTGGAAATTTGAAATTTGTTTTGTGAAGGGTAAAAGAGAATTTTTAGGGAAAATGCTGGTTACTAGCATTTTCTCCTTTTTCCATAAGGTTTTCTAAAGGCTTCTTTCTCAGGATTGTCAAATGTAGGGATTGTGTGGTAATGGGTTCGCAATGAAGATCACAACCATGATTATGCAGCACTGAGATGTGAGAAATAATGGTTTAAAACTAAAGCATAATCTGTTGCTTTTTTAGCTTTTTTAACCCTTTACCAAACAATCCTGTGTTCTGACAACCCTGAGGAAGATGGCTTTTGGAAATATTGTGGGAAAGGGAAAAAATGTAAGTAACCATTAAAACTGTTGACTCTTCAAAAATTTTATTCACAGTAATCAAGAAATTTTAAATTGGTAAATGAGCTGTACTCCCTTTGATAAGGTTAAAAAAATTGTGGAATAAGGAAAAAATACTGGAAACAATCATTATTCTCCTTTCTCAAGTTTTTTCTAAGGCCTTATTCCTCAAAACTGGAAAGTGTGGCAAAGAGTTAAACTTAAAATCAGACAAAAACCAGACCACTGAATGTGGGTGCCAACGCTTGGCTACATTTGCTTGCTTTTCAGTGAAATTTCTAAGTCAAAAAAGGGATGTAACCATGTAACAAAGACTTAAACAGTAGACTGTCCTTAATATTGTAAGTATCTCCATTTTGATATTTAAGAAACTCTCAGTTAGGAGTAGATATATTTCGTAGCAAAAGAGGTATTATAGGATGTAAAAATTTTTTGACAGTTTTAAGTCAAACAAGGGACATAACTTTATCAAGAAGACTTTGAAGGTTATCTGTCCCAGTTGTATGGGTTCCTCTTCTGATAGTTACAACCTGTCACAGTTTTAACAAAATATCTTCAGCAATAACAGAGATACTATAAAAACATCTAAGTTTTAGCACTACAACACATTTGACACAGATGCTAGGATAACCACAATAACTTCACATTTTATTCAAAAACAGCCGAGCTAAAAATCGAAAGACCTACCTCCCCCATGTTGAACTGTCAAGGTTGGAAATCTGAGGAGGCATGCTAGACTATTGACAAACCCCATACAAGTAAGCAGGTACTCCCACTGTATCTCCCAACTAAACTCCTCCTCCACTCCACAGTCCCCGTCCCCATCATTAAGAATGTCCACCATCTGCCTCACACGATGCCTGTCCCCCTTGCTGTCACTCCTTGGAGGTGGAACAGGTTTGTTTTCAAGCTCCTACAAAGGTTAAATTAAACTTTCAACTACCTGTACCTGTAAACAGGGATCATATCGTCCGCTTACTCCCAAAACCTAGTAACTACAGTAACAAGCTGTAGTTACAAGCTTTTTGAAGGAAACCGACTATATGTGGTTCAGTGGTAGGGAATAACAGTTGTAACCTAGAGACCCTGGGTTCAAGCCTGACTGGAGGCACTGGGCCTTTTGTGGGAATGTCCTCAGGCAAGAGTTCAAGAGTTAAGTTTCAGAAGAAACCTCCGGAAATACATAAATATATTCTCTGTTGAATTGGTAAGACTGAAATAATGAAAAAAGCCAGCTAATATTTTTCACAGACACATTAACCCATTACCACACAATCCCTACTTTTGATGCCCCTGAGAAAGAAGCCTTTTGAAAACACTGTAGGAAAAGGAGAAAATGCTGATAACCAGCATTTTCTCCTTTTCCCACAGTGTTTTCTACCCTTCCCAGAACGAATTTCAATTTTTCAGTCACCTTTATATTGTCCTCTGCAAATGCTTTCAATTTGAACTAGTCTAAAATTTTCTCATGTGGTAAAGAGTTAAGCCCCCCTTTTCAGAGTATGACTCAAATATGTTCAGTAGTAACAACTTCCAAAACAGCCAACCTAAAACTAAGCACATCTTCTATGAACGTTTTCTTGACACATAAATAACGCATTCCTAGTTAGAACTCACCTCATCCTCACACTGCGTTTCTATTTCTTCACTGACAGACGGGATATCTTCAGTGATATCTTCAGTCACATCAACATTATCTTCTGTGACATCACAGTTATCATCCCTGATATCTGTGAGGCCACCAGTACAGGTATCAGACAGAGCTAGGTCAGGCTGCTCCGTCTCTGGATTGTTGTTTGGAGGTTTCTCTCCCATTGCACCAGCTGTGACCTTCATGATCTGCAAAAAGTGGTCTATATGATAACATGAATGTAAGCTATGGCTTTTGTTTTTAACCCTATACCAGATAATCCTGTGTTTGAAGCCCTTGACTGATTGATTAATTGCTTGATTAATTGATCAATCACTGATTGATTGATTGATTGATAACCTGCTTGCTTGCTTGCTTGCTTGATGGATGGATGGATGGATGGATGGATGGGTGTTTCAGATAGATCATGGTAGCAAGTGCACCAATACATGCTTTTCATGTTACCACTTCAAATGATACTCTTTCCAAGCCTCTGGATGCTTTCCTACATAAACATTATCCAATCAGTGATCAGCAGTAAAAGAGGGAAGAATTGGTTGTTATGACTATTATCAATTTTCAGAAAAATACTGGCTGAGCCGGGGATTCAAACTTGCAACCCTGTTTCTCAAATGCTGTAAGCTACTAACTGATCTACCAGGGTTTGGTCCCCTGTCACTGTTAATTAGACTATTGTCAATTTTTCTATCCATGAATATCTCTACATGTTTTTTTTTTATACTTAAATTTTACACCTTAGTACTTTGTAGACATTGTTGATTAAAGATCAGACTGCACAGAACCTGCAGTCTGATCTTGGATCTACATTGTTGGCTACCCTGTTCTTAAACTAAAACAAAAGTAGCCCACAAAAGCAGTGTCAATCTTCCGTTAGAAGTGGGAAAAGAGTGGAACATCTAGAGTTCGAAGAGAATGAGTTAACTCTTGGGCTGCTAAGCTCAACTCATTGAGTGTATGGGGACAGTGTAGATCAAGATCAGACTGCACATTCTGTGCAGTCTGATCTTGATCTACACTGTCCTTTGGAAACAAATTTCCCCCACAGAAATAACTTTGAAATACCAACATTTGGGTTTTTCTTTCAACTTGAAAGTTTCATGTTAGATTTTTGTCTGGTTAACCGTTTACCCCATAAGGCATTTCTATGGTATCTCTAATTGACCCTAAATAACAGCAAGGATGAAGCCGTTTCTTTTGTGTAAATGACACCTTTAGCGTAGAAAACATAGTGGCAAAAGGTAAAATTGCTCATCACCAGCAATTTCACCTTTTGCCACAATGTTTTCCAAAGGCTCCTACAAGCAATGCGTAGAAATGAGTATCTATGGAGTAAAGGGTTAGTAGCTCTTTTACATTTTAATTTCAAAGCAAATGGTGCCTTTTTCACATGTTGCACTTACAAACATAAAGAACAAATGAATAATTCATGTTTTTTAACAAATAATTGCTTGATTCAGCTTCTGAAATTGATTGTTGCAACAACTGACTGTATAAATTATTCACTGCAGCTTTTTATTCTCAACAAGAAAACAGCAATTTGGAATTTTGATTGTTATGTGGCTTTCAACAGTAAAATGGCTGTACCAAAACACCAATTTGCCTGTTGATGATTCTTTGGTGTTACCAGTATTTGGCTAGCACTCTACTGGTTTTACCACAACTCGGTAACCACTCTTCTTGTTTTATTAGTACTTTGTTAGCACAGTACTGGTTTTACTAGTACATGGTTAGCACAGAACTGGTTTTTCCAGTGCTTGGTTAGCATTCTACTGGTTTTAAACAGTACTTTATTAGCATTCTACTGGTTTGATCAATACGTGACTATTGGAACTGTTTGGTTTTACCAGTGCCAAGTTGGCATACAACTGGGTTTACCAGTGCTTGGTAAGGACTCTGAAGGTTTGCTAGATTTTGTTCAGTACTCTACTAGTTTTACCAGTAGTTGGTAAGTAATCTAATGGTTATATCTGCACTTAGCTGCACCAATGGTTATATCTGCTTAGGGAAGCAATCTACTGGTTTTACCAGTTCTTTGTTGGCACATTAATGGTTTAACCAGTACTTGGTTAGCACTCTGAAGGTCTTAGCAGTACTTGGTTAGCATTCTACTGTTTGTGCAGGTACTTAGTTAGTATGCTACTGGTTTTACCAGTACTTGGTAAGTACTAACATAATGTAACATAACATAAATTTTATTGGTAATTCAAGGCCTCTGGCAAAAAATACAAGATATTTCAATTGTTAATCAATTCACGGTACTCTACTGGTTTAACCATAACTTGGTTGTCACACACACTACCAGTATTTGGTTAGCACATAGTAGTTTTTTGGAATGGTGTTTAATCCTGTTGTGGCTTTCAACAGTAAAATAGCTACACCAAAGCATCAAATCATCTGTTGATGTTTTATTGGTTTTACCAGTGCTGGGTTAGTACTCTACTGGTTTAATCAATACTTGGGGCTGAAAGTAAAATTTTGTTTGTTTGTCCTCGACCGCCCGACCCACAATTTACCCCCCGACTCAAAAAATTATATTGCATTCTCGTGAGGACAAAATATTTTTATCGTTCGCGGCCAAAACATCTGGTTATTTGGAAGGAATCCGGTTTTATCAAACAAACTCGGTAGTTCGATGCCAGACATAGACGTTCATTCCTCTTGATCTGTCCGAAGCTTTGTTGTCACATCAATATGCATAATCAAGCGTTCTTACGCTCAAGACTGATGGTAGACTGTGCTAGGAGAATTTTCAGACAGAAAGATTACAATTTCCATTAAATAACACGAAAAACCCGTCTATAATAGGGTTCACTCGTCAAAACGGAAGTCATGATTCGGACTCAAGAAGATTCGGCTCAGGGCCTTCCAGCGATTTTTGAGAAGATTCGGCCCAGCAGGTGAGAAGATTCGGCCCCGAGGGTGAGAAGATTCGGCACAGGTTGTATAGATTGATTTCATCAGTAAAATTACCTGATTGGACTATTTATTCTGAAACGTTAAAGTAATCTTAATGATTAATCGTACATGTGAATACCGTACATGTGGTTTTGCAGAACGTTACGATCATTACCGTGTTTTTGCTAACGCCATTATTAGTTGATTTTAGTGGTGTACTTCTCAGGACCGTACTTCTCATCCCCCATTGGAGGTTCCAATCTTTACCAGTTTTAACCTCATTTCCAAGGAAAAACAATATTATCAGTCTTGCCTTTTAATCTAAAACTGTTGAGTAGGCAGGGAATGCCCAGCCACTCAATATCATATTTTATGCACATTATAAATGACACATATTTTTTTTTCATTTAAAAAACTTCTTTTAATGAAACCAGCATTGAGTTTAAACCTTTTTATCACATTCTTAAATCTTATCATTTAAAACTTTTGAGTATATAGGGATTGCCCTGTAACTCGATAATGCCCTTTATGCATTCTTCTTAATTCAGTTCTTATCATTTAAAACATTTGAGTATATAGGGATTGCCCTGTAACTCGATGATGCCCTTTATGCATTAAATTTTCTTAATTCAATTCTTTTATTGTCATTCAAACTTTATTCAGTTTAAACAACTCCACGTTTATTATCTTTTACCATAGATATGCGCGCTAAATGACCAAAGTTGTCGATGCGCCATAAAACAACATTCATTCATACTTCTCATCCCTTTTTTTGAGAAGATTCGGCCCAATCGTTGAGAAATAGAGGGAACTCGGTCCAGTTTTCATATTTTGTTTTTGTATTATTGGGTGTATGTTTTGTTTGCTTTAATAATTTAGGAGTGTAATTTCCTCTTTGTTCTTGAACGTTTTTACTGAGACATCAAAAAAAATCAGTTTTGAACTTTATTTGCACTTTATTTGGCCATGGCGAAAGTATTCTTGTTGTGAAATTCCTGTAATTGAATAACACACGCACTGATTTCACCTATTACTTCTTTAAACGACAAATGTAGACAGGAGAAAGATGTGGACTTGTCAATTTCAAAACATTTCGGGTCGACAATCTAATATGGCTGAAGAGTTAACTATTATTGTGGGATATGAAAAAAAAATGAATTTAAGGATAAAAGAAACATAATGGCCACCAGCAAATTCTCTCCATTCATGATGTTATGCACATTAAGCCATCGGACATTAACTTTAGATCCATTTGTATGCAATTCAGTCTACATATTTTGTAATGTTAAAGGTTATTAACCCTTTACCAAACGATTCCTGGTTTTCTTGACTAAAGAAATGCAGGCTTTCGAAAACGTGGGAAGAGGAGAAGATGCTGGTAACAAGTAATTTTCTCTTTTTCCCACCAGATTTTCTACTTTTGTAAGAGAATTAATATTAAAATTTTATGCACATCTAACCTTTCAATTTGGACCAGTCTAGTACTATGTCATATGGTAAAGAGATAAGGATGTGCAAATTTATAGAAAAATTGTGATATTATATGCCAAGCACTTAATTTGAAATGTAAAGCTGCTTCTGAAATCCAGATTCTCTTCTTTGCTAGTTGACTCCTGCTGTTGTAACTGGTTAAAAGAGTTGCGTCTCTGTATATGGATAAAATCGCCATAGCAGTTTCTTCACTGTGTATGCACATAAGACTTCCCAAGTTCTACTCAGTTTATTGGTACATTTTAGATTTTATCCAAAGTTTTATGGCAGAATTGATTTTTTTTTGTTAGTTGTATCAAAAAGAAAATCTATTAAAATGTTCTTGTTGCTGACAATCCTTAGAGATTTAATTCATTTAAATAGCTGTGAATTCATTCTTCTTTTCTAACCAAATGTTTTGGTGATTTAAGGCCCCTTCTTTAGATCAAAGAATATCTGACAGATCAAACTGATAGAAAAACAAGTTGTTTCTTTAAAAAAAGAAGCCAGGAGAGGTCGACATCAATTTTTTTCAAATACTTTTTATGCTTTCAAAATAAATATATCTCGGTACATGTTATGAAACAAGCAAGGCAATAAACAGGTCTTTGAAATCTGTTCAGTTGTAAATACACATTCATCTGTCCTTGTAATTTTTGTGAGTCACATGACCTTCTTCCCGCGTTTTAACGTCACATGATTTTTTTGTCTGTGTTCCTTTTTATTTTAAGAATGTTTTTGTTCTTTTTTTCCTTTTTGTTTAGATTTAACTGTTTAATACAAAACTGAAAAAAATTGTCATATGCTATCAAATATTTACAATTTTGTTGAAATTCGCCATATAAAAACAAACCACGTCTATTTCCTATTTCATTTTTTTGACTTCGATTTTTTGATAAAATCATCACAAAACAGACTGTGTATCAGAACAATTCCCTTACAAAGATTGGATTTAGACAGCAATTTCTGAGGCACTCTGCCTTTTAAACTCACCACTGTTGGAGAGGTCTGATAACCTCTCCAATGATCGTTTGATCCCTCCCTATCACCAAATAGAGTGAAAAGTGAGTTCACAGATTTTTATAGTACTCTTGTTTCCTGAGACCCTCCCACTTTCTAGAGACTTTGGACCCTCACAATACAACAGAAATCACAAGCAAGGCAAAACAGCTACTATGCTTAGATTGGCCTCTGAGAATTTTTTTTCCTGATTATTTGTAGACAATAATAAAGACAAATGTTTTCTTGTCAGTATTTAACATTTGTTGAAAGTGCAGCGCAAAGCATTATGAAAACATCATAAAAAAAGATGGCACAAAAATTACATTCCCAGACACCAAATATATGCCAAATTTAAGAAGTACCATGATGATTAAAATCTGGAACATATTCACAGTGTTTCATTTACCTGTGCGTCCTGTGTCAGGGACGCAAAGAAATTACCGAGGACGCAAAACTTTGAGATATGTGCATTTTCGAGACGCACTGATTTTGATATCAATGCCTTTTGCAAAATTCCGTTTGATCCCGATCAATTAAAGTGTTTACATTTTCTATCGAAACACCGGTAATTTTTCTACTTTAGACTGGTACCTTTATTTTCTGGTCTATTTTTAGCCTAGGTAATCTAGTCTATGGAATGGTTTCCGTTTTTCTTTTTATTTGGGTACACGGAATATCGACATCCAGCACGTACGTTATAGATCCTCTCCAAGGCATATTCTTACTTAATTGCAGAAAATTGTAGTCAACATGATTGAACAACTATCATTTCATGTCCTCATCGGCAAATAATTACTTTTTGAATCTTTTTTATACCCGGGCGATTTAGATATCCTCAGACGATTTCCATTTCGTCGAAAAAATTCCAGTGCGTAGATCTATATCTAAACGATGTAAAGCGTAAGCAATGCCACCAAAAAAGAAGGCAAAATCCGATCACAAACAACAAACTTTAACTAGTTTATTTACGAAATCACAAGAGTCTGACCCGCCGATTCATAGTGACTTACATACCGATAAAAATGTCGAGAATAATGAGAAATCATCGGCAGTTCAATCGGCGTGGATTCGGCCCCCGCCAGTTCAAAACCCAGAGAATTCATGTCACACTGGCTTAAACTTTTTAGTTGGCTAACTTACGAAAGTGAAGAGAATTCATGACAGACAATTCATAAATCAGACCATACAGATTTTTTAACAAATTGAACAATATTTTTTTTTAAATGGGGTTTAACTCATTACCACACGATCCTTAATTTTGACGCCTCTGAGAAAGAAGCCTTTAGAAAACATTGTGGGAAAAGGAGAAAATGCTGGTAACCAGCATTTTCTCTTTTTCCGACCATGTTTTCTACCCTTCTAAAAACGAATTCTAAATCTTCAATAACTTCAATAACTTTTATTTTGTCGTCTGTTAATGCTTTCGATCTGGACAAACCTAAAATTTTGCCGTTTGGTAATGAGTTAAAAGGTGGGACTCGTAAAGTTGGTTTCAGACTCATAGTTTTTCATCCCAGCGAGTCCCAGGACTCACTTATAGCAAATTGTAAAAAAATCACTGTATTCAACATAATTATGCTACAATAAGATCAAATATTTTTTAACATCCTAATCAAGCATTTGTAAGGTTCAAATGTCATTGCTCATGCTGTCTTAAACGTCATGTCTAGGTCTAGACTATTTGCTCATGATTGCATTTGTTCTAATATTTATGATCTTGCAGTTCATCTACAAGCTGTTGGTAAAGCATAAAGGTTTACATCTGTTCTACTGAGGTGTGGTTAGGTCAGACATACACATGCTACAGATATTTGATTAGTAATACTAGTGCTCATCATGAAAGTGCTAAACTACAACCTTTAGCTTAATATGTATATACAGGGGCATAGAAAGCAAGGTTAAAAATGATTTAAAAAACCCATTCAATGAAAAACAGATGCAGAATAAAAGGCTATGCAAGCAGCAAGTTCTTTGGCTAAAATCTTTGAAAATCTTTTATTTATGTTATTTGTCTGCTTTCTACAGAACGCAAAATATAATATAATAATTTCCCTACCTACCTACCCAAGACTGAAATACTGGGTAGGTAAAGGACAAACAAACAATTTTTTAATTTAGGCCTGGTAAGCATTCAATAGGTTTTATCAGTTCTTGGTCGGTACAAGACTGGTTTAATCAGTATCTGGTTAGAAATCTACATGTTTTACAAGCACTTGCTGACCACTCTACAGGTTAAACCAGTTCTTGGTAAGCAATCTACTGGTTTTACCAGTACTTAGTAAGCACTCTCCTGGTTTTAACAGTGCCAGATTATCATGGTACTGGATTTACCAGTACTTGGCAAGCTGTGTGGCAGTTGTTAGTTAGCATTCTTCTGTCTCCAGTACTTTGTTGGTAGCACTGAATTTCTCTGCACATGTACTTGTATTAGCTCTACAATGGTTTTACTAGTACTTGGATTAACACTCAAATGGTTCTGACTAACACCCTACTGGTGCTACTAGTACTTGTAAAGCATTCTGTTAGTTTTACCAATACTTGGGGTAGCAGGTAGGTGTCTTCAGTGCTTGGTTGGCAGCACTTATTTTCCCAGTACATCTACTTGTATTAGCACTCTAATGGTTTCACTGGTACTTGGGGTAGCACTTTATAGGTTTTACAAGCACTTGGTTATCACTCAGTTATTCCTTGCTCAACTCTGTAGTAAACAGTAAAATGAAAGACTTTGCCAATCTGAAAGCAGTTGCACAAGACAAATCAGATTTAATTCTTCACCAGATGGCATAATGTTGTACTCCACCAAGCTGATAGCATTTGTAGATGACAAACTAAATTTAGCTCAAATAATGATTTATGATTTAGATGTCAGCAAAAGCTACCGTAACGATGATTTATATTTTACAAATGGTAGAAAACATTCTGGAAAAAGAAAAAAAATGCTTGTTACCTGCATCTTCTCCTTTTTCCTGTTTTCCAAAGGCTTCAATCTCGGAGTCATTAAAATTTAGGATTGTATTTTAAAGGGTTAACCCATTACCACACAATCCCCACTTTTGATGACACTGAGAAAGAAGTCTTTAAAAAACATTGTTGGAAAAGGAGAAAATGCTGGTAACCAGCATTTTCTCCTTTTCCAACAATGTTTTCTACCCTTCATAAAGCCAATTTCAAAATTTCAGTCACTTTTATTTTGTCATCTGCAATGCTTTGGATTTGGACAAGCCTAAAATTTTGTCGTTTGGTAATGGGTTAAATGATAGGATTTACCTTGAACTCTTTGCAAGTCAATAATTTTAGAGTTGTCATATATCAAAATGTACCAAGTGAAAACATCATGGCAAAAGTGAAAAATAAAAAAAAAAGCTAAAACTGGCCACCATTTCTTTTCTCAAAAACAGCTGCAAG
This sequence comes from Tridacna crocea, assembly GCA_943736015.1. NCBI lineage: Eukaryota > Metazoa > Mollusca > Bivalvia > Cardiida > Cardiidae > Tridacna > Tridacna crocea. The sequence continues at coordinate 11,683,707 of OX031063.1, read as the reverse complement.
ACAACAAAAAAATTGTCAGTTTAAGATAATGGGTCAAGCTACCCGTTGTATGTGCCCACAAAAGAAAATGGCACCATGTATATCTGGTAAAACTTCAAATATCTCTCAGAGCATGACATGACTACAAGACCAAAGCGATGTTAACGTCATGATCAATATGTCTTCTCTAAAGTTTGTACTGACTTACAAGTTACATACTGTACTATAAGATTATCTGAGATACTTGGGTACAATACTGAATTCAAGTGAATCAACACACTGCACAATAAGAGGTGCGTTCTGTAAAAAGGGGGCTATTAACCCATTACCACTCTAACCCTACTTTTGACGCCCCTGAGAAAGAAACCTTTTGAAAACACTGTGGGAAAAGGAGAAAATGCTGGTAACCAGCATTTTCTCCTTTTCCCACGTTTTCTACCCTTCACAAAACATATTTCAAATTTTCAGTCACTTTTATCTTGTTGTCTGCAAATGCTTTCAATTTGGACCAGTCTAAAATGTTGTCGTTTGGTAATGAGTTAATGCATATGCAAAAGGTATTGACTCGGGCCAGCCTGTGCAGTCCATGCAGGCTGATCTGGGTCAATACTTTTCATTATTTGTCAGTTTTCTGTATGTCCATGAACCACTCTATCTCATGGTTCCATTGGTTGTTAGATCGAAATTTATTTCATCGAGTGTTCACCATTGGTAATATTTTCACGAGTGACACAGAGCCACAAATGAAAATATTACTGATGGTGTTCATGAGATGAAATAAATTTCGATCTTTCACCAAAAAATACAAATGTTCTATTTGTTTCATGCTTTTAACCCTTTCTGGGGGGAGCTTTATCAAAATCCAGTAGTTCTTTTCTGTTTTCCCCCGTGGCGTACCCTTCCCACATAGCATTATAATATTACGTCAAGCGTGAGAAATGTAAGGTATATGACGTCATATTTCCCATCTGGTTGTGAGGCACATGCAATTTACCTTAGAGGCAACAAGAGCATGAAAATCGGTATTTTCACTGTTGGTACCAGTGTAAGATCGAAAAAAAATTTCACTGCTATTTCTCGATATCTTATTGGAAGGCATTGAAATAAAATTTATGGATTCATTATTATGTGATGGCATGCTTGCAGGTATAATGCTTTACAGAGGTGCATTAAGCCCCCTTTTGTACACCAAATCTCATATACATCCTTTAGACAAGGCAACAGTCAGAGTCATCTAACCCTTTATCACAATATCCCGACTTTTAAAACCTCTGTGAAAGAAGCCTTTAGAAAACATTGTGGGAACAGAAGGAAATGCTGGTAACCAGTATTTCTCCTTTGCCCATGTTTTCTTCCCTTCCTAATACAAATTTCAATTCTTTAGTCACATTCATTTTCTCATCTGTAAAATGCTTTCAATTTAGACCAGTGTAATGTGGTAAAGAGTTAAACCCAAGACTGTGTGGAAAAGGGTTGACAGATTTAACTCTTTACCACATGGCAAAATTTAAGACTGGTCCAAATTGAAAGCATTTGCAGACAACACTTCAGATATAGCTTAAATGATTGTAATTATCTGTGAACATGTAGAAAACCTTGTGGGAAAAAGGAGAAAATGCTGGTTACCAGCATTTTCTACTTTTCCCACAATGTTTTCAAAAGGCTTCTTCCTCAGGGTCGTTAAAGTCGGGATTGCGTGGTAAAGAGTTAAATGTCTAAGTTTTTTTTTTCCTGAGTAAAACCTTTGTATGTGTTCCACTTATTGAAATAAGTGCAGCCCCATCTTCATGACCATTTTACTGAAATAGTGGCCTCTGGAGTGCACACAAGGTTTTGCCAAGATTTATCTGAATATCCCACATTTTCAACCTACATCCTCCATTTTCTAACTTGTTTGATATTTCATCAATACAAACATTCTGACCAATACCCATGACAGTGTCAGTGTTCCCACTGGAAATTTTATTTGGGGGTTTTTTTGTACCCCCTACAACTGAAAAATGGGGGTATAAGAAAAAAAATGGGGGTACAAATTCAGAAAAAACTTATATGCCCACAACTCTAGATACTTACTGCCTCATTCTTGTTCAGATGCAGAACAATCATATTACAGATCTACTCTGTCAATGTACAATTTGAAATGTATGCATAACTGAAAGTTAAAGAATTGCAAAGTTTTAACCAGACTGTAGTGGTCTTTATGCTCATATTTTCACATCCCGTTAGCCTTTTTTATTTCAGTTTAGATTTCATATTTGAAGGTATGACAATAATCATGGTTTTCAACTGAAGGTAAAGTAATATTGATGATTTGCAGCAAAAAAAAAAGTATGTTACATCAAGATATTTGTGGAAATTTGTAACTTAAATCCATTACAAGCTGAAAAGAAGGTATGAAGTGACTCTGATCAGACAATGTAAACAGGAGCATTTTGTTGTGTCATGGGTTTCTGCGTTTTTTTGACCGATTTATTTTTCATGTCCATTTAGTTATGGATAGGTGTTTCTGCATGATCTGGCTTATGGTTGATAATAAGGATAGCAAGTCACTTCAAAACCTGTCATTTTGCACAAGATCAGCGGATAATGGCTTTTGTTTTTGGTAACATTTTGCCGTGAGGTCTCGCGTGTAACCAAACTTTGTTATGTGAATTTCAATTCTGTACAGTGATTGACACAATAATTTGCGTGAGTTTGAACACTGATATGAATTCTGTTTTCTCTATGATGAATATTTCTACAACTCGTGTGACTTGCTTGCTTACGGAACGTGAATTCCGAAACCCGAAAGTACATTTCTGAGCTAATCCCAATGTAGGTTCACAGACGAAAGACGTTGACGTTAACAAAACGCTCTTTCATAGACTGCGTCAAACAAAGGAGAGCTGAATTAAGGATTCTTTCTGGAAACAAACGAGTCCCAGTCTGCAAAAAGAATGCCATCTAGCGGGAGATAATGGCATATTATAGGTCGCGATAATAAAGACCAAGTACGCCGACCATGTAAATGTTCTAAAAATAGAAAGCTGGAAATCCAAAATTTTTCTGATGTTAGATTTACTTTGTCAGAAAATCGCTTTTACGTGAGCCGTTCTATGCAAACACTTTTTTTTTTCATTTTTATGTTCGATCTTCTTCTGTATTTTTTGTGCGTGATTTCACGTACAGGTTTGTAATTTTGTACGTGTTTTAATTCATTTATACGTGTTTCACGCGCGATTTTGCGTGATCGGGAACACTGTGTGTTGTCTGCACATGTCATATTCTTCAAAGATTCGACCTGTCTTGTATGAAATATAACTCTCCCTGATATTCGGGAGACTGTAGTATTATGCGCTATAAAGTGGCAATGTAGAAAATGGTTTTTATCAATACATTTGAGGAGAAATCAGACCTGTTTTAGCCCCAGATTTCTCTAAACTGCTGATGAAAGCTGAGTAAATTGCATGAGGTAGCATTTTATTGAGTAATTGTTTATTTTAGTTTGAAATTCAAACTAATGGTTGTCGCGTAGGAAAGTGGTTTGGTTCTGTACCAAGGATGCCCAAATTAGATAGATGAGTATTTGTAGAATGCCATCTAGCGGGAGATAATACCCATAAGAGTTACACAGAAATTCACCCTCCAGAGTGTCCACATAGTTTTTCTTTGACATCTCAGAGAACTACTTTTCCTCAGCGCTTGGGTCATTTTCAAACTCATCCAAGATACATGTACATCATTGAGTTAACAGGGGGCCATGATGGCCCTGGAGTCTCTCACTTGAGCCTTTTGACCGAACATGATCCATTTCCAATACCTCCTGAGATACTTAGACAAACATTCTAAGAAGCTTTCATTGGTATCGGACTGAAAACTTGGCCTCTAGTGTGAAAAAAAGCCTTTTCTAGACAGTGCTTCATTGACCTTTTTAGCCAAACATAGCCCATTTTACAGTTTGTTGTGGATATTATATAAAAAAAAATTCTGACCACTTTTCATGAGTATTGAACAAAAATATAACCACTAGAGTGTCTACAAGATTTTTCATACTGTTGACATCATGACTTAGTTTTTGACTACAAGACTCATTTTCAAACTTATCTGAGATTTCATCAAGCCAAACATTCTGACCAAGTTTCATGAGTATTGCACTGAAAATGTGGCCTCTAAAATGTACAAAAGGTTTATAAAGATGTTATCCAGTGACCTAATTTTTGAGTGATCTAATTTTTTACCCAAAGTGAGCTATTTTCAAATTCATCAGAGATATCACCAAAACAAATATTCTGACCAACTTTACTTAAAAATTATTGGACTGAAAATATGACCTAGTTTTTGATCCAGTGAGAGCTGTTTGATGTCTAAAACTTTGTTGTGTTGAAAAGACAAAAAAAAATGCATTTTGTACAAAAGCAATTAACTGAAGTGAACAGAACTCTAATTCACATGCAATTAAAATATTTAATTTTGGAGATAATCACGTAATTCTTTACCACACAACAGAATTTTGGACTTGTCCAAATTGAAAGCATTTGCAGACTACAAAATAGATGTGAATCAAAAATTGAAAATTGATTTGGAAAGGGTAGAAAACATTGTGGGAAAAGGAGAAAATGCTGGTTACCAGCATTTTCTCCTTTTCCCACGATGTTTTCAAAGGCTTTCTTTCTCAGGGTCGTTAAAAGTCGGGATTGTGTGGTAAACAGTTAAACACCTTTGAAGTTAATGGAAGATTTTATCTTTGTTTTGCCTCATAACGATAAAAATCTTGCTAAATCTTATGCAAGTACAATTATAGTTTTTAGAGATAAGCATTTAAACATCTTTATCAGACAAGTTTTACACTGGTCCAGATGGAAAGCATTTTCAGACGACAAAAAACAGTATAGCTCAAAAGATGATCTTTGATAGGGTAGAAAACATTATGGGAAAAGGAGAAAATAAGAAAATACTGATTACCAGCATTTTCTCCTTTTACCACAAGGGTTTCAAAAGTCGTCTTCTCTAGGGTAGTGAAAGCATGTGATTTTGTGGCGAAGGGGTCATTATTTTTTGGTTTCCTTTATTAAAGGCTGCCACTTTTAACTGTTCAACCCTTAATTACACACTTAGTCCCGCTAGCTCAGTAGGTAACATAGAGGACTTTAGAACAGGAAGTCGCTGGTTTGAACCCTGGCTCGGCAAGGATCGATGTTCTAGTCACTGTGACAGGATTCATTCCTCTCTCAATGCTGACCATTGTTTCACCTATTTTTATGTGGGAAAGCAGCCAGTGGTTTGCAAAGAATATTCTATGGAGTAATGGTAACAGAAACTCACAAAAGCGTAGATAGGTGCACTGGCTGCCACACTATAAAGTTGTCATATCAGTTGTGGAAAAAATGGTTTGCTGTGAGAGAGGAACAAACCCTTTTGCAATTTCTATTTTCAATCCTAGGAAAGAAAAATGCTGTGCTTGGTATCCCAACCAGCAACCCCTGGTCTAAAGTCCTATACACTACCAGCTGCACTACCAGGCTCAGCCACCCGGTACCTTAACTTAGTAAGGAGGCAAATCAAACCATGAAATAAAGGAGGAAATTATGAGCCTTGTGAAAATAGTTATCAGACACTGAGATCTGAGCCAATAATCCCAGTCTATAGTGAGATTTTGTGTACCAATGGTAGAAATGATCATAGTGTCAACTAGAGCTGTTACTGAATGTGACTTAATACTCCTGCCAGTGCTTTGACAGAAAAAAGTGTCAAGTTCAAGGGGAGATAATTCCTCAAACTGGAAGAGTTGACACTTGAAAATTGCAACACAAAATTAATAGTATTTTGTACACAGACGGACACACGGACAGATGGACTGACACATAGACAGACAGGCTGATTCTAGGATTGCTTGGGTATAATGACGGCTTGGAGAGAAAGCATCCAGTGACCTGCGTAAATACTAGGGTAAGTACTGGTAGAGGCGAAAATCCAGTAGAATATAAGACAGGGCAGCTGGCTGCTTAGACATAATAATGTCGAAAATGGCATTTAATGCTATGGTAGGATTAAAGATGAAAGATACTGAAAGAGCTTGATGTTTTTAACTCTTTACTTATCTCTACCACATAATCCCGACTTTTAACAACCCTGAGAAAGACAGCTTTTGAAAACTAGTGGGAAAAGGAGAAAAAGCTGGTAACCAGCATTTTCTCCTTTTCCCACAATGTTTTCTACCCTTCACAAATCAAATTTCAATCTCTGATGCACATTTATTTTGTTGTCTGCAAATGCTTTCAATTTGGACTAGTGCAAATTTTGTCCTTTGGTAAAGAGTTAACCCATTACCAAACAATCCCTACTTTTGATGCCCCTGAGAAAGAAGTCTTTAGAAAACATTGTAGGAAAAGGAGAAAATGCTGGTAACCAGCATTTTCTCCTTTCCCACAATGTTTTCTACCCTTCACAAAACAAATTTCAAATTTTCAGTCACTTTTCTTTTGTTGTCTGCAAATGCTTTCGATTTGGACAAACCTGAAATTTTGTTGTTTGCTACTGATTTAACAAAATAAATTTAGGCTAGTCCAAAATGAAAGCATTTCCAGACAACAAAGGTGGCCAAAATTACAAACTTTGTCCATGATAAAGTAGAAAACAGTACAGGAACAAGGAGAAAGTGCTGGTTACCAAGCATTTTCTTTCTCCCACTATGTTTTCAAAAGCCTTCTCCCTCACGGTCCTAAAAAGTCCGGATTGTGTGTGGTAGAGGGTTAATTTTGTCCAGTCCATGTAATTTCGTCATCTGGTAAAGTGTTCACCGTTCCATTGCCAAGATTTTTTTAACTGTTTACTATACTGTTTTGGACCTATTGATACTGAAAGCATTCACCCTTTCCCAAACAAGCCCTGGTTTTTACGTGTCAGCAGTAAAAGTCTTTTGAAAACACTGGGGGAAAAGGAGAAATTGCTCATAACGAGCAATTTCTCCTTTTCCCACAGTGTTTTCTACCCTTTTTGAGAACTTTCTGCCATTTTCATCAAATCTAAAATTGTCGTCTGTAAACTCTTTCGGTTTGGAAGGGTCCAAAATTTATCGTTTGGGAAAGGGTTAACTCTTTACCAAACAACAAAATTTTATACTGGTCCAGATCGAAAGCATTTGCAGAAGACCAAATAAAAGTGACTGAAAATTTGAAATTGTATTTGTGAAGGGTAGAAAACATTGTGCGAAAAAGAGAAAATGCTGGTTACCAGCATTTTCTCCTCTTCCCACAATGTTTTCTAAAGGCTTCCTTCTCAGAGTCGTCAAAAGTAGGGATTGTGTGGTAATGGGTTAATTTTCAAGACAAAAAAAAACATGGTCCAGATGATGGGATTTCAAAGAGTAGAAAACATTGTGGAAAAAGTCCAAAATCCTGGTTACCAGCAATTTCACCTTTTCCCCCACAGTTTTGAAAAAAAGTTCTTCATCAAGATCGTTATCTCTTAACCCTTTACTCCATAGATACTCATTTCTACGCATTGCTTGTAGGAGCCTTTGGAAAACATTGTGGCAAAAGGTGAAATTGCTCGTGACGAGCAATTTCACCTTTTGCCACAATGTTTTCTACACTATCAAAACGTGTCATATATACATAAGAAACGGCTTCATCCTTGCTGTTAATTAGAGTCAATTAGAGATACCATAGAAATGCCTTATGGGGTAAAGGGTTAACCTGCTAAGCGTGACTCAATGACCTTTTGCTGACAGCGTAGTTGAAGATCAGACTGCACAGAATGTCTACACTGTCCAATAAGAAGATATTTTTGAAAAAAAAAAACTTTACAAAACAATCCCTGGTTTTTACAACCCTGAGGAAGAAGCCTTCTGAATACACTGTGGAAAAAGGAGAAAATGCTGGCATACAGCATTTTTCTCCTTTTCTCACGATGTTTTATACTCTTCCAAAGTCAAGCTTCTATTTTTGAGTCCCATTCATTTTGTTGTCTGCAAATGCTTTCAATTTGGACCAGACTAAAATTTTGTCTTTTGATAAAGAGTTAAGTAATTTAGCAGGTTAAAACAGTGTTACAGGTCTTTCAAACGTCCAAAGGCAGTGTATTGCCAATATCTTACAGTAAATCCTGTGGTCTGATCTTGATCTACACTGAACAATAGTAGCTTTTCCTACACTAAATACCCAAGGATTAAAATGAACTCTTTTCCCAAACAATAAAATTTAATTATTTCTATTATGAAAGATTCTGAAGACAACAAATTCTACGTGGCTTTAAAAAATGATAGAAATTGCCTTTAAAAACACAATTATATTATGGGAAAAGAATGAAATGCTTGTTGTTATCAGCATGTTCTGATTTTCCCAAAAATGATTTCACACCCCCCCCCCACCCCCCCTTCTATTTGGTTAAATTACCCCAAACTCTTTACAAAACGACAAAATTCTAGACAGGTCCAAATTAAAATTGACTGAAAAATCGAAATGTGTGTTGGGAACTGAAGAAAACACTGGTTACCCGCATAATCTCCTTTTCCCTCAATGTTTTCAGAAGGCTTCATTCTCAGGGTCTTTGAAAGGTAGGATTTTGTGGTAAAGAATTCACCCATTACCACACAATCCCTACTTTTGACGCCCCTGAGAAAGAAGCCTTTAGAAAACATTGTGGGAAAAGGAGAAAATGCTGGAAACCAGCATTTTCTCCTTTTCCCACAGTGTTTTCTACCCTTCCCAGAACAAATTTCTATTTTTAAGTCACCTTTACTTTGTTGTCTGCAAATGCTTTCAATTTGGACCAGTCTAAAGTATTGTCATTTGGTAAAGGGTTAAGGTGCCTTTCTCGGCTATAGTTGCCTTTGCAGCCAGCACAGATTAAGATCAGGCTGCACATTTTGTACAGCCTGATCTTAATCTGTGCTGGCTGCAAAGGCAACTATAGCCGAGAAAGGCACTTTAACCCATTACCAAATGATAATACTTTAGACTGGTCCAAATCTTTGATCTACATCGTCCGCTTTGCCGAGACATTGTAGACAAACTTTAGCAATCATGGATTAATTTTGGTCATATTCTGTGATAAAAATACTCTATGGATTAAAAGTTCAGTGTTGTCTGGTACATGATTATATCTAAATATATCACAAAAATATTCAGCAAAATTTTAATTGTAAAAACAATCAAAAATACTTACATCTTTTTAACAGTATCTCTTTTCTCTTTGATCAAAACCACAACTGCATGTGCTTGCCATAAGAAAAACTACACTGCCAAAATATAAATTTTTTTGGAGAATAATCTTCGAAAACAGCCCTGTGAGTAAGATTATCGTTTCCTCACACATTTTCATCACAAGATTGAGTAACTTGATAAAACAACAAAAATCTATAAAAGCTTTACTTCACTAAGCTAAACCTGTCTTTAGCTGATATTGCTGGCAATACTGATCAAAATCAAACTGCAACTTCTGTATAATCTGATTTTAGATCTATACTGATAGGAATATTCTCAGATATTTAAAAAAAATAAACAAACAGGCCTTCCAATTGAAATAACCTAAAAGATTCTGCAAACAAAGTATGTCACACTGCATCTGCACTTTTATAACCCTTTACCAAAAAATCCTTGATTTTTAACGACCCCTGATAAATATTTTTTTTAAAAACATTGCAGGAAAGAGAGAAAATGCTGGTAATCAGCATTTTCTCTCTTTTCCACTATGTTTTTACCCTTTCAAATGGATTCTATCATTTAACCCATTACCACACAATCCCTACTTTTGACGCCCCTGAGAAAGAAGCCTTTTGAAAACACTGTGGGAAAAGGAGAAAATGCTGGTAACCAGCATTTTCTCCTTTTCCCACAGTGTTTTCTACCCTTCCCAGAACAAACTTCAATTTTTCAGTCACCTTTATTTTGTCGTCTGCAAATGCTTTCAATTTGGACCAGTCTAAAATTTTCTTGTGTGTTAAAGGGTTAATTCTTTATCAGACAACGAAATTCTAGCCTTGTCAAAATAGAAAGCATTTGCAGACGACAATTCCAATGTTCCTCAGATGGTGCAATTTTTCTTTGGTAGGGTAGAAAACATGTATTTCATTGGTTATCAGCATTTTCTCCTTTTCTCACAATGTTTTCAAAAGGCTTCTTTTACAGAGCCCTTAAAGTCAGCATTATGTATTAAGTGTTAAGCCATATTTAATTTGGCTGTCTAAATATGCTTTGAAATTTGAAAATTTGTTGAAAAATTAAGTTCATTTCAAATATCCCTGTCTTCTAGATTTTTTTGTATTATCCCAAAAATCAATCATTTTGACAAAGAGCTCACAAGTATCCACATATCAAAAGAACTTACGATTTTGATCTCTTCAGGATCACATGAAAGCTTTAGAAATTGTAGTGCAGAGTCAGACAAGTGATTCACAATAGTCGTAAGATCGATACAAGCTGATAAATCAATTCCAGCAGCAGACATCTTTCTCTCCCTGCAGATATTGCTGCATCGAGAAAACATATGAGCTGTACTCTCTCAAAAAGGGTTTAACCCATTACCACACAATCACTCGGTTTGATGCCCCCGAGAAAGAAGCCTTTAGAAAACATTGTGGGAAAAGGAAAAATGCTGGTAACCAGCATTTTCTCCTTTTCCCACAATGTTTTCTACCCTTCACAAAACAAATTTCAAATTTTCAGTCACTTTTCTTTTGTGATCTGCAAATGTTTTCAATTTGGACCAGTATAAAATTTTGTCGTTTGGTAATGAGTTAACTCTTTACCAAACGACAAAGTTTTAGACTAGTCCAAATTGAAAGCACTTGCAGACGACAAAATAAACACTACTCAAAATTTGAAATTTCTTTTGTGAAGAGTAGAAAACATTGTGGGAAAAGGAGAAAATGCTGGTTACCAGCACTTTATCCTTTTCCCACAATGTTTTCAAAAGGCTTCTTTCTCAGGGTCAAAAAAAACCATGGATTGTTTCGGAAAGGGTTAAGCCTTTACCACACAGTCCCGACTTTTAACAACCCTAAAAAGGATTGCCTAAAAAACACTGGGAAAAAGGAAAAAATGCTGGTAACCAGGATTTTCTCCTTTTCCCACAATGTTGTCTACCCTTTCCAAATCAAATTTCAATTTTTGATTCGCATTATTTTGTCGTCTGCAAATGCTTTCAATTTGGACCATTTCAAAAGTTTGTTGTTTGGTAGTGATTTAAGGCATCTCTGTGATGCATTATACCAGCAAGTGACCATCGAATATAATTTTTGATTCAGGATATCCATCTTGTCTACCAACTGATTTAACCCTTTACCACACAAGGACGCCTTTTGACAACACTGAGAACAAAGCCTTTTAACCCTTTACCACACAGCAGAATTTCAGACAGGTCTTCATTCATGGAATTCACAGTGGACAATTCACATATTTTTAAATGATAACACTTGTTCCTGAACAGGTAGAAAACATTGTGGGAAAAGGAGAAAATGCTGGTAACCAGCATTTTCTCCTTTTCCCACAATGTTTTCAAAAGGCCATTTTCTCAAGGTTGTTAAAAGTAGGGATTGTGCGGTAAAGGGTTAAAACATTTTTGGAAAAGAGAAAATTCTGGTATTCAGCATTTTCTCCTTTTCTCATGAAGTTTTCTACCCATCAAAGAAAGGTTGTGTCAATTGAGTTGCTATGAAATTGTCATCTGCAAAATGCTTTTAATTTGGATAGGTCTAAAATTTTACCGTGTAGTAAAGGGTTCAGCATGATAATACTGTATGGTGCTAAATGCCATTTCAACCCATTATCTCCCGCTAGATGGCATTCTATAAATACTCATCTATCTAATTTGGGCATCCTGGGTACAGAACCGGACTACTTTTCTATGTGACAACCGTTACTTTGAATTTCAAACTGAAATAAACGTTTACTCAATAAAATGCTACCTGGTACAATTTACTCAGCTATGATCGGCAGTTTAGAGAAATCTGGAGCTCATTTCTCAAACATATTGATAGAAGCTATTTTCTATGTTGCTACTTTACAGAGATTAATATTACAGTCTGTCCGTTTTCAGGGCTAGTGATGTGTCATGTAAGACAGTCGAATCTTCGAAGAATATGACATGCACAGACAACGATTTCAACCTTTTGGCTGCCTTACAAGACTTGCTGACCTCTTACGGACGTATATTCAGATCTGACTTCACAAAATCTTACTGCACTGATCTTTGATCTAAACCGTTTGGAAAGAACATACTTTTCCTCAAAAATTACATTTAACCCATTACCACACAACCCCTACTTTTGACAACCCTGAGAAAGAATAAGCCTTTTGAAAACATTGTGGGAAAAGGAGAAAATGCAGGTAACCAGCATTTTTTTCCTTTTCCCACAACGTTTTCTACCCTTCACTAATCAAATTTCAAATTTTCAGTCACTTTTATTTTGTCGTCTGCAAATGCTTTTGATTTAGACAAACCTAAAATATTGTCATTTGGTAACGAGTTAAATTCTAATAAATTAAAATTTTGGGTTTTAACTATTGGCCTAAATTCTTCATTCTACTAATTTAGTATGATAAGGGTTAAAAATAAATTCAGTCATGTTGTGACAGTCAGAACACCTATCCATACTTTTCTTGAATTTGTTTTACTACATCTTCGCAAGCCAAGGATGGCGATCCACTACACTACTCTACCCTTGGCGGATCAAGCTTGATTCTGACAGCCCCACTATACACATTTTCATTGGTTGCAGCTAGCTTTAACTGCACCAAATCAAATCGCTCGTAGCATTTCATCTGTGATAAAAATAGAACAAGGTCGCCACCTTTGGAATCAAAAGAGAAGGTAAACATGCATACCTCCGTGGATGTGTGCAGGATCTGTAATGATTTATTATCGAAAAAACGCAGAGGAACGATATTTACAGAAAGTTTCAATGTGACCTATTAATTATCAGAGGTTTAAGGCTATATCCCAGCACCTGACTATGGAATGTCGAAGCTCATTTGTGGTCATTGCTTCATGTAGAATTATTGTATAACGGTTTGTAACATGATATTTTATTGGCTATAAGAAATATGATGTAAAGGGGGATAATAACCAGCATCCGATAGAGGGCGTATTACGGGAATCTCAAACTCGGGCTCGATCCACCAAGGTATGATCCGCATAGTGATCGTAACTTTGCCTCGCAAGATGCTTTTACCTGTATTCATACAATTTTCTTCCAAAGCCACTGGCTGCCTTCTCACATAACCATCACTGAAACAATAATCATTGTGAGAGAGATATAAATCTTGTTGCAATTATAATCATCAATCGTTGGAAGCAAATTGGTCATGTGGGGAACTTGAAGCACCAATTCCTTGTTCTGCGCGCTATCAACTGGGCTATCCAGGCTGTGTGATTCATAAGATAGGATGGTCCTTACACATGCAGAAAAATAAACACGATTTATGAGAAAAGGTTTTGACCCATGTCAGCCTGCGCAGACTAAAATGGGCCAATGCTCTTTTGGGCAAATGGTTACCAGCATTTTCTCCTTTTCCTACAATGTTTTCAAAAGGCTTTTTCCTCCGAGTCGTCAAAGTTATTGTTGTGTGGTAAGGGGTTAAACCCTCTTATCACAAAACATGGCTCATGATTATGTTTTCTCTGCTTTTTTGTTTGCTTTCAAATAAAATAAAAAAGTAAAATTATCTATGAGCTAGATAAAATATGCACTCAAAAGCAATAAAAGGCCAATAAAAGAACAATTACAAATTAACTCTTCACACCTTTATCTAGTTTTATCTCACTTCCTGCTGAAACAAGTTTTCAAATCACAACAGACCACTGGCACAATACCCAAAATCCTGTTCTAGTGGCCACCTGTAATAAGCAACCAAACTGCATTAACTCTTAACCCATTACCACACAATCCCTACTTTTGACGCCCCTGAGAAAGAAGACTTTTGAAAACACTGTGGGAAAAGGAGAAAATGCTGGTAACCAGCATTTTCTCCTTTTCCCACAGTGTTTTCTACCCTTCCCAGAACAAATTTCAATTTTTCAGTCACCTTTATTTTGTCGTCTGCAAATGCTTCCAATTTGGACCAGTCTAAAATTTTCTCGTGTGGTAAAGAGTTAACCAAACAACAAAGTTTTGGACAGACAACAAATTAAATCTTGTTAATATGATGATTTCTGACTTTAAAAAGGTAGAAAATATTGCAGGAAAAGGAGAAAATGCTGGTTACCAGCATTTTCTCCTTTTCCCACAATTTTTTCTGTCGGCTTCTTTCTCAGGGTCGTTAAATGTCAGGATTGTGTGGTAAAGAGTTAACTCTTTCCCATACAAAAATCTTTAGACTGATTGACTGATCAAGTAATTGAATGATTGTATGGTGTGAAATGCCGTTTTCAGTATCATTTCAATTATATCACAACTGCTTGTGCACCTGCCAATGCTTTCCTAGAATTCCTCTTTACCAGTGTTTTACGGGATAATCTTCCTATGCCATTGGCTGCTTTCCCACGTAACCATCTGTGCAGCAGTGAGCTCTAAACTGGTTCATTTTAAAGGCAAATGTAGACAAGCCCAAAGTATTGTCGTTTGGTAAAGATTTAATGCTTTCTTGAAATTTCCTGTACCAGTACTTTCTTCAGAAAAAAGCTTCTTTCCAACATAACCATCATCAAAATGACCAGTGATGCAATAACAAGCATCAATCAGAAAATCTTGCCAAGAAGAGGATTTGAACCATTGACCCCTATTTTCCAACCCTGTACCTTGCTAACTTAGGTACCTGCCAGGATCAGTTCGAGAACAAGGAAGAAGAAATGTTTGAAGTAGAAAAAATATAGATTTTTCAACCTAATCTTAAAATAGCCATTCAAATTGATCATTTGGGAATAGATGAAAAATGAATCTGATCTGAAAACAATCTGCCAGAGTCTGAGTAAGAGAGTTCCTATAGCCCTTTACCACACAATCCCGACTTTAACGACCCTGAGAAAGAAGCCTTCTGAAAACATTGTAGGAAAAGGAGAAAATGCTGGTAATGTCGTGTCCATGGTTGTGAGGTAGAGCATCAGCCTCATAACCTAATGGTCCTGAGTTCAATACTCGGGAGTGGGTGTCAACTTTGGGATTTTTCATTGGCCCACACATTCAGGGTGAGTACTGGTGTAGTTCCCAGGAAGCAGAATCGAGAGAGATTAGTGTAAGTTGTAAGAACTTGTTTCTTAATCGATGTAAAATAAATATGTTTAACCCTTTCCCAAACAACAAATTTTGGACTCTTCCAAACCAAAGAGTTTGCAGACGACAATTTTCAATTTTAAGAAAATGGCAGAAAGTTCTCAAAAAGGGTAGAAAACACTGCGGGAAAAGGAGAAATTTCTCGTTACGAGCAATTTCTCCTTTTCCCACAGTGTTTTCAAAAGAGCTTTACTGCAGACACATAAAAACCAGGGCTTGTTTGGGAAAGCGTTAAACTAAACCAGCATTTTCTCCTTTTCCCACAATGTTTTCTACTCCATCAAAGAAAGATTGCACCATTTGAGCCATGTTGAAATTATCGTCTGCAAATGCTTTCAATTTGGACCAGTCTAAAATTTTATCATTTGGTAAACTGATAGAACAAGGTTTCTTCATCACTAATCTATATTTTGTACAATTATTTTCTTATCCTTTCAGTATCATAGGAGAAACAAATGGCTTTTGTGGATGGCATAGATCAAGATCAGACTGCACAGAATGTGCAGTCTGATCTTGAATCTATACTATCCACTTCTTTAGTCAACCTACAGGAACAAAAATCTAAGTTAACCCTTTACTCCATAGATACTCATTTCTACGCATAGCTTGTAGGAGCCTTTGGAAAACATTGTGGCAAAAGGTGAAATTGCTCATCATGAGCAATTTCACCTTTTGCCACAATGTTTTCTACACTATCAAAAGGTGTCATTTACACATAAGAAATGGCTTTATCCGTGCTATTATTTAGGGTCAATTAGAGATACCATAAAAATGCCTTATGGGATAAAGGGTTAAAGCACATTGTATGCTCAGACATGGAAAGACTTTGCTGGTGTTTTGTTGAAAGACAGTAATATTTTAGCCTCATTCAAAGAATTAATTTGCTGACAAAATGTGGCTCAAAATTGACTTTTATTTGAAATGTTAGAAACACTTTTGTGTAAAAAGGTCACCAGCATTTTCTACTTCACACACAATATTCTCAAAACCCTTCTTTCTTAGACCCATTCATACTCTTAATAGAAAACTGATTATCTTTCTTATGCCTAAGCAGTGAGAGGTGAAAAATGCAAAAATAAGAAGTTCACCTTAACCAGGTATGGAACTTGCAAACACTAGGTCACGAGTCAGATACACGAACCACTAAGCTAGCCTGCCAGGCAGGAATGAATCGATAGGTGGGCTCAAGGAACGAATTGATAGATGAAGCACCTTCGAACCCACCTTGACATCATCTTCACAAGCGAAGGCTGACGATTCACTACGTTACTCTACCCTTGGCGGATCAAGCTTGATATTTACATTCTCCTGATACGCTTTTTCATTGGATGCAGCCAGCTCTAACTGCAACAAATGAAATCGCTCGTAGCATTTCAACTTTGATAAGAATAGAACAAGGTCGCTAACTTTCAAATAGAAGATAAACATGGAAACCCACGTGGATGTCTGCTCATCGCTTCATGTGTACTCGTAAGCAGTTTGTAAAACGATATTTCATTGGTTTTTAGAAATATGATGTAAAGGGGTAATAACCAGCATCCAATAGAGGGCGCATTGAAGGAATCTCGAAATCGGGCTCAATCAGCCAAGGTAAGATCTACGTAGTGATCGTAACCTTGGCTTGCGAAGATGCCTTGACATGTCCTGCCATAATGTTGATAAAGGAGCTACATGTACACTGCTCAAGGAGGCCCATTCATTCAGGAGGTTAATGATAATTTTTCAGAGGTATTACTAGATAATACTATTAGTAATGAGGATAGGTGTTCTATCAATGTAAACCATTCACTGAAGCCCAAAATTTTAAGACTTGTTAAAGTTGAAAGCACTTGCAACTAAATTTCATGTTGCTTAACTCTTTACCAGATGACAAAAATTTAGTCTTGTCCAAATTGAAAGCATTTGCAGACGACAATTTCAGTGTGGCTCAAATGAGGCAGTTTTTCTCTGAAAGGATAGAAAACCTTGTGGGAGAAGGAGAAAATGCTGGTTACCAGCATTTTCTCTTTTTCCCCAATGTTTTCAAAAGGCTTCCTTCTCAGAGTCGTTAAGAGTCGGGATTATGTTGTATAGGGTTAATTGACATGATTCATCTCTGAAATGGTAGAATTACTGTGAGGAAATGGAAAAATAGCTGGTAGCATTTTCTCCTTTCCCTAGAATGTTTTCAAACATGTTTCCTTTTTAGAATATTTAAAACTAGGGATTGTCTTGAAAAAGAGTTATTTTTTTGTCTTTCTACAAAAATGTACTTTTGTTTCATGATGTAAATTGTTTCCCACGGCATTTAAGCTTCAAAAGAGCTTACTAGATGAGGGTCAACCAAGATCAGTCACCAATTCTTAATAAAGTGCCATGGTACATAGACAAATAAAGTTTGAAAGGCTTTGAAGCTATTTCTTACTTTCAGACAAGGAGCTTTCTTTCTTATTCTGGATCCTTAAGCTTCTGAGACAAAGTTTTTCTAGCTAATGTTGTATGCCTCAGATTTCATTTGTAAGAGAATGTAACAAAAGACTACAGATGACAAAGAGTGGATAAGATGATAGGATTTGTGTTTGATTTTGAAGCAATGTTGGAAAAGAACACAAGAGGGCAAATGGCCCTCAAACCCTCACTTGAGTAAAGTCATCTTGGACTGATAAAGTTGTCGACATCCTGGATGTTACAACATAAAAGACATTAGTGACCTAACTTCATTCTTGTTCAAGATACTATCAAGACAAGCATTCTGTCCAGCATACATAAGCTTTCTCTAAGATTTTCCTGCAGTGACCAACTTTTACAACTGATGTGATGCAATTTTGAACATGGCTAGGATATCATCAGGACAAACATTCTGACCAATTTCCATGAGCAATGGTTTGAAAATGTGGCCTCTAGAATGCACATATCTATCAAAGATTTGTCTAAGTGACCTTACATTTGGCCTGATGTGACCCGATTTCATATTTGTCGGAGATGATATCATAAGAAGAAGTTTCATGAATAATTGACAGATTATGGCCTCTACAGTGTAGACTAGGTAACTGTTGACACCAAGAACTGATGAGACATGACAGATGAGGCACAATGTATGATGGACACAGCATGATGACAGAAGCTCACCTTAAGCACTTTGTGCTCAGGTGAGTTTAAAAGAGTAAAACATCTCACCCAAGTCATTTAAGCAGAACAATACGCAAATGACCTTTTGTTAAGAAGGTCTCAGATAAAGTTTCACAAAATCCCAAGGAATGGTTCCTGAGAAATAGGGCTGAATCAACAATGGGAGCTATTAATTCAAGGGGCCATAACTGTAACATCACTTATTATTACACTGCTAAATTGGGAATATTGTGGAAATGTGGACACTAAATTCATAGGGTCACAACAGTCAGAAAAAATTGTCAAACCAAAACTTGCTTACCTTTGGGCATATCCTCCCTAATACATACATTAAACTATAAGAAATAGTTTGGAAAGACATAAAGGACTATGAATTAAAAGGGGCCATTCTTTTCATGTATAAGAGAAATCATGTAACCAACATGCTGACAATATGCCTAAGTCCTCATAAGAAATTCCTAATAATATTTCATTGAATTCCATTATTTGATTCCTGAGAATAGCATGGAAAAACAAAAGCGGCAAATTGTCGCAAGATACGCCCGTCTTACCCCAAGTTGTAAAGCTGGGGCATGCACCGGACAAAATTGAAGTATGAAAAACGACAAAGGGCAATAACTAAAAAAATTAAGTGAGCAAGAGTTATGGTTCCTGCGCACTGCACTCCCCCTTGATGAGATCTATCCACCCATGAAATTTCATAACCCTGGCTAGTAGGGTAAAGTGATAGTGAGTCAGACACTCTCTCGCTATTTTTTGTGATTCTGTCTATATTTGGAAACATATCGGAGCCTGGTTTTCATTGGTACCCTGTTTGACATCCCTAGAAGCATAATGGAGGCTTTCATCGTCGGAAATAAGCGTATTTGTGGGGGAAAAACGTGTTTGTAGGAGGCAACCCCAGAATGATAATGACTCGGACAAAGTCGATGATGAGTCGGACATGCGTGATTTTGAGTCGGACGACAGATTTTACTACTTCATTTTGTATCTAACAAGTGGCTAAACCTTAATCGAACAATCCAATCTTATCGTTGTCTGCTTATGACATATTATTCGAAGATTCGACCTTCTTATACCACGCATCACCCTCCCCGATATTCGGGAGTCTGTAGTATTACGCGCCATTAAGTAGTAATGGATAAAATGGCTTAATTATCAATACGTTTGAGGAGAAATCAAGCCTGTTTTAAGCCCACATTTCTCTATTTAAACTGCTGATTATATCTGAATGAATAGCACTAGGTAGCATTTTATTCAGCAAAATTTTAATCTAGTTTTAAATTCATAGTAACGGTTGTCGCGTAGAAAATTACTCCGGTTCTGTACCAGGATGCCCAAATTAGATGAGTATTTGTAGAACGTACGTCCCTTTGTAGAATGCCATCTAGCGGGAGATAATGAGAGTTTTATCTATTTTGATCTAGAATGCTGATAACTAACATTGTCTCCGCAGTTTTTTCCCATTATATCAGTCTGTTATTTGTTGCTAAAACAGTAGACGGTCAGTCAAAAGCTCAAAGCTTTTGGAGATTTTATACTGTTTGCAATATTCCAGGGAAACTCAAGGTTTCATGTTATGTATCTACACTCCTCAGCCCATCAGAAATGATCTGTAATTTCATAACTGCATTGCTGTCTGGAAGGTAGGTCACTATGACGCGGACCTGTTACAGAGCAACTATCAATGACTTTATAATAAATGCCCTCTTTTCTCAAATAAGAAGTTGGGCGTAGTTTGATTGAATTCTGGATAATCATGACTGCAGCTGTATGTCATAATAATCTGTGTCTATGAAGGCTCCTTTCAAAGTTTTTGAAATAAATAATGATAACAAGAGCGGCAAATTGTCGCAAGATACGCCCGTCTTACCCCAAGTTGTAAAGCTGGGGCATGCACCTGACAAAATTCAAGTATGAAAAAAGACAAAGGGCAATAACTCAAAAATTAAGCGAGCAAAATTTATAGTTATGATTCCTGTGCACTGCACTCTCGCTTGATGAGATCTATCCACCTATGAAATTTCATAACCCTAGCTAGTACATGTATACTTTTGGAGATATTCACCGGACAAAATTCAAGTATGAAAAACAACAAAAGGCATTAACTCAAAAATTAAGCGAGCAAGAGTTATGGTTCCTGTGCACTGCACTCCCCCTTGATGAGATCTATCCACCCATGAAATTTCATAACCCTAGCTAGTATAGTTTTGGAGATATGCTCCGGACAAAATTCAAGTATGAAAAACGACAAAGGGCAATAACTCAAAAATTAAGCAAGCAAGAGTTATGGTTTCTGTGCACTGCACTTCCCCATGATGAGATCTATCCACCCATGAAATTTCATAACCCTAGCTAGTATACTTTTGGAGATATGCTCCGGACAAAATTCAAGTATGAAAAACGACAAAGGGCAATAACTCAAAAATTAAGCAAGCAAGAGTTATGGTTCCTGTGCACTGCACTCCCCCTTGATGAGATCTATCCACCCATGAAATTTCATAACCCTAGCTAGTATAGTTTTGGAGATATGCTCCGGACAAAATTCAAGTATGAAAAATGACAAAGGGCAATAACTCAAAAATTAAGCAAGCAAGAGTTATGGTTCCTGTGCACTGCACTCCCCCTTGATGAGATCTATCCACCCATGAAATTTCATATCACTTTACCCTATAGTTTTGGAGAAATTTTTATCACTTTACCCTATAGTTTTGGAGATATGCTCCGGATAAAATTCAAGTATGAAAAACAATAAAGGGCAATAACTCAAAAATTAAGCAAGCAAGAGTTATGATTCCTGTGCACTGCACTCCCCCTTGATGAGATATATCTACCCATGAAATTTCATAACCCTATCTAGAATAGTTTTGGAGATATGCTCCGGACAAAATTCAAGTATGAAAAACAACAAAGGGCAATAACTCAAAAATTAAGCAAGCAAGAGTTATGGTTCCTGTGCACTGCACTCCCCCTTGATGAGATCTATCCACCCATGAAATTTCATAACCCTAGCTACTATAATTTTGGAGATATGCTCCGGACAGAATTCAAGTATGAAAAACAACAAAGGGCAATAACTCAAAAATTAAGCAAGCAAGAGTTATGATTCCTGCGTACTGCACTCCCCCTTGATGAGATCTATCCACCCATGAAATTTCATAACCCAAGCTAGAATAGTTTTGGAGATATGCTCCGGACAAAGAACTGGATGCCGCCCCGACGCCTGCCCGCCCGGATGCCCGCCACAGGTGATCCCATAATATGTCCCATCTTCGACGGGCGTATAAAAAGGGGATGTATGGATGGATAGATGGACGCATAAATGATTAACCCTTTACAAAACAATCCCTGGTTTTTTAAACCCCGAGATAGAAGCCTTTTGAAAATATTGTGGGAAAAGGAAAAATGCTGGTAACCAGCATTTTTTCCTTTTCCCATTGTTTTCTACCCTGCTGGAAAAAAAATCAATTTTTGAGTTACGTTTATTTTGTACGTCTGCAAGTGCTTTCAAGTTGGACCAGTCTAAAATTTTGTTGTTTGGTAAAGGGCAAAAGAAACACACTGGAGCTTGAACCTGTGACCTTAACTCTGCCAGTCTGAACCACGCAAGACTCCGATGCACTAACCAACGGAAGTGGCCACTACATGCTTCCCTGAAGTAACTTTAGGTAGCATGAAAAAGGTTGTCTGGTACTTACATGTAAAAAATTACCCAAGATGTTACAACTTCTGATTTTTTAAAGATCTGCGCTTTCAAACTCCATTATTCAACCTTTAACACTTTATCACACACAATCCAGAGCTTGTAAGATCCTGAAGGAGATAGAGGTTGACAACAGTATGGGAAAAAAAGATGATGCTGGAAACCTTGTTTCACAGTTTTTGCAATCCTTCGAAAGCAGATGTCATATTTTGAGTCTCAATAATTTGTTGTCTGCGTCATGTTTTCAATTTGGACCTAGCTAAAATTGTTCAGGTAAAATCTAAGGTTAACTCTTTACCACACAATGCTGACTTTTAACATCCCTGGGAAAGAAGTTTTCCAACACATCGTGGAAAAAGGAGAAAATGCTGGCAACCAGCATTTTCTCCTTTACCTACAATACTTTCTACTCTATCAAAGAAAAATTGCACCATTTGAGCTGCATTGAAGCTGTTAGCTTCAAATGCTTTCAATTTCAACAAAGTTAAAATTTTGTCACCTGGTACAAACCACATGATCAAAATCGAATATTTCAACAGCCTTGAAAAAGAGCCCATTTCAAACAAGAGGGCCATGATGGACCTGAAGTAGCTCAACTGAGTCTCTGAACCAAACATGACCCAGTTTGAGTCTCTTATAAGATATTATGCCAAAAATTCTACCAAAATTTTCAAGAGTATTTGACAGAAAAAGGTTTTTCAAAGACTTGAATCAGTGACCTAGTTACTGACCCTAAATGACCCACTTGCACACGGGTCCTAGAAATGATCAAGACAAACATTCTGACCAAGTTTCATGAGTATTACACATAAAAAATGTGGCCTCTAGATAAGTACACAAGATTTTCGAAGATTTGGCCTGGTGATCTAGTTTTTGAATGGATGTGAACAGTTTGCAAACTTGTTTGAGATATTATCAAGACAATCATTCTGGCCAACTTTCAAGAGTTTTGGACTGAAGATGTGGGCGTACAAAAGGTTTTTCTAAGATTTGACCTAGTGACCTAGTTTTTGACCAAAAATGACCCCTTTTAAAAGTCCTCATCATCAAGACAATCATTCTGACACACTTTCAGGAGTTCTGGACAGAAACTGTGGCTTCTATAGCGTGCATAAGATTATTCTAAGATTTGACCTGGTGCCCTAGTAATTGACCAGACATGACCCACTTTCACACTCATCCAATGTCACATCAAGACAAACATTTTGACCATGTTTCATGAGTATCGCACAAAAAATGTGGCCTTTAGACTATACACAAAGTTTTTCTTAGATTTGACCTTGTGACCTAGTTTTTGACCCAACATAACACATCATGGAACTCATGTGAGATATCAAGACAAATATTCTGACCAAGTTTCATGAGTATCGCACAAAAATATGGCTTTAGAAAGTATACCAGGTTTTCGAAGATTTGGCCTGGTGACCTACTTTTTGACCCAACATGACCGCTTTTCAAACATGTCAGAGATAATATCAAGACATAATTAATATTCTGATTAATTTAAATAGTTTTGATCTGAAGATGTGGCCTCTATGGCATACACAAGGTTTTTCTAAGATTTGACCTAGTGACCTACTTTTGGACTCAACTTGACCCATTATGAAACTCATCCGCGGTCTTATCAAGACAAATATTCTGACAAAGGTTCAGAAGGTTTGGACAGAAAATGTGGCCTGTAGAGCATACACAAGGCAAAAATTGACAACGCATGACAGACACAGCAATGTCACATGCACTGAACTACACATAGAGATTCAGAGTGGTTAAGTTTGAACTTATTCCAATGAAAACTGTAGGAGGAGTCCAGCATACAAAAATTGCTAATGGACAGACAGAGGGACAGATGGACAGACAGATGATCTGACTGTAACATAATACAACCCTTTGGGCATATAATAATGGACAGTGACCACCTGAGTTATGAAAATATTGTTATGGCCATAATTTTACAAGATAGCAGACAAGGTAGATCCAAGATCAGGCTGCATGTTCTGTGCAGTCTGATCTTGTTCTGTGCAGTCTGATCTTGATCTACACTGTTTGCAAAACTAACTTAAATTGGTTCCAGCTCTTATTTGGTTAAAAGACTGTGACCAAGGGAGATATCGATTGTGACAAGCAATATCTCCTTTTGCGTCAATGTTTCCACACATAAAAACATACTAAACCTTTCTTAATATTGATTATCTGTTTTTCAAAATGATTATTCCAATGTTGTCTCTGCAAATTTCTTTCCAGTATTGAGTGAACTCATTACCACACAATCCTGACTTTTAACAACCTTTAAAGATAAAGGCTTTTAACAACATTGTAGGAAAAGGAGAAAATGCTGGTGACCAGCATTTTCTCCTTTTCCCACAATGTTTACCACCATACCATAGATAGAAATCATCAGTTTTACAGTATTTGTCTTTTGCAAATGCTTTCAGATTTGTGCAGTCCATAATTCTATAATTTGGTAAAGAGTTAATCCTTTAACAAACATTCCTGCGATTTAATGAACCGAAAGATGATTGCTTGAAAAGGTACTGTGGATAAAGGAGAAAATGCTGGTAACAACCATTTTCTCCCTTTCACACAATGTTTTTTGTTGCACTTTCAAAGACAATTCCATCATTTCAGACTCATTGCAAATATCTTCAGCAAAATTGCTTTGAATTTGGATCAGTCCAAGATTTTTCAGCTGGAAAACTGTTTCATCCTTTGCCATAAGGTAACGAGTTTAACTCTACCAAACAACAAAATTTTAGACTAGTCCAAATTGAAAAAAAATTGCAAAGGACAAAATAAATGTGAATCAGAAATTGAAATTTGATGTGGGGAGGGCAGAAAACATTGTGGGAAAAGGAGAAAAATGCTGGTTACCAGCATTTTCTTTTCCCACTACGTTTTCCGAAGCTTTCCTTCTCATGGTCGTTAAAAGTTGGGATAGTGCGGTAAAGTGTTTAATACCAGGAAGAACAAGGCTTTTGAAAACATCACAGAAAATAAGAAAATACTGAAAACCTGCAATTTCTTCTTTTTCCACAATGTTTTATATACTTTCACTGACAAATCCAACAAATTCAGCCACATTCATTTTGTTGTCTGCAAAAATTTTAATGCTTAAAATTTGGACCAGTCCAAAATTTCGTCATCTGGTATAGGTTTAACCCATTACCACACAATCCCTACTTTTAACGACCCTGAGAAAGACTTTTGAAAACATTGTGGAAAAAGGAGAAAATGCTGGTAACCAGCATTTTCTCCTTTTCCCACAATGTTTTCTATCCTTCCCAAACCAAAGCTCAATTTTTCAGTAACTTTTATTTAGTTGTCTGCAAATGCTTTCATTTGGACCAGTCTAAATTTTCATGTGTGGTAAAGAGTTAAGCTTCCTAGACATCCAAGATCAATAATCCTTTTTTTTGCACATTTTATTTGGTTGAGTAATATCCATTTATACATGATTTATAGCAGATTATAGGAATTTCCCAATGATTTCATGATAATTCCATGATTATGTCTGTCTATAAAATGGAACAAAACAATTGCAGTAACACAGTTAAAGGCCAAATAAATTGTTACCTCATAATTTCGCTGCAAAAATAAAATTACTACAACAGGCGTGCATCCATATCCAAGCCTTGAAGCCCAACATCAGTTTTCAAAAGCACCCCTTTGCAAGTATAACAGACAATCATCATTGTCTGCTCATGCCATATTGTTCGCAGATTCATCCTGTCTTATATGACAGATCACTCCACCAATATTTGGGGGATTGTAGTAATACATGTACGCACTATAAAGTAGCAATGAAGAAAACGGCTTGTATTAATATGTTTGAGGAAAAATCAGGCCTGTTTTAGTTCCACATTTCTCTAAACTAGCTGATCATAGAGCTAAATGTGTCATACCAGGTGGCGTTTTATTGAGTAGGCGTTTATTTAAGTTTGAAATTCAAAGTAACGGTTGTCACATAGAAAAGTAGTCTGGTTCTGTACCCAGGATGCCCAAATTAGATAGAGGGGTAATCATGAAGGAGCCATGTCCAAATCTTGGTCACGGGCTATATCTATGCTATGATTACCCCCTGCACCTTGGCATGACAGGATAAAGCAATTGCTCCTTTTTGTATGTTTTCTGACTCTTCTTGCCCACCCGTGTAGCTCAATGATTGAGAATCAGTCTTATGACCTAGGTGGCTGGGAGTTTGATATCCAGTCGAGGTTAACTTTCTTTTCAGTGATTTTTCGCCTCTCAACTCTCATCTATATGAGAAAGTTGTCAATAACTTGGAAAGAAAGTTATGTCAGTTCTGGTGTGAAAAAGCAAGGAAACACATGCGTTGGTGCACTGACTGTCATGACATGCCCAAGCTTTTAAAACAGCTTAAACTTCAATTTAATCCGTCAATCTAACTCTTTACCAAACAAAATCGGCCAAAATTGAAAGGATTTGCAGACGACAAATTACATGTTGCTACAATGGTCAGATTTGTCTGCATTATCTCCCGCTAGATGGCATTCTATAAATACTCATCTATCTGATATGGGCATCCTGGGTACAGAACCGAACCACTTTCCTACGCGACAACCGTTACTTTGAATTTAAAACAAAAAAAAAGGTTTACCCAATAAATCGCTACCTCGTGCAATTCACTCAACTATGATCACCAGTTTAGAGAAATCTGTTGCTAAAGCAGGTCTCATTTCTCATCAAACGTATTGATACGTAAAAGCTATTTTCAACATTGCTACTTTATAGAGCGTAATATTACAGTCAGCCTGCTTTCGGGGCTAGCAGTGATGCGTCATATAAGACAGTCGAATCTTCGAAGAAAATGATATGCGCAGACAACGGATTTGTCTGTGAAAGAATAAAAAACATTTTGGGAAAAGAAGAAAATACTGGATACCAGCATTTCCTCCTTCTCCAATACTGTTTTCAAAAGCCTCTATTCCCAAAGCCTTTAACCCATTACCAAATGACAAAATTTTTGGCTAGTCCAAATCAAAAGCACTTGCAGACAACAAAATAAAAGTGACTGAAATTTTGAAATTTGATTCCTGAAGAGCAGAAAACATTGTGGGAAAAGGAGAAAATGCTGGTTACCAGCATTTTCTCCTTTTCCCAAAATGTTTTCTAAAGGCTTCTTTCTCAAACAACAAATTTTTTGGTTTTTCCAAATCGAAAGAATTTGCAGACAACAAAATAAAAGTGACTGAAAATTTGAAATTTGCTTCTGAAGAGTAGAAAACATTGTGGGAAAAGGAGAAAATGCTGGTTACCAGCATCTTCTCCTTTTTCCAAATTTTTTCTAAAGGCTTCTTTCTCAGGGTCATCAAAAGTAGGGGTTGTGGTGTGGTAATGGGCTGAAGGCCGGTATTGTCAGGTTCCAATTACCATAAGCCTCATATTATCGATGCCTTGTGTCAGAATGATGCTGCTGACATCACTAGTGTCATGCGATACTGCAAAATTACACTATGTGGAATGATATAATTCATGTAACAATAAAAAAAAACATTGTGGTGCAATAATGACATGCAATATGCTGCAGTAATTTTGTGGGCACCATTACAATATTGTAACTAATTTAGTTCCACAATATCTTCAAGCATTGGCCACTTGATTTGCTGAAAAAAAAAAAGGGTTTTGTTTTTGCCATTAAAGACCAATGGTAGCCAAAAATCAACAATGCAAGTGTTTCTTGCATGCAAAAATAGGTAAAGGTTGTCAAGGGCCTATCTTTTGATCAATTTTTCAGCGTAGCTAAAAGTGCTGGCTTGTAATCTGTTTTTGGAAGGCGAGATTTTCATTCTCGCCTTCATATGTCAACGCTCGGCAGTTTGCTGAAAATGCCTCTGAACAGCATTATCAAAACGCCTTTCAAATAGTTCGATACTTCTCGAGTACATTAGAACAAAATAGTGTCGAGACCATTGTAAATTTAATCAGAACAGCAAGGAGAAACTTCAAGTTTCTATAGAAGGAATGAAATCGAATCCGTAAAAAGCATCATTTTTGACAAATGCAAAATACTTTGGATCAGTTCATTGATAGCATCACGTTGCTACAGCAACAAATAAACCATAGCTATTATAAGCCAATCGAAAGCTATTAACATGACGTCATTTGGACCTACTTCCACTTCACAACGCATAAACAACTAACCAGTGGGATCGTACATGTAAATTTACTATCCCAGAACTAACCAATCGGATAGCTTCTTTGAATGACGTACCGCTGATAGACCCCTTTCCTCTGTTGGCAACCTTATTCTGTCTTTGTGAGAAGTAAAATTGAAATAAATTCCTTTGAATCAAGCGTTTAAACAAAATTTTCTCTTTCAAAGAAATATTTTTCTTTTATCAAAGTTGTGCTTGACTTTATGATTAATGACTAGGTTATTGTTACGCATCGGTGTGGCCGAGTTTTGATTACGGAGACCCGTGAAAAGAAAAAGGTAAATCAGTTAAAATCACAATAGATGTGTCATTTCGAAGTAGTTCTGGTCAGTATGATGTACCGATGTATAGCCTGGGTTCCAGGCTGATCACCTCTTTCCTTATATACGAGTATAATCGGATTTTACTACATCAAAAATGACAATAACATGATCTGTAACCGTTTTAACCCATTACCACACAATCCCTACTTTTGACGCCCTTGAGAAAGAAGCCTTTAGAAAACACTGTGGGAAAAGGAGAAAATGCTGGTAACCAGCATTTTCTCCTTTTTCCACAATGTTTTCAACCCTTTCCAAGTCAAATTTCGATTTTTCAGTCACTTTTACTTTGTCGTCTGCAAATGCTTTCAATTTGGACCAGTCTACAAATTTGTTGTTTGGTAATGAGTTAACATGCAAAGAATTTTAACCTTTTCTTTTGGTCATCACGTTGCTTAACGTTCAGCAATTATTCATAAATATTTAACCCTTTACCTTGAAACGACTCTGAAAATCAAGCTTTCAAAAACATTGAGAGGAGAGGGGAAATTACAATCGGAAATCGGATTTTTTTTTTCATTTTACCACAATGTTTCTACCCTATCAAGAACAAATTTTGTCGCTAATTTGGGCCTCCCTGAATTTGTCATCTGTATGAATCAGTGCTTTCAAATTCAAGTTATTCTGAAATTTCTTTGTCAGGTAAAGAATAAACGCTTATCGCAATGATATGTTATCATAATCACTTACCTCCGTCATTATTAGAACTGAAATCTGTACCTTATATATCCCCATTTATTTTCTTCGAAATAATTTCCGTCAACCATACACTTTTTTTCCAAAACTGAATAACACAATGATAAAATTAACTTGACAGGGAGAATCCCACTGTCCTAGAGTGCATCGGACGTGTTCATGATTTTCTAAGAACACGGACCAAGGGCATGTATCTGTGTATATTTTTGTCGAACAAAGGAATAGGGTGTATCTCAATATTGACGAGTTGGCAATCATTTTGCTTTCATGTTTGAGAGCTGAACGTAAATTCCGGTTACGCGGGATTAATGAAAGACAAGCATTAATGTCAATGAACTCTTAAATCGTTTATTACGCCTGTCTCTTTTGAAGACCAGGCAGACGATTCTATAGTCTGCACAGAATATGCAATCTTATGTCGGATTAGCTATATTGTAATAACCCGACCAAAACAGCCCAGGGTGAGGTTGCAATAATTAAGCATTTTTCCCGAGATGTAAAATCCCATTTTCATCAATCCAGCACTCTAGTATAAGGGTTAACAGAGTCATAGATTACAAGAATCGTATATACAAAGAACACCTTCTGACGTTCCTTATAGGACCTAAGAAGTCAACCGTCAAATGATGTTGGTTGGTTGTTCTTGATAGGATGGTAAACTTTGTGCAAAACGGAGAAAATGTTCGTTTCCAGTATTTTCTCATGTTCCTGCATGCTTTCAAAATACCCTTCCCTTTCTAAAAAGCCCCATTCTTTAAGGTCATTAAAACCCAGCACATGTATTGTAATCTAAACGTTGAATCTCCATTTTGAACATTGAAAGTCGTTTGTTTTGAAAGTCTTTTTCAGTCTTGATAAAGTATATTTCAAATAAAATGGTAAACAAATTAAAAAAAAAAGCCTTTTAACTAAACAATACTGAAATTTTGACAACCTCAAGGGAAAAAAAAGTTTCAAAATACTTTTGGAAAAGGAAAAAACACTAGTCACCAGTATTTTCTCTTTTTACCACTATGTTTTGTACTTTTTCCCAGCCAAACGGCACATTTTCAGGTGCTCTTAACTTATTATCTGCTTTAAATGCTTTAATGTAGACGGTCCTAATTTTTTGTTATTTTCTGAAGGGTTTTGTAAAGGGTTACTTAGATGGAAAACATTGTAGGAAAGTCAAACAAAAGGTTGATTATCATTATTTGCTACTTTTCCTACAATGCTTTGAAAAGCCTCTTCTTCAACATTGTTGAAAGTCAGTATTGTGATCTAAAAGGCTGAATCTCAGTTTCTATACTCTAAAATGTACCTTTCTAAAAACTATTTGCTCTCTCAATAAAATTATCTATGGAATAAAATGGTAAAGACTTTCAAGAAATTAATCATCTCATTACAGAATTACAGTTTTAGACCTATCAAAATTGATTGCATTTTCAAGCAAAAACTATTCTTTAATCCTTTACCATACCCCATCAAGTACAGTTTTAACAACCCTGAGAAAGAGGCCATTTAAAAACTTAATTTTGAAAATGAGAAACTTTCTTGACTCTTTACACGAAGAAAAAAATTAAGACTTTCCAAAATTGAATGCATTTTCAGGTAGCAAGTTTTTGATCTGGCACCATTTATGGAACCTGTATGAAATAGGATGGAAGACATTTTAGGAAAAGGAAAAAATGTCAATTAGCACCGTATTCTCCTTTTCAGACCAAAAGTTCTCGTCTTCTTCCTAGAACTTTTAAATTCATTATTGGGGTAATAGAGGGTTAGATCTACGTTTCTATACAATTTAAAAACATATACGGGTAACAGCAAATTAAAACTCTTTGCCATCACATAAAACTTTTCCTTCAAATGAAATGGAAAGGAGTTTCAGAAAAGTCCATTCGTTTTAATTTTTTTCAACATATTTTCACAAGCCTTCTTCAAGTTTGTTTAAACTCAGGATGGCAAACTGGTCTTCATTGCACAGGAACATTGCCAACTCTATAGACTTTGCTGTATTAGGAGAGGCGATTTAAGTACAGGAAAATGTATTTCAATATGTTATGCCTATATTCTAAACTCCCCTTCCAACAGTACTTTCGGTACTTTGATTTAAACATATTTATTTTACATCGATTGAGAAACAAGTTCATACAACTTATACTAATCTCTCTCGATTCTGCTTCCTGGGAACTACACCAGTACTCGCGCCGAATGTGTGGGCCAATGAAAAATCCCAAAGTTGACACCCACTCCCAGGTATCGAACTCAGGACCCTTAGGTTATGAGGCCGACGCTCTACCTCACGTCCACGGACACCATTTAGTGATGATGACAAATGATTTTTGCTGATTGAGAAGAAATTCTTAATTAGTAAAAAATGTTGGTATGTTTACTTTTGGCTGCTATTTGGCCTTTAAGGTTTAAAGGAAGGAAGTTTGAACTGATCTCTTTTTCAGATGATAAAATCTTAGACTTAAGTGACAGTAACAGCATTCACGGACAAAAACATTGAAATGCAACTTAAATGGTTGGTTTTGTCTCTAGTAGGTGAGAAAACATTGTGGGAAAAGAAGAAAATGCTGTTTACCAGCATTTTCTTCATTTCCCAAAAATGCTTTCAAAAAGCCTCTTTTATTGTGGTCTTTAACCCTTTCCCAAACAATCCCTGGTTTTTACGGGTCTAGAATAGTAGCCTTTTGAAAACATTGTGGGAAAAGGAGAAAATGCTGGTAACCATCTGCAAATGCTTTCAATTTGGTCTAGTCCAAAAGTTTGTCGTTTGGGAAAGGGTTAACCCTTTACCACACAATCCCAACTTTTAACAACCCTGAGCATAACAGCTTTTGAAAAGAACTATGGGAGGAGAAAATGCTGGTTACCAGCATTTCCCAAAATGTTTTCTAGCCAGTCAAAGCAAATACCTTAATTTTAGCCACTATTGATACGCCTCTGCAAATTTTTTCAATTTACCCAAGTCTAAATGTTGTTGTTTGGTAAAGGGTTAAACATGAGACAGTTTTGCAAAGGGTCTATATCTATCTGTAACAATACCATAGCTTGATGACAAAGGATGGGTCAATTTTCCGAATCTGAAGACTTCCATAAATATCTTTGACGTACAAGAACCTCTTCCAACGTCTGATGTCTATGTCCAATCCATCATGTACTCGCCAAATTTAGATTATTAGCTGTCACTATTTAATGCTATACAGGAAACTTTCTTTTTATCTATTTTGTTGATCAATTTTCCATGATTGACATCATATCATGAGATCAACCCATGAAACTAAATTGAGGGTAACTTTGAAAACATACTTGTGAGATAAGAATATAATTATCATCGTGTACTTCAAATAGATTGTTAGTTTATCTTGAAATAAGCTTTAGTTACAAGGTTTTCGAAGTAAACAGACAATATTGTTTATTTGTTTGTATGGTGTTTGATGCCATTTTTAACATTATTTCAGTTAACTTATGGCAACCACTGCACCTATGCTTGCTTTCCTAGAATTTCTTTCCACCGGTACTTTGTACAATACTCTTTCAAAGCCACTGGCTGCTTTCCCTCATAGCTAAAGTCAAAATGATCAGTAGTGGGATTGAAACCATGTCATTGAGACACCACAAAACATAAGGTTTGGAAGAAAAATAATGGATTTAGAATGCCATAACTCCCTCCTATCTGGAGCTCTGTCTGACAATAGTTTCAAATGGCTTGTTTCTCAGAGTTATTACTCATAGTTGTTTGGTAAAGGTTCAATACAGCTAAAAGAGACTTTCCAACTATGATGCAGGGATGATTCACTTGGCAATGAATAGGATCCAATGTCAGTTATAATATTACACTATGTGAGGGGTTTGAACTCTGAGAACCCATATAACTCTCTACCAAACAATCCCAAATTTTCAAAAGAGTGAGAAAGAAAGCTTATGAAAACATTGTGAAGAAAAAGGAGAAAATGCTGGTTACCAGCATTTTCTCCTTTTTTCTTCACAATGTTTTCTAACCAAGAAAAGTCAAAATTTAATCATTTACTGGTTATTAATTTCTTACTGCAGTTGTTCTTAATTTCAAGAAATCTAAAATTTTGTCTGCTGGTCACAGAACTATATTTTATAGGTTGCAGAATGTTTCCTGCTGTTTCAAAGCCTATTTTCAACTCTTTACCTCACAATCTTCAGACTTTTAACGACCCTAAAAGACTTTTAACGACCCTAAAAGAGAAGGTTTTTGAAAACATTGAGGGAAAAGAGAAAAATCCTGGTGACCAGCATTTTTTCCTTTTCCCACAATGTTTTCTACCCTGCTGGAAACAAGTTTCAATTTTTGAGTTACGTTTATTTTGTTGTCTACAGGTGCTTTCAATTTGGATCAGTCTAAAATTTTGTTGTTTGGTAAAGACTTAAGCATTTGAACCATACCTGATTGTTTGCAACGATTACTTTTTTAACCTTTTACCAAACACAAAATTTTGGACATGTAATGAATGAATAAATGAATAGCGTTTTATGGCCCGTCGACAACTTAGGTCATATTGGGCGCACTTACTTTGTAAACAATAATGCGAGGTGAAAATAACATACATGCGCAACAACATAAGACAAACATGATGAATGAGGAATGGACGAAACATAAAATGATGCCCCTTTTGTCGCCTTTTACGACATGCATGCTGTCACTTTTGTTCCGCCAGATGAAATGGCAGATGTGACAATCGCGGGACTGCAGTGGTTTATTCTTATACCCCCGATTAAACCACATGGGGTCCCACAGGCCAATTGATTCCCATTCCAAACCCTATTTACATAAAAAAAAAATAGGATTTGGAATAAGAACTTACCAGCCTGCTGCAATCCTACAAATTACAAGGAAAGCAGCCGTTTGTCTCTAATTTTAGTCGCCTTCTACGACATGCCATAGAGAAATTTGGACATGTCCAAACTGAAAGCTTTTGCTGACGACAAATTAAATGTTGTTCAAAGTTGTTCAAATGGGAAAAGTTGTCTTGAAAATGTTTTGGGAAAAGGAGAAAATGCTGGTAACCAGCATTTTCTCCTTTTCCTGAAATGTTTTCAAAAACCCTTCTTCCTCTGGGTAGTAAGAAACCTGGATTGTGAGGCAATGGGTGAACATTTCACTGCTCAAAAATTTTGTCGTCTGGTATGTGTGATTACACCCCTCTGATCTTAACTCCTACCAAATGACAAAATTTTGGATTGGATCAAATTAATGAAATATGCAGACAACAAATCAATAGTTGTTTTAATGACAATTTCTGCCTTTGAAATGGCAGAAAACATTGTGGGAAAAAGAAGAATTGCTGGTTACAAGTATTTTCTTCTCTACCTACAATGTTTTCAACAGCATTTTTCTCAATTGTTAAAACTTAGGATTGTATGATAAAGAGTTAAAGTTTTAAGGAAAGAACACATAAAAGTAAATTCTTTGCCATTAAGTCTTTACCAAACGACAAAATTTTACACTTGACCAAATTGAAAGCATTTGCACCTGATTAATAAGATAATAATATTATTCAAATGATGGAATTCGCATCAGAAAGGGTAGGAAAAAAACATGGGAAAAAGAGAAAATGCTGTTTACCAGTATTTTCTCAATTTCTCACAATGTTTCTAAATACCATCCATCACAAACTTGTTAAAACTTGGAATTGTGTGGTAAAGGATTAAGAAAACTTTGAAAATAGCAATGTGTATTGGCAGAAAAAATGCTTATTACTGGCTCTTTCCTCCAGTTTCAAAAATGTTTCAAACTCTTTGACAGTTCAAAATGTTTCAAACTGTCCAAGTAACAAAACATCAAACAGAGATAAAAAAGAATCATGCAAATGCAAATTTCATATTGGACACAAGTAACAAGTCTAGATACAATAGAAACAATAAGAACAAATGTTACCTCTGCATGTTTCCTATGTTTTATGCCAAAGGGAAGATCAGATCAATTGTGAGTGGGTTACAATATCAAAGGACTGAAACTCCTGTACATTGGTTGGTCTTTCACTATTCATTATTTTAAATGGGTGCAATTTGAAAGCACTTGTAGATAAAAATAAATCATTGGACAAAAATGATGGGATTTGTATCAGATAGTCTAGAAAACATTGGAAAAGGAGAAAATGTGTTTGTTTCATAATCAAAGGACTGAAAGTTTTGAAGAATGACGACATAATGCATATGGGTCCATTTTGAAATTCCACGACCTTCAATTCAGGGATATTGGATAAATTTGTGGCTCAAAACCCATGCAATATACATTTTTAATTTCCATCAACCTTTTTTCTGAATGGTGTATCAAACTGTTTGAAACACTTTTTAAGATACATCAGAAAGGCTTTATTATTCATGCGTTGCAAGAATTTGACTAATAAAGTACCTTGCTAAGGGACGAACATATTGGAAAAATGCCTCATTCCCAGAAAACAGCCAAGATTTCCAATTTACAAATTCCATGCCTCTACCGCTAATACCATCATCCATGGTCACAAATAAAACAGGTGCCTTCTTAAACCTGTACTCCATAGATACTCATTTCTACGCTTTGCTTGTAGAAGCCTTTGGAAAACATTGTGGCAAATGGTGAAATTGCTCATGACGAGCAATTTCAACTTTTGCCACAATGTTTTCTATGCTATCAAAAGGTGTCATATACACATAAGAAATGGCTTCATCCTTGCTGTTGTTTAGGGTCAATTAGAGATACCATAGAAATGCCTTATAGGGTAAAGGGTTAAATATCAGTGTTTTTTGGAATGCTGGATTTCGATAATTTTGTCCCGGCTTGTTCATAAACAGGAACAAAGTAGTGTATTCTCAAATGTTATGATATACAATCTCAGTAAACTAATAGCTCTTATATTTAGAGGTGAAAAAATAATTGACCATAAAACTCAGAGTTGAAAATTATTTAATAAAAATATTTATTTCTACAAATAAATATGCCTACCTCTGGGTAAAAATAGCTTGACCAAATCAGGCATTTATGACTTCTTTCTGACCAAAAGCTGTATCCAACTCATCATCCATTAAAACTGTTATTCAGGAAGCATAAAAAGTCTTGCTTTGATTTTTAATGACCTGCATAAACGTGTCTCATAAAATTAATGTGGGTCAACCATTAAATAGGTTCAACCCATTATGTACTATAGAAGCTATTAGATCTAAAAGACAAGTGGAACAGACTGACTAGTATAGGTGGTACCAAGGAATGATACCAGAAGGATAAAAGAATATGCTGGAAACTGGCATTTTCTTCCCTTCCTATAATGTTTTCTACCTTTGCAAATAAAACCATCTAAACTGTATTTTATTTGTCATCAGGAAATTGCTTCGTCATAAATTCTATCATCTGATAAAATTTTGAATAAACCATGCTTCAGGAATGCCAGAACCTTATGTATTTGTGTGGCGTTGGGTCAGTTTATCACACTTCTGCAAACTTCCAATACTTTTTGTGCATCTTATAGCTCTTTGAAACAATGTGGCTTATGTAAAATTGCCTTCAACTTGCAATTTCGCTTTTGCCATGATGAATTCTCACATCTGTGAGTGCCAGGCCCTAAATTCATATTAATACTGATTGATAATCA
The DNA here is from genome assembly GCA_943736015.1 of Tridacna crocea. NCBI lineage: Eukaryota > Metazoa > Mollusca > Bivalvia > Cardiida > Cardiidae > Tridacna > Tridacna crocea. The sequence continues at coordinate 11,646,958 of OX031063.1, read as the reverse complement.
ATATTTTATTAGGTCTTTTTGAAGTTCATCTGCTGCAAGTTTGTTATAGAAGGTAATCACATGATGGCGTTTTTTGATTGACTACTTCATTAGGTGCTCATAAAAAATGTCATTGGAGTTGGAATAAAGCTGTAGTTTTCCTGATTTCTCGAGCAGAAAACCAATAACTTAAAACTTTTGCCAAATGATGCAGTGATTTACCAACTTTTGGAAGAAAAGCTTTTGAATCACATAAAATGTGGTAAGAGGAGAAATTGCACAACCAGCATTTTCTCCTTTTCCCACAATGTTTTCTACCCTTCCAGTGGTGAACTTACATTTTTGAGTCATAGCTATTTTGTAACCTATAAAAGCTTTCCATAAAATTTTGACATTTGGTAAAGGGTTTAACATTCCTTAACAAAGTGGCTTTTGAAAACTTTGCGAAAAAGAACATAATGCTTGTAGCCAGCATTTCTTATGTTATATTTTCAAAGACCAGCTCAATCTTTTTATGAAAAAAAGGAGAAAACGTGGACAATCCTTTATTTCTAGAATGTAAAAGTTCGAATCTACAATGTCTATTCTAGAAACTGAAAATTACGGGAGATTTTTTTTTTTTTTTTGGGGGGGGGGGGGGGGTTTTAACCCTTTACCACACAATCCCGACTTTTAACACCCGGGCAAAAGAAGCCTTTTGAAAACATTGTGAGAAAAGGAGAAAATGCTGGTTACCAGCATTTTCTCCTTTTCCCACAATGTTTTCTTCCCTTCCTAAAACAAATTTCAATTCTTTAGTCAAATTCATTTTTTCGTCTGCAAATGCTTTCAGTTTGGACCAGTCTAAAATTTTGTCGATTAGTAAAGAGTTACAAAAATATATGGGACAACTATCGAATAGATAGAAAACTGTTAGCTCATATAACATGTTAGGTCATACAACATGTTAGCTCATAATAATATGTTGGCTCATATAACATGTTAGCTCATATAACATGTTAGCTCATAATAACATGTTAGCTCATGTAACATGTTAGTTCATAATTCCTGTCCAAGACTAAACAGTAGACATATTAAAAGACGAATCCAATCATTTCAGCAATGTTCAGTTTGTGGTCTGTAAGAGCTGAAAATATGGATAAGTCTGACGAAAAAAATGACTATTTTCTATCCAAAAATTCAAATACATAATACCACATATCAGAGCTCCAGAAAAGAGAGAGTGATGGTTTTCTAAATCCATTATTTCTCTTTCATACCATATGTTGTGGATATGTTGTCTCGACGATTCTAATGAGTACCCACAACATAAGGTTTGGAAGAGAATAATTTATATTTTCAATTTTGAAATCAAAATCCCTCCGTCTATCTGGAGCTCTGTGCTATGTTAGTGAAGGAATGACAATCAAGGGAGATAGATTGTGAAATAACTTATGGCAAAAAGTGAATTGTTTCCCTTTGATCACTGGTTAGCTGTACTACAACTTGCTCTGAGTAGAAGTAAGCAATGCCAACAGAAACCATCTACTTTGACTCTTTACCAAATAATTAAGTTTTAGACTAGTCCAAACTGAAAGGTTCTGTAGATGATAAAATAAAATTAATGTGACTCAATAATTGAAGTTTTGGGGAAGACTGGTGGAAAAACATTGTCAGATATGAAGACAATGTTTTCAAAAGCTTTTTATCTCAGGCCTGTTAACAATGCTAAAGGGTAGATGAAAATTCTATTAAGAAGTCTAGCAGTGATCTACCCAAGTATCTTTTATCAGATTTCCCCAATAATGGAACTAAAGTAATCTTAATGACATAAACTGTAGTCACACCTTACATAATTGACTGTAGTGGGAAATGGCTGTAAATGACCAAAGATGAACATATTAAACATAGTTGAGCATTAGTAGCATGTAGATAACGCTTGTTCAACATAGTAATGGACATGGTTTGAACTTAGGATTTGTTTACAGTAAGCGCATAATTTTGGAACAGACCGATTTACTACAGTTGTATTCATCCACAAATCAATATCTATTTTCAATATGGCTGACCCATTTTCACATACTGCATTTGGTGACCTAGTTTTAGCTTGGTAATGTTGTTGACAGGAGTTTTATGAATTTATCATGAAATATCAAAGAAAATAGATTAAACTATTGATAAAGGTAAGTGAAACATTTTTTTTTTTATTACTCTATGTGTCAAAGAAAGCTTAACCTCGCAAATCTACATAGATCAAGGGTAACTTTTCCTTGAAACATTGGAGTTTGCAAGTAATCTGCCTCAATCAACATCTCTTTGATATCAAAATACACAATATTTAATGAATTCTGACAGTAAACCTTAATTTAGAGTCATTTAAACCTTAATCACAATATCCCAACCTTCAATGGCCCTGAGAAAGAAGCCTTTTGAAAACATTGTTTGAAAAGAAGAAAATGCTGGTAACCAGTATTTTTTAGTGCTTTTATCAAAATGTTTTCTACCCTTCCCAAACCAAATTTAAATTTTTCACACGACTTTAGTTTATCGTACATTACAAAATCTGAAAAGAAAAAGTTACCTATGGAAAGAATTTGTATGCACAATGCCTCTTTCTCTGCGCGGCCTGTTTTCCTAAATTTGGAAAGCATGGTTTGCAATTTCGTCGCCACAACCTCGATGGTAGATCAAGTCTACAATTTCAACCGATACTCATGCGCTTTATCAATGGATCATGTTCATAATCAAATCATGCTTCCCCACTGGAAAATGGTTTTCAGCCCACAACTCCAAAGAACAAGTAGTTTGTGTTGAGCCCGCCATTAAAAGATTCTTCTTTTTTTTCTATTCAAGGGAGGCAACTCTTTTGAACCGTTAGAAAAACTCTAATTTTTTCGCACCTAGAAAATTTCGTATAAGGAAAAAAAAAGACAACGAAAATTAATGTTTCTCTTGCGGTCAGTATGAATTTGTTTTTTTTTTTCTTTTAATAATGAAATTCGTATTCCTTTGAGACTAGTGATACTTAATATATTAGCAACTTTCATACACACAATTTCAAAAAACTTTTCCAACAAACTGTATCACTTTTAAAAAAAGTTTTATTAATGCTCATTTTCTCTACGACTCTCTGAATGCAAGTCTGTTGAAGCAGGGATCGTATCATTCATATGGACGTGTACTCAAAACATACCGTCCCTGTTTCAACTAACGATGTGTCATTGTAATTTGGTGTCGCAATAATCTGAGATTGTTTATGTCCTTTTAACCCTTTACAAAACAATCTTCTGTCTGAACGACCCTAGGGTAGAAGGCTCTTTTGAAAACATTGTTGGGAAAGGGGAAAATAACCATTTGAGTTTTCAATCGATCTAAAGACAAAAATTTCATTGCCTGTTAATTTTGTGTTAATTTTTTAGTTATCACAAAGCTTCCAAAATGGACCAGTATAAAGTTATGTCGTCAGGTTGAGCCTTTTGAAAACATTGTGGGAAAAGGAAAAAATGCTGGTAATCCGCATTTTCTCCTTTTCCAAGAGAGTTTCCTACCCATCCCAAAGCAAATTTTAGTTTATGAGATACATTAATGTTGTAGTTTGCAAATGTTTCTAATTTGGACCAGTCTAAATTGTTTTCATTCGTAAAGAGTGGCTGATGTCCTTTTTCACCTTTTGGTTTCTTTAAAACTCTACTACTTGACAAAATGAAGCCTTGTCCAAATTGAAAAGCATATGCAGACAACAATTTAAGTGGTTCAAGTGAAGGAATTTTGTCTTTTAAGTAGGGAAAAAGCATCACCAGCATTTTCTCCTTATCCCACTATGTTTTCTGTAGGTTTTTCACCAGGGTCGTAAAAACTAGGGATTGTGTAATAAAAGATTAAGCCAATATCTATTTCAAGTTTAGGCACAGTGGAAAAGACACAGGACCTACAGTCCCTACAGTTAAATCTTTTCAACACTCATCCCTATGGAGAACCTTTTGTATGTGGCAAGTTAAATATGGCTCACATGATAGGGTTGCCTGCCTCTGAAAATATCTTTTGGAAGGTGTAAAATGCTGGTTAGCAGCATTATCACTTTTTCCATAATTGCTTTTGAGAGTCTTCTTCTGCAGTAGGAAAACAGGTGTTGATTAGTGAGGTGCCCTGGGGTCTTGTTGGACATAGAAAAGTCTTGTTTTAATCATTTATCCTTCTTAGAGACCAGGGTCAGTATACACCAACCATTCTAAAGCTTGTTTTAAGTCTTATTTCCCAAGTCTTTCTAAACTTAAAAGTAACACAACTTCGGATTGGCTAAACGAAATGGTTCAGCCAATCAGGACATGTGTTACTTTGATATTTAGAAAATTCTGGACAATTACACTTAGAATGTTATTAAGAGTAGTCAGTAAATATGATCCCAGGAGGTAGAAGACTTAAAAAAAAAAACAAAGTGGGAGAGGGTAAAAATGCTGGTAAAGAGCATTTCCTCTTTTCCTCTCAATATTTGCTACCATGTAATGGCAGAAATCATCAATAATCTTACATGTACTCTGTAGTCTGCAAATACTTTTAAGTCAGTTGAGTAAAATGTTGCCACTTAGTAATGTATAACTCTTTTCCACACAACCCTGACTTTTATCCACCTTCAGAAAGATGCCATTTGAAAACATTGTGGGAAAAGGAGGAAATGCTGATAACCAGCATTTTCCCCTTTTCCCAAAATGTTTTCTGCCCTTCTCAAAACAAATTTAACTATTTTCAGTATTTTGTTAGATCTGCAAATTCTTTCAACGTGGACTGGTGAAAAATTTTGTTTTTTGGCAATGAGTTAACTCTTTACCACACAATCCCAACTTTTTATAACCCTTAGCTGTCTACAAATGCTTCTAAATTCATCCTCTGCTATGGACTAAACTCTTCACAAAATTACAAAATTTTGAACTGGACCAAATTCAAATCATTGGCAAATGAGATACCAAGTGTAGCTAAAATGCTGATTTCTGTCTTCGATAGGATAGAAAAACTCAGGGAAAAGGAGAAAATGATGGTTATCTGGTTATTTCTGTAAGGTAGAGGGCTAATGGTATTTAACCCTTTACTCCATAGATACTCATTTCTACGCATTGCTTGTAGGAGCCTTTGGAAAACATTGTGGCAAAAGGTGAAATTGCTCGTGACGAGCAATTTCACCTTTTGTCACAATGTTTTCTATGCTATCAAAAGGTGTCATATACACTTAAGAAACTGCTTCTTCCTTGCTGTTATTTAGGGTCAGTTGGAGATACCATAGAAACGCCTTATGGGGTAAAGGGTTAAAAAATTTACCAGCACACCAATGGGCTATTTGTACAATACTTTATTTTGGTATCTGAAAAGATGACAAACAATACTTTGCTAAAAATAGATATTTATTACAATATGTCCACTGGTACAAAATGAAAATGACAGATAAAATACACAGGAATTTATCAACAACAAAATGATATTGATATGTATGCATAGACATGAAGAAAAAATGAATGTAAGTTTTACAAGTAAAAGAAGTTAAAGAACTCATCACAACATCAACTAAAATAGTCACATACCATATCTAAACTTTTTATCATAGTATAAAATATTAGACGTTATCCAAACTGAAAGCTTTGATAGAATGAAAAATTGACCCTTAAAGCCCCTTTCAGTACCATACGCGCACAGATCAAGATTAGACTCCACAAAACATGGAGTTCGATCTCCAATCTACACAGTCTCCCTTGCTGAAACGTACGACAGAAAACAATGACAAAATTGATACTATCTATAACATATTCTAGAATAAAAATTTTCATTGGGTCTTTTTTTGGCAGTTTAAAAGGTTAAATGTTGCTTCAGTGTACAAAAATTGCCTTTCAAAGAAAAGAAAAGTATCGTGGGAAAAGGAGAAAACACTGGTTTCCAATGTTTTCTCTTTTTCCCAGAAGGATTTCAAAAGCCTTCACCCTTAGATATTTCAAACATGGGATTGTTTAGTTCAATATATTTCAGCTCAAAGGGAAATAATTCTTCTATGATTTACCCTTTACAAAAAAAAAAATTCTGTTTCAAAGACCTGGAGTGAAAAAGCTTCTGGAAACATTATGAACAACAGGAAAAATGCTGTTAACTCTTTACAATACAATCCCAACATTTAAGGACACAGAGACAGAAAAGCCTTTGAAAACATTGTGAGAAAAAGGAGAAAATGCTGGTTAGCAGCATTTTCTCCTTTTCCCACAATGTTTTCTCTCCTCTTCAATACAAATTTCATATTTTCAGTCACTTGTATTTTGACTTTTGCAAATGCTTCAAACTTGGACCAGTCTGAAATTTTGTCATTTGAAAAAGGGTTAAAGATTTGCACCTTGCTCATCCATTGTAATTTGTTGTGGTTAACAATGTGCCAAATGACAAAATTTGTAGACTAGCACTTTCATCAGTGTTGTAGGGGTCTTTCACCACCCCCCACCAAATGACAAAATTTTGGAATTTCCCGAGAAGATAAAACAGTGAGCCTGATTCAAAAAGTGAAATGAAGGGTTTAATACATTGTGGAAAATGGAGAAAATACTGTTACCATCAATTTTTGTACAATGTTCCCAAAGCCTTTTTGTATAAGGTGATTAAAACTTAAAGCTGAGTTGTACAACTTTCTAAAAATGAATTGGGTTGTACACTGTAGTAAAATTGTACACAGGATCAATTTAACATAAAAAAGTTGTGAACCTAGTCCACAAACAGAGTAAAATGAACATCCGCAATGAACAGACAGACATATCAAAAGGCTGAATCCAGAATACATCTGAAAAAAAAAAAATCTGTGATGCAGGATTATAATAACCAAAAAAAATCACTTCATTCTATCAATTATAGTATTAAAACTGAGTAATAAATAGACAAACAATGAAATATCTATACAATTCTGTCACAGCCAATTATTGAAAGAGTATTGGCAATATGAATATTTTCTTAATAAAAAAAGAGCAACTGATAATGTGTTGACATCAAGATATGGAAAAGACACTACTTTGGTATACCACAGCACATTGGAAATGTATAATATGGCTTGAAACAGGCTAAAAGGGGCATTCTGTCATTTGCGTAAAGTGTCGCAGTCCACACAGGCTAATCCTCGGCAGCACTTTATGACTACAATAGATTTTGAGCTACAGTAGACTTGCGCAAAACAGAAAATTACAACAAAACTGAAAGTGCACAGGCTGATCTAGTCACAACACTTTAACCCATGACCACACAACCCCTACTTTTGTCGCCTCTGTAAAAAAAGCCTTTTGAAAACATTGTGGGAAAAGGAGAAAAAGCTGGTAACCAGCATTTTCTCCTTTTCCTACAATGTTTTCTACCCTTTCAAATTTTCAGTCACTTTTATTTTGTCGTCTGCAAATGCTTTCAATTTGGACAGGCCTGAAATATTTTTGTTTGGTAATGAGTTAAGCAGATGTCTGAATGTTCCTTTTTGCATGTTGCATGCCATATAGAGTTGTAATGCTATACCAAACAAGCTCATGATTTAGCGACCAAAAATATTAAGACTTTTGTTAACATACTGGAAAAGAAGAAACATTTCTTATGATGTTATCACCTTTTTTGGTGCAAATTCTGTCATTTGTGCCAAACTGAATTTGTTGTCTGCAGACTGCTTTCAATTTGGGGCTGTATAAACTTTTGTCTTCAGGGAAAGGTTTTTTAATGATACATAACATTCAATTTATCAAAAAACTTTAAAACTGACCATGTTTCAATTGGACACCGATACTCTTTGGAGTAAAAATGTCATTTTTCAGAATACAAAGGACCCTGCTCCAACTTGACACTAGTTTTCTAGGAATGAAAATACCAGCAATGAATTGAAAAATGAAAGGCAAAAATTGCTCCAAAATTATTCCCACACTGAATTTTCATTGGGGAAAAGATTAGTTAATTTAGTATAAATTGATACAAAATATTTGATAAATATTCACTTTAATGACCCTGCTTCAACTAGTTTTCTTTGGAATGAAATGTTAGTCTTGTGATTAACTCTTTACCAAAGAAAAAGAAATTGCACTTATCCAAATTGAAAGCATTTGTAGCTGACAAAGTAAATGTGATTTAAAATTGAAATTTGATTTGGAAAGGGTAGAAAACATTGTGGAAAAAGGAGAAAAGGCTGGTTAATACTAGCATTTTCACCTTTTTCACACAGTGTTTTCAAAGGCTTTCTTTCTCAAGGTCGTTAAAAGTCGGGATAGTGTGGTAAAGAGTTAAAAAATAAAATGAATTAATTTCACACCAAGATTATTCCAGTACTTAATGTTCTGTGCAAAAAAAATAACAAGATACATAATTTCAATGCTTTACATTTGAAAACACCCATCAGAAATGGGACCTTATCAAGATCAGACTGCACTTTCTTAAACTTTTATCAAACAATCTGGTGTTTCAGGCACCCCCCAAAAAAACAATTCCTTCTGACAACATATGGAGAAAACAGAAAAACTGCTGGTTACCAGAATTTTCTCCTTTTCCCACAGTTTTGTACCCTTGAAAATTCAATTTAAGTAAGCCAGAATTTATTTTTTTAGCTTCAAGTACTTTCAATTGGTCCCAATTGGGACAAGTTTACGAATATGTCATTTGGGAAAGAGGTAAAATAATGGAACTTTGGTAATGTTCAATTTGTAATGAAAATATGTTCAGTTATTAGCATCAATGAATGAACAAGTATGTTGTAGCTTAGTGAAGAAAATCACAACAAGCGAGAACATGAGCCTTTTTTCTTGTGATGTTTTATCTCCTGAAAATGGTTTACAGCAGACCGCTTGTGAAAACATTGTGGAAACAAGAGAAATTACATTTACAGATGATAAATGTTGCAAAAAAAAAAAAAGAATTTTTGTACTGCAAAGTGGAGAAAACGCTGAAAGAATAGGAGACAGTGCTGTTTTACCAGTGTTTCATCCAATTTCCAGATTGTTTCCCAAAGCTCTCTTCCTAAAGGTCATAAAAAGATATGATCATTTGGTAAAGAATCTATGTAACTGAAATCATGGAAAAGTTATCAAGTTAAAAATTGAAAAGCCATCATGAAAAACAACATAAACAACATAACAGTTATTGCGTGACGTCATGATTTAAATATGGAATGTATGATCTCTGGTCCGATATAAAATAGCATCCTTCACACAACAGCGGAAAAAATAAACAAATAACAAAAAAGGGAATAAAATATGAGCTAAAACAACAAGAACAGCATGTACTAAACAAACTGAAATTATATAGGGACACAATTCTTTCGAAATGTTTATAATAATGAAATGTCATTAATTTCACATTTTGACATACTGTTTTTGCACACTGACCAAACCATTATCACACCCTGATTGTATAACTATGATCTGAAATTGTAATAAGTAAAAAGTTGTAGAGGACTTTCTCTCAACCCTCAGCCAACCCATGAAATTTTATACTTGTCCTAGTTGAAAAAACTTGCAAAGAACAAGGTTCAATAGATTTGATTTGTCCTTAACCCTTTAACACACAATCCCTACTTTTGAGGACCCTGAGATAGAAGCCAATAGAAAATATTGTGGGAAAAGGAAAAAATGCTGGTTACCAGCATTTTCTTCTTTTCCCACAACGTTTTCTACCCTTCACAAAACAAATTTCAAATTTTCAGTCACTTTTATGCTGTTGTCTTCAAATGCTTTCGATTTGGACAAACCTAAAATTTTGTCCGTCTTTACATGAAGCAGATGACTATGCAGCTATGATAATACCTTGAAGTTTTCTAGGAAACAGTAGAGATTAAAATGCATTAATTTTCCTTTTGTAACCACAACTTACTCTTCATCATTATATCACACAATTATAATTTAACTTTGTCTAAATTTCTTTCCTTGCAACTTACAAAGAATTCACAATCACTTTGTAGATTTATCTTCTCAACATTTTGTGTCCTGAATTCTGGATTATCCTACAATGACAACCACACTGTTAAAGTTATGCAAATAATAATATAACAGTATTGCCCGCAACATGCGAAAAGTGGCATATGCACGTTTGCGTAAAGTGTCTTCTTGGATCAGCCTGCGTAGTTTCTGATTGCATGTGATTTTGTGTTTTATACAGGTCCACTGAAGCACAAAATCTCCCAATGATGTAAAGTGTTGCCTCACATTTGCCTGCACAGGTTGATCCAAGATATCACTTTAGGCAAATGTCCGAAAGCCCCTTTTTGCATGTTGCTGATCATATACGGAAAAGTACAGTACAATTGTCACATTTGTCCCCATTTTTCCTTTCCTATGTCTATTTTACACCTGTACCTTCCACTTCTGGGTTTACACAACCCTGTGGAAGAGAACTTTTGAAAACATTATAATATTGACGAATGAGGAGAAAAAAACTGGTTTGATATCAAATAAATTTTCCATTTTATATACTAGATTTTCAAACCCATTTTAACCCTTATGCTGCTGAATATCTTACATGGAACTTTAAACCCAATAGTAAAAAATCCGAATTTTGCTATATCTATAGTAATTCTTGGAGAGAGATATCTTCTTAGCAGACAGTGTAGATCCAAGATCAGACTGCACATTCTGTGCGGTCTGATCTTGATCTATACTGCCAGCAAATTGTCAAGGGGTCATGCTTAGCAGTCTAAGGGTGTAGGGAAAATTCCATCACTTGATATATCATCAACTGCTTTCAATCTGGACAAGTCATACAGGATAACAAATACACACATAGCCTACACAATATCATAGCAAAGTCTTGTAGAATGATAAAACCAAAAACGGAACATAAATAAATTTACAGAATGGGAACATGATTTAACAAAAAAAGGTTTTTGTTGATAAAGTAAAGCGAACAAAAAAAAAGTGGAATATAAATATATACATGTTATAAATTTCTTCAAATAAAAGTTTCATTTATGTTACGCATTTCTTCAAATAAAAATTTTAAAATTAAGATGATTATGTCTAATGCGTGTCTTATGTTCATCCGTTTAACCTGTTAACAAAAGACAAAATTTTGGACTAGTCAAAATCAAAAGTATTTAAAGTGTACAAACTTGATAAGGCTCGATTGACTGGATTTGTTTGACAAATGACATTAAAAAATTGAAGGAATGGGAGAAATTGCTAGTTAGCATAATTTTCTTCTTTTTCCCCACAGTGTTTTCAACAGCCTTCTTCCTCAAAGATGTAAAAATGTCAGATTATAGGATTAACAATTAACTTTTTACCACACAATTGATGGCTTTTGACCACTCTAAGGTAGAAATCTTTTGAAAATATTGTCGGAAAAGGAGAAAATGCTGGTAACCAACGTTTTCTCATTTTCCTGCAACGTTTTCTAACTATCCCAAATCAAATTTCAATTTTTCTGTCACATTTATTTTGTCGTGTGCAAATGCTTTAAATTTGGACCACTGTATAAACTTGTCGTTTGGTAAAGAGTTGCTATTCTGTAAACTGAACATAATCACTGGACAAATGATATCCTAATCTACTGTGGGTGGAAAAAACCTTCACTCAGCACAGATGATACAGTAAAACTGTATGAAAAGGTCTCCATTGCTCAGGTGTATGTAGCCTGAATTTATTACCAATTATGAAAAATATTTCCAAAACTTACCAATTTTGATGTAAGCTTAAACATGTCGTAACCAACAGACATGATATTTGAAGTTCTTTCATAGCAAGATATTTCTCTCTTTTTTTGTAATTTCTTTTCAAAACTAGATAAAATCATTAATTCTATAAAACAGAATAGAACAATTTAAATCAATCTTAAAATAAATGCATGTAAAAATAATTGTATAAAAAATTCAACTCTTTCCCAAACACCAAGATTAGACTGGTCAACACTGAAACTATTTGTAGACAATAAACTAAATGTTGATTAAATGGTTGAATTTGGTGTGTGAAAGGGAAGAAAAATATTGTGGGAAAAGGAGAAAATGCTGGTTACCAGCATTTTCTTCTTTTTCCATAATGTTTTCAAAAGTATTATTCATCAGGATCATTAAAATTTGGGACTGTGTGGTAATGAGTTAATTCATCAAGAACTTCTATTAATGCCTATTTCACTAACTAATACAGCACATTATTTCAGACCTACCCAAACCTAGTTACTGTCAATAGAAAAAGAACAAAAATTTAGAACCAGACAGAAAATCTGTCTAGAATTGTTTGGAGAACAATTCGGGAACTAGAGGCAATGCTTGTTGCTTGTGAACAGCAACTGCTTCTGTTCCCTCAATATTTTCAAAAGCTATCTAGGATGTAAAAAGCTGTATTTTGTGGGTGACACCTTAAATTTCCATCTGCCCCCTATCACTGACCTTTAAAAAAAAATTATATAAGTATTTTAAGAGATAACCACAATAAAACATGATAAAACAAGTACATTATTGCCAGGACAGCGTAAAACAATTCCAGTTTCAACAAAGCTGACTTACAATTAGATGTATATGGTACATAAAATAAGACACACACAAGAGCCAGTATATTCACTCAAGAGATCACTACCAGAAACAAAGAAACTTGATGAAAATACATCTTTTCTACCATCTTATAATTATAACATGTTGATTGACACATACATACAGAGACAACTCTTCTTTTATATTAACTATGTACCAAACACAAAAATTTTAGACCTGTCTAAATTAAAAGCACTTGCACACGACAAAATAAGCCTATCTCAAAAATAGAAATTTGTTGCCAGCTGGGTAGAAAACATTGTGGGAAAAGGAGAAAATGATGGTTACCAGTGTTTTCTCCTTTTCCCACAATGTTTTCAAAAGGCTTCTATCTCAGGGTCGTAAAAACCAAGGATGGTTTGGTAAAGGGCTAACTCTAATCCTGTTGAATACTATTAGCTAAAATACAATTTCCAATTCGATAGTAAAACCCAAATATTGCTATTTTAACTCTTTACTACACAACGACGACTTTTGATGACCCTGAGGTAGAAGCCTTGAAACATTGTGGGAAAAGGAGAAAATGCTGGTAACCAGTATTTTCTCCTTTTCCCATGTTTTCTTACCTTCCAAAATCAAATTTCCATTTTTCGGTCACATTAATTTTGACGTCTGTAAATGCTTTCAATTTGGACCAGTCTGTAAATTTGTCGTTTGGAAAAGAGTTAAAGTTGTGTTTTGACAAAAAATATCTCCGAACTGGACAGTTTAGATCCAACATCAGACAGCACTTTCGTACAGAAGACAGGCTTTTACTTGTGATAAACTATGATTTACTCAAGTACATGTATATTTATCTATGATGACAAAAATCAATACTATGTCCATCACAGTTCAGCCTTCAATTTTTGAAAACATCTAACTCTTTACCAAACAACAAAATTTAAGACTTCTCCAAACTGAAAGCATTCTTGCAGACGACATATCAAATATAGCTCAAATGATTACTTTTGCATTTAAAGGGATAGACGCCATTGTGGAAAAAGGAGAAAATGTTGGTTACAAGCAATATATTCAAAAGTCTTCTTTGAAACATTCACTTTTTACCAAACAATCCCTGGTTTTCACCAGTCTGTAAAAGAAGCCTCTTGAAAACATTGTGGGAAAAGGAGAAAATGCTGGTACCCAGCATTTTCTCCTGTTCCCACAATGTTTTCTAACCTTTCCAAACTAAATTTCAATTTCTGATTTAAAGTTTAACTCTTTACCAAACAACACAATTTTAGACTTGTCCAAATTGAAAGTATTTGCAGACAACAAAATGAAACATGACTTCAGAAGATTAGAAAACAGCATTTTCTCCTTTTTTCACAATGTTTTCAGAAGGCATCTTTCTGTGGGTTGTAAAAACCAGGGATTGTTGTGGAAAGGGTTAATTTTGTCGCCTGCGAATGCTTTCAGTTTGGATGAGTTCAAAATGTTGTCATTTTGTAAAGAGTTAAAACAGAGAACTGTATGGTAAAGAGATAGACTTGCTGGACAGCAAACCTTGGACGGTTTCCAAATAATGAATGTCTATATTACAATGTCTCTGAGTATATTTGGAGTCTAAACTATATCTTGTACTCCTTTTCCCTACTCATCACTGAAAAGGGCTACCTAGATTTTTATAACCATACAATACTTCATAAATGTTTTATAAATGCTCCTATTAATTAACCCATTACCACACAATGCCTTCTTTTGACGACCCTGAGAAAAAAGCCTTTAGAAAACATTGTGGGAAAAGGAGAAAATGCTGGTAACCAACATTTTCTCCTTTTCCCACAATGTTTTCTACTCTTCACAAAACAGATGTCAAATTTTCAGTCACTTTTATTTTGTTGTCTGCAAATGTTTTCGATTTGGACAAACCTAACATTTTGTCTTCGGTAATGAGTTAAGGCAAAAGTTTCTAAACCATACATGACAAAAAATTTAACTATGGGTCTAATGATGGATATTTTCTTCATTTATGGGGTAGAAAACATAGTGGGAAAAGGAGAAAATGCTGGTTACCAGCATCTTCTCCTTTTCCCACTATGTTTTAAAAAGTCTTTTTTGTTAAAGTCGTTTAAACTCGAAATTGTGTGGTAGTGGGTATAAAACGCTTCTTTGACACAGATTCTCTAACCCTTGTACTGCTGAATAAGTGGAAGGAAACTTTCAAGCTGATTGTAAATACCAAACAAAATTTTGCTATTTCAAAGGTATTTTTTGGGGTAAAGATGTTTCCTTATCGGAAATTGTAGATCCAAGATCAGACTACATGTTCTATGCAGTCTGATCTTGATCTAAAATGTCCGCAAAGGGTCAGTGAGTCGTCAGACTTAGCAACCCAGGAGTTACAACTATCATTCCTCTCTTAGACAGAATTATGTTTGTCTTCAATCTAATCCTCATAAAAAGTCTGAAATGTCCCTTGAAAAAAAATAATTTTTTCTACACTGCTCCTATAGACAAAATCAGTTCTATTTAAATGAATGATGTTGCCATATTCACAAGGTAAAATCAAAATACACAAACACACAAAAATAATTATTTCTAAAACCCATTACAAGTCTGCTTTTTTTTGGTCACTTTTTCTATGAAAAAGAAAATAAACTATCTGTAAAAATATTATGAACTCCATATTTATGTTTTATTATGGATGATTCCATGACAACTGATGTGAAGAGGTTTTTTTTTTTTAAATTCCATGGTAAGTGGATTTTCTATAATTCACTTTTCTCAGAAGATAATGTTCTTCTTCTAGCAGACCTGAATTTCTTTGAAATCATTATTGCAAAAGGAAGGAATTGTTTTACTAAGTTCCCTTTTTTGCAAAAATAGCATCAGTCTTTAACTGACAGCAAAATTTTAGACTTTACCGAACTGAAAGCATTTCCAGACAAAAAAAAAATATCACTCGAAACATTGCTTTTGTTTTAGAAATGCAAAAAAAGAACATTGCAAGGGAAGGAGAAAATGTTGGTTGCCATTTTTTCCTTCTTTTCCATTATTTCTTTCAAAAGCCTTCTACCCCAGAGTTGATAATACTTATGATTGTTCAGTGAGGGGTTACAAAGCCCCTAGATTGTGTATGAGGTAACAAAAACAGCAGACAGACTCAATCATATCATTGCTATGGTTTCTCCTAGCTGTTATATAACCGGTATATTACTGTTACGATCCGGCTTAAAAACGTCTGTAAATTTATCATCATCCTCTATCAGTTCTGGTTCGTCTGTGTAGACGATGGCTTGTTGATCCAAATTATCTTCCTCATGACTCTGGTTCTCATTCTCTTCGAGAAGCAAATGATCGTCATGGATTACAGAAGTGAGCACGTCCCCATTTTGAGAACTGTGAGATGTTGTTCTCTTGTGGGCTTTAGGTAAATGTCTTAGAGAAACGTCCATGTCTTTAAAGGCGTTTAGCAGAAAAATTCCACAGCAGATTGTGACAAACCCGATAAAATCTCCGATGATGTCCTCAAAGCTCATGCTACCAAACTCTTTGAACAAAACTAGAGAAAATAATATCACACAGGAGGTAAACAAGACATAGTATGTTGGAGTCACGATTGCGGTGTTAAAAGTATCTAAGGATTTGTTGAGATAGACCACCTCGATAAGACTACAGCCTATCACGATTGCGGCCATGATATATGTGAGTACATTGGTAAACTCATTCCGACCATGGAATGTCTCGTTGATAGCTACACCCACTCCCTTGGCGCCCATGACTGTAAACGAGCCCAATGTTGAGCATACTGTGACGTATACCAGCACATTCTTCTGTCCATATCTTGGTGCCAGAACAAAGATGGCAACAAGCGCTATCCCAATTAGCACTATGCAGAGAACAATAATTGCTGAAAGATATAAAGAAAACAAGAATTACCCATAAAGATGAAACAAAGTTTAACCTTTAACCCATTACCACACAAACCCTACTTTTGACACCCCTTAGAAAGAAGCCTTTAGAAAACATTGTGGGAAAAGGAGAAAATGCCAGCATTTTCTCCTTTTCCCACAATGTTTTCTTCCCTTCACAAAACAAATTTCAAATTTTTAGTCACTTTTATTTTGTCGTCTGCAAATGCTTTCAATTTGGACAAACCTAAAACTTTGTCGTTTGGTAGTGAGTTAACGTTAACCACACAATCCCAAGGAGAAGCCTTCTGTCAACATAGTGTTAAAAGGAGAAAATGCGTCTTAACAAGCATCTTGTAACCAGCATTTTTCTCCTTTAGCCAACATGTTTTCTACAATTTAAAAGATAGAAATTCTCCTCCGAGCTACAAGACTTGTCATCTGCAAATGCATTCAATTTATGTTGTTAACTCTTTGCCAAACAACAAAATTTTAGACTGGTTCAAATTGAAAACAGCTGGTTTTTACGATCCTGATGTAGAAGCCTTTTGAAAACATTGTGAGAAAAGGAGAAAATACTGGTAACCAGCATTTTCTCCATTTCCTGCAATGGTTTTTTCCTACCCTGATGGAAACAAATTTCAATTTCTGAGTTTCCTTTTAACTTGTCATCTGCAGTTGCTTTGTTTGGTAAAAGGTGTAGAGTTAGAAAAGCTGAGTCAATGTACAAGAAACAACCATTTCCTTAGCCTGATAATCTTACTTCCTCAAATGTAAATTAATTGAATAATTATAAAACCAAATAATTTGTAGCATTTAATTGAACCTACATGCATAGTAACAAAAAGTGCAACCACACTCCTTTCATGAAAACATGCTGGCCAAATACAGCTCTGAACAATATTTTTTTTTCTTCTACATCACTGAAATTGTTGGCTTCCTATTCAAGTAACTTAACCCCTCACCCAAAAATCCTATGTTATTATGATACAATGAAAAAAAAAATTGAAAACATTGCTGGCAAAAGACTAAGAATGCTGATAACCAACATTTTCTCCGATTTCGACAATTTTTTACAACACTTTCACAGAGATATATTCTATCATTTGAGCCATGTTAATTTGCAATCCCCAGATGCTTTCAAATTCAATAACTAAAACACTATTTTTTCTGGAAAGTTGTTTTAGTTTTTTCTGCATAGTTGTTTCAATGTCCCTGTATAGTTTGCATCTTTGAATGGCTCTCTTGGGAAGCGAGAACTCTTGTTACAAGTAACTGCTCGTTTTCAAACAATGTTTTCAATACTAAATGAAAAGGAATTCTTTTAATCTCTTAGAAAGTAAAGGCATTTCTATTAATGAATTATACGATTATTTGGTTGGTTGCATTGGGGGTTTAACGCCAATTTAACAGCTAAGCTCATATCATGGTGGTCAGTGACGCACATGTGTTTCCTGGCTTTCTCATACCAGTACTAACACTACTTTCTTTCCAAAGCCACCTAGAGTCTACTACTTTTCTCACATACTTTAGCAGAGGTGAGAGGTGAAAATACACCGTAAAGAAAGTTCGCCTCAACCAGGAATTAATAGATTAGCAATGCAACATGACAATGTGTTTCTGCCTTTTCATTTCATTTTTTTACGAAACAGTCCAGAGTTTTAACAGGCCTGAGAAAGACTGTATATGAAAACGTTGTGGAAAAAGGAGAATATCCTGTTTACCAGTTACTAGTTGACTGCATTTTCTCCTTTTCCTACAATGTTTTCAAACACTATCTTTCTCTAGGTCATTATAAATTGGGATAGGACTCTCAAGAATTCACCAATAGTGTAGCCTCCTATCCACAATGCCTTTTCAATGTCATGGTTTGCTTGTAGACACAAATAAAGTGAAAAAATAATGTTCAATGCTGACAGGAGGAATAACTCTGATAATAAATTTCAAATATTCCAAACAAAAATAATTCCAAGGCAAAGATTTGAACTCAGGACCATTGTATGCCTGAAACACAACTGTGAAGGTTATTCTGGTCTTTCAGAAAGGTTGAACATTTACCTGGTTCAAGAATCCTCTGTTTCAGTTCCTCCATGGTCTGTATTTCTTGTTCTTGCGGTGAATGTACTACAATCAGTGTAGACCCAAGCACACACAGTACACAGCCAATCTTCCCTAACAGGTTTAACTTCTCTTTTAGAAAGTAGGATGCCATCATGGTGCTGTAACGACAGAGGGAAGATGTAAAATACTGTTATTAACTCTTTACCACAAAATCCCAACTTTGAACAACCCTGAGAAAGAAGTCTATAGAAAACATTGTGGGAAAAGGAGAAAATGCTGGTAACCAGCATTTTCTCCTTTTCCCACAATATTTTCTACCCTATCAAAGTCAGAAATCATCACATCAACAAGATTTAATTTGTTGTCTGCAGATGCTTTGAATTTGATCCAGAACAAAAATTTGTTGTTTGGTAAAGAGTTGATAATACCAAAATAAACATTTTTCTCACAAAAGGGTAAAAAAAAACACTGTGGAAAAAGGACAAAATGCTGGTTACCAGTATTTTCTTCTTTTTCCAAAAATATTTTTAAAATTCTGTTTTCACCAGGGTCGTTAAAAGTCGGGATTGTGAGGGGAAAGACTTAACCTGTACAATCCCATGTTTGACCCATTCTGAAGGAAAAAAGTCTTGGTAAACATTGTGTGGGAAACCCAGAAAATGTTTTCTACCCTTATTCAACCCACCATGAGGTAATTTCTTTTTTCCTAATGGGCAATTTCATTTGTCATGTAACATTCTTGTAAGATAGGAGCCATGCTTTTGCAAAAAGGGGCTTCATGCAATTCTGTGATGCAGGTGATACCAATCCATTCATCACCCTTTTATAAATCCCTAAATTCTGTTTTGTATAACAAACTACTGGATGATGAGGTACAGTGGTCCTTTGACATGCAGAAAATTGACCAAAAGCAAAAAGTTTGGGCCCAGGTCAGAGCATGGCTTACAATTATGTACTTGTGAAACTGAACAGGACCAAAAATTAGGAAATCATTTTACCCTTTCCCAAACAACAAATTTTGGACTCTAAAAAAAAAAGAGTTTTCAGACGACAATTTTAAATTTGGAGAGAATGCCAGAAAGTTCTCTAAAACGGTAGAAAACACTGTGGGAAAAGGAGAAATTGCTTGTTACGAGCAATTTCTCCTTTTCCCACAGTGTTTTCAAAAGACTTTTACTGCAGACACGTAAAAAACAGGGCTTGTTTGGGAAAGGGTTAATGTAGTTTAACAATGTACCAAAACAATCAGGAGTTATAATCTCCCTAAGCTAAAAGGCTTTTGGAAACATTGTTGGAAAAGGAGACCTTGTGGATCTGTATTATGTACTTGTGAAACTGAACAGGACCAAAAACTAGGACATAATTGAATATAGGTTAACACTATACCAAACAATCCTGAGTTTTAATCTCCCGGAGCTTAAAGGCTTTTGAAAACACTGCTGGAAAAGGAGACCCTGCAGGTCTATATTCACCACCCATTCTTAAGAACGTTCTTATCCTTCAAGATTATCTAACTGTGAAAGTAACAGAACTTCTGACTGGATAAATAAAATGGTTTAGCCAATCAGAAGTTCTGATACATCCATATTGACAAAATTCTGAAAAATAAGACTAAGAATAATCAAAGAATGGTTTGTGAATACGGACCCTGCTGGCAGGCTGGTTTTCTCACACCAGCAGTGAAATAAATTTCTTTCCAAGCCATTGACTACTTTTCTCACATGCATTAGTGGTAAGAGATAAAAAGAAAAAAGTTATCACAACGTGGTAATGAGAAAAGGATCTGTCTAGTTGTAAAAAAAAAAAAGGGGTAAATATGTACTCTGTATGATCGATCCATATCAATATTGGGGTTGAATATTTTTTTTGGACTTCTGCCTTCACACTATACCACATAACAATCATAAATTCTGAACTGTTCCAAATTGAGAGCATAGGCAGATGAAAATTGATTGTTGTTCCAGAATTTGTCTTTGACGTGATAGAATACTTTGTGGGAAAAGGATAAAATGGCAGTTATTAGCATTTTCTCTTTTTCCCACAATGTTTTCCTTTGGCCTCTTTCTCATAGTCCTTTGGACTCGACATTGTGTAGTAAAAGATTAACTCTTTACCACACAACATAGTTTTCAACTTGTCCAGTTCCAAAGCTTGCAGAGACGAACAGTGGAATATTGCTAAAACAGAAAGGCTACAAAACAGTATGAGAAAAGGAGAAAATGCTGATTAGAAGCTTTTCTGCACAAGGATATTAAAACTGTGTGGAAAACGGATTACCTTTACCAAACAATCCAAGCTTTTCACAACCCGAGAAAGAAGCCTTCCCAAAACAAATTTAATTTTTGTGTCAACTTATTTTTGTTTTATGCAAATGCTTCCAATTTGGACTAGTCTAAAATCATGTCGTTTGGTAAAAGTGTTATCTCACTGTCGGGTGACTAAAACTTAGATTTGTCCAGACTGTGAGCATTTGCAGACGACAAATTTGATGTGGCTCAGATCGTTAGATTTGTCTTTGAAAAGAATGGAAAAAATTGACAGAAAATAGAAAAAATATTAGTTTCTAGCATTTTCTTTTTTCCTTTTTTCACAATGTTTGCAAAAGCCTTATCTGTCAGAGTGGTTAAATTTTAAGATGATATAGAAAAGGATCAAGTCTTTCAGAGCAAAATATATTGTCACAGCCAGGGATCAAAACTTGGACCCTATGTTCTCAGGCCCTGCATGCTACCAAATGAGCTACAGGGCTCCGCAAAACATCTGCATGCAGTAATTTCAAAACTGGTACAAAATGAGCTTTACTTCTCTAAAAATGGCATAAAATATTGAGAGAAAACGAGGAAAAGCTGGTTCATGTTTCCTTTTCCAACAATGTTTTTGAAAGCCTTTTGCCCCAGGGTTGTACAAATAGCATGGGATTATCTGGTGAACGATTTACCCTTATCCTGCTTATGAAACTTTCAAGCTGTAGTAAAAACCTAAATGTTGCACTTTTAACATTATTTTTTGAGCAAACATTTATCTCCTTATCAGACAGTGTAGATCCAAGATCAGACTGCACTTTCTGTGCAGTCTGATCTTGATCTACACTGTCCGCAAAAGGTCTTCAAGTCATGCTTAGCATTAAGATTAGGATTAACCCTTTCCCAAACAATCCCTGGTTTTTACGACCCTGAAATGAAATCCTTTTGAAAACATTATGTGAAAAGGAGAAAATGCTGGTAACCAGCATTTTCTCCTTTTCCCACAATGTTTACTACCCTGTTGGAAACAAATTTCAATTTTTGAGTGGCTTTTATTTTGTCGTCTGCAAGTGCTCTCAATTTGGACCAGTCTAAAATTCTGTTGTTTGGTAAAGAGTTAAGGCAAATCTGGACTTGTCCTGCATGATACAATCAATAATCCCATAAAAAAGTGAGAGTTTACTGTGGAATGTTTATATATGTAATGGACCAAAACCAGTCGGTGTGGATCAAGTCTAGATTGTCCAACACCGACAGATATCCTTTTTTTACATAAACCCTTCACCAAATGACAAAATTATAGACTGGTCAAAATTAACTCTTTACCAAACGAAAAAAGAATTTGGACTGGTCCAAACTGAAAGCACTTGCAGACGACAAAATAAATGTGACTGAAAAATTGAAATTTGTTTCCAGCAGTGTTTCTTTTTCAGGTATGTCAAAAGTGTGGACTGTGTGGTAATGGGTTAAAAGCACTTGCAGATGAAAAATAAATGCAACTCAAAAACTGAAATTTGTTTCTAGCAGGGTAGAAAATTGTGGGAAAAGGAGAAAATGCTGGTTATCCCATCATTTGAGCCCCAATGAATTTGTTGTTGGCAATTACTTTCCATTTGGACGAGTCTATAACTTTGTTGTTTGGTGAAATGTTAAAGGTGGCCCTTCAGATTTGATGATTTGATGGGATGAAAATTTTACAAGAATACAAAAGAATCATCCTTTTACTCCCAAAGCCTTGTTATTTTCATTCATAAAACCGTATAGTCGAAAACCGTCCGAAAATTAGAGATTTACTACAGCCCAGGTTGACACCGACGGGAAACACAGTCTATTTTAAGATGAGTAACTCGCTCATTTCCATAGGGGAAATACACAAATGAAGCTTCAAACATAGCGTCCGAAGAAGACATTATGGAAAAGAATTACATGTTTGTTATGTTATGTAATTTCAGCGTCATTAGTCACATGCCAGTCACTAAACATTCCCACAATGCTTTTTTGATTATTGGCGGAAAATCTAAAAATAGCTTAAGAGGCTACGTAACCTTTTAAGGGAATACCACCCCCAAAAATTTTTTTTTTAATTTCATGATTCTTAATTATTGATGATTTGTATTGTTGTTTCATATAAATTTCAGTGATATATTAACCCTCACAGCCCCCTTTACAACTCGAATTGCTTTAGTGGCCAATGTAAAGCAAGATCAAACTGCACAAGTAATGCAGTCTGATCTTTGATCTACTCTGTCCACTTTGCTCAGACAAAATAAACTATGAACCTGCAATTTCTTGGCTTGATGCTGTAAAGGTTACAACTCTTTGCCACACAATCCCAACTTTTAATGACCCTAAGAAAAAAAGCCTTTGAAATCATTGTAGGAAAAGGAGAAAATGCTGGTTACCGGCATTTTCTCCTTTTCCAGCAATGATTTCTAATCTTCCCAGGACGAATTTCAATATCCGAGTCACATTTATTTTGTCGTCTGCAAATGCCTTTAAATTGAAGAAGTCCAAAATTTTGTCATTTGGTAAAGAGATAATGAAATAAACATTTTCAGTCAGCAGTGAAGATGCAGATATTTTAATTTCGAAGCTTTTTTTGCCATATTTCAAGCAAAGAAGCAAGCAAGATCAAATCAAGTTCAGAATGCATGTTTCATGAAGTCTGGTACAAACGTCAAAGATCACACTCAAATTGCACAAAACATACATTTTGAACTTAATCTTTGATGTCCAAAACAGCTATTAACCATTTACCACACAATCCCTACTTTTGATGACTCTGAGAAAGAAGCTTTTAGAAAACATTGTGGGAAAAGGAGAAAATGCTGGTAACCAGCATTTTCTCCTTTTCCCACAATGTTTTCTACCCTTGACAAAATAAATTTCCAATTTTCAGTCACTTTTATGTTGTCGTCTGCAAATGCTTTCGATTTGGACAAGCCTAAAATTTTGTCGTTTGGTATAGAGTTAAATTTGGGATCAGTGCTACATGGATTTTACCTAATGAACATAAAGGGAGACCACGGAATTCTTACCTTGTGACAACACTCAGTGCACCTAGTGGAGTAACCAATGTGGCCGGAGCAAACAAATAAGCCAGAAAGTTGACGACTTCACCGAGAAACACTGCAATGTACAGAAATGTTTGTTAGCATTGAGTTTGGTGCTGTTTGCAACATTATAAGCGTTATAGCTGTGGTTAGAGCACCTATCCATAATTTCCTGAAGCTTCTTTTGCCAGTACATTGCACAATATGCTTCGAAGCCTCTTCTTGCTTTCCCATATGACCATCTTTGAGACAGTAATTAGGGGTGAGAAAAGAATGAATTCTGATGCAGTACCTTTTTTTGATCCGTAGAAAGAAATTGGCAGATCATGGCAATGTACAGAAATTTTTTGCAGCATTTCTGTTTTTGAAACACTTTTAGCAAGTGTCATCAGATCACCACTTTTTGCAAGGTTGGTTTACCCTTTATCAAGCAATCCCTTAATTTTGGTCCCTTGAGAAATAAAACATCATGTGGTAAGGAGAAAATGCTGGTAAACAGCATTTTCCCCTAACCTTTACCAGACAACAAAGGTATAGCCTTGTCTGAAACTGAAACCAACTGCGGATGACAGTTTCAGTGTAGCTAAAAAGGGGCTTTTTTTTTTTTTGATAGAGAGGGAAACATTGTGGGAAAAGGAGAAAATGCTAGTTACTAGCATTTTCTACTTCTCCTGCAATGTTTTCAATGGCCATTACGCAACCTCAAGATCCTAAAATCATAGCATGGTATAGGCTTCATAGGGCCATCATTAACCCTTTTCTATGCAATCCTGAGTTTTAACAGCTCTTAGAAAGAAAGCTTTTAAAAATTTTGTGGAAAGAGAAGCAAATGCTTATAACCAGCACATCTCTATCATAATTCCATATTCTAGTTCTTTATACATCCATCTTGAAAATAAACTTCTTTTCCCATCACAGTACCAAAATTATCTTTTATATGCATTTTTTTTGAGAACCATTCTAAAATCCAATCACTACTTACTGAGAACCATTCCAAGCCACCACAGCCATTCCTTCAAGTAGGACATTCCACCTTCACCTAAAGAGGAGAATAAAATAATCAAGAATTAATTCTACAAGAAATTAATATATATGAAAGTGGTATTTCAGCCCTGCACATGCAATCCTGAGTTTTAACACCCCTGGAGAAGACAGCTTTTGAAATCAGTGTGGGAAAAGCATAAAACACTGGTACCCAGCGTTTCATCCTTGTAGCACAACTTTTTGTACTCCTTAATGACGAAATGTCATGATTATAGCCATATTCAAATAGTAGTCTGCACAAAGTCATGCTTTTAATTTCACAATTTTACACTTAATGTTGTTTGATAAAAAGTTAGGCAAGTTTTGGCCCAAAACTAGTATTTTTTCACAATATCTAAAAAAAATAAACTTCCACAATTACTGAAGATGTATTCTATGCGACAAGTAAAAGGCTGTTATTACTAACATGAAAGTCCGCAACAAATTCATGGCTGAAATACAAACTGCATCTGGTAGCATTCGAACCTGTGCAGAGAAACATCCCCTTTTATGCGAGGTTTTAACACTTCATCACACGACAAATTTTTAGAGTGGTGCAAATTGAAAGCACTTGCAGACAACAAAATAAAAGCTACTGAAAGATCAAAATTTGATTTGGGAAGGGTAGAAAACATTGTGGGAAAAGGAGAAAATGGTGATTACCAGCATTTTCTCCTTTTCCCACAATGTTTTCAAATGCTTTCTTTCTCAAGGTCGTTAAAAGTCGGGATTGTGTGATAACGAGTTAAAGACAAATACCATAACTGCTGAGTTAAAGAGATACATGTGTATATCTCCCTAACACAGTTGTTAGGTATTGTATCTAAATCAGGGTGAAGGCATGCATGAAGGAGTGGTCTCCTGTCATACACCCCCCTGAAAGTCTGCATTTATTTATGACTTTTTTTAGAGCCTTCTTATGCAGAAAGTCTAATGATTCAATGGCCAATCCCAGACGAACCCCCGTCTTACGAACATGAAAGTTCGCAACAAATCCATGGCTGAAATACAAACCATATCTGGTACGATTGGAACCCGTGCAGGCAAATATCCTCAGTTTTCGAGGTTTAAAAGACCAATACCTTGCCATGCATGAAGAAGTGGTGTCCCATAACACAGTGCAGACCCAAGATCAGATCGCATGTTATGTACAGTCTGATTTTGATCTATGCCATTAACAAAAGTCACTGTTAAATGGAAGAGTCTTAACTACCCATTTTTCAAATACAAATCTGTTAGCCCAGGAATCATGCAAAATGTCAGTAAAAGCAGATCTACCAAGTCATGAAACCAATGCAGGATCCAATGAGCACAGACCCTCAATATGCCATTGTATATTTATTAAAAACACCAAAATTTTCATTGCTCTATCATCTAGCACCTTTACTAAGTATAGCACATTGGCGCATCACCTCTTTCCTAGGCATAGCACATTGGCGCATCACCTCTATATCATATACCATAACACAAAGTGTGCAACACAATTGGAGAAAATTTGACTCACATTCCCCTTGGTGATAGAAAATTTAACTGAAAACAGAAAAAAAAAAACAGTCTAGAGATTGGCACAGGTGGGTTGAGAAATTGTTTTCATTTGTTTCCTGGCCTTCAAACTTATAAAACAATTCCTACAACCATGCATGGCACTCGGTGTGCAGTTTGTATTCTGTGAAAGGGTCAGTGCCATTTTGCACAAGTCCATAATTATGTGACCCATCATGCAAAAAAGGATAATCTGGGAATTTTGTACATCAATCAGATGCAAACAGATCAAAGATAGAGCAGGTCAATTTAACTTGGTAGTTCAAAAAAAATAGTATAGAGAGGCAGAGTGACCACTTTTCATACAGATAATACATCATAAAACAGAAAAGTGTAAACTCTGGTAAGCCTGCGTTTCCAGATGGTCCCTTTTTGCATGACGGGTCACATATAAAAAATAGTCCATTAATCATCAAAATAATTGAAGATGCACAAGTTCTTAAGGTAGAAGGGCTTTACTAAAATTTAAGCAGGAGGAAAATAGGACACATGTTGCATCTACTGATGGATAAATGGATGGGCGTACAGACTGACAGACAGTCAGGCCATCACCCTCTCTAACCGAGGGAGAGAACGGGGAGAATGTATCAAAATAAAAAATTAAAGTACCTGCTCTTGTTCCCCCATTTGCTTGAGACACATTCAGAAGCCCCTTCTTTTTCAATATAAAACTGCTGCCTGTGAATATTGCTGATGATACTGCAAGCGCCAAACCAATCCAAAAGTTCCGAATAGACTCTTCCTTTGTCTCTCCCGTCCATAGTGTTGTTGTTGATATGTTTTCTGTTGTATTTGTAGTGAAGTCTGTTGGTGTCGAAGTCACCAGGGTAGATGGAGTTGAATTCATTGTTTATATCTGAAAAAGACAGCAAAACTTCTGTAATAAATTCTTTCACTTCTTTACTACACAACAATATTTTGCAACTTGTCAAGGCTGAAAGCATTTGCAGATGATGGAATAAAATTAATACCACTCAAAAATTGGAATTCATTTCCGGAAAGATTAGAAAATGTAGGAAGAAAAGAAAATGCTCTTTTAGACAAGCGTTTTCTCCTTTACCCACTATATTTTCAAAAGCCTTCTTTCTCAAGAGTCGTTATGAGTCTATATTTAGTCCGCTTGTAATGAATAACAGTATCAAAAATCCAATTATACTGCACATTAGTCAGCTTGTAATTTAATATATCCAAGCAAAAAACACAACACAACACAACATGCATAATGCACAAAGAAAACTGAGAGATACAAAGAAAATTGTTTTAATTTCCTTAAAATTTCTGCATTTGTTTCACTGCTTTTTTTCAAATATCCATGGGACCTTGTCATATCGCATTTAACCATTCTCGGACATTTTGTCCCAGGAAGACATACGGTCAGACCCTGTTCCATGCGCCATGTTCTATGTTCTATTACAAGCTATGCTTTGTTTCATCCTGGATAACATGCAATGCTTCGTTGCATCCTGTGTCACTTGCCATGTTTCCTTACATCCTGGATAAGCAGCAATGCTAAAAAATATCCGATGTCAAACACTGTGTTTTGTTGCCAACTGGATCAGAAGCTATGTTTCTTATCATTCTATAATCAGATGCAGTATTTTGTGGCATCCTTGATTACATGCTAAGAGTTGTGTGAATCCAAGGATCAAATGCTTCGTGCCATTCTTGATTAGATGCCAATGTGTCTTGTATCCTGGATCAGATACTATGCTTTGTGGCATCCCAGATCACATGCTATAATTCATAGTATCCAAGACCACATGTCATGTTTTGTGACATCCTGTATCACATACAATATTTTGTGGCATCCTAGGTCAGATGCTGGGTTTTGTGGTATCCTTGATCAGAAAATGAAATGTTGTATGGCATACATTTTCACATACTATGGTTTTTTTTTGCATCCTAAATCACATGCTACATTTTCTGGTATCAAGGATAAAATGCCATGTTCTGTAGAATCCTGGACCACATTACCATGTTTTGTTGCATTCTGGGTAAGATACTGTATTTTGTGCTATCCTGGATTACATGCAATGTTTTGTGGCATTCTGGATCACATGCCATTTTATGGCATCCTTGATTACATAGTTTATACAGGAAATGTTTTGTACCATCATATTCATAATCTTATTGCAGTCTTCAAGGCAATTGGAACTCTTTTTAAATTTATACCAGACCTAAATGGTATACCTGTTAAATTTAAGGTACTACTAGTCTACTATTAATCCACATGCCCAATTAAATACCAATACCACCATTTTCTATCATCAATTAAAATATGTTAAACAAAATTTAACCCTGTAAAAGATGAAAAACCTTTAGAGTTGTCCAAACTAAAAGCTGGTGTACAGATAGATGTAGAAAAAATGCAAAAAGTGTAAATTGTCATGGAAAGATCTGAAAAAAAGTGCGCAAATGAGAAATAACTGTTAATATCAAAATTTCTCCTTTAACATATACTTTTTCCAAACACCATTTTCACAAGGGTAACGTTCAAATAGGCGTTGTTTGGTAAAAGCCTATTGATGTCATGTTTTGAACATCATATGGAAAAGGTGTTTGACATCAATAAAGGCAAAGGAGAAAATGCAAGTAACCAGTATCTTCTCTTCCCACAATATTTTCTCAAGCTTCATTTGTCGTCTGTAAATGTTTTCACTGTGGATGAGTCCAAAATTCTCTTGTTTGGTCCAGTTTAACCCTCTACCATATAATTTAACATTCCTGATTAAGTTGTCCATTTGAAAAAACTGGCAAAAGGAGGAAATGATGGGATCCTCCTCTCTCTCACGGCCAATGGTTTGAAAGAGTTACATGCAGTCTGATCGTGATCTTGTTTGTTTAACCCATTACCACACAATCCCTACTTTTGATGCCCCTGAGGAAGAAGCCTTTAGAAAACAAATTTTTAAATTGTTCACTTTTATTTTGTCGTCTGCAAATGCTTTCGATTTGGACAAGCCTACAATATTGTCGTTTGGTAATGAATTAATAAAGCATTTTATAAAACATTCCTACTAGCATGAAAGTGGTTAAATTTCATTTCCTTCCTTCTTTGTCTATTTTTGGAGAGGATATATTTTTTGTGTATTTACCAGAGCTCCAGATAGAGGGAGTGATTTTGATTTCAAAATTGATAATATTAATAATTCTCTATTAAACCCTATGTTGTGGGTACTCATTAGAATCATCTCATTGAGACGATTCTAATGAGTACCCACAACATAGGGTTTGGAAGGGAAATAATGGATTTAAAATGCCATCACTCTCTTTTATCTGGAGCTCTGATTTACATAAAAATTCAAAAATTTACATATAAAATAACCTTAGTTGAAAAGTAGGCCACTGGAAAACATATATCAAACAGACTTTGTGTTCTAGATAAATATGAATGACATGAAATTTTGTCAAAAAGCCATATTCCTTGCCTCTATTTTTTTCTGGCCTCATTTTCAGAGAGTTATTCTTTAACTCTACAAAACGACAAAATTTTGAATGGTCCAAATTGAAAGCATTTGCAGACGACAAAATGAATGTGACAAAAGAACTGAAATTAGTGTTATCGAAAGGGAAGAAAACTTTGTGGGAAATGGAGAAAATGCTAGTTACCGGTACCAGCATTTTCTCCTTTTCGCACAATGTTTTCAATAGGCTTTTTTTTAAAGGGATGTTAAAAGTTGGGATTGTGTGCTTAAGGGTTAAGATAACGAAGGGTGATGAGTCCCATATCCCAAAATGCTTCAAAAGCCTTCTTTCTAAACCCTTTACCCCATAAGGGATTTGTATGGTATCTCTAACTGACCCTAAATAACAGCAAGGATGAAGCCGTTTCATAGGTGTATATGACACCTTTTGATAGCATAGAAAAAATTGTTGCAAAAGGTGAAATTGCTCGTCACAAGCAATTTCACCTTTTGCCACAATGTTTTCCAAAGGCTCCTACAAGCAATGCGTTGAAATGAGTATCTATGGAGTAAAGGGTTAACTCTTTACCAAACGACAAAATTTTAGATATGTCCAAAACAGTTGCAGACTAGAATTCAAATGTTGCAATAATGATAAATTCTGTGTTAGGGTAGAAAACATTGTGGGCAAAGGAGAAAATACTGGTTTCCAATATTTTCTTGTTTACCCCAGAATGTTATCAAAAGGCTTCTTTCATAGGGT
This sequence comes from Tridacna crocea, assembly GCA_943736015.1. Taxonomy (NCBI): domain Eukaryota; kingdom Metazoa; phylum Mollusca; class Bivalvia; order Cardiida; family Cardiidae; genus Tridacna; species Tridacna crocea. The sequence goes on along the minus strand of OX031063.1, from coordinate 11,616,579 downwards.
TGAAACTCAGGATTGTGTGGCAAAGGGTTAAAAACTTGAAAATATTTTGTAAAGAGTTGAATATTTATCCCTCTTTAGATATGTGACAGATTTTTGATGGTCTAAATTTAGCCTATACATACTACAGTAATGGGATATTAGATTTTAGTTACTGATCCATTCATACTGCAGTGGTGTTTTGAAAAATATTTTCATAAACCTTTGACCATCATTATGAATGAAAAAACTAGAACAGACATGAAAGATAACTGGATTTTTTGGGGGGATGTGTGTGGGGAGGGGACACATTCAAAATTTTAGACTTGTTCAAATTGCAAGCACTTACACAGGACAAAATAAATGTGGCTCAAAAATTGAAATTTGTGTTGGGAAGGAATTGGTAACCAGCATTTTCCCCTTTTCCCACAATGTTTTCTACCCTTTACAAAACAAGTTTCAAATTTTCAGTCACTTTATTTTGTTGTCTGCAAATGCTTTCCATTTGGACAAACCCAAAATTTTGTGGTTTGGTAATGAGTTAAAGGTATTTGATAGGACTTCAATCTGCATTACCACACCCTATATTTACAACAGGGCCTTCATAGTTACCTTACAAATTAGATACTGACTTTTCATCTCTTATGTACCCACTAACAATGTAAAGACAATGTGTGAATCTTTACCAAATGTTCAACATAACAAGAGGGCCATGATGGCCCTGTATCACCCCACTGGCTTTTTAACCTTTTACCACACAAATTGAAGTGTTCATGACGCTGAAAAAGAGGGCCTTCGAAAACAATGAACACTGTCAGGCAATACAAGCAGGTTAATTCATTGGCATGAAAAGGTAAAGTCTCTAGGAAAAAAACCCAGAATGATAAAAACTTTACTATGAATTAATTATTCCACTCATGTGAGCTTACCTATTGGCATCAAAATGAATCACTCTCCCTGAAAACAGAATATTTTCTATAAAAAAACATAATATCTAGCACCAATAATGTAGTGCAGTTTGATAATCAAGGGAGGTAAATAGTAACACACAAGCCCATGTTGTGATCCCTGAAATGGAGCCAATTTTGACCCCAGGCCTATAATATGAAGACACTTGTTAAAGGTCCATTAGATATAGCTACATGCCAAATTCAGTAGTCCTGGGCCCTGTGGTTTCAGAGAAGATTTTTGAAACTTGTTTTTTTTTTTCAGTTTTGTTGCCATGGCAACCAGATCTTTTGAAGGAATCAAATTTTTCAAGAAATTCAGAAGAGGACCATGGCAGGATCATTTTTGTGAAGTTTCATCAGATTTGGATGGTTAGTTTCAGAGAAGAAGAAATAAAAGTTAACAGACAGACGGACGGATACATTACAGACACCGAGCCATGACATAAGCCCGCTGGCCTTTGGCCAGTGGAGCTAAAAAATGACAAGGAAGAAGGCTTTTTAAAACATTGTAGGAAGAGAAATGTTGGTATCCAACTGTTTTTGCCCTTTCTGAAAAAACAACAACATTGCTTATAAGCCACATTCACTTTGTTGTGGTTTAATCCTTAATCACATGATGCCGACTTTTGACCACTCTGACAAAGAAGCCTTTTGAAAACATGGTAGAAAAGAAGAAAATATGGTTACCAGCATTAAAATTTCTACTTTTCCCTCCATGTTTTCTCTCCTCTTCAATGCAAATTTCAAATTTTCAGCCATTTTTATTTGGACATCTGCAAATGCTTTCCATTTGGACCAGTCTACAATTTTGTCATTTGGCAAAGAGTTAAAGAAAATGCACCTTTAGATAGAAACTCGGGAAGATTTATTACACATTTTAAATGTACTTGAAATTTGATAGGTAATTACCTTTCACCTCTCAAAAACTGTTAGAGCTGTCCAAATTGATAGCATTTGCAGCTGACAACTTAAATGTGGCTCAAATGATGAAATCTGTCTTTGAAAGAATAGAAATCAATGTGAGAAAAGGAGAAAATGCTGGATATCAGCATCTCCTGCCTTGCCAGCAATGTTGCCTACAGCGTTCATCTCCAGAGTTATGAAAACAATGTATTTAGTAAAGGGCTAAACATTCTTGGGGAGTGATAGATTACTCTGTAAAGAAAGTGAAGTCTTTGTTGTGCAAGAAATAGGTGATCTAATTCAGAATTTTTATCATGAGGAAAGGTACTTCAAAAACATTAAACCAGTTCTTTACTTTGGTGTGTGGTTTATTATCTATGTGCTTGATGAGAAATTTTTAGACTGGTCCACATTAAAAGCATTTGCTGATGACAAAATAGAGGGAATACAAGTGATGGAATATTTTGCTGTGACATGGAACAAAATATTGTGTAATAGGAAAAATGCTCATATCAGCATCTTTTAACTCTTTACCAAATGACAATATTTTAGGCTTGTCCAGATCGAGAAATCATTTGCAGACGACATAATAAAAGTGATTAAAAATTTGAAATTCGTTTTGTGATGGGTAGAAAACATTGTGGGAAAAGGAGAAAATGCTGGTTACCAGCATTTTCTCCTTTTCCTACAATGTTTTCTAAAGGCTTCTTTTTCAGGGTTGTCAAAAGTAGGGATTGTGATTCCTCCTTTTCCCACAATGTTTTCAGTTTGGACAAGTCTAAAACTTTGTCATTTGGTAAACAGTTCAAAAAGTTTCTTATCATAACAGAACTCTGTATTGTATTGTATGTTTATTCCCCTTTAAGCCCTGTCACACCAAACTTAACTAGATCATAGAATGTCTTGGCATGATAGGAAAACAGGTTGTGGTTGGGGTAGAACATGTAATTTTGGCCTGATAAAGCCTGAAGCCCCTGTCTCACCAACCCTGTTTTTAGAAAGTCTTACCCCTATCAACAAAATTGTAAAAAAGGCTGCGGTCGGGATAGGGTGTGTAATTTTAGTCAGTACAATGCAATAAACCCCCCCCCCTTGCCTGATGCCAGGCTACAGTTCCGTTTGAAGCGTGTCCATCTCGTTCTAAGTATGTTGTCACTCCGTCTCATTACAGGACAGGATGGAGAGCAAGAAATTTTGAACAGGCTCAACGTTCTTGAGTACCCTTCCTGTCCTAACCCATCTATTAAGTTCAAAAACATATCATAAGAGGTTGTAACTTGCTAGTATGTCCACTTCATCTGAAGACCTTTCAAACCTGTTTGGCAAAATTTCCAAACGGAGTGAGATTGCATTTGGTGTGTTGGGGGTATTACCAAACCATGCTGATATCCAACAACTGTGTGAAGAAGGCTGTTGAAAAACATTCAGAGAAAAGAATAAAATGCTGGAAACCATCCTTTTCTCCTGTCACTGCAATCTTTTCCACCTATCAAACAAATTCCACATGTTGTGCCATACTCAACTTGTAAGCATTTAACTTAAGTCAAAACTCAGGTCTTTCCAAATTTTAAATCATTCGCAGAATTCATCAAACTGACTATGCCTCGAATATTGAAATATGTCTTTGAGAGGGTGGAAAACACTATGAGCAAAGGAAAAATGCTGTTTTATCAGCATTTTCTTCTTCACTCAGTATGTTTTAAAAAGAACTAGTACCGGCTATTTCCTTCAGAATTGTTACAACAGAAAATTTTTCTGGTAAAGGGCTACCCATCGCATTGTTTTCCCAATGCTGGAAGAGAGTACATGTACATTTGAAAACATGGTTGGAAAAGGAAACAATGCTAGTGGCCAAAGTTTTCCATCCTGTCAAAGAACTTTGGTTCTGATTTTGTCATCTGCAAATAGTTACAATCTGGACAAGTCTAGACTGTCATACTAACGATAGGAAATGGTAAAGGACATCCGAGTAGGCAGTTGTATCGTGTACAGGAAATTCTCAATTTCATATCACTCTGAATTACATATTTTCTCTTGTACAAGCTCATTTTCCGTGTTATCTTCCATCTATATGTCAATTCACAAATCCAGCTTTATGTCTGATGTCCCTTGTCCGTCTAAAACTTAAACTACTTTAGCTCAATAAGGGCTTTGTCGATTACATGTAACAGATCTTGAAAACCAGGAGGTTGTAACTGAATCAAACCCAAACTCCGCCAATTTCTTCCTAATACGGCCCATCACACCCAACTTGTTCTCACTCTGTTCCGAAAATTTTGTCAAACGGACTTAAACTGTGCTCGGATAGAGTAGTAAGCAACCTTTTACCATCTGTTTATGAACTTAATGGACTGGTTAGGATGGGAAGGGTGCCCCAGAACTTTGAGCCTGTTCAAAATTTTTTGCTGTCCTTTCAGTCCTGCTATTAGACTGATTGACAACATACTCAAAATTAGATGGACATTTTACAAACGATGTGCCATACTTCAATCCTAATAAAGACAATGTACAATTGGCAGTGTGTTTACATTTTACCTAAGGATATTATGCGTTCTGTCCCAACAGCATCTGGTTTTACAATTTTGTTGACCAGGTAAGTTTTTTAAGAACAGTTTTGGTAAGACAAGGGCTTCAGGCATTATCAAGGCAAGGTACCACGTTCTACCCTGATCGCAACCTGTTTTCCAGTCATGTCAGAACAGGGTAAGACATTATGAGAACTAGTTTGGAGTGACAGGGGCTTTAGGAATGGTGATAGATTTGAGCTCGGGGCTCGTAGTTGCCAGTCCTACAATTTTCTGTGTCACATGACCCAGTATCAAAACACAGGATTGTTTGGTATAGGATTAAATCTTTACCAAATAATCTCCAGTTTTAACCACTCTCAGCAAGAAAGCTTTATAAATCATTGTGAGAAAAGGATAAAATGCTTTCTTCCCTATCAGAGAACTAAGCTTATTTGTGCCAATTTCAGGTTAGTGGTCCACATAATTGTTTTGAACTTTAAAGACACTAAACTATCAGATTTGGGCAAGTTTTAACTCTTTTCCACACCATCTCGATTTTTAATGACCCTTGGAAAGACAGCCTTTGAAAACATTGTGGGTAAAGGAGAAAATGCTGGGTACCAGCATTTTCTCCTTTTCCTACAAATGTTTTCTACCCTTCAAAATCGGATTTCAATTTTTGATTCACATTTATTTTATGATTTGTTGTCAGCAAATTAATGCTTTCAATTTGTACTAGTCCAAAATTTTGTCATTTGGTAAAGAGTTAACCCTTTGGCTGCTAAGCACAACTGGCTGACTTTTGCAGACAGTGTAGATCAAGATGTGGTTATGTGCTTATGTGCACCTGATCAATTTTATATTTGAACCAGAGGTGCGTTTTCTTTTTACATCGAAGATTCTTGTGACAGCAACGGTGGATTCTGATCAGACTTGAAAATGGTCAAACCCCGAAATTTTGGGAGCCAAAGGACACCTGCATTAAAATAGGGTCAGTGCTGTAGCGCAGTTCGTTCTCATGGGGTTCCACTGCATCTGGGTTATCAACATCGAATAGAAAATTTACTTTTAGTTATAGAGCAGGATAAGGGTTAATAGAACCTGCAAAAAGTGAATAGAAGAATATGCAACTATGCACTTTTTCTTTTGTCTAGTAAAGAGTTAATTTCTTTCCAAACAATAAAGTTTTAACTGGTAAATACTGAAAGCATTTGCAAGTAACAATTAAAAGGGTATACCACAGTTCTGAAATAGGAGAAAATGCTGGTTACCAGCATATTTCTCTTTTTTCCACAATGATTTTTAAAAGTTCTCTTTTTCAGGTTTCAATACATGGTATTGTGTGGCAATTGGTCTACCGTAATAACTTTTCAACAGCTCCAAAAATATCATTCCTATTGAGGTTTGAATTTGATTTTTTTGTTCCATCAAAAGTTTTATTCTCTCTTGAACTTTTGAACCTTTTGTATTCTTTTTAACTCTTTACCATACTATCTTGTGGTAAAAAAGGATTTAGAAAACAATGTGGGAAAAGGAGAAAATGCTGGTAACCAGCATTTTCTCCTTTTCCCACATTGTTTTCTACTTTTTCAGAGACAAGTTGTGTAATTTGAAATTTGTAAATGTTTTCAATTTGGACAAGTCTACAATTCTGTGATTTGGGCAAAAAGTTCAATTTACCCCTTACCATACCTCCTTCAAAAAACACTTTTGGTAGCTAGCATTTTCTGTTCTTCCTGCTATGTTTTTGGCCTTCCTAAAGAAGAAAAACTCCTTTTATCCAGTACTTTCCAGTGTAAAAATCCTGTAGTTTATTAACTCTGTAACATACAACAAATTTGAAACTAGTACAAAATACTGGAACCATTACGCACACAATTTAGTGTGGTTACAATGATGGCAATTGTTTTTGGAAGGCCAGGAAAATATTGTGGGGGAAAAAAGAATAAATTGCTGGTTACTAGGTTACAGCATTTTCTCCTCTTCCCACTATGTTTTCAAAAGTTGTCTTCCTCAGGGTTGACAAAACTCAGGATTGTGTGGTAAAGGGATACCAAATGAACAAGAGAACACAATTTTAGGCCTCTACACTTGAAAAGAACTGATTTGAAAAAGGATTGGTGTTTTCTCTTTTCTGCACAATGTTTTCAAAAGTGCTCTTTCCACACAATCCCGACTTTAAGGACCATGACAAAGAAGCCTTTTGAAAACATTGTGGAGACAGGAGAATATGCTGGTTACCAGCATTTTCTCCTTTTTTCACAATGTTTTCTTTCCTTCCCAAAAAAAACTTAGTATTCATTTTGTCATCTGCAAATGCTTTCAATTTGGACTTAAGTTTAAATTTTGTTGTTTTGTAAAGAGTCAAGGCTTCTTAACTCAGTAATTTGTAGTGAAGGGTACATAGAAAAAAAATTCTTTTGAGTAATTCATTGTAAAAAATTAATTGAGAAATTTGCACAAATTTCCAGAAGATTCTAGATATCATCTGAAATTTGCAACTTTTGTCTTTGAAAGTTTCCCACTGATTGTTTTACCTACCAGTTTCTCTAATATCTGTAACTGGCACATATTTTCTACTATAGATGCAATGTTTCATAAATATTATGCATTCTTTTGGGACACATGAAAACTATCTAGACCATCTGGTAGACCCCACTGATATCTAACATTTTACCACATAATGCCTTCTTTTGACAACCCTAGGGAAGAAGCAAATCTGAAACATTGTGGGCAAAAGAGAAAATTGTGGTAACCAGCACTTTGTCCTTTTTCCACAATTCTTAAATTTTGTCATTTGGTAAAAAGTTAACCCATTACCACACAATCCCTACTTTTGATGACCCTGAGAAAGACGCCTTTAGAAAACATTGTGGGAAAAGGAGAAAATGCTGGTAACTAGCATTTTCTCCTTTTCCCACAATGTTTTCTACCCTTCACAAAACAAATTTCAATTTTTCAGTCACTTTTATTTTGTCATCTGCAAATGCTTTTGATTTGGACAAACCTAAAATTTTGGCGTTTGGTAATGAGTTAAACCACATAACCCCATTTTTAACTACCAGTAACCTTCAGGAAGACAATTTTTGAAAAGATGGAAATATCGAAACAAAATCTTTTTTTTTTCGTTTTCACAATGTTTTTTTCTGTTTCAGAAATAAAAAACATTTACTTGTCATCAGCAAATCCTTTAACTCTATGTATACAATCTCGACTTTTACTGACCCTGAGAAAGAGAGGTTTTGAAAGCATTATGGGAAAAGGAGAAAATGCTGGAAACCAGCATTTTCTCCTTTTTTCACAGTGTTTTCTACCCTTCTGAAATCAAGTTTCAATTTTCTATCTATATTTATTTTGTCATCTGCAAATGCTTCATTTGGACAAATCCAATACTTTGTCGTTTGGTAAAGAGTTAATTTAATTTCACCTTTAGCCACAATGTTTTCTTTCCATGCCATCACAAATTCCATATTTTTGTTGAGCAACATCTATTTTGTTGTCGCCTAAATTTTGACAAGTCTACCGTTATCCCCTTGCCACACAATGACAACTTTTAACGCCCCTGTAAAAGAAGCTTTTTGAAAACATTGCAGGAAAAAGAGAAAATGCTGGTGACTTCTAATGACCCTTGAAAAGAAAGCCTTTGAAAACATTGCGGATAAAGGCGAAAATGCTGGTGACCAGCATTTTCTCCTTTTTCCACAATGTTTTCTACCCTATCAAAGTAAAATTGCACCATTTGAGCCACAATTAAATTGTAGTCTGCAAATGCTTTCAATTTGGACTAGATGTTTTTTGTCTGGTAAAGGGTTACACAGTATAGTTCTGCCTTGCTAAAAAGTCAAGGATCTGATACATGTTCAGATACCAGCAGTTTATATAAATATCATAAATTTGTCTACGTCATAAAATTTAAGAAAATGTACTTGTATAATGTTTGGAAATAAAACTACTGTCAAACTGCCAATTTTCAAGGACCAACTGCATTGCCCTGAAGCAGTCACAGAGGATGTAGGATACATCTCATGAAAGACCTGTGTTCAATCCTCATTGAAGACACTTGGTTTTTTCTTTTGGGTGTTCTTTGCAAATTCTATAAAGGGCCTAACAAAAAGAAAATCTGCTTGGGGTTTCAGTTGGAGATGCTGTAGATTGGAATTTTTTTGGGAATTTTTTTTTTCAGTGACAATTACATTTCACATGGACTATGTACCAAAATCACTCCCAACAGATTCTTTTTTTCCAAGTGTAGGGTAAAAAGTTTAGGATCTGCAGCATTTTCTTGGGAGGGCAGGGAAACCGTAACCCTAAACACTAGTAATTTTTTGATAGGCTTCATGAAATGCAGGAAAGGAATGTGTAAAATGATCTGTCAAGTGACATGCTGAATGATTACTTAACTCTTTACCACATGAGCAAATAATAGACATGTCCAAATTGAAAGCATTTGCAGACGACATTTTAACCCTTTTCCAAATGACAAACTTTTGGACTAGACCAAATTGAAAGCATTTGCAGACCACAATTCAACTCTTGCTGAAAAGATGATTTCTGTCTATGATAGGGTACAAAACATTGTGGGAAAAGGAGAAAATGCTAGTTACAAACATTTTCTCCTTTTCCCACGTTATCAAAAGGCTACTATTCCAGACCCGTAAAAACCAGGTAAAGGGTTAAAACATACCTCAAAAGATGGATTTTGACTTCAATAGATTAGAAAACAATGTGGGAAATGGAGAAAATGCCGGTTACCAGCTGTTTCTCCTTTTCACAGTAAATCACACAATGTTTTCAAAAGGTATCTTTGAAAGTCGGGACTGTGAGGTAATGAGTTAAATAATGATGAAAAAAAATTGTAGCAAAAGACCATCTATTTTATCAATCATTCAATCTCAAATACCAGTGCTTCCATAGAACTTCCAGGTACAAAACTATACTTAACTCTTTACCAAATGAAAAGATTTGGACTAACCCAAATTGAAAGCATTTGCAGCCGACAAAATAAATGAGAATCAAAAACAGAAATTTGACTCGTGAAGGGTAGAAATCAGCATTTTCTCAATTTCCCACAATGTTTTCAAAGGCTTTCTTTCTCAGGGTCGTTAAAAGTCGGCATTGTCTGGTAAAGAGTTAAGAAGAATTGAAATCAGCTTTGCTCTGTGACAAGGAAACTCAAAGCATCTTCAAAAGATTCAAACCAGGACAGCTTCCAGTTGGAACAGGCTGACCTTTATTGAAATTTTATATGCTATTGGCCAATTTTCTGCTTGTCAAAGGATAGTCTACTTCATATTTTAGACCCAGTGTTCTGTCTGCAAAGTGGACTTTATGGATTCCATTTTACAGAAAGAACAATGGTCGAAAATTTGAGGTAGACTATCCTTTAAGCTGTTTACTCATTACCAAACGACAAAATTTTAGGCTTGTCCAAATTGAAAAGCATTTGCAGATGACAAAATAAAAGTGACTGAAAATTTGAAATTTGTTTTGTGAAGCGCAGAAAACATTGGGGGAAAAGGAGAAAATGCTGGTTACCAGCATTTTCTCCTTTTCCCAAAAAGTTTTCTAAAGGCGTCTTTCTCAGGCTCATAAAAAGTAGGAATTTGGGTAAGGTTAACCCATTACCACACAATCCCTACTTTTGAGGCCCCTAAGAAAAAAGCCTGTTAAAAACACTATGGGAAAAGGAGAAAATGCTGGTAACCAGCATTTTCTCCTTTTCCCACAGTGTTTTCTACCCTTCCCAGAAAAATTTCTATTTTTTTAGTAACTTTTATTTTGTCGTCTGCAAATGCTTTCAATTTGGACCAGTCTAAAATTTTCTCGTGTGGTAAAGAGTTAAGGTAAATCCATAATCATTTTCTATTCACTAGCATATATTTACGACAAACATTGAGATTAAAGTCTTGTCCAAATTGAAATCAAAGCAAACAGTAAAAATAAATATGGCTCAAATATTGGATTTAGTTTTTGGAAGAGAAACAATCTGGAAAAATTAGAAAACAGATATTCTCCATTTCCAACAATCTTTACAAAAGCCTTTACTTTAAGACCCTAAAAGCAAAGGACTGTTTATAAAAGGATTAACTCATTACCACATGATTAATTTTAGACTGGTCCAAATTGAAAGCATTTGCAGACAACAAAATAAATGTGACTGAAAAATTGAAATTTGTTCTGGGAAGGGTAGAAAACACTGTGGGAAAAGGAGAAAATGCTGGTTACCAGCATTCTTATTTTCCTATAGTGTTTTCAAAAGGCTTCTTTCTCAGGGGCATCAAAAGTAGGGATTGTGTGGTAATGGGTTAAGGGGAGAAAGTTACCTGAAGTCTCTCTGTCTCAAAATGTTTTCTAATCAAAACTTGTCAGGCCTTCCACTCTTTAACTCAAATTCTGGACTAGACCAAAATGGAAGTGTTTGCAGACAACAATGTAAACATGGTTCAAATAATGGCATTAATTTTGTGTCAAAAGCATTGAAAACATAGTAAGAAAATATTTAGAATATTTAAAAATCTTTACCAGCCTTTTCTCCTTTTTCAACAATGTTTTCAGAAGCCATCTTCTTCAGAGTCATTAAAATAATGGATTGTTTGGTATTGGGTAATTAATCTTAGATTACTTTATCACTTTCATGTTGAACATATACCTTATCAAGATAGGATTTTCAAACTCTTACACAAGGCAAGCAAATAAAACTTTTCAATCCGCTAAATGTCATACAGGAAGAGAATTAGTAGAAGAATATATTAAAACCTTGATGCAATTACAGTTGTAACTCACAGATTTTCCTTCTGTCACCATAGAGCTCTCAAAACTTTCAGTGCTTTGATTCCAATGTATAGTTTCTGGTATTTCATCACAATTCAAACAGATCTTCTATTTTAACAAACCGGTCCATAATCAGAGCTTTTTGTATACACGAAACAAAAGCTGGTTCAAATAACAGATGTTGTCTTCCAAAAGGTAGAAAACATTCTGGACACATGAAAAACTGTTGTATATATACTCACTGCTATTTTTCCATTTTTCCCCCAGAAGTGTTTTACAAAACCCTTTCTCACAATCTTTGACCCTTTACTACACATTGCTGAGTTTAAACCACCCTGAAGAAAAAGGCATTTGAAAACATTGTGCAACAAGAAGGAATTGGTCATCAGCAATTTCTCCTTTTCCAACACTAACTGTTTTCTAATCTATCACATAGAGAAATCATCACTAATTTAATTTACATGTAAGTGGTCGATTTTATTAAAAACTTTCAGGAACAAATATCAGTATTTTAGTCACATTTATTTCGTCATCTAAAAGTGCTTTCAATTTATCATAGTCTACAAAGTACAAAATTTTATCCTTAGGTAAGAAGGTAAAGTAAGAATTCAATAGCAGTGCCATAATAAAACAAATCAGACATTAAAATGCATCTAGATTTAAATCACACAATGTAAAAGTATGGAAATTATTATGAAGATGACAATCTATCATTGTATGACTGGTCCTAATGTTAGTTGCATGCAGAGAAATTAACCCTTTCCCAAACAATCCCTGGTTTTTACGGGTCTGGAATAGTAGCCTTTTGAAAACATTGTGGGAAAAGGAGAAAATGCTGGTAACCAGCCTTTTCTCCTTTTCCCACAATGTTTTCTACCCTATCATAGACAGAAATCATCTTTTCAGCAAGAGTTGAATTGTCGTCTGCAAATGCTTTCAATTTGGTGTAGTCCAAAAGTTTGTCGTTTGGGAAAGGGTTAACCCTTTACCCCATAAGGCATTTCTATTGTATCACTAATTGACACTAAATAACAGCAAGGATGAAGCCGTTTCTTATGTGAATATGATACCTTTTGATAGCATAGAAAACATTGTGACAAAAGGTGAAATTGCTCGTCACGAGCAATTTCACCTTTTGCCACAATGTTTTCCAAAGGCTCCTGCAAGCAATGCGTAGAAATGAGTATCTATGGAGTAAAGGGTTAAGGTTGTAGATCCCTAATACCTCTAGTGCAGCACTGCATAAAGTTTTCTTGATAATTGATAAATACAGATTTATACAGGTATAATACTTTTGCACATTTTTAACTGACCTGAAATGTCTTTAAAATTATGCCTATCTTTAAATTATTTGTAGATACTTTTATTAGTTTCCAGAAAAGGGAGGTAATTACTACATGTATCTCGCTTTGTAATGAAAATATAGTGGTTTTAGATTTATAAATGATAATTCTAGAAAAAACAAAAAGGAAAAAGTGGCTTGGTTAAAGCAGTACAATAACACTCTTTTTTAATCATAGCAAATTTTGTAGGATAATATTATTGTGGAAATAGCTGTTTTCCATTAGAGGTCTACTACGTTAACTTCAAAACTAGGTTAAAACCTATCAAGTCACTCTACCTTTGGTTTACCAGTACTTTTTGCCTTATTTTGAAATTCATTTTTATGGCAGCAACTAACACTTGGATTGACCAAACAATAACAGATTGTCATTTGTACAATATTTTCCATACTTTTGGTGATCATTATTTAAATTCAGAATTTAATGCAATTTTTATCTGCTTTGATTTTTGGTCACTATTTGGCCCTTACAGGTGGGTATTTAGAATTTTCACATCACACCAAATTAAAAAATATATTACATGTATATGTCACTGAAATTTAAATGAAAAAACAATACAAATCATCAGTAATTAAGAATCATAAAATTACAAAGAAAATTTTTTTTGGTGGTATTCCCTTAAAAGGCTACGTAGCCTCTTAAGCTTTTTTTAGATTTCCCGCCAAAATCAAAAAAGCATTGTGGGAATGTTAAGTGACTTGCACGTGACTAATGAATATTAAATTCCATAACATAACAAACATGTAATTATTTTCTATGATGTCTAGATCTTCCGATGCCATGTTTGAAGCTTCGTCTATATATTTCCACTATGTAAATGAACGAGTCGCTCATGTAAAAATAGACCGTGTTTCCCTTCAGTGTCAACCTGGGCTGTAGTAAATGTCTAATTTATCTAGTTGTCGGATGGTTTTTGACTACTGGGGTTTAACCCTTTACTCCATAGATACTCATTTCTACGCATTGCTTGTAGGAGCCTTTGGAAAACTTTGTGGCAAAAGGTGAAATTGCTCATGACGAGCAATTTCACCTTTTGCCACAATGTTTTCTACACTATCAAAAGGGGTCATATACACATATAAAAACGGCTTCATCCTTGCCGTTATTTAGGGTCAATTTAGAGATACCATAGAAATGCCTAATGGGATAAAGGGTTAATGAATGAAAATTATAAGGCTTTGGGAATATAAAGATGGTTTTTTTGTATTTTTGTAAAATTTTCGTCCAAAAATCTGAAGGGCCACCTTTAAGCTGCACATTGGGTTGGTTGTAGGGCTCCGTATCGGTCAGTTTGATCGATACGATATTTGTATCGATACAAAATGATCGATATTCGATATATCATATGATATTTCAATTTTCAATAAAAGAAAGAAAAAAATGCGAAAATTGTGCTTATTCTTTTTTCAGCATACCTGAAAAACAAAATACCGCAAATTTAACACTTCTAGATTGTATTGAAATTTCATAATTATGTAGGCCTAAATTAATATGAATTCTAACTAGATCTACATTTACTAGTCATTAAAAAGCTGAAAAGACAGTCTAAGAGGACTCTGATCGGACAATGTCAAGGAGACATTTTGTTGTGTCATGGGTTTCCGTGTTTTTTTTTTCACCGAACAATTTTTCATGCGTGTTAATTTCTGGATAGGTATGTTCGCATGATTCGACATAGATTTCTCAATAAGGATTAGAACTACATGTAGCATCAAAACCTGTTATTTTACTCACGATAAACAGATAATGGCCTTTTTTGTCCATGTTTTTTCTTACGTGAGGTCTCGCGTGTGATTAACATTTGTTATGCAAATTTCAAGTCTATAAAAAGATTTACACAATAATTCACGCGAGTCGGAACACTGATTCCAGATAATCTAATGGAAAAAGAGAATTGATTTTCGAGCCACATTTTTCGACAATATTAAAAGTTCGACCAAATAAAATCTTAGGAAGGTTGAAAAGTCACGGCTTCAATTATTTCCATCGCTACCTCTCGATCACATCACAAGATGTTCATTACCTTTCTTTAATCAACTATATTGACCAGTTATCAGCGTAAATTTGTCTGCAATCTGCTGATTGATGCATAATTTGCAGATTTCAAACAACATGACGGGGGAACGAGAATAGGGGTATTGGCTAATTGTCATCCATTGTGTAACGGGTACAGGGCGAGTAATAAAGAATGACGCATTTCGATTGGTTGTAAGTTTCCCAGGTAGCCACACCTACCTCTACGGCTACTCGACTTTAAAGATTACCTAAAGGCCTGTTTACACATTCACGATTTTTGGCTACGGTGCCGCTACGATTCGCCACGATTTGTAAAATCGTCGTGTACCTTGGTGATTCGTAGTAGAACCGTGGTGAATCGTGGTGAATCTTGATGAATCGTGATGATTCGGGAAACTCCACGGTAGCGCTACGGAAGTTTTAAACTGTTTAAAACATTCGTGGCGAATCGTGGTGGTTATTGGGCGTGGCTTAATTCGTAGCGCAACCGTAGCGGAATCGTGCTTATTCGTACTGACACCGTAGCTATATTCGCGGCTATTCGTGAGAGATCGTAGCCAGTCTTGGAATCTTTGACACCACGAATTCTCACGATTCACCACGAATTGTGTACGGTTGTCCTACGAATCATCCACAGTTTCGCTACGGAGCTCCACGATTGGCCACGACTAGTACCGTATCGAACCGTACAAGCACCGTGAGCATTCGTTGTGCCACCGTGGTCAATCCTCATTGACCGTAGCGTTGCCGTCATGAATCGTCATTGATTCGTAGCGATACCTTACAGACACCGTACTAATATCGTGGACATTCTTACTGGAATCGTAGTGACACTGAATATTTCTACTTTTCGCCACGATTCATCCCGATCCATCCCGATTTTTCTGACCATGAGAAATCTGGGTGAATCGTGGTGAATCGTAGAGAAAATCGTGAATGTGTAAACGGGTCTTAAAGCAAAGTAAACTCGTAATGAATTTCGCTGTTAAAAACAACTAAATTGGGTATTTATTACCTATATGCTTTACTTTTATTTTCTTTTGATGATCGATATTTTGTTCGATACAGAAACGTTCGATCCGATATATCTATCGAACGTAAAATACCGGTTTTCGATATATATAGAGTACCGGTACGGAGCCCTAGTTGGTTGGTTGTATTGGGGTTTAACGCCACTTTAACAGGTAAGGTAACATCATGGCGGTCAATGAGGCACATGTGTTTCCTGGCTTCCTCATACCAGCACTAGCACAACTTTCTTTCCAAAGCCACCGACTACTTTTCTCACATGCTTCAGCAGAGGTGAAAGGCGAAAATACCCTGGAAAGAAAGTTCGCCTCAACCCGTCAACCGGGTATCACCAGGTTATGAGTCTGACACGCTCACCACTGAGCCACCTGGGCAGGCCCACACATAGGGAAAGGAGAAAGGGTGCCAGGTTACAGTTTATGTGTGTTTATGAATATGATAATCCATTGCTCTTTGCACCCTTACACAACAAATTCTACATAATTGGGACACAAGTCACAAGTGTTAACTCTTTACTAAGCCACAAAGATTATTCAGACCTGAAATTGAAAGCATTTGCAGACAAGAAGAAAAGTTTGACCCTTAAAAAAAAATTGATATTTTTGGAAAGGGAGAGAGGGGACAATGGTGAAAAACAATGTGAGAAAAGGAGAAATTTCAGATTACCAGCATTTTCTCCTTTTCTCCAAAAGTTTTCAAAAGCAAAAAATTTTATTGTGAAGTAAAGAGAACTAACCAAAAGTATTACCAATATGCTTCTTATAAATAGACAAACCCTTTACCAAATGATTATGTATAAATTGCAAGGAAAAAGTCTGAAGCACTGAAAATCTTGTGGGTACAGTTGATAATGCTGCAAACCAGTATGTGTTTAGGCAATAATGCTGCAAACTAGCATGATTGTGTTCTTTTTCCTACCATGTTTTCCGACCTTTCAAATATAGTTCTTGTGGTTTTAGACAAATTTTATTTTCACAATAATTACATGGAAATACTTTGAAGTTGATAAAACTTTATTAATAGTGTACAGTATGGTCATTTGGTAGAGATGTAACACTTTCAAGCTTTCTACAAAATCCCAATTTTTATTAATTATCCGTAAAAATGGCTTTTAAAAAATGTGTGGGAAAAGGAGAAAATTCTGGTTAGAAGCATTTCCTCATTTTCCCACGATGAATTCCATTAATTCAAAGAAAACTAGAGCTATTACTAAAAATGATCATGCTCCCACCAGCTCCTTGTCACAAAAAACTCACAAAACAGGTCATTGTCACAGAATGCAGAATGGTTAAGTACAAAAGTAAGAGTTGAAAAAAAGTTCAAGGGCAGGTAATTTTGCATCAAATTGCAGCAAGGTCATGGAAATTGCACATGCACAACTTCAAAAAGGAACATTGTGAGTAAATTTGAGTTCAGTACCTGAAAAACTGTATACAGACAAACGAACTGACAGAGGGACAAATGGAAAGACAGCCATAGCGATATACCCCCTTTTACTTCATTGTGGGGGGGGTATAAAAACTATAATTTTAGCCACACTTGTCCTCTGCAAATACTTTCTATTTCTTTTCCTGCGATGTTATGGACAGATGACTACTCCCAATGTAAACCTAAATGTCCTATTAACCCTTTCCATACCTACGATGACACCAGTAGCTTTTGTGGATGTACATCCATCGTTTCTTTCCCTAAACCCATGTTGTGGGTACTCATTAGGCCTAAATTAAAAAATTGTTTGTTTGTCCTTTACCTACCCAGTATTTCAGTCTTGGGTAGGTAGGTAGGGAAATTATTATATTATATTTTGCATTCTGTAGAAAGCAGACAAATAACATAAATAAAAGATTTTCAAAGATTTAGCCACAGAACTTGCTGCTTGCATAGCCTTTTACTCTGCATCTGTTTTTCATTGAATGGGTTTTTTAAATCATTTTTAACCTTGCTTTCTATGCCCCTGTATATACATATTAAGCTAAAGGTTGTAGTTTAGCACTTTCATGATGAGCACTAGTATTACTAACCAAATATCTGTAGCATGTGTATGTCTGACCTAACCACACCTCAGTAGAATAGATGTAAACCTTTATGCTTTACCAACAGCTTGTAGATGAACCGCAAGATCATAAATATTAGAACAAATGCAATCATGAGCAAATAGTCTAGACCTAGACATGACGTTTAATACAGCAATGACATTTGAACCTTACAAATGCTTGATTAGGATGTTAAAAAATATTTGATCTTATTGTAGTATATGCTGAGTATGTTCTAAATTTTTAATCATTATGGTGCTTCTTAAATTTGGCTTATATTTGGTTTCTGGGAATGTAATTTTTGTGTCATCTTTTTTTATGATGTTTTCATAAAGCTTTGCGCTGCACCTTGAACAAATGTTAAATACTGACAAGAAAACATTTGTCTTTATTATCATCTACAAATAATCAGGAAAAAAATTCTCAGAGGCCAATCTAAGCATAGTAGCTAGTCTCTAGAAAGTGGGAGGGTGTCAGGAAACAAAGAGTAAATATTATAAAAGTCTGTGAACTCACTTTTCACTCTATTTGGTGGTGGGGGGGGGGATCAAATGGTCATTTGAGAGGTTATCGGACCTCTCCAACAGTGGAGAGTTTAAAAGGCAGATTGCCTCAGAAATTGCTGTCTAAATCCAATCTTTGTAGGGGAATTGTTCTGATACACAGTCTGTTTTGTCATGATTTTATCAAAAAATCGAAGTCAAAAAAATGAAATAGGAAATAGACGTGGTTTGTTTTTAAATGGCGAATTTCAACAAAATTGTAAATATTTGATAGCATATGACATTTTTTTTTTCAGTTTTGTATTAAACACTTAAATCTAAACAAAAAGGAAAAAAAGAACAAAAAAAAATCTTAAAATAAAATGGAACATAGCCAAAAAAATCATGTGACGTTAAAACGCGGGAAGAAGGTCATGTGACTCACAAAAATTACAAGGACAGATGAATGTGTATTTACAACTGAACAGATTTCAAAGACCCGTTTATTGCCTTGCTTATTTCATTACATGTACCGAGATATATTTATTTTGAAAGCATAAAAAATATTTGAAAAAAATTGATGTCGACCTCTCCTGGCTTCTTTTTTTAAAGAAACAACTTGTTTTTCTATCAGTTTGATCTGTCAGATATTCTTTGATCTAGAGAAGGGTCCTTAAATCACCAAAACATTTGGTTAGAAAAGAAGAATGAATTCACAGCTATTTAAATGAATTAAATCTCTAAGGATTGTCAGCAACAAGAACATTTTAATAGATTTTCTTTTTGATACAACCAACAAAAAAATCAATTCTGCCATAAAACTTTGGATAAAATCTAAAATGTACCAATAAACTGAGTAGAACTTGGGAAGTCTTGTGTGCATACACAGTGAAGAAACTGCTATGGCGATTTTATCCATATACAGAGACGCAACTCTTTTAACCAGTTACAACAACATGAGTCAACTAGCAAAGAAGAGAATCTGGATTTCAGGAACAGCTTTACATTTCAAATTGAAGTGCTTGGCACATAATATCACAATTTTTCTATCACAATTTTTCTATCTACAGTCTATCTCTTTACCATATGATATAGTACTAGAGTGGTCCAAATTGAAAGGTTAGATGTGCTTAAAATGTTAATATTAATTCTCTTACAAAAGTAGAAAATCTGGTCGGAAAAAGAGAAAATTACTTGTTACCAGCATTTTCTCCTCTTCCCACGTTTTCAAAGCCTACAATTCTTTAGTCAAGAAAACCAGGAATCGTTTGGTAAAGGGTTAATAACCTTTAACATTACAAAATATGAAGACTGAATTGCATACAAATGGATCTAAAGTTAATGTCCGATGGCTTAATGTGCATAGAATCATGAATGGAGAGAATTTGCTCGTGGCCATTATGTTTCTTTTATCCTTAAATTCATTTTTTTCATATTCCACAATAATAGTTAACTCTTCAGCCATATTAAATTGTCGACCGGAAATGTTTTGAAATTCACAAGTCCACATCTTTCTCCTGTCTACATTTGTCGTTTAAAGAAATAATAGGTGAAATCAGTGCATGTATTATTCAATTACAGGAATTTCACAACAAGAATACTTTCGCCATGGCCAAATAAAGTGCAAATAAAGTTCAAAACTGATTTTTTTCGATGTCTCAGTAAAAACCTTCAAGAACAAAGAGGAATTTACACTCCTAAATTATTAAAGCAAACAAAACATACACCCAATAATACAAAAACAAAATATAAAAACTGGACGGAGTTCCCTCTATTTCTCAACGATTGGGCCGAATCTTCTCCAAAAAAGGGATGAGAAGTACGGTCCTGAGAAGTACACCACTAAAATCAACTAATAATGGCGTTAGCAAAACACGGTAATGATCGTAACGTTCTGCAAAACCACATACATGTACGGTATTCACATGTACGATTAATCATTAAGATTACTGTAACGTTTCAGAATAAATCGTCCAATCAGGTAATTTTACTGATAAAATCAATCTATACAATCTGTGCCAAATCTTCTCACCCTCGGGGCCGAATCTTCTCACCTGCTGGGCCGAATCTTCTCAAAAATCGCTGGAAGGCCCTGAGCCGAATCTTCTTGGGTCCGAATCATGACTTCCGTTTTGACGAGTGAACCCTATTATAGACGGGTTTTCGTGTTATTTAATGGAAATTGTAATCTTTCTGTCTGAAAATTCTCCTAGCACAGTCTACCATCTGTCATGAGCGTAAGAACGCTTGATTATGCATATTGATGTGACAACAAAGCTTCGGACAGATCAAGAGGAACGAACGTCTATGTCTGGCATCGAACTACCGAGTTTGTTTGATAAAACCGGATTCCTTCCAAATAACCGGATGTTTCGGCCGCGAATGATAAAAATATTTTGTCCTCACGAGAATGCAATATAATTTTTTGGGTCGGGGGGTAAATTGTGGGTCGGGCGGTCGAGGACAAACAAACAAAATTTTACTTTCAGCCTTAGAATTGTCTTAACAAGACAATTCTAATGAGTATCCACAACATAGCTTTTAGTTGACAATACTTACTATTTTCAATATTTAATCAAATTACAATGCAGCCAATAGCCAAAGCAATTTGGGGTTTTTTCAAATGAATAATGACTGTTGAAAAGATATAACTCTTTACCAATGACAAAATTTAAACCTTGTCTAACCTGGAATGCATTGCAGATGATTAAGACAATGTTGCTCAAAATATAAAATTTGTGTAAGATAGGACAGAAAACATAGAGGGCACAGGAGAAAATACTAGTGCCAAGTATTTTCTCCTTTGCCTACAATGTTCTCAAACGCCTTCCCTTTCAGGGTCGTTAAAAGTCATTATTTCAAGGTGGAGTTAAAGGCCATCTCGCCTGAGATTCACTAGAAGATTTTTAAAAACAAGGCAGGAACAAGTAACCAACTGACTTTCTCATTGTCCCACTGTGGCTCAAATGTACCATTTGAAAAACAAATCTTAATGTTTCGGTGACAGTAAATTTGTCTTTCCATCATGTTTTCAAGTTCAATCTATACAAAGACAAATCCCATTATTATTACCGGTACATTTAGATTGCTGTCTACAAAGACAAATCCCATTATTATTACCGGTACATTTAGATCGCTTTCAGTTTCGAATTACTCCAAGATTACGATGTGTACTTAACACTAAACCCTTTACCACGCAATCACGACTTTTGACAACCCTGAAAAAGAAGCCTTTTGAGAACGTTGTGTGAAAAGAAAATGCTGATGATCAGCATTTTCTTCTCTTCACACCATGTTTTCTATTCTATGAAAGAATATTGGCACCAGTTGAGCCACATTAAAGCAATGGAACTATGGTCCACACACACATGTTAACCCTTGTCTCACAATCCCAAGTTATAACAACCTCACAATCCTGCAATCTGCTTTTGAAAACTTTAAGGCGAAAAAGAGAAAGTGCTGGTAACCAGCATTCTCACCTCTTCTCACAATGTTTTCTACCCATATACAAACAAAAAAAACCCCATCGTTTTTGACAAATTTGATTTGTCGTCTGCAAATGCTTTGAATTCTGACAAGCGCTTTATTTTTGTTGTTTGGTAACAAGTAAAATGTGTCAATAATACATAACGGGCTTATACATTTACCAATAGAGTTATACATTTAAATAGGACGACCTCATTTAAACTTGAAACATTTTATAACACAAATTACGTGCTCTTCACAACTTACCTGTGTATGTCAAAATTGCTGTACCCGCATGCTAATGAATTCAAAATGGAACCTTCTGCCACTGTAACTTTGTCTTTGTACCAAATAAACTTAAAATCCGAATTTAATAACTCCCGAATAAAATGTGTTTAACAATCACACCGTTTCGATCTACTAGCTGATTAATGTGTTGCTGGTTTTTGTTACTCCTACACGAAAATTCCTGTCATAGGCACTGAGTCATTGCGGCCCGTTTTACCTATCCCAAGTTAGAAAATTAGTGTATTCGGGTACACTCGTTTGAACAAAACACCAATAATTTCAAAGGACATTTTGAAATCAATAGTAAGACGAGGTAAAGCTAGTCCTTTTAGTTTCGCACCTGCACACTCGATCCACCTGATTGCTAGCTTTGTAGGCTATGTCTGAATTCCGACCGCCTCGGGTAAAATGAAGTGAAAACGAGGACATACACCTTATGCGTTGTATCAATGCGCCCTAAAGTAGGCATGGGCGGATCTAGATATCTTTCTCAAGGGGGGTCCCAACGAAAACGCACTCGTCTTATTATAAGATACTTTGATTTCCTGATTTCAGTGGATGTAAGCCGTTTACAAAAAAAGTGAACGTTTCCAGTTCTAACCATGAGGAGGTCTCCACATTTAGAACCTTTTTTTTTAATGACTGTATTTTACATACATGTAAATGCTGTGCAATATCAAAACAGTACCATTTCACGAATCCGATAACCACATTTTTGCCAAAAATCCAGGGGGTGGTCCGGACCCCCGATCCCCCTCTGGATCCGCCCACGGTAGGGCATGTTGTGTTTTAACCCTTTCCCAAACAATCCCTGGTTTTTACTGGTCTGGAATTGTAGCCTTTTGAAAACATTGTGGTAAAAGGAGAAAATGCTGGTAACCAGCATTTTCTCCTTTTCCCACAATGTTTTCTATCCTATCATAGGCAGAAATAATCTTTTCAGCAAGAGTTGAATTGTCGTCTGCAAATGCTTTCAATTTAGTCTAGTCCAAAAGTTCGTCGTTTGGGAAAGAGTTAAAAGGAGTCCATCCGCCATGGGTTCTATAATATATTGTTGTTGCAGACCGGGAGATACAGCTTAGATTCTATAGGGCTTGTGTTAATAATATATGGTTGTTGCAGGCAAGGAGATACAGCTTAGGTTCTATGCGGCTTGTGATTTAAAAGCAGTAGATTCGCCCCGGTTTCTATAATATATATTTGTTGCAGACCGGGACATACAGATTAGATTCTATCGGGATTGCGGTTTTAAAATAAGTAGATCTGCCCTGGGTTCTAAAATATATATGGTTGTTGCAGACCTGGACATACACCTTAGGTTATGGGGTGGGGGTTTCGTTTTTTAAAGGGAGTACATCCGCACCGTGTTCTATAATATATGGTTGTTGCAGACCAGGACATACAGCTTAGGTTCTGTAGGGCTTGTGTTTTTAAAGGGAGTAGATCCGCCCTGCTTTACGGTAATATGTAGTTGTTGCAGACCGTAACATACACTGTAAGTTATATGGGGCTTTTGTTGTTTAAAAGGAATAGATCCGCCCCTGGTTCTTTAATATATCATTCTTGCTGACCGGGACATACAGCTTAGGTTCTATGTGGCTAGTGTTTTTAAAAGGAGTAGATCCGCCCTGGGTTTCTATAATATGTAGTTGTTGCATACCGGGACGTACACCTGAAGTTATATGGGGCTTTTGTTGTTTGAAAGGAGTAGATCCGCCCCAGGTTCTAGAATATAAGGTTGTTGCACAGCGGGACATACAGCTTATGTTGTATGTGACTTGTTCTTTTAAAAGGAGTAGATCCGCCTCGGGTTCTTTAATATATGGCTCTTGCAAAGCGGGACATACAGCTTAGGTTCTATGTGGCTTGTGTTTTTTAAAAGGAGTAGATCCGCCCTGGGTTTATATAATATGTGCTTGTTGCAGACCGGGACATACGCCTGAAGTTATATGGGGCTTGTGTTGTTTAAAAGGACTAGATACATCCTGGGTTCGATAATATATGGCTGTTGCAGAGCGGGACATACAGCTTATGTTGTATGTGACTTGTGCTTTTAAAAGGAGTAGATCCGCCCCGGGTTCTTTAATATATGGCTGTTGCAGAGCGGGACATACAGCTTAGGTTCTATTGGGCTTGTGTTTTTTAAAACGAGTAGATCCGACCTGGGATTATATAATATGTGGGTGTTGCAGACCGGGACATACACCTTAAAAGTTATATGGGGCTTTTGTTGTTTAAAAGGAGTAGATCCGGCCCGGGTTCTACAGCTGCGGGGCATACAGCTTAGGTTCTATGTCGCTTGGGTTTTTAAAAGGAGTAGATCCGCCCCGGGTTCTTTTATATCATTCTTGCAGACCGTGGCATACAGCTTAGGTTCTATGTGGCTAGTGTTTTTAAAAGGAGTAGATCTGCCCTGGGTTCTATAATATATTGTTCTTGCGCACCGGGACATACAGCTTAGGTTCTATAGGGCTTGTGTTTTTATAAGGACTAGATCTGCCCTTGGTTTGTAATATATGGTTCTATAGGGTTTGTGTTTTTTTAAGGACTAGATCAACCCGGGGTTTATAATATATGGTTGTTGCAGACAAGGAAGTATAATATACAGCTTAGGTTCTATGCGCCTTGTAATTTAAAAAGAGGAGATCCGCCCCGGATTCTTTAATAAATCATTCTTGAAGAGCGGGACATACATCTTAGGTTCTATGTGGGTTGTGTTTTAAAAAGAAGTAGATTCGCCTTGGGTTCTATAATGTATTGTTGTTTTAGACCGGGACATACAGCTTAGGTTCTATGTGGGTTGTGTTTTAACAAGGAGTAGATCCGCCCTAGGTTCTATAAGTATTGTTGTTGCGGACTGGGACATACAACAAAGGTTCTATAGGGATTGTTTTTCTAAAAAGACTAGATCCGCCCGGGGTTTATAATATATGGTTGTTGCAGACAAGGACATACAGCTTAGGTTCTTTGTTGGTTGTGTTTTAAAAAGGAGTAGATCCGCCCTGGGTTCTATAATATATGGTTGTTGCGGACTAGGACATACAGCTTAGGTTCTATAGGGCTTGTGTTTTTAAAAGGACTAGATCAACCCGGGGTTTATAATATATGGTTGTTGCAGACAAGGACATACAGCTAAGGTTTTATGCGCCATGGTATTTAAAAGGAGTAGATCCGTCCCAGGTTCTTTAATAAATCATTCTTGGAAAGCGGGACGTACAGCTTAGGTTCTTCCTGGGTTGTGTTTTAAAAAGGAGTGGATCCGCCCTGGGTTCTAAATGTATTGTTGTTGGGGACTGGAACATACAGCTTAGGTTCTATGTTGGTTGTGTTTTTAAAAGGAGCAGATCCGCCCTGGGCTCTATAATGTATTGTTGTTGCGGACTGGGACATACAGTTTAGGTTCTATAGGGCTCGTGTTTCTAAAAGGACAAGATCTGCCCGGGGTTTGTAATATATGGTTGTTACAGACAAGGACATACAGCTGAGGTTTTATGCGCCATGGTATTTAAAAGGAGTAGATCCGCCCCAGGGACATACAGCTTAGGTCTTATGCTCAGTGGTATTTAAAAGGAGTAGATCCGCCCTGGGTTCTATAATGTATTTTTCTTGCAGACCAGGACATACAGTTTAGGTTCTATAGGGCTTGTGTTTCTAAAAAGACTAGATCCGCCCGGGGTTTACAATATATGTTTGTTGCAGACAAGGACATACAGGTGAGGTTCTATGCACCTTGTAAGTTAAAAGGAGTAGATCCGCCCCGGGTTCTTTAATATATCATTCTTGGAGAGCGGGACATACAGCTTAGGTTCTATGTTGGTTGTGTTTTAAAAAGGAGCAGATCCGCCCTGGGTTCTATAATGTATTGTTGTTTCAGACGGGGACATACAACTTAGGTTCTATAGGGCTCGTGTTTCTAAAAGGACTAGATCCGCCCGGGGTTTATAATATATGGTTGTTGCAGACAAGAACATACAGTTTAGGTTCTATGTGGGTTGTGTTTTTAAAAGGACTAGATCCGCCCCAGGTTTAAAATATATGTTTGTTGCATACAAGGACATACAGCTGAGGTTCTATGCGCCTTGTAATTTAATAGGAGTAGATCCGCCACGGGTTCTTAATAAATCAATCTTGGAAAGCGGGGCATACAGCTTATGTTCTATGTGGCTTGTGTTTTAAAAAGGAGTTGATCCGCCCCGGGTTCTTTAATAAATCATTCTTTGAGAGCGGGACATACAGCTTAGGTTCTATGTGGGTTGTGTTTAAAAAAAAAAAAGTAGACCCGCCCTGGGTTCTATAATGTATTGTTGTTGCAGACCGGGACATACAGCTTAGGTTTTATAGGGCTTGTGTTTCTAAAAGGAGTAGATCCGCCTTAGGTTCTATAATGTATTGTTGTTTCAGACGGGGACATACAACTTAGGTTCTATAGGGCTCGTGTTTCTAAAAGGACTAGATCCGCCCTGGGTTTATAATATATGGTTGTTGTAGACAAGGACATACAGCTTAGGTTCTATGTGGGTTGTGTTTTAAAAAGGAGCAGATCCGCCCTGGGTTCTATAATGTATTGTTGTTGCGGACTGGGCATACAGTTTAGGTTCTATAGGGCTCGTGTTTCTAAAAGGACTAGATCCGCCCGGGGTTTATAATATATGTTTGTTGCAGACAAGGACATACAGCTGAGGTTCTATGCACCTTGTTAGTTAAAAGGAGTAGATCCGCACCGGGTTCTTTAATATATCATTTTTGGAGAGCGGGACATACAGCTTAGGTTCTATGTTGGTTGTGCTTTAAAAAGGAGTAGATCCGCCCTGGGTTCTATAATGTATTGTTGTTGCAGACCAGGACATACAGCTAAGGTTCTATGTGGGTTGTGTTTCTTAAAGAACTAGATCTTCCCTGGGTTTATAATATATGGTTGTTGTGGACAAGGACATACAGTTTAGGTTCTATGCGCCTTGAAATCTAAAAGGAGTAGATCCGCCCCGGGTTCTTTGGTATATCATTTTTCGAGAGCGGGACATACAGCTTAGGTTCTATGTTGGTTGTGTTTTAAAAGGGAGCAGATCCGCCCTGAGTTCTATAATGTATTGTTGTTGCGGACTAGGACATACAGCTTAGGTTCTGTAGGGCTTGTGTTTTAAAAAGGAGCAGATCCGCCCTGGGTTCTATAATGTATTGCTGTTGCGGACTAGGACATACGTACAGTTTAGCTTCTATGTTGGTTGTGTTTTAAAAAGGAGCAGATCTGCCCTGGGTTCTATAATGTATTGTTGTTGCGGACTAGGACATACAGCTTAGGTTCTGTAGGGCTTGTGTTTTAAAAAGGAGCAGATCCGCCCTGGGTTCTATAATGTATTGTTGTTGCGGACTAGGACATACGTACAGTTTAGGTTCTATGTTGGTTGTGTTTTAAAAAGGAGCAGATCTGCCCTGGGTTCTATAATGTATTGTTGTTGCGGACTAGGACATACAGCTTAGGTTCTGTAGGGCTTGTGTTTTAAAAAGGAGCAGATCCGCCCTGGGTTCTATAATGTATTTTTGTTGCGGACTAGGACATATAGTTTAGATTCTATGTTGGTTGTGTTTTAAAAAGGAGCAGATCGGCCCTGGGTTCTATAATGTATTGTTGTTGCAGACTAGGACATACAGCTTAGGTTCTATGTTGGTCGTGTTTTAAAAAGGAGCAGATCCGCCCCGGGTTCTTTGATATATCATTCTTGGAGAGCGGGACATACAGCTTAGGTTCTATGTGTCTTGTGTTTTAAAGAGGAGTAGATCCGCCCTGGGTTCTTTAATAAATCATTCTTGGAGAGAGGGACATACTGCTTAGGTTCTATGTGGCTTGTGTTTTAAAAAGGAGTAGATCCGGACTGGGTTCTATAATGTATTGTTGTTGCAGACCGGGACATACAGCTTATGTTCTATAGGGTTTGTGTTTCTAAAAGGACTAGATCTGCCCCGGGGTCTATAATATATATTTGTTGCAGACAAGGACATACAGTTTAGGTTCTATGCGCCTTGTAATTCAAAAGGAGTAGATCCGCACCGGGTTCTTTAATAAATCATTCTTGGAGAGCGGGACATACAGCTTAGGTTCTATGTGGGTTGTGTTTTAAAAAGGAGTATATTCTGCGCTTGGTTCTATAATATATGGTTGGTGCAGACTGGGACATACACCTTAGGTTCTATGTGGCTTGTGTTTTTAAAGGGAGTAGATCTGCGATGGGTTCTATTGTCCTATTTATTATTTCTTATTCATCTTCTTCTTTTTATTCTTCTTCTTATCATCATTTTTATTCACCTTTTTCTTCCTTTGATCAATATCCTTATCCTTCCTATAATTCTGGACATTAAACAGATAAATGTAGGAAATAACATCTATTCTATTGCGATGGATTACCAGAACTATTTCTTTGGCGTAATAAAGAAAACCTAAGTACATATTACCCCACACGTATGGCCTTGTTCTTTACCCAAGGCGGTCGGAATTCAGACATTGCGAGCTTTGTACAATAATAGAGTACCTGTGTATATGTACCTGGTAACGTGACGACAGCGAAATTCCAGCTATATGTTGGGTAGGCGCATCATAAACTACACAAAGAACAAAGAAAACGGTTATCGCACGGGGACCGTAAAGTGCTGAAATTTCAGATTACATGATCCTGTAATATTCTTAAATATTTAGCTTTTATGTGCGATATGTGTAGAGACAATATCGATTATTCTGCTGCTAGTTAAGAATAAACTGGAGCAGGGAATTTTCCGTTACGCAGACGACGTAAGTCTGGTTACCATAGGGAAATTCGAACTAAAAATAGCAAAGAGCGCGATTGATTTTACGGGTAACAGAAGCTGGTCATGTTGGATAATCTGAATTCGTCGTCTCATGTGGTAATATCAAGCCTTAATCTAGGCTACAAACAAGAGATCCAAAGCGACTGTATCACAGCCCTGGCTTAGAAAATAATGGGCAGCATCAAACGTTACAAATAGTTTATTGGCTATTAATTTCAATATGAGCAATGCTCTAGCAAATCGTGGCTTTAATGCATATCCGTGATGTACTTCATTACAGAGGTACGAGGTCGTTTGATATGCAAAAAAAATAATTAAAGATAGCGAAAGGTTTCTGTCCATGACAGCCTGTGCGGACTGCGCAGGCTGAAACTGGTCGAAACATTTCGCAAATACATTAAGACCCCTTTTCACAGAGCAAGATTCGTATAATTTGGTACATGTAACCAATTTAAATGGTCAATCAACGAATGAGGAAAAAAAGACACTTTAATGCGATACACATGATTCACGTGACCTTCCCGCGTTTCAAGTTGCGTGATCCGCGTTGTCTGCGCATGTCATATTCTTCGAAGATTCGACTGTCTTATATGACACATCACTAGCCCCGAAAGCGGGCTTACTGTAATATTACGCTCTATAAAGTAGCAACGTAGAAAATAGCTTTTATCAATACGTTTGAGGAGAAATGAGACCTGCTTTAGCTCCAGATTTCTCTAAACTGCTGATCATAGCTCAGTGATTTACACGAGGTAGCGTTTTATTGAGTAAACGTTTAATCATTTTACTTTGAAATTCAAAGTAACGGTTGTCGCGTAGGAAAGTGGTTTGGCTCTGTAGCCAGGATGCCCAAATTAGATAGATGAGTATTTATAGAATGCCATCTAGCGGGAGATAATGGCGTGATCTGCGATGTTCTCTTTTGTAACGAAACTGTTTTTTTTTTTCCTTTTGTTAAGACTATTCGGCTTGTAAAAAAAAAATTATGAGAGAGGACGTTTGCAATCATACCAATAGAACAAATCTCTTTCGAAAGCCGTCAAATAAAACAATATATATTTCCTACTTTAATTTTCAGTTAATTAATACAGCCATGCATATTCTGTGTATCAGAATAATTTCGCAAAAAAAGAAAATGGATTTAAACAGCAATTTCCGAGACATTCTGCCTTTTTAACTCACCACTGTTGGAGATGTCTGATGAACTCTCCAGTCAGACAACCAATACATTTTTTTGTGGTATGTGTCGAATCAATATCACTAAAGGTTCAATATTGAATTTTGAAGACCATGTTTCGCATATTGTGCAAAGCTGAAGGAAATAAACCCAATTAAACTCTTCTGTACTCAGACAAATGGGTTTTTCGGCAGCACTCAAATATATATATACATATATATGTAGCAGGAAACGGCATGTTAAAATACACTGGATGAGGCATTCGATCGTGAAAATACTCATTTTTGATTGAAAATAACTTCACCCGCTCACAGCCTTCTATTGGCGCAATGATATACACAAATTTGACTACTAATCGGTTGGTCCTAGGCTTTTTCGTTCCAAAACCAGTTCGTACCTTGGTTTGTTGTCCAGTGATTGCAACTGGTTATAATGTTGGGTACATTAAATATTTACGACCAAAGATATCTCAATAAAAGCTTTCAGGTACAAACCAAATTTCATTCGATATATTTATAAGGTTTCTCTCTCTGTCCGTCATGCATTCTACTATCAAGGTACATTACTCCTGGCTCATCCAAATGATCGAAGGGATGTCACTATGACACAAATAATCCTAACTTTGTCAAGAGCACTTTTCCTTAACCAAAACTTTATCCATATGCTTAATAAGCTGACTTTCAAGCAAATATTTGGATAATATTTCTCGT
This sequence comes from Tridacna crocea, assembly GCA_943736015.1. Classification (NCBI taxonomy): domain Eukaryota; kingdom Metazoa; phylum Mollusca; class Bivalvia; order Cardiida; family Cardiidae; genus Tridacna; species Tridacna crocea. The sequence goes on along the minus strand of OX031063.1, from coordinate 11,586,131 downwards.
TTTCTTTCAAAGTACTGACTCCAAACAATGGCTTCCTCGACAAATACCACTCCTGCGTTTTCAACGCTTTGATTTTGAAAAGGCTTCGGTGGAACACTTAACTAACCCTTTCTAGAACGCCGAATAAACCCATCAGTATTTTTTTAAATTAAAGACCTAGGTCTAAATAATTTTTAGGTCTTCAAGAATATCTCGGCAAGGTAGATCAACGCTCAGACTGGTAACAAGGAAGCGGTAATGCTTTTGCGGACAAAAATGTGGAGGTGTTCGAGAAACAGACGGAGGTGTCCGCCATTTAATATAGACATTTCATTTACAGATTCACGGGCATACAACTCGTCACAACTCGGTCAATTCCGTATAGATCTACATCTAATCTCGTCACGGGATCTTATACATGGCAGCGTCACTGTCGGTCGTTTAGCAAAAGAATAGAGTTATATGTACATGTAGCTCATAAATAACAGTGGCTGGTAGTGATCTGCCCGTCCCAGTTACAGGAATTAAATCCTGACCGTCATGGTGTAATGTCGACAAACTGCTTCTACAGATACATCCGTACTCGTTTTCAGACCGTTTCATCCTCATTTTATGAAACTATGACCATTCTTGTAACTCCATGCTAACTAACTATTGGCCCTGATGGCTCTAAGTTTATACAGATAACGACGATTAGAAAATGCACTTAACGCAAGCTTTCAAAGAAATCCTTGTTGTCGTCATTTGATAAGCCACATTAAAAGTAACATTTACAAATCTAGTCATTTTAGGTATTCCTACCTTGAAGCGGAATATTTATTTCCACTGTAAAAATTTTACTCCAGAAAATATCACTAAAAATCAGCACGATTGTCAGAGCTCTAGATAAGAGCGAGTGATGGCATTCTAAATTCGTTATTTCTCTTCTAAACCCTATGTTGTGGGTACTCATTAGAATCGTCTCGGTGAGACGATTCTAATGAGTGCCCATAATATGGGATTAAGTCGAGAACAACGAATATTTTTGTATTATGAAATCAAAATCGCTCCATCCAACTGGAGCACTGTATTAAAGCATCTTGTCCGAGTCACTTATGAAGATTTTGCCAATAATGAATTATCACTATATCCCCAATTCAAAGGAAGAGTATTATTACCTCCCTTTACAAAAAAAGTAACAGAGGTATGAACATAAATTTTTTACATAGACACTGAAAGAAATTGTCTTCTTGAAGCCAACATTGTAAAAAAGACTTGAAATATGTCTTAGTGTTTTAACCGTAACAAAATGAAGATATTATTACTATTATAAATTCTGGGCGGTTAAAAGTGTTCAGAATAATTGAATCACTATAAATTCTTACTAATCTAACAAGAAAAAACATTATGCCATATTGACCAGAAGCTTCAGGAGAGGAAAACATTAATAAGCTACATTGAACATGTTATCTGCTAATGCTCTCTATGTGGAAAGGTTGAAAAATTGTCGTCTGGTTGATTGTTATGCCTACGTTTTTGAGGAAAAAGTGGAAGAATGTTGAGTGATTTAATTAGAGATACTTGTAACATGTTTGTTACTTCACTTCCTTATCGGTTCTACACTTAACCCTTAACTAAATGACAAAAGTTTAGACTGTTCCAAATTGAAAGCATTTGGAGACAACACAATAAACATGACTCAAAAATTGAAACTTGACTGTGGAAGAGTACAAAACATTGTTGGAAAAGGACGAAATGTTGGTTACCATCATTTTCTCCTTTTCCCACAAGGCTTCTTCCTCTGGGTCGTAAAATCAAGGGATTGCTCGGTAAATGGTTAAAAAATCTTTTTAAAGCATTTTTCAGGTTTAACCCATTACCACACAACCCCGAGTTGTAACAACACTGAAAAAAAAGGCTTTCAAATTTATTGTTGGTAAAGGCGAAAATGCTGATAACCAGCTTTTCAGAGAACATTGTAAGAAAAGGGAAACATGATGGTTTCCAGTATTTTTTCATATTTCTACTTTGTTTTCATACGCCCTTTTTATCGGGGTCGTGAAATGTGGGGATTGTCTAGTAAAGCCTTGAGGCAAAAATTTTTATTCTCTGTTCAGTATTGTGTATATATTTTACAAAAGGTTCCGTATAGAGTTTTCGAGTCAATAAAATATTATCCCTTATTCTACCAAAGTAGTTAAATGAAACTTGCAACCCCGATAGAAAAAGCCCAAATAATGCCAATTAATTTTTTTTTAATGAAAAAATATCTCCTTATCGGACAGTGTAGATACAAGATCAGACTGCACGTTCCGTGCAGTCTGATCTTGATCTACACTGTCCGCATAAGGTCTTTGAAATGCGCCTTGCTGCAGAAGGGTTAATATTAATGCACAAGGCAAACAAAACTGCAGTACACCGTTCTTTGTGTTAACGTATATAATTTCACATTGTGCGTTGTAACAAAATAATCGATTAATTAGATTTTATGGGCGTTTAAAAGTCTCAACGGACCCGTATTCAAAACCATTCTAAATAAATGTCTTGGTCTGATACCTATGGTGTCATATTTCTGCCAAGAGTTACGAAATCAATATTGCGATAATTTAAGAGACTATCGTGTCGTGATAAAACAAACTTTCCGGGAAATATTTTCTAGGTAATAAAAAGTTTCAAGATAAAAATATCACGGTATTTTTAACTTATCATGATTTATCATGTTTTTTTTTTCCTGTCGTGCCCACAAATAACATTCACAGTATCAATTATTTGATACGGTTTCGGAACATCTTTGCCTACAACCTTATGAATTCTCCTTTCCTCTGAGTGGTTTTAAAGTTGTTTGTAAGTGGCATTTCGGGTCGTCTCATTATTTAACAGACGTCTGTTTACTTCAAGTGCGGTCGAATTTTATCAATTAAGCTACAATAGCAAATAATACGAATTTTAAATTACTGCCATCTTGTGAAGTGTACTGAGTTCATCCAGAATCGGGTGAAATTTCTATTTATAGATATAAAAAAACGGGTGGAAGTATCCCGAAAATTTTATCTTGAATATCAGCACGGCGGGGAATCACGTGACACAACAACAACAACAATGACCGTTATTTGAAAAAAATTCCCAACTTCAGGTAAGAAAATCTTCAATAATTCCGTTAAAAAAAGTTATTGACGAGCAAACAAATTATCCAGGGTAAGAAATTTGTTTGCTCGTCAATAACTTTCTTATCAGGTGTTGTTTAAAAAATCTAACACATCAAGCAAATTCCTGGAGTCCTTCCGCCTTCTCTGCTTCAAACCAAATTCTAATCAGTCATGTATTAACGGAATTATTGAAGATTTTCTTACCTGAAGTCGGCGAATTTTTTCAAATAACGGTCGTTGTTGTTGTTTCGTCACGTGATTCCCCGCCGTGATCAGCTTCATGCTCGAATGATAAATATTTACTTATCAATGTAAAATTTGCTATATATTTTTTGTTCAGGAGACTTTTTCAGTATCTAGATAAAATTTCCAGGACACTTTGATATATCGCGATAGTTTTTCAAAATTATCATGATAACGTTAGTTATCTCGGATCTCGTGGCAGAAATATGCCACCATAGAAACCCAATAATCTTCTTAATTTGAAAATAGTGCAAGTGCTCATCGGCCTAGCCAGATGATGATGAAATTGCGCTAGAACCCAAGTCAGCTTAATTTGTATATATTGGGCCTTTACAAAAAATGAAAAATACAAAACAATCTGGAATGTTGCCGTATGTCACACTCATACATAAAAAAGAAAACTAGTATTAGACTGAAGCACCATAAAGCTAGAAATGCCTTCTATAGCTCAAGAACTCATTACGACTGATTTAGTATTTAGTATTTTTGTTTTTGCTCCTTTTCTTAAAAATCTGTTCTCAAGGTGATGACGAGGTAAACCTGGGCCGGTATTCACTAACCACTCTTAAGAACGTTGTCATGTTCTCCAGAATTTTGTACATTTTGTAAGTAACACAAGTTCTGATTGGCTAAACCAGTCGGTTTAGCCAATCAGAAATTGTCTTACTTAACAAATTTAGAAAACCTTTGAGAATAAGGCTGAGAATATTCTCAAGAATGGTTGGTGAATACGAGCCCCGATTTTTACAGACAGCTAATTTCATGTAGCTCCATTAGTGCTTTATCGGTGGCTCGTTCGGCGATATTATGTGAAAAAGAAAGATAAATGTGGGAAAAAGTTTCTTTTTTTAATATCGGTTGTACATCCCTTATGGGCCACGCAGTCTCTTAAGATATTAACAGATATTGCAGCAGAATTTCGCAAAGGTTTGTTGTATAGTCACGTGATTTAAAAAAAAAAAACTCTTCGATCATTTATGATAGTATTCAGATAAAATCATGACGTCAACTTTGATCTCATAAAAATAGACAGTGTGGGAAAAGAAGAAAATATTTGTAACCAGCATTTTCCCCTTTTCCCTGGATGTTTTCTACTCTACCAAAGACAAATTCTCTGATTCTAGCCATTACTGATTTGTCGTCTGCAAAAGCTATCAATTTGGAGTAGTATATAATTTTCTCGTCTGGTAAAGAGCTAATTTCACCCTTTCAATATTTAGAGCCTTCAAGTTTCTCTTGCAGGAACAACAATTGATTCTGTAGCATGAACATTCAAAACAAACAGTTTCTATACGTAAATCATTGATTGCCCATGTGTCACCCTTACTTATGGTAACAGCAAATAAACAGGAACAAACTCTGTTTGCCGAATTGATCCTCTTCTTATACTAAATGTCTACTTTTGTTTATCCATTTGCATCAATGCTTGTCTGGGTGGAATAGTTTACCCATTAAGGAAGATCGATGTACTGATCTGTCTTACACACCGCTATCAACATTGTTTTAAACATTTCAAGGGGACAGCCATATTCATGTATGTCCTTGGTTTCACCATTGCTAGGTCGGGGCTCTGAGTAGCCTTGCTCAAGGGCACGTACATGAGAGGTCCCGGTGCTTCTGGTAAAGCTGACCCCGGGCGTCCAGACTGCGAGTCCTATACTTTACAATCGATCCACGCAGTATCTGCCCATTTTACATATCAAAGCGTCGAGAACGCTGAAGAGGTATAAGTCAAGGAAACCATTGTGTGGAATTAATGATTTGAAAGAAAAAGAGAAGTAGTATTCAAATTTTGGCTTGAAAGTCAACCTACAAAGCAAATAAATACCTTTCAAGTTTAGTTAGAGGGACAGTACTTATGACAAGGTTAGGATTATTTGTGTATTGGTGGTTACCCTTTGATCATTAGGAGAAGTCAGGAGTAAGATCTCTGGACAGAAGGATGCACGATAGATAGAAAGAGAAACCATGTGAATATATCGAATAGAATTAAGTTTGTGTCCAAAAACTATAATTTTGAATTATCTTTGGTTGTTAACATTCAATTCCCAAGACAATCAATTATTTAGATATTCATGCCCAGATGGAGAAGCGCACAATCATGGGATGAACAAGCCATCGGACGAGCTGGTTTTGGGGCGAAAAAGCCCTTGACCAAGCGATCGGCAGACAAATTATGTATAATTGCACCAATAGGGGGCTATGAGAGAGTGAAGCTATTTTCAATAAAAATTACTTGTAGTATTTCAACGATCGATGGCCTTATCCACTGTATTTTCAATTGCATACCTGGGTGCTACCGAAATACTCATTTGCCTTAGAAAAATTGAGTATAATTGGGTTTATTTCCTTTGGCTTTGCACAAAATACGATACATGGTCTTCAAAATTCAATATTGAACTCATAGTGGTATTGTCTTCAACAAATACCACAAAAATGAATCTTTTTTATACGATTACCGTCGTGTTTTTTTTTTTCTTTGAGGAAATAGACTAAATTTAATCTTGCAGACGCCTTTCTATAACTTTCTGTGGAAATCTTTTTAGAGATAACATGTAAATTTAAACAGATTGAAATCAAAGTACATGTGATTTCGTTTTCTTCACATTCACTTTATCGAAACACATGAATCAGTGGATCACTGATATGTCACCGATACGTGGCTGAAGTGATGCTGAGAGAGACTTAAACATTTTTTCATGTAATTAATCGAATGATAAATCGATATACGTTATTTCATTACAGATTGATGACCGCAGGTCATGTCTGAGCTAAGCAAATACCTCGTAACAGCCGACCGTTTATACAAACATCGGAGTACATGTTGACTTAATAGATTACATTTTTGCCGATAGTTCTCGGCACTTTTCCGTGACTGATTGTCCATGACTACCAGTCTCATGCACCGAGATCATTGTCTGCGACTGTCAGATTCTTCGCAGAATGACTTGTAAGCTATGCTATATTACTGTCCTGGATAAAATCTAATTAATACGCAGTGCGCAAAACTCAAGTAAAATGGTTCCCGTTGCACATAATGCAGATATACACCTTGTACATGCTATTGTGACGATTATTTTCATCGGATAAGCTTAATTAGCTGGATTAGCCAATCGGCGTAAATTATATATAGATCTATCACATTTGGCTGTAATGCATTGATTACCACATTTGATTCAGGTAATTGATTATTAAGCAAATCAATACATGTACTTTACATTTTAATATTTCCATGGTAACCAGCATTTTCTCCTTCTCCCACAATTTCTTTTTACCCTTCACAAAACAATTTTCAAATTTTCAGTCACTTTTATTTTGTCGTCTGCAAATGCTTTCGATTTCGACAAACCTAAAATTTTGTATTTTTCAGCAAAAAGGCCGGGTTTCCTAGAACGAACATTGCTACGTTTAACAACAGGGACCCTGAGAATAAACACATCTACATTTTTTACCGATCATAAATTCTTTTCATACATTTGTTATGAAAGAGTTCCTAGAACAAACGTGTCTACATTTGACCACAGGGACCCTGAGAATAAATACATCTACGTTTTTCACCAATCACAAATTTCCTTTCATTCATTTGTTATCAGTATCTACGTAAAAGTAGGTCAAAAGACAGGTACGCCGAAAAAATTAGCAGAATTTAGTGGTTTTAGAAATCATTTTATTATAAATATAACGATACATGATTGAACAAATAATTAACACATACATATAATAATAAACCCATGCTCTGGTAAAAGGGGGCTTATTGCATCTCCGTGATGCTAATACCGAACAAATTATTGCATAATTATGGATTCATGAAATTTATTTTGTTAACCCTTTTCCAAACGACGAATTTTTGGACTAGACCAAATTGAAAGCATTTGCAGACGACAATTCAACTCTTGCTGAAAAGATGATTTCTGTCTATGATAGGATAGAAAGCATTGTGGGAAAAGGAGAAAATGCTGGTTACCAACATTTTCTCCTTTTCCCACAATGTTTTCCAAAGGCTACTATTCTAGACCCGTAAAAACCAGGGACTGTTTAAGAAAGGGTTAAACAACTGACTGAATCACAAGGTTATATGGTCCTTTGACATGCAGACAAATGACCACTGGCAAAAAGTGTTGACCCATGTCAGCCTGCGCGGACTGCGCAGGCTGACATGGGTCGATACTTTTTGCAAATTCATTAAGCTCCCTTTTTACAGAGCATGACCTATATATTTATAAGCGGCACTCCGGCTAAAGGGGGTTTAATGCAGCTACCTGATGCATAACACCAAGCAAGTACGAGTAGTTACACAATAATAGATCCGTTTTATTTTATCTACTAGCTGTCATGCTCATCATGTGGTAGACTCGTCCTTTGACATGGGAAAAAAATAACCAATAGAAAATAGTTCGGAGTCACATCCGTCGGCGTGAACTTTGCAGGCTGATCTTAGTCCAAACTTTATGCAGATTATTTTAGCATTATGCATTGTGCATTAAATTAGCCCCTTTCCACAGAGCATGGCTGATCTATCAAAAAAAATTTACAAAAAAATTGTCATGGACGGAAATTTACAGATTCAGATAAAACCCTGGTTACAAATGTGTAATTTGTTAAATTCATATTATGTAAAGCGCCTGTAGTTATCTATAAGGCCCATGTGGATCAAGATTAGGCTGCAAAGATTGTGCTGTCTCATCTTGGAGGTACATTTTGGAGTATGTCACGTGATTCATGAGATTCGTTTGCAATTTGAGACCGAAGAGTTGCGAAATGTAAACATGCATTAATCTATTTGAAATACGTAATGCCGTTACCCCCAGCGCGATTTGCCTACCTTTTGCGGACAGTGTAGATCAAGATCAGACTGCACAGAACGTGCAGTCTGATCTTGGATCTACACTGTTCCATAGTAGATATACTTCCTACAAAACATCTTTCATACAGCTATATTCAGATTTTTACCATCTGCCTGAAGAAAAATCATTATTTTTCATTATTTCTAGATATATAGAAGGATCATGGACCGGTAACATTTTAAACAAAGGGAGGTAAATAAAGTCGTGCTTCTGTACTTATTGGCTTGTTCATATGAAAATGCCTACACATTTAGACTATTCCATATTAACTCTATGCCAAACAACATTTTAGACTAGTCCAAATTGGAAGTATTTGCAGACGACAATATTAATGTGACTCAAAAACTGAAAACTGTTTTAGGAACGACTGAAAACATTGAGGGAAAAGGAGAAAATGCTGGTTAGCAGCATTTCTGCTTTTCGCATAATGTTTTCGGAAGGCTTCTTTCTCAGGGCCGTGAAAACCTGGGGTTGTTAGGTAAAGGCTAAAAAGGAGCAAGATGGACCTACGTATCCACTTAAATGTGGCCAAACGAGTGCGATTATAGAAAACAATGTGGAAAAAGTAGAAAATGTTGGTCACTAACATTTTCTCTTTTTTCCACAGTGTTTACTAGGAGGTTTCTTCCTCAGGATCGTTAAATCACCGGATCATTTGGCGAAAGGTTTAATAACCCTTAAACGCACAATACCAACATTTGACGACCCCGGGAAAGAAGCCTTTTGAAAACATTGTAAGAAAAGGAGAAAATGCTGGTAACCAGCATTTTCTCCTTTTCTCACAATGTTTTCTACCCTATCTAGGAGAAATTGCACCATTTGTGCTACACTGAAATTGTCGTCTGCAAATGCTTTCAGTTTGGAAAAGGCTAAAATTTTGTCGTCTGGTAAAGGGTTTAAAATCGATCAACCATTGACTATGCAAACACGTTTTTACAAAGAATAATCGATATCAATAACGTGAATCGATCTGATCAACATTAGAACACCCGTCCTGAAACTTGACCTTTATATTGTCATGGAACTTTTTTGATTTTTTTTTTCTATCTTTGATATCTCACAATATAATCTCGAGTATACGATAATGGACCTTAGGAAGATAAAAACATTGCAGAAAATGGACGAAATGATATTTCCAACCTTCTTTTTATCCAACAATTAAATAACATTCATAATTTAACCCTTTACCCTATAAGGCATTTCTATGGTATCTCTAATTGACCCTAAATAACAGCAAGGATAAACCGTTTCTTATGTGTATATGACACCTTCTGGTAGCATAGAAAACGTTGCGACAAAAGGTGAAATTGCTCGTCACGAGCAATTTCACCTTTTGCCACAATGTTTTCCAAAGACTCCTACAAGCAATGCGTAGAAATGAGTATTTACGGAGTAAAGGGTTAAGTGATATTTAATTTGTAGTCTGCCAATGCTTACGATTTGAAAAGTGAAATAACATATCTGACTCGTGACCTGGAGGGTTCGATACCCGATTGTGGCGAACTTTCTTTCTGGCTATTTTTCGTCTCTTAACCTCTGATGTATGTGAGAAAAGTAGTCAGTGGCTTTGGAAAGAAAGTTGTGTCAGTACTGGTGTGAGAAAGCTAGGAAACACATTGGTGTGTCACTGACCGCCATGATATGACCTAAGCTGTTTAAATGGCGTTAAACTCCAATACGAACATACAAACAAAGAAAGACAAGTCAAAAATTTTGCCGTTTGATAACGACTGAAGGGTTAACCCTTTACCAGACAATGACGACTTTTAACGCCCCTGAAAGAGAAGGCTATTGAAAGTATAGTGGTAAAAGGAGAAAATGCTGGTTACCAGCATTTTCTCCTTTTTCCTCAATGTTTTCTACCCAATCAAAGAAAATAATGGTTTATGAGCCACTCTGAAACTGTCATCTGCAAATGTTTTTAATTCAGACAAGTCTAAAATTTTGTAGTGTGGTAAAGGGTTAAAGCGGCCCCACTTTTTTTTTACAGGGGAAGAATATTGTAAGCAGAGGTCATAAGGATGCTACTGTTTACACTTAGTTATGGGGAAAAAGTACCTAACTCTTTACCAAACGACAAAATTTTAGACTGGTCCAAATCGAAAGCACTTGCAGACGACAAAATCAACGTAACTTAAAAATTGAAAACATTGTGGGAAAAGGAGAAGAAGCTGTTACCAGCTTTTTTTCTAGCAGACGATAAAATAAACCTAACTTAAAAATTGAAAACATTGTGGGAAAAAGGAGAAAATGCTGCTTAGCAGCATTTCCTCCTGTTATGACAATATTTTCAAAAGGCTTCTATCTCAAGGTCGTAAAAACCAGGGATTGTTTGGTAAAGGGTAACAGTCAGTCTATATTTCAACGAACCTATAGAAGAGGGCTTTGAAAAACATTGTAGGAAAAGGAGAAAATGCTGGTAACCAGCATTTTCTCCTTTTCCCACAAAGTTTTCTAACCTTTCAAAAAGCCAAATCTCGTCATTTCAGCCACTCTTTATTTGTCGTCTGGAAGTGCTTTCAAATTTGGTAAGTGTAAAATTTTGTCGTCTATTACAGAAAAGGTTTAAAGTTTGCCTGCACAAGGAACTAATTCCACGACCTTCAAAAACTGTAACATAGGGATTTAACCCATTACAACACCATCCCTACTTTTGAGACCCTGAGAAAGAATCCTTTGGAAAACATTGTGGGAAAAGAAAAAAAAATGCTGCTAACCAGCATTTTCTCCTTTTCCCACAATGTTTTCTACCCTTCACAAAACAAATTTGAAATTTTCAGTCACTTTTATTTCGTCGTCTGCAAATGCTTTCGATTTGGGCAAGCCTAAAATGTTGTCGTTTGGTAATTGGTTAAGCACGCGCTGATGGTATATAACAGTCTGCATTGTACACTATGCCGCTTTTATTGTTGGCCAAACGACAAAGACTTGTCTAAACAGAAAGCATCTGCAGACGACTATTTCAACTCTTTACCACACAATCCCGGCTTTCAAAGACCCTGAGAAAGAAGCCTGTAGAAAACTTTGCGGGAAAAGGAGAAACGACAGGCTAAACTAGTAATAAGTTGCGTGACTTAACCCTTTACGACACAGTTCCGAGTTTTAGCGACCCTGTGGAAGGCAACTTTTAAGACAACTTTAAAGGAGAAAATGCTGGTTATCAACATTTCCTCATTTTTTCCACTTTTTTTTTCTTTCGGGGAGCAGCGGTTCATCTGTAGATCTACCAATTTTGAATAGATGTAGATCTAGTAGTCAAATGACGGAAAAGAAGAGAAACGTTCTGGCTAGATGTGTTTTAGACACGCCACTTGAGCCTACAAATGACACAGAATAACCATACTGGCTACTGTTATATAGATCACTAGCCCTTACAAATTGTACAAATAACGTTAGTTGTGGCAAAAAAGAATAACTTCTTCAGCTGGCAACTGCTCCTTTCCCTCTTTCTGAAGCTTCCACTTCAGAGTTACGATGTCAGATGTCGTATATGTAGGAAAATGGGTTAAAGCCTTGTGGACTCATCATCGTAATTATTATCTAAATCCCTTTTGTACTTAACCTCTTCGTCACTAATCGAAACAAAAGCCGGGTTTTCGTAACAATTATTTAACGCTGGTTCTTCGTAATTCACAGGTATATAGACGGGGTCTTCGTAACTTTGAATTAGAGCTTGGGCTTCTTCGTCACTTAAAGTTTCGTCACATTCAAATATGAGACAATTGTCATGCATAGGCACTTGCATATATTTCATACTTTTATCAGTATTGCCTTCGTTATCGTCTTTACCTGCTGCGTTTTTCTGTGCTTTCGGTAGATTTCTAAGTGAAACATCCATGTCCTTGAAGGCATTCAATATAAAAATCCCACCAACGATCGTGAAAAACCCACAAAGATCACCAATTATGTTTTCTACAGTCATACTGCCGAACTCTTGTAATAACACGGCAGAGAAAATTATGACACTTGACGTAAACATGACGTAATAAGTGGGCGTGACTACAGCTGTGTTGAACGTGTCCAACGCTTTGTTTAAATAGTTAATTTGAAATACTATATCGAAAGCTGTAACTCCCAACATCACGTACGTTAACCAGTTCGTGAACTCATTACGTCCTGCGAACGTTTCTCTGATCGCCACGCCCAATCCTTTGGCACCCATGACGGTGAGCGAGCCCAGGGTAGAGCATATAAACACATACACTACAACGTTAGTAGATCCGTATCTCGGCGCAAGGTAGAGGATGGAAAAAGCAGCTAGAGCATAGATCAGGCCAGCCAATACCAACACAGCTGTAATATAAAAGTGTAAATAATATATTTGTTTGAAAAGAGGTTTTAAAGTTATTATACATCTTCACTGTGTTGTAAGCTGTACGGTACGAAGTGTGTAGTCACTTCCAAGATGGCGGACTGTTTACATGGAGAAAGGTAGGTGTCACATTTTATCATCAATAACTTTTTTTCTTGAAACCTTCGAGTCATGATACTTATAATATATTGTGGGGGAATGATGTGGTAAGCCTCGGTGTTATATAGCAAAGAGCCAGTGCCATTATTCGATACGTTATATCGGCGTAAACATTGCCATTCGGTAAAATTTAAATTTGAAGTGAGGAACTTGCATCGTTTTTAGTTATAGAATGAAAAATCAGCCAATGCAGTGGATGAAGGCTGTTGTTTCTGTAGGTATTCATCACGCGCTTTCCAATGATTACGGTAATTTTTGTGAAATATGTCTAGAAATACTCGAAAACATGTGTTTTGTATATCGCTAATGCAGCGGTGTAGTCCACATCAACAATTTCACACACAGCGGTGTAGACACGATATTTTTTGAACGGTTTGGACACAATTTGAATCACAATGAATGTACGGTTAAGACACAGTTGGCTTGGTCTTGAAATGAATGTAGTCTTTTATGAATATAACGTAACTTGGCGTTAATTTAGAATCCTGAAAATTGGCACCAATAGTTCGAGACAGTCTCCTTTATCACCGACACCTACCAAAGGAACCATCTGGAACCGACAAGGGATCATCGTGGAACGAAAAGAGATAGTTGGGAACAAAAGGGTGCATCAAGAGATTATTTACGATATTATATATGTTATAATCAGTATTATATCACGAAAAAATAAATTATGAAATTATTAATGAATGTTTGTGCAATTATAAATCAATGCCAGCATGCTGGCAGCCATAATTTCAATCATTTACTTAGTATGATAATAACCATCCCGGACTTGCCAATCATTTTTATTTTGCAGTTGTTTGTAATACCTTCGCTGATTCGTATCTTGGTATCTGTTTGTTTAATATATAGTAAAAGATGCCCGTCTACAGCCGGTGAGCAGAAACGCTGTTGAATTTAAAAAAAAAAAAAGCACGGTACAGAAAATCGGTCTTTTGTGTACACAAGGATGAATTACTGGTCAAAATGTATGGTGTTACTGAAAAAAAGAAACGCGGAGGTTTGTGTTTCTTTGGTTTCTTCGGTATCTGAACATTGGTTGGAAGAAAACTGGCTGACAATCGAAGCTGTAAACAATGGCGGTGCGTCACGGAAATTTATCGTTGCTTTCCGCCTAGAGTCGGATACGGTGTAACTTGTATATAGGCCGCGACCTCCGTCTGAAAATCAAGGCTGCAACAGAGAAGCCTACATTTTCTTTTGTTTTCCTCAGTATACGCAGGGCGAAGGTCAAATACAGTCACGAGACAGAATGCATGATTATTATACGAATCTACCCGAGTAAATAACGGATATCAAAAATCTTCTATTCAAAAAACGGAAACGACGAGTCTGTTTAGATGGAAGGTCGCAACTCAGCGAAATGCATTTTCTATCAATTGTAATCGACCATCAGGCACAATATTTGGTATGAAGATATAAGAATGACTGTATTAAGATAAAATCAAAATGAGTTAAAATTGGCTTAACTCATTACCAATCGACAATATTTTAGGCTAGTCCAAATTGAAAATATTTGTAGAGGACAAAATGAATGGGACTCAAAATTTGAAATTTGTTTTGTGAAGGATAGAAAACAATGTGGGAAAAGGAGAAAATGCTGGTTACCAGCATTTTCTCCTTTTTCCACAATGTTTTCCAAAGGCTTCTTTCTCAGGGTCGTAAGAATTAGGGATTGTGTGGTAATGGGTTAAAGGTGGGTATTTAGAATTTTTACATCTCACCAAATTAAAATATATATATATATATATATATCACTGAAATTCATATGAAAAAATAATACAAATCATCAATAATTACGATTCATAAAATTACACAATTTTTTTGATGGTGTTCCCTTAACCCATTACCACACAATCCCTACTTTTGACGACCCTGAGAAAGATGCCTGTAGAAATCATTGTGAGAAAAGGAGAAAATGCTAGTAACCAGCATTTTCTCCTTTTCCCACAATGTTTTCTACCATTCACAAAACAAATTTCAAATTTTTAGTGACTTTTATTTTGTCGTCTGCAATTGCTTACGATCTTGATAAACTTAAAATTTGTCGTTTGGTAAAGAGTTAAAAGGCTACATAGCCTCTTAAGGTATTTTTAGATTTCGCGCCAAAAATCAATAAGGCATTTTGGGAATATCAAGTGACTAGCATGTGACTCATAACGCTTAAATTCCATTACATAACAAACATGTAATAATTATTTCTGTAATGTCTTCTTCGGACGCTATGTTTGAAACTTCGTCTGTGTATTCCTGTATGTAAATGAGCGAATTGATCATCTAAGAATAGAACGTGTCTCCCGTTTGTGTCAACCTGGGCTGTAGTAAATCGCCCTAAAAAGAAAAATCTTAAGAAGGAATTCTGTGTGATCGATATTCACAATTTTCATTTACCATTGTACAGTTCGATTTCATAATATAAGGGTCATGGATTTATATTGATAAAATCGAATGTTACCCATTAAGATAAGTTATCTCGTAGAATTTTTTTTTAATTTATTCTTATCGTTTTTCGAATGTTTCTTTCGGCCTCGGACTACATCTGGTTGGTGGATAGGCAGGCCCGTTCGCGAAGTACCAAAGAAATTTTAATTTCCCATATTTTGATAGAAAGACAGTCGATGATTAGTGAAACACTTTCAAAACATGAATAATTCCCGTGGCATCTTACTTAATATAAGTTTGTCTTTTAGAATATACAGGAGAGCAATAATATGGTATATCCAAAAGCCATTTTGGTGCTATTTTTGTTCCATGAAGTGTCGAACAACACTTTCGAAATCTCCTCCAAATGGGCATTGGCAGAACCCGAATGTCGTGCAACTGATATATATATATTTTTTAAAGCAGGAAAGTCTTTCCAGTTCATGTCCAGACCACAGATGCTGTCAAAATTTTATGTCTAAACCGTACAGAATATAAAGCTTATGTCTGTGTCTAAACCGTTCAGAAAACAACGTGTCTACACCGCTGTGTGTGAAATTGTTGATGTGGACTACACCGCTGCATTAGCGATATACAAAACACATATTTTCGGGTCTTTCTAGACATATTTCACAGAAATTACCGTTATCATTGGAATGCACGTGCTGAATACCTACAGAAACAACAACCGTCGTCCACTGCATTGGCTGATTTTCCATTCTATTACTAAAAACGATGCAAGTTCCTCACTTCAAATTTAAATTTTACCGAATGGCAATGTTTACGCCGATATAACGTAACGAATAATGGCACTGGCTCTTTGCTATATAACACCGAGGCTTACCACATCATTCCCCCACAATATATTATAAGTATCATGACTCGAAAGTTTCAAGAAAAAAAGTTATTGATGATAAAATGTGACACCCACCTTTCTCCATTTAAACAGTCCGCCATCTTGGAAGTGACTACACATTTCATACCGTACAGCTTACAACACAGTGATCTTATGCCTTACATAGGTCTACCTTCCAAAATTGTTCAAATGTAAGACAACATCGTCGGTTTACTTTGAAAACCTCGTAACTACAGCTTGTTTGTTTCAATTTTCTACAGTTTTCGCGGTTTAATACAGTTTATGTTTTTTTTTCATACTTCCATGAAAACAAAAAAAGTTCTTTTCATTCCTTAAAATAAATAATAAGAATATTGTTTTTGTGGTAGCCATCCAGTGATCAACAGGAGCCTGTATTTGCTTCTAGCTGCGTTGGAAAATCCTGACATGTTTTGATTGCTTGTATGGGTTTAACACCATTTTCAAGACTAGCTCAGATAAAGATCTATCGCAGTGGCCAGTGCACCTATCCATGTTTTACCTGGAGTTACATGTACCAGCACTTCATAATTTTCCCAAGCCACTGGCTTTTTCCCAAATAATCATCGTAAAATCATTGATCAACGACGAAAGTGGAATGAATCCAGGCACACTGACCACAGTGACCAGAGCTCTGGACAGATAAGAGGGAGAGATGGCATTCTAAATTCATTACTTCTCTTCGAAACCATATCTAGTGGGTACTCATTAGAATCGTCTCGATGAGACGATTCTAATGAGTACCCACAAGATAAGGTTTTAGTGGAGAATAATTCATATTTTCAATTTGGAAATCAAAATCAGTCCCTCTATTTGAAGCTCTGATTGACTATCATCAATCCCAAGCTGAGAATTCGCACCAGCGACCCCGTGGTGTCAATCCCTGGTACCAACGGAGCTGCAGAAGTCGGCTTTATTACCTGGTTGCTTGACTTTATCTAAAAGTTCATCCATGTTCTCAATTTCAGCAGTTTTAGGCGAGTGTAGGACCACGAGGGTGGATCCAATAAGGCACAAACAACACCCAATCTTCCCTAGTAAGTTGAGCCGTTCTTTTAGAAAGTAGGAAGCAAGCACTGCGCTGTAATAGAGAAATAATGTAAATATAATAATCCTGTCGAAAAAATGGTATTTTGCGACTTGCAAAGATCAATATCAGACCACACAGACTGTGACGATCTTTCACATTCCGCGCAGTCTGCTCTTGATCTAAACTGTCCACAAAAGGTGAGCGGGCCGCGCTTTGCAGCCTTAGGGTTAAGATAATTTCAGTCAGGAAGCCTATTACTGTGGGGCCGCATGAGCGGCGGCACTATATTTTTATTCGCTTTTGAAAAGTACCTATGGAAGCAGCCATATTGTTAACTTCGCTTCCAGCGATTTCATAACTAGGTCTTTTCGTTCTTATCCCTTTCCCAAACAAGCCCTGGTTTTTACTTGTCTGCAGCAAAGGTCTTTTGAAAACACTGTGGGAAAAGGAGAAATTGCTCGTTACGAGCAATTTCTCCTTTTCCCACAGTGTTTTCTACCCTTTTTGAGAACTTTCTGCCATTTTCTCAAAATCTAAAATTGTTGTCTGCAAACTCTTTCAGTTTGGAAGAGTCCAAAATTTGTCATTTGGGAAAGGGTTAAGCCATTTCGTACCCACGTTTACTTTTTATTTTGATCATTTTGTTCTCACTTTGATAATTTCCTATCCATTTTGGTCATTTCATAACCTGTTTTTAATATCAATTCGGTAATTTAGAACCTAGTTTTACCACAACTGCTTTTGTACACATTTCAAATTGAAACTAGGTTAAATTTTGCAGAAGAATGGCTATGGCTCTGTCTTATCATTATTGGTTCTTTCTTTTTGAAGTTTTAAGTTGCATTCTACAGATTATCTTGGGGTTCTCAGTTCATTTCTTATCGAGTTCTGCATAAATTTGCATTGGTCATTTTTGGAATAATGTAACGTGCCTTACTTCAGAAACAAGTGCTATGCGGCGCCATTGATGTTAACTACGCATCAATATTTTCTTGTTGGAACTTTGCAAGGAAAGTATACTATGCCTTAGAACAGTCCGACAAGCACCTTTACAGAGTGGTAATTGTTTCTTTGTTTGTATTGGATTTAACAGCTAAGGTCATGTCAAGGCAGCTAGTGCACCTTCGCATGTGTTTCCTGGTTATCACCCACCACCACTGGAACAACTTTCTTTCAAAGCCACTGACTACTTTTCCAGTTGCATCAGAGATGTAAGATGAAAAATCTCAAATCTCCCGAAAGAAAGCAAGTGGATGGAACAAGGGGTGAGAGAGAGAGAGAGAGAGAGAGAGAGAGAGAGAGAGGTTTTAACAGATTTTAGTGATGTTACGACCCTGAGGTAAAAAGGCTTTTGAACAGGTTGTTGCAAAAGGAGAAGATGCATCTTCTTTTCCCACAAAGTTTTAAAAAGCCTTCGTATGCAAACATAGTCTTTGAGACACAGAGTTGTTCACGTGACCTTACCTCGCTATTACACTGAGAGCACCCAATGGAGTCACCAGACTGGCTGGGGCGAAAATGTAGGCCACAAAGTTAAGTACCTCTCCGATGGCCACTGGAAACAGAAAATACTTGAACAATGTTCGTTTTAGTTAATTTAAATACACATACAAACAAACATACAAACAAAACAGTCATACATACATACATACATACATACATACGTACGTACATACGTGCGCACATACGAACAAGTACGTACACACGAACGTACATACATACGTACATACATACATACATACGCACATACATATATACATATATACATTGTACATATAAAATCTGTTTGCTGTGCATGTCCTAGGAAACGGGGGTTTATTGCATCTTCGTAAAACGTTATACCAGTCAAGTTGTCGAATAAAACATGGACACTTTTTTTCATAAAATGCAGCCGAATCACGAAAATGAACGGTTCTTCGAGACACAGGAAATTTTTACCTATCGATATCAAAAAGCTTCAATCTATATCGTCTTGCGCAAGCTGACATGTGTCGACGCATTTTGTAGGTGCATTTAACTATGTGTCAAAAACCGTAACTCAAATGTTTTACATCTTTTGAATGTTTAATTAGGCTTATGTGTTTCACTTACTTGACAGCATTCCCAACCACCATTTCCATTCCAGCAAGTATTTGTGTCCGCCATCACCTTAAATGACAAGTAAAAGTGATATCTGCATCCTTTTTTGGCATATGTTATAGACTGTAAAGGTACAGTTATGTCTTTAACCCATTACCACACAATCCCTACTTTTGACGCCCCTGAGAAAGAAGCCTATTGAAAACATTGTGGGAAAAGGAGAAAATGCTGGTAACCAGCATTTTCTCCTTTTCCCACAGTGTTTTCTACCATTCCCAGAACAAATTTCAATTTTTCAGTCACCTTTATTTTGTCATCTGCAAATGCTTTCAATTTAAACCAGTCTAAAATTTTGTGGTGTGGTAAAGAGTTAACTCTTCAGCGCCAAATATTTAATATTTACCTCTTTCGTCTGCTGAAAATACAAACCATTCAGCATCGGAAAATATATTTTGTAAGACTTGACTAAAACGTTTAGTTCTAAGCTCAGACTGCAACTTCTGTGCATTTTGATCTTGATCTAGGCCGTCCTCCTACAAAAGTCAATGTTTTGCCGATAGCGTTGAAAGAGTTACAAAAAGTAGCAACATCATCTACAATAAGGTCATAAGGGCCCCGAGTCGCTCACCTGAAAACAATATCAAGTTTGGATACTTATCTGGCGATGTTTTTATATGAGAAAAACGCAGACATTTGATTAAAATTTAAGTAAGCATAAAATAACTGTGAACAGGCAATAACAGTTGATAACGTTAAAAACTACAAAAAGATATTTCAAATTCAGTACAAATACCCCAAAGACAAGCATTTTACCGCGTTTTCACAGGATTTGGACAGAAAAGGGTGCTTCTCGACTTCCGATTTGTTTTCCCTATTAAGTATTTTTGGGATCATTCCGCTGATTTTTCGAATGTCAAAACTTACAAGATACTCTTTTATCATCATAACACACATTTTTGACTGAGTTATACCAAACTACGACAAAAAATGATGATTAAAAAAGAAATGTTTCTATAGCAACTTACTTGCTCTAACACCGCCCTCCTTTTTAGCAATACTCAAAAGTCCAAGTTTTTGAAAGATATAGCTGGCTCCGATAAAGCCACTGGAGCCCAGGGCGAGGAAGAGGCCGACCCAGAAATCTTGTTCTTGTTCCTCTGGAGGTATGGTTATCGTTGGAAGCTCGGTGGTACCATTTACGTCAACACTATAACCGTTAGTGGTGACCGTGGTCATCGTGTATATTGGTTCACTCGCATGGACAATAGAACTGAAAGTAGATTGATTGATTGATTGAAGATTTTAGATTATTTCGGTGTAGCTGACTACCGTGGCTTTTGACCTGTTTTTTTTTTATACTGATAACTTGAGATAAAGATATATTTAGTAGTAATTTGCGATTGGTGAAAAACACGTGGACGTGTTTATTCTGCGGGTCCGCATGCAGACCTTATGGCTGGTAAAACTTATCAACTGTAAAAATACTGTGGAAAAAGGAAAAATTGCTCGTTACGAGCAATTTCTCCTTTTCCCACAGTGTTTTCTAAAGACTTGTACTGCAGACATGTAAAAACCAGGGCTTGTTTGGGTAAGAGTTAAACTTTCCAACTCATTGTAAAAATTCCAAATTTTGCTATTTCAACAGTATCTTCGGAGAAAGCTATCTCCTCATCGGTCAATGGAGATCCAAGATCTATGCAGACGTTCTATGCAGTCTTATCTTGATCTACACTTTCCACCACTGGTCCTTAATTCGCGCCTAGCAGCCAAAGGGTTAACATTAACAAAGGCAGATATTTGTATAATCCAATGCTGTAGATATTTATTGGAACATTTCTGCTTCTAATGAATGACGACATGTTGCAGTGGAATTAACCCATTACCACACAATCCCTACTTCTGACGCCCCTGAGAAAAAAGCCTTTTGAAAACACTTGTGGGAAAAGGAGAAAATGCTGGTAACCAGCATTTTCTCCTTTTCCCACAGTGTTTTCTATCCTTACCATTACAAATTTCTGTGTTTGAGTCACCTTTATTTTGTCGTCTGCAAATGCTTACAATTTGGACCAGTCTAAGATTTTCTCGTGTGGTAAAGAGTTAAGTAATTAACCGAGACTTGCCTTCGAAATGTAAACATTGTGATGGAAAACAAGACAGTAAGGAATTTCTGGTGGATAACGTTACAAATCCTAAATGATCATTGTCCAGGCAGAAATCTTCAGTAAGAGAGCTGTGAATCCTGCAGCAATAACTATAAATATCGTATACCTGCGTATGCCATATTATTTCATGCTTTCCGGTAGGATATCGAGATTTGGCAGTGAAAATATTTTTCGATCTTACACTGGTACCACCAGTGAAAATACCGATTTTCACGTTCTTGTTGCCTAGGTAAATTGCGCGTGCCTAACAACTAGATGGGAAATATGACGTCATATACCTTACATTTCACGCGCTTGACGTAACGTTGCTATGCGGGAGGGGTACGCCACGGGGAATAAGGGAATAGAACTGTACTGAATTTTGATAAAGCTCCTTCCAGAAAGGGTTAAAAGCATAAAATAAATAGAATATTTGTTTTTTTATCGGTGTAAGATCGAAATTTATTTCATCTCGTGAACACCATCGGTAATATTTTCACTCGTGGCTGCGCCACTCGTGAAAATATTACCGATGGTGTCCACTCGATGAAATAAATTTCGATCTTACACCGAAAAAAACAAATATCCTCTATTTCTTCGAAGATTCCACCTGCCATGACGCATCATCGACCCCACAGAGTACTAGGAGAAAGTAGGACTTAAACCGAAGCTATTACCCAAGCCTGTAGGGATTGTTTAAATGAATGGCCGGTGCAATGTTGCATGCTAGCTGATCCTAGCTGAAGAAAAAGCATCAGGTACCATTTCATTGAGTAAACGTTTACTTTAGTTTAAATTAAAAGTAACGCTTGTCGCGTAGAAAAGTAGTCCCGTTCTGTACCAAGAATGCCCGAATGAGACAGATAAGTATTTTTAGAACGTCATCTTGCGTGAAACAATGCTATCATTATTGTTCAGAAAGAAACTGGCCAAACTAAGGATTCGAAACAATGACCCTTGTGGTTTCAACTCTTGCACGTTACCAACTGAGTGACCGAATTCCAAGCTCGGCCAATCCCCTTTCCTAGCATTGACGATTGTCATCGAGAAAGGACTCATTCCTCTCTCACAGATGATCATCGTTCTGAGCCTATGGATTTGTGAGAAAGCAGTCGGGAAAATTCCAGTGTCTCAAGAGAGGCTCGACCCCAGGCTTCTAGTCTGAGAGACATGTACTAATTACCAATGAGCCACGAAGGGCCCCCAAAACATTTATCTTTCAGGGCCAAATGAACAATCCCCACCTATTTGGACGGCTATAGATATAATTAATTGAAATTTACAAAGATTTTGATCGTATAGGCTTGACTACACAAGTAGACGGTATAGATCAAAGATCAGACTGCACGTTCTGTGCAGTCTGATCTTGATCTATACCGTCCGCAAAAGTCTCTGTTTTCGCCTGTGGCATCAAAATCTTTTCACATTATCTATTTACCTGTATAATTTAAACAGTCCACCCAAGCACGCTGGAATATTCCTGTTATGTCTTACACAGGTTGTCAGATAATCGATGCTTGATCCTGCAATATTAATGGATGATACCTTGTTTCTAATCATGGTGATTTTAATGTCAGTCATTAAGTCAGTGGTATTGTGACACAGAGTTTCTTTCTGGCATTGATCACTTACATGATTTTGTTTCGACGTCATTGATCATTTACATGATTTTTTTCCGGCGTCATTGATCACTTAGATGATTTTTCGGCGTAACCGTTGTTTAAATTGGCTTTTGACCTATCTAATGGTGCTAGTCTCGAATTAATTCGAATCATGCTCTGTGAAAATGGGGATTAACCCTTTCCCAAACGACAAATTTTGGACTCTCCCAAACGGAAAGAGTTTGCAGACGACAATTTTAGATTTTGAGAAAATGGCAGGAAATTCTCTAAAAGGGTAGAAAACACTGTGGGAAAAGGAGAAATTGCTCGTTACGAGCAATTTCTCCTTTTCCCACAGTGTTTTCAAAAGACTTATACTGCAGACACGTAAAAAAACAGGGCTTGTTTGGGAAAGGGATAATGCACCTGCAAACGGGCAGGCTGACCTGGGTCAATTTTTCTGCAAGTCTAAGCACCAGCTTGCCTTATGATTAAGTTAATTATATGGTTGGTAAAGGGTTTTAGTATAGAATAGCTTACTTCAGTTAACAATAAAAGACACGTAACACGACACTTGCTGCTGCTACTACCACTACTACATCACCACACAAACCCTACTTTTGACGCCCCTGAGAAAGAAGCCTTTCGAAAACATTGTGGGAAAAGGAGAAAATGCTGGTAACCAGCATTTTCTCCTTTTCCCACAATGTTTTCTACCCTTCACAAATTTCAAAATTTCAGTCACTTTTATTTTGTCGTCTGCAAATGCTTTCAATTTGGACAAGTCTAAAATATTGTCGTTTGGTAATAGGTTAAAAATCAATTAATCTTTAACTTATTGTACAATGTACAGACCATAGAAAAAAGCTTACCTTATGTCAAAGTGTGTTAAAAGTTGTCAGGTACAGAAATAAATTTTGTTTCTTTTCGGAATTAATCAGATCTATACACAATATCAACGCAGAGCAGTTTACAACGTGTTCTAAATTTACACACAATTAACAATTAGCCTTATAGATTTTTCGAAAACTCGTACGAAAATACGCCATGAACAAATAAAATCTTTCATACAGGTAAAATCGAACACACCTATATGTACATGACCAGTGTCTTTAAACATGGTATTGGGTATTTGGATTTAGAGCTCCAGCCCCTACGGTGGCTTGGACGTGCCACCTCTTTTCTGATAATATGTACAGTTAATGGCGATTTTTGCATTGTTAACAGTGACAGTTTGATAGAGGAGAACAAGGGATTTTGCAGGCGGTATAGATCAAGATCAGACTGCACAGAACGTGCAGTCTGATCTTAGATCTATACAGTCTACTTGTTGTGTGAATTCCACTCTGTGAAAACCTTGCTCATGTAGTTTTATTGAATTGTAAAAATATAATTTAAATCTTTCCCAAAGGAAAAAATCTTGTATCTGTGCTAACGTTACCATACAATACAATGACTTTTAGTTGTTTCAGAGTATTCTAAAAGTAAAATACAAACTACAATAAATTCAAAGCTATTGAAAACATTGTATATATCTTCACAAACTAAAAGATGTGTAAACACAGGATTAAAAGAAAAAGAAAAAAAAAAAGGTAATTTACATGCTTATTTCGTAATACATGTACCACTAAATTGTATATCAACATTTGTTTTGCTCTATAATCGAATTTCTTTTTGTGTTACTGTAATATCGTGGCCGAGACCCAGTAGCACAGTCGATAGCATACAAGATTTGGGATCAGGCTGTCGCTGGTTCGACTCCCGAGCTTGGCAAACAAATTCCTTTCGGATGATAGATGATAGCCATTGCGACAGGATTTATTTTTCTCTTACTGCTGATAAATGTTTCGATGATGGCCATGTGGGAAGGCAGCCAGTGACTTTAAAAATGATATGTGCGAAGTCCTGGGCCCGTATTCACCAACCATGTCTTAAGAATGTTCTTGGCATTTTCTCTCAAGATTTCCTGACCATGGAAGTAACAGAACTTCTGACTGGCTAAACCAAATGGTTTAGCCAATCAGAAGTTCTGTTACTTTCATATTGACAAAATTCTGAAGAATAAGACTAAAAATGTTTTTAAGAATGGTAAGTGAATACAGACCCTGGTCAGGAAAACTCCGGGAAAGCATGGACAAGTTCAATGGGCGCTGCGATATACTGGTAAATGAGATGATGTTGATAACGGCGCTATATAACATACATATAAATACCATTATTGTCAGGATAGAGGTGGCAGCTCTTGGCCACCATATTCCAATGTCAATGTCGATTGATTTTGTTGGGTTACGTTCAAACATAATCATTTTATATACATTGTACATTGATTGCGAAACAAGTTCTTACAACTTAGACCTATATCTATAATTTTCGGTGTCTTATTTCAGGAACCTTAACTGATACACGCGCCGTCCGTGAGGAGATTCATAATTTGATCTCGCTCGTCATGATGGACTTTGCCCTCATCCTGCTGATTTTGAAAACTCAAATTGTACTACGATTTCAAAAGCATGTTTTAGATACAAGATATCCTTTAAACGGACAGTGTAGATCCACGTTCTGTGCAGTCTGATCTTGATCTGCACAGTCAGGTAACGGTTAGCTACATAAAGGTTAAGGAATTCACGTGATCAAAGTTCGAAGTTGTATTGTCGCCCTTTTTTGATGGTTTTCAGCTCCTAAATAAATGAATACATTTTGTGTATGGCGAAGATACTTTATGCAGGTGTGATAAAAATATTTTTTTTTATCATTTCGGCGACGTAATACACGCACAGATTTAATCCTTTTCCAAATAATCCCGTGTTTGAAGACCCTGGGGGAAGAATGTCCACGGAAACATTGCAGAAAAATAATATGAACAAGCTTTTTCTGCTGAACCCACAATGTTTCCACATTCCGAAACCAGATAAATCTAGTATCTTCGGAGTGAAATAAAATATGTCGTCTGCGATTTCTTTCAAAATGGACGAGTCTTAAGTTTTGTCTTATGGGATGGAGTACAGAGTTAACCCTTGGCGCTCAAAAGAAATGAAATAAACAGCTCATGACAAGTATGACATATCTAAATATAGACATTTACGCTGTACTTAGCTAGAATTCTTTGCGAACGTTTTGTGCAGTCTAATCTTTAATCTATGCTGCCCGCAAAAAAGTCTGATCTTGATCCATGAAAAAGTCGGATCTTGATCCATGCTACCTGGAAAAAGCATATTAAATTTGTGCTAGCTTCGCCAAGGGTTATAATAATCTTTTTTATTGAACCTAATTCAAGACTGGACAAGTTCTGCAACAATTTCGTTTATTGCTAAATACCGCCTTTTCACACATTTAGTTAGATAAATACACAGTTCAGGTTTCAGTTTAAATTCTTGGTCTCTTTGTATTTATTGATTGATTGAATGGTGTTTTGCGTCAATTTCAACATTACATCAGCCATATTACTGCAACAGTTCACATATTCATGTAGGCCTATGGTCTGGGTTTCACTAGTTCTAGTCGAAGGCTCTTGACGTGTCTTGCCAAAGGAAACACCCATAAAAGTTGTCGTTTCCTGAGAGACCCGAACCCGTGGATTCGAGATTGCAAGTCATACACTGTACAGCTCAACCAACCTGGTCCACTGTCTTTACTTCCCTAACTCTTTCGTCCTTTCAAATATATAGTTTGTAAACTCTTGGCTTACTAAGTACATGGATGTTTTTCTTTTTTTAATTTTGGTAATATTATAAAAATCAAAATATTCTGGGCCTTTGTTAAATTAGTCTAGCAACTTTTCTATTTAATCTGATCTCAGTCAACACTACCCTTAAACTCAATTGAACAGTTCCTGACAGCCTAAGGATTCTTTATATAAATGTCTACAAACTTAGATGAAGATTTTCTGCGTCATAATGTTGGAAACTGGAACCAGTCGGTGAATATAATAAAGCGGTCTACTCAGAAAACGACAAAGGAAAAGATAAACAGCTATACAGGTACCAAAACTGGCCTGCAACACCCGAAAAGGGGCATTCGGACAGTTGTGTAAAGTGTTGTCTCGGATCAGCCTGCGCAGTCCACGCAGGCTTATCAGAGACAACACTTAAAGCTTTTGAGTAATTTTCTGTTTTGCGCAAGTCTACTGTAGCTTAAAATCTAATGTATATAGTCGTGAAGAGCCGTCTCGGATCAGCCTGCGCGGACTGCGCAGGCTGATCCGAAACGACACTTTACGCATATGTCCGAATGCCAGTTTTCACGTGTTGCAATCCAATTATAGGCCTTTGGCTGATGTATGGGTAAGGGTGTTAAAACCAGTATTTCTATTTTTTTCTGCAATACATCGTTAGATCCGAAGGAGCGAGTGGATGGAACATGGGGAGAGAGAGAGAGAGAGAGAGGGCAAACAGCAACACCTTAACATTATTTTTTGTCGGTCTCCAGCCCAATAGAAAGGTTGAGTTTATATGGATCATGAGCAAGGCTTAAACTTAGCCACACCATTTCTCACCCCCTTTCTTTCCCTTCACGTATTTAAACCTCATTTAGTTTTCATGTGCTTGCAATGCGAATAAGAGTAAAGTTTTATCAACATGTAAAGTGTTATTCTTTTTTTTTTCCACAATTTTTGTAACATCATTGCAGCATGAATCGATCAAATAAATCGATATGTCACGTGATTCGATCATATGTCAGGTTTCCAATAACTTGTCAAAGCTTCAGTTATGATATTGAGTCAAAACATCAGAGTTAGTTTCGTATCTCAAAGTTTTAACTCTTTACCAAACGACAAAACTGTCGACTAATCCGAATTGATAGCGTTCGCAGACGACATTTTAATTGTGGATCAAAATTTGAAATTTGATTTTTGAAGGGTAGAAAAGTATGTGGAAAAACGAGAAAATGCTGGCTACCAGCATTTTCTCCCCTTTCCACAAAGTATCCAAAAGGTTTTATTTCTTGGATTGTTAGAAGTCGGGACTATTTGGTAAAGAATTAAAACGTGTAGTTTCGGTTACATACTTATTGAACTCTTAACAACAAATTCTCCAATTTTAACCACCAGAAGAAAGAACGCTTTCAAAACATTATGGTAAAAGGAGAAAAAACTGATCAACAGCATTTTCTTCTTTTCCTACAATATTGTCCAGGCCTCTTTAAGACAAGTTCCTCCATTACAGACAAATTCAGTTTGTCGTCTGAAAATAGTTGATTTGGACAGGTCTAAAATTTTTGTGCCATTTAGTAAAGTGTTGACCTTCTCATAAATAGCCTTCTCATATATAGCCTCATATATAGCCTGCAACACGCGAATAGGGGCATTCGGACATTTTCGTAAAGTGTCGTCTCGGATCAGCCTGCGCAGTCCGCACAGGCTGATCCGAGACGGCACTTTACGACTACATTACATGTTGTCCTGCAGGAGACCTAGACAAAATACAAAATTACATAAAAATGGAGAATGTCGACTCGGATAAGTCAACGCAGAGTGCGCAGACTGATCCGAAACGACACTTTACGCATATGCTCTTCTTCGTGTCTTGCTTAACAGTTAGTATAAAGTCTCTGCGACATAAAACTATTGAAAACATTCTGATAAGTGAATAACGTGCTCGTAACGAGCAATTTCGCTCTCTGTCACAATGCTTATCCAAACCTTCGTATATCTCTATTACGAATCCAAACCTCTTTTTTTTCATCAGAATGTGACTAAAAAGCTTACGTATTGAAAGAGGAGATTTGCAAGGCAGAGAGAGAGAGTTTACAAGTTAAAACAAGGGAAACAACTCTGTGTTTTAATTTAGATCAATTAAAGTTGAGGTAGCTTCCCTTTAAATCTCTTATTTCCTCCTTGTTGAACGTGTTTGCAAATCAAGATCAGACTGCACCGAAATTATAGTGTGATCCCTCTTTTACACTGTCCGTTACTCTTAAGATATTGAGGGCCCGTTTTCACCAACCATTCTTAATAACGTTCTTTGTCTTATTCTCTAGAATTTTCTACATTTGTAAGTAACACAACTTCTGATTGGCTAAACCATTCGGTTTAGCCAATCAGAAGTTGTGTGACTTACAAATTTAGAAACCTTGGAGAATCAGACTTAGAATATTCTCAAGAATGCTTGGTGAATACGGGCCGTAGCCCTGGCAGGTCTTTGCTTGCTTAGTTTCGAACCCTTTACATTACATTTGCTTAATATCTAACTCTACCAAACGACAAAATTTTAAACTTATCCAAATTGAAAGCATTTGCAGACGACAAAATAAATGTTACTCAAAAAATGAAATTTGACTCTCGGAGATTAGAAGAACTTGTGTGAAAAGGAAAAAATGCTGGTTATCAGCATTTTTCCTTTTTCCCACAATGTTTTCAAAAGGTTTCTTCCTCTTGGTCGTAATATCCAGGAATTTTTTGCCAAAGGGTTAACGACTCGACTCCGAGACAAAGGGCTTTTCATGCCATTTAAAGGATCACTGACATTTAGCAAACAGTGTAGATCAAGATCAGACTGCACAGAAGTTGCAGGCTGATCTTGGATCTACCCTGTCCGATAAGCAGATAGGACAAAACCAAATACAGTCGTAAAGTGCCGTCTCAGATTTGCCTGCGCGGACAGCGCAGGCTAATCCGAGACGACACTTTACGCATATGTCCGAATGCCCCTTTTCGTATATTGAAGTCCAAATAGCCTACATGTTTACGTGTATAATAAATGAGCGGTGCTCTGGCAAAAGGAGCGTTTAATGCATCTTTGTGATGCCAAACAAGTCATCACATAATTATGGATTTATAAAATCCATTTTTTTGTTACAAGCAACTGAATCATAAGGCAGACCAGCCATTTGATATGCATCAAATGTACCAATAGGAAAAAATTTAGACCTTGGTCAGCCTGTGCAGATTGTGCAGGCTGACCCAAAATTGAAACCTTTTAGAGATACATTAAACCCCCTTGTCCCAGAGCATGGCTCTTATTTCTCTACAAGCACAGAAGAACTAGACGGTTACATTCAGTCACTCTATGTCAATGTAAAACAGGTCCGGCGCAGTTGGAACTTGCACGACGTAGAAGAAAGGCGATAAGGAAGTAATGCGATCCCTACAGTCTTGGCTGACATGGGTGAACTTTAAATATGTTAAAAAGAAAACGTAGCGAGGATCTGATTCAATTAAGACGCAGTAAGGACTCAATAAAAATGCAGGAACAACGGTATTGACGTAGTACAACGGGGCATGAACCTGATATGGCCTGCAACACGCGAAAAGGGGCATTCGGACATTTGCGTAAAGTGTCGTCCAGGATCAACCTGCGCATGCTGCACAGGCTAATCCGAGACGACACTTAACGCAGATGTCCGAATGTCCCTTTTCGCGTGTTGCAAGCCATATGGTCTTCAGTGATGAAGTACAAACCTGGTATGGGCGGGAAAGACAGCACCGTTTTCCTACTGCTTAATACCACGACAATTGCTATCCACCACGACCGTTTCAAGTTCTGCAAAGGCAAAGGTATGTTCAGACCATGTTGTATAAACAATGTCGGCGTCTAAAGAAAAGGATTTATCATTTCGTAACCAGGATCTCCGTCTATCAAAATATGAGATCACACATGACCATGACGTCATTGTTCCTATTTGAATACAACCCACATAATAGACGCCTGCTATCGAGTAGATCTTATTCCCACAAGCAATAGAAATATTCTATTGCGAAATCTGATATTACCATAACGGATTTAGTAGATATATCGCTTTCAGGAAATAGCACAATAGATTTAGATCTATATATGGATACTTCTCCTATTTCATGCTCTCCGGTAGGTTTCATGGTTACGGCCAACGGCACCTAACGTTAGTAACCACGTTTCAGACTTGTGCACGAAAGCTGCAACTACTCTCCACATCGTGTATTAATGCGCGCTATTCGCTGTCTCTAATTTGCTGGAATTGCAACTGCCGTTTCTTATTGGCTTGAAACGACACACCCCTCAAAACCTCCTAACACCTTACGAGTTATTCATCCATTATGCAAAATAGAAATGGAAAGATGGTTCGCCCAGAGACTCTCCTGTTAATTTCCACACATACTCATACAGAGCATGACACAACTAACACCCATGTTTACCTTGGGTCGTCGCTGTGTGCACACCTTTGGATGCAGATGACGAAATTGACAATTGGTTGATAAGTCAAGTATGGTGTGTGCCCACGCATGGTGTGTAAACAGACAAAATCCTCCACCTTGTCCGCCGCAATACAAGCAGGACGTACAGTTGTTGATGAGTCGGTGCTTTTATTGGTGCACGGAAATACCGGGATTGACCGGACCGGAACGGACTGGATTGGACCGGAATAGACTTCAAGATACGATGTAAACTCATGTGGCAACATTTTACTCATTTGACAACGGAACAGGGGAAAACCTGAATTTGCTTTGCAAGACAAAAGGCTGTAATATCTCTATCATTACTGAAGATATTTACTTTTAAGTGGGACTGGTGTTAGCTATCAGAAAGGAAACCCATACAAAAGGGACGGGTATCCAAAGATTTGTAAATGCCCCATTTTGACCACGAATGTTCAAATATTTTGATATTTTATAATCTTTGTCATTACAGTCATTGTTGAAGACATTAACTTCAGGCTTGAAGTAGTTGCTAACCATCATATTCACTTCAAACTTGGGCTAGTTGTTAACTATGATAAGGAAACCCATAAATCACGGACAGGTAAACATCTAAATATTTTTGACACAGTAATTCCGGCTTTTCGAATCACAATTTTCAGCTAAAACAACTGCAGCCGAGTATAAGCATCCACATTTGTTTTTCTTTTCCTTTTTAACTCGAAAGTTCTTGATCAATGCAAATTGCTTTAAGCATATAATATGCACTTTCCACATGCCCATAGCCATCAGCGCTTTCAGCGCTTTGATTTACAATCTAACTCTTCAAAGGAAGTCGGAAACAGTTATTCCCGCGTACTAGTTACCTATTGCCCCCCGGACAATTGCCCCCGGGCTATTTCCCCCCTGAGGACAATTGCCCCCCCAGGACGATTCCCCCCGGATCATTGCCCCCCGAGGACAATCCCCTCGGACTATTGCCCGACTATTATAATCATAGTCCTCGGGGGAATTGTCCCGGGGGGGGGCAATGGTTCCGGGGAGGGGATTGTCCTCAGGGGGAAATAGAGTCCGGGGGGGGGCATTGTCCCGGGGGAGGGGGGCAATTGTCCGGAGGGGCAATTGTCCTGATACGAATTTAACTTGTTTATTACGCGCTTGACGTAGACTAATATTGTAATGCGTTGCGATGCGGAAGGGGGGGTTTGTTGCGCCACGGGAAGTCACCGAAAAGAACTGTGATGTATTTTAAATGATGGAATGGTAAAAAGCATGTTTTCTTTTTCGATGAAAGATCGACGATTCCTCTAGTGGACTTCATCGGTAATATTTTCACGAGTGGCTATGCCACTCGTGAAATTATTACCAATAATGTTCACTCGATGCAATAAATTTCGATATTTCACCGTAAAAAACAGGAAATAGCAAAAAGGTTACATACATGTAGATCTATATACGAATACTTCTTATCCTTCTTTATCAGTAGTTTGCAAGCAGTTTGCACTCTAGAGTCAATGATCAAACATTTTTGAGGTAGGTTTAGGCCTACAGTGTGATTTGAGTAATCCAAATATCTCCCTTTAACTCTTTAACTGGAAAATAAGGGAATTGAATAATTCCAATCAACAGTGAACCCAAAATGTTGCGATTTCAAAGATTATTTCACCGGAATGACAAATCTATATCGGACAGTGAAGATCAAAGATCAGACTCCAAATCTTGTGCAGTCTGATCTTAATCTACACTGTCCGCAAAAAGCGCCAAGAGTCGCGCTTGGCAGCTTAACCCATTACCACACAATCCCTACTTTTGACGACCCTGAGAAAGAAGCCTTTAGAAAACATCGTGGGAAAAGGAGAAAATGCTGGTAACCAGCATTTTCTCCATTTCCCACGATGTTTTCTACACTTCACAAAACAAGTTTAAAATTTATATTCACTTTTATTTTGTCGTCTGCAAATGCTTTCAATTTGGACAAACCTAAAATTTTGTTGTTTTGGTGATGAGTTAAGCGTTAAACACAGAACATCCGATTAAGTAAACTAAGGTCAATGTCACATGACACCAGCGGCCCCAGCAAGCTTCCAACTCAAAACCCCATGATAACAAACCCAACGTCACATCTACCGAGCCAGGGATGAGCCCTCCCTTAATGTCTGATCGCTTAACTCTACCGGGTGAGAAAACTTTAGACTAGATCTAAGCCAAATTGCAGGCTAAAAATTGTGGAAAAGAGGATAAAATGCTGGTAACCAGACTTCTTCTATTCCAACCTTTTGTACTCCAATATAATTCCACAGGATGTTTTAAACTCTTGATTGGTCATTTACGACTTCACTCATTAACAAAGAACAAAATTTTACGTTTGTCCAAATTGAAAGCACTTGCAGGCGACAAAATAAAAGTGACAGAAAATTTGAAATTTCTTTCGTGAAGGGTAGAAAACATTGTGGGAAAAGGAGAAAATGCTGTTTACCAGCATTTTCTCCTTTGGAAAACTTTGGAAAACATTATTGGGAAAAAAAGAAGAACATTCTGGTAATAGCATTTTGTGAAAATGAAAGTAAAGCCTCTGATAGAGTAGAAAACATTGTGGAAAAAGGAGAAAATGCTGGTTACCAGCATTATTTCCTTTTCTCACATTGTTTTCAAAAGTCTTCTATCCCAGGGTCGTGAAAACCATGCATTGTTTGGTAAAAGGTTGAAGGTCCCCTAAAAAGAAGAAAATAAAATCGGAAAAAAGGTCAAGAGAAAATAGTAGCATTTTTCCCTTTATATTTAACAGTTTTCTATCCTTCAAATAATACAAATCTTATCATTTGAACTACATGTACTTTTTCGTTAGACTGATACAAGCCCGTTAAACAAAAAAAAAAATCATCAAATAAAACTGCAAAATAAATACACTATGTTAATGTTCTGAATGTTTGATTGAACGTATGTGTATTTCAGATGAAGGGCAAGTAACAAAACATAAATGTATTTCTGTGAGTTTACTATATAGTCGAGTACCTTAAATTGTTTATTAGAATGCCAGGCTAACTTTTTCGTATGGAACTGGCCATCAGTTCTATTGGTGTGGATTAATAAAAACAAAATTGTCGTTTGGCAAAGAGTTAGATTACAGACTTGATCCGCAATGGTAACTATTTTGATCCAGTAGGGGGCAATGTTTTACTGCAGACTGGGCACACAAAATTTTCATTGAAAAAGATAAAAAAAAAAACCACTCAAAAAGTCGTGCACTGTAACAAAAATAACGTTCATATAAGAAGTATAGTGCATTGTATATCACGGCTACTTTTTTTAACCCATTACCACTCAATCCCTACTTTTGACGCCCCTGGAAAAGAAGCCTTTTGAAAGCATTGTGGGAAAAGGAGAAAATGCTGGTAACCAGCATTTTCTCCTTTTCCCACAATGTTTTCTACCCAATCAATAAACAATTGCACAATTTTAGCCATACTGAAATTGTCGTCTGCAAATGCTTTCAATTTAGACAGAGCTAAAATTTTGTCGTCTGGTAAAGGGTTAATTAAAAGCAAAATTATTAATTTATCTTATTTTCTTTTGTTGTAAATTGACCATGAAAATCAGAAATGATGTGAAAAGGTAGATTCTAAATGCAATTTCGATTAAAAGAGCGGCTGTTACACCCATTCATGATGAATGGTTGTTGAAAAGAAGCTCTTTGTGTAAGTTTGAATTTTTAGATCATGACTTTACCGTCTTTATTACACAGTTTTGAATCAATGTTCACGAAACTAGACGTTGATTTGGCATCAAAATTAATGGGTAAGCTAAGAAGCGCAAAAAATATGAACAGACAGCCATATAAGGCACTGCTTTTTCAACACATTCACAGATTGGATAAGAGTTTTTACCCTATACAACACATTGTCGACTTTAAACAACCGTGATAAAGAAACCTTTTGAGAACATTGTCGGAAAAGGAGAACATGGTGGTAACCAGCATGTTCTCCTTTCCCCAAACTGTTTTCTAACCCTTTAACTCATTACCAAACGACAAAAAATTAGGTTTACCCAATTAAAAGCATTTGCATATAACAAAATAAAAGTGATTGAAAATTTGAAATTTGTTTTGTGAAGGGTAGAAAACATTGTTGGAAAAGGAGAAAATGCTGCTTACCAACATTTTCTCCTTTTCCAACAATATTTTCTGAAGACTTCTTTCTTAGGGTCGTCAAAAGTAGGGATTTTGTGGTAACGGGTTAAGGACAACTTCGACATTTGAGCCATCTCCAATTGTTATCGCCTGCAAATGCTTTAAAATCGGGCTAGTCTGATTTTGTCGTCTGGTAAGGGGATTAAAACTTTCGCTGCAAACTTAATGGATTCCGCTCTTTCCAATGTCTAAAAGTATCTATTCTTGGAAACTGAAGACAATTTTGCATCACATAGTCACGGCCAACCCACAGCACAAATGATTCAGACAACACGGTACACGTTCTACAAATTTACATGGTGTAGAAAACACGTTGAAAGACCAGAGCATTGCTTGACATTCTCCTTTTTATTTCAACAATCAAAGAGATAAAAACACATATGTTCCAGGACTGACAAGCTTGCCTCTTTTTCAGTGTTGTTTTTTGAGTCGATATTTTTTGGAACCGGAAGACCAACACAACATCGTCAGAGTCTTTTACTCTGAATATGAAGTTTCTTACCCGTGCAGTGCTAGGCGGCGTAGACTTAAGTTCAGACAAGACGTTTCTGCATTCTGCTCTTGATCTACGCCGTCCGAAAGCCTTTACAAGTCGATGTTGGCATTAAAAGAGTAAATCTCGAGCTTGTTTGGTACTTTAACATTAGTCTTTTATTTAATTCGGCCCTTCTCACGTTCATGTATTTAAAAAAGTCAATAATTTCACTATTTTACAAGTTACTTTATGGTTTGCAGCATGCGAAAAAGGGCATTTGGGCATTTGCGTATCTTTTCATGGAAACTGAAGACCAATTTGCATCCCATAGTTACGGTCAAGGGCATTCAGGCATATGCGTAAAGTGTCGTTCCGGACCATCCTGCGCACTCCGCGCATGCTAATCCGTGACGACACTTTCCGACCACATTAAATTTCATTCTGAAGTAGACTTGCGCATGTTCTTTCGTCTGTTCTGGCGCAATGTTCTGTGTTCTGGAATGTGCGAAAAGAATATTTCAGAACACAATACACTGTTCCGGAAGTATGTTGTGAATGGAGCATGTTCGGAACATTGTCACAGTCTAAACCAAATCGAAATGAAAGTACACTGGCATGATGGCTGTTGCAAGAGCTACTGTCATAGCTGTGTTAGTTAAGGAAATGTCTAGCTGGAGAGAGAGAGAGAGAGTAGAGACGAGTCTACTATGCCCCTATTTATAGTATTCATGTCGTAAAAAAGAATAATTGCAGATTTTGCCATGACGAATTCATCATCTCCCGCTAGATGGCATTCTATAAATACTCATCTATCTGATATGGGCATCTTGGGTACAGAGCCGAATCACTTTCCTACGCGACAACCGTTACTTTGAATTTAAAACTAAAATAAACGTTTACTCAATAAAACGCTACCTCATGCAATTCACTCAGCTATGATCAGCAGTTCAGAGAAATCTGGAGCTAAAGCAGGTCTCATTTCTTCTCAGATGTATTGATAAAAGCTACTTTCAACATTTTTACTTTATAGAGCGTAATATTACAGTCAGCCCGCTTTCCGGGCTAGTGATGCGTCATATAAGACAGTCAAATCTTCGAAGAATATGACATGCGCAGACAACGGCCATCTTGTATCACCTGGAAACCGTTTCGCAGGTGCGCTACACGTTGATTGGATCAGAAGTCAGAACCGGCGTATTCCTTTCGCTACTCCGAACACTCCGAACATGTTCTAGGTCAATGGAGTATTTCGGAACACTGTGTCGTGTTCTTCAGAACATGTTCTAAATGTTCTATTCCAACTAGATGTTCGCGCAGATTGCTCAAAACGTTAGAGGGCCCAGCACTGTGATTTTTACGATCACGGGTTTGAAATTCAGATGGCAAATATTTCTAGAAATCTCATCCTGTACTGCAAATAAATACATTGTAATTACCTACATTGATATACCAATGTAACCATTTTTTTTATCTACAAGTACATATGTCTTTTACGCTATCTTGTTCTGTGCAGTTTTGACTCCAAACCAAACTGTGACATCAACACTTTAAATTCTCCCCATTGAAAGCATCTGCAGATGATAACTTGAAAGTGGATGCGAACTTGAGATATCTCCCCAACGGGGTAGAAAATATTGTTGACGATGAAAGAAAACGATAGCTACCCGCATTATCACCTTTGCAAACAATGTTTTTAATCGGACCGTGCTTAACACAGGTTGTGTGGTGAAGGATTAGGGGTCACCCAGATAACATTTTTGTGATCCCGATGTGCGCGCGATAATACCATCCCCACATAGTCCTATGCACCTTGCCCCAGTTTTCCGCCATGAACATGACCTTTTAAAGCCATACCACTGCAAAGTGATCCATACACTGGAGAAAGAGGACCAATTCATTTTCAGTTTTACTCTGTACCAAAAGACAAAATTTTAGACTGGTCCCAATTGAAAGCATTTGCAGACAACAAAATAAACGTAACACAAAAATTGAAATTTGTTTCCAACAGGGTAGAAAACTTTGTGGAAAAAGGAGAAAATGCTGGTTACCAGCATTTTCTCCTTTTCTCAAAACGTTTTTAACTCTTTACCAGACGACAAAATTTTAGACTGGTCCAAATTGAAAGCAATTGCAGATGACAAAATAAACGTAACTCAAAAATTGAAATTGGTTTCCAGCAGGGTAGAAAACTTTGTGGAAAAAGGAGAAAATGCTGGTCACCAGCATTTTCTCCTTTTCTCAAAATGTTTTGAAAACGTTTCTATCTCAAGGGCGTAAAAACCAGGGATTGTTTGGAAGAGTGCTAAGAGGGAACTACTCGTGTCAAGGTTTTTCTTTTCTAAAATCACGAAACACTTAGAGAAAATTGAAGAACCAGTGCAAATATCACTAACGTAGCTGCCTAATGACTGGCAAGTCATCAATGAACAAGAAAGGGATGTACATGCAAAAGGAAAAATGCTTACATCACTTTTTCCTAAAACAGAGAGATAACCTTTTAAGGTATTTCAAGCAACAATTTCGTGAATAACGGAAAGGAACTGTACTGGATTTTGATAAAGCTTCTCCCAGAAAGGTTTAAAGCATGAAATAAGTAGAATATTTACTTTTTTCGGTGAAAGATCGAAGTTTATTTCATCTCGTGAACACCATCGGTAATATTTTCACTCGTGGCTGCGCCACTCATGAAAATTTTACCGATGGTGTTCACTCGATGAAATAAATTTCGATCTAGTCACCGAACCCCCCCCACCCCCCCAAATATCCTCTATATACTATACTATTTAAAACGATGGAAACTTTTTACTGTTACGATGACAACTTCTTATCGTAGATCTAATAATATGTCCGGTCACAGTGTTAGTCGCTGCCACAGAAATGAGTTTCAAAACTACATGTAGGTTAAAAGTTGCCATGTCGCTCCATCTCAGTTTTGCCAACGACTAACAATTGCACCGACCATCCAATAAGATATCGTTATCCTCATAATTTATTCTCCATACACATTGTACTAAGGTGGTAGACCCTTAACCCTTTCCCAAACAACAAAATTTTAGACTGGTCCCAATTGAAAGCACTTGCAGATGACAAAAATAACGCAAGTCAAAAATTAAAATTTGTTTCCAGTAGGGTAGAAAACTTTGTGGGAAAAGGAGAAAATGCTGGTTACCAGCATTTTCTCATTTTCCCACAATGTTTTCAAAAGGGTTCTTCTTCAGGGCCGTAAAAAGCAGGGATTGTTTGGTAAAGGGTTAATGAAAACAGCTATATACATTATTATAATTATTATCTTAAAAAGTTTGCTATGACTGAAAATGAATAGTATAGCACTACTTCCACCTAGCCACCCCCCCACACCCCTTTCCTATTAATAAGTCTAAAAATGCAAGATTCTCATTACAAAGGGATGTTAATAATTACCTTCCTTTTCAGCAAAATAACAAAAGTATCAACAACCAATTTCAAGATAGACGTCAAAGGAATCTCTGGACGGTTTGAAATGTGCAAAAGTATTAGATCGGTACAAATCCTTATTTATCAACTCGGAAGCCAAAGAATGTCAGATTCTTTCATTACATAACAAAGTTTTTTTTTCGAAATAAAGGTCAGAATATGCAAAACCATACATGCACATGACGCAGTTTCCAAAAGTAAATCCACTGCTCTAAAGAAATATGAAAATGACTTCAAACTTGACGTCACACAATGCTTACCACAAAATGCTTACCACAAACATGTGTAGGCTGATCCAGGACGACACTGTACGCAAAAGTCGAACTGCTCGTCTTCGTGCGTTGCAGTTCATATGAGAATGCGTACGCAAGCCTTAGTAAGCCGAAAAATTGATTTTATTCCGCTGAAAGCGGTTTAAAGAACTATCTCCCGTGTGAACTCTTTCCCACTCAACAAATGATGGTAAAATGGTAACCAGCATTTTCTCCTTTTCCTACTAAGTTTTTAAAAACCTTCCTCTCCTGCTGGATCGTTAAAACTCAGGATCGTGTTTTTAGGGGTTAAAGGTCCAGAGAAACATGAAAAACACATTCGAAAAAGTTGTGACAGAGTTACCGGGATTGATGGGCAAGGGGAATAAGCTTTTACCAAATAATCTCGAGTTTTAACGGCAGCACTCAGATATGTAATTGGAGTAAGAATACTTTTGAAACATTATGGACAAGCTGGCTTCTTTACGAAAAAACATGAGAGGTCGGCATACACAGTTTATTGGCTTTTGATTTCAATAAATTTCGGTAATTGTAAAACAAGCATATAAAAAAAAAGCCGTCGCGAAGAAACTTTGAGTATGATCTTGTCCAGCAGTCTTCTTTCTCCCTTTTAACGAAATTCTTGATCTATTCTTTCTTCTGCTTAGATTCATTTTTTTAAGATGAAAAATTACAATTATTTTGGAGGTCATTGCACCCATGGGAAATTAATATAACAAATATTTTCTGAAATTCATCATGTTAAAATAAACCTCGTCTATTTCCTGTTACGGTTTTTGTGATATTTGTCAAAGACAATACCACTATGAGTTCTGTATTGAATTTTAAAGACCATGCATCATATTTTGTGCAAAGCCGAAGGAAATAAACCGAATTAAAGTCTAGGTTTCTCAGCCAAATGAATTTTCGGCAGCACTCAGATATGTAATTGGAAATGGCACATTAAAATACACTGTTTTAGGCCATATATCTATCCTTATTTTTTATTGAAATCAGCTTCACTCACTCTGTATAGCCTTCTATATTGAACTGGCCACCGTGTATTACCTATACAACATATACACGTAGTAGTATCAGGGGCGGTAACCAGTCTACTTCTATATTGGCGCAACGATACAATTTGTCTTGGTTTTTTTGGTCCACAACCAGTTCGTCCCCAACATAGCTTGTTCGTCCCGTTTTTGCGCGCTATTCCGGCATTTAATTAGTCACTGGTTATATTCCGCAAACGTATTAAGCCAGATCATCCAAGTACCTTTATGTCAGATATTGAAATTCCATCAGTTACAATTCACAAACACTTAGGTAAACGACGGATCGTGGGACGTACATATCAATAATTCAACTGAAAAAGCATGGAAAAGAGTTTCTCGACCGACTGTCACTTCAGACCATTTACTTTTCATTTATAAGGCTTATTTTGGAGTATGGTGATGTCATATGGGAAATCTTTCGCATAGGTTAAAGGATCTAGACAAAGTTAAAAATGAAGCTGCACGTATAGTTACAGGCTGTACAAAACTCGTTGCTGCTGCTGATCTTAGACAGGAATCTGGTTGGGAAACTTTAAATGAAAGAAGGCGAAAACAGGAGTTGATTCACTTCTAACGTTACAAAATGGTAAGTGGACCTAATAATTTGAGAACCACTGCTTGCAGAACTAGCTTGAATAACAATTCATTTCTACCATCTGTGATTAATTATTGGAATTTCCTGGTGGATGAGATTAAGAACGCAGAATCACTGACATCTTTTAAATATCATTTAAACCTTGACAAACCCGCTCCAAGATCACTATATTTCTTCGGCGATAGAGAAGTTCAGATTACCCATGCTAGATTGCGAAAAGGTGTAGTTCTGCTAATCATCACCTATACTTAAAAAAAAAAAATAGTACAGTCGCCACTCTGCAGAAGCGGCTCAGTTGAATCAACTAAACACTATTTTCTAAAATGTCCAGTTTATAATGAATTAAGAAATCAGTTAACCTCTAACATTAATGAGTATAGGAAGAGTTTCTCTTCGAATCATCCTATATAGAGATGAGAGTCTTAGCCTGCATGAAAATGAAAAAAAAATATTTGCAGCAGTGCATACTTATAACCGTGCAAGTGGAAGATTTGTTCTTTAGTACGTTGTTTCTTTGTTTCTTTGTCCTGTTTTGTTTATAAGGGACAATAGAATATATCCTGCTGCAGAGGACACTCGTAGTGTAGTAATCCTATCTTTTTCTTTACAAACAGTAATAGTAAACACTTTCGTAGCAGTGACAGTCAGGTTGGAATGCTTTTATTGTCTCTAAATATGGTCTCTTATAGAAGACGTCTTCACCATCGGGGTCCGTAATCACCAACCATTCTGAAGAACATTCTTTGTCTTACTCTTCAAGATAATCTAACTGTGAAAGCAACAGAACTTCTGATTGGCTAAACCGAATGGTTTAGCCAATCAGAAGTTCTGTTACTTTCACACTGACAAATTTCTGAAGAATAAGACTAAGAATTATGCTCTTAAGAATGGTTGGTGAATACGGACTCGATCAGGGTTCGTATTCACCAACCATCCTTAAGAATATTCTTAGACTTATTCTTCAAAATTTTCGGACAGTGAAAGTAACAGAACATTTGATTGGCTAAACCATTCGGTTTAGCCAATCAGATGTTCTGTTACTTTCACAGCGACGAAATTCTAAAGAATAAGACTAAGAATGTTCTTGAGAATGGTTGGTGAATACAGACCCAGGTTTAACACTCCAATCTTATTTGCACACATCCTACTTTCACCCATATTTCCCCTTTTTCACTGTTCTTCTTTATTAACCTTAAAATACCGTGCTATATACATGCAATAACCGGAAATTGGAGAGGAACTCTATAAGCTTTGCTTCCGTTCCGATCCATTCTACAGGATTATTTTTGTCAACTTAATGAATTTATATTGTTAATGTACATGTATATTGTATTTATGTAGAATGGAATATGTTTAAATTTGAATTTGATAATTTCCCGTGGATAAGATTCTTCACACCCTCCACGAAAATTCTACTCTTTCTCTTCGTTAGCTTTCGTCCCAATCCCTTTGTACATAATCAATCATTACAAATAAATATGTTTAAACTAAATTCTACTCTCCTCTCTCGATCCTTTGTACCCCTGTTCACCACACTACAGAATTTTTAACTGGTTGAAAGTGAAAATATAATTTCGCAAACAACATATGAAATAGTACAGAAATTAGAAAATTTTTCTTCGGCATGTTTAAAAAGCCTTGTTGGAAAAGGAGGAAATGACTGAAACCAGCATTTTCTCCTTTTCCCACAATGCTTTCAAAGGGCCTTTTCCTTGAAGGTCGTCAAAATCTGGAATTTGTGGTAACTGATTAATACCATCGATAAATCGTATAAAGGACGATAGTTTGTTTTTATAAAAAAACTTAGATCCATCGGCGTGTCGAAACTGTTGTCATCATTCAAGATTTACAAATTTTGGCGGAAGATTCTGATCAGTAAAGAAGCCCGAAAAAAATAGTTCCATTGTATACAGGTAAATCTATCAGTTTGAATGAACACACATTTGTAGACATCTACTTTTTTATGTTACACATGAAACAGTTTAACAGTAAAAAAAAATGTTTTCCTCGGTTCGACAAGATTCTTGTCAGTTAGCCCGTTGCAGAGATGTATGATGAGAGTAACGAACGACAACTCTGCTTGGAGTTTGGAATACATGACATGCGCAGACGACGTTGTTTCAAATATCAAGAAAAGCGGGAATATGGATCTTAATTTGGCAGATTTAATATGGGGATTTGCAATAGCAAATTTGGGCTTACTTCCAAGATAAAGCTGCAAGTCTATCGTTCAAGATCTAAATCTATCGTACTGTTCGGAAAGTACGACTGAAAAGTTTTCTCTTCAGCGAAACATTTTCACTCGCAACATCCACATCAGCTGATATTAACATGAGATGGCGGCAAGTGACCTAAACAAACAGTCTGATAAAAATCTGTTGCAG
The DNA here is from genome assembly GCA_943736015.1 of Tridacna crocea. Classification (NCBI taxonomy): domain Eukaryota; kingdom Metazoa; phylum Mollusca; class Bivalvia; order Cardiida; family Cardiidae; genus Tridacna; species Tridacna crocea. The sequence continues at coordinate 11,542,814 of OX031063.1, read as the reverse complement.
AAATTCAATGCACAGCATGCAATTTAAATAAACAAACATTTCCCTCCTAAAGTCATGAAAGTGAAGCCCCGCAATTTTGACAACCTTGGATGCCGGGAAGTCGTGATAGGTCTACATCTAGAACGATCTTTGGATCAAAACTAATTTCACTCTCTTGGAATCATTGGTTAGCTTTATGCCTTCAATTCTTAAAGAAAATTTAAAACATTTTGCCTGGTAGCCTGTGAGACCTCGATTTTATACACAGAAGTCAGCGCGAGATTATGACCTCTGGCGGAGTTAACAGGCCGACGACCCCATGTTTACCAACGTGCCTTGCAACGTGACTAGAGTTTTGCAGAAGATATCGTTAACCAATCAAGTATTAGTTCTTTTTCAGATAAATGCCTTTGATTGGTTAACTTGCAGAGCCTTGGCTAAAAATAGATTACGCGCACCTGCTAACAACGTCAACAGAAAAATTTTCGGTGTGCTAGATTCATCGACTAACGAGAAATTATTATCAAAATGGCTTTGTATGGCCAGGGATTTTCTCTGAGATCGTTACTGGAAGATCCTAACCTTCGAAATCCACCCAATCTCAACAAAGGTAAGACACATTTTGTTTGATTAGGTTGAAAAAACTTAGCGCGAATGTGTCGAGACTTTTTGTCTCTTATGAAAAATGGCATGTTTCATGTGGCCATGACCTATTTTGACGGTTGAGAGTGCTCAAGTACCGGTTATTTTAATTGATATTTTAAATGTAACAAATATTTAATTTAAAAAGTATATTTCTATCAATGCTGATGACAATAACGCACGAGATCTAGATCTTTCACTCAATACCAGGAACGACTGACCTCTTCAATCATTAATGTAAACGACTGTCAAACTAATTATTGTAAACAACTTGCTGTCTTCAGCTAGGCTAAATGTCTGATATCGGTAGCAGACTTCTGTTTCAATATTGCTATTCGCCCTTAACCTGCATATTAATTGAAACTGAACTTTCAAACTGATTGTAAAAAGCCCACATATTGCGACTTTTAAGTTATTTTGTGGGAAAAAAAAGCTTCATAGCACACATGACACTATTTTCAGATTCAAGATGAAACTGCATTTTCTCTGAAGTCTGATCTTGATCCGTGCAAAAAGATTCTTGCAATGTGAATCTAAGGAGTGACATGTGTAATATTAACCCATTACCAAACATCAAAATTTTAGACTTGTCCAAATTGAAAGCATTTGCAAATGAAAAAATTAATGTGACTCAAAAATTGAAATTTGTTCTTTTCCCACGATGTTTTTAAAAGCCGTCTTTGCTAGGGTCATGAAAACCAGAAATTGTTTGGTATCTGTAGGGTTAAGTCTCAATCAAACCTCAAAATTTTCCAAATTGAGGGCATTTGCACATAAGTTACAAAAGTCTTTCATGTTATAATGGTATAGCAAATGGTAGAAAATAATGTGGAAGAAAAAAACAAAATGGTGACACCAGCATGTTTGACTTCTTCAAAAAGTTTTTCAGAAATCTTTTTATCTGTTTCTTTTAACTCTTTACCACACAAGAAAATTTTAGACTGGTCAAAATTGAAAGCATTTGCAGACGACAAAATAAAGATGACTTAAAAATTGAAATTTGTTCTGGGAAGGGTAGAAAACACTGTGGGAAAAGGAGAAAATGCTGGTTACCAGCATTTTCTCCTTTTCCCACATTACTTTCTAAAGGCTTCTTTCTCAGGGGCGTCAAAAGTAGGGATTGTGTGGTAATGGGTTAAACTCGAGATAATTTATGAAGGGTTAACCCTTTACTTATCAGCCCCAAGTATTGGCAGTCCTTTGGAAAAGTCTTTTGACACATTTTTGGGTCAAGGAGAAAATGCTGGTAATCCAGCAATTACTTCATTTCTTACATTGCTTTGTACTACCTCTTAACCCATTACCACACAATCCCTACTTTGACGCCCCTGAGAAAGAAGCCTATAGAAAACATTGTTGGAAAAGGAGAAAATGCTGGTAACCAGCATTTTCTCCTTTTCCCACAATGTTTTCTCGCCTACCCAAACCAAATTTCAAATTTTCAGTCACTTTTATTTTGTCGTCTGCAAATGCTTTCAATTTGGACCAGTCTAAAATATTGTCAGTTGGTAATGGGTTAAAGACAGGTCTTAACCCTTTACCACACAATCCCGACTTTGAATGACCCTGAGAAATAGGCCTTTTGAAAACATTGAGGGAATAGGATTAGGAGAAAATGCTAGTAACCAGCATTTTCTCCTTTTCCCACAATGTTTTCTACCCTGATTTAGAAGCAAATTTCAAATTTTGAGTTTGGTTTATTTTCTCCTGTGCAAGTGCTCTCAATTTGGACCAGTCTAAAGTGGTAAAGAGATAATGATTTGAATCATAAATGTTGTCTGGAAATACTTTCAAATTGGACCAGACTAGAACTATGTTTGGTGAAAAGTAGTGGGTAACTTCTGATCTATAACTATAGACCAAACAACAAAAATGTTGACTTTTCCAAATTAAAAGCATTTACAGGTGACATTTTAAGAGTGATTCAATCCTGGAACTAGTCTTAAATAGGAAAGAAAGGACAGTTGGTTAATGAAAAATGCTGTTTACCAGTAGTTTCTCCTTTTTCCAAAATGCTTTCTTTCTGAAGGTCCTTGAAAGTGGGGATTGCATGTTAACCCATTACCACACAATCCCTACTTTTGACGCCCCTGAGAAAGAAGCCTTTAGAAAACATTGTGGGAAAAGGAGAAAATGCTGGTAACCAGCATTTTCTCCTTTTCCCACAATGTTTTCTACCCTTCACAAAACAAATTTCAAATTTTCAGTCACTTTTATTTTGTCGTCTGCAAATGCTTTCAATTTGGACCAGTCTAAAATATTGTTGTTTGGTAATGGGTTAAAGGATACAGCCATATATGTGAGAGAATAGTGAACACAAGCATTTTCTCTTGGTTCCTGGGTGTTTTTATTTTCTATAAGGGTAGTAATTAACAGATTAATGACCTCCTAACTGAACTTTACACTGTTCCAAAATTAAAGCATTTGCAGACAACAAATTCAGTTAACGCTTTACCAAATGACAAATTTTTGGACTGTACCAAACTCTAAGCATCTACAGACAACAAATTAAATTTTGGTAGTATGATGATTTCTGACTGCGAAGGGGTAGAAGACATTATGGGGAAAGGAGAAAATACTGGTTACCAGTATTTTTTCCTGTTCCCACAATGTTTTCTGTAGGCTTTTCAGGGTCAATAAATGTAGGGATTGTGTTGTAAAGAGTTGAGATGAAAATGTGGGGTTTGGCTTTGAAAGGGTAGAAAGTGTTGTAAAAATGAGAGAAAATGTTGGTTGATGGCATTTTCTTCTCTTGTAACAGCACTAGAACTGTTTTACGAAAGAAATGTTCTGTCAAGAGGGAATTCTTGTAGCACATCAAAAATCGGGGAATCAGCCATGTATCTATTAGAATCTAGTGCTTTTCATGGGTGCCAAAAATGTGTGTGTCTGGAATTTGATTAACTACAAATAGAAAACACCATGAAGCAAAAAGATCTAGACCTTGCCGCCAGTATGCCTTTGGTAACCTATTGAAGAACTGCTTTTTTACATTATTCTATCTAGGGTCGGTAGACCTAAAGAAAGGTGGAAAGCTTGGTGGTTATACACCGAATCTCAGCTCAGCATTTCTGGGCTCAAACTTATGGGAGAAGCCGTCACATGACAACAACAATGGCAATGACTTCGACCTGGAGTATATGGACCTTGATGAGTTCCTGTCCGAGAATGGAATTCCAGTCAATCCAGATGAAAATGACGAATCACAGGTAAGTCAGTCTGTCGGGGTATTAAAGGTACCATAGTGACCAAAAGTGTACAAAATAGGCATTTAATAGCATGTGTATGAAATCATACATTTTGAAATATGGAATATATTGTGAAGATGAGAATTTGATATCATGATAGGTGGACCATGCCTTAGTCGCTGGCAAAAAAAATAAAAATGTATTTCTAGTTTACATTATTTTTATCTGATTTCAAATTTCCTACACACTGAAAGCATGTAAAAACTACGCACAGTTTCATCCTTTACCAGACAAAAAAAATTTAGCCATGTCAAAATTGAAAGCATCTGCAGAAGACAATTTCAATGAGGCTCAAATGGTGAAATCTTTCTTGGATGGGGTAGAAAATAATGTGGGTAAAGGAGAAAATGCTGGTAACCAGCATTTTCTCCTTATCTTGCAATGTTTTCAAAGTCTTGTCTTTCAGGGTCATTAAAAGTCATGAATATGTGGTAAAGGGTTAACTCTTTACCACATAATCCCGACTTTTAACAACCCTGAAAAACAAGGCTTTGAAAACATTGGTTACCAGCATTTTCTCCTTATCTTGCAATGTTTTCAAAACCTAGACTTTCAGGGTCATTAAAAGCCATCTTTCTTGGATGGGGTAGAAAATAATGTGGGTAAAGGAGAAAATGCTGGTAATCAGCATTTTCTCCTTATCTTGCAATGTTTTCAAAGCCTTCTCTTTGAGGGTCATTAAAAGTCATGACTGTGTGGTAAAGGCTTAACTCTTTACTACACAATCCCGACTTTTAACGACCCTTAGAAAGAAGCCTTTTGAAAACACTGTTGGAAAAGGCGAAAATGCTGGTAAACAACCTTTTCTCCTTTTCCTACAGCGTTTTCTACCCTTCCCAAACCAAATTTTAATTTTTCAGTCACCTCTATTTTGTTGTCTGCAAATGCTTACAATTTGGGCCAGTCTAGAATTTTCTCACGTGGTATTTAAGAGTTAAACCTTTACCAAATGACCCTTACTTGTTACTTTCCAGAGAAAGAGGTGGTTTGAAAAACGACTTAGGGAAAAGGAGATAATGTGGATTACTAACATTTTTTTTCTTTTTCTTAAAAGAAATTTTGATTTTCAAGCAGCATGTATTTTATTGTCTGAATGCTCACAGTTTTGACCCGTATAGAATTATGTTATTTAGCGAAAAGGTTAGTGATGACAGTTGTCTGTAATAGGGAAGTAAACCTGATAGGAAAACAAGAAAAATGATGATTTCTAGTGTTATCTTCTTTTTCTACAGTATTTCCGATAGCTTCTCGTAGGGTTTGTTTATGTATTGAATCAGGTGGTAAGGTATGGCAAAAATGCCTTACGTAATTTGACATTGAACATTAACCCATTACCACACAATCCCTTCTTTTGACACCCCTGAGAGAGAAGCCTGTAGAAAACATCATAGAAAAAGTAGAAAATGCTGGTAACCAGCATTTTCTCCTTCTTCCACAATGTTTTCTATCCTTCCAAAATCAAATTTCAATTTTTGAGTCACATTTATTTTGTCATCTGCAAATGCTTTCAATTTGGACTAGCCCAAATTTTTGTCGTTTGGTAAAGAGTTAAGATATCCAGAGAATCACAGGAGCAAAATTGATTGAATTGAACAAGTTCATGGAATGTCATGGTTATTTTAGACACAGTATCTGGAAAGTCATCACATTGGGAAGGTCTCAGACCAAACTGCATGTTCTGCAGAGTCTGATCTTGATTTTAATCTGTCTGCAAAAAGAAAGTTAACCCTTTAACTCTACCAAACGCCAAAATTTTAGAGCGGTCCAAATTGAAAACATTTGCAGACGACAAAATAAATGTGGCTGAAGAATTTGAAGTTGGAAGGGTGGAAAACGTGGGAATAGGAGAAAATGCTGGTTTCCAGCATTTTCTCCATTTCCCACAATGTTTTCTAAAGGCTTCCTTCTCTGGGTCGTTAAAAGTTGGGATTGTGTGGTAATGAGTTAACACAGAATCCTGAGTTTTAACAACACTGAGAAGGAGGCCTTTTGAAAACATTGTCAGAAAAGGAGAAGATCCTGGTACCCAGTGTTTTCACCCTTTCTGATCTTGTTTTTGACGGCATCGAAGACAAATTCCTTCAGTTGAGTCACATGCAAATGTTTTCTGTCCAAATTTTTGTTGTTTGGTTAAACGTTAAGGTGCACTTGGCACAGGAAGGGTTCAGTTTATCTGTGTTTCATAATGCAAAAACTCCTGCATCCATTTGACATGTTTAACCCTTTACCAGTCAATCCCGACTTTAACGATCCTGAGAAAGAGGCCTTTTGAAAAACTTTGTGGGAAAAGGAGAAAATGCTGGTAACCAGCATTTTCTCCTTTTCCCACAATGTTTTCTACCCTTCTAAAAATATATTTCAATTTTTAAGTCACATTTATTTTGTAGTCTGCAAATGCTTTCAATTTTGACAGTACAAAATTTTGTCGTTTGGTAAAGAGTTAATCCTTTACCACGCAATCCTGTGTTTAAAGGACCCTTACAGAGAAGGGTTGGAAAACATTGGAGGGAAAGGAGAAAATGCAGGTAACCAGCATATATCCTTTTACCACAATGTTTTCTGTCCTTTCTCTGTTGTTCGGTAAAGATTTATCCCTTAACTCTTTACCAAACGGCAAATTTTGGATTTACCCAAATTGAAAGCAATTGCAGACGACAAAATAAAGGTGACTAAAAAATTAAAATTTGGTCTGGGAAGGGTAGAAAACATTGTGGGAAAAGGAGAAAATGCTGGTTACCAGCATTACCAGCATTTTCTCCTTTCCCCACAATGTTTTCTAAGGCTTCTTTCGCAGGGTCGTCAAAAATAGGGATTGTGTGGTAATGGGTTATTTGTTTTATGAAAAAGATAAATTTTTTAAGACTAAGAGTAAACTGTATTCAATCATGTTTTATAATTCTGTCACTAGTACATGTATTCTGTAAGACGTTTTTTTGCCTCTTTACCGTAAAACGTTGTGTATACCACGCAGGCATGTATAACACGCAGGCCTTTTTCAGCATCAGATCCGAGGAAAAAAGGTTGTTCGTATGTACAACACGCATCAAAAATTGACCAAAATCTCGTAACATCTGAAGCTTACGACGCTATCTTGAAAAATTGTAAATGGCGATACTTTATCAAAGGGAAATAACCATTTTTAATCAAAGTGGAAATGGTAATGATTCGATGTGTACTCTGGGGATTATAAAAACATGCCAGCTTAGGACATGTTGCAAATTCACACATTGAACTGACGACCATATCGTTGTTAATCTCATATTTTCTCACCTCCATCGACAAATGTGACAGGTGTCAAATAAACATAGATCTATATGATGTAAATCACGGTTTTCGTAAAAAGTAGCGATAAATATATATATTTCTAAATCATACATTTCTTTCTGAATCATTATTTTACTCTTTAATAATTGTTCAATTTTAGCTATTAACAAAGAATAAAAAAAATATGAGACGAATCAGACGATAACAGTAAATCAATATTTTATCATTCCGGGGTACGTTCGTCATTGCCAAAATGGCTGATAGAATCGGGAAATTACGAATCCTAATCCACGAATTAAAAATGTACAAGTACATTTTAACAAAATTAAAACGTGTTTTTAGCTCACCTGAGCACAACGTGCTCAAGGGGAGCTTTTAGGATCACCCGGTGTCCGTCGTCCGTCGTCCGTCGTGCGTCGTCCGTCGTGCGTCGTGCGTCGTCAACAATTCTTTAAACATCAACTCCTCCTAAACCGCTGGGCGGATTTGGACCAAACTTGGCAGGAATGTTCCTTGGGAGGTCCTCTTTAAAAATTGTTCACAGAATTTGATTCCATCTAAAACTCTGGTTGCCATGGCAACCAAATGGAATTTTTTAGCAAATTCTTTAAAAATCTTCTCCTCTGAAACCGCTAGTTGGATTTTAAAATAATTTCACAGATATGTTCCTTGGGTGACCCTTTTCATAAATTGTTCGTGAAATTTTGATTCGTCAAAAAATGTGGCTCTGGTGAATGGGGGCTTCTTGCACCATACAGAAATGAAGGAATTCTTTAAAAATCTTCTCCTCTGAAACCGCTGGTCGGATTTTGAAATAATTTCACAGATATGTTCCTTGGGTGACCCTTTTCAAAAATTGTTCGTGAAATTTTGATTGGTCAAAAAATGTGGCTCTGGTGAATGGGGGCTTCTTGCACTGTACAGCAATGAAGGAATTCTTAAAAAATCTTCTTCTCTGAAACCGCTGGTCAGATTTTGAAATAATTTCACAGAGATGTTCATTGGGTGACCCTTTTCAAAAATTGTTCGCGAAATTTTGATTGGTCGAGAAACATGGCTCTGGTGAATGGGGGCTACTTGCACTATACAGAAATGAAAAATTCTTAAAAATTTTTCTTCTCTGAAACCGCTGGCCAGATTTTAAAATAATTTCACACAGATGTTCCTTGGGTGACCCTTTTCAAAAATTGTTCGCGAAATTTTGATCCGTCAAGAAACATGGCTCTGGTGAATGGGGGCTTCTTGCACTATACAGAAATGAAGAAATTCTTAAAAATTCTTCTTCTCTGAAACCGCTGGCCAGATTTTGAAATAATTTCACAGAGATATTCCTTGGGTGACCCTTTTCTAAAATTGTTCGCGAAATTTTGATTGGCCAAGAAACATGGCTCTAGTGAATGGGGGCTACTTGCACTAGATGGAAATGAGGAAATTCTTGAAAATTCTTCTTCTCTGAAACCCGTGGTCAGATTTTAAAATAATCTGACAGAGATGTTCCTTGGGTGACCCTTTTCAAAACTTGTTCGTAAATTTTGATCCATCAAGAAACATGGCTCTCGTGGATGGGGGTTACTTGCTCTTATACAGAAATGAAGAATTCTTAAAAATTCTTCTTTTTGAAACTGATGGTCAGATTTCGAAATGACTTTTACAGGCGACCTTTTGAAAATTGCTTGGCAAAATTATAAATTTGGTTCCAATGTTTCAACGCTAAAAAAGAAAAAAAAAAAAATAGACTATGGTCATCTCAAAAATTCAGGTGAGCGATCCAGGGCCATCTTGGCCCTCTTGTTTTATCTAAATCGGTAAAAGTTGGAATGGGATGATGACGAAAGTTAAGGCTGTGGCGAGAGAACTTTGCCGTTTTGTACCTACGCCCCGCACCCCACCCACTTTTAACAGGTATACGACCGACTTTCAAGGAGGAAAAAAAAACATGATTTTGCCTATAGTAGTGTATAACACGCAGTCCCCAGTTTGAAATTATTCAGAGCTGAAAAAATGTGCGTGTTATACGCACCAAAACACGGTATCTTTAGAAATGTTGGTAAAAAGGAGAAATCAGTGATACAAATTAGATGTGAATCATGACAATTTCAAAAAAGCAATACAATTCTTTTTGTCTTTTGCCTGTTTTGAAATTTAGTTTTCCCATTTTTTGTCTGCAAAAGCCCTTACCTGAAACAAGGAAAAGCCTTACATTGAGTTTCCTGTAGTATACGTGCATAAGATTGCATAATTCAGTCCCATAGGAACAGGAACAGGGCCGGCCCCCCCCCCCCCCCCCCCCCCCTTTACCCCCAATAATATTGAAAATCATAGTAACTAAAATATAAATTTTAAATGCAACGCAACAACAGTGCAAAAAATGTTACTATTATAAAGTTAGGCCCCCCCCCCCCCCCCCCCCCCCCCCCCTGTATATTGAAATGCTTCCTGTGTGCCTGTAATTGACCTGCTTCTATACACTCACTTGCATATAGAAAGGTCACCTAATGCAAATGCCATAATGTAATTAACTGCAATCCAATGAGAGCTGGGTTTTGCACGTAGAATTAGTGTTGCAAATTTGTGTAATTATCAACACATACTCAACACAACACAACATTCACATTTATTCCAGAATTCTCTGATGCCCAGATTTTGTGTAGGAAAAAGTAAGGAAGAATGAATGACAGTACTGATGTTAATATTTTAAGACAATTTTTAGAAGGCTGACTCATAGAGGAGTTGCTCAATTCTGACAATTTCTACTTTATTGTTATGCTTTCGAATGTTGTAATTGGAGTCAATATGGGGAAAAGGGCTGATGACCTTGCTTGATGTAACAGGAACAATTGATGCCAACATAAATGGCATTACTTGTAAATTGTTTCGTTATTGCTTAACCCATAGATCTTCCAAAGAATTCTGCATTTTAAAGAACAGAATGGTAGTTATCAGCATTTCTCCTTTTTTCCCCACTATTTTCTCCTTTCAAGGTTATATCACACCATTTCAGCCACATGTGATTTTTAGCTCCATTGGCTAAAGGCCAGCTGGCTAATGTCATGGCCTGGAGTCAGTCCTGTGTCTGTGCATGCTCGGTGTGTGCATCCGTTGACTTTTATCTGAATTATCTTCTCTGAAACTACCAATCCAAATTTGATGAAACTACAAAAATGTTCCTGCCATGGTCCTCTTCAGAATTTCTTGAAAGAATTAGATTCTACTAAAAACTCCAGTTGCGAGCAGCGATGGCAACAGAAGTGAAAAATATTGAAAATCTTCTTGTCTGAAACCATAATTCCCAGGGCACCAAAGTTGGCATGCAGCTTTATCTAATGGATCTCTTAGAAATTCCTTCATATTACAGCCCTGGGGTCAAAATTAGCCCCATGCCGGCAATCACACATTTACCAGGGAAAAAGAGGGACAAAAAAGGAATGTACTATTGAACAGACTTTTTCCTAATTTCGCAACAAACACATTTGATTGAAAGAGGTCTAATATGAAGGCTAAAGAGTGAGAACTATATTTGTGGTAATAATTGTAAACTGAAAGAGCAGCATTTTCTCCTTTTCTCACAATGTTTTTTTCCTTTCCCAAAAGAAATTTCAAATTTTCAGTCACTTTTATTGTGTCATATGCAAATGCTTTCAATTCAGACCAGTCTAAAATTTTATCATTTGGTAAAGAGTTAAAGAAAGAAGAAACTATGGTAAGAACAAAATCATTAATTACCAAAATGTTAAGATAGGATCAGATATAATGTATGTTTCTTTTACAGACCATCAGTTTGCTGGCATCAGCTCTAGCCAGAAGCCCCTCGAGGGATTCAAATCCAGGTTCTCCTGGTCTGTTGATTGACCCTATCAGCCCTGGAAACCCACGACCTGTGCCTGTAGGAGATGAGCTGGACAAGATGGGTAGCTTTTCTAACATTTCCAGCCCTGCTGGGCAACCCACATCCCCCGTGAGTCAGATGTTGGGTTCACCCCAGGCCTGTAAGGTGGAAAATGCGTCACAGTCAGTGATTGAAAGATGTAAGTTCGACATAGCTCCAGACAGGAAGAGTGATACAGATTTTAAAACTGAAAATATCAAATTTTTTATCAACTATACTCTGTTACAGGTACTCATTAGAATCACCTCATCAAGACGATTCTGGTAACCAGCATTTTCTCATTTTCCCACAATGTTTTCTACCATTTCCGAAACAAATCTCAACTTTTGATTCCCATTTATTTTGTCATCTGCAAGTGCTTTCAATTTGGACTTGTCAAAAAATTTGTCGTTTGGAAAAGAGGTAAGGGTCATTTGGAATACAAGAATTGAAGATGTTTTGTTGAAGGATGAAAGAATTCTATACAAGAATGCCTGCATTTTGTCCAATTCCCATTATATTCTCAAATCTTTTTTTAAGGGTCTTCAAAACTTAAGGTTCTTTTGTTTTGTGAAGGATTGAGCCATTACTGCACATGCTATGAGTTTATACACAATGTCATGTGCAGTGATCAGCTTGTACTGGGAAAAGAAGCAAAAATTTTGTAGTGAAAGACATAATTGTGCTGCTTTCCCTACATCTTCCATGTCGGCCTGAAAGATCATTTCATCTCCTTCAAATGTCTCCTTTTTGTCATTGGCTCTTATTTCTTGAGCATCTAAGAATAAGCGTACCTGGTAATGAATTAACATAGGTTGCCTTCTTTGCGTCAATACTGTCGTCTTTCTGCCAATGGAAGGATGTCAATGTTACCTAAGATCTGTTCTACTGACGTCATAAGAAGTTCAAGATAGATATTGCATTAACTTTCCCTACAATCCATCTTACTCATTTGTCATGGCAATTTATAGCGCAAGTTTTGCTAAAAGTGGTAATTGTACCATCCTGTCTTATTGTGGCAGTCTGACCTGCTTTTTGTTGAGGTTGTAAGAAAATTACATTGTTGAAAAGAAAGGAGTAGTCAAACTTAATTTGTAAGTTTTGACGGAAGAGTAGGACAGCAAGCAGGACGCAGATAAAAAATTTATCATGAAGTTGAAGTTCGGAAATTTCACAAGTAGTATTGACTTACGAATTAACAAAAAATTGAATTTATTTTTTAACTCTGTACTACACAATCCTGACTTTTAACGACCATGAGAAAAAGCTTTCTGAAAATATTGTAGGAAAAGGAGCATTTTCTCCTATTTCCCACAGTGGTTTTCAACCCTTCCCAAGACAAATTTTTGAGCCTTACATATATTGTCATCTGCAAATGCTTTCATTTTGGACTGGTCTACAATTTTGAAATATCGACCTTTGAAACACATACACACACACACAAAAATTCAATGGTTCATTAGATCTTGAGATTATTTGGTAAAGGGTTAATATTTCATTCAACAGATTTACTGGATGATGACTTTGGCATCAAGTTACCATCACCAAAAGCAGAAAAGAAGCCAGAGATTAAAGAAAATAATCGCAAGAGGAAGGTATCTGCAATGGACTACCCAGTGGAATCTCCAGACATGTCGATTGTGTCAATTCCAGGTAATTATACTTGCTGCGGTAGGGCTGACCCTTTCCTCATCCCCATAACAAGGAATTGCTAACATTATGATTCTCACCTTTATCTCTCTGAAAAAGGTTGTTAATTAACCCTTTACCAAACGACAAATATTTAGACTGGTCCAAGTTGAAAGCATTTGCAGACAACAAAATAGACGTAACTAAAAAATTGAAATTTGTTTCTAGCGGGGGAGAAAACATTGTGGGAAAAGGAGAAAACGCTGGTTACCAGCATTTTCTCCTTTTCCCACATTGTTTTCTAAAGGCCTCTACCTAAGGGTCGTAAAAACCAGGGATTGTTTGGTAAAGGGTTAAGAAATAGTCTTCTTTCTTTCAGTCAATAAACCACAGTTGTGAGTTATGAGGCACAATAAATAATCTACAAGGGAGAAAGTCCGAGTGGGTTATTCATTGGGCCTCATGACCCAAAACACTGAAGATTATTTCGATTCTTACATGACCAGGTCTTCTTGAAAGGAAAATAAATTCATTACTTACAGTAAAAAACGCGGAAGCAGATTATATTCAATTCAATAACTTATTTACTCAATACTGAATAAAGTTGCTCTACATAGATTGACGTCACTCTACAAAGGGTAACATAGATTTTACCATGCTTTTGTTACACTGTTTGTAGTGCTGAATTCATGTGCCATGTTGGAATGCATCTTAACCCTTAATGTGCTGAATTAACCCTTTCCCAAACAACAAATTTTAGACTCTTCCAAACTGAAAGAGTTTGCAGACGACAATTTTAACTTCCATAACAATGGCAGAAGATTATCCGAACGGCAGAAAACACTGTGGGAAAAGGAGAAATTGCTCGTTAGGAGCAATTTCTCCTTTTCCCACAGTGTTTTCAAAAGACTTGTACTGCAGAAACGTAAAAACAAGGGCTTGTTTGGGAAAGGGTTAAAACAAGAGAGATTTTCAAAAGGAAAAACATCTGAAATATTGCTATACAAAGGTTTTTTCGGCCAGAATATGTTACATAATAGTGGACAGTGTAGATCTAAGATCAGACTGCACATTCTGTGAAGTCTGATCTTGATCTACACTCCACAAAAGCAAGTAAAGTCTGTTCCAGCGCTTTAACTCATTACCACATGACGAAATTTTAGACTGGTTCAAATTGAAAGCATTCGCAGACTACCAAATAAAGGTGACTGAAAAATTAAAATTAGATCTGTGAAGGATAGAAAACACGGGGGGAAAAGGAGACAGCATGTAGCCATAGGGCCTAGGACTACCAAATTTGACATTTATCTCTATCAAGTGATTTTCTACCAAGAGTGCCCAAATGATAGCCCAGTGGTCAAATTTGGCCAGGCTGCTGGGGTCACAAGTTTAATATTGGCTTATATAGGGAAAACTTCAAAAATCTTTTTGTACCAAGCCATAAGGCCTAGTGCTACTCAATTTTGCATCTAGCTTTGTCAAGTGGTTGTCTACCAGAGGTGCCCAAATCATAGCACTGGGATTAAATTTGGCCCAGTCCTGGGGGTCACAAGTTTTACATGGGCTCATATTGGAATTTTTTTTTTAAAAATCTGCTTGTACCTAGGCATAAGGCCTAGGGCTACCAAATTTTGCTTGTAGCTTTATCTACTGGGCTTTCTAGGTCATCTTGTTCCTAACCATAATGAAGACTAGGGCCACTAAATTTAGCCCTGTCTCGTGGGTTTCATGTTTTACAGGGCCTTTTATTGAGAAAACTTAGAAAATCTTCTTGTTTATATCCGCACATTCTAGACCTGTATTATATGGTATGGGGCTTTATCTTGTGGACCTCCAGCAGGATTCAAGTAATTATAGCTTTATGGTCAAAATTGACTTTGCCTGGGGGTCACAACTTTCTTGTAGGATTTTATAGAAAAAAATTTGTATGTCCTCAAGTGCCTGAATATTGGGATGTTTGGCTTGTAGTGTTTTTACTTATTAGCCGGTGGAGTGATACAGGGCCATCACGGTCCTCTTGTTTCTACTATCTTAACCATTTTCAAACAATCCATTGTTTTTGCAATCCTGGGAAAAAAGACTTTTGAAAACTTAGTAGGAAAAGGAGAAAATGCAGGTAAATGTTGTCTGCAAATGCTCTGAGTTTAGTTTTGTCCAAAACTTGGTCATTTTGGAAAGAGGTAAAGGTGGAAATATCTTTGGAGCCGTACAAAATTTGTCATTGGCAAATGTATTCAATTTGGAAAAGTGTAAAATTTTGTCGTTTGGGGAAAGGTTAAGGGCAAATTAATGTCAAGACCCAAGATCAGATTGCAGTCAGTACTGTCTATGCAACTAAGAAAAGATGCGATTTACCTATTATTCAGTGTTGAAAGAATAAAGTGGAGAACTTTACACAAACACCTCAAGTGCTGAAAAAGGGTTGTCTATGGAATCTTTAATCTTTTTTTGTTTTTAGCTCCACTGGCCGAAAGCCAGCGAGCTATTGTCATGGCGTTGTGTCCGTCGTGCGTCCGTCCGTCCGTCCGTTCGTCCGTGCGTGCGTCCGTAAACTTTTTCTTTAAAAAACTTCTCCTCAGAAACTATTGACTGGATTTTTACCAAATTTCACAGGAATGTTCCTTAGGTGGTCCTCTTTCAAATTCCTTCAAATAATTCTGTTCCATGAATAATTCTGGTTGCCATGGCAACCAAAGTAAAAAACCTTTAAAAATCTTCTCCTCCCAAACCGCTAATTGGATAGCATTATTTTTTTGCAGGAATGTTCCTTAGGTAGAGGTCTACAGAATTCCTTAAAAAAAAAAGATCCGTCAAAAAACATGGCTTTTATGGGAGACTCATTTTCCTTTTATGGTATAAAGTAAAATTTTTGAAAAATTCCTTCTCTCAAACTACTTGTTTTGATTTCATTGTTGTATTGAAGGTAAGTTCCAATGGTGGTAAGTCTTTACCATACAATCCTGACTTTTAAGGACCCTAAAGAAGAAGTCTTTGGAAAACACTCTTGGAAAAGGAGAAAATGCTGGTAATCAGCATTTTCTCCTTTTCCCTCAGTGTTTTCTACTCTATCAAAGAGAGAAATCATTTCATCAATGTTTAATTTGTTATCTGCAAATGCTTTCAGTTTGGTCACATCCCAAATTTTGTCGTTTGGTAAAGAGTTAAAGATGGTTGCTTTACATAATCTATAATCCTTTTCATATAAAACAAGGGAAACTCTGCACTTTGATAAGTTCTGGTAAAGGTTTGTTGACCTACTGGTGACCTGGTACAAAGAGGGACAGGGCTTTACTGTTGTGATAGGCATTTTGTTATCAAATCAAACTGATCCCTGACAAAGAAGACTTTAGAAAACATTGTGGGAAAAAGAGAAAATGCTGGTAGCCTTTTCCCACAATGTTATCTACCCTTCACAAAACAACTTTCAAATTTTCAGTAACTTTTATTTTTTCATCTACAAATGCTTTCCATTTGGACAACCCTAAAATGTCGTCATTTGGTAATGAGTTAACTATAGCCAGAAGACAAAATTTTTATAACTGGCCATAATTGAAAGATATTACAGATCACATAATAAATCTTCAAATTAGTAAAACTTGTATCAAAAAGGGTAGAAATTATTGTGTAAAACTAAGAAAATGCAGGTAACTTTTATTTTCTTCTTTTCTCACAATGATTTTCATAGCTTTTTTTTCTTTAGTGACCAAAAATGCAGGAATGAATGGTAATAGTTAAAAACTTCTCTTCGCCGTTACAGAAAAATCAGGCCTGTGGAGCGATACAGGCGCTCAAGCGCCTCTAGTTTAAAAACCTAGTATGTTATCAGAAGTTTTTTGAAAAGGCTTGAGACAATTCCGTTGAATACCAAAATCATTGGCTGAAGTGAAAGGCTGATTTTATTTGATAAAAATTTCCATTCAGACACCTAATGTGAGATATAATGCAGGGACAATTCACTATTTTGGGCATTTCCTATGTTTCACTCTACATCAAGGTTTTAAAAACTCCAGGTTGTTTGGTGTAGGAATTTTTCACAGACCAGTACTTTTGTAGGTGATAAAATTTAGACTCAGTTTGTATTTCTTTGCCTTAACCCTGTCCCGAACGACAAATTTTAGACTCTTCCAAACTG
Organism: Tridacna crocea; assembly: GCA_943736015.1. Lineage (NCBI taxonomy): Eukaryota > Metazoa > Mollusca > Bivalvia > Cardiida > Cardiidae > Tridacna > Tridacna crocea. Next base: position 11,526,055 of record OX031063.1, on the reverse strand, counting down.
AAAGAGTTAGCGGACGACAATTTTAACTTTCATAATAACAATGGTAGAAAATTATCCAAACGGACAGAAAACAGTGTGGGAAAAGGAGAAATTGCTTGTTATGAGCAATTTCTCCTTTTCCCACAGAGTTTTCAAAAGACTTGTACTGCAGACACGTAAGAACAAGGGCTTGTTTGGGAGAGGGTTAAGAAAGTCAGTTCATGCCTAACCATGTAGCTTGGTAATGTTCAGAAGTCACTGGTTATTCACAAGGATTAACCCTTTACCAAACAATCCCTGGTTTTTACGGCCCTGAAAAAGAAGCCTTTTGAAAACATTGTGGGAAAAGGAGAAAATGCTGGTAACCAGCATTTTCTCCTTTTCCCACAATGTTTTCTGCCTTACTGGAAAGAAATTTTAATTTTTGACTTGAGTTTATTTTATCGTCTGCAAATGCTTTCAATTTGGACCAGTCTGAGGTTTTCGTGTTTGGGAAAGGGCTAATGATAGTCATTGTGACAGGATTCATTCCTCTCTGAAGGCCAATGTTTATGTTAGAAAGCAGCAAATGGAATAGGAAGAACATTGGAGAAATCGCTGGTTAACCCTTTACCACACGATAAATTGTAAGACCTATCCAAATGAAAGCATTTGCAGATGACTATTTCATTGTGGCTCAAATGATGCAATTTCTCCTTGATAGGGTAGAAAACTTTGTGGGAAAAGGAGAAAATGGTAATTGCCAGCATTTTCTCCTTTTACCACAATATTTTGAAAAGGCTTCTTTCTCAGGGTCGTTAAAAGTCGTCATTGTGTGGTAAAGGGTTTAAAGGAAGCATGGATAGGTGCAACGTCTGCCAAAATATATGCGAGATAATGTGGAAAAAGGGCTTAATGCTGTACAATCCATCCAAAGTTATGTCACCTGGTGAAGACTTACATGATCAGATTTTTTTGTGAAGATAGAGCAGAAAGTTGGAAAAGTAAGACATCCTTGTAATTTGCTGATTGCCCAATTTCTCCTGTCCCATAATGTTTTCAATGGGATCTTAGTTTGAATGATGTAAAAATCCATGATTGACTAGTTAAGGATGTAATACCTCCCATGATGCAACAAATTTTATATTACTCTTTACCAAACAACAAAATCTTTGTGTGGTCCAAATTGAAAGCATTTGCAGACAAGGAATCAAAGGTGGCCTCAATGAAAAAAAAAATGCCCTTGTTAGTTTAGAAAACATTCTGGGAAATGGAGAAAATGCTGGTTACCAACATTTTCTCCTTTTCCCACAATTGTTTTCAAAAACTTCTTTCTAAGGGTCGTTAAAAGGGATTGTCTGGTAAAGGGATAAGATGATAAATGGTTTTGGCCACCATTGTGGAAAGTCTATATTGTTTGCTCTACACCAAATCCGTGATTTATAATTCATGATGATTTGTTACAGCATTATACTTAAAAATAAACCAGCTCGCATTGTCTCTCATAAGGTGATCTTCTGCGCTGTATGTGTTTCTAGCTCAACTGTGCAAACAGCCTCCACTGAGCTTTATGGTTTGGTCTAGTCAGTTATGAACAGTTTCTTCATTCCTTTACAAAACAATTGTTTATTTGAATGAGCCGGAGGAAGAAAGTGTTTGAAAACTTTGTGGGAAAAGGAGAAAGTACTGGTATCAGCCTACTGGCTGACAGTGTTTTCAAGTGCCATCTCTCTTAGGGTTGTTTGAGCTATTTAATGACATGTTTTCTTACTTTTCCCATCAGCTGGCAACTTTTGAAACATTGATAAACAAAGATAACTGAAACAAGTTCTCATTTTATCAAATAAATACATAAGAAATTATTTAGGCTAAAGGAGAAATTTATTGCATGTATTGGTATCCTATTTCTCACCAACATTAGAGCAACAACTTGTCCCTGAACATTGACAAAAGTATTAGTGTAATTATTGAGCTAGTCAGGAGAATAATATGAACAGGAAATATTGAGAAATAATTCTTCAAAAATGTCAGTGACTTAACCTCACAATTTTGAATTTTTTCCAATTTTGAGAGAGAACATTTGAAAATGGGAGAAAAATCTGGTTATAAGTAATTTTCTCCTGTCTTTTTCTCAAAAAATTATAAAAGCCTTTTTCTTTAGTTCATTTCAACATGGGTTTTATTATAAGTGTGAAAATGTGTGCAGCAAGTTTGTTTCAGAAGCTATCCTTGAATGTTACTTGATGAAAAGGGTTTGTACTCTTGTAAAAAGCAGCTTACATATTAACACGGCGGGGAATCACGTGACACAACAACAACAATGACCGTTATTTGAAAAAATTCCCCGACTTCAGGTAAGAAAATCTTCAATAATTCCGTTAATATGTGACCGATTGGAATTTGGTTTGAAGCAGAGAAGGCGGAAGGACTCCGGGGATTTGCTTGATGTGTTAGATTTTTTAAACAACGCCTGATAAAAAAGTTATTGACGAGCAAACAAATGGTTTCCCTGGATAATTTGTTTGCTCGTCAATAACTTTTTTATCAGGTGTTTTTTAAAAAATCTAACACATCAAGCAAATCCCCGGAGTCATTCCGCCTTCTCTGCTTCAAACCAAATTCCAATCGGTCACATATTAACGGAATTATTGAAGATTTTCTTACCTGAAGTTGGGGAATTTTTTCAAATAACGGGTCATTGTTGTTGTTGTTGTATCACGTGATTCCCCGCCGTGTATTAAGATGATAGATGGTGTCTCATTAGTGATTATCTCTTCCTTGGACTCTTTTAACCCTTAACCCCATAGATACTAAATTCTACGCAATGCTTGTAGGAGTCTTTGGAAAACATTGTGGAAAAAGGTGAAATTGCTCGTGACGAGCAATTTCACCTTTTGTCACAATGTTTTCTATGCTATCAAAAGGTGTCATATACACATAAGAAACAGCTTCATCCTTGCTGTTATTTCGGGTCAATTAGCGATACCAAAGGAATGCCTCATGGGGTAAAGGGTTAACAAATGACAAAATTTTTAGACTTCCAAATTGAAGGCATTTTCAGATTTTAAAATTAGCTTAAATTATAATTTTTGTCTTTGACTGGATTAGAGACATTGTGAGAAAAGGAGAGAATGCTAGTTACCAGCAATTTCTTTTTTTTTACTACAATGTTTTCAAAAGGCCTTTCTATCAGAATCGTTAAAACTTGGGATTGCATGGTAAAGAATTTACTCTGTACAATTAAAGTTGATTTTAAATGGTCTTTTTGAAAGAAAAAAATATGAAAAAAGGAGTTATATTATTTTCCAATAATGTTTTGAAAGACAATTTATTCGATTTAAGCCATGTTTGGATTGTTGTTTGAAACATGCTTTCTTGTAGGCAAGGTTAAGATTTATGTGGTGAAGGACGAACGCTTTATCATAAGGCAAATGGCAAAAGTTTAGACTCACCCATATTGAAAGAATTTACAGGACTGGTCAGATTTCATTTTTTTTTGCAAAAGATATGCACCCTATGATCATTTTGAGCCACATTTGAATTGTTGCCACGTCGGTAAATGCTTTTGATAAGGGCATGTGTGAAAAATTGTCATCATGGGAACAATTATTAGGTATAATCAGCTTTCAGTATTAGCCGATTGTGAAATTCATCCATCTTATCATTTTGTCTAATGACACCAGTCATAAGATTTGCAAAAAACATAATTGCGACGGGCTTGCAAATAATATACGATGTGGTTTTCTGCTTGAGCGTCTTGTGAGGTTATTACAACTATAAATATCTTCACTTAAATCTTTACCAAATGACAAAATTTTAGACTGGTCCAAATTGAAAGCATTTGCAGACAACAAAATAAAAATGACTGAAAAATTGAAATATGTTTTGGGAAGGGAAGAAAACATTGTGGGAAAAGGAGAAAATGCTGGTTACCAGCATTTTCTCCTTTTCCCTCCATGTTTTCAGAAGGCTTCTTTTTCAGGGTCATTAAAAGTTGGGATTGTATTGTAATGAGTTTTAACTTTCAATCTAATTTTGAACGAACTTTAAAGTTCCCCCTATCATTTTCCTTAAGAACTCAGTCAAAGAATTTTATTGGTTTGAAAAGTGCTTGCTTTGGTAACAAAACTGAAAAAAAAAAAATTGAAAATGTTCTCAATATAAAGTTAGGCAGATTATTATTCACTGCAATGAAAATTAAGCCGCACTTCGTGAGTAGGGGGCATGGTGCATCAGTGAAAAAGGATGGACTCTTATCTGTCTGGGATATCTGTACAGGCTTACATAGTTAAACACTTTCTGATATTTGTTCATTTGTACATGTCAAATAACTATTCTACCTCCAGATCCAGTTGTAGAGTGTTGGACCAAATGGAATTTTTTTTAACTGTAACTATACTATTCACACTTTGATAAGGATCACTTGCATATTTTAGTATGGGTATAATATGTTACAACTGTTTTGTAGAAACTCTTTACCACAATGTAAAATTCTTGATTTGTCCAAGTTGAAAGCATTTGCGGACTAAAAACCAAATGAAATGTCCATATGCTGTCTTTAGTAGGGTGGAAAACATCGTTGAAAAAGGAGAAAATGCTGATATACAGCATTTTCTTCTTTTCCAACAATGTTTCCCAAAGGCTTCATTCTCTGTGTCTTTAACGGTTGGCATTGTGAGTTTAATGGCTATAAGGACCCATTGGAGGTGGCACAAAGTGTGGTCTGATCTTTGACCCCACCCTGTCTGCTTTGCCGAGACATCCAAACAAAATCATTAACATTTCATTTATTTGCGTCATAATTCTACATTTAAAATGCCTCTTCCATTTACTCAACGCTGAAAATGAAATGGCACAGAGTTCCGTACCACACAATCCTATGCTTTAAAGAAACTGAAGAAGACAGCTTGTGAAAACATTGCAGGAAAATGAGCAAATACTGGTAACTACCAAACTACTGAAAAGAGCACATCAAGTAGTGTTGATTTCCTTCATGCATTTATAGTTTATTTTTACAACTACATCAGATGGCTGTTGGTAACATTGTGGAAAAAAGCAAAGTCGGTCAATGAGCATTTCATCACTGTGAGTTTTTGCAATTAATCAAAGCTCCAGATAAGAGGAAATGATGGTATTTTAAAGTCATTATTTCTCTTCACAACCCTATGTTGTGGGTACCCATTGGAGTTGTCTCGATAAAAGGATTCTAATGATTACCCACAACTTACATAGGGTTTAGTGCAGAAGAAGTAATATTTTCAATTTTGAAATCTAAATCACTCCCTCTCTGGAGCTCATACTTCACAGAATTTTGCACTTCCTGTCATCAAGGCTCAAAGGTGTTTGTTTTCAAAATTGGACAAAGAATTTTCACTTGCAGAAGAAAATGAATCAAATTATACAATCATGAAACCTTTCATTTTGTAGTCTACCAACAGCACAGTCCATCTGTAAGATCATTACAATCTCTGCCCAGCCCCCACTGGGACCCAGCTGGGCCTGAATATGACAATGAAGACTCGTGTAGCAATGAGGGAGAATTGATGAACAGTCTTGTTCCAGGTAAAAATTATTCAAAACCTGTCTTAGCCAGTATTTGTGTTCAGCAACCAACTGTATTAAGTAGCCATCATTATTTGACCTGTACAGTTTTGAATGACCTCTTTACCACATGACAAAAAAGTTGGCTTGTCAAGAGGGTAAGTGAAATTTACTATCATTTAGGTAACAAATGCAACAATAACGCAATAATCAGGTCCCTTTGGACAGAATACATATACATGATTCTTTGGAGCAGCTAATGCTAATTGAAGGTGTTTAGGCTTAATCCTTTATCAAACCACAAAATGTTAGCCTTGTCAGAATTGAAAACACTTGCAGACAATAACTTCAGTGTGGTCCAAATAGTGCAACCTTGGTTTGATAGGGTAGAAAACATTGTTGAAAAAGGAGAAAATACTGGTTACCAGCATTTTCTCCTTTTTCTGCAATGTTTTTAAATGGCCTCTTCTAAAGGGTCTTGAAAACCAGAGACTGTTTGGTAAAGGGTTAATAAACATGAGTTCATGTTTAATAATTGAGTTTGGGCTTATAAATGTTTCAGACAGTGGAACTATTTGAAAAATGGACATTAATCTGAGTAGATAATGGAGGAAATAGTACTATAACTTACAAATTTTACTCCATAAGTTTTATCAAACCATATTATATGGACTCAAAAATTCACTTGTCTTCTAGGAAGGTTGACTATACTAGTTACCAAGGGTGGTTGCTGAAGACAGGTTGGACTGTGCATCAAAGTATTATGCTACAAATATGACTTTTTATGGCCCAGCATTTGACAGCGCTTTCTCAATATGGTGGAAAAAGGAGCAGTTGCTAGCACCTATTACATGCAATTTCCCCTTTGCCCACCATGTTTTTGATACCATATTTATCATTATGATATCATTCTAAAATAACACTTTCTTTCCCTTATATGATTTTTGTACAGTGTCACTTGGTCTGGAGAAAAAAGTCCTATATAATGACGGATTTAACTCTTAACCTCACCAAAAAAATGTAGCCTTGTTCAAATTGAGAGCATTGCAGATAATTTCTGTAAATGTGGCTCAAATAATAGAATCTGTCTTTGATAGTGTAGAAAAGATTGTGGAAAAAAGAGAAATTGCTGGTAACCAGCATTTTCTGCTTTTCCCATAATGTTTTCAGAAAACATCTTTCTCACTGTCATTGATACTTGGGATTTTTATAGGGTAACTCTTTCCTTACCAAGTGACACATCTGTGTACCTCTATGTCATGTGTATGCCTTGTAAACATTGTTGTGGTAAGAAATGGTCAATTCATGTATAACATGTTTAAACATTGTAAAATTTTTAGCTCCACTGGCCAAAGGCAAGCAGCTAATGTCATGGCCCAATGTGCCAAGTTTTAAGCACCATTCTCTGAAATGACCAAACCAGTTTTGATGAAACCTCACATAAATGCTCCTGTCAGTTTCACTACAGAATTTTCTTAGGGTTGTAAAAACTAAGGATTGTTAACATTACTGCAAAACAAAATTTTTGCACCTTTCCAAATTGAAAGCATTTGCAGGCAACAAATTCAGTGCCACTGAACAAATTCATGCCACTGAAAAGATGATTACTGTCGCTGAAATAGGATAAAAAACATTGTGGGAAAAGGAGAAAATGGGTAACCAGCACCCCTCTTACCAGAATATTTTGAGAAGTCTGTTCTGTCAGGTTTAATATTCAGGATTGTATGGTAAAGTCTAGAAGATACACCGTCTAAAGGTCAGAAGGGATATATGATGGTGTGGTGGCCATGACACATCCCTGTGATAACCTTGTATTTTTAACACCCCTGGAATACTAAACCAATGGCAACCAAGCTACTTAAAAGTTAACCATTGGTCAAAAATCTTGATTGCTATTTTGATAGATGATCTTTAACTAGATTGCTTTAGGATTTCTTAATTGCCATCTTGAAAATTTTGTAAATGAGTGAAAAAATGACTGAACTTTTCAGGCAAATGTCTTCTTAAAAGCATTTTGTCCAAGAGAGTGGTCCAGTCAACAGACTTTTTTCCTTTGTCCCACAATGTTTTGATAGTCAGTCTGGTCAAAAGGGTAATCTTTTGGTGCTTAATTTCCTTTGAAGGAAGGGAAGGTTTGGGCCATTTTTGACCCCAGGGCTACAATTTGAAGAATTTTGATGAAGGCCTATTAGATCAATGTACATGCCAAATTTGGGAGCCCAAGACTTTATGTCTTCTTTTCATGCAATTTGTTACAGGCCTCTATTACAGTTGTGTTACTGAGGAATGTTCAGTAATGGGTTATACATAGTTGAAACAAATAGCATAAGCATTATTATTCCACATGTGTATGTTGTCTTTGTTAATGATTCACTATTGATATTAACTGTCTTAACTCTTTACCAAATGACAAATTTATGGACTGGTCCAAATGAAAGCATTAGCAGAGGACATAGTAAGAGTGACTGAAAAATCAAAGTTTGATTTGGGAAGGGCAGAAGACATTGTGGGAAAAGGAGAAAATGCTGGTTACCAGCATTTTCTACTTTTCTTGCAATGATTTCAAAGGCTTTTTTCTCAGGGTCGTTAAAAGTCGGGATTGTGTGGTAAAGAGCTAAAAGCATTGTATGTGCAGTCTTACCTTTGATGTACATTGTTGGTTAAGTATCCATTGTCATTCAAAGCATGATACAAGTTGATTTCAACTTCTTTTGTATTTTACTCTTTACTAGACAAGGAAATTCAAGGAGACAAGTCCAAATTGAAAGCATTTACAGACAACATACTAATTATTGGACAAATTGTGAAAACTGTCTCTGACAGATTAGGGTAGAAAACATTGTGAGAAAAAGGAGAAAATGCTGGTACCAGCATTTTCTCCTTTTTAGCTCACCTGAGCACAACGTGCTCAAGGGGAGCTTTTAGGATCACCCGGTGTCCGTCGTCCGTCGTCCGTCGTGCGTCGTGCGTCGTCCGTCGTCCGTCGTGCGTCGTCAACAATTCTTTAAACATCAACTCCTCCTAAACCGCTGGGCGGATTTGGACCAAACTTGGCAGGAATGTTCCTTGGGAGGTCCTCTTTAAAAATTGTTCACAGAATTTGATTCCATCAAAAACTCTGGTTGCCATGGCAACCAAATGGAATTTTTTAGCAAATTCTTTAAAAATCTTCTCCTCTGAAACCGCTGGTTGGATTTTAAAATAATTTCACAGATATGTTCCTTGGGTGACCCTTTTCAAAAATTGTTCGTGAAATTTTGATTCGTCAAAAAATGTGGCTCTGGTGAATGGGGGCTTTTTGCACTATACAGAAATGAAGGAATTCTTTAAAAATCTTCTCCTCTGAAACCGCTGGTCGGATTTTGAAATAATTTCACAGATATGTTCCTTGGGTGACCCTTTTCAAAAATTGTTCGTGAAATTTTGATTGGTCAAAAAATGTGGCTCTGGTGAATGGGGGCTTCTTGCACTGTACAGCAATGAAGGAATTCTTAAAAAATCTTCTTCTCTGAAACCGCTGGTCAGATTTTGAAATAATTTCACAGAGATGTTCATTTGGTGACCCTTTTCAAAAATTGTTCGCGAAATTTTGATTGGTCGAGAAACATGGCTCTGGTGAATGGGGGCTACTTGCACTATACAGAAATGAAGAAATTCTTAAAAATTCTTCTTCTCTGAAACCGCTGGCCAGATTTTAAAATAATTTCACACAGATGTTCCTTGGGTGACCCTTTTCAAAAATTGTTCGCGAAATTTTGATCCGTCAAGAAACATGGCTCTGGTGAATGGGGGCTTCTTGCACTATACAGAAATGAAGAAATTCTTAAAAATTCTTCTTCTCTGAAACCGCTGGCCAGATTTTGAAATAATATCACAGAGATATTCCTTGGGTGACCCTTTTCTAAAACTGTTCGCGAAATTTTGATTGGCCAAGAAACATGGCTCTAGTGAATGGGGGCTACTTGCACTAGATGGAAATGAAGAAATTCTTGAAAATTCATCTTCTCTGAAACCCGTGGTCAGATTTTAAAATAATCTGACAGAGATGTTCCTTTGGTGACCCTTTCCAAAAGCTGTACATATAATTTTGATCCGTCAAGAAACATGGCTCTTGTGAATGGGGGCTACTTGCACTATACGGACATGATGAGATTTTTTAAAATTTTCTTTCTCTGAAACCCCTGGTCAGATTTTGAAATAATTTCAGAGAGATGTTCCTTGGGTGACCCTTTTCAAAACTTGTTTGTAAATTTTGATCCATCAAGAAACATGGCTCTCGTGGATGGGGGTTACTTGCTCTTATACAGAAATGAAGAATTCTTAAAAATTCTTCTTTTTGAAACTGATGGTCAGATTTCGAAATGACTTTTACAGGTGACCTTTTGAAAATTGCTTGGCAAAATTATAAATTTGGTTCCAATGTTTCAACGCTAAAAAAGAAAAAAAAAAAAATAGACTATGGTCATCTCAAAAATTCAGGTGAGCGATCCAGGGCCATCTTGGCCCTCTTGTTCCCACTAAGTTTACAGAAGTCTTTTTCCTTTGGTTTACTAAAATTTGGTATTGTGTCTTAAAAGGATATGGTGTGCATTTGAAGCTGGATTTCTTGTATATAGTCTAATGATACAAGTGTGATACAAAATGGTATTCAAGTGGTCCTCGTGATACCCCTAAGTGTGATGTAGGCCACGTTAAATCTTTACCTAATAGTCTATAGTTTTAACACATGTAAGGTAAAAGCCTTTAAGAAACTGTAGGAAAAGTAGGAAATTATGATAACCAGCATTTTCTCCTTTGCGGACAATGTTTCATGCCTTTTCTAAGACAAACTTGTCATTTTAGCCATACCCAAGTTGTCATCAGCTACAGCTTTGAGTCTTTGTAAGTTTAAACCTTTACCATAAAATCCCTTGTTTTCACGACCCAGAGGAAGAAGCCTTCTGGAAACATTGAGGAAAAAAAAAGAAATTGTTGTTAAGTGACATTTTATCCTTTTCCTATGTTTTCTCTTAATCTGAAATCAAGTTTCAATTTTGAGTCCTGTTTATTTTGTCAACTTGAAATGTTTTCAATTTTAACAAGTTTAAAATTTGGTCGTTTCAGAGTCAAAATTTTATCGTTGGTAAATATCTGAATAATTGCTAGACAACAGAACAATTTGAAAACATTTTGCAGGCAGGGAATATACCTTTTACTGCACAATACTTAACCCTTTACTCCATAGATACTCATTTCTTCGCATTGCTTGTAGAAGCCTTTGGAAAACATTGTGGCAAAAGGTGAAATTGCTCGTCACGAGCAATTTCACCTTTTGCCACAATGTTTTCTATGCTATCAAAAGGTGTCATATACACATAAAAAACAGCTTCATCCTTGCTGTTATTTAGGGTCAATTGGAGATACCATAGAAATGCCTTATGGGGTAAAAGGTTAAAAGAAGGAATACTTTTGAAAACAGTTTTGGAAAAGGAGAAATTGCAGATAAGCAGAATTTTCTCCTCCCACCCACAAACACAAACACACACACACATAATGTTTTCTACCTGTTCTGATACACATCCATAATATTTGTCACCTGAGGACAAATTATATATTGTTTAAAATGGGGAAACTTACCTTTGCAAGAGTAGAAAGTGTTGTGTGCAAAGGAGGAAAATGTGCTTTCTTGCATCTGATCCTTTTCCCACAATGTTTTCACTAGCTTTCTTCCTTGGGATTGATAAAACTAAGAATTGTACTTTGTAGGGTTACATTCACTTCCTCTTACATTTCGACAGGGTTGTTAATTTGATGTAGGTCATTTTTATCATGCTATAAATTTACCCAGGTCTAAAAATAGGGAGTTCTTGGAGAGAAAATGCATATGAAATATAATGCAAAGCACTGCTACAACAGTAAATCAATCTTATTCATAGCAGCGACTGTCTTTGGTTGCTATGTGCTGTTCACATAGGACTGTAAACCTATCAACCGGTCATTCAAAATCCATTTCCTGGTACATGACAAAATCTTGGACCTGCCCATGTTTGAAAACATTTATGCAGCAGACAAAATTAATGAGGCCTAACTCTTTACCAGACAAGCCCTGGTTTTCATGACCCTGGGAAGGGAAGCTTCTGAAAACCTTGTGGGAAAAGGGGAAAATGCTGGTAACTAGCATTTTTATTTTTCCAACAAGTTTGTCTACCCATTCAAAGACAAATTTCATAAATAAAGACACTTTTAATTTGTTGTCTGCAAACGGGTTTAGTATGGACCATTGTAACATTTTGTCATTTGGTACAGAGTTAAATAAAGGGCTTTGTCTGTGAAAAGGTTGGGAACATTGTTGAAAAAGGAGAAAAAGCTGGTAAATAGCATTTTCTTCTTTTCTCACAATGTTTTTAAAAAAACCTCTTTCTTTGGATCATTTCGAACCTCAGAGTGTTTGGTAAAGGTTGAATATGACAGAATTAAGAGGTAAGACCTGCCACGGTTTCAAAAATGTCTGCGACACAATTTGTCATTTGCAGACGACACAATTTGCAAAAGACGGTCATGTATCAACACTTCACCAAAAGATAAATTTTAACCCTTTACCAAACAACAAAATTTTAGACTGGTCCAAATTGAAGGCACTTGCAGAAGACAAAATAAACTCAAAAACTGAAAATTGTTTCCAGTAGGTTAGAAAACATTGTCGGAAAAGGAGAAAATGCTGGTTACCAGCATTTTCTCCTTTTCCCACAATGGTTTCAAAAGGCTTCTGTCTCAGGGACGTAAAAACCAGGGATTGTTTGGTAAAGGGTTAAACTTGTCCAAATTAAAGGCATTAAACTTCGAATATGAGAAACTAACTGAAATGATTGGCATTGTCTTTGAAAGTGTAGTAAACCATGTGGGAAATGGAGAGAATGCTGGTTAGCATTTTCTCCTTTTCCCACAAGGTTTTAACTTTTCAAAATACTTTTTTCCTGAGGGTTGTTCAAACTTGGGATTGTATCATTAACAGGTAACTTATTACCAAATGAAAAAATTTTAGGCTTATTCAAATCGAAAGCATTTGCAGACAACAAAAGCAACTGAAAATTTGAAATTTGTTTTGTGAAGGGTAGAAAACATTATGGGAAAAGGAGAAAATGCTGGTTACCAGCATTTTCTCCATTTCGCACAATGTTTTCTGAAGGCTTCTTTCTCAGGGTTGTTAAAAATCATCATTGTGTGGTAAAGGGTTAAAGGGATATCAAACCATTTTCAAACAATTTTGAGGGACTCAATGGGACTTCAACCCAAGGCATTCAAAACATTATAGCAGGAACATTAAGTAACCATCTATCGATGAGCTAACTTTATCTCGTCTGTCTGCAAATGCTTTTAGTTTTGACATGTCTAAACTTTTTTACACCAAAAGGTTGTATTATGTTTATGAATCCAGGGATTGTTTGATATAGGGTTAAATCAATTTTAACCTTCTATCAAATGAAAAGATATTAGACTTACCCAAATCAAATTCATTTACAGATAACAAATTTAGTTAAGCTCGAATAATGTAACTTGTTCATGGATGAGTAGAAGGCAGTGTGGGGAAAAAATGCTGAATCATTGCTAGCAGTGTTTTCATAAGCTGTTTTCTAGAAAAAACATTTTTGGTTATCGTTTATCGAAGAATCCTGAAACAACCTTGAAGAAAAAAGCTTTTCAAAACATTGTGGGGGAAAAATGTGAATGTTGGTGGCCGTCATTTCCCCTCTTGGTTTTCTACCCTTTCAGAGAGAAATTCCATTTTCCTGTATTAGTGAACTCATTACCAAACGACAAAATTTTAGTTTTGTCTAAATCGAAAGCATTTGCAGATTATATAATAAAAGTGACTGAAAATTAAAATTTGTTTTGTGAAGGGTAGAAAACATTGTGGGAAAAGGAGAAAATGATGGTTACGAACATTTTCTCCTTTCTGCACAATGTTTTCTAAAGGCTTCTTTCTCATGGTCATCAAAAGTAGGGATTGTGTGGTAATGGGTTAATTTTTGTTCTGCAATAAGGTTGAATTTGGGAAAGTCTAAACATTTGCCCTACATCAGAGTTAAACTCTTTCCCAAACGACAAAATCAACAAATGAAATCAAACTGAAAGCATTTGCAGACAACAAGTTAAATGTAGCTAAACTAGTGATTTCTGTCTTTGATAGGGTAGAAAACATTGAGGGAAGAGGAGAAAATGCTGTTTACCAGCATTTTCTCCTTTTCCCCCAATGTTTTCAAAAGGCCTTTTTTGTGGGTTGTTAAAAGTCTGGATTGTGTTGTATAAAGAGTTTATTAATTTTGGTCAATGACATAAAAAAGATTTTGAAAGAAACATTAGTTTGGTTTGAACATGTCACACTTGCAGATCAGAATTTACATGTATATTGATGAAGCTGTCTGATCTGTGTCTGCATCATCTTCAAATTTTTACAATGGCCTTGAAAGGGAAAGGGATAGCGTGTAGTATTTCGGTTAATTATCTTTGAGTCGATTTCTATTTATAGAAAATGTTTCCGATGTTGCATAACAGTATAATTGACTCTTCACCGGAGAACAAAGTTTTTGACTTTTCCAAACTACAAGCATCTGCATATGATGAGTTTATTGTGCTTTAAAAAATGATAAATTATGATTATTGAAAGAGTGGAAAACTTTATGAGCAAAGAGAAAATGAAACTTACCAGTATTTACTCCTTTTAATACAATGTTTTAGGGGCCTTCTTCTGTAGAATAAGGAGTGCTATTAGGGAAAGATATTGTTGAAGATTGAAAAAATGAGTTTTAATTCACGAAACTTTTCTCTGTACAGGGCAGAAAGTATTCTGGGAAAAGGCGAAAATGTTGTGTACGAGAATTTTCTCCACTTGTTATAATGTTTTCTAAAGCTTTCTGCCTGAAGGCCATTGAAATTTTGGTTTGTTTGGAAAAGAGTTAACTCTTATCACATGACAAAATTTTACACTTGAGATGTCTTTCATAATTAAAGATGCTATGGCAGACAGTGCAGATCATGATCAGACTGCACAAAATGTGCAGTCTGATCACTGATCTACACTGTCTGCATGCGGTTGGGATAAGAACTAAAAGAAAATGGTTGTTACAAGGTCTTGTTTCCTTAACTCTTTACCGAACGGCAAAATTCTGGACTGTTGCAAATTGAAAGCATTTGCAGACGACAAAATAAATGTGACTCAGATACATAAGATCGTTTTGGGAAGAGTAAAAAAACATTGTGGGAAAAGGAGAAAATGCTTGTTTCCAGCATTTTCTCCTTTTCCAACAATGTTTTCACATGGCTTCTTTCTCAGGTTTGTTAAAAGTGGAGATTGTGTGGTAAAGAGTTAGCCCTTTACCCCATGAGGTATTTCTATGGTATCGCTAATTGGCCCTAAATAACAGCAAGGATTAAGCTATTTCTTATGTGTGTATGACACCTTTTGATAGCATAGAAAACTTTGCAACATAAGATGAAGTTGCTCATCACAAGCAATTTCACCTTTTGCCTCGGTGTTTTCCATAGGCTCCTACAAGCGATGCATAGAAATGGGTGTCTATGGAGTAAAGGGTTAATAGAAAATGTCTCCAGGGTGTCTTTGGCTCTTATGGGATTACGACTCAGAATGGAAAGCCTTTGTAGGGAACAAATCAGATGTTACTTTAATGATGAAATTTGTCTGTGAAAGTTTCAAAAACGTTGTAGTTCCCATCCTTTTCTCCTTTTCAATGTATTCAACAGACTCTTTTTCTTTGGATTGTCTAACCCTTTTATCAGACTACAAACTTTCAGCCTTGTCGAAAATGAAAGCACTTGCAGACGACAATTTCAGTGAGGCTTAAATGGTGCAAATTTTCTTTGATAAGGTAGAAAACTTTGTGGAAAAAGGAGAAAATGCTGGTTACCAGCATTTTCTCCTTTTCCCAAAATGTTTTAGCAAGGCTTTTTTTCGAGGGTCAGCATTGTGTGGTAAAGGGGTTAACCCTTTACCAGACTATAAAATTTCAGCCATGTCCAAAATGAAAGCATTTGCAGACAACAATTTCTGTGTGGCTCAAAAGGTTCAACTTTTCTTTCATAGAATGAAAAAACATTGTGGGTAAAGGAGAAAATGCTAGTTACCAGCATTTTCTCCTATGCTCACAATTTTTTGAAAAGGCTTTATTTTTGTGGGCAGTAAAAGTCGTCATTTTGTGGCAAAGTGTTAACCCTTTACTCCATAAATACTCATTTCGACACATTGCTTGTAGAAGCCTTTTGAAAATATTGTGGCAAAAGGTGAAATTGCTCGTGACGAGCAATTTCACTTTTTGCCACAATGTTTTCTATGCTATCAAAAGGTGTCATATACATATAATAAACAGCTTCATCCTTGCTGTTTTATGGGGTCAATTAGAGATACCATTATAAATGCCTTATGGGGTAAAGGGTTAATTGGAGATTTTAATCCTTCCTAATTTACAGTAAAAACTAATACGAGAGGCTTTTCCAGAATGGTTAGATCAAGATGAGAGTGCACCTTTTGCAGTTTGATCTGTTCTCTACACTTTAACCCATTACCACACAATCCCTACTTTTGATGCCCCTGAAGAAGAAGCCTTTTGAAAATACTGTGGGAAAAGGAGAAAATGCTGGTAACCAGCATTTTCTCCTTTTTCCCACAGTGTTTTCTACCCTTCCTAGAACAACTTTCTATTTTTCAGTCACCTTTATTTTGTCGTCTGCAAATGCTTTCAACCTGGACCAGTCTAAAATTTTCTTGTGTGGTAAAGAGTTAACTCTGTATTAAACGACAAATTTTTGGATTGTTCCAAATTGAATGCATTTGCAGACAGTTAAATAAATCTGACTCAAATACTGAAATTGTTTTTGGAAGTGCAGAAAACGTGGGAAAAGGAGAAAATGCCAGTTACCAGCATTTTCTCCTTTTTCCCACAAAGTTTTCAAAAGGCGTCTTTCTTATTGTCGTTAAAAGTTGGGATTGTATGGTAAAGATTAAATGAAATCAAAAAATATTCTGATCAATCAAGCCCTAGGATTTCTTTGCTCATCACATTGAAACAAAACATTGGAGTTGCCCAAATTCAAAGCATTTGCAAAGGACACCGATATCAAAGAAAGCTTAAATGGTTGGATTGGCCTGAGAAAGGGAAGAAAATCTGGTTGGAAAAGAAGAAAATCATGTTCTCCGAAATCATCTCTGTAGAAGTCAGACTTTCAGATTATGTTTTTAACCCTTTGCCACACAATACCTACTTTTGACGACTTTGAGAAAGAAGCCTTTAGAAAACATTGTGCGGAAAGGAGAAAATGCTGGTAACCAGCATTTTCTCCTTTTACTACAATGTTTTCTATCCTTCACAAAACAAATTTCAAATTTTCAGTCACTTTTATTTTGTCTCAACAAATGCTTTTGATTTGGACAAACCTAAAATTTTGTCGTTTAGTAATGACTTAAAGTATTCTGAGATGACTAAATGATGGTTACTGGTTACTGAAATGATGGAATTTGTCTTCAAAAAGGTTGAAAAATACAGTATGAGAAAAGGAGAAAATGCGGACCATCAGCATTTTCTCCTTTTCTCACAATATTTTTCTGTCTTAAAAACCTTAATGATGTTCTGCCTCCATATTACGGCTTGCATGTAGGATTGTTGCCTTTGAACCAATAGTACAATTTGTTTATCGGCTGGGTTGCGTAACCGTTACAGAATGATTTATTTTCAACTCTGCAAAGTTTTAATCCTTATCTGAACATTCCAGTGCTTCAAAAACCCTGAACTCTTTACCACACAATCCTGACTTTTAACGGCCCTGAGAAAAAGCCTTTTGAAAATATTGTGGGAAAAGGAGAAAATGCTGGTAACCAGCATTTTCTCCTTTTCCCACAATGTTTTCTACCCTTGCAAAACCAAATTTCAATTTTTAAGTCACATTTTATTTTGTCGTCTGCAAATGCTTTCAATTTGGACTGGTCCAAAGTGTTCTTGTATGGTAAAGAGTTAAAAAGTAGAATGGTAACCAACATTTTTTTTTTCCACCAATAGTCTCTTCCCTATCATACATAGATTTAATGCCTTCATATTGGGCAGTTCTACACTTTGGCTGACCACATGAGAAAATTTTAGACTGGTCCAAATTGAAAGCATATGCAGATGACAAAATAAAGGTGACTAAAAAATAGAAATTTGTTCTGGGAAGGGTAGAAAACACTGTCGTAAAAAGAGAAAATGCTGGCTAACAGCATTTTCTGCTTTTCCCATAGTGTTTTCAAAAGGCTTCTTTCTCAGGGGTGTCAAAAGTGCGGATTGTGTAATAATGGGTTATCTCATTACCAAATGACAATATTTTAGGCTTGTCTAACTTGAAATCAGTTGCAGTCAACAAAGTAAAAGTGACTGAAAATTTAAAATTTGTTTTGTAAAGGGTAGAAAATATTGTGCGAAAAAGAGAAAATGGTGGTTACCATCATTTTCTCCTTTTCCCACAGTGTTTCTGAAAGCTTCTTTCTCGGGATCCTTTAAAGTAGGGATTATTTGGTAATGGGTTAACCCTTTCCCAAACAATCCCTGGTTTTTACGGGTCTGGAATAGAAGCCTTTTGAAAACATTGTGGGACAAGGAGAAAATGCTGGTCGCCAGCATTTTCTCCTTTTCCCACAATGTTTTCTACCATATCATAGACAGAAATCATCTTTTCAGCAAGAGTTGAATTGTTGTCTGCAAATACTTTCAATTTGGTCTCGTTCAAAAGTTTGTCATTTGGGAAAAGGTTAATCGACCAATCCCATGAACTGAGCTACCTTTGATTTTCCCTCTACTAATGCCTTCAAAAGGCTTGGAAAAAAGCCCAACTTTTTCTTTATTTGATCAAGATTCAATTCCTTACAAGACATCAGAATTCAAAATTTGTGTAGAAAAGAACCATTTTAAGATGACAAAATGAATGTACCTTAACTCTTGAACAAACAACAAAATTTTAGTTTTGTTCAAATTGAACACTGTGATGCTTGGATAGGTTTGTCTGAAATCTTAAAATCAGGAAGTTTTGGCTAAGGAAAGCAGCTGGTTTATTTATCACGAACTTCGCTTTTGAAGCTTTGGCGCATGATAGTCTATTTTCCAATAACCCTATCCTACACTTAACTCTTTAGCACACAATCCCGACTTAAAAAGACCCTGAGAAAGCTGAAGCCTTCTGAAACATTGAAGAAACTGCTGGTAACCAGTATTTTCTCCTTTTCCCACAATGTTCTCTTCCCTTCCCAAAACAAATTCCAAATTTTCAGTCACTTTTATTTGTCATCTGCAAATGCTTGCAATTTGGACCAGTCTAAAATTTTGTTGTTTGGTAAAGAGTAGAGTTAACTTACAGGTAGAAATCAAATATTGTAATTTGGGCTGGAGGCCTTTATTTACTTGAATTAAGGTATGCATATTCGTACTTGACTCTACACCAAACAAAATTTTGTGCTAGTCTAAACTCAAAGCATTTTCAGATGACAACTTGAGTGTTTATGTAATGATGGAATTTGTCTTTGATGGGCAAGAAAACGGGGAAAGGGAGAATTTCTTCTATTTCCAGTATTTTTTTTTTCTTAAATCTTTAGATAATTTAGGGTTGTTAAAACTTCTGATAATTGTGTTGGAAAGAGACATAAATGGTGTCACATGAAAGCAATAGACATTTTCATTGTAACAATTGGAACTGAACCTTTTCACTTGTTTGCTCCTTTCACAACTTAATTGCTTTTGAGGCCTCTGTAGGTTAGGATCAAACTACCGGAACCTAAAACATGCAGACTCATCCTTTATCTGCACTATCCACTTTGCTGAGACATCCTGGGCTCGTATGCACCAACCACTCTTAAGAACGTTCTTTGTCTTAATCACCAGAATTTTCTACATTTGTAAGTAACACAACTTCTGATTGGCTAAACCATTCGGTTTAGCCAATCAGAAGTTGTGTTACTTACAAAATTGGAAAAACTTTGAGAGTAAGACTTAACCCTTTCCCAAACAATCCCTGGTTTTTACGGGTCTAGAATATTAGCCTTTTGAAAACCTTGTGGGAAAAGGAGAAAATGCTGGTAACCAGCATTTTCTCCTTTTCCCATAATGTTTTCTACCCTATCATAGACAGAAATCATCTTTTCAGCAAGAGGTGAATTATCGTCTGCAAATGCTTTCAATTTGGTCTAGTCCAAAAGTTTGTCATTTGGGAAATGGTTAAGAATATTCTCAAGAATGGTTGGTTAATACTTGACCTGGAAGGTAGTATTGTTGAGACTAATACTTGACCTGGAAGGTAGTATTGTTGAGACTACAGTTTTTCTGGGTCTGTATTAAGCAACCACTGTAAAGAACATTCCTAGTCATACTCTAAATCGTTAGATTTGACAAATGGTTTAGCCAATCAGAAGTATGTTTCTTTCTATATCTGGAGTTTAATTGTTAAATGTGCTTCACTAGTTATAAGCTAATTAAGAGAAGAACTTAACCTGTTGCATCATGTAAAGGAGAAACCCAACCCCTATTAGATTATGTAAAGGAGGACCCAACCCTGTTACATTATGTAAGATAATGTAAAGGAGGATCTGACCCTGTTACATTATGTAAAGGAGGAACCTGAACCCTATTACATTATGTAAAGGAGGAACCCGAACCCTATTACATTATGTAAGATAATGTAAAGGAAGAACCTAGTCTGTTACATTATGTAAAGAAAGAACCCAAAGAGTTCCATAATATACAGGTGGAATTAACATTACATTACATGAAAGAGGAAAAGATAATTTTAAAAACTTGATGCCAGGAAAAAATTTAGCCCTGTCGAAATGGATTGAATTTACTGCCAACAACTTGAATAGAGTTAGTACACTTTACGGAACAATCCAGAGTTTTATCGACCCTCAGGAAGAAACCTTTTTAAAACATTGTGGGAAAAGGGGAAAATGCTGGTAACCAGCGTTTTCTGCTTTCCTACAATGTTTTCAACCTTATCAAAGATAAATCCCATCTTTAAAGCCATGCTTAGTTCTTGTCTTCAAATGGTTTCAATTTTGAGAGGTTCTTGCTGTGTTGCAAAGAGTAAACTCTTTGCCTCATAATCCCAAACTCTAACGATTCTGAGAATGGGGCCCTATTGAAAACATGGTTGGAAAAGAAGAAAATGCTGTTTCTTTTTCCACTATGTTTTCTGTCCTTTGAAAGACATAGTCTGTGTTTTTATGAGGTATCTGTGCATTCTTTCAAGTTGGACAGGGCAGAAATTCTGATGTGGTAACGGGTTAATGTGAAAACATGGAATTGTTTTGTAAGGGTTTCTGGTCACTACAAGTTAGAGAATCTCTGACAAGTGAAAAGTTGGGTGTTTGTCAACTATGACAATGATGATAGCATAAAAAGATTTATATTGTATATCATAAATTTAATTTTTTTTTGGGTCATACATTAAAAGAAGATGAATTTGAACCCTTATCAACACCATCCAAGAAAGAGGGTTTTGACAACTGTTTTGACAAAGGGGAAAATGCTGATAACTGCCATGTTCGTCACAAGCAATTTTACCTTTTGCCACAATGTTTTCCAAAGGCTCCTACAAGCAATGCATAGAAATGAGTATCTATGGAGTAAAGGGTTAACAACTATTACTTGAAAAAGAATCATTTCATGGTCCAAGAATAAAATATGAAAAATAGAATGTATACTTAAGGTCAGACAAAACTACTAAATTTTGTCCTGTCCTCGTAAACAACAGATATTTAAATTAAAGTCATTATAGGGTCCAAGAAATGATTATGTTTTTGCGCTTGGAAAGCCAAGCAGTTTAGGTTATACAACAACTTAAACATTTTATTATCTAACTTGACACGTGAATCCGGCTGTATAAACACAGTGCAATGTGAAAGCATGGTGGAATCTACATTAATTCTATATAGAGTGATGTCATTCTATATAGAGTGACATCATATGGAGTGCAACACGCGAAAAGGTGCATTCGGACATTTGCGTAAAGTGTCGTCCCGGATTAGCCTGCGCAGTCCGCGCAGGCTAATCCGGGACGACACTTTCCGATTTTATGTGATTTTCTGTTTTTCGCAAGTCTACTGTAGCACAAAATCTAATGTAGTCGTAAAGTGCCGTCTCGGATTAGCCTGCGCGGACTGCGCAGGCTAATCCGGGACGACACTTTACGCAAATGCCCGAATGCACCTTTTCGCATGTTGCAAGCCATATTGTATAAAGTCAGTAATTTGGTCAATATAATGTAGTCTGCAACCATGTTTTTACTCAAAGGAACTTATACTTCTTTGATTTAGGGTTGGTAATGTTAGAATCGAAATGATCTTTATTTCTATCCTGGTTTACTGTTTAATAAACCACATTGTGAGTTATTAGGTGCAATGAATAAACCACCCCTCTTTCCACCTTGTAGATCACCTTGTAGATCATTTATTGTGCTTCATTACTCACAACTATGGTTTATTAATAAACAATGATAGAAAGAAGATTATTTCTACGTTTCCTGTGCTTTCAATCCTAGCTACATGTAGCAGAAGAGAGAGGGACCTTTTGTTTTTAAACGGCTTCTTTCCAAGGGTCATCAAAAGTCGTCATTGTGTTTGTTAAAGGGTTAAGAAATAGTTTCATCATTTAAACCATGTTTAGTTTGCCCTTCTAACAAAGTTTTCACAATATTCACTCCTTACCACATGATGGAATGTTATACTGGTAAAAAATTGGAAGCTTTTGCAGACGATAAATTGAATGTGGGTGAGGTCGTGGAATGCTTTGTCTCTGAAAAGGTAGAAAAAAATTGTGGGATTTGAAGAAAATGGTGGTTACCAGCATTTTCTTCTCTTCTTGCAATGTTTCCAAAAGGACAGGGGACTTGGAAACTTGTTCATGGCTGTGGTGAATCATGTTGTCCCGAGCAGAAGGAAATAGAAATTCCCTTCTGAGCGCCCAATTCAATGAAAACTGACGTCACTGGAAACTGACGTCACTAAAACGTGGAGTTTGGTGCAAAAACGTGCAGTCTGGTGATCGATCGACCCCGCCATTTTGGATGTTGTGTTGCATGTGTAGTGATGTTTACGGGGCACTCAAAAGGGAAACTGGCTTTACATGGTTTTTGTCAGGGAACATGATATATATGTTCCCGGCATGTTAACCAATCAGATCACGAGAAATTTCTTTGCAGTATAATAAATCATTGTGTTGGTATAAGGGGACACTTATACTGCCTTGCTGTAGAGCTAGCTTTTGTAGCGACGTGTTTGTCTTGAGACCCGGGGGTCCAGGGTTCAAAAGCTGCCAGGGACGGCTGTTTGTGAGAACTGTTCCATATAAAGCTGGAGATACAAAGTATAGGCACTGTAAAGATTTTTTTCTTGCTTTTTTCTCTTGCAGGACAAGATGGGTTTGACCCTACTGCCAGAAAATTCTCAGTGGAAGAGCTCAAGCCACAGCCAATAATAAAGAAAGCCAAAAAGGTACCAGGATAAGGTTTTACTTGAAGTTGAACTTCTTTGTCAAATAATCTAGTGATTTAGCATTCTACCACACTATTCTGAGTTTTGTTGTTGAGAAAGAAACCTTTTGAAAGTTAATAAACTTGAGAGAGAAACTTTTTGAAAAGATTGTCGGAAAAGGAGAAAATGCTGGTAACCAGTATTTTCTCCATTTCCCACAATTTTCTTTTGCCTATTCAAAGGCTAATATTTTCATTTGAAAAATATTGAGCCACACGACAAAATTTAGATTTGTATAAACCAAAAGCATTTGCTGACAACAAAGTCAGTGTAACTGAAAAATAAAATTTGATTTGGGAAGGGTAGAACACATTGTAGAAAATGCTGGTAGAAAAATACGAAAATTGAGAGGAAAAAGATTGTTGGAAAAGGAGAAAATGCTGGTAACCAGTATTTTCTCCATTTCCCACAATTTTCTTTTGCCTATTCAAAGGCTAATATTTTCATTTGAAAAATATTGAGCCACACGACAAAATTTAGATTTGTATAAACCAAAAGCATTTGCTGACAACAAAGTCAGTGTAACTGAAAAATAAAATTTGATCTGGGAAGGGTAGAACACATTGTAGGGAAAGGAGAAAATACTGGTTTGCCAGCATTTTCTCCTTTTCCTACAATCCATACTATTTGGTAAAGAGTTGTACCTTCATCTAAAAACTCTTCAATATTGACTAGTCTAAATTTTTGCTGTGTGCATGGTAAGAAGTTTAGGAATCAGAGACTGATATGATAAAATTTTATCTTTGAAAAGAGACACAAAAACCTTGTGGGAGAGGGCAGTGTGTTCTCACAATAATCTTGCTAGTCTTTTTCCTAGGCATAGAGGAAATAAGGTTAGGCCTGCTGGTAATTTGAATGCTGAGTTCTTTACCAAACGACAAAATTTCAGGCTGGTCCAGTTGAAAGCATTTGTGGACGATAAACTGAACATGTCTGAAATGATATTAATGTGTCTTAGTTGATGGTATATTGCTTTTTGCAGAAAGAAAACATTGTGGGAAAAGAGTAGAAGCTGCTGTCTTCAGAGTCATTGAAATGAGAGATTGTTTGGTAATATTGTAGGTGTTTGTGGATGATAGTGCTAAAGACGAGAAATACTGGCAGAGACGGAAGAAGAACAATGTGGCAGCAAAGAGATCGAGGGAAGCAAGGCGTGTGAAGGAAAACCAGATAGCAATGAGAGCTGCCTTTCTGGAACAGGAATGCGACAAGCTGCGAAAGAGTTATGAGAAATTACAGAGAGAAAATGAGGGTCTGGTGAAGCGGCTGTCAAAGTATGAGCCGGTGGAGTGATAGCACATGTTATTCTCATCAGACACAGACACTCCAGTCCTTCTTTCATAAATATTGACCCTTTTATTGTCATGAAGACATGCCCCCTTAAAAATGCCCAGGACAGCTTATGTTGGCTTTGGATACCAGGCAGCTTGAGATTTAACTGCATAAAACTTGATGTCTGATCTTGGATTTAAACTGTCAGAAATTATGGAAGCTATTTTAGCCAAAGTTTTCTATATCCAAAATATTTCTGCGTCTGGTTTCGGCTCTGAAAAGGTTGCGCCAACTTTTGCAATAAATCGGTAAAGTCCCTTGTATATTTGTAGTTGCCTTTGCAACTGCTGTAGATCAAAGATTAGTTTGTACAAAACATGCAGTCTGATCTTTTATCTTTACCATCTGTTTTGCTGAAACATTTTGGGCAAGAGAAACCTTGAAAGTGATATAAAGTTGTGAAAGGAGTTTTGACTCTATGCCAAACAGCAAAGTTTTAGACTTGTCCAAATTGAAAGCATTTGCAGATGACAAAATAAATGTGACACAAACATTGAAACTTGACTTTAGAACAGTAGAAACCATTGTGGGAAAAGGAGAAAATGCTTGTTACCAGCATTGTCTCCTTTTCTCCCTTTGTTTTCAGAGGGCTTCTTCCTCTGGGTCATAAAACAAGGGATTGTGTGGTGAAAGGTTAAGAGTCAGAAAAAAGAGTAAGGAAAGAAACTTACTGTAAAATATGGATAGCTTTTGGACGTCTCATCTTAGTTAAGAGCTCTTGCAGACAGCAAAATGAACTGGACTCGAGAATTGAAATCTGTTTTGATAGGGTAGAAAACTGTTTGGTGCAAGCATGACATTTCAGATCTTCTATGGCAAGAATAAATCATGGAAATTAACATTGGGCAGAGTGGATCCAGGATCAGACTGCCTATTCTGGCTGATCACAGTCTGTACTATCTGATCATGATCTATACTGTCAGTGTTAGAGACTGTAAGTTTCTGCGTAGCTAGCTGGGGATAAAGGGATCACTTACACAATTCATTAACAAAGGTCATTATATTCATCACACATTATGTAAGCTTCACTCAAGTTACGACAGTCCTGAAATATTGGGGGTAGTCTTTAATTTGAAAATTGACAGATCTTCACTTAACCCTTTCCCAAACGGCAAATTTTGGACCAGACCCAAATGAAAGCATTTTGCAGATGACATATTAACAGTTGCTAAAAAGATGATTATTCTAAATGATGAGTAGAAAACATTGTGGGAAAAGGAGAAAATGCTGGTTACCAGCATTTTCTCCTTTTCCCACAATGTTTTCAAAAGGCTTCTATTCTTGACCCGTAAAAACCAGGGATTGTTTGGGAAAGGGTTAAACAAATGATGTGGGTACTCAAATGTTTTGTCTGTATAGGATAGTTCATTTAGGTACTCACATCATGGGTTTTAGCAAAGAAGTGTAATGCTTAAAACTGTTATACTATGAAACATGCTTTATCGGTAGCCCTGTATCTATAACTCCGTACGTCCCTCTAGACAATTTTTATTTTTGGCCCTGTAGCAGTCCATTTCCAATAACATTTAAGTAAAAGGAGAAATTGTTCATATGAGCCATTTCTTCTTTTGCCAGAATGTTTGTCTATGGATTTTAAATTTAGATTGATAATCCAGAATTTATGCAATAGTTTATCGAAGTTGGCAGCCGTAGATTTGTTAAGGGAAGTTATGAGTTTGTTAACCCAATGCTGTTCTGTTGGATAGCTCTTATGTTCTGTCGACTGTTTATTTTAGACTTGATAGAGTGTAGGTTTACTGTTTGGGGAATAATATGTAACACCTGTCTAGTAGGAGCTAAATTACATTATGACAGGATGCATGTGGTGTTTTGTATGTAGGATTCGGTAAGAAGCAGCAGCAATTTTATGTTTTACTCATGATAACACATTAGTATTAACTCATTACCACACAATCCCTACTTTTGACGCCCCTGAGAAAGAAGCCTTTTGAAAAAACTGTGGGAAAAGGAGAAAATGCTGGTAACCAGCATTTTCTCCTTTTTCCACAGTGTTTTCTACCCTTCCCAGAACAAATTTCAATTTTTCAGTCACCTTTATTTTGTCGTCTACAAATGCTTTCAATTTGGACCAGTCTAAAATTTTCTCGTGTGGTAAAGAGTTAACTCATTACCAAACGACAAAATTTTAGGTTTGTCCAAAAACCTTTGCAGACAACAAAATAAAAGTGACTGAAAATTTGAAATTTGTTTCGAGAAGGGTAGAAAACATTCTAGGAAAAGGAGAAAATGCTGGTTACCAGCATTTTCTCCTTTTCCCACAATGTTTTCTAAAGGCTTCTTTCTCGGGGTCGTCAAAAGTAGGGATTGTGTGGTAATAGGTTAAACTTCAAATGTTAATTCTTGCCTTTAGCCCTTTCCCAGACAATCCCTGGTTTTTGCAACCCTGAGATAGAAGCCCTTTGAAAACATTGTGGGAAAAGAAAAAAAAAACTGGTAACCAGCATTTTCTCCTTTTTCCACGATGTTTTCTACCTTACTGGAAACAAATTTCAATTTGTGTTAAGTTTTTTATGTCGTTTGGTAAAAAGTTAATTCTGCCAGTTAACAAGGCCTTGGACTTGTCAAAATCTTAAACGTTTTCAGGCTAAACATTAACTCTTTACCAAACAACAAAATTCTAGATTATCCAAATCAAACAAATTCTGTAAACAACAAAATAAATATAATTGAAAAAATTGAAAGTTGTTTTGGGAAGGGTAGAAAACATTGTGGGAAAAGGAGTGCATTTCTAAACCTGGGGGTCTTAGATGTGGTCCTTACTTGCCGCACTGTGTTACTCATGGGTTAGTCTTTGATTCATGCATTCCTTGGGCAAGGCACTTCAGAGCCCAAGCATAGTGTTTTATGAACTGCAGAATGTACATGCATATGTTACCTGTCAGGGTTACATGAAAAATGTTCAAAACAGGGTAGGACACAAACAAATCAAATTCATACCTTTCCAAATTATTTGAATGGAGGGATATTTAATAGTGTTGATAGTGCCGACCTAGTTTGACAAACTTGTTATGAATGCACTGCTTCCACATTGGTTTGCCAAACATTTTTGACAATTTCAGGACAACTCTTTTGCGTATTGGAAGTCTGACTTGGCCAAACTGTTTGGACAAAGTCAAAAATTCTATTATTACTACAAGTGACAGTTTAGACTTCACCAGTGTTTGGACAAAGTCAGAAAAATTCTGTTGTGAATTGACTTACTGTATAATGGTTTGACTTTACCAGTGTTTGGGTAAAGTCAGGATAGTGACTTGCCTGGTTCAGTGTAACTTGTCTGACTTGGCAAAAATGTTGGTATTTAGTCTTGATAATTGCCCACAATAGTGGCTGGGATATAGCCACGATGACATTACCAAAGGTTCGAGATAAAGTTGGGAAAATGGCATACTTGATTCATTGAAGCAGGTCAGACATGGCAAAAATTCGGGGGTTTAGTTTTGGTAATTTCCAAGTTAGTTGCTGGAATATAGCCATACTGACATTACCAAAAGGGTTGAAATTATGTGGGACAATGAGATACTCAATTTATTGCAATTGATTTAATGTGGTAAAAATGTCGGCATATGGTCTTGGAATATATCCAGTGTGACTTTTTTCCAACAGGACTTTGTTTAATTACAATTCTGTAGTTTAATGACCTTCACATAACAGGCTTTTGAAAACACTGTGAACAGGAGAAAATGCTAGAAACATGCATGTTTATGTTTGTGTCCTCTATGATTTCTACTCTGTCTATAGAGTAGTGATCACTTGGGAAATGTTAGGGCATTTCATTGACTTTGCATCTCCAGTTTGTCAATCTTCTTTTCCCACAATATTTTCTACCCTACCTGAAACAAATTGTATTGTTATTGCCAAAATTAGTTGGTGATCTGCAAAAGCTTTTCCATTTTGCAAAAGATTGGAGAATGGTTGATTAAATGAGCATGGGATTTAAATCAGCTGCTGTGGGAGATTTAGTGGCAATTTGTTTGGGCAGGGAGCTGTTTCTGTCTGGATTTCACAAATATTTTCACTCTCAAAATACAGACACCCTACCTGATAGAAATAAGAACCCTCTCCAACAGACATGTGATTGTCATTTCACAGAAATGTGAAGCTGGTATCGCAGAAATCTGACTTTTTGTTTTTTTGCCTAAAATGTGAAGTTCATGTCACAGAAATGTGAACCCCTCTTCACATAAATCCCCACCATGTTTCACAGTAATGTGAACCATATTGCACAGAAATGTGAAACATTGCCCACCTTTTTTTTTTACAGTAATGTAGAGTTTGATTTACAGGTTATCTGATAAGTTAAGCGGATTCACAGAAATGTGAATCTGATGCCTATAAAATTGTTGCTGCTTTTCCTACCATGCATCATGTAATTAGTGTGCCCGTATTGAAGAGGTATTTGACGTCCAGTTGTTGTGGCAAAAGTGAAAGAAATTTCACATATAGAACATATGGGTTAACTGTGCAACCTGGTTACATCTTGGCTGACTTTACAAACCAGGTTTGGAACAAACATTTGGAAGAAAATATTGTCTTTAATCGTAAAACAAAGGAAAGTATTGTGGAAAAGAATCAGTTGCTGGTAATCATGTTTCCTTTTCTCCATATTTTTTTGATGCCATGAAAGACAAATTCCATGGTTTGACTTACATTTGATTTGTTGTCTGAGAATCCTTGCAATTTGAACAAGTCTCAAGTATTCTTGTTTTGTAAAAAGTTTCTGTTTAAGTATGTAGTGATGTTTGACTCTACCAAACAACAAAGTTTCTGACTTTTGCAAATTGAAAGCATTTGCAGACAACAAAACAAACGTGACTTAAAAATTGAAAATGACTTAAGAAGAGTAGAAAACATTGTGGGAAAAGGAGAAAATGCTGGTAAAAGCATTTTCTCCCTTTCCCACAATGTTTTCAGAAGGCTTCTTCCTTTGGATTGTAAAAACCACGGATTTTTTGGTAAAGGGTTCACAAGAATTTTGTGTAGTTGGATGTTAGAGATATATAGGCTTTCCCCTTCATCAAAAATCCTGACTGTATACGGTCATGTGGAAAAAGACACTTGAAAGCATTGTGGGGAAAGGAGTAGATCCTTGCAACCAACATTTTCTTTTTTTCTCATGTATATTTCTTGTCCAGTTTAAGATAAATTCAATTTCTGCGCTGCATTTGAAATGTCATCTGCAAATGCTTTAAACTTCGCCTTAAACGACTTGTATAGAAGGTAGCGGTTTACTTCATACTTAAAAACAGAATTCAAGATTTGTCCAGATTGAAAGTATTTGCATTTGCCAAAATGATTACTTTAAAAACTGAAATTTTTAATTGGAAGTGCAAAATACATGGTGGGAAAGAAAAAGAGAAAATACTGGCTACAAGCTTCTTATCCTTTTACTCACAATATTTTCAAATCATTTTCCCTTAACCCATTACCACACAATCCCTACTTTTGACGCCCCTGGGAGAGAAGCTTTAGAAAACATTGTGGGAAAAGGAGAAAATGCTGGTAACCAGCATTTTCTCCTTTTCCCACAGTGTTTTCTACCCTTCACAGAACAAATTTCAAATTTTTATTTACTTTTATTTTGTCGTCTGCTAATGCTTTCAATTTGGACCAGTCTAAGATATTGTTGTTTGGTAATGGGTTAAAGTAGTCAGTGTTCAGGATTGTGTCGTCGAGGGTATTCAGTATGACATCACAGTAGCTGTCACCACTCTAAGTTGCCTTTTTGACGTTCAGCGACATATAGGTCAATGTGTAATATAGTATTATATATAAGTGGCGTATATATTGCGTTTTGTAGCCATTTTGTTTTCTTTGTGAAGATTTGTATTTTTGTGAATATTGACCATCATTTGTCATTCTGTTTCATGTACATGATATATACACAGATGGGAATCAAAGCATAACTGTACCCTGTTCCATACAATCATGAATGTGTTGTTGAAGAGGTTTTTTGAAAACATTGTGGGAAACATACATGTTAGTGTAGGACTTGAGAATAGGGGCTTCTTGGTATGAGAATTGATGATAGTCATGGCAACAGGATTTATTCCTCTCTCACTGATAAATCCTGTTTTGATGTCTATATCAGACCTTGGAAAGAAATACACCCATTTGGGGACTCAAACCAGCGACCTCCTAATCTCCAGTCCCGTATGGCATCGGTTGCACCACTGGCCAGAGTAACCAAAAAAGGCACTTTTAATTCTTTACCAAACGACAAAAATTTAGACTGGTCCAAATTGAAAGCATTTGCAGACGACAAAATGATTGTGGCTCAAAAATTGAAATTTGTTTTGAGAAGGGTAGAAAGCATTGTGGGAATAGAAAATGCTGGTTACCAGCATTTTCTCCTTTTCCCACAATGTTTACAAAGTTAAAAGTCAGGAATGTGTGGTAAAGAGTTAAGATGGTTCTAATTAAATTGCTCATTGTTTTTATCATATATCATTGCTATGGCAACTAAACTGGCTATCTACTTTTGATATGATACACAGTCTAACCTGTACATAGAGTCTACTCTGTATTTGCAATATCTTGTGTTTGAAAACAGCCTTTGTCATAAGGTCAGAATTTTACTTTTGTTCTTGTTAATCACAGCAACTCCTATTTTGAAAGAGCAGCTTGTCTATTGCCTCAAAAATGCCTAAAGTGATATTGAGTGTATGTAATTGTATTCTTCCGATCAAGATCAGGTTGCTCAAAATAATGCAGTCTGATTCTTGATGAAATGCACATACATGAATACCACGACTCTCTAACATTTTAAAAGCACTGCAGGAAAAGAAGAAAATGTGGGTTACCCGCATTTTCTCCTTTTTCTAACAATTTCTGTACCGTTACAAAATCAAATCCTTTTATTTGAAAAGTCATCTGCAGTTGATTTCAATTTGGACAAGTCTTGAACTTTGTCCTTTGGTGAATTTATGCACTTGTCTTCAAAAGTCATAAATATCGAATTTGTTGTTTATAGGAGGCACATGTTAACTCTTTTCAAATGACAACATGTTAGACTGGTCCAAATTGAAAGCACTTGGCAGACGACAAAATAAACATTACCCAAAACTTGAAATTTGTTACCAGTAGGGTGGAAAATATTGTGGGAAAAGGAGAAAATGCTGATTAACAGCATTTTCTCTTTTTCCCAGGATGTTTTCAAAGGCTTCTATCTTTGATTCCTTAAATCGAAGGATTGCTTGATAGAGGGTTAACCCATTATCAGATGGCAAGTGTAAGACTTTTCCAGATTTAAAGCATTTGCAGTGGAGAATTTTTGATGTGGCTCAAAAAGCGAATTTTACCCATGGGAAATACAGAAAAAATCAGAAGCTTTTTTGTTCATATACATTCTCAGGAAACATACAGTTTCATTTCTTTGAATTTTTCATTAATTTTCATCAAATCTATTTTGAACTATTTTGGAAGTGTTCGACTTTTGAAATGAAATGAAATGTCCCCCAGTTACAGCATATATTTACACCCTCACAAAACGTATCTTTTTGGGGGGTATACTGGAATCAGTCTGTCTGTATTAGTGTCCGTCCGTGTGTCCATCTGTCTGTCTGTGTGTCCGTCTGTGTACAAAATGCTAGCAATGGCTTGTTTCTGTCAAAGCACTGGCGGGGATATTAAGTCACATTCAGTGATAGTTCTAGTTAGCTCAGCTGAGCACAGTATGCTCCAACTTGAGCTATTGTGATTGTTCTTTGTCCATTGTCCATGCATCTGATGTTAACTATTGCTTATATCCTTTACAACACAGTCTCAAGTCTTTACCAAACAGCGAAATTTTAGAGTGGTCCATATTGAAAGCATTTGCAGATGAAGGGAAGAGAAGGTAACTCACAAGTACAATGTAAATGACACAGTTATGTCCCTTTTGCAACTTAAAATTTTCACTGTAAAATCACTTGCAGCCAAGACTTAGTGCTACCATTTTGTGCTCTTGTTTGAAATTTATTGTATGATGAGTTTTACTTAAATGTAGCTGGAGACAGTTATTACAGATGTAGTATTTTAACTGTAATGTATATACTATGATATTTTCATTCTCTATGGTAAAACAGTTTGGGAATCAAAACTGCCATTGAAAAGTATGGATGTTTTTTTTTTTCCTCCTACCTGTATTTTGATTTATTTTTAAAAGTTTTTTTCTGGGGTCTTTTGAACCACAAGAAAAGAAATATTTGTTGCACTTGCTTTTTTTTTTCAAAAGGTATTCTATGTATTGTTTTTTTTTTTCAAGTCCTGTAACATATTAACAGAAATGTAGCACTGGTTTCGTGCTTTTCCTGTTATGTGTTTTAAATATCTTGATCTAACATTTTCAGATATTCTGAGCAAAATAGGTTTCAATATTTGAACATTCCCACAGGGCTTGGCATTGGAAGGCACTTTAGGGAAATCTTGAACATTGTTGCATATTATTCTAAATGGGACATACATAATTGAAATCCATGGTGATGAGTTCCTTGAATGGCTACTGTTTTAACAGATGATATTACACGAACAAATTGACATGTTATGGCCTATGGCCTTTAACATGGCAAAAGGGGCATTTGGACATTTGTGTAAAGTGAAGTTTTGGAGCAGCCTAATACAAAACAACACTATTTTTATCTTATTTTATGTCTTGCACAAGTCTAGTGTAGCGTAAAATCCTATGTACTCGTAAAGTGCCGTCTTCATGCGAATACCAGAATGCCCCTTTTTGCATGTTGCAGGCCATATAATTACCTCTATTACCGCGTTACACGCTTGAATAAATATCCAAACTTAGCTGTAGCTATCATCATTGGAGTATTGAACTACGTGAACAAATTTTGACCCTTTATGCAGGTAATTGATTTATGCTGTCTTTAGAGAATACCGGTACTTGAAGTACCTGAAACAAACAGAACATTGTTAGCTTAAAGTACATAAAACAAACATAACATTGTTAGTTTAACTTATTTACCAAAAGACAAAATTTTACACTGATCCAAATTGAAAGCATTTGCAGATGACAAAATGTAACATTGAAATTGTTTTAGGAGGTAGAAAAGATTTGTGACAAAATTAATGTAGCTCAAAAATTGAATTTGTTGCGGGAGGGTAGAAAACATAGGGGGAAAAGGAGAAAATGCTGGTTACCAGCATTTTCTCCTTTTCCCACAATGTTTTTTGAAGCCTGCTTTTTCAGAGTCATGAAAAGCAGGGACTGTTTGGGAAAGGGTTAAATCGGTAAAATTGTTGTGAATGACACTGATCTCAGATGCACTTTCTGTGCAGTGTGATCTTGAATTATGTTAGCAGTTCAAATTTTTATTTTGATAAAGGCATCGAAAGGTTCAAACCCAAAATTTTCTTTATTCAATTTCCGCAGTGTCCGATTATAATGTTAACAAAAACGTGCACTCTCTAATTATTCATGGCATAAAGGTCAATTTTAGGTGAATTTGTTCCAGTAATAACTTCATTTTGAGATGTTTAGACTTGTACTCTTTTTTTTGTTCTCAAAGAAAAATTGTTGGAATGATTTTTTAGACATTGCTCCCTTTTATATGTTTTGATCAAGACCTGTTAAGAATAGCTTTTGTTTACATTGTCCCAAACAGTTATATCCTGTAAGCTTTCTCAAGCAAAATGGATTTTGAAAACATGCTTGCAAAGGAGAATATTGCTGGCAACCAGCATTTCCTTTTACTACTCTTGAAGACAAATCTGATGAATGAAGTCCCATTGAGTTTGCCATCTGCAAATGTTTTCAATTCTTTACCAAATGACAAAAATTTAGACTGCACCAAATTGAAAGGATTTGCAGGTGATAAAATGAATGTAATTGAAATGATGATTTTTGTTTTGATCTGGTAAAAAACATTGTGGGAAAAGGAGAAAATACTGGATATTAACATTTTCTCCTTTTCCCACAATGTTTTCACAGGTCTTCTCTTACAGGTTGTTAAAACTCGGGATTGTGTGGTAATGGGTTAAAATTTGGATGAGTGAAATTTTGTTGTTAGGCAAGAGCAGAAAGTAATTGTTGAGTAAGATAGCTAACTTGTTGTAGAAAAGAAAACTTGTTGTAGATATAAAAGATAACAAAAGAAGTAGAAAAAGATGATTGTAAAGTGCAAAATGTTTGAAAAAAAATAAAAAAAACAAAAAGAAAAAATTGAAAAAAAATTTAAAAGGTACAAATATAGAACAAAAAAATGTGGAAAAACTTAGATAAAAAATAACGGTAAAACAAAACACTTAATGTACATTGCATCGAAAGTTGAACATTACTGTAGATTCATTCTATATATTGTTATATCGTTATATATTTTCTGTCATAAAATAAAATGTTGACTAGTGTATGCTTACTTCCGTTTTTTTTTTTTAATTTCCTGCAAACCTGAAGTGTTGTCATAGTCCTGTCTTATTGTGCGGCAATATCAGCATCATCAGTGTGTAAAAACATTGACATTTTCACAGAAGTATCTGTCGTTACTCTATTTACTGAACCCATTACCATACAAACCTTAAACTTAATGACCTGTTTTACCCCACAATACTTAATTTTAATGACCCTGCGTAATACGACTTTGAAAGCAATCTGAGACAAGGAGAAAAGCAGCATTCTCTTCATTTATCTTCATTATACCCCCGCAAAACGAATGTTTTCGGGGGTATACTGGAATCAGCCTGTCTGTCCGTATGTCCGTCCATGTGTCCGTCTGTCTGTGTGTCCGTCTGTGTAGAAAACACCAGTTGACTGTTTACACTCTAGCATCTACATTTATTAGCCAATCAGCACCAAACTTGGTCAAAACATAGAAGATCTTGGATGAATTCAATTATGGGTCTTACTGGACCGGAACTATTGGAGTTACATGTATTTGACCTTGAATTAGAAAAAAATGCTGTACATATTTGACTTTGTTTATACCATATACTCTAGCATCTACATTTATTAACCAATCTTCACCAAACTCTGTCAAGATATGCATGACCATAAGATCTTGAATGAGATTGACCCTTGGTCTAATCAGACCGGATCAACTAGAGTTATTTGCCCTTGAATTAGAAAAAAAAAATGCTATATTTAGGTTTTTTTCCACAGTAGCTTCTATAAATTTCAACCTATCAGCACTAAACTTGGTCAAAATATACACGATTATAACATCACGGATGTGTTTGATTATGGGTCTAGTGGGGCCCTAAGGACATCAGATATTTGCTTTTGAATTGGAAAGTTCTTTAGAACAGTGCTTTACTCGGAGCATAAATTTGTCATCTCCAGTATGATTGACTTGAAACTTGGCAATTATGTTTATTGCAATAATACGGTGTGAAATTCGAAACGACCGTAACTCTACCTCATACTGTCTATGAGTTATTACCCTTTAATCCTCCCTTTTACCACATTTTCTGCTCGTCTGCAATGTGACAGTCATCTCCAGCCTGTACATCTTCAAAGTTGGTATGCATTACCGTTGAAGAATTACAGAGTGCAGTGCACAAGAACCATAACTGTTGCTAGCACATATTTTGAGTTATTCCCCCTTTCACCTTCATTCTATAGCATTTCTTGCTTGTGCGGAGCAAAACTTTGTCATCTTAAGTAGGAATGACATAAAATCTGGTATGCTTATTTGTTGCAATATTTGAAAGTGCTGTTTACAAGAATTGTAACTCTACCTCATATTTTCTCCGAGTTATTTCCCTTTAAATGTCATTTTTACTGCATTTAGTGCTTGTCTGGAATATAACTTAGTCAGCTCAAGTCAGAAGGACTTCAAACATCGTATGCATGTTTGTTGCACGAGTACAGTGTGCACGAGAACAATAACTGTACCTAGCAATCAACCGTGTGACTGTGTACAAAATACTACTAATTGTCTGTTTCTGTCAAAGACCTGGGGGGGGGAGGTATTAAGTCACACTCAGTGACAGCTGTAGTTTTCTCTATCGTATCAAAAATCAGGTCAGTCATTGAGATGTATTTAGTTTGTTGTCTGAAAAAGCTTCCACTTTGGACCAGTCTAACATATTGTTATGTGGTAAGGAGTTGAAACTCTGGCTAGTTGTTAACTTTGGGAAGAGGAACCATTACAACAAGGACAGAATTAAGCTGATATCCTTAGTTTTGCTCATTATTGTCCTTTTTCTCAAAACCAAACTTTGCCTCCTCTGTAGAGGCCACATATTCACTTTTTTAACATCCATGAAATTTGGTCAGTATGTTTGTATCGATGACATATAGGGAGTAACTGAAATCTGGTTACATTGGCTCAAAAAGTAGGAAATTGGAATAAATTTTAGAGAAGTCATGTACGGTCCCTGGAGTCCATATTGATAGTCTGATAGTCATAAGAGTAGGTCAGAATAGCTGTCTGAATATCTTGATCCTATTTACAATCGGTATGTTGGCTTAAAAAGTAGGTCATCAGATCAGGGCCCGTATTCACCAACCATTCTTGAGAATATTCTTAGTCTTATTCTTCAAGGTTTTCCAAATTTGTAAGTAACACAACTTCTGATTGGCTAAACCGAATGGTTTAGCCAATCAGAAGTTGCGTTACTTACAAATGTAGACTGATTCTGGAGAATTAGACCAAAAACGTTCTTAAGAATGGTTGGTGAATACGGACCCAGATGATGATAATTGTCATTAGAAGAGCTTGTCTGAAGAGTAGATTCTGTATTTATTAATGGATTGATTCGGCTCTATATATTTAAAATGCTTTTCATTTCCATTGTTCAGGTACGTCTACTGTCAACGCCACCTTTGAAGGTCAAATGATAAAACTGCCAGAGCCATTACCTCTAAACATATGGATGGATGTACATGTACATGTAGTTAAAAATATTTTAGCTCATTCTGTAGAATACGAGGTGCCATTTAAATTTTTCATTTAGACAGATCCAAGGTCTGTGTCACACTTGAAAATAAAATTTTGATATAATTTTCGACTCTTGGTTCACTATAATCCCCCCCCCCCCACAACGTAGTGGAGGGGGTAGGTCTATACTGCAATCGCCATGGCTGTCTGTCCGTCCGTAGATATTTGTCCTGAGCAATACCCCAACACTTTTTAAGGTACTGAACTCAAATTTACATACGGTGTTCCTATATATATGAAGTTGTGCATGTGCGATTTTCACGATCCTGCTGTGATTTGTTGCGTAATTATCTCCCCTTGAACTTTTTTCAACTCTCACTTTTGTACTATACCATTCTGCATTCTGTGACAAAGACCTATTTTTGTGAAAAGGAGTTGGTGTGAGTATAATCACGTTTAATGATAGTTCTAGTTTTATCAGTAGAAGTGGTTTTGGCTCATTTACTTCGATATATTCACAAGAATTGGACATTCCACAGTAAACATGTATGTAAAAAAAAAAAACCAATCCCGTATATATAAGAAATACAAGGAATGCAACGCCTCGATTACCAGCGACACCACATAAATGTCCTACCCACCCAAATTCGCCAACAAAACAGAGTGATCGCAATTTCCTTTACCCTAGTAAAAGATAACACCAAAATGTACCTGTGACATTCGGCGATCCTTAAGTAGACACCTTTTCACCGGAGATACCCGTCATTTTTTTTACAGCCATAATGGTCAAATTTTCTGTCCGGTACTTACGAAACTTGGTCAGTATGTTTTTGTGAAATCTCGAATGGGTCAAAAACTGGTCACGAGGTGAAATTTTAGAAATAAATTGTTTACGCCCTAGAGGTCACGTTTCCATAGCATTAACTTTGAAAATATTTGCCTTGATAATATCTGGTATGAGTTTGAAAATTGTTGACATTGGGAGGGTCGACAAAGCTTAATGGATCAAATCTTTGAAAAGTGCTGAACACTATGGTTTAGAGGCTATACTAGTATTTTGTGTCCAGTACTCTTGAAAATATGTCGGAATATTTGTCATGATTAATTCTTGGAGGAGTTAAAAATACATTTTATGTCGGGTCAAAATGTGGGTCACCAGGTCAAATCCTAAAAAAACCTCGTATACACTCTAGAGTGTATAATGTCAGCCCAATATTCTTGAAAAATGTTTAAAATGTTTGTCTTGATGATATATCTAACAAGTTCAAAATATGGTCATATCAGATCAAAAGCTACGTTACTGGATCAAATCTTTAAAAAAGATTGTGAAAGCTATAGAGGCCGCCATATTTTTTGTCTGATATTTATGAAACTTGGTCAGTATGTTTGTCCCAGTAATATCTCAGAACCTAAAATAGGTCACTGGGAGCAAAAACGGGATCACTATGTCAAATCTAAGAAATGGCTTGTGTACACTCTAAGAGTGCGAAAATTGGTCACGTTGGGTCTTAATTAGCTCACGGGGGTCGGATCGTTGAAAAACATTGTCTAAGCTAAAGAGGCCATAATTTCAGCCTGGTATTCTTGAAGGTTGATCAGCATGTTTGTCTTGATGATATCTTGGACAAGTTCGAAAATTGATTAGGTGGGTGAAACACCACTTCATTTGGTCAAATCTTAGGAAAGTACTGTGTACATTCGTATACTCTAGAGGTCACGTATGTCCAATACTCAGAAAAAATTATCAGTATCTTTGTCTTAATGATATCTTAAACGTATTTCAAAATGGATCTATTGGAGTCAAAAACATATTCCACTTAGTCATATCTTTAAAAAAGCGTTTTATATGCTCTGTAAGGCCGCATTTTCAGTATGATACCCATGAAACTTGGAATATCGTCATGATGATCCAATACAGTTCGGAATGGGTCACGGAGGAAGAAAATCTTGGTCACTGAATCAAATAATAATATAATAATAATAATAATGTATACCCTCTGTATGCCATTTTTCAGTCCAATACTCCTGCAAATTAAAATATTAAATAATATCTTTATCACGTTCATAAGTAGGTTGACAGATCAAACACTATGTCATCTGGGCCCATATTCACCAACCATTCTTAAGAACGTTCTTGTTCTTATTCTTCAGAATTTTGTCCAAGTGAAAGTAACAAATGGTTTAGCCAATCAGAAGTTCTGTTACTTTCACAGTCGGAAAAATTTGAAGAATAAGACAAATCTTTTAAAAGCACTTTATACGCTCTAGAATACGTGTAGTTATCAGAATAGTTATCGTAATGATATCTGGACAGACTTTGAAAATGAGCCATGTTGGGTCTGAACCCACTGTATAGGTCGCTTGGTCATTAAAAAAAAACAACATTTTGTACGCTTTAAAGGCCATATTTTCAGTCGAATACAGTCTAATAAAGTGACCAGAATGTTTGTCTTGAGATTACTTCGGACAAATGAAAATCTTGAAAATTGGTTACAAGGGATCTAAAACTAGGTCTCTGTGTCGAATCTTTGAAGATTTTATGTACACCCCAGAGGCCATATTTTTAGTCCAATACTCTTAAAAGTTGGTCAGAAGTTTGTCTTGATCTTGGACTAGTTTGAAAAAGGGTCAAGTCGGGCCGAGAACTACACCGGTTCAAATCTTTGAAATACCTTTGGCATGATCTAGAGGCCACATTTCTTTTTTTTTTTTTCTGATAATCCTGAAACTTGCCAAGAATATTTTTCTAGGTGATTATTTTGAACAAGTTTTGCAATTGGTCATGTAGGAACAAAAACTAGGTCACAAGATAAAATTTTAGAAAAATCTTGCATACACACTTGAGGCAACATTTCTAGTCCAATTCACATGATAAACGATCGGAACAGCTGTCTTGATGATACGAGTTGGAAAAAGTTAATTCCTGTCAGAAAGTAGATCATAGGATCAAATCTTCTGAAAACCTTGTTTGCACTATAGAAGCCACATATTGTATCTTATGTATTATACAATATGTGGCGTCTATAGTGCAAACAAGGTTTTCAGAAGATTTGATCCTATGATCTACTTTCTGACTGGAATTAACTTTTTCCAACTCGTAACATCAAAGATTACATAATGTTTGTCTTGTTGATAACGGATGAGATTAAAAATGAGCCACATCAGGTGAAACAAGATCTCCAGGTCACATTTTGGAATAAAAAAAAACTTAGTACACTCTAGAGGCCACTTCAATCTGGAAACAGCATGTTCTGTCTAAAACTCCTGCTAGGTGGCCAGAACCAATCTTTGTGTTATGATATCTACATGTAGTAGAAAAAGGGCTATGTTTGGCTGAAAGGAGGCTACTTAGTAAAAGCCGCCATATTATTTAGAGGCCATATTTTCAGTCCAAGTCTCATGAAAGTTTGTTGGAATAATTTGTTACAATATTAA
This sequence comes from Tridacna crocea, assembly GCA_943736015.1. Taxonomy (NCBI): domain Eukaryota; kingdom Metazoa; phylum Mollusca; class Bivalvia; order Cardiida; family Cardiidae; genus Tridacna; species Tridacna crocea. Next base: position 11,485,429 of record OX031063.1, on the reverse strand, counting down.
GAAAGAAATTAGGAATTGATCATGTTTGGTCAAAATGCTCAGGAGAGAGACTTCAGGTACATCATGTCCCTCTTATTTATTATCAATTAAGACAACAGAAACAGAAGAGTAAGTAGGTAAACTGGTACATGAAGTAAATCTACTTGTAGCTTTCTACCAGGGTCCGTATTCATCGACCATTCTAAAAAATGTTTTAGTCTTATTCTTCAAGATTTCCTGACTGTGAAAGTAACAGAACTTCTGATTGGCTAAACCATTTGGTTTAGCCAATCAGAAGTTCTGTTACTTTCACAATCAGAAAATCTTTGAAAAATAAGACTAACAGCGTTCTTGAGAATGGTTGGTGAATACAGACCCTGATGCCAAAATGTTAAACTGGTCCAGATTGAAAGCATTTACAGACGACAGATATAACTCAAATGATGGGATTTGATTTTGAAAGGGTGGAAGATTGTTGGCAAATGACAGGAGCTGCCAACAGCTTAGCTCGACGAAGTCCTGGAAGCTGTTGCACTATATAATCCGGGGACGACATTTGCATTAGCGTCAACAATATCGTTAAAATGCTTTGAGGGCTCACATTTTCCCACCTATTTGATAGATTTGTTTCATATTTACATTCGTAACAGATACAGATTCAAACTCTTTGATCAATATCCTGAGTATATACACCTGTGTCCAAGATATTTAAGTCAAGACCAGAGATGTCGAATGTTTATATTAAGGTTTTTGCTAGAGGTTATATCTTTCAGATCGAGTGATCGATTTCGTTCATCTTTGGTACGATGATGAATACCATAGGGTCCATATAACCAACCGTTTTCAAGAACGTTCTAAATCTTATTCTTAAAGATCTTCTGACTGTGAAAGCAACAGAAGAACATCTGATTGGCTAAACCATTCGGTTTCCATTTACTTTCACAGTGACGAAATTCTGAGTAATAAGATTAGGAATGTTCTTGAGAATGGTTGGTGAATAGGTATCCTGGTCGTCTTATTTAGTTTTACACCTGGCCAAGCACGTGACGAAAAGGTAAAGGTCGAGCTATTGCACGTACCCTGACGTCAGTTTTGGGTTTAGGTCTTCTAACCTAATTTTGGACCCCGTTGTTGTAGCTTTTACATGTACTTCATATACCGGTAGTACTTCATCAAGCAAGCAACTGTTGTTTCACACAACTTACTGCGAGGTACGTGTTTACAAAGGAAACCCAGGGAAAGCATGGGTACCTGCAGTACCCGTGGTCATAAAAGTGACATAGTGTTGAAAACGGTGTCAAAGGTCATGCAAATTAAATAGCAGACAGGGTCCTGCTTTGATCAAGGATAAAGTTAAAATCAATATACCAGGAGGCCCCAGGTTCGAGCCAGACAAGAAGCACTGTATTATTGTGGGGCTGTCCTTTGGCAAGGCACTTGAGAGCCAAAGTCCTATACTGGTAAAACCTTGGACATACATGTACATGAATTTGCGAGCTGACACTGTCAAATGAAAACGAGTTAAAAACCCGATCAATCAATCAATCAATTAATAACAATCAATCATAACTATAACATTGCAGGCATTCAAACTTCCAACCTGCTTCATGAGCTCCGGGTTTAGTGACTTAGCCACTACATCTCAACAGAAAGAGGTCATGTAGTCGAAAGAAACAGAGACGAATGTATAGTTTTATAACTGACCCATCCTTTGATTTCTGAACTTTCGCTAGACACTTGTTACAAACCGTGAACATTGTTAAAATGACAATCCAAAATTTCAGTGCATTGTCTTATCTAAAGGCAAAGCTTACGAAACTGTTTTATAACTCTGCTTACCGCTTGAAAAACGATCTATACAGGTCTAAACCGAATGCATTTTCGGACAACACATGTGGCACAGACGATAGGTTACGTACCAAAGAGGTTAGAAAAAACAATATTAGGAAAAAGAAGAAAGTAATGCTTGACTGGTTGATTAATTGAGTGGTGTTTTACGCGGCTTTCAAAATTATCTCAGTCAAGTCACAGCAACAAGCTTACATCATTACCCGGGACCACTAGGCTACACTTTACCTCCAATAAGCAGTGGTTTGTAATTACAGGCATTTTCCCATTTTTCGCACAATCTTTTCAACAGCCGTATTCGATGGGGCTATAGACCACTTTATTGTTTAAGAAAAGGATACTTACTCAATTTGTGGAGATAAATTTCAGGGGATACAAGATAAAACACAAGACAAGCTGTTGATGAATGTAGATATATCACCTGAAGTAAATGACAGAAGTCCTGGAACAGTATTAAGGCTTCTCGGTGTACATATATCTGCTGTATATGGGCTGATGCAAATGATGTGAGTCTGGCCAAAGTGTGAGGTTGCATAGTGTAGAAATATTAGCTGCTGAAAATGAGGTAAGTCTGGCCGCAGTATTGGGGGTGCTGAGTTTTGGTATACCAGCTGATGCAAATGCAGTAAGTCTGACAAAAGTCTGACAGAGTATTGATCTTGGTTAGTATAAGTATATGTTATATAACGGAACTGGATTGAGGGTGCCGTGTTGGTATATCTATCATCTTTTGTAAATGAGAAAGGTCCGGACAAAGTATTAGAGTTTTGAATGTAGATATATCAGTGAATGACCATAGTAAGTGTAAAAAAATAGCCTGATATCAATAAGATAAGTCTGGAAATTTTTTCTTGTCTTTTGATTCAAGATTTATCTGCTGATGTACGTCTGGGCAAAGTATATCGACTGATGCAAGTGAGATCAATCTTTGCGGGCAGTGAAGTTTTTGAGAGTAGATATATCAGTTAATGGAAATGAGATTGAGGTTGCCAGGTGAAGGTATATGTGTTGTACCGACCTTTGGATTGGAATGTATGGTCTGAAACGCCGTTTTCAACATAATTTCGGTTATATCGCGGTACCAGTGAACCTATCCATGCTTTCCTGGAGACTCTTTACCAGTACTTTACACAATTTTCTTTCTAAGCCACTGGCTGCTGTCTTACATAACCATTATGTTCCCAAGTCTTGCACACAACCGACTGAGCTACCGAGGCTCGGCACCGACCTTTGAGAGCAAAAACTTTGAAATGATGGTAGGAAAAGGAGAAACTGATTCTTACAAGTTATTTCTCTTTTTCGCCCAAAGTTTTCGACTCTATGGGAGAACTTGATAAGCCCATTTGTAATTGTAGCATGATGGGTTACGTCCAACCTTATTTTCTCTGGCTCGTATAGTGGGGTTAAAGTTCATTAAATACAACATAAAAACGACTCTACTATTTTACGTGTTTGTTGATTACAACACAAGTAAACTACTCCAAAATGATATACTAACACGAATCAGTTACATTGACTAAACCAATTGATCTTTCATTCTAGACCTTACCATTGACTAAACCAATTGATCTTTCATTCTAGACCTTACCATTGACTAAACCAATTGATCTTTCATTCTAGACCTTACCATTAAGTTCTGTCCTGGGTCAGTATTTAGCAACCATTCCTATAAACATTTTTAGTCTTAGTTTCAGGAATCTCCTAAATTTAAAAGAAATGTGACCCATCACGAAGAAAGGGACCATCTGGGAATTCTGCCCATCAATTAGATGAAAACAGATCAACGATAGTACAGGTCAATTAAAGCTGATAATTCAAAAACGATTGTGTAACAAGGTACAATAACCACTTTTCATACAGAAAATCTCATTAAAGCGAAACCTGTCAACCCTGGTCACCCTGAGCATTTCGCGCAGTCTGACCGGCATTGACACTTTTCGCAGTTCCCAGAAGGTCCCTTTTTGCGTGATGGGTCACAAACATATTGTCTGATTGGCTAAACATAATGATTAAGCACGCCGGTAGATGTATTAGATTTACTTTCTAAATTTGGTAAAAGACTTAGACTAAAATTAAGAACGGTGGGTAAATACAGAAGCTGATCTTAACCTTTCTACCGAACATGATCCTTATCCTGCTAAATAGTAAAATCAAATTTTCAATTCGATAGTAAAAATCCAAATATTGCTTTTTCAAAGTTCTGTTTTGAGGAATAAGATCTCCATATCGGACAGTGTAGATCTAAGATCAGGCTGCACGTTCTGTGCAGTCTGATCTTGATCTACACTCCCGCAAAAGGTCAGTGAGTCGCACTTAGCAGCCTAAGAATGAAACATTCTCCGTCATCACACATTTTCCATCGATAGCGTATCTGATACTATATGTATAGGGAGACAAAGTACTCCCACTCTCAATATTGATATTCCTATGGCAAGATAAGCGAATGAGGCATCAACAGCCAAAATATAAGAATGCAAAAAATTTTGAAAATACACGCCTACTTAGTTAATCAAAGAATTCTTGGTAATTGAGTTTTCACTCATTGCGTTACATATCACCCTATCTCAAAAACATATATTTACCCTGACATATCATCATACGTAAACTGTAACCTTACGATACTTTCTTTCAACGATCAAAACGATTGCTAACACGATAAAGTGTGATAAAAAGACCATAAAATATTATCAAATACGTTACACAATTTCTTATACAAAAAAAAAAAGAAATATCTTCAGAATACTCTTACTGTACAACATTGTATAATTTATCATTAGGATCATTTTTCTAGTTCTTCGCAGAATTCATCAAAGGTTGTTAAGGCAAACTGTTAAAGCTCCCTGTGTGAAAGGAAAATACAGCTGTTAAAATCAAAACATAAGGCAATTTAAATCATCCTCAATAAGACCAATTTACTTAAAGAAAGAAAATATTTAAAGGCGATTTTTTTTATATATTTTGTAAATATTCCTTTACTAATTAAACTCAAATTTTAACGATTCTGCGAAAGATGCCCTTTGAAAAAACATGTTTGTAGGGAAGAAAATGCCAGTAACATGCATCTTTTCCCTTTTTTGTCTTAAATATGACCTGCATAAGAGACAAATCTATGACTCGAGACATAAAAGGTGCATCTACCCATGGACTAATAAATTAAGAAAGAAAAAGCTCACTAAAACATAGGTTGGTGACTCATGACAAAAAAGATATAAATAAATAAAATGCTTCTTCACGAGGATTGATGATTTAATGCAGAAAAATGTATATCTAGCAGTGGATTCAGGACTTGAGACTCAAAGGTTCTTCTACTCGTGGATTAATGACATGAGACTGAAAAGGTACATCCTAAATCTACCCATGGATTAATAACATGAAACAATAAAGGTACATCTACCCGTGGGCTGATGACATGAGACAGAAAGTTTCATCTACCCATGGATTAATGACATGAGAATGAAAACATACAATTACTCATGGATTGATGACATGAGACAGAAAGTTTCATCTACCCATGGATTAATAACATGAGACTGAAAACATACAATTACTCATGGATTAATGACATAAGACTGAAAGGTACATCTACCCATGGATTAATGACTTGAGACTGAAAAGGTTCATTTTTAGATTGTGAGGTTATTAACCAAACAAGGGTATCTACCTATTTTCTGATAAATAAAATATTAACAACACATTAAGTTATTGACAATACAGAATGTACTCATTTATTTATTAATTCTTTACCAAACGATTTTATTTTTTGACTGATTCGAATTGCGAGTATAGCAGACCACATATTAAATGTAGCTGAAATGATGCTAATTGTCTGTGAAAGTGTAGACAACCTTGCAGGAAAAGGAGATTTCAAATGCTGGTAACCAGAATGTTCTCTTTTTCCCAGGTTTTCAACAGGCTACTTTTTCAAGGACGTTAAGATAGTGGACCTGTACTAGAAAACAGCTATTTCCATTATAACATTATAATCTACATTGTCCGCAAAAAAACATTGTGTCACACTTCTCAGCCTAACTTCTTATTATAGAATTGAACTAATTAGCTAAAAAAGTCTCTAACAGTATTAGAATTTCAAAAACTATCATCCTTACGTATTCTAAGAATTTTTCAAAATTCGAATCGTTTGCAAACGAGTTAGCTCTTAACCTGCTAAATAACTAAAGCGAAACTTTTAATTCGACAGTAAAAACCCAGACACACTATCTGAATTCTATGTTTTAGGGAATAATATCTCCTTATCGGACAGTGTAGATGCATGATCTGACTGCACGTTCTATGCGGTCTGATCTTGTTTACACAGCAGAAAAAATACCAATGAGGCGCACTTAGCAGCCTAAAAGTTAATAATTCTTGCTCAAGTCATTGGGCTTTCCTTTGGAATTACAGGGAAAAGAGAAAATGCTGATTTTTCCAGTTTTCTTTTTCTTTCTCACAATGTTTTCAAAAGCAACCCTCTTCTGTCCAAGGGCAGTAAATACGCGATTGTTTAAAAAAAGAGGTAGGAATTACTTCCCATTATTTCAGCATTATACAAAATGTGGGTTTGTACTTTACTTTAAACGCTTTACTGTACAATCCCTACTTTTGACGACCCTGAGAAAGAAACGTTTAGAAAACATTACGGGAACAAGACAAAATGGTGAAAGGCAACTTTTTTTGTCTTCCTTTTAACTTTGTTTCCAAACACCACAGTGCCTCATAGGATGAGATTTGTATTTGAACGGTCATACATTGTCAAAGAAAGAAATCACTCACTTTTCCATTTTCCAAATATGTTTGCAAAAGAAGCTCAATTATTGGGACTTGTATTTGAACGGCTATAGGAACAACTTGTTGGAAATGGGAAAAACAGGTAAATTACTAGTTTCTTCTTCATTTTCGAAATAAAGACATATTGGATATATTTGTACACGTTTTCAATGTGTTCGTATGTATCAATATCATGAGAATACCCCTTATCCTTCTAAATAAAAGGAATGAAACTTTCAAACAAATTGTAAAAATCCAAATATTGCTGTTTAAAAGTTAATTTTAGAGTAAAGATATCTCCTAATCGGACAGTGTAGATCAAGATCAGACTGCACGTTTAGTGCTGTCTGATCTTGATCTACGCTGTCCGCAGCAGGTCAGTGAGTCGTATTGACCAGCGTAAGGGTTAACGTATTTTCATTTCAACACGCTTTAGAGACTCTCTCCAACCTGTACTGGAGTACCAGATGATACCTTTACGCCGCAGTGTTCTTTTATACTGACTGTACACCCCGTTCAAATTGGCCTCGTAACAGCTATTGTACCACCAACCAGCTTTGTAAATCTCTGCACAATTATAACCGGCTTTGTCGTTATCAGAGTCAAACGTACTAAACTGCATTCCTGCATGCTTGCTCGATGAATAACGTGTATCTATCAGAGAGTCCCCAGCAGTTCCACTGTACCCATGGACATGCAGTCTATATTTATCTTCCTCGGTCCCAATTTGAAATTCCTCATACATTGCAAATTTTGTATTTCTGTCAAAGTCCTCTATATCTATTCTTAACTGCTTTGGTCTTGCCTTTGTCAAATTGTGTAAAAAATCATTTCCTGCCCAAAATTCGCCGTCAGGACTTCCAAATCCAAGTTTATAGTCTGACCAAGAACGATAAAAGCTCTCGGAACCGTCTTGACGTCTCATGAATACAATCCATCCACCGCCATCAGTTTCCTGGTCGCAGTAAGCAGTAACAGGTGACATTGTTAACCCTAGATAGATAGTATAGACTCCACTCTCTGGTATTGTTGTACAGTTTGTGTTGATAATCGAAACGGTAGTTATGTCGGGCATTAATGATGTTGTGTCGCTAATAGAAGTCATGAACGTTGTCATATTTTTGCGAATATCAGATATTATACCCTCCATGGATCGCAGTCGGCTTTGTAGCTCTCGGGTAATACTTTTTTCAGTAGCAAATGCGTTCTTCAAGCTGTGGTATTTTACTAATAGGTCTTTACTGTTTACATCTACCGTATCCTGCCTGCCATCATAGTTCGGCACCGGTGGCCGGCTTGTTCTACTACCAGATATGCATGGACCACAGGACTCGACCACCGATATATTGAGTTGGTCAGTCTTCTTAATCAATGTTGTGATATCTTTTTTTATATAATATATGTCATCGTCCAGGTTTTGGAATTTTGCCCGAATTCGACTGGCATCATAAGCAAGCGTTTCGGTGCACTGGAATAACGTAACTGTCACGAAAACAGCGAAATGACACTTTACTATTTCCATAATAAAATAGAACTTGAATTCAAATATTCTGTACCACGTTATGTTAAATTCTACTGTGCCAAACAGTCGGGCGTCAAATTATGAGAGTGCACTGCAAAAAGAGACTTGGTTGTTCATACACGCGCACCTGACTGTATATTCTTTCTACGGAATCAATGATATACCGTTAATTTTTTATCCGTGAAACAATTCCTAATTTTCACGACTCTGTGAAAGTAGCCAATTTGAAGTTGTCGTCTGCATATGCTTTCAATTTTAACAGGTGGTTAATGTGACTGCAATCGATACTTGAAAAATCAGAAAAAACTGTGCAAACTATGGTTTGTTAGTCCCTTTGAAGAACAGTTTGGACAGAAAAGCCCCAGATAATATGTGATCAGTACAATGCAGGTCCCTTATAAATGCAGATAATGCGATCACTACAATGCAAGTCCCTTATAAATGCAATCAGAATTAAGAAATAATGTTTTACGCCGCTTTCAACTTTATTTCAGTCATATTACGGCGACAGCCCATATAGTCTTGTATGTCCTTTGTTTCATTAGTAATAGGCTGAGACTCTGACGTATCTTGCTCTGGGACACTGTCACCAGGTCTCAAGGTTGCGAGTCCTAGCCTTTCCCTCCTAGACATGAAGAGACAAGAAGCTCAAAAATCTGTGCACGCCATATAAAGGATCCATCGAATCTAAAATAAGAACAGATAACTTCGAAAATAATGCGTACATCATACAATGCAATTACAGTATAATGAAGCGTCCTAAAACATGCTCACACATATTGCAAGTCACCTGTACAACTGAAAAGGTAGTAGAGACAGAAAACGCCAAACAACTGTGTACATCGTAGAATGCATGTCACTGATTCCGTCAGCTTGGATGGAAAACGCTCTAAATAATATTCACAACATAACTGCATGCCTGTTGAAAGAACGGTATAGGGACACACACACACAAAAAAAACCCAAGAAAACTGTGCACATCACTGAATGCAAGTCACTGGACACAACAGTAGGGACAGTAAACGTTCTGAATGATGTACACAACAATGAATGCAGGTCCCGTATTACGACACTTGGCAATGCATTGTGTAGTCACACAGGGTAAATGTGTGACATATCTCGTAACAATTGACCTTTCTACCGATTTCGATTGACAGGTATACCAACGTCTTATCGGCCAATGAAAACGCAGCATTGGGCGTCATGTAAACAAAAAAGTCCGACACAATTTCTGGTTAGCTTGTCAGGCTTGACAACCAATATAGCGCGTTACTAACGGGGCGTGTCAATCAAAATCGGCAGAAGGGTCAATTGGAAAACATATGGGAAAATAAGTAATAAATTAGTAAATACTATGATTATAATATTGTATACTTGGAAATTTTGCGAGTGGACATTTTTGCGATTTTGAAAAATAAGCAAATATTTTTGTTCGCGTTTTTCTTTCACATGTACATCAAGAAATTCGCAGACTACGGGTCCATCACGTTGTCGATTTGAGTTTCTTTATACAGATAGATTTATATTAGGTTGGGAATGTACAGATCTCTTAGCCTGATTTTAGGTCTGCAAAGTCTAAAACTTAGAGTGTGATTTGTAACTAAAACAGACTTAAAATTATACATCTAGGACTATTTTGAGTTTTTCATCACATTGAAGATGTAAAATTGAACCATGATGTACTGGTAACCGGTGACTTGGATGTCAAACGGTTCGAGTGGATCAGTGGTTAGTGTATTCACGTTGAAACCGAGAGTCTTGAGGGTGAATCCCATACCGACTGCAATTTCCCCACAAGGATCCACATCATTGGTGTCAGAGGTGGTTTCGAAGACCAAAGGTGTCTAATAGACTAGGGAATCGGAATACCTTTGAAAGGTAAGAAGGGGAAGAATTATAGTGATAATCGGTAGTAATGAGTTCGAACGATCCGGGAAGCTTAGTGGCTAGAACACTCACCCTGAAAATGAGATGCCCAGGTTCGAATCCCATAGCGTGCGAAATTTCCTCTCAAAGAATTTTCTTCAATGAGTGTTGTTGTAATCGGTACCGTGTATGTCGAGCGGTCTGGGTGGCTAAGTGGTTAGAACACTCACCCTGAAAATGAGATTCCCAGGTTTGAATCCCGTATCGGCTGCACATTTTCTCCTAAGAATGAGTTGGGTAATAATCGGCACCGTGTATGTCGAGCGGTCTGGATGGCCCTGTGCCTTGAGAGGGAGGGTCCAGAGCTCAAATCGCATATCGAGCACACTTTTTCTCTAAGGGGTTCTTTGACTTAAAAGTATAGATGAATAGTAGTTATGGAAACTGTTGTACTACGACGATTACGTCGTCGACGATGCCGACATTGATGATGATGGTGATGATTGTATCATTATATACATGTATTTTTGATTACCTCATTACATCTTTACATCATATCCGTGATCAACTCTACATCCAAAGTGAATGTGTGTGTGTTTCAGAGAGAGAGGCAACATTGTAAAAAAGACTCCTTTTTAGCTTCTTGTATCTTAAAAATGATGTCTTAATGTTTTACCTTCTTGAAATAAAGTTATTATTATTATTATTATCATCATCATCATAGTCGTCGTCGTTGTTGATAATAATAAAAATAATACCAGTTTTAATGATACTTGTAGAACCTGATATTTATAACCAATAATGTAAACCTTTGTAATTGTTCGGTAGAGCTTGTTTTGACCGATAAAACTTGGTCAGTTTTTGTTAACCCTTTACTCCCTAGATATTAATTTCTACGCATAGCTTGATAGGAGCCTTTGGAAAGCATTGTAGCAAAAGGTGAAATTGCTCGTGACGAGCAATTTCACCTTTTTTCACAATGTTTTCTATGTTATCAAAAGGTGTCATATACCCTTAAAAAACAGCTTCATCCTTGCTGTTATTTAGGGTCAATTAGAAATACCATAGAAATGCCATATGGGGGTAAAGGGTTAAAAAAAATGAGATATAAAACATAAATAACATCCTGAAACCATTCATTAATTTAAAGAGTTGTAAGGAGGTAAACTGTGGCCTTTGGTACTTACCCTTTCACTCTTTACTTTATTTATGGCCTGTAACAAGTGAAAATGGGCTTTTAGACATTTGCATTAAGTGTCGTCTCAGATCAGTCTACGCGGTCAGCGCAGGCTAATTCGCAACGATTCTTTCCGTTTTTTCGATGTCGTCGTAAAGTGCTGTCTCAGATTGGCCTGCGCGGATTGTGCAGACTAATCCGAGGCGACACTTTACGCAAATATGCCCAAATGCCCCTATTTGCGTGTTGCAACGCAATTATACGAATTTTGAAAACAGTTGACAACTGCAGGAAACTATTAAGGGGGGGGGGACGAAAGAGCAAGGGTTTGCAATATGCAAATCCCTTTTTTCTCACGCTGTTTTCAAAAAATTAAAATCCGCTTATACAAATATAGATAAACTCTTGAAGCGCCTTTTGCTATTATAATTTCCATATGGCATAGTGTAGATTTAGATGAGACTGCGCAAAAGATGTAGTCTAATTTATCAACTATTAAACCTTAAGAAGACAGCATAGATCAAGATCAGACTGAACAGAATCTGCAGTCTGATCTTGGATCTATTCCGCCCGCTTGTTTAACTCTTTACCAAACGAATAAAGTTTAGAATGGTCCAAATTAAAAGCATTTGCAGACGAGAAAATAAAAATGACTGAAAATTAAAAAATTGTTTTGTAAAGGATAGAAAACATTATGGGAAAAGGAGAAAATGTTAGTTACCAGCATTTTCTCCTTTTCCCACAATGTTTTCTAAAGGCTTCTTTCTAAGGGGCGTCAAAAGTAGGGATTGTGTGGTAATGGGTTAATCAAGCCAATGAGAAATAAAAATCCTTCCGAGTCTCAGTATATTCTATTTTTAGGCATCGAAAACGATCGAGTTTATATATTTGCACAGAACGAGTTTATGTACACTGTTTGCTATGCCAAGAGAGTATTGAAAAGAGCAACATTGACCTTGCTTTTCTTCATCTCTTATATTAGAATCAAAATTTCATTCTGATTTATTAGGCGCTCTGATCCTAACGCTTCTAGTACAAAATGGAATATACGTCTTAACCCATTACCACACAATCCCTACTTTTGACGCCCCTGAGAAAGAAGCCTTTTGAAAACACTATGGGAAAAGGAGAAAATGCTGGTAACCAGCATTTTCTCCTTTTATCACAGTGTTTATACCCTTCCCAGAACAAATTCTATTTATCAGTCACCTTTATTTTCTCGTCTGCAAATGGTTTCAATTTGTACCTGTCTAAAATTTTCTCGTGTGGTAAAGAGTTAAAATTTTGTTGTTTGGTAAAGAGTTAAGTTATTTAGCAGGCTAAGGGTCAACTTTTTAACTCTTTACCAAACGAGAAAAATTTTGGACTGGTCCAAATCGAAAGAATTTGCAGACGACCCTTTACCAAACAAGAAAATTTTAGACTGGTCCAAATTGAAAGCATTTGCAGACGACAAAATAAAAGTGACTAAAGCATTGAAATTTGTTCTGAGAATGATAGAAAACACTATGAGAAAAGGAGAAAATGCTGGTTTCTAGCATTTTCTCCTTTTCCCATGGTGTTTTCAAAAGGCGTCTTCCTCAGGGGCATCAAAAGTACGGATTGTGCGGTAATGGGTTAATTAAGAGACGAAATATTGCAAGATCAACAATGTTTGGGTTACAATATTTAACAAACCAACGAACAGTGTGGATCAAAGAGCAGCCTGCATGATCCATACTGAATATTATCAGGACCTCGCATGCTTAACCCTTTCCCAAATGACAAATTTTAGACTGTCCCAAACTCAAAGTGTTTGCAGATGACAATTTTGAATTTGATGAGAATGGCAGAAAGTTTACCGATAGGCTAGAAAACACTGTGGGAAAAGGAGAAATTGCTCGTTACGAGCAATTTCTCCTTTTCCCACAGTGTTTTCTAAAGACTTGTACTGCAGACACGTACAAACCAGGGCTTGTTTGGGAATGAGTTAATTATAAGTTGACCAAAGTCAGCCAGATTCTCTCTTAACTGTGGGCTTAAACTTCCAACCTGACAAACAGATTTGAGCCTTGTTCATGTTGAAAATTTTTGCAGACGACTAATTATTATTGAACATGCCAAAATAATTCATTTAACTACGAAAGAATAGAAGAAAACATTTTGGAGAAATAGGAGAAAATGCTAGTAACTAGTGGGTTTTTTTGCTCTTATTTTTCGACAATGTCTTTAAAACCCTTCTTCGTCCGGATATTTGAAACAGGATAGTTTTGTATGGGGATTAAGTGTTCAATTTGTTATTGGAAAAATGGGAATCGATCCCCATTTGCAGAAAAAATAAGCCCTAAAGTCCCCTATGAAGTTGCACTCAATTGTGAGGGATATCAGTTCAGTATTTGATGTACAGACATAAACTGGATTCTCTTTTCATTTATTTACAGATCAGTTATACCTTTCAACATCAGAAAACAAGAAGGCCCTGAAGGGCCTGAACATGCTCTACTGGCAGAATTTGCTTTTATGCTAGCATACATTATGAATTCATGATGCAAAAAGACAAACTAGATATTCAATCCCTTGATGAATCTTCAAAAGAATTGCATCAACACTTAGAAATTCATTGCCGAAAAAAATGGGAAATTTTCAACTTTGAATGGTTATTTTTCCAAAAGTGATTGTCAGATCTTTTTTTTAAATCAATAGAGTTCAACTGTTTATAATACAAAGCAACTGTGCAAGTTTTGTGAAAATCCAACCTAAACTGCTGACCTAATCGCCTTAACAAGAATTTGAAATTTTGAACTTTAATTGGCTACTTTTTCCATATTGTTTATTGGATTTTTTCAAAATCAATACGGTTGAAGCTACTGATAAGATAAACAAAATGTATGATTTTCATGAAAATCTGACAAGAAATACAGACTTTATCATGTTAACAAGAATTGGAAACTTTCAACTTGAAATGGCTACTTTTCCCATACTGTTTGTTGGATTTTTTTAAAATCAGTAGGGTTGAAGCTATTGATGAGATAAACAAGATGTGCAAATTTCACAAAAATCTGATTACAAATGCTGACTGTATGGCGTAAATAAGAATTGGAAATTTTCAACTTGAAATGGCTACCTTTCCCATACTGTTCGTTGGATTTTTCTCAAAATCAATAAGGTTGAAGCTATTGATGAGATACAAACTGTGCAAGTTTCATGAAAATCTGACAACAAATGCGCACTTTATCGCGTAAACAAGAAAAAGACTAACGGACGGACGGACGACGGAAACGCCACCATGACATAAGCTTAGCTGGCTTTCAGCCAGTAGAGCTAAAAATAAAGGGGTGGCGCACTTTTAACTGGAGAATTGCGGAGAAGAGAACAACAAATGAAAGAACTAGATCTGTGTTACCACCAATCGAACCGGTGAAAAAAACATGGTATCAAACCCACCTCAACCAGCAAAAGTGTTCATAAAAGACTTTTGCAAGTCGGGAAACCGTGAAAGCGTCATGGTGTTACCTCATGGTACCAACTTGCTTTTAAAACACTTTCAATGACACGTTCGCTTTTATTACATTGTTATTCCTTTCTTTTCATATATAAAAAAACTTTCAAGTATGTTTATCATCAATAATTTACAGAATCTTTTCAAGTTTGTTTGCTTATACTAGAATTAAGGACTTAATCCTTTACCAAACAATCCTGGTTTTTTACGACCATGAAATTTAAGCCTTTTGAAAAAATTGTGGGAAAAGGAGAAAATGCTGGTAACCAGCATTTTCTCCTTTTCCCACAATGTTTTCTACCCTGCTGGAAACAAATTTAATTTTTTGGGTTACGTTTATTTTGTTGTCTGCAAGTGCTGTCAATTTAGATTAGTCTAATTTTTTTTCGATTAGTTAAGGGTTAATATTTAACTGAATGATGTTTTACCCTGCTTTGAACCTCATTTCAGTCATATCACGGAGACAGCTCACATATTCATGTATTTGCTGGCCTCAACCATTACTAGACTGGGACCCTGAAGTGTCTTGCCAAAGGATACTCCCTCGAAAAACCCATTGGAAGAACTGAGGTTCAAACCCAGGGCCTCCAGATCACGAGTCCTAAACTTTGCGACTGACACCATGCAGGACCCCCTTTCAGCACTCGTAAAAAAAAAGAGTTTCAATGTTATTTGAAAATGAAGACATTCTTAACTCTACCACACGAAAAAATTTAGACTGGTTCAAACTGAAAGCATTTGTAGACGACAAAATAAAGGTGACTGAAAAAATAAAAATTGTTCTGGGAAGGGTAGAAAACACTGTGGGAAAAGGAGAAAATGCTGGTTACCAGCATTTTCTCCTTTTCCCAAAGATTTTTTTTCAAAAGGCTTCTTTCTCAGGGGCGTCAAAAGTAGGGATTGTGTGGTAATGGGTTAATTCTTGCCGCCAACTTTTTTTTGTCAAAGGTCGACGCAGTCTAACATGGGTAGCCTAGGGAACTGAACAGGGGAAGAAACACAACCGCGTAAAGTAAAAACTCGACACAAACTGCTGGAAACTGTTTCGACTTTACAGCTATTGGTCAAGAGGCAGGCTATTGGTCAAGATACTCAGCTAGTACCCTGATAAGTGCATTGGTCCTCTTCGTACGGATGAAACTCTAAAAGAACAAAACCATGATAACGAAAAAGATAACTTGTGTGAGAAATTACACATCTGTCATAGATGATTGTAGTGTTTTTCGACAAAGCATTATTTGAGTTATTCAGGGTCTGCGAGAGTATGGCTTTGTAGGGATCGAATAAGTTCGTGTTGCAGTTACCCGAATGTTCCTTGTTCAATCATTTTTTATTACTTTGGAGGTCTCTTTGGGCAATGTACTAATGAATCCCAGTCTAGTGCTAATGAAATCCAGATATGACATGAAGAAGCAAGCTGTTGGTGTCATATGGCGGATGAAAAAATAAACTCTTGAAAGAGACGTAACACACCATTGAGAGAAACCAATGTCCTTGTTGTTCATGGTACCTCTTTATATCATAAATAAACTCGGGCTGGCAACGTGATATACACAGTCAGCAGAGAAATGTTCAAACCTCCATTCTTCAAAACTCTTTGTTGGGTTCAACAGAACCTCGTTAATTCGACACTTTGTTACAGATTAGGTTCAATAAAACCTCGTTAGTACGACACATTTGGTTGCAGAGTAGGTTCGGTAAAATAGCGTTATTACGACTCACTTTGTCACATATCAGGTTCTGTAAAACCTCCTTGGTACGACGGCACATTTTGTGACAGAGTTCAATAAAACCTCGTTAGATCAACACTTCATTACAAAGTAGTTTCAATAAAACCTCGTTAGTACGACGACATAATTTGTTTCAGTGTAGGTAGAGTAGGAAAATATAACACTTGTTGAGATAAAAAATCGAACCAACGACATATGCTCGCTCGCCTAAATATGCTAACACCGCGTATTAGTATAATACTAGTGTATTATCAAAAATAAGTCATGGGTTGAATACACTACCAGGGGCGTGTTATGTGATAAAATATGTTATCAAACAAACTTAAACGTAAAATCATTTTACCTTGGTGTTTGGCAAAAAAGGGTCTTGTCATTGACAAAAAGTAATAACATAAAATATAGCAGAAACAGAATTATATATATACATGTATACAACCGAAGAAAATCTGAGAACATAAATATTTTGATCAAACCCAACTTTATATAAACAATTATTTAGAAAACTGTCTCTTAAATTTTGACAGGACTGCTGTGATGGCCTTGTATCGCCTGACTAGCTCACAAAGTAAGCCATCGCAGGTTATAACAACTATCCGGTAGTAATATATACAATCCAGACAGTATTTTAAAGAAGAAATGAACATAAAGGGCTGTTTTACAATGTATGACCTCATGCTTTGTGTTGAAATTTTCCACTCGTATCAATTTTAACTTATTCGATAGTTAATGGCCACCAAAATCTTTTAGATGGAATACAATTTCATACGATTATGATATACAGATATAATGCGATTCCCATTTAAGTCGCTTGACTTTTCATGAGAAGACCATTTTACAAAAGTTGCCTAACATGAGGTCTACTCTTAGCAGTTTAGTGTGAAGTTTATGATTTGTTTTTTGCATGGGCGGATTCAGAGGGGGGACCGGGGGTCCGGACCCCCCCCCCCCCCCTGGAATTTTGGCAAAAACGGTGGTTATCGGATTCGTGAATGCGACCGGTTTGATATTGCACAGCATTTATATAAAATACATTCATGATTAAATGTGTAGATAGTGTCGTCTGGAATTAAAATAGGCATTTACTTTAATCCTACTAAAGGCAACAATTATGAAAAATTAGAGTGCGAGGTTGTGTACATGTAAATATGATAGCAGATATGTAGCAATACTATGCACTTGTAAAATGATCACAAGGTTTTTACAATATAAATATATCTGTATCAGTAATAATCAAAAGCACAACCTACCAGGTTTTCTCATGTTTTAATTAAAATCATATAAAAAATACAGCGTTACAAAATTATGTTATTGAAGCATCAATTGAGAGTTCCGCCATCTGTATGTAAAAGTCAGTTAAAACGAATGCGTTCGTTAATACAGCACGAGTCGATATCTCTTTGACAAAAAATTATACATTTGAACCATGCAAAAAGCGTTGATACAAAGACAATCTGCCACATGTTTGCGGTGAAACATAAAAGGCGAATGTTCAAATCATGTATCTTGTATGATTTAGATACGAGTGGCTTACAATACACTGTCAGGTTACTGGCAGGTAGAACTGGGACGGGTAGAAACTTTGTACCCGGGTACCCATGGCCATATTACCCGCGGGTACTCGGGTACTCGATGTTATTACTTCCCATTAAATTAAACATCAATAATTGTCTATCTTAATGCATCCTGGCACTTGCACATGTATCAATTCATGAAAACAGCTAATATTGAACATGGCCTCAAATAGCCAAGCTTCGTCAAAAATCCAAGTTTGGCGGTTCCTCAGTCTTCTGCAAGACAAACAGAAATCATAGTGTAACATTTGAAGTGGTCCAACTCACGCAGATTGTTGCGTAAGTCACGTTACAGAATTGAAAATCATGTAAAAAAAAGTAAAAAATCCATTATCCACTTAACTTGAGTAAAATGACGGTATTGGAAGTTACTTGCTGCCCTTAATGATAAATTATTGTCAAATAACTGGGTAAAATCTATCCATGAATTACCACACATGAAAAAATGCTCGATTATAAAAAACACGGAAACCCATGACACAATTCAATGCTCCTTTTGATATTGTCCGATCAGAGTCACTTCAGACCGTCTTTTCAGTTTTTTAATGCCTTTAAATAGTAAATTTCCACAGATATATTGATATTACAGACTTTTGTGGTGCAAAACATCCTTATTGATTACTTTACTTCTGGTTTGGAATCATTATTCTCACAATCATAGCCTTACTTAATAAGTTACTATGAATTCATCGGGTATCCAGGTAATGATTTAGTTCCCGGGTACTCGAGTGATTGTCACAGCTCTACTGGCAGGTCGGTCGATCTTTGGCCAGCAATAGGTATACCATTTCTTTTCAACAAATGTGAGAAAGAAATAAAGGTCTAACATAAATAGTTTAAAAACTACGAAAATACATTAATGAAAAAAAGGTTCTAAATGTGAAGAACTCCTCATGGTTAGAACTGGAAACGTTTACTTTTCTTGTGAACGGCTAACATCCGCTGAATCCGGAAATCAAAGTATCATATAGTAAGACGAGTGCGTTTTTCGGTGGAACCCCCCCCTGAGAAAAATTTCTGGATCCGCGCATGTTTTGCATTACATTTCTGTGTGCCCCCTTCATGCTATTTGCATGAAGTTTTCTTTTTATAAAAGCTTAGTAAAGTCTTGGGTATCTCATGACGTTTCGATGTACATCATTTTTGACATGCCTCAAAAGAAAAAGTCCCTTTGTTGTAAACTCACACGCATAGAAAATAGAAAAGTTGAAAATAAGGGAAGATATTATGAAACACTTTGTATATGTTCCAGCATCTGTTAATGGTGAATCACTAGTTTTTCCTGCAGTAAATGATCGTGTTGCTGGACAGATAAAGTGTTATAAAAAGAATTGTACGTAACAATTAAAACACATTCCAGACATTCAAGAATTTCGGCGAATTGGGTTCGTTGAAAAAAATCAAATACATGCATTGCAGGTGAGGTGACAAAATCTTCTTCTAACGGATTCGGTCAGCATAGTTGGATTACTATGGAATTTCATAAGATGATTCAGCTTCTTCATAAATCGGTGCTGTCTGTCCGTATTGATGCTCAGTTTCAACGGCGCTACGAATAGGCAGCTCGTAAGGACCACTTATGTCTGGTGGACTTGTTGTTGGTTGCCTCCTGTACCTTTTCCTGTAGAGCAAAGATATGGTAAGATAGTAAAACCTGTAAGCCCGACCGGGTAGCTCAGCAATCATCGTGTCTGACTCGTGACGTGTAGGCTCCATACCCGGTTGCGGCGAACTTTCTTTCCAGCGATTTTTCGCCTCTCACCTCTGATGCATGCAAGAAAAGCAGTCAGTAGCTTTGGAAAGAATGATGTGTTAGTACTGTTGTGGGAAAGCCAGGAATCACATGGGTCCGTCATTGACCGTCATGACTTAAGCTGTTAAAATTGCGTTTAACTCCAATACAAACTGTACAAAAGAGAACCTGTTTTAGTGACCACCTCACTTTAGCAAATAACCTATCCTTAATCTTTAATAAAACAAGGGACACATTTATCTATACCTTAGTCGGATCACATAACAAATCCCGGCCACCACGACCACAATCATTATGAGGGTGCTTGCTCCACCAACAGCTGTTGCAACTTGGTACAACTTGACATCTGGACATGAAGCTTTGGCATTCTCTGTGTTAGAAAGTACGATTTTACGTTAGTGTACTGAAGACACCTTGAAATGCCTCAACAGGAAACCAAGTCAAGGTCAGATAACACAAGCCTTATCACGGATCTACACGATCCAATATTTTTTGTACTCTTAAAGCTTTTAAATAACAATAAGTGTTTTTTTTTCTTTGCAGAAGTAAGTGGTTTATTAAACATGCACATATTCTCCATTTACCAACATTTTCTAAGACCTGCAAAATCTTGCATTTATTTTCCGAAAATGACTCATTGATTTATTTAATCCCTATCCTGTTAACATTAGATAATTAAACTTTCAAGTCGATGGTAACAAAAAAAGGAACAATGTTATTTCAAACTTTCATGTACTGTTTGGAGAAAAATGTTTTGTACTCTGATCTTGATCTACATTGTCCGCAAAAGGTCTGTTGGTCGCCTAAAGCAGCTTCATTGTTAAGAGTCAACAACATGGCTATAATGATAGCAAATGTCCATTCTCTTGACCATTCAACTTTTTGAAATGTATGAACCGGAAATGTGATTTTTAAACGGTAAGACAAGGAAAACCACAGAATGCCATTTCTTATCTAAGTCATGAGGAGTTTTCAACAAGTTTACTTTGTAATGGGTTAAGAGCGTACCAGTGTGAACGTCTTTTCTCCTCCACGAAAGGTACATGTTTAAAATTATTCGACACAAAGCTGAAAACCAACAGGATGTTAAGGTGTCGTACATCGGTCGACATAGCATTACCAAACAATTATTATCATAGAAAAAACTCTAAACTCTAAGCAATTGATGAAACTGTCTAGTTTTATTACACAGCCCATGATTATACTGTACCTTCAAAACACAGAGGAGGTATAAATCCACTCTCACATCCATCTATACATACTCCAAAATCCTTTGTGCAAGAGGTTCCGTTAAGACAGTTCCCACAGTTTGACGAACAGTTGACTCCAAAGTGACCATCTGAACAAGCTTGAAAAAACATACAATTGTTTGTAAAATGGAGTCATTCTACATGTGTAAATAAAAATGTTAGGTAATCTTGAAACTATAACCAAAATCTCACAGATTAATCTTACACCTGTTAGAGGGTATCGTAAGTCAAGTAATCGTTGTGGATTCAGACCCGTAGAAGATTCTGTCCGGGTTTCTTTGATGATTATTGTGATAGGAATCGAACTGATCTCTTGATTGGAAAATAGTCCAATACCAAGTCACATAACTAGCTTGAACTACTGTACAATTGTTTTGACGCAAATATGATCAAGCCAATACTTTGAGTTAATTACATGTAGATTCAGTTTTTAAACAGTCACATACATATGCCGACATATCTGTTTTACAGCTGTTGTATGAAAAAGAGCGATCTTGAGAAGGGATATTTTGCGCCTGAGCCCAGCTCAAAACATCTCTAAAAATGTTTAAATATTGACTGATTGCTTGATTGATGGATGGATGTCATTATGTGTCGGCGACAGCACACATATGTTCATGTAAGTCCTGCGCAATATGCTCTGACGTGTCTGGCCTAAAGACACTCCCCGAAATAAAAAAACATAGCTTTCAGTGAGGCTCAAACCCGTGGCCTCCTGATTACGAATCCCACACGTTACTACTGCGCCACCATTACCACAACTATTTAATAGATTCAATTATGTTAGTGTTTAAGGATATGGTATCGATATAATATATCTATTAAAGGTAACCAGCTTTATTTTGAGGTACTTAAAATTCATAAAGGACGGACAGGTGTGATAGTTTCCTAGTTTCCTGATGCTGAATAGAGCGGATTTATTGTCTGCACAAATTACGTATATGGTATACAGTGCATATTATAGCAAAATATATCAGACGACTTACGAGTGTTACAATTGTTGTTCCCATATCCAAGTTTGCATCCATTCGGACAGGACCCGTCTATGAAGTCACATAAAGCATTATCTTTACAATGTCCACATTCCTCTGTGCAGTTGTTACCGTATCGTCCTTGTTCACATGCTGCAAAATTGAACAACAACTCAATTAAAAAGCGGTAGATATCAGAATCATTTGTCATTTTAAACAATAAGAATAATGATACAGAATATTAAGGCTTAAGTGTCAAATACAAAATGATGAATTTCAAGTGTCAAATGGTAAATGATGACGATTTACGTCTGACAAAAAATCTGTTCTTCGCTTGTTTAAAATTGTGTCAGCTTATTCAGGGTCTTTATTAATCAACCATTCTTAGTCGTATTCTAATTTTGAAAAGTAAACCATTTTCTGATTAGCGAAACATTTTCGTTTAGCCAGCCAGAAAAAAACGTCCCTGTGCAACATAGAAATGACGATAAGAATGTAATTTAGATCCAACTGGTACAAATGGTGCCTATCTACATGCATATCAGATATAAGAAACGACTGTCTTGAAATTAAAAGTGAGAATATCTTGATGGGCACCTGCAGCAGCAGGATCTTTCTATAACACCCCCCCCCCAATCAGTCAGTCGGTATACTAAGTACATGTTGTTTTTTTATCCATATGTATGTTTTATCCATATGTATATCAGATATAAGAAACGAGTGTCTTGAAATCATAAGTGAGAATATCTTGAAGAGCATCTGCTGCAGCTGGATCTTTCTACCCCCAGAATCAGTCAGTCGGTAGACTGACTAGATGTTGTTTTTTTTATCCATATGTATGTTTTATTCCATATATATATCAGAAGTTGAGGGTATCGTAAGTCAAGTAATCGTTGTGGATTCAGACCCGTAGAAGATTCTGTAGGAGTTTCTTTGATGATTATTGTGACAGGAATCGAACTGATCTCTTGATTGGAAAATAGTCCAATACCAAGTCAGATAACTAGCTTGAACTACTGTACAATTGTTTTGACGCAAATATGATCAAGCCAATACTTTGAGTTAATTACATGTAGATTCAGTTTTTAAACAGTCACATACATAATGCCGACATACCTGTTTTACAGCTGTTGTTTGAGATGTGATATTTTGCACCTGAACCCGGCTCAAAACAGCTCTAAAAATGTTTAAATATTGACTGATTGGTCGATTGATGGATGGATGTCATTATGCGTCTGCGACAGAACACATATGTTCATGTACATCCTGTGAAATCGGCTCTGAAGTGTCTAGCCCAAAGATAATCCCCCGAAAACAAACCCACGGATTTCAGTGAGGCTCGAACCTGTGGCCTCCTGATTTCTAATACCACACTTTACTACTACACACTCTGTTAGAATAAAATCAGTTGTTCTATGTATCAATGTATTTTATAAAAGCCTGAAAGCATTTTTTGTACCGTGATATGTACGAATGTATGTGTGTATGCATACACCCGCGAGGGCGTGCATGTGTATGCATGTGTGTGCGTTGTGTGCTGGTATGTGCCATTTTTTTTTAAATAAAGCTCCAGTACGTGATTTGTATTCATTTATGTGCGTGTTTGTCTTTCAGTGGTTTGCAATGCCTTCCTCTCGTACTGGTATTGTCATTGTTGTTCATTTATCCAGTTTCTCGGAGCAGACGGAATTAATATCTTCAGACTCTGATATTTTCTTGTTAAATATTTGTTCAAGTTTTTAAAACACAGCAGAAAAAAACTTGCCTATACATGCGGGCCCTGTAAAGCCGGATAGACATTTTCCTGATGGACAAACACCAGTTGTTTTGTTACAAGATTTTCCCTCACAGTGACAGCGCCGACCACAATCTGGACCAAACTCTCCATCGACACAGCCTACCAAATAATAGACAACCATAATATACTTATTTCTAGTATTAGCCCAGAGTACACTGCTGTCAGAAGTAACAATTCTTGTTTGGTAGATTCTAGATTTACTGTAATGTGTACACATATCGCCCAACAAAATTATTCTCAATCTTGACTGGACTACAATAATAGGTCCATTCTTATCAAATGCACCTACAGGGGTGAAAGGTGACAAAATTGATTAATTTGTCTGTAAAAAGAGTTCGACATTGCGAGAAAACATGTATGGCCACATCTTAGTCATCCATCTGTTGTGGTATAACTACCTATAGAATCCATTAGGATCTTATCGGACTTTTTTCCCAAGGCAACAAAAAACAAATGAATGAGTATCTTTCATCACCACCTAAAATGTGTTCTGCCCTCAAGATAAATACATGAGCACATTAGCTTCGTGTTTCTATCGAGCACACATTTAAAACACGTGTATCATGCAATATGTAATTGTACATAAGGGTGCGGTGGTTCCCGTGTTTATTGAAGGTAGCAAGGACAATGCAGACACTGTAAATAAGGATGGCTATCTCAACAGTCTGACGAAGAATTTTGTTCTGATGCCAAACGAAAAAAAAGTATTAACAATGAACACAAGGGTACTAGTACATGCATTGATTTTAGCAAGTAGGAACCACACAACTCATGACTGCAAGCACAACTGAATGACTTTCAAAAGCATTAAGGCAAACGTTAATTTCTTTCAGGAGTTGCTGCATACTCTGACCCTCCAGACTTTTACTTGTAGGTTGCATTATAAAAAGGTGCAGAGCCCAATGTCAAAAGATACTCAGGATCTTAAGGCTGCAATCAAGAAAGAAATTCATAAAAGTAGCAGGAGGGGATCGAACTTATAATGATAAACTCTAACAATAAACTCGACTTTAGAATTTCCCACAGTGGACTTCATTGTTGAAAAATAGACTTGTCAGTAAAAGTGTAGTGTATTAACTACTATAAAAGCAATGTCTTTGCACTGCATATCAAACAAATAAAATTTTTATTATGTCTGCAAAAAGTTAGAAGCGTTCAATTCAGTTTGAAGTGAAATTGGTAGTAAATATTGAATCTTAGAACAAAGACATAGAATATGAAACACTATGTACATACATGCACACTTGTGGCTCCTTTGTTTGTATCTCACCTCTGATTTTGTGGGCTAAGTAATCAGTGATTGGAAAGAAAATGTCAGTTCTGGTCTGACAAAGCCAGGAAACACACGCGTAAGAGCATTGGTCACTGTGTTATGAATTTGCAGTTGAAGCAGCGTAAAACTCCCCTTCATTACAACTGTTTTCTTGTCCGGTTATCTGCTTATTTCCCCTGTTTGACTGTTTCGCTTACTTTTAGTTTAAACATTGTCCGTCTATGTATACATATCCCTGCTTAAAAATTTATGTCCATGTAATGAATATATGGAACCTTTACGTTCTACGAGACTAAATTTCTATTTCCTTACTTATCACTAAACCTGGTTTAAATTTTTAACCTAATTCGAAAAACTTACCTTTATCACATGCAGGACCTGTAAAGCCGGATAGACATTTTCCCGACGGACAAACACCAATTGTTTTGTTACAAGGTTTTCCTTCACAGTGACAGTGCTGACCACAATCTGGACCAAACTCTCCATCGACACAGTCTATCAAAACATTAGTCATTTTAAGATTCCACAATATTGTATTGCATGTACGAAAAAGGCGAAGCAGCTATCCATTGCAGATTTCTGTACCGAAATAATGTCAAATATTGATCAACTTTTGGAGAAAAATTTGAATCAAAGCAGGCTGTTCTTTGCAGACTTCTTCGGATCGAGACCAGTTTGCTCTTTCATTTGCAATATGCATTACTGGTACATGTTAAATATCTGCTGTTTGATTTGCATTATGCATTACTGGTACATGTTGAATATTCAGGTAACAACGCCCTTGAAATGGCAAGACTTTATGTTTATCTACTTATCTGCCAAGTCGACTATATTTATTGAGCGCTTTCTTTTTGGCAATTAAGATTTTTTTCTAATATTCAAAAATGTTGCAGCACATCATTTTTAAGACATAAATGTTTGATTGATTGTATGGTGTTTAACGCCTTTTTCAACATTATTTCAGTTATATCGCTGCGGCCAGTGCACCTATCCATGCGTTCCTGGAGTCTCTTTTACCAGTAATTCACAATTTTCTTTCAAGGTCACTGGCTGCTTTCCGACTTAATTATAGTAGAAACAATGATCAGCGGTGAGAGAGAAATGAATCCTATCGCAGTGACTATCATCAATCCTCGGAAAGAAATTGGTCGAGCCAGGGGTTGTAGCCAGGGATCGAACCCTGGACCCCGTGTTCTCAAGTCTTGTACACTACCGCCTGAGCTACCGAGGCTCGGCTTTTTCAGACATAAACAGACAAATCAACAATAACTAGAGTGGAGAAGAGTAAGCGAATAATGTTTTGTTGGTTGTACCTCAAATAATAGAACATGCAGCCTGTAATGCTAGGTTAAATATAGATTTCATGTTAGACGCTCACGACCGCTTGTGTCAGGTGATGAATAACGCATCGACAACATTCGACGGAGTTGAATTGAGTTTTCTATTGTCATAGTTGAAAAAAAAAATAGACAAAATAACTGATTACAAAACGACCCTCCTGTCATTAAAACATCAAAATTGCCCCTCTTATTGAATGTTCCAGTCTGTGTTCTCTTTGGCAATGCATTTTTTTTTCTTTTTATCAGCGTCTTATCCCCGAAATAAGATAAATCGGATGCTAAAAAAATCAAAATAGGCCTTCTAAGGGCTCAGGGACATGCCATCATTCGAATGATCAGTAGTTTGGAATCCAATATTCAAGCCACATGAACACATTTACTCGTTACAACCTAATTTAGTGTTTTAACGATTCTAGGTAATAGGCTTTCAAATAAGTAAGGGTGGGATGACGACAAAATGCTCCATTTTCCACATTTTTTCTACCATTTTAAAGGAGGAAATAATATTTGAAGCTTAAAAAAGTTTCGTCAGTAAATGATCTGGGCTTTGGCAAGTCTGCAAGTCTATGTTTTGGCACAGAGTTAAACCAACAACACATCTGGTCCGGGAGTCCCCTACAGTCAATGTTTTCTTAATTTTAAATTCCATTGACTATCCATCTGACTAGCAATGACGTGGTTTCTCGGCCAGTAGGATGAATAGCCTGAGAAGTAGGAAGTAAGTGTTCTAGAATGGATGTTGAATTCGACCCCAAAATCCCTACTGGAAGTGCTGTGGCAGTACTAAGTGACATCAAGCTAGATGTTGTCCTCAGTTTCTTTGTGGTAATTTTCGAACAAATCGGGGTTCAACTGTTTAAAAAATCAGCCTATCAAATGATTAAATGCCCCATGTTACCACACCAAATACATGCAGATCAATTGTTCTTTAGTACTTGAATTTATCCTATGAATTGACCGATCTACGTAAGAGCCCATTACACATGTAGGTTGGTCGTCCTTTACAAGAAAAACAGTTTTCTTTGGTGCTAGTAGGAGTCCTTATTTTATATAGATTATGATCCTGGGTGCAGATAATGTTTGTCATAGATAAGCGATATTATATAATAAAAGACCAATTTTTGTATAACAACTTATTGTTCGTAAATATTTCACATTCAGTAATGACATTAAGATTAGGATCTAGAACCAGAGGCCCTTGAGGGCCTGAGTCGCTCTAGTGGCAAAGATTTTGCTTATTTTCTAGCATATATCATTAATTTATAACTGCAACTGGGCTTGGACCCCCTTATACAGCATAGTAAGCAGACGTGGTGAATTTTACATTCAACGAAATAATTTAAGTCCATTTTCTCAAAAACCATTAGTTTAGAATCTAGCCAAATTTGAATATGGGTTTCAGAACTTGTTTGAAACAATTTTTTGTAAATTTCAAAGAACATGGACAGTGTTGAAGAACAAGATAAGTGATCTATAGCTGCTTTTTTCCAAACTGATGGCTGGATTTTCTTCATTTTTGGTAGCGTTCAATCCCTCAGTGATTCAGATTATTTGTTCTAGTTTCAAAAATAACTAGCAAAATGCTGCTTAAATTGCCTTAACAGGAAATATATATTTTCAACTTTCAAATGTCACTTTTTTTTTAGAGTCTTTAGGCTTCAAGCTATTGATAATATAAATCAGCTGTGCAAGTGTTATGAAAATTAAATCACAAATGCGGAGTTAATCGCATAAACAAAAAACTATATTTTTCTTAATTTTATGTGGCTACTTTTACTTAACTATTCATCGGATCTGTTTTCAAATCTATAGGATTCAAGCTATTGATAGCATAAAACAGCTGTGTCACAAATTTTGACTTTATTGTGTAAACAATAAATGTAAATTTTCAACCCTAAATGGATATTGTTCCCTTACTGAAAGTTAGGTTTTTTTTTCTAAATCAGTAAGGTTCAAGATATTGATGAAGTAAACAAATACGTAAAAAAAACTATGAAAATTACACGATAATCTTACCACAAATGCAGACATTATAGCTTAAACGAGAAATGTGTATTTTCATCTTGAAATGGCTCTTTTTCCTAACTGATTGTATTTTTTTTTTAAGCACTACGGTTCAAGCTATTGCTTGTTTAAACAAACTATACAAGTTCCATTCCCTTATTGAATGTCAATTTTTTTTTTTTCAAAATCAGTAGGGGTTCAAACTATTGATGATATAAACAAACTGTGCAACTTTCACGAAAATTAGACTATAAATTCAGACGTAATCGTGTAAACAAAAAGGAAAAAAAGACTAACGGATGAATGGAAAGACTAAAAAAAAGGCGGAAACCACCCCATGACATCAGCCCTGCATTCAATAAGGTGAGCGCTTGGCCTTGCTCACAAGCACTTGCGAGCAAATGCGTTCGGTAGAATTTGCTCGCAAGCGCTCGCCGCAAGCGCTCGCCGAATTCACGAGCGGGTTTTGAAGTGTATCGCCACTTAATCCAATATGGCGGACAGATGATGGATAATGTTTTGCCGTGTTTCTTTTATTGATTTTCTGTGTTCCACTGAGCTATTTCATGGTTCATTTTAAGTAGGTTTCGTATGAGACGGTAGAATGATCAATCTGTTACTGAAAATTTACCATAATACCAAAGTTTTCAATGTAAATTAAAGGTTATTGTACATTTTTGGCACAGAAGACACGATACCGTCCCCTTGAAACATCGTACCCAAATAAGTTTAGGTAGAAATCTAGCAGGAGATCGCTTAAAAATGGTAATTTCGTAAATGTGCATTAGTTTCTTATGATAAAATTTTAACGATGGCCTTCTTTTCTTGTCTATGATCAAGTTTCTGATGCAAAGGGGTGAGGGGAAGATGAAAAAATAGCAAATATATACCACTCCCATCTCTACAGTAGATTTAATCGTTTCTTATACTAAAATACACGTGTTTATTTCTTTGCCTTGCTTAAATAGTACTTTTATTGAATAGTTCTTTCCGTGTACTATCTTAAATTATTTCACTGATTTTAAAACAACTAATTCTGTGTTTGTTGGCTGCAGTGACAATAATATAATCCAATATAATACCAAAGATCGACTGAAATAGCAATTACTCCCTATTAACGGAATTCTGACTCCCAATTGCAACCTTTGAAATATCAAGGTTCCTGATTTATTTCCTCCTAGACAATGGGATAAAGAAAAATGTAAGAAAAGAATATGTGGCTGTTTAGAGAAAAAAAAGAATTATTTACATATACCTTCAACTTATAATGTCCAACGTTCATTAAAACAAAACCAAAGTTTCTTTATATGTGAATCAATCAACTAACCCACATGTACTGATGTATCAGATATTTTAGACCCATCGCCCTTTACCATACACACGGTTCTTAAACCATCACCCTTTATCATGCAAACAATTCGTAAAGATACACAGTCAGGAAGAATATTTTTAACTCGGGCATAAAATGAAAATAAGTGCTAAATTATGCTTTGTTGTTTTTCATCTGTAAATTCAGAAAGCACGCATTAAAACTTGCTCCTATTCTCATTTTTTACATACTTCAAAGTTATTATCATCCATGCAAATTTTCAAGGTTTTTGTCACAATGTCCCTTTCGCAACCACGTTTTCCTGTCTAATGAATATTTTCACAATTTTCTGTTGTTCTGGTAAAGGGCTGAAATAATGGAATTTGTTATTAATGAGATAAAGAAAATTTAACGTTGTGGAGAAAGAAAAAAAGTGCTGGTGACCAGCATTTTCTCCTTTTCCCACAATCTCTTCTGAAGGATTATCCCCTAGGGTCGGTAAGACAAAGGATTGTGTGTGGTTAAAAAATCATTCTTTTTGGTAAACGGTCAAAAGCCCCTCCGGTCATCATCCCCTACCCTCAAAACAGGTATGGCGGTCAAAAGCCCCTTCACGATTTTGCAAGAGCGGTCATTATCCCCTTCATCGAATTTTAAACGCGGTCAAAAGCCCCTCCGCGATTTCGCAAAGGCGGACATTATCCCCTTCATCAAATTTTGAAGGCGGCCAAACCCCCCATCATCAATAGCAGACAATTGTCTATATGAATGGTAACCATATCGACATGATCCCCTCCGTAAACATGAAGTCTGATTATCACTTTAAAAGCTCTATACAAATTCTGAAAGTGTGAAATTGTCCGAAGTGGATCCGATGATTGTTGATTGATTGTATGTTGTTTAACGCCGTTTTCAACCGTATTTGACTTATATCGCGGAGGCCAGTGTACATATCCATGCTTTCCCAGGTTGCTTTTTTATCCATTAATCCGCAATTTTTCCCAAGCCACTGGCTGCTTCCCCACATAACAATTTCAGTGTCAATGTTCAGCAGTGACAGGTATGAATCCTATCATCAATCCTCAGAAAGGAATTGACATTGAACCAGCAACACCCAGCTGCTCGCAAAAACGGGTCGACATGTTCCAAAGGCATTTTATTAATTATGGTTCTTGGAATAAGGACTCGAGTCCTACACTTTACCACTGAGCCCTTTAGGATCCTGGAAATAAATGAATAGCATTCAGGAAAAAATCAAGACCACGTTGGGAACAGTGTAGACCAAGATCAGACTGCGCAGACCATACAGTCTGATCTTGTTCTACATATGAAGCTATTCCTAGTCAGAAAAAAATCAAAATGAAACATATGTATTCAGAGTATCTTATATGAGTGTTTTGTGTATTGTCATCTTTATCGAAGGAGTTGACCAAAATTATATGGAAATAGCCTTCGTATTTAAAACATGACTCGTACAATTTGGTTATTTATTTTCTTTATATTGGAAAAAGTGTTGTCTTTACATCTATTGAAATGATTGAGACAAACTGAGGATGGATTAAGATAATTATCTATTATGATGCAAATTTATTACACGTTTACATGTTGAATGTATAAGACTGGCAGGAAAAAATTTTAATGTGTAAATCACCATCGAGCAAAGAAAAAAAGGGGGAGGGGGATAGGGATGCACGACACAGGTAAGACACTCTGACATGATTTCATTTCTTCGTTAAAAATCACAACGGAAAACGCTAGCCTATTTAAAGGGGCTTATGTCCGCCTTTAAGATTGGATGAAGGGGATAATGACCCTTACGAAATCGCGGAGGGGCTTTTGACCGCCTTTAAAATTTGATGAAGGGGATATTGACCGCTTTTGACCGCCATACCTGTTTTGGGGGTAGGGGATAATGACCGGAGGGGCTTTTGACCGCCATTCAAAATTAAAGGGGTATCCTTTGTTTGGAAGAATAAAGCTTGTAATTTATGACCCTGCCAATTAACAATCGCTCTTCATTGATAATCACTCTTATAATCTCTTCTTATCCAAGTTGTTGTTTACGCCCGTCGGCAAACTAGAGAGGAGAAGAAACGTATAACAGTCCTAATCAAGCTGTATTGTAATAATTATATGAACAGAAAGGAAAAAAAAAAAACCACGAACCACGAATGTTCATCGAAAACATGCAAAAGTATAAACTGTATTGAGTTTAACACAGAAAGTATCATAGGCACAATGCATTTCAAAAAGGTGATTCCAAAAAGGAAGCAATTTCTTTAAAATGTTATCCCCTGCCGAAAAATTTACTTGATCGCCTGACTTAAAGATCGCTCCCAATAAGCCAATTTATATCGAAACAAAAAATACAAAAAAAGGGTATCGGTGGGTTGCGTTATTGTACACATGTATAAAGTTTCACGAAATTCCGTCAAAATGGTATTGGAGATATTTTCCCAGATATACACACTGTCCAACTGAATGACTTTCAAAAGCATTAAGGCAAACGTTAATTTCTTTCAGGAGTTGCTGCATACTCTGACCCTCCAGACTTTTACTTGTAGGTTGCATTATAAAAAGGTGCAGAGCCCAATGTCAAAAGATACTCAGGATTTTAAGGCTGCAATCAAGAAAGAAATTCATAAAAGTAGCAGGAGGGGATCGAACTTATAATGATAAACTCTAACAATAAACTCGACTTTAGAATTTCCCACAGTGGACTTCATTGTTGAAAAATAGACTTGTCAGTAAAAGTGTAGTGTATTAACTACTATAAAAGCAATGTCCTTGCACTGCATATCAAACAAATAAAATTTTTATTATGTCTGCAAAAAGTTAGAAGCGTTCAATTCAGTTTGAAGTGAAATTGGTAGTAAATATTGAATCTTAGAACAAAGACATAGAATATGAAACACTATGTACATACATGCACACTTGTGGCTCCTTTGTTTGTATCTCACCTCTGATTTTGTGGGCTAAGTAATCAGTGATTGGAAAGAAAATGTCAGTTCTGGTCTGACAAAGCCAGGAAACACATGCGTAAGAGCATTGATCACTGTGATATGAATTTGCAGTTGAAGCAGAGTAAAACTCCCCTTCAATACAACTGTTTTCTTGTCCGGTTATCTGCTTATTTCCCCTGTTTGACTGTTTCGCTTACTTTTAGTTTAAACATTGTCCGTCTATGTACACATATCCCTGCTTGAAAATTTATATCCATGTAATGAATATATGGAACCTTTACGTTCTACGAGACTAAATTTCTATTTCCTTACTTATCACTAAACCTGGTTTAAATTTTTAACCTAATTCGAAAAACTTACCTTTATCACATGCAGGACCTGTAAAGCCGGATAGACATTTTCCCGACGGACAAACACCAGTTGTTTTGTTACAAGGTTTTCCTTCACAGTGACAGTGCTGACCACAATCTGGACCAAACTCTCCATCGACACAGTCTATCAAAACATTAGTCATTTAAAGATTCCACAATATTGTATTGCATGTACGAAAAAGGCGAAGCAGCTATCCATTGCAGATTTCTGTACCGAAATAATGTCAAATATTGATCAACTTTTGGAGAAAAATTTGAATCAAAGCAGGCTGTTCTTTGCAGACTTCTTCGGATCGAGACCAGTTTGCTCTTTCATTTGCAATATGCATTACTGGTACATGTTAAATATCTGCTGTTTGATTTGCATTATGCATTACTGGTACATGTTGAATATTCAGGTAACAACGCCCTTGAAATGGCAAGACTTTATGTTTATCTACTTATCTGCCAAGTCGACTATATTTATTGAGCGCTTTCTTTTTGGCAATTAAGATTTTTTTCTAATATTCAAAATGTTGCAGCACATCATTTTTAAGACATAAATGTTTGATTGATTGTATGGTGTTTAACGCCTTTTTCAACATTATTTCAGTTATATCGCTGCGGCCAGTGCACCTATCCATGCGTTCCTGGAGTCTCTTTTACCAGTAATTCACAATTTTTTTTCAAGGTCACTGGCTGCTTTCCCACTTAATTATAGTGGAAACAATGATCAGCGGTGAGAGAGAAATGAATCCTATCGCAGTGACTATCATCAATCCTCGGAAAGAAATTGGTCGAGCCAGGGGTTGTAGCCAGGGATCGAACCCTGGACCCCGTGTTCTCAAGTCTTGTACACTACCGCCTGAGCTACCGAGGCTCGGCTTTTTCAGACATAAACAGACAAATCAACAATAACTAGAGTGGAGAAGAGTAAGCGAATAATGTTGGTTGTACCTCAAATAATAGAACATGCAGCCTGTAATGCTAGGTTAAATATAGATTTCATGTTAGACGCTCACGACCGCTTGTGTCAGGTGATGAATAACGCATCGACAACATTCGACGGAGTTGAATTGAGTTTTCTATTGTCATAGTTGAAAAAAATAGACAAAATAACTGATTACAAAACGACCCTCCTGTCATTAAAACATCAAAATTGCCCCTCTTATTGAATGTTCCAGTCTGTGTTCTCTTTGGCAATGCAATTTTTTTTGCTTTTTATCAGCGTCTTATCCCCGAAATAAGATAAATCGGATGCTAAAAAAAATCAAAATAGGCCTTCTAAGGGCTCAGGGACATGCCATCATTCGAATGATCAGTAGTTTGGAATCCAATATTCAAGCCACATGAACACATTTACTCGTTACAACCTAATTTAGTGTTTTAACGATTCTAGGTAATAGGCTTTCAAATAAGTAAAGGTGGGATGACGACAAAATGCTCCATTTTCCACATTTTTTTCTACCATTTTAAAGGAGGAAATAATATTTGAAGCTTAAAAAAGTTTCGTCAGAAAATGATCTGGGCTTTGGCAAGTCTGAAAGTCTATGTTTTGGCACAGAGTTAAACCAACAACACATCTGGTCCGGGAGTCCCCTACAGTCAATGTTTTCTTAATTTTAAATTCCATTGACTATCCATCTGACTAGCAATGACGTGGTTTCTCGGCCAGTAGGATGAATAGCCTGAGAAGTAGGAAGTAAGTGTTCTAGAATGGATGTTGAATTCGACCCCAAAATCCCTACTGGAAGTGCTGTGGCAGTACTAAGTGACATCAAGCTAGATGTTGTCCTCAGTTTCTTTGTGGTAATTTTCGAACAAATCGGGGTTCAACTGTTTAAAAAATCAGCCTATCAAATGATTAAATGCCCCATGTTACCACACCAAATAATGCAGATCAATTGTTCTTTAGTACTCGAATTTATCCTATGAATTGACCGATCTACGTAGGAGTCCATTACACATGTAGGTTGGTCGTCCTTTACAAGAAAAACATTTTTTTTTTTGGTGCTAGTAAGAGTCCTTATTTTATATAGATTATGATCCTGGGTGCAGATAATGTTTGTCATAGATAAGCGATATTATATAATAAAAGACCAATTTTTGTATAACAACTTATTGTTCGTAAATATTTCACATTCAGTAATGACATTAAGATTAGGATCTAGAACCAGAGGCCCTTGAGGGCCTGAGTCGCTCTAGTGGCAAAGATTTTGCTTATTTTCTAGCATATATCATTAATTTATAACTGCAACTGGGCTTGGACCCCCTTATACAGCATAGTAAGCAGACGTGGTGAATTTTACATTCAACGAAATAATTTAAGTCCATTTTCTCAAAAACCATTAGTTTAGAATCTAGCCAAATTTGAATATGGGTTTCAGAACTTGTTTGAAACAATTTTTTGTAAATTTCAAAGAACATGGACAGTGTTGAAGAACAAGATAAGTGATCTATAGCTGCTTTTTTCCAAACTGATGGCTGGATTCATTTTTGGTAGCGTTCAATCCCT
Source organism: Tridacna crocea (assembly GCA_943736015.1). Taxonomy (NCBI): domain Eukaryota; kingdom Metazoa; phylum Mollusca; class Bivalvia; order Cardiida; family Cardiidae; genus Tridacna; species Tridacna crocea. Next base: position 11,449,968 of record OX031063.1, on the reverse strand, counting down.
CAGTGATTCAGATTATTTGTTCTAGTTTCAAAAATAACTAGCAAAATGCTGCTTAAATTGCCTTAACAGGAAATATATATTTTCAACTTTCAAATGTCACTTTTTTTCAGAGTCTTTAGGCTTCAAGCTATTGATAATATAAATCAGCTGTGCAAGTGTTATGAAAATTAAATCACAAATGCGAAGTTAATCGCGTAAACAAAAAACTCTATTTTTTTTTTAATTTTAAGTGGCTACTTTTACTTAACTATTCATCGGATCTGTTTTCAAATCTATAGGATTCAAGCTATTGATAGCATAAAACAGCTGCGTCACAAATTTTGACTTTATTGTGTAAACAATAAATGTAAATTTTCAACCCTAAATGGATATTGTTCCCTTACTGAATGTTAGTTTTTTTTTTTCTAAATCAGTAAGGTTCAAGATATTGATGAAGTAAACAAATATGTAAAAACAATATGAAAATTACACGATAATCTTACCACAAATGCAGACATTATAGCTTAAACGAGAAATGTGTATTTTCATCTTGAAATGGCTCTTTTTCCTAACTGATTGTATTTTTTTTGAAGCAATACGGTTCAAGCTATTGCTTGTTTAAACAAACTATACAAGTTCCATTCCCTTATTGAATGTCATTTTTTTTTTCAAAATCAGTAGGGGTTCAAACTATTGATGATATAAACAAACTGTGCAAGTTTCACGAAAATCAGACTGTAAATTCAGACGTAATCGTGTAAACAAAAAGAAAAAAAAGACTAACGGATGAATGGAAAGACAGAAAAAAAAGGCGGAAACCACCCCATGACATCAGCCCTGCATTCAATAAGGTGAGCGCTTGGCCTTGCTCACAAGCGCTTGCGAGCAAATGCGTTAGGTAGAATTTGCTCGCAAGCGCTCGCCGAATTCGCGAGCGGGTTTTGAAGTGTATCGCCACTTAATCCAATATGGCGGACAGATGATGGATAATGTTTTGCCGTGTTTCTTTTATTGAATTTTTGTGTTCCACTGAGCTATTTCATGGTTCATTTTAAGTAGGTTTCGTATGAGACGGTAGAATGATCATTCTGTTACTGAAAATTTACCATAATACCAAAGTTTTCAATGTAAATTAAAGGTTATTGTACATTTTTGGCACAGAAGACACGATACCGTCCCCTTGAAACATCGTACCCAAATAAGTTTAGGTAGAAATCTAGCAGGAGATCGCTTAAAAATGGTAATTTCGTAAAAGTGCATTAGTTTCTTATGATAAAATTTTAACGATGGCCTTCTTTTCTTGTCTATGATCAAGTTTCTGATGCAAAGGGGTGAGGGGAAGATGAAAAAATAGCAAATATATACCACTCTCATCTCTACAGTAGATTTAATCGTTTCTTATTCTAAAATACACGTGTTTATTTCTTTGCCTTGCTTAAATAGTACTTTTATTGAATAGTTCTTTCCGTGTACTATCTTAAATTATTTCACTGATTTTAGAACAACTAATTCTGTGTTTGTTGGCTGCAGTGACAATAATATAATCCAATATAATACCAAAGATCGACTGAAATAGCAATTACTCCCTATTAACGGAATTCTGACTCCCAATTACAACCTTTGAAATATCAAGGTTCCTGATTTATTTCCTCCTAAACAATGGGATAAAGAAAAATGTAAGAAAAGAATATGTGGCTGTTTAGAGAAAAAAAAAGAATTATTTACATATACCTTCCACTTATAATGTCCAACTTTCATTAAAACAAAACCAAAGTTTCTTTATATGTGAATCAATCAACTAACCCACATGTACTGATGTATCAGATATTTTAGACCCATCGCCCTTTACCATACACACGGTTCTTAAATCATCACCCTTTATCATGCAAACAATTCGTAAAGATACACAGTCAGGAAGAATATTTTTAACTCGGGCATAAAATGAAAATAAGTGCTAAAATTATGCTTTGTTGTTTTTCATCTGTAAATTCAGAAAGCACGCTTTAAAACTTGCTCCTATTCTCATTTTTTACATACTTCAAAGTTATTATCATCCATGCAAATTTTCAAGGTTTTTGTCACAATGTCCCTTTCGCAACCACGTTTTCCTGTCTAATGAATATTTTCACAATTTTCTGTTGTTCTGGTAAAGGGCTGAAATAATGGAATTTGTTATTAATGAGATAAAGAAAATTTAACGTTGTGGAAAAAGAAAAAAAGTGCTGGTGACCAGCATTTTCTCCTTTTCCCACAATCTCTTCTGAAGGATTATCCCCTAGGGTCGGTAAGACAAAGGATTGTGTGTGGTTAAAAAATCATTCTTTTTGGTAAACGGTCAAAAGCCCCTCCGGTCATTATCCCCTACCCTCAAAACAGGTATGGCGGTCAAAAGCCCCTTCACGATTTTGCAAGAGCGGTCATTATCTCCTTCATCAAATTTTAAACGCGGTCAAAAGCCCCTCCGCGATTTCGCAAAGGCGGACATTATCCCCTTCATCAAATTTTGAAGGCGGCCAAACCCCCCATCATCAGTAGCAGACAATTGTCTATATGAATGGTAACCATATCGACATGATCCCCTCCGTAAACATGAAGTCTGATTATCACTTTAAAAGCTCTATACAAATTCTGAAAGTGTGAAATTGTCCGAAGTGGATCCGATGATTGTTGATTGATTGTATGTTGTTTAACGCCGTTTTCAACCGTATTTGACTTATATCGCGGAGGCCAGTGTACATATCCATGCTTTCCCAGGTTGCTTTTTTATCCATTAATCCGCAATTTTTCCCAAGCCACTGGCTGCTTCCCCACATAACAATTTCAGTGTCAATGTTCAGCAGTGACAGGTATGAATCCTATCATCAATCCTCAGAAAGGAATTGACATTGAACCAGCGACACCCAGCTGCTCGCAAAAACGGGTCGACATGTTCCAAAGGCATTTTATTAATTATGCTTCTTGGAATTAGGACTCGAGTCCTACACTTTACCACTGAGCCCTGCAGGATCCTGGAAATAAATGAATAGCATTCAGGAAAAAATCAAGACCACGTTGGGAACAGTGTAGATCAAGATCAGACTGCGCAGACCATACGGTCTGATCTTGTTCTACATATGAAGCTATTCCTAGTCAGAAAAAAATCAAAATGAAACATACGTATTCAGAGTATCTTATATGAGTGTTTTGTGTATTGTCATCTTTATCGAAGGAGTTGACCAAAATTATATGGAAATAGCCTTCGTATTTAAAACATGACTCGTACAATTTGGTTATTTATTTTCTTTATATTGGAAAAGGTGTTGTCTTTACATCTATTGAAATGATTGAGACAAACGGAGGATGGATTAAGATAATTATCTATTATGATGCAAATTTATTACACGTTTACATGTTGAATGTATAAGACTGGCAGGAAACAATTTTAATGTGTAAATCACCACCGAGCAAAGAAAAAAAGGGGGAGGGGGATAGGGATGCACGACACAGGTAAGACACTCTGACATGATTTCATTTTTTCGTTAAAAATCACAACGGAAAACGCTAGCCTATTTAAAGGGGCTTATGTCCGCCTTTAAGATTGGATGAAGGGGATAATGACCGCCCTTACGAAATCGCGGAGGGGCTTTTGACCGCCTTTAAAATTTGATGAAGGGGATATTGACCGCCCTTGCAAAATCGTGAAGGAGCTTTTGACCGCCATACCTGTTTTGGGGGTAGGGGATAATGACCGGAGGGGCTTTTGACCGCCATTCATAGAAAACAATGTGGGAAAGCTACTATGATTTCATTCGTAGTGTAGTTACAACATGTGTCGATTTGTAAAGGGTTAAAGGGCTATCCTTTGTTTGGTAGAATAAAGCTTGTAATTTATGACCCTGCCAATTAACAGCCACACTTCATTCATAATCCCTCATTTAATCCCCTGTCATTGAAATTGCTCTTACGCCCCTCGGCAAACTAGAAAGGAATAAAATCTAATAACAGTTTTTATCAAGCTAGATCTATATCGAACTTTATCGAAACACAGGAAACATCACTGGAAAATTGCATTCTTCAGTAAGGAGATGATTACAAAAAAACTTTGTTTGTGTTTCTGTTGAAGAAAGTGACGGGTCTTTTGATCAGAAAATGTTTGATCTCATTCTATTAGTGAATTTAACTAGATAAAGTACATATTTCAGTTCATTTACATCTTCAAATGTCTTTTAGCCATTTCCACGTTACTAGCCATAATGAGCAAAATTATGAGGAAGTTCGCTAATTATGGTAAAATTCGCAAATTGAGAAAATAGTACATGATGTTGTCGATTTACAGCAGACGGCAATCGCCATTTTAAAGAAGTTGGCGAGCGCTTGCTGCTTTGTAGCGGTCATTAGTGCCAAAACTTGCTCGCCGCGAGCTGCGAATGCTCGCGGCGAGCGCTCGCCCTATTGAACGCACGGCAGCTCAGCTTGTTTGCTAAGAAATATAATAAACGTGTTAAGAAATCATGAACTTTTTTCTCCGGGAAACATGTTCAACACCATTAACCATGCGACAATGTAGGGTATTGAGTATCATACTTAGAAAGAACAAAGACATAGGAGCCATTCTCTGTGAAAAAGAGGCATAACATAACATAACATAATATCTCTTTATTACACCCAAGTATTATAAAATACCATATGTGGATATGATACAAATAAGGCTGTGAAATAAAGAAACTAATGGCGTTCCGGGGAAAAAAAGAGGAATATAGATAGTAAGATAAAGAAAAACATAGAGATTTTTTTTTCACAGTAAGAAAAAGTGGTCTGACCGAAAATAGTATTGTGGGGGATAGAGAAGAAGTGGAATAATGGACGTACTATAGACGGTGTGAGGGGAAAAATAGGTAAACAAATAGGGACTGCAATTTTACCAAAAACAGGAATTAAAAAATATACACAAATAATACAATCAAAGAATAATGGATAGGACATTAGGGTATAGAGCATTGTGGGAGAAGGAGAGAAAGTGGCAAAATGGACGTACTTTAAACAGGGAAGAGGGGAAATGAGTAAACAAGTTGTGACTACAATATAACAAAAAAGTGGGAATTAAAGAAAAAAAAAGTATATTTAAATTAAAATCAAAGAATAGTGGGTACAACATTAGGATATAGAGCATTGTGGGTGATAGAGAGAAAGTGGTAAAATGAGTGTACTTTGGACAGGTAAGAGGGGAAATGAGAAAACAAGTTGAAAATACATTACAAAAAGTAGAAATTAAAAAAAAAAAAAAAAAAAAAAAAAAATATATATATATATAAATTACAATCAAAGAATGGTAGATAGAACATTAGGATATAGAGCATTGTGGGGGATAGAGAGAAAATGTCAATAATGGACGTACTATAGACAGGGACAGAGGAAATAAGTTGTCAAGCTAGGGCCGCAAAATAACAAAATGTAGGAATTAACAAAAAATACATACATATTATAGTCAAAGAATGGTAGATAAAGCATTGGGATATAGAAAGGCCAAAGAGGAAGGGAAAAAAAATGACAACAATAGTAATACTACAGATACAATATGCATGTGATACACTTTGCAACAATTTCATGAATTAAAAAAGGTCAAGGTAATTGTTGTGGAGATTGAGATGCGTACCTAGATGTGTTATCACTGTTGCAAAAGGAGAAAGTGCTCTTATAGAGCAAATTTATCCATTCGCCACAGCGCTAACAGTAATCGTCTGCCACGAGACCTGGAGAGAGAAAAAAAATAGAATATGTTTATCAGAAATAATAACTAGAGACAGATTGGCAAATAAAGACGTAAAAAACCCTTAAAATTAATAGATGGGTGGTTAGCAGATGCTGAGTTACAGATGGATTCCCTGTGGCATATGAAGAGCCCACTTGTCAAGGGCAGACTCCCCATCCGCCTCAGTAACAATCATGGATTGTCCGCTGTGCAAAGGAAATAGTCGTCAGCTTTTTGTTTATTGGCAAATACAAATATTGTCTATATACACCGTGAACATATATGTGGGATACAAACATGAAACAAAGGCTTTAAGTAATGGGGCAAAAGGAAAAGTTGCTTACTACGACACAGATATGAACAAAATATGTGAAAGTATGCTTTAACCGTGCGCAACAGTAACCGGGAACGAAAGCACGCTTAGCACGTGCTATCCCTCGCAGCCACTCGATGCGTACGTAGTAGATCAGTGGTCGATGGGATTCATTATGTAAACACAACCCATTGGACTTTGACAGACAGGCGGGGCAAAATGTCTTATAAAATGGGAAAAACAAAACGATGGGTGGAAAAAAGACGAGAAGATTTCAAAGATCATAACAAAGGTAAGTAAATAGACATTTACAAGAACAGATTACTTAGTTCTAGGATAGCCAAGTGAATAACGGAAGATCCCGATATGTATACTTGTCGGTCGATGTAGACATGAGATCAGGCTACCAGTTCGGTGCAGTCTGATTCCAGTCCACAACGTATAATACTAGTAATCCGCTAAAAGTGGTGTCTGCTTGTCCAGGGGTTGTAACATGCTGTCACAGAAAAACTGTTTAGGGAAGCAAAGAGTGTAGATCAGGATCAGACCACATGTATATGTGGTCCGATCCGGATCAACACGTACACACAAAGAAATAACCATAGTCACATAAAGAAGACATAAATTGTTTTGTAATTCGGTATAATATGAAAGTTACAGGAGGCATTGAGGGAAAATCACAAGATCTAACCAACAAACTTATGCATAACCCTTTTCACAAGTACACTCAACTGTTTAAGTTTTGGGATTGATGTTATCGTAAAAATTGTTTCTATACACATTTCATGTCGATTTAAGTGATTTGTCAGATATTGTTGCCTAATAGTGTGGAAATAGTGGCAGTCAAACAAGTAATGTTTTTCAGAGCCTACTTGGTCAGAGTCGCAGAGGGGACATTTCCTGTCTTCGAGTAGGGTACCGTCATATCGACCAGTTTCGACAGGGAGACGGTGATTGGCGGTTCTAAATTTTAAGAGAGGTAAATATTCTTGTTTTGGTAATGCTTTTAGGTAACTTTCAAATTCATGTATGGCTTTAAAACTATTATAGATTTTACCTTTGTTAGACAGTTGTAATTGTTCATGCCATTCTTGTTTATATTGGTCTATAAGAATTCGTTTTACCGTTTTGTGCACATTAGTTTGTTGAATGTGAAACTGGTTTTCCCATAAATCTGGCCTACCAACAGATAATAGAATTTCTTTAATTTTATTCGGCCACTTGAAGGTATTATGAGTTTGGGAAACCATATATTGATAAATTTTTATGGAAAAATTTTCGTGTTTTGATGTTATGAGTCGATTCCAGAATGATATCATGCGAGTCTTTGTTACTAATGAAATTGGGTATCTCCCTAGTTCTCCATATAGAAAGGATAGTGGTGTTGATTTTTTGGAGTTAGTAATTTTTCTCAGGAAAATGGTATGTATTCTTTCCAAGATATCGATATTTTCGAACCGTAAGTCAAGATAGGCAGTACTGTATGATCAAAAAGTTTCAGTGCAAGGTCAAGTGGCAGGTCTGCGTTGTTGATTCTAGTAAATAAATAATGCATGGCTTTATTAGCCTGCTCAACAATGTGCTTTCGTGTATTCAAAAAGGACCCGTTACTGGAGAAAGTGACACCTAGGTAGTGGTATAATTGTGTGATTTCAAGCGGCCGATCGCCTAGTGTAAACCTGTAATTATCTACTTTTCTGGCACCGAATATCATTACTTTAGTTTTGTTCACGTTGACATTTTAAATGCCAGTTATTACAATAATTATCAAAAATTGTTAAATTATTTTGGAAATCTGTCTGATTGTCAGACAGAATAACGGTGTCGTCGGCGTACAGTAAAATTAAAAGTTTAAGCCAAAGTGTCGGATCAAGGGTATCCTTGAGCTCTACACCAAGGGCACCGTTTGAGCACATATTTAGCTCTAAATCGTTTAAAAAATAGAGAAAACAGGACAGGTGAAAGATTTTCGCCTTGTCTTACACCGATTTCGGAAATAAAGGTTGGGGAAAAAGATCCATTGTGCTTAACACAAGATTTAATATTGTCATACATATTTAAAATAACATTAAGGAATTTACCATTAACTTGATTTTGTAATAGCTTATGCCAGAGACCTGCTCTCCATACCTTGTCAAATGCCTGGGAAAAGTCGATAAATGCAGCGAATAGTTTTTTCTTACCCTTTCTAAGGATTTCAAATAGGGCGTGAAGGGTAAATATATGGTCAGTGCACGAATATTCCTTTCTGAAGCCTGCTTGGTTTTCTTCGAGTATATTGTTATTCTCGAGAAATGCCGTCAATCTGTTATTCAATATAGCGGTAAAAAGTTTGCCAAGACAGCTTAGTATCGTGATCGGCCTATAATTACTGGGACTTTTAGGGTCACCCTTGTTTTTAAAAATAGGGATTACGACTCCTTCCAACCAAGTTGTGGGAATAAAGCCTGTATCTAAAACACAGTTAAACAGTTTATTATACGGTGGCATGAACAGATTTTTTGTCGACTTTATGTATTCTTTTATTATATTGTCGGATGGGCAGGGTGACTTTGAATTTTTTAATTTATTTATGCAGTAATTAATTTCAGATTCTGTGATTTTGTTGTTTAAAAACTCGTTTTGATTCTGATCACTATGAGGATGAGGGGGATATCTATCATCGTCAATTGTACTTTTATTGAAAATAAATGGAAGAAATCATCTAATGAAGGCGATTCTTTTCCTTATGTTTGGGCTTTAGCTTACTTAAAAATTTCCAGTACTGTTTAGGATTTTTATCACTTAATTTTCTTAGTTTTTGAGATTGGTAATGCTTATGTTTATATTTATGTAAAAATGCATTGTTTTTCTTATATTCTTTACTTGCATGATGCATTTTAGATTTATTTTCTGCGGACTTATGTTTTTTATAATCATTTTTTAATATGTGATATTTCTGTCTAGCATTATGGCAATTGGGCCCAAACCATGGTTTATTATTGGTATTGTGTTTGACATAATTATGGGTATTTTTTTTCTGTGGGAAAGTTAAACTTGCAGATTTGTGAAATAGTTCCTGGATTTGCATTGTGATATACTCAATTGTTTGCTGAGATTGAGGATATGTATTCAGTTGGTTAATAATATTTTGTAGCTGGTCTTGATCAATATTATTGATAAAAGTAGATTCCATACCAGCTATCCAAGGTGGTCGTGTATTGACTTCATGAACATCAGTATAGGGGCTGTTATGGGATGAAACCTTTATTTGCCAAGACAAGGCATTGTGACCGTCGGAGAATAAAGGGTCAGTATCTACATTTTCGAAGTTTTCTAGTGTTCTGAAGCAATCTGGTGTCGCAATAACGTAATCTAATACAGATTTGTCTCTAAATGTATACTGGCCCAATTCTTTGTCTAGGAATGATCTACCATTCAGCAAAAAGAGATTATTGTTTTTACAGATGTCTAGCAACTTAAGTACATTTGTATTTGTCCGTGTATCTTTTGATTTCCTTTGCAGGTCGAAAGACAGATCTTGGAGAACTTGGTGTTTAAAGAGATGGGTTTGCGTTGCATAGTCGACTTCAAAGAGCTCGTTTAGGTGTGTGTGAATCGGGAAGGACAAAGTCAGGCATTGTACCAACTCGACAATTGGTGTCGCCAGCAAGGTAAATGTATTTAAATTCATTACATTTTGATGAAATTTCATTTTCTAGGGCAGTAAATAAGTCTTCGCTAAAGAATCGTGAGCTCTCTGGCGGTACATAGAGTGCACCTACAATAAGATATTCGTCTAAATTTGTGAGTGCCTTATTTATAGAGATCCATAAGATATATTCAGACTCATTTGGTAAAAAAACAATAAACGGGGACAAGGTATCTTTTACATAAACCCCAATGCCTCCTGACTTTCGCTTATAAGCCTGAGATCTGTTTTTAGAAATAAAAGAATAATCGGCAATGTCTACAATGTCTCTATCATCTAAATGTGTTTCACTCAAACACAAAATATCAAAATTACTTACAAAATCAGTAAATTCAGGGTAATTAATCCGGTTTTTTAGTCCGCTAAATGCATCTACAAAAGTATCGACGCGTGTTAGCCTGCACAGTCCGCGAGGACCAATATGTGTTATAAACAATTTTGCAGTTTTACAATTTGGAGTCGTTCTGAATGTCCAAGAATAATTGTACCTCATGATCTTGTCGGTTGATTTAAAAACAAAATTGATTTTATGGATTTTGCCAAAGCATAGCTCACAGTATTCAGTCATTCTTTTACTACAACAAACAGGGAGAAAGGATTTAAATAGTTAAAAACAAATGTCCTATATCTATGACAAGAGAATAATACGATACGTGTCCTACCCTACGTGAGGTATCTAACATATTATCAGAGAATATAAATTGTCGTTACTTACCCCCGTAAACTGATAGTTCACATACAACGAAAGGTTTAAAGATACTTCGAAGAATAACGGTAACATAAAGTGATTCTCTCTTCTCTGCCAACGTAAAATTAAAGCTGTACGGTCTACCAATGACTTTTTTTATCGCTGTGTTGTTCTCAATTTCTGACTCAGAGGCCAAAAATATCTCCATATGGCCTAAATCATCTGAAGGGTAAAGGACCATCAGCATGAATTATAGGATCGTTTACCCTTGAACTACTAAACTTATATTTTATTTTCTGTCAGCAGTAAAAACCTAAATTTTGCTACTTATCATATTCATTTCGCCGAAAAAGAACTTGAAATATCTGGCTGTAACAGACAGTGTAGATCCAAGATCAGACATTACATAACATACATTCTGATCTTGGATCAGCGCTATTCGCTTGCAGCTTGTTTCACTTTTAGTAAGCTGTGAGTTGAAATCTGACGTGTGTTTGTGTGTTTTACTCTCGTTTTTACTCATGTGTCATGTAGATCGTTTTTACTCATATGTCATGCAGATTAATTACAACTGTGCTTTATCTAATTGTTCTGTTCACGCATTAAATTTCTCCGTTTTTGTCCGTCTATCTGTTCGTCTTTATATCAGTATATGTTTCATATTAGATCTACATAGTGATTTTTTACTATGATAAAACTGAAAGGTCAAATATCAGAGGGGAATATGATACTTATATGTTGTCCTCCTCGTTAATACCTTGTTTGTATACAGAATTAATGAAAATAAACTACGTACTATGCTTCAATATATTGTATCAACTTGAATACGCATGATTGATTTTTTCATTCGTCTGACGATGGTATCCTATATTATTTTACGTGAAAGTGTCCAGTTAAGATAAACATATGTTTATGCAACTTGGAAGGAAGAGATTTATTCAACACGACTCTTGTTTGCATATAATTCAACAATATATAAACAAACAATACAATACAACCGGATTCAACAAAAAGCAACAGAACACAAATCAAGGTATTGATTTGAGTATCTAACGCCTTCGATCCAACTTACATTACAATTTTGGATAACGCATCCACATGTATGACATTGTTAATGCTAATGTAAAAAATGGATTGAAGGAAATTTTTCCCAGATCCATTTCAATCGTTAAGCACTATCTTTGAGTGAAGAATTTAACTAATGTAATTATGATTTTCGTGTTTAAGTCTGAATCAGAATTAATCCAGGTTTATTTAGATATTTGATCTAGATAATTTAATTCAGTATGTTAAGACCGGAGACTCAAAGTTCTATAGATAATTCTGAGAAAGTCTTGATCTGTTTGTATTGAAAGCTTTGAATATACGATACACTGGCTCATTTGTCCTACAAGCGTACGGCTAGTGAACATGTAATGTTACAAAATGCACATACGATTTATATGTGTTCTGTTTGCTCTACCTTCCACATTGATTCTTTCAAAGAGAAATTTTCTTCCTAAATGTATATACCAAGAACTAGGTTCGAGTCCAGTTGCGGCTAGTTGCGGCACAATATGTGTTCCTGTTTGGTGTATTGGTATGGTCTCCTTCTGTCGCATTTCATGGGTCCCAGTTTTGCTTTTAAACTGTAAGATTGCTGCTTAACTCTTTACCACACAATCCTGACTTTTAACGACTCTGAGAAAGAAGCCTTTTAAAAACATTGTAGGAAAAGGAGAAAATGCTGGTACCCAGCATTTTCTCATTTACCCACATTGTTTTCTATCTTCCCCAAACCAAATTCAAATTTTTGAGTCATATTCACTTTGTCGTTTGCAAGTGCTTTCAATCTGGACAAGTCTACAATTCTGTTGTTTGGTAAAGAGTTAATCTGATAGTTTTTTTAAAGGGAGAGAAATGTTTTTACAAGAGATCATAAATTAGAAACAAAAAATAAACATAAAACAGCAACATACACCGTCTCAGTTCTGTGCCCAACACATCGATTCTTTCGATGAGAAACTCTCTCCCTAGATCTAGTTCATACCAAGGATTACTCTCCAGTCTTGTTACTGCGCAACATTTACACTGAAATGGTGCATGAGTAAGGTTCCCATCTACCGCATTTCGCGGGTCTGAGTTCTGAAATGATGCAGTGCTGCTTGCTCTAATACCTTTATTGAGGGAGAGAAGTTTTCGACCTGCAATAGACATGGAAAATTATATGTTTTATAATACATGTTTGTTTAGACATATAGTTTAACTTCTTAACAAATCCTTTTTTCTTTCAAATTGTCTGGTCATGTCTGCATGTCCAAAATAAACTGATTTTGCAAAGGTGACAACAACGTCGACAAGGAGAATTACTTACAGTAGAAATTCCTTAGAATTCATACATTAAGTCGAAAATGTCTTGTTCATAAAATATGAAATGTTTCTTGCCTCTTTCTCAGCTGTTTAGGTTATCATTTTCCAAACGACAAAATCTTGAATAGTCCAATATCAAAGCATTGGCTCATGAAAAATTAGGTGTGGCTCACATTACGGAATTTCCAAGTGACAATGACAGAAAATACTGTGGGAAAAGGAGAAAATGCTGGTAACTGAATCGTATGCTGAAGTGCTAATCAGTCAAATTTGATTGTCTTCCACGTAGTGAGTTAAGTAAATGATTCACGACTTGAAATTTATTACGAGATTACTGCAGTCGAATGCATAGCCCAATACTGAATAGTCACACCAGAAACTTCTTACTTACATACAGTCTCCCTCAACAGGATCAGCAAAATTAACTGCCTTAATGTTGATGACATTGCTATAACTACGACCTAGAAATAAACATGGCCACTCAAAAGTTAAATGTAAAACACTCTATTGGTGTTGTTCAATACTCATTACTAGTGCTGCTTTTAGTGTGAGTTTTTATTTTACGGTGACCTGACACAGAGACACAGACAGAAAGAGAGAGAGAGAGAGAGAGACAGAAAGAGCGAGATAGTTTATGTTCAATCACGTGATCATTTCAAGAGGCTTTCGAACAGCTATTACAGCAAGAAACAAATAAGATCTTCCTTAAGTTGGTCACTAATAATTTTTTTCTAAAATGAAGTAGGGTATCCTAATGAATTATTCGTTATTGTACACAGAAAGTAAATAAATATATAAAATTATTCAGTTGGTTGATACATTAAAGGCAAGTACATAAATAAATAAACAAAGTTACGTCACCCAACTTACTGAAAAAGTTCGACTGAAACAAATTCCATTACGTCAATGACCATTCAGGCTGCGAAAATTCTTTTTTTTTTTTAAAACGAATATTTTAAAGGTGTGTATTTAAAATTTTTACATCTCGCCAAATTAAAAAAATATATATCACTGAAATTTATATGAAAAAAATAACACAAATCATCAATAATTAAGACTCATAAAATTACAAAAAAGAAATGATGGTGTTCTCTTAAAAGGCTACGTAGCCTCTTAAGGTAATTTTAGATTTCGCGCCAAAAACCAACAGAGCATTGTGGGAATGTCAAGCGACTGACACGTGACTAATAAGGCTTAAATTCCGTTACATAAAAAACATGTAATAATTATTTTCCATAATGTCTTCTTCAGGCGCTATGTTTGGAACTTCGTCTGTGTATTCCTGTATATAAATGAGCGAATTGATCATCTGAAAATAGAATGTGTCTCCCGTTGGTGCCAACCTGGACCTTAGTAAATCTCTAATTTTTCATGTTGTCGGATGGTTTTCGATTACTGGGATTTTATGAACGCAAATTAAAAGGCTTTGGGAGTATAAGGATGATCTTTTGGCATTTTTGTAAAATTTTCGTCCCAAAATCTGAAGTGCCACCTTTAACCTTCCTCCCATGAATTAACATTTAGAGATTAAGCACAACTATAGTTGGTTTTGTGAAGAATGTTAATCAAGATCAGACTGTCTTTTAAAGAAAGCAAAGATCAAGATCAAATTCCACAAAACTAAAGAATGTCTTTGAGATCCCTTTGAATCACATGAAGCAGCATAAGGGTGAAGGACTAAAACATGTTACCCATCACGCAAAAAAAGGACCATATGGGAATTCTGTACATCAATTAGACGAAATCAGTTCAATGATAGTGCAGGACAGGTCAGTAAGATGATAATTCAAAAATGATTTTATAACAAGATACAATGTCCACTTTTCATACTGAAAATGTCATTAAAGCGAAAAGTGTCAACCCTGGTCAGCCTGCGCAATTCGCGCAGTCTGACCGAGGTTGACACTTTTCGCAGTTCCCAGAAGGTCCCTTTTTGCATGATGGGTCACATATTCAAGAACACCTAACATCGTACAATTATTTACTTTACTTTTTCCCAAAAGACAAATTTTAGCCTCTTCACGTTTGAAAAACATCAAGGGGTGACAGTCAGATATTGATACCAATGAACTATTCTCTGATAGAGACAGAAAACATTGTCGGAAATGGAGAAATTACTGCTTACCAGCATTGCTTATTTTCCAACAATATTTTCAAAATGGCCTCATTCTCAGGAAGTTTTAACGCTTAGGGAAGGAGGCTTTAAAAACATTGTATAAAGAGGGAAAATGCCGATAACCAGCATTTCTCCATTTCCCACAATATTTTCAACTCTTTATATGAGCAAATTCCACCATATGAGCCGTATTAAATATGCCGTGTCCAAATGCTTTGAACTCGAACCAGTCTTAAAGTTTTTCGTTTTGTGTAAAGTAAGTTGGATGTAAAACCATTTAGGCCAAGATCAGACTGCACGGAGTTCGAGGCAGATCTTGATCTACACCCTTGGCAAAACCATCCCAGAAACCGTTTGGTAGGGTTTAGATAACTGCTTCAAGACGGTTGATTAGGCTAAAAAAATAAACTTACATGATCATTTCACTTGAAATCACATCCGCATTGCATTTCGTGTTTGTTACTGTTGTACACCAGCTTTTGTATTTCAGTTTTAACTTCCTTGTGATAGCTCAAGTGGGCTGAAAATGATTTTCTATATAATCAGAAATGTTTAACGGGAACTATTCTAATAACGAGCAAAGCTCGTTTTAAGGTAACACGGCAAATTCGAATGACGAACTAGATTCTAGATCTTGAAATCAAAGGGGTTTTTTAAGTACGAATTTCGGCTGTGCCAAAACTAATATTGGGCGTTGTCCAAAATAGAAATCATTTTTCTTTCGTGGATTTAAACACGTGAATACAGCGAACTGTCCCTGATTTTCTTGACATAATGAACACAGTTCCTTGACAATTTTGCTAATTTATGTCCAGTTAAAATAATTTGGAATGATTATCTGTTCAGATACTTTTAACGAGCATTTTCCAGGAACATTTTCTCATTGTATGAAGATCTAGATCGATATAGGAGAGACTTTGTCTTTTACGAGGAATCGGTCAGTAGGTGTTAAAAGAATCTTGTGCAGAGTACTAGTAAAAGGAACTCCAGTAAAGCAGGGTCAGTGCACTTGCCGCCGCAATGAATATACACACAAAAGGAAAAAACAGACAGACAAACAAAAACAGAATCTTTTTTCCTATTTTCATTTCTTTGCCTGTGTACAGGTCATCAACAAAATCTAGTGTTTTGTCCTTTTTATACTCCCGTTTTACACAAGTTTTCAACCAATTTAATTTGATTACATCCAACCAATACCATTAGCTGCATAAACATAAAAAAGAACCAATATGATGAATTGACCGTTAAGAATAGATTTGTGGCAAAGAAGCGACAAAAGACTTAAAAGTCATTGAAATACTTTTTTCTGCTGCTTTGCTTTTTTGTTGGTGACTGTATTGTATATGCCTAAAGTGAAGAATTTTTTGTCAGGCAATCCTAAGTCAACCCATGAATGTACTGTCAGTCATGTGAGAGTACCTTTGAGCAAGACACCATAGCCACAAGCTAGCACTTGAAACTTTACTGTGAAAAGAAAGCATCAGTCAAAGTACTGATAGTACTGAAGGCCAGGAAATTGAGGATACGAAACAACACAAGAGGTCAATTTTAATTAATACAAACAGGTAGATGGACAGGGATACAAGCGGATTCCACTAAGCCCCTGGAATTCTTGGTTTTAACAGGAAATTTTGAACTGATACAAGAAAGCACCAGCCAGAAACTAATTAACTCTTTACTCCATAGATACTCATTTCTACGCATTGCTTGTAGGAGCCTATGGAAAATATTGTGGCAAAAGGTGAAATTGCTCGTGACGAGCTATTTCACGTTTTGGCACAATGTTTTCTATGCTATCAAAAGGTGTCATATACCCATATAAAACAGGTTCATCCTTGATATTATTTAGGGTCAATTAGAGATACCACAGAAATATCCTATGGGATAAAGGGTTAAGCCAGAGCTAGGCATGTGCTCACAGTTATGGGGTGCTTAACCCTTTACCCCATAAGGCATTTCTATGGTATCTCTAACTGACCCTAAACAACAGCAAGGATGAAGCGGTTTCTTATGTGTAAATGGCACCTTTTGATAGCATAGAAACATTGTGACAAAAGGTGAAATTGCTCGTCACGAGCAATTTCACCTTTTGCCACAATGTTTTCTAAAGGCCCATACAAGCAATGTGTAGAAATGAGTATCTATGGAGTAAAGGGTTAATAATGGCTTAGAATACTTAGTAATTTGTCGTGCTTGTAAACAATCCCAAGTCAAAATTGAACTATTCAATCGGTGCAATACCAACTTTGGTTATCTAACTTTTCTGAGACATGTGATGTCTTGTACTCCTGAATGACGTTATTTTTGAGTCGCCTGTTTGCGTAGCAAACAGGCTCTCATTGATATCGTCTTGATCTATGGGGTGACGTAAGCATACCTCCGGCCTTCTACTGCTTCCTGTCCCAAGTTCCGGTTTACGAGATAAAACAGTTTTCTAATAATTCGGTGAACAACCCATTTATTTTCTGTTGTAAAGAATTTACAATTGTGCCTTTGTGATAATGAATATGTCTATAAAGACTGAGCTGTTTAAC
Organism: Tridacna crocea; assembly: GCA_943736015.1. Taxonomy (NCBI): domain Eukaryota; kingdom Metazoa; phylum Mollusca; class Bivalvia; order Cardiida; family Cardiidae; genus Tridacna; species Tridacna crocea. Next base: position 11,432,570 of record OX031063.1, on the reverse strand, counting down.
GGTTCAAACCTTTGAAACAATCATTTCGTCCACAAGGGTACACATTAGCCTGATGTCTGTGTAAGACATCATCTCTAAAAATAGCGCATTACATATATGTAAAAATAGCTGCCGTGAACTAAACAAGTCTGCGGACACGCTGAGAAATCTTCAACTACAAGCATCTTTTCTGCTTCTATTTGAGGACAATTCTCAGTGAAAATTGTTTGATAATCACCTATTAGAAGTACACTCTAACTCTTACAATCTTACAATCCTAACTGCAAGCCTTATTTCAATTCAGCGCTCAACCTATGATTGGACAGAGAAAGGCGATGCCGAGTTAACATGTCAACAGTAGGCTAATTTTTTTTTTAACGAATTTTTAACGACATGGAATGGTTGCATTGCCTTCTTAGACATTCTTACACGTTGCGTCTTCCCAGCTTTTTAATCTAGACTTTAGATACTTTGCACACCCATGTTCTAGGTGCACCAGAGATCGTACATAGCGTATGCAATGTGCACGGTTCTAGGCTGTACCAAGTTATCGCTTTGCAGGTGTTTTCTGGAGTGTAGCTTTGCGACAAATATAGATCTTGTAATCACGTGACGTATAAACGTCATTTGCACCACGGAAATCTTTATGAATTTACATATTTATGAATCAGTCGCTGAACCGGCCTTTACTTTCAGCGTGCACCGACCTATGTAGAGAGAGGGTTGGAAATTTACTATATTTAATTGGTTTTCGTTCATAAATAAGGCCAAATTTGTTAAATTCTGCTGTTTTTTTTTTCAATGAGAGATTAACTCAGATCTAGTATTTATTAAACAACAATTTATTAGTTCGGGTGTTATAAATAGAACGCAAAGGTGCCTTTGTAACTGCCAAAATCTGAATTTACACTACGCAGTTCTAACAACCAGCAATCTGAGAAATTGACTTTTTACTCCGCTATAATTAAAATATAATAGAACAGATCAGTGTTTACCCGCTCGAACAACAAGTTCTTTATTGGAGTGTTTGTAATCTTGTGAAGGGTTTTCGTAAAGCCGGTAATGAAGCGAATCGCAAACATTTAATTTACACCAAAGCAATATACATGTAGACAATTTTCGATTGGTGTAGAAGCACTATAATCCCTGGGACGTTATAAAACGCAGACAAATGTTAAAGGCTGATGATCATGCTGTTGGGTTATAGATTTTATTGAGTTGTAGCAGCCACATTCATAGAGTCCATTGCTGGTCAAAACCTCAACCTGGACAACAACAAAAACAAATTATTTCCAAAGGACAGGTAGATCACTGAGTCAAATATTTGTTTGTGCTCCAAAGGCTACAGTTCAGTCCAATGATCATGAAATTGCCCGGCTGTTTGTCTCAATAATTTCTTTGACAAAACTGAATATAGGTCACCTGGGGTTAAGAAAAAAAAAGCCTTAAGGTTGTCATTAGGTCAAATCAGACGAAACCGTAATAGAGCTGTAGAATCCATTTATGTTCAGTGTAATACTTATGAAACTTTGTCAGACTGCTAAGATTAGATATGAGCGAGTTGCAAAAGGGCATTTTTTGTCTAAAAGTATGTCACTAGATCCTATACCAGAAGATAATCTGGTCTTTATTTGTAAAGGGTTGTTGTGAATAAAAAACGTTGAACTCATTAAAGCTGGTCCTGGTACCTAAATTTTAATTTCCACCACATTTTTTTAAATGTAAATTTTAAAGGTGGCCCTTCAGAATTTGGGACGAAAATTTTGCATAAATGCAAAAAAATTATTCGTATACTCCCAAAGCCTTATTATTTTCATACATAAAACCCCAGTAGTCGAAAACCATCTGACAACATGAGAAATTAGAGATTTACTACAGCCCAGGTTAACACCGACGATAAACACGGTCTATTTTTACATGAGCAATTCGCTTATTTACATACCGGAAATATACAGACGAAGCTTCAAACATGGCTTCCGAAGAAGACATTATGGAAAATAATTGCATATTTGTTATGTTATGAAATTTAAGTGTCATTAGTCACGTGCCAGTCACTTAACATTCCCACAATGCCTTTTTTTTATTTTTGGTGCGAAATCTAAAAGTAGCTTAAAAGGCTACGTAGCGTTTTAAGGGAATACCATCATTTTTTTTTTTTTTTTTTTTGCGTAATTTTATGATTCTTAATTATTGATGATTTGCATTGTTTTTTCATATAAATTTCAGTGATATACATATTTTTTAATTTGGTTGGTTGTGAAAAACCTAAATACCCACCTTTAATACGGATATTTTGAATATTAGGATGACGACTCAGAAATATGCTTGCATATAATACTGTCTTGTGGTTAAGTTATTTTGTATCTTGAATGCTTTTAATAGATTTAAAAAAAAAGGGTGAAAACTTTTAACCCATTACCCTACAGGCGACTCTCAGGACTATCAGTCCTTTGATTTACATTTATGACGCAAGAACATATCTATTTTTATTGATTTCAATGAAAATGCATGTAAGATAGATATCAATGTAAAATGTAATGAATAATAAAGATTGGAGTGATATGGCAGTTGGTCATGTCTCTACATTCCACAAGTCGACGAAATTTTGAACTGGACATATTTGAAGGAAATTGTAGATGAAAATCCAAAGTAGTTCTTCGTGTATATTGAAAAGTAAGATTTTGGGGAAATTGGGAGGAATTGCTCGTTACAAGCAAATTCTCTTTTAGCCAAAATATTTTCTCAATAAAATACTATGAAAAGGTTGGATTGTTTTAGGAAAACGATTAGGCTCGGTTTACCTATTTTACTTGCCTATTTTACGGACAAGTCACAGTGACTTGAGCTTCGATACTTATATCTACATAATATAAAAAGACGTTTATTCCAATTCATAATCGTTGTCCAAAGACAACTTGTGTCAAGACCGCGAACACTTGACTCTCAAGTTTGACCTAGACCCTGGACCTGAATAAATGTTTCAAAGGGAACTTCCACTCATGATGGAGAACAATGCATTATGCTAATTTGTATCGGAATCTATCCAAAAATGTAGGAGTTATGATTCGGACGAAAAATTGTCCTTCAATGTAGCCTTGATCTTGAGCCTACTTGAACAGATGTTTCAAAAGGCACATCTATTCGTGATGGAGGTCAATTGTGCCAAATTATTTTGAAAAAAATCCACGATTGTAGAAGTTATGGACCGGAAATATTCGGATGCACACAAGCCCTAGTGAACACTAGAAATAGGTGTGTCAGAGACACTGATGCCCCTGCCAAATGGTATTGGTCACAGGTATGTCATATGACACTAGTAGAGAGAGATATAAAAAAAAAAAAATACATTAAATGACAAGCGAACGACTACAGAAAAAAATTATAAGCATTTATTTGGTTTCAAATCAAAGTCAATCAAAGACATATCTTTGAGAATCACACAGGTGTAATCTATTTGTGACAGGTGTAAAAGGTGTGAAATACATCCTATCAGTGTGAAATAGGCAGTATAAACAATGACAAAACTACCAAATAACTCTTGGATAAAGGTAACTAATACATATAATGTACATACTAAAGACAACGAACTTTCAAAAATATTTTTATAGACAACTTGATTAACGATATGGATGAAATTTTATGTTGGGGTCGATTTTTCTAAAATTTTATTTGGGGACTATTTCACCAAAGAAATCGTCTCCAGGGGACGATTTCTCCGGAGTGATAAACATAACACGGGCCAAGCAGTTTGGGGACGATTTCTCCAGGGGCCGATTTCTCCAGCATTCCGATTTAGATTTAGTCGATGTACATAAGAAAAAGTGATAAACATAACACGGGCCAATATTCCATATATAGTTTGTTTTATTTACAATCGCATTTTAGCGGAGACGCGTTTTGTGACACATATGTTCAAATGTCAACACAACGTGATAGACAATCTCCGAGCAGAGTTGTCGTTCGTTACTCTCACCATACATGAATGTGAATGATCCGGAGTGCAAGAGAGAGATTTATAGATACTAACCGTGTATAGCGCGTAGGAATACACAACTGCCGAATAAAGCTAACTTTATTAGGTTACGCCTTTATAAGGTCAGTGTTAATGACAAAAACGGGATAAAAAAACACACACTCGTCAGTTATTAAAGGGTCGTAATACCCTTGTAATTCCATGGCATTTTGCAGATGAAAGCTTTGAGGAATGGAAAGCATTCACACCGTGTGATAAGCAATCTCTGTATACTTGGGAAACTAGTTGTTTTGGCGGACTCAGCGATATAGAGTGGACACACCTTCCAACATTTTTGTCTGAAAAGGCAGTTTACGATCGCTACAGGCAAGGGAATCCCTTGAGAGGGATTCCCTGGCCTAATAACAATTATTTTATTATAATAACTGATCTGACTTGCAGTGAAAAGTGACACAAAACTCCATTCAAACAAATATTTTTACGAGCTTTGATCTCTAAAAGTTCTCAGTCTTTTTCCCTTGATCCATGCAAGCACATTGTATAATTATGTTGTTTATAATTTTAGTCAAGAAATACTGTGTTGTCAAAGTATGACTAAATAGTCATGACTCTATTTCAAATGCCATGTTAGATAACGGTTCAAAAAAAGCATGGCCAACTTTATCATGCAAATCAAACCCGGTAACTGCTATTTGACCGCTATGTAAGCCAATTAAATTATGAGAGTTTGATCCCTTTTGGCCGTGAAATCGATCATATACGGGTTGATATATTGACTGGCGACCTCTGCAAACCCTTTGCACTTATAACCCGAATTTCGCGCTTCGAGTGTAGAGGGTTTCAGTTTATTGGAAAACAACTCTGCGGGATTACTGGGGTTGTAAATTACTGGGTACCAAAACTTGTAGGATTTGTTTTCCTTTCAGGTCTTACAATTTGATTTACCCCAAATTTTACCGAAAGCAGGCGTTTGAAAATTTATGGTAAGCGGTAGAAATGCTGGTGACCAGCATTTGCTCTTTTTCAAGCAATGTTGTTATGCCTTAATTGATACAAATTCAATAATTTGAGCCATGTTTATTGTGTTGTCTACAATTGCTTTTAAATATTGGGGCAGTCATACATTGCCAGTTCCTGGAGAGTTAAAAAAAATACCCACAGGACAAGTTTATGATGGGAAAAATGCCGGGGGAGGAGCGCAACACAAATGCTCGAAATGTAACAGTATGCACATATGATTACTGCATCTTTGGAATTTTATCCCTGATTTTTTTCATCATCATTTTGAATTCAATCTGATATTTTTATTGATTTATCAATAAAAATGGTACAAAAGTAAAAATACTTCGGTTGGATACATTTCTGAATAACTACCCACAAAATTAGGCAAAGTATGAAGAGGTTTCTCTTGTTACAATGTTTTGAAAACATTTATCTCCAACCTGTAGCAGAGCTATTACATAGTCAGTAGAAGGCATTTTATTGTAATTGTTTTGTATAGCATCGTCACAAATACGTATATTAGGCTGGGAAAAGTGTGGTGGTAGATTAGACCAAACGGGTATCGATGATCCATCATAAACAAAACAACCTCTTGTACTTTTTAACCTTTATATTCAATAGGATAGTTTTGTTTAAAATAATTTCGTCATTTTTTTAGAAGTCAGTGTGTTTTGTGAGCACACGATAAACAGAAATCAGCCTGCACATTGTGTTGGAAAAATCAAAATTATCTTCAGTATAGTCAGAAAGCTTATTTATTGTTCTTTAATATGGCGTAGTTTTCAGTCATTTAGAAAATACATTTTTAGCATTTCTTTACACTTTTTTAAAGCATCTATCATATTTTTTTTTCTTTTTCCCTGATCGTTCGCATTGTGCTGGAGTTCCCCGATGATGACCGAGTCTGACTGTTAGATAAGACGCCTATCGGGTATCTTGATTGGTGTTACGTTATGGTATACATGGACATACGGACCCCATACTATGTTCCTTTAGATATACAAGTACCTACATGGTAATGGACTGAAGTTTATGGCCTGGTTATTTGATCATGACAGCATCCTAGTAAAGTAAGTGTCAAGTATCGTATAGGTCTGATATAAGATCAGACTTTTTTTATGAGATTATTTCTAAGGATTTAAAGTCAAATTTAACAAGGTTTTGTATAAGGAATTCCAATTTGCCCCCTCCTCTCTTTAACTTTTTACTTTCAAATGTGTGATGATTAATGCCATTTCCAAAAATATTTTATGGCGACAGCTCACATATTCATGTTTTCTCGCTATTTTCAATCTGATCACTGTATTTTCTCCCGTTGATGTGTTTTCAAAAGTCAATGATTTAAAACTTTTTCCTATATGGAGAACTTTTTGACCTCACCAACTTAAAAAAAAAAGAAAAAAACAATTTCACAAAATAAATCAAATGTAGCTCAATTGATATTCTTTACTTTAAAAGAGTAGAAAACATTGTAGGAAAAGGATCCAATAGTACAGCAATCTCAATCCTCTTTAGAAATAAAGAATAAAAAAAAAAAAAAAAAAATTAAAAAATGCAATTTAAACAAATTTATGCTAACAAACAAACAAACAAAAAATTACTTTCTGAACAAAAAGACGATACTGGGAAGATAACGGTTTTTACAAAGTTTTCACTGATGCAGATAATATACACGTACATGTATAAAAATGATAAGTACAATCATTATGTATGTGGACAATGTATAAAAACAGGACCCAAGTTTAACAAAACAATAGACAAGGTTGTCTTGTCATCTGTTCTTTTCTTCCCGTATCCGTTGCTTAATCTTTTCACCCAGTCTTAAAATCTCACTTAGGTCAATACAGCATTTTTATGCAAAAATTAATGATAGTGTCGTTTTTAAACTGAAATGGACGCAAGTTCTCAATGCAACAAATGTAAACGAATACTTTTATCTTAATCACAACAAAACAGAGAATACTTCAAGACGTTATAGATTTTTTCTTGCAATTTATTCTTATGTTATTTAGTGCCAAAAACGGCGCAAGAGCAAATTTTTCTTAAGCCTTTCTATAGGAATAAGAGGGAGAATGGGTCAGTAACTTTAAATCAAAATGGACGCAACTTCCCATTTTGCTATAGTAATTAAAATTATATTGAAGGGAAGTAGAGATATTACAGAATACGTTATAGATTTTAATCATTTAAAAGAAAAACGTGTTTTAGTCGATAAAAAAAAATTCCCTTCTGAAATTCTATATGACAGGCCGTTATCGGAAATCCTTTGATACCAGATTATCGATAAATTCCAAGGGGAGTAATTCTTGCTCGACCTGCAGCATAAAGTTGGGGATGGAGCATAACTTTTAACTATGCTCTGTTGGTCTTATCAGTTTTGAAACTAGGAATTTTTGGTTCGATTAATTTGTTTCTACCCTCCTTTAAGAATTATTTCGGTCTTAACTGTCAAACTGTATCTTCATTGGTTTTACAAGTATTCCATGCTTAGGGCGCACCTTGCATTGCCTATAGGGACTTCCATTAGAGTAAAATGTCTTCTTGGATGAGGACTTTATTACTAATCCAGATCAAACTAAGGGTCTTATTACTAATTCAAGCACTTAGCCACGCAGGACAACTCAGAATTCTTTGGAGGGTGCCGTTTTGACCCAGAACCTATAAATGTTTGTAAAACTTTTAAGCTACGCTGTGTTCTGAATTTGTCCTTTTTTGTGAATCCCTGATAATAAAATGATAAATCAACAAACCGTTTGCTCTGATAATCAGAGGTTGTAACAAATTCATAGCCCTAGACATTAACATAGCAACACTGCTTCAAGTACAGATAATTTCGTTACAAATATCCTAAGAAGATATCTAGCCCATTATGGAAACTCTGCTGAATTCATTTTAAAGTTTATTGATATGATAAAAATCTGAATATATCTAGACCTAACCCCTTAATATCTAGGAATTAGTTTTGTCGATTCACTTTCTTTAGTATTAAAGGCGCAAACACTTCAAGCGCTCGTGTTTAGATATTGCCTATCTTCATTATAAAGAGAGATGCTAATTGGAGAGGTCATTAGACCTCTCCACAGTGGGGAATTTAAAAGGTGGACTGTCTCAGTAATTGCTGTCTAATCCATTTTCTTTGCGACATTGTTATGATACGTAATCTGTTTCGTCATGGTTTTTATAAAAACCGGTAAACCAAAATCGAAAAATCTGAAAAAGGAAATACACGTGGTTTTATTATTATTATTATTATTATTATTTTTATTTAAAGTATTCCAAAAGAGATTTGTTCTATTAATTTGATTGCTTCTCTCATTCTTCTCTCATTTTCTGTCATTAAGCTGAATAATCTACGCGAAAGGAAATAAAAAGGAATTCCGTGAGAAAAAGAGAAAGAGCACTGCGGAAAAAGATTACGTGACTTGGAGACGCGGGAAAAAGGTCATGCACTGCATGAGAGGTTTCTACGCCGCGGTTTCTTTCCTCATTGATTGAATACCCTACTTGTTTATATACATGTACCAAACTACATATTGAAATTGATAGCCAATGATTTATTTGAAAACATTGATGCTGACCTCTCCTGGCTTCTTTTTGTCTCTATATTAACATTTAGTCTTAATTAGATCCAAGATGGCTGCTTTATTTATTTTTCACAATTGAAAGAAATATAGTGACCGATTTATGTACTCCTGATGCCTCTTCCAATACATTATCTTATTTTGTTTCAACATGGCTGACGGGCAGCCATTTTGAAATAACCCTTTACTACACAATCCCGGCTTTTAACGAACCGAAGGAAAAGGACTTATTCCTACGTCGAAGGAAAAGAAGAAACTGCTGATGACCAACATTTTCTCCCTCTCCAACATTGTTTTCTATTGATCTATAAACACGCAGAAAGCATCTACAGAGGAAAGTTTCAATGTGGGTCAAATCATCTAGTTTTTCTTTGATAGGGTGGAAAACATTGTGGGAAAAGGAGAAAATGCTGGTTACCAGCATTTTCTCCTTTTCCATCAATGTTTTCAAATGGCTTCTTGCGCTGGGTCGTTAGAACTCGGGATTGTGTGGTAAAGAGTTAACCATGTTAAAAACTTCTTTTGGTCTATTTTGTCATAGGTCATGCACCGGCCTCCATTGAAATGATATTATATAAAAATATTCACCCCTTTCAATATGCAACTAATGTCAACTTCCAGACTTTTTGGCGGGAGCCTTCAAATCTTTGTATTTCTATGTTCAGTTTTCTATTGGCAGTTTATTTTTTACAAAACTATGTTCTTACTAATAAACCCTTGAGAAGAATAAGATTGATATAAATAACAAAGAAAGGGAAAACACCGGAAAAAAAAAACACTCAATGGTTGAAGATTGACATTTTTAAAACACTGCTGAAAACGGCAAAACTGCTACAAGTCACCGTTTTCCCTTTTCCTACAATGTTTTCTCCTCATTGATAGATAGATCTCATCGTTTTAGTCACAACTGACTTGTCGACTAAAACTCCTTTCAATGTAGGCGAGTAGGAACCCTTTACCAAACCACCAAATTTTAGACTGGTCCAAATTGAGAGCCTTGCAGACGACAAAATAAACGTAACTCAAAAATTGAAACTTGTTTCCAGCAGAATAGGAAAACATTTTGTGTAAAGGAGAAAATGCTGGTTATCAGCATTTTCTCCTTTTCACACAATGTTTTCGAAATTCCTCTATCTTTGGGTCGTAAAAACCAGGGATTGTTTGGTAAAGGGTTAATCTTGTAATCTCCTTAAACGTTAACATGAAGTTATAGAATTATTTTTTCTTCCTTTTTGACGTATATCAAGACTTGTCGGAAAGCTCTGGAAAATGGCATTCATTTGATAACAAATAGGAAGATTAAAACAAATTAGTCGTGCTCTAGCAAATGAAGGCTTGATGCATCTTGGCGAGGCACGATACTAAGTGTGTCATCATATAATTATGGACCCATAACACCCATGTTGTATAACAAATGACTGAGTAATATAGACTGGTTCTTGGACACGCAGAGGATTGACTAATAGCGAAATGTTTCGGTCCAGATCAGCTGTGCGGACTGTTGGCTTGTTAAAATGTTTGTAATGCATATGTTGTTAGTTTGTTAACACATTACCAAAAGATAATATTTTAGGTTTGTTAAGATTGAAACCATTTGCAGACGACAGAACAAAAGTGACTGATAATTTGAAATTTGTTTTGTGAAGGGTAGAAAACATTGTGCGAAAAGGAGAAAATGCTGATTACCAGCATTTTCTCCTTTTCCCACAATATTTTCTAAAAACTTCTTTCTGAGGGTCGTCAAAAGTAGGGATTGTGTGGTTACTATACAAAAGTAAGTATTACGTCGTAGTTGTTGACTTGTCAAGAGATTAACTCTACCAAACGGCACATTTGTAGACTTGTCTAAATTGACAGTATTTAAACACGACAAAATAAATGTGACTCAAAAATTGAAACATGATTTTGGAAGAGCATAGAACATTGTAGGAAAAGGAGAAAATGCTGGTTAACAAGCATTTTCTCATTTTCCTGCAATGTTTTGAGAAAGCTTCTTCTTCAGGTTCGTTAAAGCAAGTGATTATTTAGTAGAGCGTTATATAGTATGTATGAGTTATTAGTTTGCCAATACATGTACATTGGTATGTCTAAGTTGTTGGGTTGTCAGTACGTTGGTACGTATGTCCCATTTGCTAGTTTGACAGAACGTTGATACATCTACATCTCAAGTTGGTGGTTTCTGAGTACATTGGTACGTCTCAGTTGCTGGTTTGTCAGTACGTTGGTATGTCTCAGTTGGTGGTTTGTCAGTACGTTGGTATGTCCAAGTTGCTGGTTTGTCAGTACGCTGGTACGTCTCAGTTGGTGGTCTGTCAGTACGTCGGTACGTCTCAGTTGGTGGTTCGTATGTATGTTGTTATCTTTCGGTTGCTGGTTTGTCAGTACACTTAATGATCTCTGTTGTTGGTTTGTCAGTACATTGGTATGTCTAAGTTGTTGGTTTGTCAGTGCGTCGGTACGTCTCAGTTGGTGGTTTGTCAGTACGTCGGTACGTCTCAGTTGCTGGTTCGTATCTCTCGGTTGCTGGTTTGTCAGTACACTTAATGATCTCTGCTGTTGGTTTGTCAGTAGGCTGGTACGTCCAAGTCATTCGTTTGTCAGAACGTAGGTACTTCTTAGTTTCTTGTTTATAAATATGTTGCTACGTCTCAGTTGCTGGTTTCTCAATACATTGGTACGTCTCAGTTGCTGGTTTTTCAGTACGTTGGGTTGCATGTTTGTTAGTAAAACGGCAAATCTGAGTTGCTGGTTGTCAGTAGGCTGGTATGTCTGGGTTGCTGGTTTGTCAATCTCAATTTTTTGGTTCGTCGGTACATTGGTACGTCTGCATGCTAGTTTATCAGTACAGTGTACATCTGCATGGCTTGTTTTCAATGTGATGGTACGTCTGAGTTGCTGGTTTGTCAGTACATTGGTGCGTTTGCATTGTAGGTTTGTCGGTATTATGGTACTTTGGTACAGTGAATTGACCCGTGTACGTACCAGTTACTGGTTTGTCAATATGTTGGTTTGATTAAGTTGGTACATTGGTACGTCTCAGTTGCTGGTTTTTCAGTACGTTGGGTTGCATGTTTGTTAGTAAAACGGCAAATCTGAGTTGCTGGTTGTCAGTAGGCTGGTATGTCAATCTCAATTTTTGTTTCGTCGGTACATTGGTACGTCTGCGTGCTAGTTTATCAGTACAGTGTACATCTGAATGGCTTGTTTTCAATGTGATGGTACGTCTGAGTTGCTGGTTTGTCAGTACATTGGTGCGTTTGCATTGTAGGTTTGTCGGTATTATGGTACTTTGGTACAGTGAATTGACCCATGTACGTACCAGTTACTGGTATGTCAGTATGTTGGTTTGTCTAAGTTGCTTGTTTGTCATAACTTTGGTTTGTTCGAGTTGCAAGTTTGTCACTGGGTTGGTACATCCGACTGGCTGGTTTGTCAGTGTGTTGACCAGTACCTCTTAGTTGCTGGTTTGTCAGTGCATTGGTACGTCCTAGTTGCTGGTTTGTAAGTATGTTGGTACGTCTGAGTTTCTAGTTTACCAGTATGTTGGTAAGTCGGAGTTGCTGGTTTTGTTAGTGGTTTTGTGAGCTGCTGTTTTTTCATTACATTTGTTAGTCTGAGTTGCTGGTTTGTCGGTACATTGTACGTCCGAGTTGCTGATTTGTGGAAAGGTTGGTACATCTGAGTTGCTGGTTTATAGATACATTTGTCAGTCTGAGTTGCTGGTTCGGGAATAGGTTGACAGCGACGTAGGAAGGATTTCAAGATTGGGGGGGCTAACTTCGAAATACTGAGGTTTTTTGCGTGGTAGTTTCATTGCGGTAAGAACTCGTATTTTAGTTACTATGATTTTCAAAATTATTGGGGGGGGGGGGCTGAGCCCCCCCTAGCCCCCCCTGTTCCTACGGGCCTGGGTTCGTGTATCTGAGTTGCTGCTTTATAGGTACATTTGTCAGTCTGAATTGCTGGTTTGTTGATACATCGGTATATCGAAGTTGCTAGTCTGTTGGTGCTTCAGTAAGTCAGTAAGTCTGAGTTGCGTTATACACTTGAGTTGCTGGTTTTTTTTTTTTGGCAGCTTCAGTCTTTCGAGGAGGCCATTCACTGACGTCACTACAAAGGCCCGCAGTACATGTTCAGGCTGTGTCCACTATGTGCCTTTGCCTTGCTTCTATGACCTTTACTCTAGATTCACAACATAATGAGACAAGGCCTAATTTAAAGGTGGCCCTTCAGATTTTGGGACGAAAATTTCACAAAAATACTATAAAATCATCCTTATTCTCCCAAAGCCGTTTAATTATCAAAAATAAACCCCCAGTAGTCGAAAACCATCCGACAACAAGGGAAATTAGAGATTTACTAAGGCCCAGGTCTACACCGACGGAAAACACCGTCTATTTTTACATGAGCAACTCGCTCATTTACGTACCGGAAGTACACAGACATAGCATCCGAAGAAGAAGAAATTATGGAAAATAATTACATGTTTGTTATGTTATGAAATTTCAGTGTTATTAGTCACCTGCTAGTCACTAAACATTCCCTCATTGCTTATTTTATTTTTGGCGGGAAATCTAAAAATAGATTAAGAAGGTATGTTAGCCTTTTAAGGGAATACCATCAAGATTTTTCTTTTTTTTTTTTGTAATTTTATGATTGTTAATTATTGATTATTTGTATTGCTTTTGAAATCATATAAATTTCAGTGATATATATATTTTCAATTTGGTGGGATGTGAAAATTCTAAATACTCACCTTTAAGTATTGGAATAATTACTATTATAAGTATAATTTGGCATAATCCTTTTCTTAAATCAAGGACTGTTTATTTAACAAGGGGTATTTTGTTAAATTATTGATATTTTCATTTCTGTGCATCACGAATAGTGACCAGTCGGTTAAGGGTGATGTCAACAGTGTCAGATCCCCTATTCATACAAGTGATATATCTTTCCTTTAAAAAAGAATACTGACAATTATTTTTACTGGGCGCCTCTAGAAAAATGTGTAGTATTATGCGATGTACATGAATACATTTAAAAAAAAAAAAATGAAAACGAAAGAAATATTTCCCGCAGACCTTAAAAATAGTAACATCAGCGAATCGTCTCCTCGATGGTTTTTAATTGCCAAAAAAGCTTCAAAATATGAAGGATATCTCTGGTGAAAAGGTGTCTACTTAAGGATCGCTGAATGTCACAGGTACATTAAGGTGTTACATGTATCTGTTACTAGAGTAAAGGAAATTGTAATCACTCTTCGTTTTGTTGGTAAATTTGGGTGGATATTTCTGTGTTGTCGCAGGTAATCGAGGCATTGCATTCCTTGCGTTTCTTTATATATAGGGGGTATTTTTTTCATATGTTATCATTTTTCCCATTATAGAGTGTCAAATTCCTGTGGTATATTAATGGTCGAAGTTACACCTGAAGATCAAAATTTGAAAACGAGGAGATTTGGAATAATGACCCTGGGTAATACGAGATGTGCGTTGTTTTTCTTCAGTACAGCTTATGAGATTCTTTATTGTTTCTACCACGGAGGATTCGATATATTATTGTCCCGGGGAAAACTTCTAGTTTGAAACTGGTGCTGATACAGTGACAGGGCACCCAGCGGTGGGGTGTTGGGGATAATATTTATCAACATGCCATTACTTAAGTTAAACCTAGGACCTGTATGACTTTGGAACATCTGTAAAATAATCGATCTACAAAGAACCTCAGGAATTTGACATTCTGTAACTAAAATAAATGATAAACTATGAAAAATAAATCTCCCATAAATATAGAAACACAATGAATGCCTCGATTGCCGGCGACAAGACAAGACAGCTTTTGCCACCCAAAATCACGCACGAAACAAATATTGATCATAATTTCCTTTACCCTAGCGATAGGCAACACAAAAGTGTACCTATGACATTCGGCAATACCTCTGTAGACACCTTTTAACCGGAGATATACCTCATTATGTACAGCTTTCTTGGCAAAAAATGCCATCGAGGAGACCATTCGCTGACGTAACGTTCTACAGAAAATAGTTCTTTCGTTTTCATTTTTATTTTCGTTTTAAAATATATTTATGTACATCGCATGATGCTACATAATTATTTTTGTGGGGGCGCCCAGTAAAAATAGTTGTCGATATTCATTTTTAAAGAAAAAATATGCGATTTGTATGAATATAGGCAACCCCCATCAGGGGACATGACTCTATTCACATTACGCATATTCGACTGGTTTTCTTTCGTGATGCACAGAAATGAAATATCGACAAACAATCCCTTGTTAAATAAACAGCCCTTGAATTACGAAAAGGATTACGCCAAGTTATACTTATCATTCCAATATTTCAATTAGGCCTTGTCTGATTATGTTGTGAGTCTAGAGCCAAGGTCATGGAAAACAAGGCAAAGGCGCATACTGGACTAGGCCAGAACATTTTCTGCGGGCGTATAATTTGTGACGTCAATGAATAGCCTCCTCGATGGCTTGAAATTGTCAAAAAAGCTGTAAAAAAAGACGGATATGTCCGGTGAAAAGGTGTGTACTTCGGGATTGTCGAATGTAACAGGTACATTTTGGTGTTATCTGTTACTAGGGTAAAGGATATTGTGATCACTCTTTGTTTTGTTGGTGGATTTTGGTGGATAGGACATCTATGTGGTGTAGCTGGTAATCGAGGTGTTGCGTTCCTTGTGTTTCTTTACATATGGGGGTATTTTTTCATATTTTATCAATTGTGTGAATTATAGAATGTCAAATGTAAGAACGATGTTGAAACTACCCACAATCCATTTTTAGCTCACATAGACACGAAATGCTCAAAATGAGCCATTGTGATCATGATGTGTCCATCGAAGATCATCTTTCGTGTCATTAACTTTTACCATGTACGCGCTCCAGATGCCACATTTTGTGTCCAGTCTATTGAAATTATAATAGAAAAAAGTAGGAGGTAGCCAAATTGTTAACTCGGCTGTAAGTTATTTCGTTACGTGGTCATTTCGTACCTAGGCCATTTTGTACCCACCTGTTCTGTTATTTTGGTCATTCCATATTCACTGCGATCATTTCGTACTCACCTTGGTCATTTCATATCCAGTTTTTTATCAGTGCAGTAAATTGGAACCTGGTTTTCAATAGGCCTACTATTTTCTTGTGTTGTTTCTCGAATGACAACTGCTTTTGTACATAGATCTAGCTCAAACTGAAATTATCTTCCGAAGAATGGCTATGATTGTGTCTTTCCATGTTTTAAAGTTTTAATTTGCATTTCAAGGATTGTTTAGAACTTCTCAGTTCATTTCTCACCGAGTTCTGCAAAAATTTACTTTGGTCAATTTGAAATGCTGTAATGTGCCCTATTTCACAAATAACTGATTTGCGGCACCATTGATGTTATGTATCAATATTTTCTTGTTTTATCGTAAATCCACTTAAAATTCCTAAGGGAATGAATTATATACAATTCAGGAAAGTTGGCCTCTTTCAATATTTCGGCTTCTACCTTTATCAAGA
The DNA here is from genome assembly GCA_943736015.1 of Tridacna crocea. Classification (NCBI taxonomy): domain Eukaryota; kingdom Metazoa; phylum Mollusca; class Bivalvia; order Cardiida; family Cardiidae; genus Tridacna; species Tridacna crocea. The sequence continues at coordinate 11,416,511 of OX031063.1, read as the reverse complement.
AATTAAACGAGAAATTGATGCCTTCTATATTTTGTGACTCTTGTCGTCATGTCGTCAATGATCAGGTCATTTAATTTAAAAAAGAAAAAAAATATGGTATTAATATGATTCACAAAATGTAGAATGCATCAATATCGCGTTAAATTTCTTGATAACGACAAAAGGGAAAATATTGAAAGAGAGAAAACTTTTCTGAATTGTATGTCAGAATGGGTCAGAAGGGATCAAAAGCAAGGTTATTTGGTTAAATCATAAATAAGTTGTGTACACTCCGACGGCCTCAGGTTCAGTATTATATTCCTGAGAGTTGGTCTGAATATTTGTCTTGAAGATAAATGGCACTTTCAGAATGGGTCAAAACCTAGGAAAACTGGCCATATCTTTGAAAAGAAATGTACGCCATAAAGGTCAAATTTTCTGTCTGGTACTCATGAATATGTTTTTGTAAGTGAGATCTCGGATAGGTCAAAAACTGGTCACGAGGTGAAATCTTAGAAATGCCTTGTTTACGCCCTATAGGTCACGTTTCCATTCCATTAACTTTGAAAGTTGGTCAGAATATTTGTCTTGATAATATTTGGTATAAGTTTGAAAATTGGTGACATTTGGGGTCGACAAAGCTTATTGGATGAAATCTTTGAAAAGTGATGAACATCTGTCCGATACTCGGGACCAATTATCAGTATCTTTGTCTTATTGATATCTTAAACGCATTTCAAAATGGATCTATTGGAGTAAAAAATAAATGTCACTTAGTCAAATCTTTGAAAAGCGTTTTGTATCCTCTGTAAGGCCACATTTTTAGTATGATACCCATGAAACTTGGAATATCGTCATTACGATCTAATACAGTTCGAAATGGGTCACGGAGGAAGAAAATCTGGGTCAGTGAGTCAAATAATAAAGAAAACCAACATAAACCAAAACACATTTATACCCTCTATATGCCATTTTTCAGGCCATACTCCTGCAAATTAAGGTAAGACCTGTGTAATGGAAAAAGGCTTTTTCCACTAAAATATCATCCTGCAAAATTAGCTGTAATTTAGAATGAGTAATATAAAACTACTTTCACCAATTCATTTTTTTCAATTTTTTCGTTCTTTGAATTACATTTATAAATCTAAAACCACTGTATTCTCAGTTCAAAAAAGAGATAATAATTACCTCCCTTTTCAGAAAAGTAACAAACGGTATCAAACAATAGTTTCAAGATAGACATAAACGGAATTTCTGATCCGTTAGAAATGTGCAAAAATATTATTTCTGCATAAATCTTTATTTATCTTTATTTATCAACCAATTAGATTTTTCACCAGAAGTGCATTTCACAGGTCTTACCTTAAAATATTAAATAATATAGATCTTTATCACGTTCATAAGTAGGTTGACAGATCAAACACTATGTCATCTGGTCAAATCTTTTAAAAACATTTTATACGCTCTATAGGCCATATTTTCAGCCCTTGAAAAATAGTCAAATTGTTATCTTGGTGATATCTGGACAGACTTTGAAAATGAACCATGTTGAGCCACTATTTAGGTTACTTGGTTATTTAAAAAAAACAAAAACCTTTGTACCCTTTAAAGGCCATATTTACAGTCTAATACAGTCTAATAAAATGACCAGAATGTTTGTCTTGAGATTACTTTGGACAAATGAAAATCTTGAAAATTGGTCACAAGGGATCTAAAACTAGGTCACTGGGTCAAATCTTTGAAGATATTGAGGCCATATTTTTAGTCCAATACTCTTAAAAGTTGGTCTGGAGTTTGTCTTGATCTTGGAAAAGTTTGAAAAAGGGTCAAGTCAGGCCAAGAACTACACCGGGTCAAATCTTTGAAATACCTTTGGTATGATCTGGAGGCCACAATTGTTTTTGGTTCGATAATCCTGAAACTTGCCAAGAATATTTTTCTAGATGATTATTTTGAACAAGTTTTGAAATTGGTCATGTGGGGACAAAAACTAGGTCACTAGATCAAATTTTAGAAAAATCTTGTTTACACACTTGAGGCAACATTTGTAGTCCAATACATAATGATAAACGATCAGAACAGTTGTCTTGATGATTTGAGTTAGAAGAATTCAAATCTAGTCAGAAAGTAGGTCATATGCTCAAATCTTCAAAACACCGTGTTTACTCTGTAGAGGCCACATATTGTATAATACATAAGAAAGATTGTCGTAATGTTTGTCTCGTTGATAACAGATGAGATTGAAAATGAGTCACATCAGGTAAAACAAGATCTCTCACGTCAAATTTTGGAATGAAAAAAAAAAAATGAGTATATTCTAGAGGCCACTACACTCTGGAAACCACATTTTCTGTCTCATGAAAGGTGGTCAGGTGTTTGTGTTAATGATATCTACAAGAAGTCGAAATAAATGGGCTATGTAGGGCTGAAAGAAGGTTACTTAGAAAAATTCTAGTAAAAACTACCATATCCTTTAGAAGCCACATTTTCAGTCCAAGTCATGAATGTTTTTTGGAATAATTTGTTACAATATTAAGAAAGAAATGAGAATTGATCATGTTTGGTCGAAATGATCAGGAGAGAGACTTCAGGGATATCATGTCCCTCTTATTTATTATCAATTAGGACAACAGAAACAGAAGAGTAAGTACGTAAACTGGTACATGAAGCAAATCTACTTGTAGCTTTCTACCAGGGTCCGTATTCACCGACCGTTCTAAAAAATGTTTTAGTCTTATTCTTGAAGATTTCCTGACTGCGAAAGTAACAGAACTTCTGATTGGCTAATTAGCCAATCAGAAGTTCTGTTACTTTCACAGTCAGGAAATCTTGGAAAAATAAGACTAAGAGCGTTCTTAAAAATGGTTGGTGAATACGGACCCTGATGTCAAAATGTTAAACTGGTCCAGATTGAAAGCATTTGCAGACGACAGATATGGCTCAAATGATGGGATTTGATTTCAAAAGGGTGGAAGATTGTTGGCAAATGACAGGAGCTGCCAACGGTTAGCTCGACGGAGTCCTGGAAACTATTGCACTATATATCCGTCGACGACATTTGCATCAGCGTCAATAATAACGTTAAAATGCTTTGAGGGCTCACATTTTCCACCTATTTGATGGATTTGTTTCATACTTGGATTCATAACAGATACAGATTCAAACTCTCTGAACAATATCCTGAATATATAGACCTGTGCCCAAGATATTAAAGTCAAGACCAGAGATGTCGAATTTTTATATTAAGGTTTTTGCTAGAGCTTATATCTTTCAGATCGAGTGATCGATTTCGTTCATCTTTAGTATGATGATGAATACCATAGGGTCCATAATTATCTACCGTTTTCAAGAACGTTCTAAATCTTATTCCGTTCAAGATCTTCTGACAGTGAAAGTAACAGAACATCTGATCTGCTAAACCATTCGGTTTAGCCAATCAGGGCCCGTATTCACCAACCATTCTGAAGAACGTTCTTGGTCTCAGTCTCCAGAATTTTCTAAATTTGAAAGTAACACAACTTCTGATTGGCTAGACCATTTGGTATAGCCAATCAGAAGTTGCGTTACTTTCAAATTTAGAAATTCTTGGAAGATCAGACTAAGAATATTCTCAAGAATGGTTGGTGAATACGGGCCCAGACGTTCTGTTACTTTCACAGTGACGAAATTCTGAGTAATAAGATTAGGAATATTCTTGAGAATGGTTGGTGAATACGGACCCTGATCGTCTCATTCAGTTTTACACTTGGTCAAGCACGTGGCCAAAAGGTAAAGGTCGAGCTATTGCACTTACCCTGACGTTAGTGTTGGGTTTAGGTCTTCTAACCTAATTTTGGACCCTGTTGTTGTAGCTTTTACAAGTACTTCACATAGTACTGTATTCCTCATCATGCAACCGGCTGTTGTTTCACAAAACCTACTGTGAGGTACTTGTTAACAAAGGAAATCCAGGAAAGTATGGGTACGTGCAGTACCCGTGGTCATAAAAGTGACATAGTGTTGAAAACGGTGTCAAAGGTCATGCAAATTAAATAGCAGACAGGGTTCTGCTTTGATCAAGGATAAAGTTCAGATCAATATACCAGAAGGCCCCAGGTTCGAGCCAGACAAGAAGCACTGTATTATTGTGGGACTGTCCTTTGGCAAGACACTTGAGAGCCAAAGTCCTGTACTGGTAAAACCTTGGACGTACATATACTTGAATTTGCGAGCTGTCACTGTGAAATGAAAACGAGGTAAAACCCGATCAATCAATCAATCAATCAATCAATTAAAAACAAACAAACAAACATAACTATAACATTGCAGGCATTCAAACTTCCAATCTGTTTTATGAGCTCCGGTTTACTGACTTAGCCACTGCATCTCAAAAGAAAGAGGTCATGTAGTCGAAAGGCAAAGAGACGAATGTATAGTTTTATAACTGACCCATCCTTTGATTTCTGAACCTGCGTTAGACACTTGTCACAAACCGTGAAAAGTGTTAAAATGACCATCCAAGATTTCAGTGCATTGTCTTATCTAAAGGCAAAGCTTACAAAACTGTTTTATAACACTTCTTACTACTTGAAAAACAATCAGTACAGGTCTAAACCGAATGCATTCGCGGACAACACACGTGGCACAGACGATAGGTTACGTACCAGGGAGGTTAGAAAAACTATATATATTGGGAAAAAGAAGAAAGTAATGCTTGACAGGTTGATTGATTGAGTGGTGTTTTACGCGGCTTTTAACATTATCTCAGTCAAGTCACAGCAACAAGCTCACATCATTACCCGGGACCACTGGGTTACGAGTTCTACACTTTACCACCAGTAAGCAGTGGTTTGTTGTTACAAGCATTTTCCCATTTTTTTCACAATCTTTTCAACAGCTGTCTTCGATGAGGTTATAGACCACTTTATTGTTTAAGAAAGGGGTACTTACTCAGTTTGTGGAGATAAATTTCAGGGGATATCAGATAAAACACAAGACAAGCGGTTGATGAATCTAGATATATCAGCCGAAGTAAATGACATAAGTCCTTTTACAGTATTAAGACTTCTCTGTGTACATATATCTGATGTATGTGGGCTGATGCAGATGATGTGAGTCTGGCCAAAGTTTTGAGGTTGCATAGTGTAGAAATATTAGCTGCTGGAAATGACGTAAGTCTGGGCGCAGTAATGGGGGTGCTGAGTTTTGGTATATCAGCTGATGCAAAAGCAGTAAGTCTGACAAAAGTCTGACAGAGTATTGACCTTGGTTAGTATAAGTATGTTATATAACGGAACTGGATTGAGGGTGCCGTGTTGGTAAATCATCTTTTGTAAATGAGAAAGGTCCGGACAAAGTATTAGAGTTCTGAACGTAGATATATTAGTTAATGACCGTAGTAAGTGTGGAAAAATAACCTGATATTAATAAGATAAGTCTGGAATTTTTTTCTAGTGTTTGGATTCAAGAATTATCTGCTGATGTACGTCTGGGCAAAGTTTATCGAGTGATGCACGTGAGATTAATCTTGGCGGGTAGTGAAGTTTTTGAGAGTAGATATATCAGTTAATGGAAAGGAGATTGAGGTTGCCAGGCGAAGGTATATGTGTTTTACCGACCTTTTGATTGGAATGTATGGTCTGAAACGCAGTTTTCAACATAATTTCAGTTACATCGCGGTACCAGTAAACCTATCGATGCTTCCCTGGAGACTCTGTACCAGTAATACACACAATTTTCTTTCCAAGTCTCTGGCTGTTTTCTTACAAAGCCATGATCGAAACAATGGTCAGCGGTGGGAAAGTATTTAGCAACCATTCTTATAAATATTTTTAGTCTCAGTCTCAGGAATCTCCTACATTTAAAAGAAATGTGACCCATCACGTAGAAAGGGACCATCTGGGAATTCTGCCCATCAATTAGATGAAAACAGATCAACGATAGTGCAGGTCAATTTAAGCTGATAATTCAAAAATGATTGTATAACAGGGTACAATAACCACTTTTCATACAGGAAATCTCATTAAAGCGAAACCTGTCAACCTTAGTCACCCTGAGCATTTCGCGCAGTCTGACCGGCATTGACGCTTTTCGCAGTTCCCAGAAGGTCCCTTTTTGCGTGATGGGTCACAAACATATTGTCTGATTGGCTAAACATAATGATTAAGCACGCCGGTAGATGTATTAGATTTACTTTCTAAATTTGGTAAAAGACTTAGACTAAAATTAAGAACGGTGGGTAAATACAGAAGCTGATCTGAACCTTTCTACCGAACATGATCACTATCCTGCTAAATAGTAAAATCAAAATTTCAGTTCGATACTAAAAATCCAAATATTGCTTTTTCAAAGTTCTGTTTTGAGGAATAAGATCTCCATATCGGACAGTGTAGATCTATGATCAGGCTGCACGTTCTGTGCAGTCTGATCTTGATCTACATTGTCCGCAAAAGGTCAATGAGTCGCACTTTGCAGCCTAAGAATGAAACATCCTCCGTCATCACACCTTTTCCATCGATACCATATCTGAAACTGTATGTATAGGGAGACAAAGTACTCCAACTCTCAATATCGATATTCCTTTGGCAAGATAAGCGAATGAGGCATCAACAGCCAAAATATAAGAATGCAAAAAAAATGAAAATACACGCCTACTCAGTTAGTCAAAGAATTCTTGGTAACTGAGTTTTCACTCATTGCGTTACATATCACCCTATCTAAAAAAACATATATTTACCCAGACATATCATCATACGTAAACTGTAACCTTACGATATTTTCCTTCAACGATCAAAACGATTGCTAACACGATAAAGTGTGATAAAAAGACCATAAAATATTATCAAATACGTTACACAATTTCTTATACAAAAAAAAAAGAAATATCTTCAGAATACTCTTACTGTACAACATTGTATAATTTATCATTAGGATCGTTTTTCTAGTTCTTCGCAGAATTCATCAAAGGTTGTTAAGGCAAACTGTTAAAGCTCCCTGTGTGAAAGGAAAATACAGCAGTTAAAATCAAAACATAAGGCAATTTAAATCATCCTCAATAAAACCAATTTACTTAAAGAAAGAAAATATTAAAAGGCGATTTATTGATATATTTTGTAAATATTCCTTTGCTAATTAAACTCAAATTTTAACGATTCTGTGAAAGATGCCCTTTGAAAAAACATGTTTGTAGGGAAGAAAATGCCAGTAACATGCATCTTTTCCCTTTTTTGTTCTAAATATGACCTGCACTTTAACCCTTTCCCAAACAAGCCCTTGTTTTTACGTGTCTGCAATACAGGTCTCTTGAAAACACTGTGTGAAAAGGAGAAATTGCTCGTGACGAGCAATTTCTCCTTTTCCCAGAGTATTTTCTACCCATTTAGAGAACTTTCTGCCATTTTTATAAAATTTTAAATTGTGGTCTGCAAACTCTTTGAGTTTGGAAGAGTCTAAAATTTATTGTTTGGGAAAGGGTTAAGAGACAAATCTGTGACTCGAGACATAAAAGGTGCATCTACTCATGGACTAATAAATTAAGATAGAAAAAGCTCACTAAAACATAGGTTGGTGACTCATGACAAAAAAGATATAAATAAATAAAATGCTTCTACACGAGGATTGATGATATAGTGCAGAAAAAGGTATATCTAGCAGTGGATTCAGGACTTGAGACTGAAAGGTTTATCTACCCGTGGATTAATGACATGAGACCGAAAAGGTACATCTACCCGTGGATTAATGACATAAAAGTAATCTGCCCTTGGACTGATGATATGAGACAAAAAGGTTCATCAACCCATGGAATAATGACATGAGACTGAAAAGGCTCATCTACTCGTGGATTAATGACATGAAACAATAAAGGTACATCTACCCGTGGGCTGATGACATGAGACAGAAAGTTTCATCTACCCATGTGTGCTGTCTACCAGTTTGTATACATTCAAGGGAGACTATTTTTGGGTAAATATGTTGACTCCACATGAGTTGTTTCCCTTAGTCTACATGCATTTCTTGATTAGTAATCTCAGATCCAAAATAGATATTGTTTTTAAGCACTGGATATTTATTGTGGTTGACCTTTTGTTATGACATTTATGTTTCTGATGTTGTAGCCAAAGACCAATCTCTGTTTTTTGAATCATGACTGAAATAATACTTCCATTTACTTTTGGCTTTGAGAGTATTTTGGATCAACTTCCGCCCAAGACGTTCGACATGTTTCTTTTCCTGCACACGCCGCTTCAGTTCTAGACGTTCTTAGCCGCTCATGGCGTAAGTTCTAGCTATGTTTTACATCTCTCATCATCCTTAATTTGTTCAAGAATACTCACTTGTTCTCTTCTTAATATTTCTTGGCTTGAGGCAATGTTTTACATACATGATTGAAAACATTTCAACTTGGTAAAATTCCACCATGATGGATAATTTGTGCAAACATTTTTATTTGACTCTTCCATCACCTTAATTATCCTTTGTACCTCTTAATGTTTTTTCTTTTTTGTTAGTATACAAACCTTTCTGCTAAGTGTCATTACCCTTAAATATTACTGACAGTGAGTACTGGGATCAGCCTTCATGGCGTGCAGTCTGATCTCAGGTCTCACTCTTCGCAACTGTCCAATTTCATGTTAGTTATTGCGACATGTTTATCGCTCTATACAATGGCAATGGAGGGGAAGAGCGAAGTATTTCAGTAATTTTATATTTTATTCATTTTTGGATGAATTGTATTGCTGTAATATTCCATCATTTATTAAGCTGCTTTTCCCACAATTTATTGACATATTTACATCCTCACACCTCAACTGACGTCTTCTAAAGTCAGGCTCGGTCAGTTCAGTCCTATTAAGATATTGCTCTCTTAATGTGGCAGTATGGGTCCAGATTGGGCTGCAAGCTCTGTGCAGTCTGATCTTGATCTATATTGTGACATTTTTACATTTTTGGAAAGGATGGAAATATTGGTAATTATGTGTAATTTTCTGAGGATGCTTTTTGTTTGTTTTGCAGTAATTTACCTCACACTCTCACCATGTCATTGAATTAATCAATAAATGACGAGGTTATACTAGCTGTGGCTGTTCTTTTGATTACGTCATGACAGATTAGACAGCATACCATGGATTAATGACATGAGACTGAAAACATACAATTACTCATGGATTAATGACATGAGACAGAAAGGTACATCTACCCATGGATTAATGACATGAGACTGAAAAGGTTCATTTTTAGATTATGAGCTTATAAACCAAACAAGGGTGTCTGCCTATTTTCTGATAAATAAAATATTACCAACACAATAAGTTATTGACAAGACAGAACGTACTCATTTATTTATTCAATTTTTACCAAACGATCTTATTTTTTGACTGATTCGAATTGAGAGTATAGCAGACCACATATTAAATGTAGCTGAAATGATGCTAATTGTCTGTGAAAGTGTAGAAAACCTTGCGGGAAAAGGAGATTTCAAATGCTGGTAACCAGAATGTTCTCTTTTTCCCAGGTTTTCAACAGGCTACTTCTTCAAGGACGTTAAGATAGTGGACCTGTACAAGAAAACAGCTATTTCCACTATAACATTATAATCTACATTGTCCGCAAAAAAGCATTGTGTCACACTTCTCAGCCTAACTTCTAATTATAGAATTGAACTAATCAGCTAAAAAAGTCTCTAACAGTATTAGAATTTCAAAAACCATCATCCTTACGTATTCTAAGAATTTTTCAAATTCGAATCTTTGCAAACGAGTTAGCTCTTAACCTGCTACATAACTAAAGCGAAACTTTTAATTCGACAGTAAAAACCCAGATATCACTATTTGAATGCTATGTTTTAGGGAATAATATCTCCTTATCAGACAGTGCAGATCCATGACCTGACTGCACGTTCTGTGTGGTCTGATCTTGTTTACACTGTAGAAAAAAATACCAGTGAGGCGCACTTAGCAGCCTAAAATTTAATAATTATTGCTCAAATCATTGGGCTTTCCTTTGGAATTAGAGGGAAAAGAGAAAATGCTGATTTTTCCGGTTTTCTTTTTCATTCTCACAATGTTTTCAAAAGCAACCCCCTTCTGTCCAAGGGCAGTAAATACGCGATTGTTTAAAAAAAGAGGTAAGAATTACTTCCCATTATTTCAGCATCAAACAAAATGTGGGTTTGTACTTTACTTTAAACGCTTTACTGTACAATCCCTACTTTTGACGACCCTGAGAAAGAAACATTCAGAAAACATTACGGGAAGAAGACAAAATGGTGAAAGGCGACTTTTTTTGTCTTCTTTTTAACTTTGTTTCCAAAAACCACAGTGGCTCGTAGGATGAGATTTGTATTTGAGCGATCATACATTGTCAAACAAAAAAATCACACACTTTTCCATTTTCCAAATATGTTTGCAGAAGAAGCTAAATTAATGGGATTTGTATTTGAACGGCTATAGGAACAACTTGTTGGAAATAGGAAAAACATGTAAATTACTAGTTTCTTCTTCATTTTCAAAATAAAGACATATTGGATATATCTGTACACGTTTTCAATGTCTTCGTATGTATCAATATCATGAGAATACCCCTTATCCTTCTAAATAAAAGGAATGGAACTTTCAAATCAATTGTAAAAATCCAAATATTGCTGTTTAAAAGGTAATTTTAGAGTAAAGATATCTCCTAATCGGACAGTGTAGATCAAGATCAGACTGCACGTTTTGTGCGGTCTGGTCTTGATCTACGCTGTCCGCAGCAGGTCAGTGAGTCGTACTGACCAGCGTAAGGGTTAACGTATTTTCATTTCAACACGCTTTAGAGACTCTCTCCAGCCTGTACTGGAGAACCAGATGATACCTTTAGGCCTCCGTCTTCTTTTATAGTGACTGTACACCCCGTTCAAATTGGCCTCGTAACAGCTATTGTACCACCAACCAGCTTTGTAAATCTCTGCACAATTATAACCGGCTTTGTCGTTATCAGAGTCAAACGTACTAAACTGCATTTCTGCATGTTTGCTCGATGAATAACGCGTATCTATCAGAGAGTCCCCAGCAGTTCCACTGTACCCACGGACATGCAGTCTGTATTTATCTTCCTCGGTCCCAATCTGAAATTCCTCATACATTGCAAATTTTGTATTTCTGTCAAAGTCCTCCATATCTATTCTTAACTGCTTTGGTCTTGCCTTTGTCAAATTGTGTAAAAAGTCATTTCCTGCCCAAAATTCGCTGTCAGGACTTCCAAACCCAAGTCTATAGTCTGACCAAGAACGATGAAAGCTCTCGGAACCGTCGTGACGTCTCATGAATATAATCCATCCACCGCCATCAGTTTCCTGGTCGCAGTAAACAGTAACAGGTGACATTGTTAACCCTAGATAGATAGTATAGACCCCACTCTCTGGTACAGTTGTACAGTTTGTGTTGATAATCGGAACGATATTTATGTCGGGCATTAATGATGTTGTGTCGCCGATAGAAGTTACGAATGTTGTCATATTTTTGCGAATATCAGATATTATACCCTCCATGGATCGCAGTCGGCTTTGTAGCTCTCGGGTAATATTTTTTTCAGTAGCAAATGCGTTCTTCAAGCTGTGGTATTTTACTAATAGCTTTTCATAATTCGGCATCGGTGGCCAGCTTGTTCTATTACCAGATATACATGGACTACAGGACTCGACCACCGATATATTGAGTTGGTCAGTCTTCCCGATTAATGTTGTGATATCCTTTTTTATATAATATATGTCATCGTCCAGGTTTTGGAATTTTGCCCCAATTCGAATAGCATCGTAAGCAGCCGTCTCGTTGCACTTGAATAATGTAACCGTCACGAAAACAGCGAAATGACACTTTACTATTTCCATAATGAAATAGAGCTTGAATTCAAATATTCTGTACCACGTTATGTTAAATTCTACTGTGCCAAACAGTCGGGCGTCAAATTATGAGAGTGCACTGCAAAAAGAGACTTGATCGTTCATACACGCGCACCTGACTGTATTCTTTCTACGTAATCAATGATATACCGTTAATTCTTTACCAAACAATCCCTCATTTTCACGACCGACTCTGTGAAAGTAGCCACTTTGAAATTGTCGTATGCAAATGATTTCATTTTTAACAAGTCTAAAATTTTGTCATGTGGCAAAGGCCGAATGTGACTGCAATCGGTACTTCGAAAATCCGAATAAACTGTGCAAACTATGGAATGCTAGTTCCTTTGAAGAACAGTTTGGACAGAAAAGCCCCAGATAATATGTGATCAGTACAATGCAGATCCCCTTTAAATGCAATCGGAATTAAGAAATGGTGTTTTACGCGGCTTTCAACTTTATTTCAGTCTTATTACGGCGATAGCTCATATAGTCTTGTACGTCCTTTGTTTCATTAGTAATAGGCTGGGACTCTGACGTATCTTGCCCTGGGACACTATCACCAAGTCTCAAGGTTACGAGTCCTACCCTTTCCCACCTAGACATGAAGAGACAAGAAGCTCAAGAATCTGTGCACGTCATATAAAGGATCCATCGAATCTAAAATAAGGACAGAAAACTCCAAAAATAATGCGTACATCCTACAATGCAATTACCAATGACACCAAGGATCGACTAGACCTAAACCAGAAAACGCTCAGCGATTGTGCAAACTATAGAATGCACGTCCCGGTTACGTCAGGACGGAAAGAAAACGTTCTACATGATATGTACACCATACGGTGGAGCTTCCTTAAAGTGCAGTAGGTGTAGGAAACGACAAAAACATTGCATATCATTGAACACAGGTCCTTGGTTACATCAGTAGGGAAGGAAAATGCTCTAAATAAAAACTGTCGGACACACCATTGAATGCAGGTCTATTTCACAAAGGATGGGTACAGAAAATGCTGTAAATAATATGCACATCATACAGTGCAGGTCTCTTGAGGGTGCAGTAGGCACAGGAGGCGCCAAAAAAAAACTATGCACACCAGTTCCAGAACAGTAGGCACAGGAAGCGCCAAAAAAACTATGCACACCAGTTTCAGAACAGTAGGGACAGAAAACGCCTCAACCCATTACCACACAATCCCTACTTCTGACGACCCTGAGAAAGAAGCCTTTAGAAAACATTGTGGGAAAAGGAGAAAATGCTGGTAACCAGCATTTTCTCCTTTTCCCACAGTGTTTTCTACCCTTCACGAAACAAATTTCAAATTTTCAGTCACTTTTACTTTGTCGTCTGCAAATGCTTTCGATTTAAATAAACCTAAAATATTGTCGTTTGGTAATGAGTTAAATAATGTGCAATACAGGTCCATTTAAACTGCCCTGGTGACGTCAAAGAACGCTGTAAATGATGTACACACCATGCAGGTTAGGTATCTTGAGGATGCAGTAAGGACACGAAGCATCCAAAAGTAATCACGCCACAGGATGCAGGTCCCTATAGAGACCAGTATGAACAGGAAACTGTTTAAATAGTGTGCACAGCATACAATGCAGGTCACTTGAAAAAGTAGTAGAGACAGAAAACGCCAAATAACTGTGTACATCGTAGAAAGCATGTCACTGATTCCGTCAGCTTAGATGGAAAACGCTCTAAATAATATTCTTTTCATAACTGCATGCCTGTTGAAAGAACGGTATAGGGACACACACACAAAAAACCCCAAGAAAACTGCACAACACTGAATGCAGGTCCCTGGACACAACAGTAGGGAAAGTAAACGTTCTGAATGATGTACACAACAGTGAATGCAGGTCCCAGATTACGGCACTTGGCAATGCATTGTGTAGTCACTCAGGGTAAATGTGTAACATATCTCGTAACAATTGGAAAACATATGGGAAAATAAGTAATAAATTAGTAAATACTATGATTATAATAAATTGTATACTTGGAAATTTTGCTAGGACATTTCTGCGATTTTGAAAAATAAGCAAAAATTTCTGTTCGCGGTTTTTTTTCCACAAGTACACCAAGAAGTTCGCAGACTACGGGTCCATCACGTTATCGATTTGAGTTTCTTTATACAGATAGTTTATCTTAGGTTGGGAATTACAGATCTCTTAGCGTGATTTTAGGTCTGCAAAGTCTAAAACTTAGAGTGTGATTTGTAACTAAAACAGACTTAAAATTATACATCTAGGTCTATTTAGAGTTTTTCATCACATCGAAGATGTAAAATTGAACCATGATGTACTGGTAACCGGTGGCTTCGATGTCAAACGGTTCGAGTGGATCAGTGGTTAGTGCATTCACGTTGAAAGCGAGAGTCTTGAGATCGAATCCCATACCGACTGCAATTTCCCCACAAGGATCCACATCATTGGTTTCAGAGGTGGTTTCGAAGACCAAAGGTGTCTTATAGACCGGGGAATAGGAATACCTTTGAAAGGTAAGAAGGGGAAGAATTATAGTGATAATCGGTAGTAATGAGTTCGAACGATCCTGGAAGGTTAGTGGCTAGAAAACTCACCCTGAAAATGAGATGCCCAGGTTCGAATCCCATAGCTTGCGAAATTTTCCCCCAAAGGATTTGCTTCAATGACTGTTGTAATTAATAATCGGTACCGTGTATGACGAGCGGTCTGGGTGGCTTAGTGGTTAGAATACTCACCCTGAAAATGAGATTCCCAAGTTTGAATCCCGTATCGGCCGCACTTTTTCCCCTAAAGATGAGTGGTGTGATAATCGGCACCATGTATGTCGAGCAGTCCGGGTTGCTCAGAGCCCCGAGAGGGAGGGTATCGAGCTCAAATCTTATACCGAGCACACTTTTTCTCTAAGGGGTTCTTTAAATTAAAAGTAAAGACGAATAGGAGTTATGGAAACTGTTGTATTACGGCGATTACGAGGTCGACGATGCCGACAATGATGATGATAATAATGATGATGATGATGATGATGATGATCATCATCATCATCATCATAGTCGTCGTCGTTGTTGATAATAATAAAAATAATATCAGTTTTAATGATACTTATAGAACCTGATATTTATAAACAATAATGTAAACCTTTGAAATTGTTCAGTAGAGCTTGTTTTGGCCGATAAAACTTAGTCAGTTTTTGTTAACCCTTTACTTCATAGATATTCATTTCTACGCTTTACTTGTAGAAGCCTTTGGAAAACATTGTGACAAAAGGTGAAATTGCTCGTCACGAGCAATTTCACCTTTTGTCACAATGTTTTCTGTGCTATCAAAAGGTGTCATATACCCATGAAAAAACGGCCTCATCCTTGCTGTTATTTAGCGTCAATTAGAGATACCATAGAAATGCCATATGGAGTAAAGGGTTAAAAATAAGATATATGTAACATAAATAACATCCTAAAACCATTCATTAATTTAAAGAGTTGTAAGGAGGTAAACTGTGGCATCACAAAGGGGATTAAAGACGGTTAGCCTGGCAATCAGGCCCTGCATTTGAGTCATTCTCAAAAACAAGGTACACAACCACATAAACTCACAGAAACAGGAGTTGTTACTTGCCTTTCTTCTGAAATACAGTCAGTCAGACCAAAATGTTAAAGTATTTGTTGTGCAGTTTTATTTGATGGTCTTTTTTATTTTTACTGAAAATACTCTTTTTAACGGACTTATACTAGTCTATAAAGACGGTGTGCTGTGCCTTATGTACTTATCCTTTCACTCTTTACTTTATTTATGGCCTGTATAATGGGCATTTAGACATTTGCATTAAGTGTCGCCTCAGATCGGCCTACGCGGTCCGCGCAGGCTAATTCGTAACGATACTTTCCGTGTTTTTCGTATTTTTTTTGCGCAGGTCTACTGTGGGTAGAAATCTAATATTGTCATAAAGTGTCGTCTCGGATTAGCCTGCGCGGATTGCGCAGGCTAATCCGAGACGGCACTTTACACAAATATGCCCGAATGCACCTATTTGCGTGTTGTAATGCAATTATACTAATTTTGACAACAGTTGACAACTGCAGGAAACTATTAGGGGGGGGGGGAAGGGAAGAGCAAGTGTTTGCAATATGAATGTCCCCTTTTTGGCACGCTGTTTTGAAAAGAATTAAAATTTATACAAATATGGATAAACTGTTGAAGCGCCTTTTGCGATTATAATTTCCTTATGGCCCAGTGTAGATTTAGATGAGAGTGCACAAAACATGTGGTCATTGACATATTTACAAAAAGTAATAACATAAATATAGCAGAAACAGAATTACATGTTTACATGTATACAACCTAGGAAAATTTGAGAATATAAATATGTTGATCAAACCCAACTTTATATAAACAACTATTTAGAAAACTGTCTCTTAAAAATCTTGTGCTCTTTTGATGAATTTTCCGATGATTAATTTGACTTTTCTTTTTTTTTTCAGATTACATTATCCTATTAAATTTAACAATTATAAACCAATCACTTGTCTAGGGTGGAAGGACAAGACTACTGTGATGGCCTTGTATCGCCTGATTAGCTAACAAAGTAAGCCATCGCAGATACAAGTTAAAACAACTATCCGCTAGTGATTATTAATTCTCTGCGGTGCGGAGTATAGCAGAGAATGTTTGTCTAAACCGGTTTAATGCACTAAGGTATAGTATACATTGGTTACGCACGTTTTGTCCGTGCAGTTACGTGGTATGTATATAGAGTTTTGGAGGCAAAATATCAGTTCCACGCCAGACGCGCTAAGGCACAGTCGTTTTGGCATAATGCTATTCAAATTCTGCGTTTTCATGTATAAATATGTATAAATTCTAAGTTCTTAGGCCGGAATCCGTCCGTCCTGTTTTCTTAGAGGTAGTCTGAGAGGTAATAATTTACTTCGTGCATTTGCTACGGAAACACGGTTCCTCTCAAAGAGGGGTTTTACGTGGGCGGCCAGTACCTCCGTAATAGAAAACACGTAGGTTGATAGTTATGTGTAATTACGTCTTTAGACTTCTCCGCCGCTGTATGTAAATGCTGTGATACATATATACATATATATATATATTTATATTTTGAAAATATATAGTGCGTTAGCAAGTACCTAACGCACACGTAATAAAACTGCCTAGCGATCGTCTCGGCTATTGCAAAAGAGTGTTTGTTGCTTTGTGAATGGTTATGTGTTTAGACTATATACAATCCAGACAATATTTTAAAGTAGAAACGAATATAAAGGGCTGTTGTACAATGGGTGATTTCAAAGTTGGTGTTAACACCAGGTGCTAACACTGACACCAACACTAACCCCCATCTCAACATCAACTTTGAACTCAAGCAGCAGTGTTGGTGTTAACACCTGGTGTTGGTGTTACCCAATTTCAAAGTTGGTGTTGGGTGTTGACATCGACACCAACACCAACACCCACTTCAACACCGAACTTTGAAATCAAGCAGTGGTGTTGGTGTCAACACCTGGTGTTGGTGTTACCCGATTTCCAAGTTGGTGTTGGGTGTTAACCTCAACACCAGGTGTTGAGCTAAACCGCAGCTGGTGTTTACTCTGATAAAATTTGAAGGAGTTTCTATTGGTATTAACACCCAACCCCTAGGGGTTAACACCAGCTTGATTTCAAAGTTGGTGTTGGTGTTATCGGCAACCATGTTGTTTGTTGCTCTTCATCTGGGCAAAAATATAAGCAAAAAGCCTGTTGTCACCAAATAAGGATATCTTACCTGATAAAAACTTGTGAAGTCGGACCAAAGCCAGCCATACAGCATGAACAACATCCAGTGGATCAAAATATGGGCAAGGTCTGGGCAAGGTCAACACCGATGTTAACACTGGTGTCAACACCGGTGTTAACATCAGTGTTGACACCGGTGTTGACTGGGACCTGGTGTTTTGAGCTTCAGTTCAACACCATCCACAAACACCCGGTGTTGAACAAACACTGGTGTTGACACCAGTCTTTACACTTGGTGTCAACACCGGTCATGGTGTTTTGGGGTCTGGGTAGACACCGACACCAACACTAACACCAACACCAACTTTGAAATCACTCAATGTATGACCGCATGCTTTGTGTTGAGATGTTCCACTCGTATCATTTTTAACTTATTTGATAGTTAATGGCCACCAAACTCTTTTAGCAGGAATAAAATTTGGTACGATTATGATATACAGATATAATTCGATTCCCATTTAGGTCACTTGACTTTTTATGAGAAGACCATTTTACAAAAGTTGCCTAACATGAGGTCTACTCTTAGCAGTTTAGTGTGAAGTTTATGGTTTGTGTTTTGCATTACATTTCTGTGTGTCCCCCTTCATGCTATTTGCATGAAGTTTTCTAGTTATAAGAGCTTAGTAAAGGATTGTGTATCTCTTGACGTCTCGATGTACACCAGTTTTGACATGCCTCAAAAGAAAAAGTCTAAAGTGTCAGAGTGTTTTGGATATTTAGTCGAAATAAAGCGACGTTCGTCCAATGCTCTTTAGAGTCATTCACTTGTGTTTCGGGTCATGTTTGGTGTGGGTCCAACTCTTCAAAGCTTTTAAAATACTACATCTTCAATATTTACATCTATTTATTTGTACTAAATTCTTCTTCGGAATGTTTATATAGCTGTCGCTATTCACAATGTCGGCTTTGGCCTCGTCATCTGCGAAAACCAAGGACCTGCAATACAGTATGCTCTGAAAACAGCCCTTGCAGAAATTATTAGCTCACCTGAGCACGAAGTGCTCATGGTGAGCTTTTGTGATCGCCAAATGTCCGTCGTCCGTCGTGCGTCATCCGTCCGTGCGTCGTCTGTCGTGCGTCGTCCACAATTTCTTTAAACATCTTCTCCTCCTAAACCACTGGGCCAATCTTGATGAAACTTGGCAGGGATGTTCCTTGGGTAAAGCTCTAAAACTAGAAGGCGTAGAGCTTTGATATTTGGTATGTAGCATCTCCTAGTGGACATCTACGAATGTTCATATGATGTCCCTGGGTCAAAACTGGCCCCGCCCCGGGGGTCACAAGTTTGAAACATAGGAACAAAGAAGGAAAACCATAAAATTCTTCTTCTCTGAAACTAGAAGGTGTAGAGCTTTGATATTTGATTGTAGTATCTCCTAGTGGACCTCTACCAAGATTGTACATATGATGTTTCTGGAGTCAAAACTGGCCCCGCCTCGGGGGTCACAAGTTTGAAACAGAGGAATAAAGAAGAAAAACTTAAAAATTCTTCTTCTCTGAAACTAGAAGGTGCAGGGCTTTGATATTTCATATATATCATCTCCTAGTGTACCTCTACCAAGATTGTTCATATGATGTCCCTGGGGTCAAAACTGGCTCCGCCCCGGGGGTCACAAGTTTGAAACATATAAATAAACAAGGAAAACTTTAAAATTCTTCTTCTCTGAAACTAGAAGATGGAGAGCTTTGATATTTGGTTAGTAGGACCTCCTAATAGACTTCTACAATTTTTGTTCATATGATGTCCCTGGGGTCAAAACTTGCCCTGCCCCGTGGGTCACAAATTCGAAACATAGGAACAAATAAGGAAAACTTTAAAAATCTTCTTCTCTGAAACTGGAAGGTGTAGAGCTTTGATATTTGGTATGTAGCATCTCCTAGTGGACCTCTACAAAAATTGTTCATATGATGCTCCTGGGGTCCAATCTGGCCCAGCCACGGGGATCACAAGTTGGAACATCGGGAAAAAAGAGAAAACTTTAAAATTCTTCTTATTTGAAACCAGAAGATTTTGACCTTTGATATTTTGTATGGAGCATCTCCTAGTGGACTTCTACCAAGATTGTTCATATGATGCCCCTGGGGTCCAATCTGGCCCAGCCCCGGGGGTCACAAGTTTGAGCACGGAAAAAAAAAGAAAACTTTAAAATTCTTCTTATTTGAAACCAGAAGATTTTGAGCTTTGATATTTGGTATTAAGCATCTCCTAGTAGACCTCTGCAAAGTTTATTCATAATTATGATGCCCCTAGGGTCATAATTGGCCCAGCCCCGGGGGTTAACATGTTTAAACATGGGAATTAAAAAGAAAAAAATCAAAAGTTTTCTTCTCTGAAACTAGAAGGTGTAGAGCTTTTATATTTGGTATGTAGCATCTACTAGTGGACCTCTACCAAGTTTGTTCATAAGATGCCTTAGGGGTCAAAACTGGCCCCGCCCAGGGGGTCACAAATTCTAAACATAGGAACAAAAAAGGAAAACTTTAAAATTCTTCGGAGAGCTTTGATATTTGATATGTCAAATTGACTTGAGAACTGGTGAACATGTTTGTTGTATTGCCTGCCCTTTGCAACTATTATACCTCCTCGACAACTGCCAGTGGGATGGGCATATCTTGCGACAATTTGCCACTCTTGTTTTATTATCACTTGGCCTTGAACCTCAATATTTGATATTTATCTTCATTGTAGACCTTAACTGCTTAGTACTCAGGTGAGCGATATAGGACCATCATGGTCTTCTTGTCTCATAAGTGACCACTTTTTTAGTTTGAAAGTCGGTATTCTGTGTTTTCCATAGATAAGAGGGTTCGTCAAAAATAACTGAGCTCTACCTCATAACTCTTTAAGTTTAACAAACCTCATATTTGTTTATGATCCCTCAAAGTAATCTCCCTTGGACCGAATGACTGAATTCCATCTTCTCGGCAACGCCGGGATACCTGTTGCTAGGCAACTAAAGTTGACTCGTCGGACCTCCCCGTTCACGGCACAGTCTAACTCGTCTAAACTGTCAAAACGGATTCCTCGTAGGGATTCTTTTAACTTTGGGAAGAAATCAAAGTCGGGTGGAGAAACATGATCAAGCACTTCCCAGCCATATCCCTCCAACAGCTCCTTGACAACGTTACTTTTGTGGGGTGACGCGTTGTCTTGCAAAATGAGCGGCGTGTGGTCAATCAGCTCTGAGCGCTTTCGGTGTAATACTGGCCTTAGTATTGTCCTAAGATACATCTTGTATTACTCTTTGTTGACTGTTTCACCTGTCGGTACCCCATGTGAGGTCAAAACGCCACGGTAATCATACGCAAATATCATCATCATCTTAGGACAGTTCTGACCTCTGCGAAATTTTACCGGTCTCGGCGAGTTTTTTGGTGTGACATTCGCTACACTGTTGCTTAAATTCAAATGATCGCATCCAAGTTTCATCAATAGCAACGATTCTTTGCAGCATTTCATCCCCTTCTGCATCCTATCTTTGTAGGAGTGATCTGACAATATTCACACATTGGCGTTTTTCCGTTTCCGGGAGCATGTGGCGTACCTATCTTGCAGCGATCTTCCTCATTAGCAGAACGATCAGTCAAAAATGTTACATGCCGACCCGTGACTTATGTCCAACTCATACGCTATCTCATCACATGTATATCTTCTATCAGCCTCAAGTAGTTTTTTGCTACATTTTCAATATTTTCGTCATTCGTCGCTGACAGACTCCTGCTGCAAAGGTGCTTGTTGCTAATGACAGTTCGTCCATTATTAGATTCTCGCTCCCATCGCTTGATAGCACTGTACCTAAGTACAAATTTGGAAGCAACTTCCTCAAGAGCTTTTAGAATTTCAGATGCGCTTTTTCCATGTCTGGCTTCAATCTTAATGTACACAATCTGCTCTTCTTGCGTCAGCATGAACGCACCGTCCTCCATGATGTAACGTTGAATGACGTCACATTTATATGACGTAATGAAATGTTGGTTTTTCCCGCGCAAATAACGCATGAGATATCGATCAACAATTGTGCCAAATATAATTACCGTGTGTTAAATATTGAAAAAGTTAAGAGATGGGGCTCAGTTAGTTTTGACTAAACCTCGAAATCTTTAAAATAAGACTTGTTGTGATTTCTAAATGACTACAATTGAGGCTTCGTAGGACACTTCTTGTTTAATGGGCGTGTCATAAAAATAGTAGTAAATCAACTAATGTTAAAGTGATGTTTATATATTACATGTCAAATTGAGTTATGTATGCAAAAAAGTGTAATCTCACATGTATAGAAAATAGAAAAGTTGAAAATAAGGAAAATATTATGAAACACTTTGTATATGATTCAGCATCTGTTAATGGTGAATCACAAGTTTTTCCTACAGTAAATGATCGTGTTGCTGGACAGATAGTGTTATAAAAACACATTCCAGACATTCAAGAATTTCGACTGACTGGGTTCATTAAGAAAAAAAATTGGTCTAACGGATTCATTCAACATAGTTGGATTATTTTGGAATTTCATAAGATGATTCAACTTCTTCATAAACCGGTCCTGTCTGTCCGTACTGATGCTCATTTTCAACGGGGCTACGAATAGGCAGCTCGTAAGGACCACTTATGTCTGGTGGACTTGTTGTCGGTTGCCTCCTGTACCTTTTCCTGTAGAGCAAAGATAAGGTAAGATAGTGAAACCTGTAAGCCTGACCGGGTAGCACAGCAATAATCGTGTCTGACTCGTGACCTGTAGGCTCCACACCTGGATGCGGCAAACTTTCTTTCCAGCGATTTTTCGCCTCTCACCTCTGATGCATGCGAGAAAAGTAGATCTAGTCATTGGCGTAGGAAAGAATGATGTGTTAGTACTGGTGTGGGAAAGCCAGGAAACACATGGGTCCGTCACTGACCGTCATGATATGACTTAAGCTGTTAAAATTGCGTTTAACTCCAATACAAACTATACAAAAGAGAACCTGTTTTAGTGACCACCTCACTTTAGCAAATAACCTATCCTTAATCTTTAATAAAACAAGGGACACATTTATCTATACCTTAGTCGGATCACATAACAAATCCCAGCCACCATGACCACAATCATTATGAGGGTGCTTGCTCCACCAACAGCTGTTGCAACTTGGTACAACTTGTCATCTGGAGATGAAGCTTTGGCATTCTCTGTGTTAGACAGTACGAATGTAACGTTAGTGTACTGAAGACACCTTGAAATGCATCTACAGGAAACCAATCAAGGTCAGATAACATAAGTCTTTTGGCGGATCTACACGATCCAATATTTTTGTACTCTTAAAAGCTCTTAAATGAGAATGAGTTGTTTTTTTTTACTTTGCAAAACTGGTTAATTGAACATGCACATATTCTCCTTTTACCACCATTTTCTAAGACCTGAAAAAGCTTGCATTTATTTTCCGAAAACGACTCATTGATTTATTTAATCCCTATCCTGTTAACATTGGGTAATTAAACTTTCAAGTCGATGGTAACAAAAAAAAAACAAGAGGGTCAATGGCCCTGGAACGCTCACCTTAGACTATAGCTTATGAGTGAAATTCAATTCTTTGAGCAACTTTGGTAAAGCTTCACCTAAGGAATATCCCTGCCAAGTTTCATCAAAATTGGCCCAGTGGATTAGGAGAAGATGTTTAAAGAAATTGTTGACGGGCGACAGATGCCGGACATAGGGCAATCAAATATCAAAGCTCTAAACCTTCCAGTTTCAAAGAAGAATTCTAAATTTTCCTTCTTTGTCCTATGTTCGAACTTGTGGTTCCCTGGGCTGGGTCAGTTTTAACCAAAGCAGCATCCTTGGAACAAACTTGGTAGAGGTCCACTCAAAGATGCTACATACCGAATATCAAAGCTCTACACCTTCCCGTTTAAGAGAAAAAGAAATTTAAAATTTTCCTTCTTTGTTCCCCCTGTGACCTCCGGGGCATGGCCAGTTTTGACGCCAGGGACATCATATGAACAAACTTGGTAGAGGTCCACTAGAAGATTCTACATTACAAATATCAAAGATCTGCACCTTCAACTTTCAGAGAAGATTTCTAAAGTTTTACTTCTTTGTTGCTATGTTCGAACCTGTGATCCCCCGGGGCAGGGCCAGTTTTGACCCCAAGGGCATAATATGAACAAACTTGGTAGAGGTCAATTAGGAATTGCTACATGCCAAATATCATAGCTCTATGCCTACTAGTTTTAGAGAAGAAGAATTTTAAAATTTTCTTTCTCTGTTCCTATGTTCGAACTTGTGACCCCCTGGGCGGGGCCAGTTTTGACTCCATGGGCATGATTTAAACAAACTTGGTAGAGGTCCACTAGGAGATGCCACATACCAAATATCAAAGCTCTACGCCATCTAGTTTCGGAGGAGAAGAATTTTAAAGTTTTCTTTCTTTGTTCCTATGCTCAAACTAGTGACCCCCGGGTTGGGGCAAGTTTTGACCCCAGGGACATCATTTGAATAAACTTGGTAGAGGTCCACTAGGAGATGCAACAGACCAAATATCAAAGCTCTACGCTTTCTAGTTTCTGAGGAAAAGAATTTTAAAGGTTTCCTTCTTTGTTCCTATGCTCAAATTTGTGACCCCGGGGTGGGGCCAGTTTTGACCCCCGAGACATAATTTGAGCAAACTTGGTAGAGGTCCACTAGGAGATGTCACATACCAAATATCAAAGCTCTACGCCTTCAAATTTCAGAGGAGAAGATTTTTAAAGTTTTCCTTCTTTGTTCCTATGCTCAAACTTGTGACCCCCGGGGTGGGGCCAGTTTTAACCCCAGGAGTTCAATTTGAACAAACTTGGTAGAGGTCCACTAGGAGATGCCACATACTAAATATCAAAGCTCTACGCCTTCAAGTTTCAGAGGAGAAGATTTTTAAAGTTTTCCTTCTTTGTTCCTATGCTAAAATTTGTGACCTCCGGGTTGGGGCCAGTTTTGACCCCAGGGAAATAATTTGAACAAACTTGCTAGATGCGTACTAGGAGATGCTACATACCAAATATCAAAGCTCTACGCCTTCAAGTTTCAGAGGAGAAGATTTTAAAAGTTTTCCTTGTTTGTTCCTATGCTCAAACTTGTTATCCCCCGGGGCGCGGCCAGTTTTGGCCCTAGGGCCATAATTTGAACAAACTTGGTAGAGGTCTATTAGGAGATGCTATATACCAAATATCAAAGCTCTACACCTTCTAATTTCAGAGGAGAAGATTTTCAAAGATTTCGTTTTTTTTTCTTTTTGTTGCCATGGCAACCAGAGTTATGGGTTGAATTCAATTCTTTGAACAATTTCGGTAGAGCTTCACACAAGGAACAATCCTGCCAAGTTTCACGAAGATTGGCGTAGTGGTTTAGGAGGAGAAGATGTTTAAAGAAATTGTTGACGGACGACGGACGACAGACGACGGATGTCGGGCCCCGGACATAGGGCGATCACAATAGCTCACCTTTAGCACTTTGTGCTAAGGTGAGCTAAAAAGGAACAATGCTTTTCTAAACTTTCAAGTAAGGAAAAAAATGGAGAAAAATGTTTTGGTCTTCTGATCTTGATCAACATGGTCCGCAAAACGTCTGTTGGTCGCCCAAAGCAGCTTAATTGTTAAGAGTCAACAACTTGGCTATAATGATAGCATATGTCCATTCTCTTGACCATTCAACTTTTTGAAATATATGAAACAGAAATGTGATTTTTAAAGGGTAAGACAAAGAAAACTACAGAATGCCATTTCTTATCTAAGTCATGAGGAGTTTTCAACAAGTTTGTAATGGGTTAAGAGCGTACCAGTGTGAACATCTTTTCTCCTCCACGGAAGGTACATGTATAAAATTATTCGACGCAAAGCTGAAAACCAACAGGATGTTAAGGTGTCTTACATCGGTCGACATAGCATTACCAAACAATTATTATCATAGAAAAATCTTTACACTCTAAGTAATTGATGAAACTTTCTAATTTTATTATACAGCCCATGATTATACTGTACCTTCAAAACACAGAGGAGGTATAAATCCACTCTCACATCCATCTACACATACTCCAAAATCCTTTGTGCAAGAGGTTCCGTTAAGACAGTTTCCACAGTTTGACGAACAATTGACTCCAAAGTGACCATCTGGACAAGCTTGAAAAAACATCCAATTGTTTGTTAAATGTGTAAATAAAAATGTTAGGTAATCTTGAAACTGTAACCAAAATCTCACAGATTAATCTTACACCTATCAGAGGATATCGTAAGTCAAGTAATCGTTGTGGATTCAGACCCGTAGAAGATTCTGTAGGGGTTTCTTTGATGATTATTGTGACAGGAATCGAACTGATCTCTTGATTGAAAAATAGTCCGATACCACGCCAGATAGCTAGCTTGAACTACTGTACAATTGTTCTGACGCAAATATGATCAAGCCAGTACTTTGAGTTAATTATATGTGGATTCAGTTTTTAAACAGGCACATACATAATGCAGACATATCTGTTTTACAGCTGTTGTTTGAAAAAGAGCGATCTTGAGAAGTGATATTTTGCACCTGAACGCAGCTCAAAACAGCTCTAAAAATGTTTAAATATTGACTGATTGCTTGATTGATTGATGGATGTCATTATGCGTCGGCGACAGCACACAGATGTTCATATACGTCCTGCGAAATCGGCTCTGGCCCAAAGAAAATACCCCGAAAACAAACCCATAGATTTCAGTGAGGCTCGAACCCTTGGCGTCCTGATTTCTAATACCACACTTTACTACTACGTCACCATTACCACAAAGCTTTAATAGATTCAATTATGTTATTGTGTATGGGTATGGTATCGATATGATATATTTATTACATGTAATTAGCTTTATTTTGAAAGCACTTAAAATCAATAAAGGACGGACAGGTTTGATAGTTTCCTGATGATGAATAGAGCGGATTTATTGTCTGCACAAATTACGTATAAGATAAACACTTATTAAACAGTGCTTATTGTAGCAAAATATATCTGACGACTCACGTGTGTTACAATTATTGTTCCCATGTCCAAGTTTGCATCCATTCGGACAGGACCCATCTATGAAGTCACATAAAGCATTATCTTTACAATGTCCACATTCCTCTGTGCAGTTGTTACCGTATCGTCCTTGTTCACATGCTGCAAAATTGAACAGCAACTCAAAGAAAAAGCGGTAGATATCAGAATCATTTGTCATTTTAAACAATAAGAATAATGATATAGAATACTAAGGCTTAAGTCTCAAATACAAAATGATGAGTTTCAAGTGTCAAATGGTAAATGATGATGATTTACGTCTGACAAAAAATCTGTTCTACGCCTGTATAGAATTGTGTCAGCTCATTTAAGGTCTTATTCATCAACCATTCATAGTCTTATTCTGATTTTGGAAAGTAAAACATTTTCTGATTGGCGAAACCTTTTCGTTTAGCCAGCCAGAAACAACGTCCCTGTGCAACACAGAAATGATAATAAGAATGTAATTTAGATCCAACTAGTACAAATAACACCTAGCTATATCAGATAGAAGAAACGACTGTCTTGAAATATCTTGAAGGGCACCCGCTGCAGCAGGATCTTTCTATCCCCCCGAATCAGTCAGTCGGTAGACTAATTACATGTTTTTATATCCATAATTATGTGATGACTTGGTATGATGGAGCACGGAGATATATAAAGCCCCTTTTGCCACAGATAAGATAAACTGGATGCTAAAAAACATCAAAATAAGCCTTTGAACGGCTTAAGGACATGCCATCATTCGAATGATCAGTAGGCTCGAAAGGTTTGGAACCCAATATTCAAACCACATGAACACATTTACTCGTCACAACGTAATCTAGTGTTTTAACGACTAGAGATAATAGGCTTTAAAATAAGTAATGGTGGGATGACTACGAAATGCTCGATTTCCCACATTTTTCTACCATTTTAAAGGAGAAAATAATACTTGAAGCTTAAAAAGTTTCGTCAGTAAGTGCTCTCAGCTTGGGCAAGTCTGCAAGTCCGCGTTGTGGTACAGAGTTAAAGTAACAACAAAAATGGTTCAGGAGTCCCATACAGTTAATGTTTTCTTAATTCTAAATTCCAATGACTATCCATCTGACTAGCAATGACGTGGTTTCTCGGCAAGTCAGATGAATAGCCTGAAAAGTAGGAAGTGTTCTAGAATGGAAGTTGAATTCGACCCCAAAATGCCGGAAATGCTGGAAGTGCTATATTTTCCTGTTTGACCGTTGCATTTACTTTTAGTTAAACATTTTCAGTCCAAATGCACATATCGCTGCTTAAAAATATATTTCGATATAATGACTATATGGAACCTTTATGTTCTTAGAGGGACTAAATTTCTATTTTCTTACTGATCACTAGAGCTAAATTTTTAACCTTATTCGAAAAACTTACCTTTATCACATGCCGGCCCTGTAAATCCGGGTAGACATTTTCCCGACGGACAAACACCAGTTGTTTTGTTACAAGGTTTTCCTTCACAGTGACAGTGCTGACCACAATCTAGACCAAACTCTCCATCGACACAGTCTATCAAAACGTCAGTCATTTTAAGATTCCACGAACGTTTTCACAATATTGTATTGCATGCACGAAAACGGCAAAGCAGCTATCCCTTGCAGATTTATGTACCGAAATAATGTCAAGTAGGTACTGATCAACCTTTGGAGAAAATTTAAATCAAAGCAGGCTGTCCATTGCTGACTTCTTCGGATCGAGACCAGCTGATTGCTCTTTGATTTGTATTATGCATTACTTGTACATGTTAAATATCTGCTCTTTAATCTGCAATATGCATTACTGGTACACAATAAATATCTGCTCTTTGATCTGCATTATGCATTACTGGTACATGTTAAATATTCATGTAACAACGCCCTTAAAATTGCAAGACTTTATGTATGTTTATCTATGCATAGTTATCTGCTAAGTCGACTATATTTATTGAGCGTTTTCTTTTTGACAATTAAGATTTTTTTCTAATATTCAAAAATGTTGCAGCACATCATTTTTAAGACATAAATGTTTGATATTGATTGTATGGTGTTCAATGCCGTTTTCAACATTATTTCAGTTATAACGCGGCCATCATACCAAGCACCTATCCCATGCTTTCCTAGAGACTCTTTTACAAGTACCTCGCACAATTTTCTTTCCAAGCCACTGTCTGCTTTCCCACATGATCATCGTCGAAAAAATAATCAGCGGTGAGAGAGAAATGAATCCTGTCACAGAGACTATCATCAATCCTCGGAAAGAAATTGGTCGAGCCAGGGGTCGTAGGCAGGGATCGAAACCTGGACCCGTGTTCTCAAGTCTTGCACGCTACCGGCTGAGCTACCG
Organism: Tridacna crocea; assembly: GCA_943736015.1. NCBI lineage: Eukaryota > Metazoa > Mollusca > Bivalvia > Cardiida > Cardiidae > Tridacna > Tridacna crocea. The sequence continues at coordinate 11,387,575 of OX031063.1, read as the reverse complement.
AGGCTCGGCTTTTTTAAGTCATAAACAGACAAACCAACAATAACTAGAGTGGAGAAGTGTAAGCGGAAAATGTTTTTTTGGTTGTACATCAAATAATAGAACATGCCGCCTAAAATGGTAGGTTAAATATAAATTTCATGTTAGGCGCTCACGACTGCTTGTGTCAGGTGATGAATAACGCATCGACAGCACAGGACGGAGTTGAATTGAGTTTTCTATTGTCATAGTTGAAAAAAAAAGTAGACGGAATAACCGATTACAAAATGACCTTCCTGTAATTAAAATCTCAAAATTGCCCCTCTTATTGAATGTTCCAGTCTGTGTTCTCTTTGGCAGTGCATTTTTAGGCCAGTGAATCCCTCTCAAGGGATTCCCTTGCCTATAGCGATCGTAAGCTGCCTTTTCAGACAAAATGTTGAACGGTGTGTCCACTCTATATCGCTGAGTCCGCCAAAACAACAAGTTTCCCAAGTATATACCGAGATTGCTTATCACACGGTGTGAATGCTTTCCTTTCAAAGCTTTCATCTGCAAAATGCCATGGAATTGCAAGGATATTACGACCCTTTAATACCTGACGAGTGTGTGTTTTTATCCAGTTTTTGTCATTAACACTGTGGTAATAAAGGGGTAACCTTATAAACTTTATTTATCCGGCAGTTATGTATTCCTACGCGCTATATACGGTTAATATCTATAACGCTCTCTCTTGCACTCCGGATCATTCACATTCATGTATATGGTGAGAGTAACGATCGACAACTCTGCTCGGAGATTGTCTATAACGTTGTGTTGACATTTGAACATATGTGTCACAAAACGCGTCTCCGCTAAAATGTGATTGTAAATAAAGCAAACTACATATAAAATATTGGCCCGTGGTTATGTTTATCACTTTTTCTTATGTATATCGACTATATATCGACTAAATCTAGGGTACTCCAGCGGAATGCTGGAGAAATCGGCCCGAACTGCTAGGCCCGTGTTATGTTTATCACTCCGGAGAAATCGTCCCCTGGGGACGATTTCTTTGGTGAAATCGTCCCCAAATAAAATTTTAGAGAAATCGACCCCAACATCAAATTTCATCCATATCGTTATTAAAGTTGTCAATAAAAATATTTTTGAAAGTTTGTTGTCTTAAGTATGTACATTATGTGTATTAGTTACCTTTATCCAAGAGTTATTTGATAGTTTTGCCGTTGTTTATATTGCCTATTTTACACTGATAGGATGTATTTCACACCTTTTACACCTGTCACAAATAGATTACACCTGTGTGATTCTTAAAATTTGTCTTTGATTGACTTTGATTTGAAACCAAATAAATGCTTATTTTTTTCTGTAGTCGTTCGCTCGTCATTTAATATATTTTTTTCTCTCTCTCTACTAGTGTCATATGACATTCCTGTGACCGATACCATTTAGCAGAGGCATCAGTGTCTCTGACACACCTATTTCTAGTCTTCACTAGGGCTTGTGTGCATCCGAATATTTCCATTCCATAACTTCTACAATTGTGGATGGATTTCAAAATCATTTGGCACAATTGACCTCCATCACGAATAGATGTGCAATTTGAAACATCTGTTCAAGTAGGTTCAAGATCAAGGTCACGTTGAAGGACAATTTTTCGTCCGAATCATAACTCCTACATTTTTGGATAGATTCCGATATAAATTAGCATAATGCAGTGTTCTCCATCAAGAGTAGAAGTTCCCTTTGAAACATTTATTCAGGTCCAGGGTCTAGGTCAAGCTTAAGGGTCAAGTGTTCGCGGGCTTGACACAAGTTGTCCTTGGACAACGATTATGAATTAGGATTAACATCTTAATATATTATGTAGATATAAGTATCGAAGCTCAAGTCACTGTGACTTGTCCGTAAAATAGGCAAGTAAAATAGGTAAACCGAGCCTAATCGTTTTCCCAAAACAATCCAATCTTTTCACAGCATTTTATTGAGAAAATATTTTGGCTAAAAGAGAATTTGCTTGTAACAAGCAATACCTCCCAATTTCCCCCAAAATCTTACTTTTCAATATACACGAAGAACTACTTTGGATTTTCATCTACAACTTCCTTCAAATATGACCAGTTCAAAATTTCGTCGACTTGTGGAAGGTAGAGACAACATGACCAACTGCTATATCACTCCAATCTTTATTATTCATTACATTTTACATTGATATCTATTTTACATGTATTTTCATTGAAATCAATAAAAATAGATATGTTCTTGCGTCATAAATGTAAAAAATAACGTCATTCAGGACTACAAGACATCACGTGTCTCAGAAAATTTAGAAAACCAAAGTTGGTATTGCACCGGTTGAATAGTTCAATTTTGACTTGGGATTGTTTACAAGCACGACAAATTACTAAGTATTCTAAGCCATTATCAAGCACCCCATAACTGTGAGCACATGCCTAGCTCTGGCTTAATTAGTTTCTGGCTGGTGCTTTCTTGTATCAGTTCAAAATTTCCTGTTAAAACAAAGAATTCCAGGAGCTTAGTGGAATCCGCTTGACTTTCTGTCCGTCTACCTGTTTGTATTAATTAAAATTGACCTCTTGTGTTGTTTCGTATCCTCAATTTCCTGGCCTTCAGTACCACCAGTACTTTGATTTTTCTTTTTATCAGCGTCTTATCCCCGAGATAAGATAAATCGGATGCTAAAAAAAAATCAAAATAAGCCTTTGAAGGACTTCAGGATATGCCATCATTCGAATGATCAATAGCCTCGATATTGGAATCCAATATTCAAACCACATGAACAAGTTTACGCCTTACTCTAGTGTTTTAACGACTCGGTGTAATAGGCTGTAAAATAAGTAATGGTGGGATGACGACAAAACCCTCCATTTTCCTCATTTTTTCTACCATTTTAAAGGGCGAAATAGTCTTTGAAGCTTAAAAAAGTTTCGTCAGTAAGTGCTCTCAGCTTGGGCAAGTCTCCAAGTCCGTCTTGTGGTACAGAGTTAAACCAACAACACAAATGGTCCGGGAGTCCCCTACAGTTAATGTTTTCTTAATTCTAAATTCCAATGACTATCCATCTGACTAGCAATGACGTGGTTTCTCGGCCAGTCAGATGAATAGCCTGAAAAGTAGGAAGTAAGTGTTCTAGAATGAATGTTGAATTCGACCCCAAAATGCCGGAAATGTTGGAAGTGCTATATTTTCCTGTTTGACTGTTGCATTTACTTTTAGTTAAAACATTTTCCGTCCATATGCACATATGGCTGCTTAAAAATATATGTCGACATCATGACTATATGTAACCTTTATGTTCTAAGGGTCTAGATTTCTATTTTCTTACTGATCACTAGACCTGGTTTAAATTTTTAACCTAATTCGAAAACTTACCTTTATCACATGACGGTCCTGTAAATCCGGGTAGACATTTTCCCGATGGACAAACACCAGTTGTTTTGTTACAAGGTTTTCCTTCACAGTGACAGTGCTGACCACAATCTGGACCAAACTCTCCATCGACACAGTCTATCAAAACGTTAGTCATTTTAATATTCCACGAACGTTTTTACAATATTGTATTGCATGTACGAAAACGGCAAAGCAGCTATCCCTTGCAGATTTATGTACCGAAATAATGTCAAATAGTGATCAGCCTTTGGAGAAACTTTAAATCACAGCAGACTGTCCTTTGCAGACTTCTTCGGATCGACACCAGCTGATTGCTCTTTGATTTGTATTATGCATTACTTGTACATGTTAAATATCTGCTCTTTGATCTGCATTATACATTACTGATACACATTAAGTATCTGCTCTTTGATCTGCATTATGCATTACTGTTACATGTTAAATATTCAACGCCCTTACAATGGCAAGACTTTATGTATGTTTATCTATGCATAGTTATCTGTGAAGTCGACTATATTTATTGAGCGCTTTTTTTTGGCAATTTAGATTTTTTTCTAACATTCAAAAATGTTGCAACACATCATTTTTTAAGACATAAATGTTTGATATTGATTGTATGGTGTTCAACGCCGTTTTCATCATTGTTTCAGTTATATCGCGGCGGCCAGTGCACTTATCTATGCGTTCCTGGAGTTTCTTTTACCAGTACCTCGCACAACTTTCTTTCCAAGCCACTGTCTGCTTTCCCACATGATCATCGTCGAAACAATAATAAGCGGTGAGAGAGAAATGAATCCTGTCGCAGTGATTATCATCAATTCTCGGAAAGAAATTGGTCGAGCCAGGGGCCGTAGACAGGGATCGAACCCTAGACCCCGTGTTCATAAGTCTTGCACGCTACCTGCTGAGCTACCGAGGCTCGGTTTTTTTAAGCCATAAACAGACAAACGAACAATAACTAGAGTGGAGAAGTGTAAGCGGATAATGTTTTGTTGGTTGTACATCAAATAATAGAACATGCCGCCTAAAATGGTAGGTTAAATATAGATTTCATGCTAGACGCTACCGATCGCTTGTGTCAGGTGATGAATAACGCATCGACAGCACAGGAAGGAGTTGAATTGAGTTTTCTATTGTCATAGTTGAAAAAAAAAAGTAGACGGAATAACCGATTACAAAATGACCTTCCTGTCATTAAAATCTCAAAATTGCCCCTCTTATTGAATGTTCCAGTCTGTGTTCTCTTTGGCCGTGCATTTTTTCTTTTTATCAGCGTCTTATCCCCGAGATAAGATAAATCGGATGCTAAAAAAAAAATTAAAATAAGCCTTTGAAGGGCTTCAGGTTATGCCATCATTCGAATGATCAGTAGGCTCGAAAGGTTTGGAAACCAATATTTAAACCACAAGAACAAATTTACGCCTTACAACATAATCTAGTGTTCTAACGACTGGGTGTAATAGGCTGTAAAATAAGTAATGGTGGGATGACGACAAAACCCTCCATTTTCCTCATTTTTTCTACCATTTTAAAGGGGGAAATAGTCTTTGAAGCTTAAAAAAGTTTCGTCAGTAAGTGCTCTCAGCTTGGGCAAGTCTCCAAGTCCGTCTTGTGGTACAGAGTTAAACCAACAACACAAATGGTCCGGGAGTCCCCTACAGTTAATGTTTTCTTAATTCTAAATTCCAATGACTATCCATCTGACTAGCAATGACGTGGTTTCTCGGCAAGTCAGATGAATAGCCTGAAAAGTAGGAAGTAAGTGTTCTAGAATGAATGTTGAATTCGACCCAAATTGCCGAAATGCTGGAAGAGCTATATTTTCCTGTTTGACTGTTGCATTTACTTTTAGTTAAAACATTTTCCGTACATATGCACATATCGCTGCTTAAAAATATATGTCGATATAATGACTATATGTAACCCTTATGTTCAAAGGGACTAAATTTCTATTTTCTTACTGATCACTAGACCTGGTTTAAATTTTTAACCTTATTCGAAAAACTTACCTTTATTACATGCAGGCCCTGTAAATCCGGGTAGACATATTCCCGACGGACAAACACCAGTTGTTTTGTTACAAGGTTTTCCTTCACAGTGACAGTGCTGACCACAATCTGGACCAAACTCTCCATCGACACAGTCTATCAAAACGTTAGTCATTTTAAGATTCCACGAACGTTTTTACAATATTGTATTGCATGTACGAAAACGGCAAAGCAGCTATCCCTTGCAGATTTATATACCAAAATAATGTCAAATAGTGATCAACCTTTGGAGAAACTTTAAATCACAGCAGACTGTCCTTTGCAGACTTCTTCGGATCGACACCAGCTGATTGCACTTTGATTTGTATTATGCATTACTTGTACATGTTAAATATCTGCTCTTTGATCTGCATTATACATTACTGATACACATTAAGTATCTGCTCTTTGATCTGCATTATGCATTACTGTTACATGTTAAATATTCATGTAACAACGCCCTTACAATGGCAAGACTTTATGTATGTTTATCTTTGCATAGTTATCTACCAAGTCGACAATATTTATTGAGCGCTTTCTTTTTGGCAATTTAGATTTTTTTCTAACATTCAAAAATGTTGCAACACATCATTTTTTAAGACATAAATGTTTGATATTGATTGTATGATGTTTAACACCGTTTTCATCATTGTTTCAGTTATATCGCGGCGGCCAGTGCACTTATCTATGCGTTCCTGGAGTTTCTTTTACCAGTACCTCGCACAACTTTCTTTCCAAGCCACTGTCTGCTTTCCCACATGATCATCGTCGAAACAATAATAAGCGGTGAGAGAGAAATGAATCCTGTCGCAGTGATTATCATCAATTCTCGGAAAGAAATTGGTCGAGCCAGGGGCCGTAGACAGGGATCGAACCCTAGACCCCGTGTTCATAAGTCTTGCACGCTACCTGCTGAGCTACCGAGGCTGGACTTTTTTAAGCCATAAACAGACAAACGAACAATAACTAGAGTGGAGAAGTGTAAGCGGATAATGTTTTGTTGGTTGTACATCAAATAATAGAATATGCAGCCTGTAATGGTAGGTTAAATATAGATTTCATGCTAGACGCTCACGACCGCTTGTGCCAGGTGATGAATAACGCATCGACAGCACAGGAAGGAGTTGAATTGAGTTTTCTATTGCCATAGTTGAAAAAAAAATAAAGTAGACGGAATAACCGATTACAAAATGACCTTCCTGTCATTTAAGAATCTCAGAATTGCCCCTCTTATTGAATGTTCCAGTCTGTGTTCTCTTTGGCCGTGCATTTTTTTCTTTCTTTTTATTAGCGTCTTATCCCCGAGATAGGATAAATCGGATGCTAAAAAAATTAAAATAACCCTTTTAAGGGCTTCAGGATATGCTATCATTCGATTGATCAGTAGGCTCGAAAGGTTTGGAGTCCAATATTCAAACCTCATGAACAAGTTTACGCCTTACAACATAGTGTTTTAACGACTCGGTGTAATAGGCTGTAAAATAAGTAATGGTGGGATGACGACAAAACGCTCCATTTTCCTCATTTCTTCTACCATTTTAAAGGGGGTAATAGTCTTTGAAGCTTAAAAAAGTTTTGTCAGTAAGTGCCCTCAGCTTGGTCAAGTCTGCAAGTCCGTTTTGTGGTACAGAGTTAAACCAACAACACAAATGGTCCGGCAGTCCCCTACAGTTAATGTTTTCTTAATTCTACATTGCAATGACTATCCATCTGACTAGCAATGACGTGGTTTCTCGGCCAGTCAGATGAATAGCCTGGGAAGCAGGAAGTAAGTGTTCTAAAATGAATGTTGAATTCGACCCCAAAATGCAGGAAATGCTGGAAGTGCTATGGCAATACTAAGTGACATCAAGCTACACGTTGTCGTTCTCAGCTTCTTTGTGGTAATTTTCGAACAAATCCGGGTTCAACTGTTTAAAAAATCAGCCTATCAAATGATTAAATGCCCCATCTTACCACACCAAATACATGCAGATCAATTGTTCTTTAGTACTCGAATTTATCCTATGAATTGACCGATTTATGTAGTCGCCCATTACACATGTAGGTTGGTCGTCCTTTACAAGAAAAACAGTTTTCTTTGGTGCTAGCTAGAGTCCTTATTCTAAATAGATTATGATCCTGTGTGCAGATTTTGTACCAAGAAAATGATTTCGAAGTTAGAATCGTCATTGCACCGGGACCATTACAGAAAATTTAGAGTCACATTTCGCTTCACCTACTTTGTTCATACTGTCATAGGTAAGCGATATTATATAAGAAAGGACCAATTTTTGTATAACAACTTATTGTTCGTAAATATATCTCATTCAGTAAGTGTCATTTAGATTAAGATCTAGAACCAGTGGCCCTTGAGGGCCTGAGTCGCTCTAGTGGCAAGGACTTTGCTTTTTTTTACAGCATAGATCATTAATTTATGACTGCAACTGGGCTTGGACCCCCTTATACAGCATAGTAAGCAGACGTGGTGAATTTTACATTCAACGAAATAATTTAAGTCCATTTTCTCAAAAACCATTAGTTAAGAATCTAGCCAAATTTGAATATGAGTTTCAGAACTTATTGTTTGAAACAATTTCTGTAAATTTCAAAGAACATGGACAGTGCTGAAGAACAAGATAAGTGATTTATAGCTGCTTTTTTCCAAACTGATGGCTGGATTTTCTTCATTTTTGGTAGCGTTCAATCCCTCATTGATTCAGATGACTAGTTCTAGTCTCAAAAAGAACTAGTAAAATGCTGCTTAAATTGCCTTATCAAGCAATATATATTTTCAACTTTCAACTGTCACATTTTTTTTCAGAATTTTTAGGCCTCAAGCTATTGATAATATACATCCCCAGCAATGGAGCACAGACTTACCTGGATATCGTATTGGTATACCGATAGATAAAGCGCACAGAAAACAATGGACTGATATAGGGCATGTTAATTCATGTTCATTTTACACCATTTAACCTTCGAATAAATAAATTATTGTTGATCATTCCTAAATCTACATTATATCCTCTTTAAGATGGTATAATTTTCAAAACTTTTGCTTAAAAAAAAGTTAGGTCATTTTAAAGCACAAATTTCTAACCCGTGATTCTATTAAATGATAGGGAAAATCACAAAAAAGAAGCACCCCATGGTTGGACAAACGCTTAGAAAAACATTATTTCTTCTCTTAAATTCAAAATTGTTGATGGATCCTGTAAGTTGGAAAATTGATCTTTCTAAAGATATAAATTACAGATTTCTAAGTGAAAAAAAAGTTAGGTCAAATTTGAAATAATTATAGCCAACTTTCACGGACATGCCTTATCAAGTCTCGCATGACAACAAATCGATGAAAATAATCGATATCATACGTAAAGGTCCGGAAGTTTCCGGAGTTTGGCGAACTTACATTGTGTATACAAGTAATCGATATTCAATAGCCTGCAGCGATAAAAGATAGGAGAAACGTAACATTACGTAACAGTAGCCTGCTTCAAATTCACAATCCTTGCCTAGACTGTATATATGTCCTGGCATTTTTTTCTGATTTTAACCTAAACCCTTTGTCTGGTGCAGAACAGTCTGGCTCTTGAATATCGAGTGTAGGACAATTGCCCCTGCGGACAATTGCCCCTGGGACAATTGCCCCTGCAGACAATTGCCCCTGCGGACGATTCCCCCTGCGGACAATTGCCCCTGCGGACAATTCCTCCTGATTCATTATTTTTTTACTTTAATTAATGTTATTTTTTTTCAAATTGTAACTTACATTTGATTTTGAGTAATATCATTTGTAATCTCAGAAATTTAGAGTTAATAAGTTATAAGTAGATGAATTTTTTCGCCGTTTCAGTTTTTCAAAATGAATATCTATTAACAATCATTTTTTTCTGTTAATTGTGTTTATGTTTCAGAATGGACATTGACCTGCTAAAGTTTCATTTCAATGTATATACAGTTTACTGGGTAGTTTAAATGTTAAATGTTAAGTTTTTCACTTTGAAGTATCAAAGAAAAGTAGAAACCTATTGTATGAAATGCTATGAAAAAAAGTCAAATAAAAAAAAAATCAACTTTTTAGTCTAAATAACATCAATTTTGAAGCTATTTAAAAATCAAACGGAAAATCTATATAAAAAATGCCATTTCAAAATAATAATGAAATTGCTATAAATTTAAAGATTAAAGGAAACAGAAATATTTCCGATTAAAATAAAAACCATTTTTAAGCTTTTTAAAAATTCAGGGGGAAATGTCCAGGTGAACAAATTTGGCAGGGGGAAATGTCCGCAGGGGCAATTGTCTGCAGGGGCAATTGTCCCAGGGGCAATTGTCCGCAGGGGCAATTGTCCGTACCCCTGAATATCAGTATCAGACTGCACAAAATGCGCACCCTTATTAGACTCAACAGCATATTGGAATTACACCCCCAGATAAAGCGAGAGTTTCTTGAGAACAGAACATTGAAATCGTTATATTTCAGCTTTATTTGTCGGTTTGTAATTCATTTATCCTCGGATTAAGGGTTAAGTTTTGATTCTCAGAGACATAAACTGATTGGACCTAAAACTGCTCTCGACAAGTGCACTTTTTTGTAGTCTGATCCTGAAATCTAATCCGTCCAAATGCACTTTTGCTGACATTGTAGATACAGGCTGCACAAAACAAGCTGTCTGATCTTGGACTTGATCGATTCTGTAAGTCGACAATTATTTTGGTTAAAAAAGAAATCTTTGATATTCATGGCGAAATCAACAAGTTGAATTCAGCAAAAAATTCGGTGTTTTGAGAATACTAGTTTAACACTACAGCAATCTAACTGACCAGAGAGAAAAGGCTTTTGTAAACTTTGCTGGGGGGAGAAAATTTTCTCCCGTTCCTAAAATGTTTTCTACCTTTTCAAAGACAGGCATTATCATTTGAGTTGCATTTTATTTGTTGTCTGCAAATGTTTTTAACTTGGTGGTTTTCAAAAGTTTGTCATTTAGTTTTTTGATGAGAAAATTTGCTTTATGTGGCAGTTACATTACCAATCCGACCCTGGGAAAGAAAGACCAATCCGACCCTGAAAAAGCAACAAAAGGAGAAAATACTTGTGGTGGGCAATTTTTCATTTTCCCTAGGGATCGTATATAACATGTTATCTACGATTCCTGTTTTCCCACAGTGTTTTCTACTCTTTCAAAAGTTTCATTATGCAAGAGCTTTCAACTTGAAAAAAAAAAGATCATAATATATTTTGTCGGTTAGTAAATAGCTAATGTTTTATCTTGATTGGGTAAACTTTGTCTTTTGTGTGCAGGTGTGGTTTAATGGTTTTTATTTTTATAATGTCTACTTTCTACGATTTTTGAAAGAAAAAAGGTTAGGAAGGCGGATAAATAAAACTGTTATAGCACATAGAATAATTTCAACGGCTGCTCAGAACCATTAGAGTGAGTTTACATGGTTTTATGCACACGAAAAGTTACAGATTCGGCATATAAAATAGCTTTCATTCAAAGTTTTTTTTTTCGAACAAATAAAAGAAAATGGTTCGTTCCGAACACTCCATATACTGTGTGGCGCCGATTTGTATATTGGCTTAATGAGCGATATTGCATTTGCTTACAATGTCTACTACTATCAATAAATATTTTCAGCGAGTCTAAAAGCTGTTTAAATGTAAGTTTTTCGGAACAACTTCGGTCTATCTATGCACTAAACTATATCTTTATACATAAAAGTAGGTCCAAGTTATTATTATCACACAAGTTTAAAAACGCTGCCGATGTATTATATATACTTAAGATTCTTTTTATTGCATCCGAAGTGGGGGGAAAATGTGCTCGAGACTCAACAGAAAGTTACTAAAATGTTCGTGTTGTAAGTATCATAACAGATCAGCACTTGTGAACTGATCCGATGCTACACTCTAGCGCCGCTTACAGGTATGATAAAGATAAAAAGGTATTTCTTCCTCTAAAAAAGTTATGTATGGTGTCATTTCAACTCATCATCTGTAGAATTCACCAGCAAGCTGTGTTAAAATTCGGTTTCAAACCAAAATACATGTAGTAGTCCGGTCTGTTAACTCGATTTTTTAGCAAAATGTTTACACTCCGGACGAAAGCAACAAATTTTGCATACAGTTAATAGCCATCATTCCGACCCATTTGCGCCTGGTGTGCCCGATTTTAGTGGCCTAGTTCATTAATTACAGCCTATTATATATTCGGATAGATGTAGTGTCCGAATACTCTTCCTTTGTACTTTATCAGAACGCATATATTTGTATCTCACAATGTTTGACCAAGGAGGGTCGATCAAAACGCTTTCAAATTTAAGAGAACTTCATGTTTTTATCGAAAATTTGTTTTTTATTTACTTTGTAGGTGGATTTTGGTTCATTTTCAGTAATATAGATGTGAATAAATCCGAAATGATACCCAGAATGGGCATTTTTAGTAATTTTTTCACGTTTATATTAAGTTCCGAAATTTTTGAAAGGTGCAATAAACCTAAAACGGCTGTGCCGGTAGTTTTATTAATCACCTTTTTCGAAGATACACACACACAAAAAAAAGAAATGTCATTTTATCAATCTTTCGGTAAACTTCAGAGAGTAAAGCAGTACCATAAGCGCCATCTTCTGTCGACCGTGTTGATAGAACTTTTTGTATGCGTTAACCTTTAAGCTGCCAAGCGCGACTAAATGATCTTTTGCAGACAATGTAGACTAAGATCAGACTACGAAGAATGTGCAGTCTGATCCTAGATCATCTACACTGTCCGATACGGAGATATTTTTCCTTGCGATATTCCTCTGAAATAACATTTGGGATTTTACGATCGGCTTTAAAGTGTCATTTAATTAGTAGGATAAGGTTTAATAATTTGAAAAACAAACCCCCCCGCCCATTCCGAAAAAAATAAGTGCAAATATACAGTTAAACTGGGACCGGTTAAATCAGCTTACATAATAATGCATTTGAAAACAAAACAAAAAAAAGTGTTCGGGCAGAAAAATGCATCTTTTAGGGCCAGTAATTAGAACAGACTTATCCTCTGTAACAGATTTTAACCATTTCAACCCTTTACAAGTGATATCATCGTAATGCTGAACGGGATAAACACTTAATTATGACACTTGTGTGTTAGTCGGTGCTCGAAATTCTGTTTTTTCTAGAAGGAATGGGAGGTTTGAGATTTGAATTGAATTTTGTTATTACGATGGTTAATTTATAAGGTAGTTCAAACAGGAACATGACAAAAATGCAACTATAGAGATTTTAGATATTATTTCAAAATCAGGATTTTCGCTGTAAATTGAAAATGTATGATATCCCAGTTTTTGGTAAATAAACCGTCTCTGTCTATTTGCAGATACTGGAACTTTTTTTTAAAAAACAAAAATTATTACTTTAATAGTTTAAATAAATCTAACCACCGATTCCTGGATTTCGAGCCAGTACGTTAAAAAACTTAGCCACGGAATTCGGCAAACATTAGTTGATCAATCAGACATAAAAATAGGAAAGATCTATTGCAGTTATATTAATGTTATTTTTCTCCCTTTTCCCCAATTTCTTAAAATACTGAATCTTCATTAACTCTTTACAAAACAAAAATTTGAGACTTGCCCAAATTGCAAGCCTTTGCAGGCAAAAATTTGAATGAGACTTGAAAAAATGAACAGAACAGAACAGAACTTTATTGTTTCAACTTGAACTACATAGCAGTTCATCGTTATATACAAATAACAAAGAAGCATACATGCAACAATGGCATAATAATTTTTGAAAGGAAAGAAAAATTTGGTTTGATCTACGGAAGTAAAATCAAATCGGAGGTTTTAAAATTCAATTTCAATTTTCAATCTCCATCTATATATGCATGCCCGTTCACTCAGAGTGAAAAGTTCATGCAGACATAAATGGAGATCAAATGGAATTAATGTGTTGTTAATAAAACAAATATGAAACAAATATGCAGTTCGTATTAAATCGTATATGAGAATTGCAGGTAAAGGATTCAGCAGACAACTTAAAAATTCCGAAAATAATACAATCTATACTTGTATTGGCATAATAAATTATATACAATATCTAATTCAAAGACATATATAAACATACACAAATATACATAATCAACCTAAACTATAGTGTTTCACACTTAGTTTAGTGTTTCACACACTTGAAAAAATGAAATTGTTTGTAAGAAGCATAGCAAATGGAAAAGGAGAAAAAAGGTGGTTACCAGAACTTTATCACTTTTCTACAACATTTCGGAAAACTATATTTCTCAGGGTCGTGAAAAGCTTGTGTTATGCGGGATAGGGTTTTAAACAGTTACAGTGAATGTTTTCACCCGACGACGTCCATATACTTAACATATGGGGGGACGGACAAAAGTCCCGGCTGGACAAAAGCCCACTGGGCAAAAGCTCACTGCTAATTTTGACAGGGAGGACAAATGCCCACTGCTTATAAAAAAAAGAGTATAAAAAATAATTTTTTAATCATTTTTGTAGGGAAAAAAAAAAGCACAAAGATTTAATGATCAGAATGATCAAATTGCTTTTTCTTTCTTCTCAATGTTTAATTCTCTGCAACATTTCCCATTCTAATAGCAACCATGTGAAAGAAGAAGAAAATTCTGCTTATCGGCATTTTCTGCTTTTCACATAATGTTTTCTACTTTTTGTAGAGACAATTCACATAATATATACGAAACTTATTAGTTCCATACATGATCTGACAGAACTAAAAGTTCTATTGGACTATTGTCCCAGTGGGCTTTTGTCCTAGTGGGCTTTTGTCCAGTGGGCTTTTGTCCCATTCGGTTTTTGTCCTACACCCAGCATATGGAGACGATAGAATAAAGGTGGTTCAAATGGTTGTAATTGTCCTTGAAAAAGTAAAACATATTGTTGAAGCTGGAGAAAGATTCCTTTTTTTTCCCAATATTTTCTCTCACTTTGAAAATTCATTTTTCACAGATGTTTTTGAACTATATATTAATTACCTTTTTTTTGCCCGGGGAGGGGGGGGTGGGGGCGGTGTTGAGGTTGAGGATGTGAGACAAAAAACAGAAAGTGGGACAAATCAGCACGTCTGCCCCCTTTTTTCCGGGTCGCCAAAACACGAAATACTTTGGTAAGAGGTAAAATAGCGGTCCAGTGTATTCAGAGAGACAGGGACAGTCAATTTACTGATATTACTATTATCAAACCGTCTTTGTTGCGTTTTCAGGCATGTTCCTAGTTCCTACTGACGAATAACTTCATGTTATAGATCATGGACAAAAGAAACGTGGCTTCAGATCAAATTTCAAACCTTCCATACCGTTTTCACAAAATATTTATTCAAACTTCATTTTGAGCATTTAAAGATGTGAAAAATGGGTAAAGGGTTAACTCGGTATTCTTTTGATCTCGGTATGGCACTGCAGGATGGGTGACCTATAGAAGAGTTGTAATGTACTGTGTTCTTACAGATTTCCACACATGTGTCACATTAAACTGACTCTTTGTATCTTTTGTTTCATATTAATGCACCCGTGTGGCGATCATTATGGGTGGGATTTTGAATTATACACAGGTTACAGAGGGTTCATTCTTAGTCTCTATATGCTCTTTATTTCAATAGGATCTCATAAAATGCATATTTTGTCTATTCATGATTGTTTTTTTTTTCAAAAGTAATATCAAGAAATATTACTAAATTGTGTTAGAATTGATTTCCTCTAGATTTTTTGCTATGTCATTTTCTTCTCAGTTGTGATTTTGTCCAAATTTAAAGGGTTTGCAAACGGGAGATACAGCATTTGTCCTTGAAAACAAATGCTTTGGATAAAAAGAAAATATCCGTTATATCAAAAGTAATCGCAAATCGTCTATTGCACTGTATGCGGAAATCTGAAGGCAATTTGATTTACCCAAACGGTCAAAAGCCCCTCCGGTCATTATCCCCTACCCCCAAAACATGTAAGGCGGTCAAAAGCCCCTTTGCAAATTTGCAAGGGCGGTTATTATCCCCTTCATCAAATTTTAAAGGTGGTAAAAAGCCCCTTTGCGATTTCGCAAGGGCGGTCATTATCCCCTTCATCAAATTTTGATGGTGGTCAAAGGCCCCTTTATCAGAAGCAGACAAAAGTCCCTATGAATGGTAACCATGCCGACATTATCCCCTCCGTAGACATGAAGTCTGATAATCGCTTTGAAATAGAACACTTGTAAAATATACACTAATGTGTGAAATTATCGGATGTGGATCTAGAATTGATGATTGTTGATTGATTGTAATATTCAACGCCGTTTTAAACATTGTCTGATTTATATCGTGGCTGCCAATGTACCTATCAATACTTTTCCAGGGTGCTTTTTTTCCATTAGTCGGCAATTTTTTTCCCAGGCCACTGGCTGCTTACTTACTCACATAACCATTTAAATGCCAATGGTCAACAGGTGACTCAGTGACTCATGACCTAGTGGTTATGAGTTCGATACCCGGTTGAGGCGAACTTTCTTTACGGCGTAATTTCGCCTCTATCTCTGCTGAAGCATTTGAGAAAAGTAGTTGGTGGCTTTGGAAAGAAAGTTGTGTAAGTACTGGTGTGAGAAAGCCAGGAAACACATGTGCGTCACCAACTGCCATGATATGACCTTAGCTGTTAAAGTGGCGTAAACCCCCAATACAACCAACACCTATTGAAATGAATCAGATAAACTGAGGACGGATTAATGACGTTTGGTATAAATGTTCACGCGCATCCATACTGCGCATGTGTATTTCTCAGAGATAGTAGAACTATCAGCGATATTGCATATTTTTCACTCAAATAGCAATAGTAACAGCGGACCGACAGTGCACTTTTACAAGTAGAACATTCTACGGATGGTACTAGTACGGTTGCACCAGCCATGGTATTCTGTGACTGAAATAAAATTGGGAAGTTTTCATCAAAACGAACGCTTATTTGTCGTGGAAAAAGGAAATTGTCAGCCATCCAACGGGGAAAACGATACAGCTTCTGACGTTTTCCTGACAATGACAGGCCAGTTGTCATGCTATCTTTTCAGGAATAAGGTGATAGCATCAAAATTGGCCTGCCAGTGTAAGGATGATATGACTGGTAAAGAACTAGCTGGAAATAAGTCCAGTTACACATTGAAACAGGCAGAAAATTGAAGCTGTTGAAGTATACCTATTTCTTGAAGTATAGATGTTTCCTTTTGAAAAATACTGTGGGAAAAGGAGAAAATTTTTTCTACTGAATAATTTTTCCGTTTTCCATCATGTCTGCCGAACTTTTATCTCATTTTTTCCACAGACATTTCTATTCTTTTTTTTGTATTTCTATGAGCCATATGGCCATAATCATGTATGCAAATTTAAAAAAAAAAAAAATAGAACTACATGTAGACAATGAAGGGTTTGATACGAATTTGGGGTATATATAGGCTATGTTCTTTTTTTGAAGGAGTATAGGATCCAAAATTAATGTGGGAAAAGGAGAAATCACTTTTAATGAGCATGAGCAATTTCTTCTTTCCCTCTATGTCTGAGCTTCTATTATATAGTTTTCCTTGGGAAAAAAATAACTTCCAACCTGACCTTCATCCCTGTTTCCTAGGGAAAGAAGCACGGGTAGGTGCCATTCTTATTTTTTCTTATTGTCAAGATTTATAAGTACTTAATAATGATTGTGGAAATTTTTCAAAAAATCTGTCCGTTAGAAAGTATGTTTTTATTGAATTTTAATCCTTAACCCGGTCAAATTATCTTTCTGTAGTCGTTCGCTTGTCATTTAATGTATTTTTTTAATCTCTCTCTCTCTCTCTCTCTCTCTCTACTAGTGTCATATGACATACCTGTGACCAATACCATTTAGCAGGGGCATCAGTGTCTCTGACACACATATTTCTAGTGTTCACTAGGGCTTGTGTGCATCCGAATATTTCCGGTCCATAACTTTTACAGCTGTGGATGGATTTCAAAATAATTTGGCACAATTGACCTCCATCACGGTTAGATGTGCCATTTGAAACATCTGTTCAATAGGTTCAGGATCAAGGTCCCATTGAAGGCCAATTTTTCGTCCGAACCATAACTCCTACATTTTTGGATAGATTCCGATATAAATTAGCATAATGCATTGTTCTCCATCATGAGTAGAAGTTCCCTTTGAAACATTTATTCATGTCCAGGGTGTAGGTCAAGCTTGAGAGTCAAGTGTTCGCGGGCTTGACACAAGTTGTCCTTGGACAACGATTATGAATTAGGATTAACGTCTTTTTATATTATGTAGATATAAGTATCGAAGCTCAAGTCACTGTGACTTGTCCGTAAAATAGGCAAGTAAAATAGGTAAACCGAGCTTAATCGTTTTCCCAAAACAATCCAACCTTTACACAGTATTTTATTGAGAAAATATGTCGGCTAAAAGAGAATTCGCTTGTATCAAGCAATTCCTCCCAACTTCCCCAAATCTTACTTTTCAATATACACGAAGAACTACTTTGGATTTTGATCTACAACTTCCTTCAAATATGACCAGTCCAAAATTTCGTCGACTTGTGGAAGGTAGAGACAACATGACCAACTGCCGTATCACTCCAATCTTTATTATTCATTACATTTACCTTGATATCTATCTTACATGTATTTTCATTGAAATCAATAACAATAATATATGTTTTTGCGTCATAAATATAAAAAAATAGCGTCATTCAGGACGACAAGAAATCACATGTCTCAGAAAATTTAGATAACCAAAGTTGGTATTGCACCGATTGAATACGGTTCAAGTTTGACTTGGGATTGTTTAAAAGCACGACAAATTACTAAGTTTTCTAAGCCATTATCAAGCACCCCATAACTGTGAGCACATGCCTAGCTCTGGCTTAATTAGTTTCTGGCTGGTGCTTTCTAGTATCAGTTCAAAATTTCCTGATAAAACCAAGAATTCCAGGGACTTAGTGGAATCCGCTTGTATCCCTGTCCGTCTACCTATTTGTATTAATTAAAATTGACCTGATGTGTTGTTTCGTATCCTCAATTTCCTGGCCTTCAGTACTATCAGTGCTTTGATTTTCTTTGCTACGTGACTTATGAAAGGTTTTCCTTACAGGCATGCCCGTATTAGCAAACCATCCCTCTTAAATTATACACGAGCCACGCTTTGGCAAAAAGCAACTTAATCCATTACCGCACAATCCCTACTTTTGACGCCCCTAAGAAAGAAGCCTTTTGAAAACACTATGGGAAAGGGAGAAAATGCTGGTAACCAGCATTTTCTCCTTTTTCCATAGTGTTTCTACCCTTCCCAAAACAAATTTCTAACTTTAAGTCACCTTTATTTTGTCATCTGCAAATGCTTTGAACCAGTCTAAAATTTTGTCGTTTGGTAAAGAGTTAATACATCTCCGCAGTGCATGAATATGAAACACACGAGTCATCACAATGTGTATAATTGATGCCTAAAATCAGGGTTTTTTTTTTGTTACAACAGATTTAATTCAGAGATAGAATGGTCCTAAAACATGTCGAAAGCAAAAATGCTTTGACCTAATTCAGGCTGACTTTCTTCCATTTTTTTTAACATGCATTAAGCCCTCTTTTCACAAAGATGGCTCAAATATGTTGCCGACACGAGTGACTTGACTGGTACAGTTGAAAACTAGAACATTGTTTTCCACTTTGTTACCCTTCGTTTCCCTTTAAAAAAGGTCAACCTACGGAATCCTAAAAGGGCCACCAATTTCCTCGCATGTCTCTACAAGCGACAATTTGAGTTTTTGTCACATTCTTGCATGTCACTTAACTCAAAAACATACGAGAATTTAAAATTCTTGCGAGATAACTTGGGCCAGTCTTTACTTTCTAAACTTTCGCCTGTGATTTCTTAAATCTCACATGTCCAAACCTGCGAAATTTTAGATGGCCCATCATGGTTCCGTACCAAAGAAACAAAACAATCGCTCTTCAGGACTTTTCTTTCCTGGTTTTTGACTTTCTCGTCCTTTAAAATGAGAAAATCGAGTGTTTCCGAGTGGGTTAAAGTACCACTTTTGTGTGTGCACTGTCAAGGACGTTTTTTACATCAAAATTTGATTCGTTAATTTCTGTTTCCCCATTTTAGCTCCACTGGCTGAACTGTATCTAGCTTATGTGACAGAGTGGTTTCCATCGTCCGTCCATCCTTCCGTATGCTAGTCTGTTTTCTTGTTAAAGTATTCATTTATGATTGGGTTTCGTGAAACTTGCTGGGTCTTTTAAATGACGTTTGGTATAAAAGTTCACACGCATCCATACTGCGCATGTGTATTTCTCAGAGATAGTAAAACTATCAGCGCTATTGCATATTTTTCGCTCAAATGGCAATAGTAACAGCAGACCGACGGTTCACTTTTACAAGTAGAACATTCTACGGATGGTACTAGTACGGTTGCACCAGCTATGGTATTCTATGATTGAAATAAAATGGGGAAGTTTTCATCAACACGAACGCTTATTTGTCGTGGAAAAAGGAAATTGTCAGCCATCCAACGGGGAAAACGATACAGCTTCTGACGTTTTCCTGACAATGGCAGGCCAGTTGTCATGCTATCCTTTCAGGAATAAGGTGATAGCATCAAAACTGGCCTGCCAGTGTAAGGATGATATGACTGGTAAAGAACTAGCTGGAAAAAAAGTCCAGTTACACAATGAAACAGGCAGAAAATTGAAGCTGTTGAAGTATACCTATTTCTTGAAGTATAGATGTTTCCTTTTGAAAAATACTGTGGGAAAAGGAGAAAATTTTTCTACTGAATAATTTTTCCTTTTTCCATCATGTTTGCCGAGCTTTTATCTCATTTTTTCCACAGACATTTCTCTTTTTTTTTGTATTTCTATGAGCCGTATGGCCATAATCATGTATGCAAATTTATAAAAAATAGAACTACATGTAGACAATGAAGGGTTTGATACGAATTTGAGGTATATATAGGCTATGTTCTTTTTTTGAATGAGTACAGGATCCAAAATTAATGTGGGAAAAGAAGAAATCACTTTTAATGAGCATGAGCAATCTTTCCCTCTATGTCTGAGCTTCTATTATATAGTTTTCCTTGGGAAAAAATTAACTTCCAACCTGACCTTCATCCCTGTTTCCTGGGGAAAGAAGCACGGGTAGGTGCCTTTCTTATTTTTCCTTATTGTCAAGATTTATAAGTACTGTGATTGTAGAAATTTTTCAAAAAATCTGTCTGTTAGAAAGTATGTTTTTATTGAATTTAAACCCTTAACCTGGTCAAATTATCTCCCTTTTTAACTCAATGGTCTATATATAAAATGCATATTGGTACATTTACCATGCTCAGAACCAGGCTTTTTCTAGTTTTTTGTGCAAAACTGAACTACTTTTCTTTAAAGTGATGGATATTTATATATTCTTCTGGTAATTTTCCTGTTTAATTGACTATTAAAGGAAAGTGTGTTAAATCGAGTATATGCTGAAATTTGGAACTGTATATATCTTTTTCAAAAGTTAATTTCTCGGAAACGAGCACTAGGACCCCCCTTTTTTTTCAGTGTAATCTACAAGAGACATGATGAGCTTTGTATGTGCAAAGTTTAAAAAAAAATCTGTCCGTTGAAAGAATTTGTCATAACGTCCTTAAGATAATTATCTGTTATGGTACAAAGTGATCACTCGTTTACATGTTGAATGTATATGTATAAGACCGACAGGAAACAATTTTAATGAGTAAATCACTGTCAAGCAAAAAAAAAAAAAAAAAAGAAGGGGGGGGGCAGGGGATAGGGATGCACGGCACAGGTACGACACTGAAATTATTTTATTTCTTCGTTAGAAATCACAAAGGGAAACGCTAGCCCATGTAAAGGGGCTGTTGTCCGCCCGAAAGATTGGATCAAGGGGATAATGACCACCCTTGCGAAATCGCAAAGGGGCTTTTGACCGCCTTTAAAATTTGATGAAGGGGATAATGACCGCCCTTGTAAAATTGTGAAGGGGCTTTTGACCGCCATACCTGTTTTGGGGGAAGGGGATTATGACCGGAGGGGCTTTTGACCGCCATTCAACCGATCGGCCAAATCCCAAGGAATCCTATACGCGAAATTCAAAGTCAGTTCTTTTTAAGTATGTAAAGTGCAAGGAAATGACAGGCAAATGGACGGACAGATAAACACACAGATACGAAAGACATATAGAATATTCATAAAATCAATCCGTAAATCCAGCTGTGCCTTTAAAATGGCAAAATACTTCTGAAACACCATTTTTTGTCGATCATACAATGTGACTAAACGGGAAACAACCAACTTACTGTTCTACAAAGGAAGAGTATTCGGACAGTACAGTTATCCGAATTTCAAATCGCAATAAAAATTGATCTAGGGCCTTAAAATCGGGCACACCCCTTTTTTTCGTTTTAGAAACGTATCGTTTACATCATATAAAATTTTCATACTTTCGTCCGGCTGGTAAACATTTTTGAGCTAACAGACCGGACTATAGGTCATTCTTAATATAAGGTTGATTAAATACTATCTCTTGAAATAATAAATAATGATTACGCAGCAGGTAACCTTTTAAGTCACTGGTAAAGGAGAAGTAGCTTGTTTTATTCCCTTTTCCATGTACATGCATGGTCTATGTCATATTTTTTTTTCATCTTTTATTTACTCTTAGCGGTTATACTTTTTGCAAGTTGCGTCGTTTAAAGATGGAAGAACCTTAATGTTTAGGTTAATTCTTCCAATGAACAATTCAAATATTAAAGATGTTGAAGGGAAGGGGACATTTGAAAAAAGGGAGAAACTGTTTGATTGATGTAAAAAAAATAATTGTTTCTAAAAGTTGGAGATCAACTGCACGGTCGTCAGAAGTCGTATTTGTACAATAATAGGTTAAATTTGTTCTACTTAACCCTTTACAAAACGACAATATTTTAGACTTGTCCAAATTTTTATCATTTTCGTGACTAAGACGACGAAATTTGTATCAAAAAGGATAAATTTCGAAAAAAGGTTTATACGCATGCAATTTACCAGCATTGTCTCCTTTTTTCACAATGTTTTCAAAAGCCCTCTACCTCAGGATCGTTAAACCTCAGAAATTTTGTGGTTTAAGGTTTAGTATTACCTTTCCCCACAGAGCAATTTCTAAACGATGCCATTTCTTCGGGATATTTCATGAGTCTATACAGGGGCTTGCCTGTAAATGATAATTACCTGTGTACAGCAGCTAAATCTTTAACTCGTCGATAAAGAAGAATTCGCTTTTTTTTTTACCTTTTTTCCCGCTATTTTCTAAATCTGTGTCAATTGTGATCTAGTATTGTTATTATTTGAACGGTAAATACTCTTTGCAGGAGAAACTGATTGAGTGATGTAGAAATATTGTTTGAAAAGTAGAAGATAACTTGTAAAAAGATAATGCGCCTGTTTCAATATTTTATCTTAAACAATCAACAGCAGGGTCGTATTTATACAGTAACAGGCTAAGCTTGTTTGGAGAACTTTCTGCTATTTCCATCAAAAGTTTTGGAATAGTCGAAAATTTGTCATTTGGGAAAGGGTTAATCGTACTTGAGGTAACGGTCAAAAACTAAAATGGACAATGTTATATACGCCTCTCTTTTCCAGGGCACTTCATAATTCTGTATAAAAGATAAAAGTAAATTAGGTACAATTTTGATTTCAGGAAATAAGTTAGAACTAGTACATCTAAAAGTTATGTCAAATATAAATCGGATATCAAACAACCCTTAATGTGGATATATCAAAGCTAGTAGGGGGTCTGTGCAAAATAACATTACGTAATACAACACATGTGTCCGATAAGGCGGCTTATCGTAACTATCAGATTCGGCTATCATCGGATATCTCCGTCACAATCTGAACATTCGCGAAATCATCGGGTATTGGAAATCACGCCGTCAGGCCCAAAAATGGTAGATTATTTCCCTTGATCTTCATTTCTGACCATGAATCAGCTGTGCAAGTGTCATGAAAATTATATCACAAATGCGGACTTAACCGCGTAAACAAAAAACTCTATATTTTTTTAATTTTAAATGGCTACTTTTACTTCACTATTCATCGGATCTGTTTTCGAATCTATAGGATTCAAGCTAATGATAGCATAAAACAGCTGTGTCACAAATTTTGACTTTATTGTGTAAACAATAAATGTAAATTTTCAACTTAAAATGGATATTGTTCCCTTACTGAAAGTTAGGGTTTTTTTTTCTAAATCAGTAAGGTTCAAGATATTGATGATGTGAACAAATACGTAAAAAAAACTATGAAAATTACACGATAATCTTACCGTAAATGCATACATTATAGCGTAAACGAGAAATGTGTATTTTCAACTTGAAATGGCTCTTCAAACTATTGATGATAGAAATAAACTGTGCAAGTTTCACGAAATTCAGACTGTAAATTCAGACTTAATCGTGTAAACAAGAAAAAAAGTCTAATGGATGAACGGAAAGACGGACATAAAGGCGGAAACCATGCCATGACATAAACTTTTTTCATGTCTTTTATGATTCAAATAAATTTATTCCTTACCTAGTCTAAAGTAAATGGCTTAAATAATCAATGTCTCTAAATAGGTTCACCAAATATAAGATTTGAAAAAATAATATTAAAAAGCTAGTTAGGCTACTAGCTGACAGATCTAATATTGTACCAGTGATTACCGTCCAATACTCCGTGTGCGTGTGTGGGAGGGTGGAGAGGTGGGGGAGGTGGGGGCAGTTCAACCCGGCAAAGTAAAAAAATGCATTTATCATAGGGGTTTAATTCACTCTGTACTTACTAAATTGTGCAAAATTTGAATTGTTTTCAAAACTGTTGTCGATATTTTTTAACTTAAACAACTCACGGCTCAGTATAGGTACAATTTGTGAGTGTTCCTTGTCTGAAGACACTCAAGTTATATTTGAGCAGTGTAATAAACGTGTTAAGCTACAAACTTTTTTCTCAGGCAAATATGTTCAACACCATTAACCATGCAACAATGTAGGGCTATTGAGTATCACACTTAGAAAGAACAAAGACATAGGAGCCATGCTTTGTGAAAAGGAGTCTAAATGCATCTACAAAAGTATCGACTCGTGTCAACCTTCACAGTCGCCGAGGACCAACATGTGTTAAACAGTTTTGCAATTTCACAATTTGTAGTCGTTCTTAATGTCCAAGAATAGTTGTACCTCATGATGCTGGCGGTTGGTTTAACTCTTTACCAAACGAAAAAATATAGACTGGTCCAAATTGAAAGCGCTTGCAGACAACAACACAAATGAAACTCAAAGACTGAAATTTGTTTCCAGTAGAGTAGAAAACATTATGGGAAATGGAGAAAATGCTGGTTACCAGCATTTTCTCCTTTTCCCACAATGTTTTCTAAAGGCTTCTATCCTAGGGTCGTAAATACCAGGAATTGTTTGGTAAAAAAGGTTAAAAACAAAACTGATATTATGGATCTCTAATTTTATAATGACTTGCTTGGTGCTCGCAGATGCATTAAAGCCCTCCTAATCCCCCCCCCCCTGCAATTGGCATGGCTCACAGTATTCAGTCATTCTTTTACTACAAGAGATGGAATACCTAAACGTCGAGATAACTAGGGAGAAAGGATTTAAATAGTTAAAAACAAATATCCTAATCTGTTACAAGGAAATATTATAATACGTATCCTACCCTACGTGTGGTTTTTTAACATACTGGCGGAGATTATAAATTGTCGTTACTTACCCCCGTAAACTGATATTTCACATACAATGAAAGGTGTATAATTACTTCGAACAATAAGTGTAACATAACGTGATTCGCTCTTCTCTGCCAGCGTAAAATTAAAGCTGTTCCGTCTACCAATGACATTTGTTGTTATCGCTGTCTTGTTCTCAATTTCTGACTCAGAGGCCAAAAATATCTTCATATCTATGGAATGCCAAAGCAGAAAATATTCAAGATATAAAAACACTATCAACATACTTTAAATATTCAATCAAGATAGTCTCAGTTATACCAAAATGATATATTAATTTGATATATGAAAGTAAAATTATCATATCAAAACATAAAAACCACCTCAAGACAAATAAATATACTTCAAGATGTAAAAACAGCATCAACATTTTAAAAACCACACCAAGACAAATAAATATAATTCAAGATGTAAAAACAGTTACTTTACTTCCCTGTCTCAGAAATTGTGATATAGACATAAGTTATAAATCTGATCATTCAATCATTTTTCTTCAACTTCAACTTTCTGAACAAAATCATGGAAAAGGATTTTGGAAGTTAAATAACTCATTGCTGAATGATAAAGCCTATGTTGATTGTATAAATAGGAAGATAGATAGTGTATTTTACAATATTGTTTACCGGTATACAACACTGATAACGTGCTTAAAATAGAACCATCAGACATACAGTTTATTATAAATGATCAGCTCTTTTTGGAAACATTACTTATGGAAATACGCGGAGAAACAATATCGTATTCAAGTCATAAAGTCAAAACAAAATGTCAAAGAGAAAAAAACATTGAAGATGAAATTGTTCAGTTAGAAAATAATTTAAATGAAACAAATAAAGACAGGTTAACTATACTACATGATCAATTGGAAAACTTGGGGCAAGAAAAACTAAATGGTTACTTCACCAGAGCCAGAGCAAATTGGGTTGAAAATGGAGAAAGAGCAACAAAATATTTTTGTAACTTGGAAAAACAACATATAGCTTCAAAAAATATCCCTTTCCTTATAAAAGACGATGGAAGTCATACTTATGATCAAAATGAAATTTTAGTGGAAACAAAAAAATACTTTGAAAATTTATTTAATGAAAAAAGCTCTAATATAGACAATAAATTTGAAATGTATATGAAACATTGTGCAGCGAATAAATTAGATGAAAAAAATAAAAATGCAATTGAAGGACTTTTACAATACAGTGAGGTAACTGAAACATTGAGAAATATGAAAAATGACAAAAGTCCTGGTATAGATGGTTTTACTACAAACTTTTACAAGGTGTTTTGGAAAAGGATAGGCCATTTCGTAGTAAAAGCCTTAAATCATGCATTTTTGACCAACTCTTTTTCAAAAAATATAAAATTAGGTATTATAACACTAATTCCAAAAGAAGATAAACCAAAACAATTTCTAAAAAACTGGAGGCCGATTACGCTTTTGAATGTTTTATATAAACTTGCATCTGGTAGTATAGCTAGGAGAATTAAAAATGTTTTAAATCACGTCATATCAGGAGATCAAACCGGTTTTTTACAAGACAGATTTATAGGCGAAAATACACTACTAGTATATGATATTATGCAACAATGCGAAGAACATCATATTCCTGGATTGTTGATGTTAATTGACTTTGAAAAAGCATTTGATTCTTTATCTTTTAACTTTATTGAAAATGCCGTTAAGCTATTTCTAATTTTGGGGAAACATTTAAACAATGGATTAAATTATTTTTGTATAATACTGAAGTTTCTGTTCAGTTAAATGGATTTTTATCAGAGTACTTAATTATAAGGAGGGGCTGTCGTCAAGGGGACCCAATATCTGCATACGTTTTCATTCTTTGCACAGAGATTTTGAATATCAAAATAAAGAATGATAAGAATATCACCAGAATAAAGATAAAAAATCAAGAATACATAATATCTCAATTCGCAGATGATACAACCCTTTTTCTAGACGGGTCAGAAAAAACGCTCAATAGTACTTTGGAGCTGCTTGAACACTTTTCACACATTTCTGGTCTTAAAGTTAATTTTGATAAAACCAAATTGATATGGATTGGTTCTATGAAATATAGCATTCGAGCGATTAAAACAAAATGGAAATTAACATGGGGGGAAACACAATTTAAATTACTTGGAATCTTGTTCCATGTTGATTTGGAAAAAATGTTAAACTTAAATTATGAGCCCAAATTACAAAGTATAAGAAATAGTATTTCACATTGGAAAAAACGAAAATTAACTCCCATTGGTAAAATAATTGTGGTCAAAAGTATCTAAGCGCCAATTCTCACACATTTGTTTATTTCTTTACCATCACCGACCAATGAATTTCTAAAAAAAGTACATGATATTCTTTATAAATTTGTATGGGATGGCCCAGCTAAAATAAAACATTCAGTGATGATCAAAGATTATGTGGAGGGGGGATTGAGGATGATAGATATTAAGAACTTTAATACAACTATGAAATTAAAATGGATGAAGAAAATGGTTGCCAACAGTAAAAATGATTGCTACAAATTTATAACCAACATATTTGATCCAGAGAGAGTTTTTAACTTTGGTACTTTATACAGCAAAAAAATTCTAGGCACAATAAAGAATGAATTTTGGATAGACGTTTTAAAATCATTCATGGTGTTTAGCTCTAAATGTAAGTTTACAAAATTGTCGGAAATAATGACCATGCCTTTGTTTTATAACGAGAACATTACGATAGACTCTAAGTATATCTACAACGCAAACTTATACAAATGTGGTATAAGATATGTTAAAGACATGTTGAGCAACGACGGATGTTTTAAAAGTTTAAATGAAACCAAAACCGTAACCAAGAATGGAATAAATTTTTTAAACTATTATAGTATTGTGAACTCAATTAAAGCTTTCTTTTCACAGCAGGATATTCCATTTCCAGTTACACATACAATTTTAAATGAATGTCATAATCCTTCAATTAACAGTTATTTTTTTCATATAATAACTAAAAACAACATAAACAAACACGTTTATAATACTCTTATAAAAAACGATGAAACACCAACAAGTAGGAACAAATGGTCTACATATTATAATGGTTTAATCTTAGATTGGAAACAAATTCACGGAAACGTATTTAAATACACACGAGATACTTACACCCAATGGTTACAAACAAGAATAGTGCATCGGATTATTGCGACAAACGCTTTACTTTTTAAAATGAAGCTGATAGATACGAATTTATGTACATTTTGTAGCACAGATGTTGAAACAATCACACATTTATTCTACGAATGTAGATACACGAAAACTTTGATAAGTAGAATCACAGAAATTATAACAAATTTTGATCAAACTGTGCAAATTAACAGCTCTATTTTACTTTTGGGCTCAAACACAACAAATATTAAATTAGATATACTTCTTTTGGAAATAAAAAAATATATCTATTTTTGCAGAAATAAACTATATAAACCTTCAATAAATGGATTAAGGAACCACCTCAACACAAGTTTAGACATCTATAGAAATACTAAAATGTTTGAAAAAGGAGAAAATATCATGACTTTTGTAGAACATATCGTACAAAACCTCCCATGAGCCGATTAAGATAGTCAATAACCGAGGACAAAACCATAGAAAATACGGGAAAAAAAATCAACAATTAAAAAGTAAGATTTAAAGACACAAGTCTTTGCCTTTTATTCTGGTTCATTTTAGCGAGTAAACAAGAATATCAACCCACCCATGCACACACACCCGCACACTTTTGCATCATATATTGAAAAAAATAAGCTTTGTTGTCGCAACTCAATGAGTATTTTGGCACATCAATTACAAATTAGTTAACTTGAAATTCTAGAATGGGGAAATTGTAAAATTGGAAAACATTTTAAAAATATATTACATAATGAAACAACGATATTTGTAAATATGTACTACTAACAAAATATTTACTAACAATGATATGTAAGGTATGTTGGGGGATGGCCACGACCCTCACATACCGATAGACGTGGCAATTAAAGCTTAAAAAAAAATGTAAAAACAGCATCAATATTTTAAAAACCACACCAAGACTCACGTGACCAGTCAAGACTCACGTGACCACAAAATCCATGACGTCACTCACAGTATCACATTCCGCTACAGTGTAGTGTCCAAGTACATCATGGTGTGTGTGGAATATTTGAAGTGGCTTAAGAAAAGGCAAGATTTGACTGCAGATTTGAAGGTAAGGATTGATACTGTTGCCCTGAATGATTTCAAAATATGAAATAAAGCCCATTTGCAAATGCGAAACTAAAAGGTCATGACCTTTCCACAGTTTACTGGAACATCGCAGAATGCAATCCTGTAGATCTAAGATCAAGTTAACTCTTATCCCTTCGTATGCGACCACTGTCCTCGAAGCTATACTCCATTCCCCACTGCCGAACGCGACCTCAGTCCGCGATGGAGGGTTCCCTCAGAAATTTGCCTCGTTTGCGTATTTACTATCGTATTTTCATTGATAAAGTGTATAGACATCGACAAATATGGATAACCACGTGACCATACGTCAATATTTCTAAAATAAGGGCAAACGGGGTTAATTCTGGCCAAACAAAGAGGTTGTTTACATCCTTCGGTAGTTTGGTAAAACGAAAGCGAAAATGGCGAACTGGAGATTGACAGTCGATCAAGTTTTGGAGCAATTATTTGTTGAATGTGGCAATGATAGTGAATCAGTGCAGGAAAGCGACGATGGAAACATTTTGGAAGAAGTTCTTTTGAATGCGGTCGCTGTAAATGAGTTTCCTATGGAACAATCGGCAAATGATTACGCGCTTGATACTGACGAAACGTGTGGGTGGGATAATGTTGACAACCCACCGGTTTTGATGCCTTTTTGTGAACAATCGGGACTGACAGTCCCAGTGCTTGACGAAAATAAGGCAATGAACTACTTTTATTTGTTATCTAATTTGGAAATGTGACAAATATTCACGGTTGAATGAATTCAGGCAGGTAATCTGAAGTCGAAGAGCCGACTTCAACAAAGGAAGGACGTCACCGTTGATGAAATGATATTTGACCAGTGTTTTGTTTTTCTGTTGTACATGACTGTTTTGCTTCTTTTCCCACGTAATTTTTCATATTTAATTTTTCACTGCAGCAGCAGTGTGTGTGCGTTCTTTTCGCCAAGTGATGACGTCATGGATTTTGTGGTCACGTGAGTCTTGATTGGTCACGTGAGTCTTGATTGGTCACGTGAGTTTTGGTGCGGTTTTTTTTAAATATTGATGCTGTTTTTACATCTTGAAATATATATTTATTTGTCTTGAAATGGTTTTTATGTTTTGATATGATAATTTTGCTTTCATATATCAAATTTATATATCATTTTGGTATAATTGATATTATCTTGATTGAATATTTTAAGTATGTTGATAGTGTTTTTATATCTTGAATATTTTTTGCTGCGGCATTCCATACTATTTTTATATCTGGAATATCTTCTGCTATGGCATTCCATACATACCGCCTAAACTATAATCTGAAGGGTAAAGGACCGTCGGCATGAATTACAGGATCGTTACCCTTCAATTACTAAAATTATATTTATATATTAGTAAATACTTAAATTTCGCAACTTAGTAACATTCATTTCGCCGAAAAATAACTTGAAATATCTGGCTGTAACAGACAGTGTTGATCCAAGATCAGGCAGTACATAACGTGCATTCTGATCTCGGTTTAGCGCTATTCACTTGCAGCTTGTTTCACTTTTAGCAAGCTGTGGGTTGACATCTGACGTGTGTTTGTGTGTTTTACTCTCGTTTTTACTCATATGTCATGTAGATCGTTTTTATTCATATGTCATGCAGATTAATTACTAATGTGCTTTATGTAATTGTTTTGTATGATAAAACTGAAAGGTCAGAGGGGAGTATGATATTTGTATGTTGTCCTCCTGGTGAATACCTTGTTAGTACACAGAATTTAATGAAAGTTAATACGTACTATACTTCAATAAATTGTATCAATTGGAATACGCATGGTTGATTTTTCCATTCATCTGACGATGGTATCCTATATAATTTTAAGTGAAAGTCTCCAGTCAAGATAGTCTTCAATGAACATATATTTATGCATAGGCCTCTGAAATTGCATTGGTCTATGAAGGGATAAAGGAATTTTCATTATCGGACACTGTTACTATAAATAGAACTCTAGGGATTCCCTCTCTATTGTTTATAATAAGACAACGAAATCGAAGAAAATTTTACCCCCGTCCCCTTTCAGGGAAAATATGTAAACGAAAACGGATGAATGAACCTAGTTACCGTTGCGGATGTGTACATTAATGATTTTTCTTCTGTACCCTGACCTTCGAAAGTTCCAAACAGCTCTTGCCATCAAGCAACAGCTCTCATCTCTAAAAACTTAAAAAGCTTCCATATTTCCGGATCGCCATGCGCTGACGAACGTCACACGGTTTGTAATCCTGCATCAAATAAGAATCAAGTTTTTTTTTTTTAAACATAGCTCGAAGATGTTTTTGCTGATGCATTGATGAAATTATCAAATTAATATTTCGTCTGTTATAATTCATATTTTCATCTTATCCAATTTTACGATTTTCATCTCCCATTTCGCATATTTTCAAATACGTTTTTACCGTTCATTGGTCAAAAGCTTTGGTGCGGTTTTTTTTTTTTAGCAAATTCACGTGAGTTATCATTCGCTGCTTTATGTGAGGTCAGCGCATGGCGATCCGGATAATACGAAAGCTTTGAAAATACGATATACCGGCTCATTTGTCCTACAAGCGTAAGGCTAGTGAACATGTAATGTTACAAAATGCACATATGATTTATATGTGTTCTGCTTGCTCTACCTTCCACATTGATTCTTTCAAAGAGAAATTTTCTTCCTAGATGTGTATACCAAGGACTAGGTTCGAGTCTAGTTGTGGCACAACATGTGTACCTGTTTGGTGTATTGGTATGGTCTCCTTCTATCGCATTTCGTGGGTCCCAGTTTTGCTTTTAAACTATAAGATTTCTGCTTAATCTGATAGTTTTTTTTAAAGGGAGAGAAGTGTTTTTACGGGACTCTTCTTTTTAGAAACAAAAAATAAACATAAAACAGCAACATACTTTCTTTCAGATCCAGATCATGTATCGCACCTCCCAACACATCGATTCTTTCGATGAGAAACTCTCTCCCTAGATCTAGTTCGTACCAAGGATTAGGCTCCGGTTTAGTTAGTGCACAACATTCGCACGTAAATGGTGTATTGGTAAGGTTTCCGTCTACCGCATTTCGCAGGTCAAAGTCTGGATATAATACAATGCTGCTTGCTCTAATACCTTTATTGAGGGAGAGAAGTTTTTGACCTGCAATACACATGATGAATTAGATGTTTTATAATACATGTTTGTTTAGAAATAAAGATTTAGAAACAAATCCTCTTTTCTGTCAAATTGTCTATCCATGTTTGCATGTCTAAAATAGACTGATTTTGTAAAGGTGACAACAACGTCGACAAAGAGAATTACTCACAGTAGAAATTCCTTAAAATTCATACATTAAGTCGAAAATGTTTTGTTCATAAAATATGGAATGTTTCTTGCCTCTTTTTCAGCTCTTTAGGTTATCATTTACCAAACGACAAAATCTTGAATAGTCCAATATCAAAGAATTGGCACATGAAAAATTAGACGTGGCTCACGTTATGGAATTTCCCAGTAAAATGACAGAAAACACTGTGGGAAAATGAGAAATTGCTGGTAACTGGATCGTATGTTGAAATGCTGATCAGTCAAATTTGATTGTCTTCACTTAGTGAGTTAAGTAAATGATTCACGACTTGAAATTTATTACGAGATTACTGCAGTCGAATACATAGCCCAATATTGAATAGTCACACCAGAAACTTCTTACTTACATACAGTCTCCCTCAACAGGATCAGCAAAATTAACTGCCTTAATGTTGATGACATTGCTATAACTACGACCTAGAAATAAACAAGGCATCTCAAAAGTTAAATGTAAAACACTCTATTGGTGTTGTTCAATACTCTTTATTAGTGCTACTTTTAGTATGAGTTTTTTTTTACGGTGACCTGACACAGAGACAGACAGACAGAAAGAGAGCGAGAGAGTTTATGTTCAATCAAGTGATCGTTTCAAGAGGCTTTCGAACAGCCTTTGCAGCAAGAAACAAATCAGATCTTCCGGAAAGTTGTTGATTTCAACCTTAAGTTGGTCACTCATAATTTTTTCTAAAATGAAGTATCTTAATGAATTATTCGTTATTGTACACAGAAAGTAAATAAATAGATGAAATTATTCAGTAGGTTGATACATTAAAAGCAAATACATAAATAAATAATCAAAAGTTACACCACCCAACGTACTGAAAAAGTTCGACTGAAACAAATTCCATGACGTCAATGACCATTCAGGCTGCTGAAATTCTTTAAAAAAAACAAACAATATTTTAACCTTTCTCCCATGAATTAACATTTAGAGATTAAGCACAACTATAGTTTATTTTGTAAATAATGTTAATTAAGATCAGATTGTCTTTTGAAGAAAGTAAGATCAAGATCAAACTGCACGAAATTAAAAAATGTCTGTGAGATCCCTTTGATTCGCGTGAAGCAGCATAAGGGTGAAGGACTAAAATATGCGACCCGTCATACAAAAAGGGACCTTCTGGGAATTCTGTACATCAATTAGATGAAAACAGATCAATGATAGGACAGGTCAGTAAGTTGATAATTCAAAAGTGATTTTACAACAAGATACAATGACCACTTTTCATACAGAAAATATCATTAAAGCGAAAACCCTGGTCAGCCTGCGCAATTCGCGCAGTCTGACCAGGGTTGACACTTTTCACAGTTCCCAGAAGGTCCCTTTTTGCATGATGGGTCACATATTAAACAACAACTAACATCGTACAAGTAATTACTTTACTTTTTCCCCAAAAGACAAATTAGGGATGACAGTCAGACTTTGGTACAAATGAACAGTTTTCTGAAAGAGTATGAAACATTGTAGGAAATCGAGAAAATGCTGCTTACCAGCATTTGCTCCATTTTCCAACAATATTTTCAAAAGTCCTCATTCTCAGGAAGTTGTAACGCTTAGGGAAGGAGGCTTTAAAAAACATTGTATAAAGAGGGGAAAATGCCGATAACCAGCATTTTCTCCATTTCCCACAATATTTTCTACTCTTCACATAAGCAATTCCCACCATATCAACCGTTTTTAATATACCGTCTCCAAATGCTTTTAGCTCTAACCAGTCTTAAAGTTTTCTTGTTTTGTTTAAAGTAAGGTGGATGTAGAACCATTTAGACCAAGATTAGACTGCACAGAGTTTGAGGCTGATCTTGATCTACACCCTTGGCAAAAATATCTAAGAAACCTTATGGTAGAGTTTAGATAAATGCTTCAAGACGGTTGATTAGGAAAAAAAAGCTAAACTTACATGATCAATTCGCTTTCACATCCGATTTACATGTATTGTTTCTTATTGTTGTACACCAGCATCTATTCAGTTTACTTCCTTGGGATAATTCAAGTGATCGGGTGGGCTAAAATGATTGCAGATAAAATGATGTAGATAATCAGAAACATTTAAAGGGAACTATTCAAATTTTTATGGTCTCAGCAAACTTAAAGTATGGTTCATCACTGGATTAAGTGAGGCTATAGTAGGCAAGCCACTTTAAAAAAATTTATACAAATACCTATCAACAATCAAAGCACTGACGCACTAAATGCAGCGAGTTTTTAACAACTGCCTAGCTGATTCTTTTCTCTGCAGAGATTAACTTCAATTACGATTTAAATACTATTTTAGATATATTCGTAACTATTCTAGTACAACAGATGGAAAAGGGTGAACAAAAGTTTCACTGAATGACACTGAAACGTTCTCAATAACAAGTAGTATGTGTTCAAATGATGTGTTCAAAAGGCTCTTGAAAGGGTTACAAAGGTTCTATCTTTTTGGTATGGTTTTTAGCTCACCTCAGCAAGAAGTGCTCATGGTGAGCTTTTGTGATCGCCCAATGTCCGTCGTCCGTCGTCCACAATTTCTTTAAACATATTCTCCTCCTAAACCACTGGGCCAATCTTGATGAAACTTGGCAGGGATGTTCCTTGGGTGAAGCTCTACCAAAGTTGTTCAAGAGATTGAATTCCAGCCATAACTCTGGTTGCAATGGCAGCCAAAAGGAAAAAAATAGCAAAATCTTTGAAAATCTTTTTCTCTGAAACTAGAAGGCGCAGAGCTTTGATATTTGGTATGCAGCATCTCCCAGTGAACCTCTACCAAGATTGTTCATATGATGCCCCTGGGGTCAAAACTGGCCCGCCCCGGGGGGCACAATTTTGAAACATAGGAACAAAGAAGGAAAACTTTAGAAAATTTTCTTCTCTGAAACTAGTAGGCGCAGAGCTATGATATTTTGGTATGTAGCATCTCCCAGTGGACCTCTACCAAGTTCGTTCATATGATGCCCCTGGGGTCAAAACTGGCCTCGCCCCGGGGGGCACAATTTTGAAACATAGGAACAAAGAAGGAAAACTTTAAAAATCTTCTTCTTTGAAATTAGAAGGTGCACAGATTTGATATTTGGTATGTAGCATTTCCTAGTGGACCTCTACCAAGATTGTTCATATGATGCTCCTGGGGTCAAAACTGGCCCCTCCCTGGGGGTCAAAAGTTTGAAACATGGGAACAAAGAAGGAAATCTTTAAAAAAATTTTCTCTGAAACTAGAAGGTGCAGAGCTTTGATATTTGGTATGTAGCATCTCCTAGTGGACCTCTACCAAGACTGTTCATATGATGCCCCTGGGGTCAAAACTGCCCCCTTCCTGGGGTCACAAGTTTGAAACATGGAAACAAAGAAGGAAAACTTTAAAAATCTTCTTCTCTGAAACTAGAAGGTGCATAGCTTTGATATTTGGTTTGTAGCATCTCCTAATGGACCTCTACCAAGTTTGTTCATATGTTACCCCTTGGGTCAAAACTGGCCCCTTCCCTGGGGGTCACAAGTTTGAAACATGGGAACAAAGAAGGAAAACTTTAAAAATCTTCTTCTCTGAAACTCGAAGGTGCAGAGCTTTGATATTTGGTATGTAGCATCTTCTAGTGAACCTCTACCAAGATTGTTCGTATGATGCCCCTGGGGTCAGAACTGACCCTGCCCCTGGGGTCACAATTTTGAAACATACGAACAAAGAAGGAAAACTTTAAAATTCTTCTTCTCTGAAACAAGAAGGAGTAGAGCCTTGATATTTGGTATGTAGTATCTGCTAGTTGACCTCTACCAAGTTTGGTCAAATGATGTCCCTGGGTTTCAAACTGGCCCAGGCCCGGTGGTCACAAGTTCGGAACATAGGAAAAAAGAAGGAAAACTTAAAAAAAAATTCTCTGAAACTGGAAGTCGTAGAGCCTTGATATTTCATATGTAGCATCTTCTAGTGGACCTCTACCAAACACGATACGATGGTCCTGGGGTCCAAACTGGCCCGGCCCTGGTGGTCACAAGTTTGAACATGGGAACAAAGAAGGAAAACTTTAAAAATTCCTCTGTTCTGAAAGAAGATGGAAACTTCGTACGTGTGTTCCTTATGATAGTCTGCCTATAACAATATTTTACCTTTTTTCACTAAATGTCATGTTATTGAAAAAGGGGGCTTATTGTAAATTTTCACTATGGACCAATATCTCTTTTACTACAGGACAAATGTAATTAAACTTCATCTTGTTAAGCGACAGACAGTAGTTATTTGATTTTATTTCATGAAACGACATGTTATCAAAAAGGGTACTAAATGTATAATTTCATTATGGACCAATTACAGTCAGTTTGCCCATATATCCACCTTGACGGATATATTCTAAAGTCCTTTGCATTTATGAATCTTCAAACATGTTTTCCTTAGGATAGTCTTTTTGATACAATTTTCTTCTGTAAGATGTGTCACAGAAAAAGGGGTTATCTTTCACATACTGGACTTGTTGAGCCCTGATAGATCAGTCAAGAAATGTTGTGAGCTGTTAGTCTAGGGTTCCCAGTTTGCGTTGGCTTGATTACTGTCTCAGCCAACATCCTTTGACATTTGATCAAAGTGTTACTGAGACAAGTCTCATTTGTGTCTTACCAATGAGCGAATGGTGTTTTAATCTGTCATTTGACCACCATTTTGCCCAGGAAATTAATGCCTGCCTTCCAAGTTAATTCACTCCCTTGCCATACAATCCTGACTTTCAATGACCCTGTATAAAAAAGGTTGTGAAAGCATTTTCGAAAAAGAAGAAAATGATTTTTGCACATTTGCATACCCTGTCAGAATTATTTGGCCTTGAACTTTGATATTTGGTATTTATTGTAAACCTTTACTGCTAAGTACTCAGATGAGCGATATAGGACCATCATGGTCCTCTTGTTTTATATTGTTGTTGTTGGTAATGGTTTTTAATCGTTACAATTCAGTTAGAATTATAAAATGTAAGTTTGCACAGGGGAAATACTTTAATAGGGCAAAGTCCGTCCGGTCACTAAAAATCATACTTTTACTTTATCTGTTCTAATGGGAATTTACTTTTGTTGACACAAGATATGCTTTTCAGTTTTTTTTTCAGCGTAGCTGTAAGTTTCTCACTTTTGAACTACTTTAAGTACTAGGAAAAAATGAATTGGCACTCGTTTTGAGATTGGCAAAATATATGTAAACTACTAAAAATGAAGGTCTCAGCAGAATTTTACCGATATTGGGTACAAGTGTTCATTTCTAAAAAAATCGCGTAATGATCACGTTTTCCTGTGTAAAGTTGTACTCTATGGCCATGCAGGTGTTAAACTTGAGCAAAACATCTATAATCGAAATCATATTAATAAACTAACAGCAATGAGTATTGGCGAATGTTCTATTTTGTTTAGTGTAAGAAATTTGGTACCCGTTTTTCCTCGAGTAAAACTAAACACGAACTGCCACGACAGGCTACCTCTCTGTTGTCTTACACGAAAACGGTTTGTAAAACAACTTATTTCGGTTTATTGTTTCAATGAAAAAAGTGTTATGTCTCGAATTTGGGGATTCAATTCTCCAGACTATCTATCTTCTCTGGTCCCTGTGGCTAATCGCCCAGTATACAATCAAACGGAATACTCAAAACTTACAAAATATTGCTTGCAGGACAAATCTCTATAAGAATTCTTTTTTACCTGCAACAACAAATGAGTGGAATAATCTACCACAAAACATAAGAAATCCTGAATTCTTATCCTGTTTTAAACGTCAAATTAACATTGATAAACCAGTTCCCAACAAACTGTTTCAATTTGGCGAGAGAAGAATATAAATTATTCATGCCCAACTTAGAAACATCTGTAGTTCATTAAATCAACATCTTTTCTTAAAAAATATCGTCGACTCGCCACTTTGTCGTTGTGGAAAGATAGAATCTAATAAGCATTTTTTATCTCGAATGTGGATCGTACCAACGCACAAGACAAATATTGAGAACAGCTATCACTGAAATTGCGACATTTAATCTTAGAACTATTCTGTTTGGTGTTGAAGATTTATCGTTTGAAGAAAACAAAAATATATTTACAGCAGTACACAAATTCACAAGGGAAAGTGGAAGCTTTTGATTACTCATAGCCATGAAAGTATATTGTTTCTCTGTTTGACCTCTGATTTAACTTGACGCTGTACTGCATAAAAATTTTAGAAAGTAGCCATACACCCATCTCCACCACCCTACTAATTGTTTTCCAATCTAAATAAACTGTTTATTTCCTTCTTTGTTAATTTTAAATTATTAATTCTATTACTTAACTTTAACTGTTCATATGTATGTCAAAGTAAAGAAATTGAGCCATGCTCTTTGAAAGGGGGGCTTATTGCATTTGCGAAAACTATCGACCCATGTCAGCCTTCGCAGTCAGCGATGGCTGACATGGGCCGACACTTTTCGATATCTTTACATTTTCTGAATGTCAAAGGATAACTCTACCCCATGATTTATTCAAAAATTAGACAGATAGGAGTTTATATATCTCTAATTAGGTGATGTCTTGCTTGATCTAATGCATAACGGAGATGCGTTAGGCCCTCTGTTGCCAGAGCACGGTTAAATTATAAGTAGACTTCATTTAATGACGTAACCAGCAGTTGGAGAGGAACTATATAAGCTATAAGCTTACGTTCTAATCCTTTTCTTGTTTAAATTTATGTTAGTCTATATAAATTATATGAATAGAAATAAACTATTTACACAAGGCAAGTTCTGGCTCCACTGACCAAAGACCAGCCAGCTTATGTTATGGCACTATTCCTGTCGTGCGCCTGTGCGTGCGTCCACCCATTGACTCAATTTTCAAACATCTTCTCTTCATAAAGCATGGGGTAATTTCAAAAGGTATGCTCCATGAATAGACTTACTCAGGACATCATGGTATTTTATAAAATAATTGCTACTGTGGCATAGCAAAGTGTTCGTAAATATCCTGTCAGAAGTCAGTAAGGTTTTTTAAAATGCTAATGCCAGTACGTGTATTTACATGTACAAAGCTATTTTTGTCTTTGGCTGATCTTCTGTAGTAATTCTTATAGGAAATGGCGTTGCTTGGGGTGGTCCTCATAAATGGATTTCTGGGGAAAAGTTATTATTGCAGTTAGATCATGAAAATCGGTTCATAAATAACGATTAATAATAATTATTATTAATAATATCTGAAATCTTTCAGGCAAAATAACTTTCTCATGATGATCTCGAGGTAAATTTTGATTTCATATTTAAATTCCCAAGGAAAAATTATCGTGGAGAGACACCTAGAACGTAAAAATCGCTCAATAAATAAAAATTTGAGCCATTTTTGTAACCAGTGGATGCCAAAAGCGTGTTTCTCCCGAGACTTTAACCCTTGTATCACCGTTGTCATTCAAGTGACACTACAAACTGTACATGTTCTTGATCAGTGTGAAAAGACCACTCCATTGATACCTATATCGATTCCACCTGACTGCAAAAAGAAATCGACATTTCTAAGGAAGTGAGAACTTGCTTTGAAATGGCTGAAAATTGAATCGACAATGGGGGTAAAAATGAAAGACTAAAGTACCAGGTATCATTTGGTTGGATTATCTCAAATTTTATGAATAGAAACAGTGTCATAAAGTGAAAAGAAAAGACTAAAATTGGTTCATTGCTAAGTTGTCCTGTAATTTGGTGCAATTGCTTACATTTCATAGAATTAGGCTTATCAGCACACGGCTCTACTTGTCAGAAGGTTGGAATGTTTAGAAAATCATTTCACTGCTGAAGGTAACAACTCCTATAACTTTCAACTAAAATCTTACATTTTTTGCAAAATTTAATCCGTTACCAGGGTTATTATAAATATTCATGTAAACATTAGCCAGCTCCCTTTCTTATTTATCTTAATCCAATTTCAAGTAAAAAACATTGACGTATAAATGGGTACTAGACCTTAAATGGATGGAGGTCTTGTCCAATCTTGTTAGCGTCATTTAATCTTTTGCTTTTAAGGGGGATGATTTGATTTTTCACTTTTGAATCATAATAAATGATATACATATAAAAGAGTACTCCAAATTAAAGGGGTGGGGGTCTTGTCCAATTTTGTTAAAGTCATTTCATGTTTTGTCCCTTTTATCAAGGGGGCACTTGATTTTTCACTTTCGCATCATAATCAACGATATACATATAAATTGGTATTGACCTTAAAGGGGTAGGAGAGTCATTTCGAATCTTGTTAGAGCCATTTGATCTATTGCTTTAAAGGGGGCAACTTGATTTTTCATATTGATAGATATCCTTAATTTCTTATCGGCGTTTTTGATTGCTCCAATAATAAATGTGATTGTTGAAGTTAAGGATGCAGTGGATTTCCATATATATTCTGCTATTGGGACCAACATTTTTGGTCAAGTAAGTGTTTCGTTAGCATATATATGTATCCTTGAAGATAATTGGTCGCCCGGCAGAAGCCGGCGACCTTATATTTAATATAGTTTGGAAGAGATGTTCATGGAGAGTGTAGGTACTTCCGGTTGAAATCTTTCATCATATTCGCCAGGTTTATATTGGTAAAACAGGTGTGAATGTTTGTGAAATCGTTGTGTGGGGTTTTCATCACCTTTTTTGAAGCTGTTGACTGGTTTTGAACCCGATAAAGAATCGTGAAAGAGTTATTAACGGTCTGGTGCACAATGTTTTGTGAAACAATTAATGTTCTGGTGTAAAATGCATCTATTTTTTACCCGAATGAACTCGTCCAGTCACATGATCTTAGGAATCAATGGAAATGCAAAACTGCGCCTACTTATAGGCCTAAAGTGCGCAATGGAAATATTATTGAGCAATGGGCGCAATGGAAAAGAAAGTACGCAGTGGAAATATATTATGTCATGTGTTATTAAATAGAATAACGATTTGAAACGTGTTTTTTTTTTTTTTCAACCTATTAAAGGTACATATAGGCCTACAAGTAAAAACCAAAAATTCATGGTTTTGTACGGCTGATATTTTTGGCAGCGGGTGAAACCCGCTGTCATAGTCCCCAGGTATGAGTTACTGATTTTCAACGCCTACGATATTTATCTAGGTCGAGAATTCTTGCATCCGGCAGCTTTTTCTTGGATACGCTAGGTAAACAAAACTTGATTCCTACACGTGACTAAATAGTTCCTCCATGAATACACAAACGATCATGTATAAATACGCGCTACTCGCGCAGACGACACCCTTCAAAATTGCCTTACACCTTACGATTTCATCCGTAATGTAGAACAGAAATGGAAAGAGGGCGTCGGTATCTACATAGACCGAAAAAGTGCAAAAGAAGATCTTTTCAGAGCAAACGTTTTTATTAGTCGCCGCGCAGAAGCGCGCGACTATATTTTTAATAGTTTTTCGAGTTAGGACATGGACAATGGGAATTTCTTTTTTATAGGGGTGTTAAGGTTAACAAGAAATCTTTCTACTTCGCCTTAAACTGGCTTTTTAATTCATTCTTAAACTACAAAGTATATACAATACGATAATATTTTTGCTCTAATACTTACAACATCAAAAAATCCACCCAATTATTACTTTTTTCGCTATTCGTGAAAAATGGACTCATCCAAATAAATACCTTGTTTACATTGGTCAAGGCTGTACAGGTTTCCAGTCATTTCGTACCTAGTTAAGTTCGTACCTAGGTCATTTCGTACGATTTTGGTCATTTTGTACCGACCTATACTTTCTATTTTGGTCATTTCGTACCCAGTTGGTCATTTCGTACCCACCTTGGTCATTTCTTACACGGGTTTAATTATCATTTTGATTTAGTACCTAGTTTTTCATACTATTTGTGTGTTTTTTGTTGAATGACCACTGCTAAAATTGTACATTGCTGAAATTGTGTTAAATTCCGCCGAAGAACGAGTATGATGGTTATGATTGTATCTAACCATTATTGGTTACCTCTTTCTAAGTTTAGTTTTTAAAACAAAGATTGTTTAGAGCCCTTTTGTTTATTTCTCACCGAGTTCTAGATAAATTTACTTTGTGGGAAAAAATCTGGAGAGAGACCAGTTTTTCGCTGTGTTGTTCATAAATCGCAATGCAAAACCATGATTCTTTATAAACACTGTTCACCAAACAGTATAGTTTTAGACTTGTGTAAACATTGAAAGCATGCCTTGCAAACTTATGTCCTCTTGAATCATACTTTCCTAGGACAGCATCATTTAGTAACTTGGCCCTGTTTTCAACACTTTCCCAAACACACAGGGGTTATTACACGTGTGCTGTCAAATTCTTTTGGAAAAACATGTTGGATAAGGAGAAATTGCTCGTTATAAAAATAATTTTTCCCCACTACTAGCGAATTTTCCACCATTTTTGCAGCTTTTTAAATTGTCGCCTGCCAACTCTTTAAATTTGGAAGAGTCTGATATTTGTCGTTTGGAAAAGAGTTAAGAGAGCGCTATGCGAGGGTATTAGATACTGTAGCAGAAGACAAGTTTTGATATAGATTCACAGTCACAACAATTTCATAATGTGTTAAAAAATCTGCTGATGAAAACTGACGTTTACTTCCTTGCCCTGGCTTTCTTGAAGCATTAAATTAAATTTTTTGCGGCGACTTTGATGCTTTGATTTTTTCTTGTCGGTGTTTGCATGATGAATTTTGAGCATAGGGCATCCTAATGGGATTCATGTAACATCGCCTTTTATCGTCAAGTTGTACGGATTCGGCTATGAAAGCCGATATTACACGAAAAGTCACCCATTAAGCCTTTAGCAGACGGCAAACAGCTTTGTTCAAACTCAAAGCATTTGCAGACGACAATTTCATTGTGGCTCAAATGGTACAATTCTTATTTTATAGGATATAAAACATTGTTGATAATAGAGAAAATGCTGGTTCCCAGCATTTTCTCCTTTCCCACATTGTTTTCATAAGGCTTCTTTCTCAGGGTTGTTAGAAGTCGGCATTGGGTGGTAAAGAGATAAAAGTAGTTATAATTGCTAATTATGTTACACATTTACTTGTACAACACAATCTCAAGTACCCTTAGAACATAACTTTTTACAAACATTGTAGGAATGGGAGAAAATGCTGGCAAGCAGCATTTTCTCCTTTTCCAACAATGTTTTCTACCCCATCAAAGATGTACGCTGTTTTTGAGCCATGTTTCAATTTTTTTCTGCAAATGGCTTCTTTCAGTATAATTTATTAGCAGTTAATGCAATTTAAACAGCTTTGGTCATAACTGACACAACTTTCTTTCCAAACCAGGCATCAGAGGTAAGAGGCAATAAATCACATAAAAGACAGTTTGCTGAAAAGGGTATTTTTGCCACACAATGAAGACTTACCAACTCTCGGGTAGAGGCCCTCTGAAAACATTGTTGGAAAATGAGAAAATGCTGGTTACCAACATTTCCTCCTTCTCCAACAATTTTTCCTATTCTTTCAGAAACAAATTGAACTATCTGAATGTCGAATTCGTTATCTGCAAATGCTTTGGATTTGGACTGGTCTAAAATTTCCTTGTGTAGTAATGAGTTAGAGTATGCTAATGAATTGATTCGTCCCCTATCAGATATTAAACCAAATACATGTAGTAAGAATCTGCTGAAGCGAATTTAAAAATGGGTACTTATCTGTAAATCAAACAGTCTAATATGGTGAAAAAACGTTGATAAAAATGTGAACTTGCTTATTACAGGCAATTTACCCACTTCTCACAAAGTTTTCCTTGGACTTCTTCAGCAGTCTAGTAAAAATGTTCGATTTAAAAATAAATTTG
The DNA here is from genome assembly GCA_943736015.1 of Tridacna crocea. Classification (NCBI taxonomy): domain Eukaryota; kingdom Metazoa; phylum Mollusca; class Bivalvia; order Cardiida; family Cardiidae; genus Tridacna; species Tridacna crocea. The sequence goes on along the minus strand of OX031063.1, from coordinate 11,343,076 downwards.
TAAAAGTGCAGATTAAGTATTAGTTGTTGTTTCTACTTCAACTGTTGCTGTTCATGAGTTTGGACATTCCAACAAGTTTCCTTAAAGTCATGCACTGAATAACAATATGGCATGAATGATAAGTGGATCAGAAAGAAGACCATGCTGGAAATTTAAACCACCGGTACCAACTTCAAATCTTTGAGCTATAAACTCCTTGAAGAGATCGGCAAAACTTTTATAAACCAGATTATTTGGCCTACAAGGATTTTGAGGTGTAAAACCTCAAAATTATACTAAAACTGGTACTTTAAGATACCTTTCAAGAATTTCATAACTGTTCCGGATTGATATGATTGAAAACATTGGTTAAAAGCACTTTCTCCATTTCCACAAATGTCTTTAAAGGCCTCTTCCACAGGGTCATAAAAACTTGGGATTGTTTTGGAAAGGATTAATATCATTTATTCAGAATTGTTTTCTGCCTGTGCTCATGTACTAGATTTTATCTTTATTTTAGCTGTAAATAAATGAGCTGTGCTTTGGCAAAAGGGGGCTTCTTGCATCCTCGTAATGAATTATACCAAGCAAGACATAAATAATTATTGATCCATAGACCGATCCTTCGATGTACAGAAAATTGACCAATGGCGAAAAGTTTCAGCCCAGGTCAGCCTGTGAAGACTGCACAGACTGACTGTCTGCACAGGCTGACCTAGGTCTATACTATTTGCAGATCGACTAAGACACCTTTTTACTTTTTTAAAGTCAAGTACATGTATATAGGAAACCTGTGCAAAGAAAATAATAAGATCTGTAGCTGGCACAAACCCGCTGCCTTCAGTGCGTCAGCGCTTTGATTTCTTTATGCAGGTATTCCCAGATTATACCCAAAATATTACACGTCTTTAATGTATTTTCTTATGGGTAGTTAATTGAAGAAATTTATTGGAATTTCTTTATGCTTATAAGTACAAATGTTAACCTTTTAAATTTCCTTTGTGCGGGACTTGCGCAATGGAAAAGAAAGTACGCAATGGAAATATAGATTTGTTGCTATATAAAGTAACTATGTATGATTTCAAACGTGTGTATTTGTATTCATATATCTTTTATAGGGTATATCTACAGGAATATTGAAAAATAAAGTTTTTACCGTTAAAAAAATTATATATAATTACATATACATGTATGTATATATTTGTAGCAAATTTTCCTCTTTAAGCAGGAAGGGGAAATGGAAAATTTACCAAGTTCGAACAAGTACAATATAATGTACCCAGAACAGGTCTTAAAGTCCAGATTGAAATATCAGTTTACATACATTAGACTGCGTGAATCTAGGATCAGACTACAATTTTGGTAAGTCTGATCTTGGTCTACACCGTCCTCAGATATTTCACTGAAAGCTTTAGTTACCTTTATCAGTTTACATACATTAGACTGCGTGAATCTAGGATCAGACTGCAATTTTGGTAAGTCTGATCTTGGTCTACACCGTCCTCAGATATTTCACTGAAGGCTTTAGTTACATTTATCAGTTTACATACATTAGACTGCGTGAATCTAGGATCAGACTACAATATTGGTAAGTCTGATCTTGGTCTACACCATCCTCAGATATTTCACTGAAAGCTTTAGTTACATTTATCAGTTTACATACATTAGACTGCGTAGATCTAAGATCAGACCGCACTTTGGTTAAGTCTGATCTTGGTCTACACCATCCTCAGATATTTCACTGACCGGCTTTGGTTACATTTATCAGTTTACATACATTTGACTGCGTAGATCTAAGATCAGACCGCACTTTGGTTAAGTCTGATCTTGATCTACACCATCCTCAGATATTTCTCTGATTGGCCTTGGTTACATTTATTAGCTTACATGCCAGCTTACATGTTTAGCAATATCCGTAATTATTACTTATTTTGTCAGGATATATATGAATTCATATACATGTACATGTACGTAGTTAAGCATGTTGATCAGTGTATTGGACTGTGTAGATCTAAGATCAGGCTGCAATTCTGGTAAGACTGATCTTGATCTACACTGTCCTCAGAAACTTCAACAGAATTTGGTTGCACTTATCAGTATACATGTATATGTTTATATCTTTCGCAGTTGTTTACTTGTATAAAATTAATGTATATGAAAACTGTTTTTTTTTTTTTAATTTCAGTAGTTCGAAACGTTATCAAACTTTCCTTGTATTTGTGTAAATGAAAACATTTGAGGAAAGAAAAGCTGAAGATTGAGTAGTTCGAATCGTTAATTTTTCAGACTTTGTAGATTAGCGATCAGACTGCACACTAGCTTTCTGGTCAACTCGTACGTAAGTCAACTCGTACCTTAGTCAACTCGTACCTGTTTTGGTCAACTCGTACCTGTTTTTTGGTCAACTCGTACCTATCCAAGTCAACTCGTACCTATTTTGGTCAACTCGTACCTGTTTTGGTTAACTCGTAACCTTTGTCAAAAAGATATAGATATATCTATAGCTTCAGTCTGAAAGTTTGCTCCAAAGCTATTTTTTTTTAAATATTTATTTGAGGAGACAAATAACAAAAATAGCTTAATTCGGAGCAAACTTTCAGACTGAAGGTAGATAAAAACATAGTGGTGGGTTGATGATCGACTATAGTCGAAAGTCAGTTGGTTTCTGCTTCCGATTCTGATAGTCGATTGAGAAATCCCGCTTTGTAGATTAAACATAGTGGATAACAAACACGGGAATTGGCCGGAAAAATGAGAAAGAAAACTTTGTCCATAGATGTCTTGATTTATGACCGTGAAAGTATCTAAGGTGTTAATCCTTTTATCCAGTGTAAATTGACAGCTTTCAAAGTTACCTGTCATTCAAACTGACTAAATGTTCTCAAATCATGTAGTAATACTTCTCCAAAAAATAATTGTCGCGAAAAAATAGATCGCCAAAAAACCGTGAAAACCCATGACACTACAATGAGCAGAAGGACTTTAAACTATCTTCCCATCTTTAATATTGAATTTAAACAATGAATTTGCACAACTATCTTCTCATCTTTAATACTGAATTTAAAGAATGAATTTACAGAAATCTCTGAATAAAGCAATAAGTGGAAACTGAAATTCTGTTCATGAGTGAAAAAAACTGTTGTTTTATGAAATGAAAATATAGATCTATAGCAGATGTGGGGTGGGGGTGGGTGGGTCGTATGCAAATGCTTGAAACATGTCTGATTCTTTTTAACTCGTTTGGAAATTAAAATGTAAAGAACAAAATGAACACAGCAGAAAATTTTAATGTATTGTATTTCCATTGACTTAAGTATTACCAAACGACAATATTATAGGCTTGTCCAAATTTCGAAGGGTTTGCAGACGACGAAATTTCCAAGGGTTTGCTGACGACGAAATTTGTTTTGTGAAGGGCAGAAAACATTGTGGGAAAACCAGCATTTTATCCTTTTCCCACAATGTCTTCTAAAGGCTTCTGTTTCAGGAGCGTCAAAAGTAGCCCTTGTGTGGTGATGGGTTAATGAAAGTGCAGAACACGATGTCTTTATACTCTTAAAACCATGTAGACAATATTGTCACAGTATTTAAAGATAATCCCATTAAGTTTTTCGTTAATTGAATCAACAAGTGCCAAAGGTAATAGACACTTTACAAGTGTTGATAAGATTATATCTCCAAGCAAGTTTGTACTAATTGATGCTTTGAGAATTGATTAGATTAGATAAATATTTGCCCCTCTAAACAGTATAAATAGTATGCATACTATGCATGAATCGAAATCAAAAGCGCAGATCAGCTAGTCTGCTTCTATGTTTTTGCATATAACATGTTTTATCATGATAGACACTGCTCATATGTAATTTACATCTAATGGCCGTTTTATATTTTGCAAGACAAAGACTTCTTTTTTTAAAGTATTACATGTATAATTATGTGGCATGCATTCGTTTTTTTTTTTTTTTCTATTCTAGAATTTTCAGTCATTTAGGTGTTGACATATGATGGGTCTGAACGTATGACGTCCATTCTAATGAAGCACCCCAAATCCCCTCAAAAACAATTTTTATTTGGTTTTTGACATCATTTTGTGTAATATGAATCCACCAAAAAAATTTTTGGTTTTGACATGATCTTGTGTGATATGAATGGACTTGGTCAGGTTTTAGAGTGGGTGGAAGTGATACGGCATTGACGTTTTGATGATGTCAATATATAAGAAAAATAAAAAAATATAAACAAGAACATAAAAATTAAACATACTGATACTGATAAAAGTCGCAAAATAAAATATAAGAAATAAATAGGTACGAGTTGACTTCGGTACGAGTTGACTCGGGTACGAGTTGACCAAAATAGGTACGAGTTGACTTAGGTACGTGTTGACTTAGGTACGAGTTGACCAGTTACCGCACACTGCGTGCTGTCTGACCCTGATGCACAAGGTTTGCAATACCAGTTTTAGGCGTGTTCAGCAGCAGATAGTTTTGGTAATGTATGAATTCTTGTATGTCAATTGTTTTTGGTTTTTCAGCGTAACCAACGTAATTTGTAATTGTCTTTTCCATTATTCCTTCGGAAAACACGGATTATTCCATGTAATGCCAACACACTTATTTTTTCCAAATTATACTGATATACATGCATTTTATATTTTCTAATCTCGTGCATATCTTCTTAAACTGTATTTTGCATTGGCTATAAATATTTTGTATTTTATGCCAAATAAAGATTATGTTATGTTTTAAGTTATAAGGTGTAAGTTAAATAAACTGAAGCTTTTTTCCCCATACCTATTGAGTACCCAGATAATAAAACTTCATTCCATTTCCATTGCACGGGACAGGCGCAATGGAAAAACAAACTTCGCATTGGAAATATAATGTTACTATAATATAAGTTGTAAAGTAAAGTATTAAGTAACCACGTATGGTTTCAAATGTGTTTATTTTATTTGTACTCATTTACCAATTATATAGGTATATATCTTCAGTTATAAACGAAATACAATATTTTTGTAATCATAGCTGAAAAATGTATTTGTAGCTATTTTTTTTTTCATTATGCAGTTATTCTCAGATGTCGAAATTGAAAATAGCCATAAAAGTAGCATAAAATGTAAATCGGGCATTTGAACGTTTTGCAGCGCGAAAACCCATACTTTATTTTGACAGTTGATTTACCGTTATATGACATTGTAGGTCACTATTGTCATGTCAATTTTATTGGAAAACAATATCTTTTTTTTCTCAAATGAAAAATAACTGAAAAAATTGAAGTCGGATATATTCTGTTGTCTGCATATTTGTTTAATAATGGAAAAACAATTCATTTTCGGGCGACCTTTGACGCTCTTGCGTCTTCTTTTTCTCTTGTATCTTGGTACAAGAGCGAGTTCAAGCTGATGAACTAGTTCATTTTCTGGAACATGGGGTTTGAAGAGAAAACATAGACAAAAAAGTACTCATTTTTTCACTGTCTAATTTTTTATTTTTCTGGTCTTTCTTCATTTTCCCTTTTTAATATCATGACAAAGTTTTCTGTGCTTTTATTATATTTACCCGTAGACTATGTTTGTCATTTCTACTTCTTTTTGACTGTAGAATTTTTTTCTGCTTACTCCATTGTTTTCTTTCTGTACTTTTATAGTTTTACTGGTATACTTTTTTCTTTTCATTTTTTCGCTTTTTTATCATTAAAAATAGTTTCTGTTCTTTTGATTTCCATCGAGGAATAAGGATCTGACCCAAAATTGTCTGCGACTACGTCTTTGATGGGTTATACAAGTTGGTTCTGTATCACTTTATCCTTTGTACGGGAATTAACTTCGACAGTTGAATAGGCCATTGTCCGTACTCCAGTCCCTAAACAAACAGAACAAACCGGTTTGGACACTTTAATGAAAGAGTAGTGATCACCTGTACATGTCTGAACATAAATATCTCCAAATCGACGAGTGCAAACTGATGACAATAATCTTGGCCATTTGAGTATAGGATGTTGAAGGATACATCGATTTAAGGTATCGAGTTATCTAAATTTTACATTTTTGAATTATGACAAACTTCAAAGAGAATGGATGTGTCGTTAGACCGACTTCACCATACAAACTTGGTCAAGGGTCGAAGTATGGGTAGGAATCAGCTCTTTGACTTGATGAAGCGTTACAGATGAGTCTAAGTGGGAATGTCTCCATCTAGATAAAAGGACATGACCTTTAGTGCCCTCCACAAATAACTAGATAGGGTATACAAGTCAGCTCTGTATAGCGTAAGGGTGCATACTTAAACGACCTATTTTTAAAGCTATTTCTCAGTAGGGGATTAACTTTGACAGTTGAATAGATCATTGTCCATACTTAAGTCACAAAATAAACAAACAAAAATATAGTGTTGACATTAACAAAAGACTAGTTCAGCCATTTGGTACTTTGTTAGGGGATAAAATTTGACATTTGAATACACCATTGCCCGGACTTCCGTCTCTAAATAAACAAACCCAGACATTGTGGCGACTGTAACAAAAGACTCTTGCACTGCCACTTGGTCCTTTGTTAAGGGATTAACTTTGACAGTTGAATAGGCCATTGTCAGTACTTCCATCCCCAAAAAAAAGACAAGAGGGCAAAGATGGCCCTGGATCGCTCACCTGAATTTTTTAGATGACAATAGCCTATTTGTTTTTTGAGGTATTGAAACACTGGAACCAAAATTATAATTTTGCCAAGCAATTTTCAAAAGGTCACCTGTAAAAGTCATTTCAAAATCTGACCATCAGTTTCAAAAAGAAGAATTTTTAAGAATTCTTCATTTCTGTTTAATAGCAAGTAGCCCCCATCCTTGAGAGCCATCTTTCTTGGTGGATCCAAATTCACGAACACGGTTTGAAAAGGGTCACCCAAGGAACATTGCTGAAATATTATTTCAAAATCTGACCAGGGGTTTCAGAGAAAGAGAATTTTCAAGAATTTCATCATGTCCGTATAGTGCAAGTAGCCCCCATTCACAAGAGCCATGTTTCTTGATAGATCAAAATTATATGAACAATTTTTGAAAAGTGTCACTAAAGGAACATCTCTGTTAAATTATTTTAAAATCTGACCGGGGGTTTCAGAGGGGAAGAATTTTCAAGAGTTTCTTCATTTCTGTATAGTGTTAAGCAGCCCCCATTCATCAAAGCCATGTTTCTTGACAGATCAAAATTTCGCAAACCACTTTTGAAAAGGGTCACCCAAGGAACATCTCTGTGAAATTATTTCAAAATCTGATCAGCGGTTTCAGAGAAGAAGAATTTTTAAGAATTTCTTCATTTCCATATAGTGCAAGTAGCCCCCATTCACCAGAGCCATGTTTCTTGACGGATCAAAATTTCACGGACAATTTTTGAAAAGTGTCACTCAAGGAATATCTCTATGAAATTATTTTAAAATCTGTCCAGCGGTTTCAGAGAAGAAGAATTTATAAGAATTTCTTCATTTCTGTATAGTGCAAGTATCCCCCATTCACCAGAGCCGTGTTTCTTGACAGATCAAAATTTCGCGAACAAATTTTGAAAAGGGTCACCCAAGGAACATGTCTGTGAAATTATTTCAAAATCTGTCTAGCCGTTTCAGAGAACAAGAATTTTCAAGAATTTCTTCATTTCTGTATAGTGCAAGTGCAAAGAACATCCCTGAGAAATTATTTCAAAACCTGACCAGCGGTTTCAGCGAAGAAGAATTTTAAGAATTTCTTCATTTCTGTATAGTGCAAGTAGCCCCCATTCACCAGAGCCATGTTTCTTGACGGATCAAAATTTCACGAACAATTTTTGAAAAGTGTCACTCAAGGAATATCTCTATGAAATTATTTTAAAATCTGTCCCGCGGTTTCAGAGCAGAAGATTTTTAAAGAATTTCTAGAAAATTCCATTTGGTTGCCATGGCAAACGGAGATTTTGACGGAATCAAATTCTGTGAACAATGTTTAAAGAAGACCTCCCAAGGAACATTTCAGCCAAGTTTGGTCCAAATTGGCCACGCGGTTTAGGAGGAGTTGATGTTTATAGAATTGTTGACGACGCACTACGCACGACGGACGACGCACGACGGACACCAGGTGATCCTAAAAGCTCCCCTTGAGCACGTTGTGCTCAGGTGAGCTAGAAACAAGTCAGTGTGGCCACTTTAACAAAAGACTATTGATCACTCACCCGTACATGTCTGAACATGAATGTCTCAAAATAGACGCGTGCAAACTGGTGATTAAGATCTTAGTCATTTGAGCATAGGAACTTGAAGGGAACACATCTCCAGAAAAGTAGCATTATTTCCAGTCTAACATTTTTCTTTTATTTTCTGCATATTTTATTTAGTCGTATTTATTAAACTCAAAACTAATTTTCATATGTTTCTTTCTGTTTCTGCTTTTTTTTAGAAAGATCAAAGCTAATTTTCATCAAAATGTATGTACTATATTTCTTCCTGTTACTACGTTTTCTAGAAAGATAAAAACTAATCTTAATCAAAATTTGTACTCCTTACTGTCACAACGAAAATTTGTATTTTGAATTAGGACTTATTCCCAATTTTCTTTAAACTTCGTCATTCAAAATGGTCACAATGAAAAAAAAGAATAAGTCACTAAAATACCGTCAAAAAAAATTAGGCCATCCCAGATGGCCGCTGGTCTATACATCCTTATATATATTAGTATTGATAGTAAGAATGTCATTCAATATGGCACTCGTTTAATTGCCTGCAATTAATCTAATGGAACTCTACCGAAATTGTTCAAATTTTAGCCCTAGGATCAAATTTGCCCTGCCCAGAAGTCACAATTTTTACATAGGCATATAGTGAAAAGTCAATGTCTCCTCATTCCTAACATTGAGATTCAGTTGTAATACTTAGTGTTATATCATCTAACTGGTCTCTTCCAAAATTGTTAAAATTAAAGTCCCTGGTGACAAACTTTGCACATCCACTGGTCATAAACATAACAGATGCCTATAAAGTGTAAATCTTCTTGGCTCTAAATCCTAGAGCTACCAAATTTCGATCACTTCTGAATGTTTTCAAAATGTAGCTCTCGGATCGAAATTAGTTCCGTCTCAAGGATGTAATGTTTTACAGGGGCATTATATTTAGGAAACCGTTTGGAAATCGTCTTTGTTATAAACACAGGGCCTAGACCTGTATTATTTGGCATGTGACTTTATCTTGTGGACCCTCTAGAACCCATCGGTATTAAGTATTTATAGCTCGGTGGCCAAAAAAGTTTTGCCTGGGGTTACCATTTTCAATAATGTCAACTTCCAAACCTTTTGTTAAAGGATTTCAAATCTGTATATCAACTTTTCAATATGCTATTTGCAGTTTGTTCTCTACAAAATCATTTTCTCACTAATAAGCTCATGAGAAGAACAAGGATAAAACAGATATAATAATAACATTAAACAATTCCATGGTTGGAAGCCACGGTTTTCCATTTTCCTACAATATTTTCTTCCCATTGAAAGAAAAAGCTCAACATTTTAGCCACAACTGATTTTTCTCGACTTCAAATGCTTTCAATGTTGACGAGTCTTAAATCTTGTAATCTCGCTGAAAGTTTACATGAGGTTTTGTCGGTAAGATCCAGGAAATGACTTATTCATCATCAATTTAAGAAATAGGAATATTAAAATAAATGAGCTGTGCTCTAACAAAAAGAGGCTTAACGTACCTCCGTGAGACATGATACTAAATATGTCATCTCATAATTATGGACCCATAAGTCCATTTTGTATAAACAATACAATAAGAAATTTTATTTCCTCAAACGTAAACAATGTACATTTTGCAAAATAACAATAATAGGACAATACAATTGTCAACGTGACTTTTGATACATGGTCTACTATAAACTATGAAACGGGAAGTGAGTAATAATTATAATTATTGAAAGAGTGAAGAAGCTGCTTTTTTTATGAAAGATCATTTTTACAGAAATTAGGATTACTTCATTTCTGTTAGAATAGTTTGAATTACTTGTTTCTGTGGTATTTATACCGTTTTCAACATTGCTCCAGTTATATCACAGTGGCAAATGCACTCATTCATGCTTTCTAGAATTCCCTTTACACTAACGCTTCACAATATTCTTTCTAAGAAACTGGCTGTTTTGCAAGTATATATATATACATATTGTCGAAACAATTTTTCATCTGATATTTGGAAAACACACAAAGCTCTCCCCCCCAACACCCAGTCATATATATATATATAAACGCAAACACATACACGAAAGATAGAAATGCATGTGAAGATAAGCAAAGAACATGCCAAGTAGTGACCAGCTTTACATGTATAATATTACTGTTTTCATTTTGGACTATATTGTTATTTCGACATAAACACGAGATTAACACAAATTTTTAACCTATAAACTAAACGCTTAATGACATTTGAAATTCTCTTGTTTAATATAAAACTTTATAGAACAGAACAGAACAGAAATTTTATTTTGACACATAAGCATGGTTCAAGTCAAAGAATAAAACTATTGAAACTATTGAAACATATAAGCTCGATGGTCATAGCAATAAAGTACAAAACATGCAATATATACAACATATCAATATACAAATATTTAAAAAAGATGAATCATTTCGGTGGTTATTTCAGTGACTAAGTGGACATTCTTTTTTAAAGTATCTTAAAATGTGAGAGTGATTTTAAAAAAAAAACTATTAATCTTTCCCCGCAATGTTTTGTATCGTAAAATGAATTGAATTTAGTTGAGAGCTTTCGACAGGTTTGACAGGATTGAACGTTGTGTTAAAGACTAAAATTATATCGTAACTAATACCCATATTCCATGATAGTACTATAACAAACATTAAAACACTGCATTTCAGATTGATTTGACAATATAAATTAATATTAATATACCCGTTCCTGTGAAAAAATTACATTTTGTTTGAAAACAGTGTGGCTAAATTGCATCAATTTATAAAAGATAAACAAAGAAATGTATTTACAACCATTATACATAGAACAGACAAGAAATTTTGTTTTGACACATAAGCATATAAGCTCAATGGTCATAGCAACTAAGTACAAAGCATGCAATATATATGACATATTTCAATATACAAATATTGAAGAAAATGAATTATTTCACTGATTATTTCAGAAACTAAGTGGACATTCTTTTTAAGTATCTTAAAATGTGAGAGTGATTTAAATGCTATTAATCTTTTCCTGCAATGTTTTGTATCGTAAATGGAATTAAATTAAATATTCAATACATATTTACAACCCATAACTGTAAAAATACATCTTTCTTTTGTTGTAACCCATATATTTGAAAACATTGTGAAACAAATCAATACCATGCATAAGCCTAAATACAATATTAAATAAAACAGCTTACAGACAATAATGTGTGTGCGTTTTATTAACCCGTTACTACATAGATACGACCTTTTTTGTTTTAGCGACTTCTGAAAACATTGTGGTAACTTTTATCGATTTATAAAGGAAAGAAAAGAACTGTAACAGGCAATCGTAGTAGATTTTTCATACCAGCTAACTGTACTAATAACTTTTCTGTTCCTTTAACTTTTGTTTCTAAAAACATTAAGATAATGACTGTTACAATACACGTGGAGATCACTATGACAAAGTAACAACTGCCGTTAATCACTGCGCTAGTTATGACTCTATTTTTGCGTCAGAACGACATAAAAGGTTTTTAGGGTTTGATTACTTTTCAAAACATTCTGCCTAGAGTTTGCCGGGTATATATCATTATTATAATCAAACTCTATTAACCTACTGCTAGATGTTTTAAAACTTTAATAGTTCTGTTAGTTGTAGTTTGTTGTCATTATTGTGACAAAAAAATACATTAGAGTTTAATATAACAACAGATCGACACAGAGACGAATTTACTTATTAATAAAACTAGTTATTAACCCATTATTCTGGGGTTCTGAGATGTTGTGGTTAAAAACTTTTGAAAACGGTTACAAAGATGACTGGCTATTTGTACTATTACAAATCTGCTATAATTGGTTTGGGAAGCATTGTAAAAGATGACAAAATAACATTAAAAAGATAGTCATAAAAAATATTAATCAACCTTGATTTCAACTTCATTACCAACCTTTTAAAATTCTTGTGGTACAACATAGCATTATGTCACAACTCTGATAGTAATACCAAACATGAAGTACCAGTGTTTCCACTGACTCATTAGATTAGATCTTATGAGCATATATGCTTGTATTGGACAGGCTTTTAAAATTGTCGTGGCGTGGCAAAAAACATGGAACTCCGTCTATATATAAACATAGTATAACTTCGGTAGTACTACATCCGGGGGAAAACAATAAAAACAACAGCAGCAATAGTTATTATTCACCATCCCATTAACGTGTGGGTACCCATCTTATGCTCCTGCAAATAACCTCTTCTTAATACTTTGCTAACGACAAATTTTGGATAAGGCCAAATAGAAAGTATATGTAGAGAACAAATAAAGGGTTGCGAAAACGATGATTTTTGTCTAAGATAGGTTGGAAAACCTTGTGTACAAAGGAGCAAATGCTGATTTCCAGTATTTTCTCTTTTGACACTAAGCTTTCCACACTCGTTTCCTCCAGGGTCGTCAGAAGTCGGTATGTGTGGCTAAGGATCAAAAGCAATTTGATAGGTAGCCCTACTGTAAAGAGTACATATAACCGTACTATCTTGTAACATTTTTTTCTGATAAGAAGACAGCGTTTGCTGGAATACTGCTATGATCACAAGGTAGCATAGAAATACAATCTTTAAATCTAAAAGACTACTCCCTGACTAGGTAGTGATTTTGTCTCATCCGAAATGCCTTTTCGAAATATACCGCCAGTTTCGTTAATTCTCGTTTCCTACTTGTTTCTAAAAGTTCTATAAATTTATACATACTTGGTTACATAATATTTACCAATGTATTGCGATCTTATATTTTTGAAAAAATGGGCATATGACTGTAAAGTGGTATTCGTCGTCTATATCTTGTAGTGAGCAAAGCTTTAAAAGCCTGCACAACAATGCACCAACCATCCTTTATATTCTTCAGAGTAATACTGATGAAAACATTGTTATTTTCACGCACGTTAAGAGGAAAGCTATTGCTATTGAAAATCAAAGCGTTGAAAACGCTGAAGTGGTATTTGTCAAGGAAACACATTGTGTGGAATTAATAGTTTGAAAGAAACAGAGGCATATTGTTCAGATATTGGCTTAAAAGTCAACCCACTAAGCAAAGGAATACCTTTTCAGTTGAAGGGAGAGTATTCATGACAAAGTTTGGTTTATTTTTGTATAAGTGGTCTCCTTTTGATCATGAGGAAGAAGCAGGAGTAACGCCCCTAGGCAGTAGGATGCATGACCAATAGAGAGAAAAATCCTGTTGATATATCGAACAAAATTAAGTTTGTTCCTGAAAACTATGATTTTGAAATATCTCTAGCCTTTTACATTCAATTTCCAACATTACAATCAATAGACGATAAGCGATATTTCCATTTTATCGTAAGCAAATCCTTTAAATTTGGACAAATACATAACTGAAAAGAAAATGACATAGCAAGAAATCTATGGAAATCAATTCTAACACAATTCAGACATATTTCATAATATTGCCTTTGAAAAAGAAAATCACAAACGGATAAAATGTGCATTTTATAAAATCGTATTTAAATAAAAAGCATGTAGAGACTAGGAACGGACTTAGCGTCTGAAACCTGTATAAAATTCATAATCCTGACTATTAATGATCACCAAAGGGGTAAATTAATATGAAACAAAAGATAAGAAAAGTCAATTCAATGTGACACGCTAATGCTAATCTGTAAGAAGCAAGTACATTACAGCTGTTCTTAAGGTCACCCACTCTGCAGTGCGATACCGAGATCAAAGGAACACTGATTTAACCCTTCACCTATTTTTTTTTTTAGTAAGACTTCATTAGATACATATTTTTTATACTCAAAATGAAGCTTAAAAGAAGTTATGAAAGGTCTGAAATTTGATCTGAAGCCACGTTTCTTTTGTTCATGATCTGTAACATGAAGTTATTCGTCAATAGGTACATGCCTGAAAGTGCAACAAGGATGTTTGATAATAGTACTTTAAATCACTAAATGGACTGTCCCTGTCTTTCTGAAGGCACTAAACAGCTAATCAACCTTTTACCAAAGTATTTCGAGCGACCCGTGTAAAAAGGGGGCAGACGTGCTGATTTTCCCCACTGTCTGTTATTTGTCTCACTTTCTCAACCTTAACCCCCCCCCCCCCCCACACACACACACACACACTTTCAAAAAACCGAAAACTGAAAGTAATCCATATGTAGTTCATAAACATCTGTGAAAAAAAGAATTTTCAAAGTGTGAGAGAAAATATTTGAGGAAAAAAGGAAGGGCTTGCAACATGCATTTTCTCCTGTTTCAACAATAGTTTTTTTTTTACTTTTTCAAAGACAATTACAACCATTTGACCCACGTTTATTCAATCGTCTCTATATGCTAAGTATCTGGACGAGTCCAAAGTGTTGTCGTCGGGTGAAAACATTCGCAGTAACTATTTAAAATCCTATGCCACATAACCCAAGTTTTTTACGACCCTTAGAAATATAGTTTTTTTTTTTTAAATGTTGTTGAAAAGGGTTAAAGTTCTAGTAACCAACCTTTTCTCCTTTTCCCTTGCTATCCTTCCTAAAGAAATTTTCATTTTTAAGCCACATTCAAATTGTTATCTGCAAAGACTTCCAATTTGGGCAAGTCTCAAATTTTTGTTTCGTAAAGAGTTGGTGAAAGATTCAGTGTTATAAAGAATGGGGTGTGGGGGGATAACATCAATATACCTGCAGTAGACCTTTCCTAATTTTATGTCTGATTATTCAACCAATGTTTTCGTAATTCTGTAGCTAAGTTTGTAACGTACAGGCTCGAAGTCCAGGAATCTGTGGTTTGATTTTTTTAAACTATTAATGTGATAATTTTTCCAAAAAATCGTTCCAGTATCTGCTAAAAGATAGAGACAGTCTACTAACAAAAAACTGGGACATCAAACATTTTGAATTTATAGCAAAAATCTTAACTTTGAAATAACATTTTTAAAAATCTGTGTAGTTGCATGTTTGCCATGTTCCTGTTTGAACTACCTTATAAGCTGACTATCGTAATAACAAAGTTTAATTCAAATTTCAAACCTTCCATTCCCCCTAGAAGAAAAGATGTTACAGATTCATTTTCAGGAAGCGAATACGTGCTATACCTGTTTTCATTGAAAAGCTAGTCAAGGGTTAGCTGGGTGTACGTTTGATCTCGGTATTTCACTGTCAAAGTGGATGATCTATATGAAAAGCTGTTGTGTTCTTTTTAGGCACCGACTAGTTAACACACACGTGTCATAATTAAGTGTTTATCCCGTTTAGTCTTACGTTGATCTCTTGTAAAGGTTTGGAATTGTTAAAAGCTGTGACGGAGGGTAAGTCTGTTCTAATTACTGGCGCCAAAAGATGCATTTTTCTGCCCGAACATTTTTTTTTTCAAATGCATTATTATGTAACCTGGGTTAACAGGTCCCACTTTAAACGGTATATTTGCACTAATTTCTTTAGGAATGGAGGGGGGTATTTGTTTATTTTAAGTTAAACCTTATCTTACTAAATAAATCAAATGCCACTTTGAAAGCCGATAGTAAAACCTCAAAAGTTATTTCAAAGGAATATCTCGAGGAAAAATATCTCCGTATCGGATAGTGTAGATCTAGGATCATACTGCACGTTCTTCCAGGTGTGATCTGAATCTATAGTCTGCAAAAGGTCATTGATTCGCACTTGGTAGCCAAAGGGTTAATGCAGTCTGCATACAAAAAGCTCTATCAACACGCCCAGCAGGAGACAGCGCTTATGATACGGCTTTACTCTCTGAAGTCTACCGAAAAATTGATAAAACAACAGTTCTTTTTTGTGTGTGTCTTCGAAAAAGATAATTAACTCTTTACCACACAAGAAAATTTTAGACAGGTCCAAATTGAAAGCATTTGCAGACGACAAAATAAAGGTGACTGAAAAATCGAAATTTGTTCTGAGAAGGGTAGAAAATACTGTGGGAAAAGGAGAAAATGCTGGTTACCAGCATTTTCTCCTTTTCCCACAGTGTTTTCAAAAGGCTTCTTTCTCAGGGGCGTCAAAAGTAGGGATTGTGTGGTAATGGGTTAATGAAACTAACGGCACGGCCGTTTTAGGTTGTTTATTTATCGCGTTTAGGGTGTAATCCATTTAAAAAATATGACACTCTCACTATTCGGGTATATACAGGATTGGGTAAAACTGTCGGGTGGAAAGGGAAGTAACTCATGGTGACACGTCAGTAACGGTACCGTATCTCTAGCCTATATTAAAGAAATGGCTAGGGATACGGTACCGTACCTCTAGCCCCGGAGTCTAAAGATACGGTACCGTACCTTTAGACATTCTTATGATATAGGCTAGAGGTACGGTATTATTTAGATACGGTATTTTGTAGATAAATGTAAGCTCGAAATGATAAATTTGCTTCAGTATCAATCTCTACATCAAAGGACAGGAACTCGTCGCAGTGTGCAAGTTTGTCTCGATGTGCGAAAATAATAATTGCGTTGATTGTTAGGTGAACTTGATTTCTGAACCCTTTCCCAATAGACGAATTTTACACTCTTCCAAACTCAAGGAATTTGTAAACAATTTAAAGTTTGATGAATTGGTGGAAGGTTATCCAAAAGGGTAGAAAACACTGTTGGAAAATGAAAAATTGCTCGTAACGAGCAATTTATCTTCTTCCCACATTGTTTTCAAAGGGCTTGTACTGCAGACACCTACATAACA
Source organism: Tridacna crocea (assembly GCA_943736015.1). Taxonomy (NCBI): domain Eukaryota; kingdom Metazoa; phylum Mollusca; class Bivalvia; order Cardiida; family Cardiidae; genus Tridacna; species Tridacna crocea. Next base: position 11,326,217 of record OX031063.1, on the reverse strand, counting down.
AGGGCTTATTTGGGAAAAGGTTAAGATTTACACGGATGCGGGAACAACAAATAGGGCTTTATCGAGGTCGGGAGGTTAAGAGTACATTTCACTTGTAATATACCTAAGCAATAGCCCACGTCAAATTTCAATTCGAATCGTGCTTACCACACCCGAACCTAAACACGCAACCCTATCCACCGCTCCTACCCCAAGAATAAACAAGCAATTTCGTTGAAATGATAACCCCCGCCGAAAAAGACCTTTTTTGATACAAACGTATAAGAGGTATCGTGTTTTGCATGTACATATGGCCTTTTTGTTACTGGTCCATGATGAAATTATACATTAAGCTCCCTTGTTCCATGGCACAGGATTTCATTACATAAAAAATACGGAAGGAGGACGGAGACTGTTACCATATCCCCCGCCGCCTTTCGGCGGGGGATAATAAATAAATGAATCAATAAAATAACTTAACTCTTTTATCAAACGACAAATTTTGAAACTGGTCCAAAATGAATGCATCTGCAGACGACAATATATATGTGACTGAAAAACTGAAATTTGTTTTTGGAAGCGTGGAAATATTTGGGGAAAAGGAGAAAATGCTGGTTACCTCTTTTTCCTGTAATGTTTTGAAAAGGCTTCTTTTTCAAGGTCGTTAAAAGTAGGGATTATGTGGTAAAGAATTAATTAATAAGTTAAATGGATGGATGGTAGACAGACAGACAGACAGACAGATAAATAGATAGATAACCTTTGTTCTCTCACTCCTGTCCCTCTGGCTTTGAAATTCTTGCCGCCATGAATACAGTACATTGATATCTCGTAATACTTTATTCTTTCGTTTAATTTTTTTTTTGTATGCGCGGCTGGGCTTTTTGTACAGTCCTAGAATCCCTCTTGTAAAACTGCACACTTTCTGCACTTTGATAGCGCTCTATTGCACTTTCAAATGTTTGAAAATCTTCAAATTTCTGCCCGACGTGAATACTATGAGCCATTTTGACCGTATGATACAAAATTGGCTAGAAAGTGCTTTCAGAAAATGTTCCGTGATTGAGTAATAGAATAATTATGTTGTTTTCCATAATCGATTAAAGAACAACAAAAGTTAAAATAATGTTAGATCTTTTTGCGGGGAGTGGGACTAATTAGTAAATTAAACAATGCCATCATTCCCCTTCTGTGTTATAGCGGCATAAACGTAGTAAATAATCGACCTCGTTATTTTAAAGCTGTGTTTGTTGTTCGCGCATCCGCATGTATACATCTTAAGCAATTAAGTTCACTTAACTAATCAACGCAATTATTATTTTCGCACATCGAGACAAACTTGCACACTGCGACGAGTTACTGTCCTTTGATGTAGAGATTGATACTGAAGCAAATTTATCATTTCGAGCTTACATTTATCTACAAAATACCGTATCTAAAAATACCGTACCTCTAGCCTATATCATAAGAATGTCTAAAGGTACGGTACCGTATCTTTAGACTCCGGGGCTAGAGGTACGGTACCGTATCCCTAGCCATTTCTTTAATATAGGCTAGAGGTACGGTACCGTATCTCTAGCCACTGCCATTTGGCAAATGGTCTATTACCTCGATCTATAAATATTCATGAGCAATCAAATGGAGTAGCGTGCAATCATAGGACGAACAAGCCATAGAACGAATTGGTTTTAGAACGAAAAAGCCCAAGGTCAGTTGGCAAATTTGTATCATTTCGCCAATAAAAGGCTATGAGCGAGAGAAGCTAGTTTCAATCAAAAATAAGTATCTCAACGATCGATGGCCTCGCCCAATGTATTTTGATATGCCATTTCAAATTACATATTTGAGTGCCACCGTAAAAGTCATTTGCCTGAGAAAAATGAGTTTAACTGGATTTATTTCCTTCGGTTTTGCACAAAATGGTTGAACTAAAACTCTACAAAATTTGGGTACGCTGTCTCGGTATAGACTCTAAAGAGTTTGGGTACGCTATGACAAAATGGATACGCTGGCATATGTAGAAATATGTATCATATAGAAGATCTGCAAATCAAGATTTAAATTGAAATGTCGTCCTAGAAAGCTGCAAATTATGAAAAAAAATGGCAATATTCATGTATTTAAATTGAACTACTTAAGGCCGAGTTTTATATTCTTGCACTAAAGCCCGGGACCTTTCGGAGGTTGATTGATTTATCAGTGTCATTGACGGCCGACTTTTTTTGAAAAGGGCTGAGTTATTACACTTGAAATTACGTTTGTCAGCCCGTCTGGCTTTTTTGCGATAAAAGAGCATACAATCATTGCTTTGTCTGTTAGTATGTGGTTAAGACAGAGAACGTAGTAATGATATTCCAAAGCGTTTGAAGCATTTTCAAGCTACAAACATCCGGGATATTCCGGCAAAATTTAAGCCGGAAATACTTGAACTCAATCTCTTTCTACTGCTGTGTACCTAAACGCGATGGAGTATTAGATTCACGGTACAAAATAAGATACATGGTTATCAAAATTCAATCTTGAACTCATTGTGGTATTGTCTTCGACAAATACCACAAAAATTGAGGTAAACGGTGATATAAAGGTTAATATATTTCTGCGTTCCTTTTAGGTTAAGCTGATGAAAACATTACGATTTGCAAAATACCTTTAGATGAATTAACATTGTGATTGTATATGCTTCATTAAAGGAAAGATTCTGCAAACATTGTGGCAAAGGTTTTTTCGAGACCTCAAATTCTTTACTCATGTATTCAGTGCCTCTTTCTATCTGAATTAATTCAACCTCTAAAGACTTTACTTTCTAAGTTATCAACTTTAAAGTTTCTATTATTTATGGTTTTCTCAGTCTTATCAACTGTGGCCACAGATGCTTTGATGTGTTCTATATCTTCGATTATTTAACTGCCTAATAAGGGGGTGTGGCGCCGAAAGGTGTTGGGGATTGCAAATCTTGCATGAACCCTACATGGTAACTGGGTTGCTGATAACTCATATCGGTTGTATTGGTCATCTAAAGTTAAGTATTGCGCTGAAATTCTGCACTTTTGTTTGAAAGGGAAAACAGGTAAGGAAATACATGGGGAGTAGGCCGATATTTATGGATCTTCTGCACCATTGTGTGCTCCAGTTAAATTTCGGGTTGGGGAATTCAAACGCTAATGAATTCAAACGCTGATGAAACCAGGCCCATACACCCACTAGATGACAACGATGAAGAAATGTGTAAAGTTCGGGTTTTGGTATACTGTGATAGGCGAATTCAGGTGAAAAAAAATAGAGAAGCTATTACACATTTCATATGGCTTCATAGCTATGTTACAACCATCTCACATGGCCGCTAAGCAAAGCTAATAGCACGTTGGGTCCCCATATCCCGGGTATGATTAGCGACTAGCAACGGCTACCAGAGCATGAGTATGCAGCGTCATGTTGAAACGGTTAAGGTTTAAGACAGATGATTTTCTTTTGCGTCTGGTTATTGTAGAGGAGACTTAGGTTCAATTTAATGAGCCACAGAATAAAGCTCAGAGTCGCCAGTGGGTAGCCCCCGAGGCCAAAGACGCAACCCTCTGCTTGCAAGGTGATGACCACCGTAATTCGGGACTTAAAAGGCGTTATTATATTGGACTTTCTTACTAAAGAGAAGTACAATTACTGTTGTATACCATGCAACCTTGCTAGACGAACTAAGGGCTGCATTCCCTAAAAAACGCCATTACCTCTCTAAAGGCATTAAGGTCCAACAGGACAACGCAAGAGTCCACACTTGCAAAGATGCAATGGATGTGGTAGAGCGAAAGGGATATAAATTACAACAATATCCTTTTTAGCCCCTAGTGACATCTTCCTATTCTCAAGCATCCCTGGACGTTGATTCCAGTCTGACGAAGAAGTCGTCGCGGCAGTCGAGGAGTAGATCCATGGAAAGAACCTACCGTTGGTGTAAGTGCATCGTTCTGGAGGTAAATTTCATCGGAAAAGAAAAGGTCGATCTCGACCGAAAATAACTTGGGCTGGTTACTCCCCCTCGTAAGTTTGATGAATCCGTGCATTATTCAGTCGGTTAACTTTTCAGCCACAAAAGATCATAGGTCTTGGCGTGGCGCTAAATTTCCAATATTAATCAGTGAAGTGTACCACATCTTCGCGAGCCAAGTTTACGATCACTACGTGGATCTCACCTTGGCTGATTGAGCCCGATTTCGAGATTCCTGCGATGCGCCCTCTATTGGATGCTGGTTATTAAACCCCCCCCCCCTTTACATCATGTTTCTAAAAGCAAATGAAATATCGTTTTACAAACCGCTTATGAATACACATGAAGCAATAAGCAGACATTCACGTGGGCTTCCATGTTTTACCTTTTATTCGAAAGATAGAGACCTTGTTCTATTTTTATCAAAGATGAAATGCTACGAGCGATTTCATTCGTTGCAGCTAGAGCTGGCTGCATCAAATGAAAAAGCGTATCGGGGGAATGTAAAAATCAAGCTCGATCCGCCAAGGGTAGAGTAACGTAGTGAATCGTCGGCCTTGGCTTGCGAAGATGAGTGTACCGTAACAAATGCCCACATTAACACTGGATTCGATTACAAGCCAATGTCATGTTTAAAATCTATAAGTTACAACCTTTCGTGTTCTCAATGGTACAGCTCTTTTGTACTTACAGGAAATGCCAGCATCTATAGAAGGTGGACGAAAATTGGCTGAGAGATCATTCGCCGTTGTCGGTCCAAAAAAGTGGAACAATCAGCCCAGTTATCTCGAAATGTGTTCGAGAAGCGATGAAAATTTACCTACTGCTAATTTCTCGAATTCTATAATTTTGTTTGAATTATCCAGTATGTGAGTTAACCCTTTCTCAAACAATTCCTGGTTTTTACGACCCTATGATAGAAACCCTTTGAAAACATTGTGGGAAAAGGAGAAAATGCCGGTCACCAGCATTTTCTCCTTTTCCCACAATGTTTTCTACCCTGCTCGAAACAAACCTCAATTTTTGAATTGGGTTTATTTTGTCGTCTTCGAATGCTTTCAATTTGGACAAGTCTAAAATTTTGTCGTTTGGTAAAGAGTTAAGCACACTGAGAGTGACTTATGTGCTCAGGGGGCTTGGTGTATGTTTGTCATTCATTTTGTTATATATTTTGTATTTTATTCTGAACACATATCACTATTATAAACTACTTCCGTACTTATCTGAAAGACATCAGGGGCTAGCTTTAAATAGAAACTGAGAACACATTTTTCCATTAAGTTCTATAAGCCATTAATATGTCCTTTTTTTTCTAAAAAAAGTATGAGCTATGCTCTGTGAAAAGGGGGCTTACTGCAACGTGGGGGAAGGGGGGCTAAATAGGGGAAAGAATTGATTAGATCAGTTTGTGCAGTCCGGACTGGGTGACCTGTGCAGAAACATTTGGCTTTTGGTTATTTTTTCAAAGAAATCGTGTACCTCTTGATTCAGTAGATTATTATATAAAATGAGGCTTACAGATCCCTAATTATGTGATGACTCGCTTGGTATCACATATCACGGAGATGTATTAAATCATTAAATCATGCTGGTTATCAACATTTTCTCCTTTTCGCGCAATGCTCTCACAAGCTTACCTTCTCAGGGTCGTTAAAAGTCAGGATTGTGCGCCATTTTGCCAGAACATGACGCATATGCAATGACACATGATACTATGGGTATATAGGATTAAAACTTGATTTCTAAATAAGTCTCTATTCATATTTTGAATAATTGGTATGTTCTTTCTTCGTCACTAAATATGGTTTAGGTACCTGTGAGGCGCAAAGGAATGTTTCAAAATTTTGCACAGAGTACCATGTATTTGTTTTTTTGTACATGGGTTATTATTAATTTTGTATATCGAAATCAAGTTTTTTGCAGAGCATAAAACATTGTTGGGAAAGGAGAAAATGCGGGTTAACAAGCATTTTCTCCTTTTCCTGCAATGTTTTGAGAAGGCTTCGGCTTCAGGTTCGATAAAACAAGGGATTGTTTGATAAAACGTTAAATAGTATTTTTTAAATTGTTGTTAGTTTGGCTATACATGTGCATTGGTACGTCTAAGTTGCTGGTTTGTCAGAACCTTGGTATGTCTCAGCTTTTGCTTTGTCAGTACATTGATTCATCTAAGTGGCTGGTTTGTCAGTACGTTGATAAGTCTGAGTTGCTTTTCTCTTGTTAATTGATTCTACTGAAATGCAGGTTTGTCAGTATGTTGGTACGCCTGAGTTGCTGGTTTGTCAGTATGTTGGTATGTCTCAGTTGCTGGTTTGTCAATAAATTGATATGTCTCAACTGCTAGTTTGTCAGTACTTTGGTACTTCCGAGTTGCTTGTTTGTCAGTACCTTGGTAAGTCTGAGTTGCTAATTTTCTCATTACTTTGGTCACTCTCGGTTGCTGGTTTGTCAGTACGTTGTTACGTCCAAGTTGTTGGTTTGTCAATATGTTGGTAACTCTGAGTTCCTTTTTAGGCACTGCGTTGGTACGTTTGAGTTGCTGGTTTGTCAGTGTTTTTCAACGTCTGACTTGCTGGTTTGTCAATACGTTGGTACGTCCGAGTTGCTTGTTTTTCAGTACCTTGTTACATCTGAGTTGCTTATTTGTCAGTACATTGGTCCGAGTAACTTGTTTATCAGTGTGTTCGTACATCTGGGTTGCTAGTGTGTCAAGTTGTTTGTAGGGAAGAGTTGTTTGTTTGGCTCGTCAGAGTTGCTTGTTTTGCAAAACGTTGGAACGCCTAAGTTGCTGGTTTGTCAGTACAAAGGAACGTCTGAATTGCTTGTTTTTAAATAGTTTGTTACGTCTGAGTTGATGGTTCCTCAGTTTGTTGGTACGTCCGAGTTGCTGGTTTGTCAGTAGGTTGGTACGTCCGAGTAGCTGCTTTGTCAGTGCGTTGATACTGATGTCTAAGTTGCTGGTTTGTCAGTGCAAAGGAGAGTTTGAATATCTTGTTTGCCAATAGGTTGTTACGTCTGAGTTGCTGTTTTGTCAGTTCGTTGGTACGTCTCAGTTGCTAGTTTGTTTATATGTTGGTAAGTACATGTATGCAGGTTAGTCAGTTTATTGTTATGTCTAGTTGCTTTTTTGTCAGTACATTGGTATGTCTGAGCTGCTTATTTGTCCGTTCATTGGAATGTCCAAAGTTACTAAATTTGTCACTATTCTTGTTACGTTTCAGTTGATTTTTTTTCAGTACATTGGTACGACTAAGTTGCTTATTTGTGTGTACCTTGGAAGGTTTCAGTTGCTGATCTGTCAGTATGTTGGTACGTCCGAGTTGCTGGTTTATCATTATGTTGATGTCTCAGTTGCTGGTTTGTCAATAAATTGATATGTCTCAACTGCTAGTTTGCCAGTACTTTGGTACGTCCGAGTTGCTTGTTTATCAGTACCTTGGTACGTCTGACTTGCTAATTTTGTCATTACATTGGTCAGTCTCGGTTGCTTGTTTATCAAAGGGTTGGCATGTCTGAGTTGCTGGTTTGTCAGATCGTAGGTACGTCTCAGTTGAAGTTTTGTCTGAACATTGGTACGTCCGAGTTGCTTGTTTGTTAGTGTTTTTGTATGTCCGAGTTGCTTGTGTGTCACGGCGTTGGTACGTTTGAGTTGCTTGTTTGTCAGTTCGTTGGTACGTGCGGGTTGCTAGTTTGTCAGTTCGTTGGTACATCTCAGTTGCAGGTTGTCAGTACTTTGGTACGTCTGAGTTGCTTGTTTGTCAGTACGCTGGTACATCTCAGTTGCTGTATTGTCAGTACGCTGGTTCGTCTCAGTTGCTGGCTTGTCATACTGCAATATGTTGGTATGTCTGAGTTGCTCTTTTGTCAGTATTTTGGTTCGTCTGAGTTGTCTATACTGTGGTACATCTCAGTTGCTGGTTTGTCTGTACTTTGGTACGTCTCAGTTGCCGATTTGACTACTTCAATACGTCTCTGTTTCTGGTTTGTCTGTACGTTGATAAATCTCAGTTGCTGGTTTGTCAATACGTTGTTACATCTCATTTGATTGTTTGTCAGGACGTCGGTACGTCTGAATTGCTGGCTTTCCAATATACGTTGGTATGTCTAAGTTGCTGGTTTGCCAGTGTTTTTGAACGTCTCGGTTGCTGATTTCGGTCAGTACGTTGGTTAATCTAAGTTGCTTGTTTGTCAGTACATTGATTTGGACTCAGTTGCAGGTTTGCCAGTACGTTGGTACGCCTAAGTTGCTGGTTTGTGAGTACGATGGTTCGTATGAGTACCTTGGTGCGTCTGAGTTGCTGGTTTGTCAGTGCTTTGGTATGTCTGATTTTCTGGTTTGTCAGTAGGTTTGTACGTCTGAGTTGCTGCTTTGTCTGTATGTTAGTACGTCCGAGTTGCTTGTTTTTCAATACTTTGGTACATATGAGTTGCTTATTTGTCAGTATATTGGTGAGTCCGAGTTAGTTCGTCTGAGTTGCTAGTTTGTCAGTTTGTTGGAACGTCTGAGTTGCTTATTTGGCAGAACCTTGGAATGTCTAAGTTGCTGGTTTGTCGGTACAAAATTAGCGTCTGAATATCTTGTTTGGTAATATGTTGATACGTCTGAGTTGCTGGTTTTTTAATAGATTGATGTGTCTGAGTTGCTGGTTTGTCAGTGCGTTGGTACATCTGAGTGGCTGCTTTGTTAAAACGTTGGTACGTCTGAGTGGCTGCTTTGTCAGTTCGTTGGTACCTCTGAGTTGCTTGTTTGTAAGTGTGTTGGTAACACTGAATTGCTGGTTTGTCAGTACGTTTTTACGTCTGAGTTTGTATCCTTGGTTGTGAGGTGGGGCGTCGTCCTAGCAACCATAAGGTCCCGAGTTAGTGGATGTCAATTTTGGGATTCCTCATTGGCCCACACCTTCGGCGCAAATATTGGCGTAGTTCCCAGGAAGTAGAATCGAGAGACATTAGTGTAAGTTTTAAGAACTTGTTTCTCAATCGATTTAAACGAAATACACTATTCAAAATTTGCTAGGGATCACTGTATTTCATTCATCTGATACCGTATATGTGTGGCATGTATTAGGCATTGCTTCTCGATACGTTACACTGACACACCGATAAAATAAACCGCCTGTGGACATAGGGATGTTTTCATGCAAATTGTATTTTTGTAACGCATACCCGTACTTAAATATTGCAATGATCCCTATCAAATTGTGAGTAGTATATGTTTAAGCTTAGTAATGGTATGCTGATACATTAGAATGTCCGAATTGTCGGTATGTCTGCAGTATCTATGTGACCTATCACACGAAAAGGAATTCCGTACATCAATTAGATGAAAACAGATCAACGATAGAGCAGGTCAGTGTAAGCTGATAGTTCAAAAATAATTGTATAACAAGGTAGAATGACTACTTTTCATTCAGAAAATATCCTGAAAGCAAAAAGTGTCGATCTAGTCAGCCTGCCCAATCCGCCCAGTTTGACCAGAGATGACACATTTCGCAGTTCCCAGAAGGTCCCGTTTGGCGTGACGGGTCTCATATAATATAATTATATTGCTATACTATATCTTTATTTTAAGACATGTACCTGAAACAAGTTCAACCCGTTCCAAACACTCATCTATTTTTACGGCTCTAAAGAAACAAACGTTTGGAAACATTGCAGGTATAGGATAAATGATTGTGAGTAGTGCTTTCTTGTCGACAATGTTTTCAACCTTTGAAAGCCTCAGTAAAGCCAAAGAAAATGTATTTTTCGTTGTTAATAAATCGAAAATAACGAGTTTTATTTTATGCTTTCCAGTAAGAAATCGAGAAATAACAGTGAAAACATTTTTCGATATCACATGGGTGCGACCGTTTGTTCGTCCGTTCGTCGGTGCGTGCGTCCGTAAAAATTCACTTTAAAAAACTTATCCTCAGAAACTATTGACTGGATTTTTACCAAATTTCACAGGAATGTTCCTTAGGTGGTCCTCTTTCAAATTCCTTCAAATAATTGTGTTCCATGAAGAATTCTGGTTGCCATAGCAACCAAAGTAAAAAACCTTTAAAAATTTTCTCCTCACAAACCGCTAATTGGATAGCATTATTATTTTGCAGGAATGTTCCTTAGATAGAGGTCTACAGAATTCCTTTAAAAAAAAAGATCCATCAAAAAACAAGGCTTTTATGGGAGACTCATTTTCCTTTTATGGTATAAAGTAAAATCTTTGAAAATCTCTTCTCTCAAACTATTTGATGGATTTCATTGTTGTATTGCAGGCTAGTTCCTATGGTGGTAAGTCTTAACCATACAATCCTGACTTTGAACAACCCTAAAGAAGAAGTCTTTGGAAAACACTCTTGGAAAAGGAGAAAATGCTGGTAATCAGCATTTTCTCCTTTTTCCTCAGTGTTTTCTACTCTATCAAAGAAAGATATCATCATTTCATCAATGTTTAATTTGTGGTCTGCAAATGCTTTCAGTTTGGTCACATCCCAAATTTTGTCGTTTGGTAAAGAGTTAAAGATGGTTGCTTTACATAATCTATAATCCTTTTCATATAAAACAAGAGAACCTCTGCACTTTTATTAGTTCTGGTAGAGGTTTGTTGACCTACTGGTGACCTAGTACAAAGAGGGACAGGGCTTTTCTGTTGTAATAAGGCATTTTGTTATCCAATCAAACTGATCCTGCAACTTCAATTAAACATTTGCCACAATACATAATTATTTTCTATATTTTGATGTTTCCCCACCCAAAATGGTTTGTAACAAGACCCTCTTTAACTATAACCAGAAGAGAACATTTTTATAACCGGTCATAATTGAAAGATGTTGCAGACAACATAATATATCTTCAAATTAGTAAAACTTGTATCAAAAAGGGTAGAAATTATTGTGTAAAACTAAGAAAATGCAGGTTACTATTATTTTCTTCTTTTTTTCACAATGTTTTTCATAGCTTTTTTTCTTTAGTGACCTAAAATGCAGGAATGATGGTAATTGTTAAAAACTTCTCTTCACCGTTACAGAAAAATCAGGCCTGTGGAGCGATACTGGGCTCAAGCGCCTCTAGTTTTTCAGTGAAAGATCGAAATTTATGTCATTTCGTGAACACCATCGGTAATATTTTCACTGGTGCGCCACTCGTGAAATAGATCTATTACCGATGGTGTTTACGAGATGAAATAAATTTCGATCTTTAACCGAAACAAACAAATAGTCCTAGATATCTATCCTCAATTCCAGAAAATAACAAAGCTTCTAACTGGCTAAACCGTCTGCTTTAGCCAATCAGAAGTTGTGTTACTTTCAAATTTAGAAAATCTTGGAGACTAAGTCATAAAGACCAAGAATATTCCTAAGAATGGCTGGTATAAATCCCAGGACCTATATAGTAGACTCTCGTGTAATCGAAGGTTTTTGAAAAAGCTATTTCAGACAAAATATAAGTTCTTTCTATGAAATTCTGACAAAAAATAACGGCAGATAAAATTCAAATATCTAGCCCATTTTCTCTGTTTCTAATTCTTAGATAAGTTTCATTTTGCTTTACCATTCTTTATTGGTTCATCAAATAAACTCTCTGACATACTGACAATCAAACCAATATATAGCTGAGCACGGTAGCTCAGTCTGCAACTTACATCACTTGAAACCAGAAAGTCGCTGGCGTGAATCCCTAGCTCGGCAAATTTCCTTTCAAGGAACAATTATAGCCACAGCAACAGAATTTATTCTTTCTATACCACTTGTCATTGTTTCAACGATGGCTTTGTTAGAAAGCAGCAAATGGCTTTGGAAGAAGACTTTTGTGTGATTTACTAATAAAAAAAACAAGAGGGCCAAGATGGCCCTGGGTCGCTCACCTGAATTTTGGAGAGGACCATGGCCAATTTTTATGAAGTATTTAAACAAAATCATTATTTTGCCATGCAATTTTGAAAAGGTCACTAGTAAAAGTCATTTCAAAATCTGTCACCGACCTTATAATCATCACCACAACAACGATTTTGATAAATCAGAATTCTGCAGATGAATTTTTGGATATATTACCCAGGGACAATTTCTTGAAGAAGAGCACATGATTGATAGTGACCAAAAACAAAGGTAGAAAAAGAGCACCACATGCAGGTGCTAACAATTGGATGTTATTTTCGATGGATGAAAATTTCCCTACCAATTTTTGAAAAGGGTCCCCCTAGAAAGATTTCTGTGAAATTATTTCAAAATCTGACCAGCCGTTCCAGAGAAGAAGAATTAAGAAATTGTCCTTCGTGTCTCTGTGGTGCATCTAGCGGGATTCGAACCCTTGAAGGGACAAATATCCTCGTTTTTAGAGGATTAAAAAACCAATGCCATAACCACTGAGCCAAAGAGTTAACTCTCTGACGCAATTGTCAGATATTTTATTTAAATCGGGACGAAGATATACTCGATGGAGTGGTCTACCGTAACACACCCCCTCTTAAAGTCATTTATTGATGACTCAAAGCCTTATTAGGCACAAAGTCCGATTTTGGACAACAAATGGGATTAATGGCTCAATGGCCAATCCCGGACGAGCCCCCATCTTACGAACAAAGTCCGTAACAAAGAAACAAATAAATGCATATAGCTCAAATACAACCCGCACCTGGCGGGATTCGAACCCTTAAAGGGAGAAATAGCCTCGGTTTTAGAGGATTAAAGACCAATGCCATAACTACTGAGGCTAAAAGATATCTCTCTGTCAGGTAATGTATTTAACGTAGTAGACCCCTAATAGAAAACAGCTATTTCCACAATAATATTATCCTACAAAATTTGCTATGATTAAAAAAGAGTGTTATTGTACTGCTTTAACCAAGCCACTTTTCCCTTTTTGTCTTTTCTAGAATTATTATTTATAAATCTAAAACCTCTATATTTTCATTAGAAACAGAGATAGTAATTACCTCCCTTTTCTAAAACTAACAAAAGTATCTACTAATAATTTCAAGAGAGACATAAACAAATTTCCGGTTCATTAAAAATGTGCAAAACTATTATTCCTGTATAAATCCGTACTGATCAACTATCCAGAAAACTTTATGCAATTCAGCACTAGAGGTATTAGGGGTCTACTACCTTAAATCGGGACAAAGCTATGCACGAAGGAGTTGCCTCCCGTAACACTAACTATCGAGGAGCCCTTTGCAAATTGAGAAAGCAAATCTTAGGCAAATTTAATGAACCTTTTTCCATACAATGACGACTTTTAACGACCCTCGGGAAGAAGCCTTTTGACAACATTGTTGGAAAAGGATAAAATGCTGGCAATCAGCTTTTTCTCCTTTTACCAACAATGTTTTCTATCCATACAGAAACAAACTGAACTATCTGAGGCATATTGAATTTATTATCTGCAAATGCTTTGAATTTGGACTGGCTAAAAATTTCGTTGTGTTGTAGCGAGTTAACCTGTTACCGCACAATACCTACTTTTCACGACCCTGAGAAAGAAGCTTTTGGAAAACATTGTGGGAAAAGGAGAAAATGCTGGTAACCAACATTTTCTCCTTTTCCAACAATGTTTTCTACCCTTCACAAAACACATTTCAAATTTTCAGTCACTTTTTATTTGTCGTCTGCAAATGTTTTCGATTTGGACAAGCCTAAAATATTGTCGTTTGGTAATGAGTTAAAGCAATAAGCGTTGTTCTGAATTTAAACTCTGTTACAACAATATAAAGTGAGTGTCAGTCAAGGGTTTAATCTTTAGTAGTTGGTAGTAAAGTAGTTGGTGGTTAAAGTTAATTTTAGTAGTTGTAGGTTAAAGTCAATGTAAAGTGCTTCAATTTACTCAGCCTATTCAATCTGAAGCTTGTACACAATTGGAGTAGACTGCTGCTTGTTGTCTCCGATAACCAAATACTCTCCAGTAGGACAACAAGCTATGTACAGGGGCATAAAGTTGAGCTGAAAGACTTTCATTGCGCTTCCAGTTTTACTTATTAGATGAATATTTTTTGAAACCATTCCACAAATGTAGACATTTTGTTCCGGATCAAGAGTCAACCCTCACCTTTCAGGTTACTACTTGCATACTGGAAACATGGATTTCCACTTTCAAAGTCGAACTTGTACACTTTGTTAGTATCACTACATCCTTGATACACAGCACATTCATCGACCGCAAAGTACCACAATGACTGAAATTTTCGCCCTGTAGCATCCCTGTCCCTTTCTTGCAGCACATCCCCTTCCAGGTTCATTCTGCATAGGGTCCAGTTGCTCAAATTATCACACATACTGACCAAAAGATCATCCATGTAGATAGCCAATCCGAAGCATTCTTTTCTTACTTTTATTTCATGTAGGAAATAAAAGTTTGAACCAGCACTGTAAATAGAAACTCTTTTGTCACTTGTATGTGACATGACTATCCTACTGCAAGTTTTGTGGTAAGCCATGCCCCATGGCGGATATTTCAGTTTAACTAGCACACTGCCCTTTTTTCCGTCAATGTCTTCTACATAAAGGACTTTTCCCTTGTCAGAAACAGCAACAGTGGTGTCAGTAAGAAATTGGCAATTCACAATTTGTAAATGTTTGTTTCTTTTACAACTTGGTTTCAGTTCTTTTATGTGGACAATTGAAGAGTTCTGCAGGGCTGTGCTTTCATTTGGAACAACAGGTACATTTCCTAACTTTCTTTTGCTACTAAATACATCCCCAAAGGTAGTTTCTTGACGAAGAAGCATACTGAATGACTCGTTCATTTGTAGTTTAATTTGTCTGAAATCATCTAGCAAACGTACTTTATTATTTTTGTAAAGGTCAGTCTTGATTAAATCCCGTTCTCTCTGCAGTGCTCGTGATAGGACAAAATGTCGTTTAGAAGACCTCTCTAACTGGCGAAGCTTTATTGCAATTCTCAAAAGAGCTTTCAGTCGACATTCGATTCCTACACACTCTTCTCTCTCTCTTTTAACTCCTTCATGTAAACCAGCATGTATTTTTGCTCCATCCTGAAGAATTTTACTTTCGAATTTGTCCAGCTTGCTGTTCATCATCTCTCGAAACTTTCTAAGTTCAAGCGGCAACTCTTTCAAATCTTGTTCCAGCATACTTTCATATTCTTTCTGGAATTTTATGACATCGCTGAAATATTTTTGTAATTGTCTAGTGTTTTCCACGGTAAGAAATGTTGATAAAGATTTCGACATGACGGATTTATCATTTTCAATCTCAACAACGTGTGTACAATGACGATGACCAATGAAAGCGCAGGTAGTACAAACAAGTTCTTCGTGATCATGACAATAAATTTCGTACTGTTTATCTTGGTGTTGATCACAATGTAGCAGCTGCTTCAACTCCAGAATCTCTGTAGGCATCTCGGCATCTTCACTAATTGCTATCGTTGTATGTCCTTTGGTTATCTTCAGTTTCTTGTGGCTCGACAGACAGTCCGAACATAAGTACTCCTGGCAGTCTGTGCAAAAAACTACAGCTTGTACTACTTTACTATCGGTCTGACAAGGGTTGCAAGGAAATGTAGATTCCTCCAGATTTGTGGCTTGGCCGTTTTCTTCCTCGGTAGTCATTCTTCTTTTGCTCTTTGGTAGGAAGTTCGCCCATGATGAAGGATCTGTGTCCTTACTCGGCGGTTTCGTTATTTGTCTGCAAACGGGACAGTCTATCGAGATAACGTGACACGGGGCTTTGTTTACAGGAGAGTTCACTATCCATTTCCCTATACAAACCATGCAAAATTCGTGTCCGCAGTTCAGTACGCGAGCATCATTAAACGGAAGCTGACAAATCGAACAATCTTCTGACATTTTAACCTGTTTAACTACCTCCGCAAACGCCATTTTTGGATACAAAATAATCGAAACCGAAAGTACAGGGGTGTAATGGTTCTTTTTCAGTTGAAGAGAGTTCAAGGGATGCAACACTTGTAAATTTGCTGTTACTTGAATGAATTACCTCCCTTATTTACGCTCCAAAATGAGACACAAACGCGTGCGCACAAAATAATACTTAAACTTCAAAAAGATAACCTTAGGATGATGATGATGATTTATTTACCCTTACGATCGACCCATGTGGATCATGTGACATTCAAGGCAGTATGGGTCATTTAGAGAAGATCTAATTGATTGTTCTCTTTTCTTAGAAACTGTCTTGGAAAACTAATGAATTACGAGGTGGAATACGTACGTGAAATACTTCTTTCTACCCAAATTTACCTTTAAAAGTTTTCGAGTTACAGAACGGACACGATTTGTGACGGACAGACAGAGAGACGGACGGGAAGACGGACAGACGCAAAAGGAAAAACAGTATGTCTCCCGACGCTGACGAGACGAGACTTGAATACACTGGTATATTAACCCTTTCCCAAACAAGCCCTGGTTTTTACGTGTCTGCAGTAAAAGTCTTTTAAAAACACTGTGGGAAAAGCAGAAATTGCTCGTAACGAGCAATTTCTTCTTTTCCCACAGCGTTATCTACCCTTTTTGAGAACTTTCTGGCATTTTCTCCAATTCTAAAATTGTCGTCTGCAAACTCTTTTGGTTTGGAAGAGTCCAAAATTTGTCGTTTGGGAAAGGGTTAAAGAGCTACATTCTGGCAAAAGGGGGCCAAATGCATCTCTATAAGTCATTGTACCAAGCAAGATACCTCCTAGTTAGGTATTCCTAAAACCCACTTTGTTTAACAACCCAGTGAACCATGATCTAGACTGGTCCGTTGGCATGCCGAAAATTGTACGACAGCAAAAAGATTCGGTCCAGATCAGCTTGCCCGGACCGCGCAGGCTCATCTGAGTTGATACTGTTTGCAGATGCTCTAAGTCCCCTTTTCAAGGGCATGGTTCATATAACTATAATTATCTGTGTTAACAAGAAATAAGCCTACAAGCTAACTGTGTTTGCTTTATTTAACCCTTTTACTCTTTACCAGACAATCCCGACTTTTAACACCCGCCCGGGTGGCTCAGTGGTGAGCGTGTCGGACTCATGACCTGGTGGTTGTGATTTCGATACCCGGTCGAGGCGAACTGTCTTTCCGGCGTATTTTCGCCTCTCACCTCTGCTGAAGCATGTGAGAAAAGTAGTCGGTGGCTTTGGAAAGAAGGTTGTGTTAGTACCGGTGTGAGAAAGCCCGGAAACACATGTGCGTCACCGACCGCCATGATATGACCTTAGCTGTTAAAGTGGCGTTAAACCCCAAAACAACCAACCAACCAACCGACTTTTAACAACCCTGAGAAAGAAGCTTTTTAAAAACATTGTGGGAAAAGGAGAAAATGCTGGTAACCAGCATTTTCTCCTTTTCCCACATTGTTTTCTACCCTTCACAGGCCAAATTTCAATATTTCAGTCACATTTATTTTGTCCTCGACAAATGCTTTCAATTTGGATAAGTCTAAAATCTTCTTGTGTGGAAAACATTTAAACTGATGAAAAGATCCAAGACACTTTTAGCTCTTTACCATACGACAAAATTGTTTACTTGTCCAAATCGAAACGATTTGCAGATGACAAAATAAACGTTACTTGAAAATTAAAACTTGACTTTAGACGAGTAGAAAAGATTGTGGGAAAAGGAGAAAATGCTGTTTACCGGCATTTTGTCCTTTTCCCCACAATGTTGTCAGAAGGTTTCTTCCTTTAAGTCGTAAAAACCGGGAATTGTATGGTAAAGGGTTAACCGCTTAAATAAGTTTAAATGAAATTTCCAAGCCGGTAATTAAAACCCAAATTTCGGTACAGAATTCCAAAATGCTTCTCGGACAGTGCAGATCTAAGATCAGACTGCACGTTCTGTGTTGTCCAATTTTGATCTATACTGTCTGGAAAACTTGAGGTCTTTGAGTCACGCTTTTTGGCTTGATTTCTTGATTGTTGATATATACAGATTTATACAGATACAATACTTTTGCACATTTTTAACCGACCAGAAACTCCTTTGATGTCTATCTTGAAATTATTTCTTGACATTTTTGTCAATGTCCAGAAAAGGGAGGTAATTATCATATCTTTTTGTAACGAAAATATAGAGGTCCAAACTGAAAGCAATTGCAGACGACAAAATTAATGTGACTCAGTGAATGATTTGTCTTTCTGGAAGGATGCAAAACAATGTGGGAAAAGGAGAAAATGCTGGTTCCCATGATGTTTTCGAAAGGCTTCTTTTTCAGGGTCGGGAGAACCAGGGATTGTTTGGGAAAAGGTTAATACCGATAGATAATAAATCTAAATTAACTAAAAAATGTTAAATAGAGTGTTCAGTAGAAATCTATTCACGCGGTGGTGTGGGGTGGGTGGGATGAACGTCTTCAGGTATTGGTTATGTGCATAATTTTGGTTCTCTGGCTAATGATTTTCATTTTTTTTTAGAACTTCCGTTTCCCACATTGGTAGGTGCATTCGATGATATTTTATGTTTTCATTCAAAATTATTCATGATTTCGGATATTCGAAAGAGAGCCAATCAGAGGGCGAGAGCTCACTGCCAGCCAGCGTATCTAAAGCTGTCTAGAGGCGGTACATCTATAACCCTAATGACTTTTTAGCACCCAATATCGGGGTCTAAGACATTTGCCCCCGGACTTGTGCCCCCCCGGACTTGTGCCCCCAGACTTTTGCCCCCTCAGTTTATTTACAACTTGGACGTCGAGCTCCTTTAAGGGACAGTCTCAAAAAAGCAACTTTGAGATATTCATGTATATTGTACATGGTAAATTTGACCGGCACTATGAAAAAGACTTCTCAGCTGTTGTATCGTTTTAAAAGTGCTTTTTTGGTGAAAATCTTCGGCTGATTAATTGATTTCAGTTTCAATATGAAACTTACAGTATGATAACTATAGAGTCAGTTACTCATCTGACACGCCTGCTGTAAACCACGATTAAAATTCCTTTTTTTTCATTTTAAGAAAAATAAAGCAAAATTCAGGATGTAATTATAAGTTCTTCAATATCATTTAGAAGAGGCTTATCGTTTTCCAGAAGGCAGTTGTCCTACGGGGGCAAATATCCGGGGGCAGATGTCCTACCAGGGCAAATGTCCGGGGGATGTCCTAAGGGAGCAAATGTCAAGGGGCAATGTCCAGGGGGGCAAATGTCCGGGGGGGGGCAAATGCCCTAAGGGGGCAGATGTCCTAAGGGGGTGAATGTCCGGGTGGCAGATGTCCAGGGGGCAGATATCCTAAGGGGGCAGATGTCCTACGGGGGCAAATGCCCGGGGCAGATGTCCAGGGGGCAGGTGTTCTAAGGGGGCAAAAGTCCGATGGGAACAAGTCCGGGGGGCAAATGTCCTGATACCCCATATCGCGGTCTTCGCTCACGATTTATACATGTATATCTTTGACGATGAACTGATGGTAAGTTCCTAGATGATTTTGTCTTTTTTGACATAGTAACATCCGAATATATAAAAAAAAGCAAAAGAATGATCGGACTGGAATAAAGGTTGTTCAAGACTAAATGTAGTATCATGGATCATACAATAAATATAGAACCCCTGCTAGTATGGCTACATTTTATCACAAATCATCGGCGGCTGAGTTAAGGATAAATAAATTGTTTCAGAGATCAAATGAAAAGGTAAAAGTCCAACACTAAATTACTGTCTAACAGATCATTTTCGAAATGCAGGCAGATCGATATCATCATAATTTATTAGCATTTGTTCATGATTGACACTTTTTGCAATGTCATGACGGGCGTTGGTGGGTGTGTCACTACTGACTTGCCCGGATGAAAGTGGGTGTGTCTGAGGTGGAACAAAATGGCTGACGGGCAGGATGGGGAGGCTGGCGATGACACAGAAATGCTAATTCCATGTCATTATTCCACGTCCAAAGGTAAATTTTACTCGGTTTTGTTAATCATAAAGTATGACTTTGATGTTTAGTTGCCTAAACGCATTTCGGATGTGATGGAGCTGTGAGTGTGTACAGTTAGTCGAGCGGAACAATACCGATTTTGCATCGCATCCCATCAAAGTGAAAGTGGGTGGGGGTGGTTTATAATTGGGTCAATTATATACGTTACCAGGCTACATATCCATCAGCATGCAGATGAAAAACAAAGCCTGCGAAAAATGAATTTTGAAACACATTTTTTTTTCTGTTTAAAGTTAAGGTTTCGTAGGAGAATATGTTTTTCTTTTGTCAGTACCGTATTTTGTCATCTGCACTAGTAAAGGCGAGGTTAGCTGATCTAGCAAACGAACAAATTGAATATACTCATACTGGTCGAAATTGAAAGCATTGGAAGTTGATAAACTTGCCATGGCGCAAATGATGGTATTTATATTTTGAAAAAGAAACAGTGTGAGGAACCCAGAAAATGCTGGTCATAAGCATTTTTACTGCTTTTACAGAACACCAGCATTTTCTTCTTTTCCAACAATGTTTAAGAAATGCTCTCTTTCTTGGGGTCTTCAAAAGTCGGGATTGTGTAGCAAAGAGTTGAGTTTAAAATGATACCAAGATTGAAAGCAGTGCAATCATATAAATTGCATAAGTTCACGGAGAAGGTTCATCTTCATGGACTGTTCATTTAACCCTTTACCAAACAATTCCTGGTTTTTACAATCCTGAGATAGAAGCCTTTTAAATACATTGTGGATAAAGCGGAAAATGCTAGTAACCAGCATTTTCTCCTTTCCCTTAATGTTTTCTACCCTGCTCAAAACAAATTACAATTTTTCAGTTAAGCTTTATTTGTCATCTGCAAGTGCTTTCGATTTGGACCGGTCTAAAATTTCATTGTTTAGTATATAGTTTAAGGGAAGTATTCTCATGGTACTCTCTGGGTAACATTAACCCTCTACCACAAAATCCAGATTTCCAGATACCAGACACATAGATATATGTATCTGAATATGATAAGACTGTAATTTATTAAAAAAGAAATGGGATTGTATATTTTATGAAAATTTAATTTGGTTTGAGCACAGATTGGTAGTTCAATAATTATGGCCTCTTTAACTTTGGATAATTTGATAAAGGGTCTACCTACACTGTTTGCAGTATGCAGCGTTCTCAAAACAAGCCGGCGGCTGGTGATTTCGCTGCCTACTCTACCGATTTGCGCCATCTACTTTCATGACAAGAAAAAAAAAGATAGAAAAAGTGGCAAAGAAAATATAAAAGTCTTTCGATCTTTCAATCAAATCAAAGCTTTTTAAGATCCTTATTCATGTTTTCCGATCGTTTTCACGGTAATTTTAATCACAGGAAATTGACATTCTATAACCAAACTAAATGATAAAATATGAAAAAAAAAAGTTTCTCCTATATAATGTTTAGGGGAGATTTTCTTTTTTTCATATTTTATCGTTTATTTTTGGTTATAGAATGTCAAATTCCTGTGTTTTAATGAGTCCGAGTTGGCAATTTTTTATTTTATTACTGATACGCCTCAGAGAATAAGATCGGCGTAACCCATTTAGTTGAAACAAACACACATATTGATTATCTCCCTTTTCGTGACGGTTGTTTTGGTTTTTTGACGAGGCCACACCAGAATCTTTATATATTCTTTCAGAAAACAACTGGTAAGAGGTCAATCGAATGAAGACAGTTGAGCTTACAATGAGCCGACCTTCCAGGTTTGGCCTGCTCCTGTCGTTCTAAAATATAACAGTTGCTTAGAATCTGATGATAGTGGGTGGGGTGCGTGATCTTTCTGTGTTTTCGCCCCCAGCTAGCTCGCCGCCGCCCCCCCTCCCCCCCGACAAACTGGTCCTATTTATTATCCAGCAAGTACAGGGAAAGTATATTTTAAAAACATCAGCCCTCAGATACACACTGCCAACTCCAACCAAAAGACAAAAGTATTCGATTAGTCTTTACCAGAAAAAACTTCCTAGTGCTAAATATTAAAATTGTCTGTACAAAATTCAGGACAATTTTTAATGTTAATTTTGTTCAAAGAAGGCCTCGGATTGCTTCTGGTGTGTTCTAGATTTTCGTAATTTTCCGGGGTAAACCCCCCTCTCATACTCCCCCCCTCGGCACTTGGGCAGAGCCTTCTACTTTCTCATTTGAGCCTGCTACTTCAAATCTTTCTGAGAACTCTGAGTATGAGATCCCCAGGATTTGAAAAATTGGGGATTGTTCTTCACCCCTCTGAAAAGTATGGGAGATTTCTGAAATTAAGTCCAAAATTTTCTGTTTCCCACAATGTTTTTTAACCATCCTAAATTGCATTTCAATTTTATATTTACATTTATTTTTTGTCTGAAAATGCTTTCAATTTGGACTATTCCAAAATTTTGTCAATTGGTAAAGAGTTAAGACTGAAATCCTTACAAAACACTAGAACTTTAGACTTGTAGAAAGTGAAAGCTTTAGCAGGCAAGAAAATAAAAGTGACTGAAAAATTGAAACATGTTTTGGGACAGGTAGAAAGCACTACCAGCATTTTCTCCTATTCCCACAATATTTGCAAAAACTGTCTTTCTCCGGATTGTTAAAAGTGGAATTGGATGGAAAAGGGTAAATGCACAACAAACTTGAAAAAGAAAACTATCTATACAAACATAATATATATCTATTTCAAGGCTCTTTTTTTTCCAGAATGGTTTTCAAAGCAAAAGACAGGGTTGACCTAAGAACAGACTGCATGTTTTATGCAGTCTAATCTTGATCAATACAACTATTAAAAGCAAATTGAATCTTTTTTCTTTTCAGATGCTCTTTCAGACCAGTATGAAAGCCTAGCGTCAAGGTATGGAAACTAAAGTCCTGGGCTCCAGGTTACAGGGAGTGATGGTATTCTAAATCCATAATTTCTATTCAAAACTGTATGTAGTGGGTACTCATTAGAAGGGTCTCATGGGTTGTAGGTACTCATTAGAATTATTTCCATGAGACGATTCTAATGAGTACCCACAACACAAGTTTTAGTAGAGATAACATAATATTTTTAATTTTGAAATCAAAATCACTCCCTCTATCTTGAAATCTGAAAGTCTTTACTTATTGTACAAATACAGCAATTATTTATTACATGCAGTATCCTAGTTTTCCGTGTCCTTTTTCAGAAATGTCAATGTAAATTTCAAAATTTGTACTAATATGGTGGTAGGTAACTCTTTACCAAAATCAGAAACAAAATCTCTGACATGTCTTGCTGGAAAGCATTTGCAGAAAACAAAGAAAACAAAGAAAATGTAGCATAAACCGTTCAACAAGCAATCCCTGGTTTTAAATACCCTGAAGAAGGAGCCTTTTGAAAACCTTGTTGGTAACCAGCATTTTCTCCTTTTCCAATAAGGTTTTCTAGACTTTCACAAACAATTAACATAATTTCAGCTACATTATATATGTCGCCTGCAAATGCTTTAATTTGGACCAGTGTTAAATTTTGTTCTTTGTTAAAGTGTAAATTATAGCATTTGACATTGAAAGAGCAGAAAATGTGAGAAAATATAGGAAGTGATGGTAACCAGATCTTGTTTTATTCCCAAGAGTTACAAAAACATAATTGGTTGGTAAGGGACAAAATGCTTTGTATGAGAAGAAGACTCAAATGCACACAAAAAGATTGGGAGAAGTATAGCGAAGAAAATGCTAGATTGTGCAATCTCAGTTTGACACAATGTTTTCATATTGGTCATGCAAAGTCTTTACCTTTAAAGCTTCTAAAAATCAAATAAATGCACTAATTTCTGTCTCAGTATAAAGGTGCATTATACATTGATCATAGTTATTTACATTGCTTTGAATGTAGGATGTTTTGGCCTCGTATGTTTTGGCCAGGATGTTTTGGCCTTGGCCAGGTTGTCTTGGCCAGGGATGTTTTAGCCAGCTAAATATATAAAGTAGGATGTTTTGGCCAAGTGTTAATTTTGTGAATTTTTGCCCCATTAAACATGATTTTAAGAACATGGTAGCAAATTGAAAAATTAATAGTTTTGCAATGATGGAGAATGGGGTTAATTTCTTTTTAAAAATTTATCCTGTCAATTTGTAATGATTAGCAATAACTCAAAATTTCTATTTTCAACAATATTTTGCAACAAATTGCTAAAAATCTAAGCAGTTTGCTATAGAAGATTGCAAATCAGTCAAATTATGTTTTGGCCAAAAGTCATTTTAAAGCAAAAAGAAGCATAAAATGATCTGAATATGCTTTTGTGCATCAAAAAATGTACACTTAAAAGCATAGAAATGACATTTATTGCACTTTTCTGTGTTAAAAAGCATTTTGCCAAAACGACCTACTTTGCACATTTAGCTGGTCAAAATGTCTGTGGCCAAAGTGCCCTGGCCAAAATGTCTGTGGCCAAAACGTCTGTCCACCCATTGATTCAGCTCTATTTTCTTTTTAAAATGGGAAAAGTGTGATAAAAGTGTAAGGCTTAAACCAAACCACTTACTTTTTTTGTTGAATAATAATCCTTTCTGGAAAATTAGGTCTTCGATGGTTTGTTTGCTCACACTGTTAATTATCAATTGGTATACCATATAGAATTTACTTGCTGACAGGAAAAGATAAAGGACTAAAGTACTCAAGTGTATTACGCTCAGTACAACGTAATTTAACTCTTTACCTAGTGAAAGAAATTTGGACCAGTCCAAATTGAAAGGATTTGAAAATTACAAAAAGTACCTGACTAAATAACAGAATTTTGTTTCATCAGCATTTCCGCCATTCTACACATTGTCTTGTAAAAGACTTTTTCTTTCAGGTTGTAAATACCAAAAATCATTTGGGAAAGGGTTAAATATCTATATGGCGAGGATACTTTCTGGCCATAAATGATGAGTTAGCACAAAAGAGAATAAGAGTATAATGCTTGCTAATTCAAATCTAAATTATATAATCGGCAATCCTCTTCAGGCTGTGTGTTAACTCTTTACCAAACAATGTCAAGTTTTCATGACTGAGGAAAAGGCCTTCTGAAAACATTGTGGAAAAAGCAGAGATGATGGTAACCAGCTATTCCCCTATTCCTACAATGTTTTTTACCCTCTGAGAGCAAGTGTTAACCCTTTACCTGATATGCCAATTTAAGCCTCTTCCATTTCAGCAGCAAATAAAGATATGATGTCAAAAATATGGAAAAAATGAGGATACAAATATCTGATTGAGTGGAAAACATTGCGGGAAAAGGAGAAATTGCTTGTTACAAGCAATTTCTCCTTTTCCCACAATGTTTTCAAAAGCTGTCTGTTGTTGATACGTCAAAATTAGTATCTATGGAGTAAAGGGTTAATCTTAGAACCATGTTAATTTTTTCGTCTGCATAACTTTTATTTAGATCCGAATTGCACTGTTGTGGAAATCTTTACGTAGGTTAGGTTACTTTTCTTATTACATCATTCTAAGTTGTCACAATGCCAAAACTTATCAATTAGAAGGCATTTGATTTTGAAAAAAAGTACTGATTCATCTTTGGATTTTAGAATTGTCGAAAAGGTCAGTCAATAGACCATACTTTTATCTGTACTACAGGGACTTAGTGGACTATAAACTAACTGAAACTGAAACAGTAAGAGGAATAACTGCTGGGTCGGATAAGTTCTAATAAAAAATAACTTGTAAAAAACGAAAACTGTGTGTTCTAAACTTTTATTTCTTCACACAATAGGTGATAATAACAACTATTACTTAGTCACTTATAGCTTAACGTCAGCCTTGCTCATTTGAGAGGTGTTTTTTCCCTCGCTCTGATCAGCAGGTAAGATGGAATTTCACAAGGTCCTTTGATAATGCGCTTATGAGATTCTAGGGGAAAAAATGTGTCTTATAGTCGAGTAGATAGGGTACATAACAAATAACAAACTTGACTGAAGTCAGAAAAGAAGTTGGTGATCAACTCAACTCACTGACACATGACAAAATTTTAGGTTTGTCCAAATCAAAAGCATTTGTAGATGACAAAATAAGTGACCGAAAATTTGAATTTTTTTTTGTGAACGGTAGAAAACATTGTGGGAAAAGGAGAAAATGCTAGTTACCAGCATATTCTCCTTTCCCCATAATATTTTCCAAAGGCTTCTTTCTCAGGGTCGTCAAAAGTAGGGATTGTGTGGTAAAGATTTAAGGTGGTAGACCCTTAACACTTCCAGTGCAGCATGGGAAAAAAATTGCTTTATAGTTAATAAATATAGATTTATACAGATATAGTACTTTGCACATTTTTTACCAATCAGAAATTCCTTTGATGTGTACTTTGTAATTATCTGTTGATTCGTTTATTAGTTTCCAGAAAAGGGAGATAAGTATTATCTCTATCTGTAATGAGAATATAGTGGTTTTAGATTTATAAATGATAATTCTAAGATAAAAATAAAGGAAAGAGTGGCTTGGTTAAAGTAGTACAATAATAGTCCTTTTCTAATCATAGCAAATTTTGTAAGTAATACTGTGGTGGAAATAGCTGTTTTCTTTTATGGGTTGACTACCTTAAAGGTGGGTATTTAGTAAATAGTTTATGTTTTTCACATCACACCAAATTAAAAAATATATATACCACAGAAATTGATATGGAAAAACAATACATATCATCAATAATTAAGAATCATAATGTTACAAAAATATTTTTGGGGGTGGTATTCCCTTAAAAAGCTATGTAGCCCCATACGGTATTTTTAGATTTTTTGCGCCAAAAATAAAAAAAATCATGGTTGGAATGTTAAGTGACTAGCACGTGACTAATGACCCTTAAATTCCATAACATTACAAACTTGTAATTATTTTCCATAACGTCTTCTTTGGATGCTATGTTTGAAGCTTCGTTTGTGTATTTCCAGTATATAAATGAAAAAGTTGCTCATGGAAAAATAGACCATGTTTCCCGACGACGTCGACCTGGATTGTAGTAAATCTCTAATTTCTCTTGTTGTCGGATGGTTTTTGACTACTGGGGTTTTATGAATAAAAATTATAAGGCTTTAGGAGTATAAAGATTATTTGTTTGTATTTTTGTAAAATTTTTGTCACAAAATCTGAATTGCCACCTTTAACCCATTACCACACAATCCCTGCTTTTGACGCTCCTGGAAAAGAAGCCTTTTGAAAACATTGTGGGAAAATGAGAAAATGCTGGTCACCAGCATTTTCTCCTTTTCCCACAATGTTTTCTACCCTTCTCAAAACAAATTTTAAATTTCAGTGACTTCTATTTTGTCGTCTGCAAATGCTTTTGATTTGGACAAATTTTAAATAATGTTGTCTAGTAATGAGTTAAGCAGAATAAGAGACTTAATTTTTGTGTGTAAATAGTGACTGGTTTGAGTTACAAAATGAAAATAGTTTTTTGTTATCATGACATGCATTATTATTATACCTTCAGGTCAAATAGAGCTCGGAGTAGAAAACTTAAAAATCCAAGGAAAGGCAGTCAGGTAAGGTTTCATTAGTTCATTTACTCAGTAAATATAATACAATAAATATATACATGGGGTTTGAGACCTACAGAAAATTTGGGATTCTATTTTGAGTGTATGTTTTAGAAACTGAAACTGAGGAGCGATTTTCACCCCTCTATCTGAAAAATAGCCATGGTTTTAAAAAAGATAGACCGGACAATTTTCAAGCTGATAGACAACATATGGTTCACCATAGCAGACATTTATTCCTGTAAGAACGAGACATTAACTTGTTGCGAAACAACAATATTTTAGACTTGTCCAAATTGAAAGCATTTGCAGACAACAAAATAAATGTGGCTCAAAAATTGAAATTTGTTTTGGAAAGGGTAGAAAACATTGTGGGAAAAGGAGAAAATGCTGGTTACCAGCATTTTCTCCTTTTCCTACAATGTTTTCAAAAGGCTTCCTTCTCAGGGTCGTTAAAAGTCGGGATTGTGTGGTTAAGAGTTAACTTGTTACCAAATCACAAAATTTTAAACGCATAGGATGATCGATATGGAAGAATTCGCAGACAATTATTTAGACTTTTTCAATAGCATGTCTGATTAAAAACTAGGTCACTACGTCATATCTTACAAAAATCTTATGTATGCTGTAGAGGCCTCATTTTTAGTCCAAAACTCTTGAAAGTTGATTAGAATGTTTGTCTGTACAATAACTTGAAAGAGATAAAAAATTGGTAATGTTGGATTAAAAACTAGGTCAACAGATCAACTCTTCAAAAACATTGTTTACTTTCTAGTGGCCTCATTTTAAATGCAGTACTCATGAAACTTAGTCTGAATGTTGGTCTTGGATCAGTTTGCAAATGGGTCATTTTGGGTCTATAACTCATCAATATCTTGGTAGAATATTTGTCATAATATCTCAAAAGAGATAAAAAATGGGTCACATTTGGTCAAAAGACCCAGGTTAGCGATATTAGGGCCATTATGGCCCTCTTGTTTTCAGTTTGGACCAGTCTGTTGTCTGGTAAGGAGTTAACCCTTTACCCCATAAGGCATTTCTATGGTCTCTCTAACTGACCCTAAATAACAGCAAGGATGAAACTGTTTCGTTTGACACCTTTTGATAGTGTAGAAAACATTGTGGCAAAAGGTGAAATTGCTCGTCACGAGCAATTTCACCTTTTGCCACAATGTTTTCCAAAGGCTCCTATTAGCAATGCGTAGAAATGAGTATCTATGGAGTAAAGGGTTAAGACGACGAATCCTAACGTGATAGCCATCTTTTGTTTGTCTTTACTTATTATACAAATACAGCAATTTCTTTTTACATGCAGTGTCCTAGTTTTCCGTGTCCTTTTTCACAAATGTCTATGTAAATTTCAAAATTTGTACTAATATGGTGGTAGCCGTAGGTTACTCTTTACCAAAATCAGAAACAAAATCTCTGACATGTCTTGTTGTAAAGCATTTGCAGAAAACAAAGAAAATGTAGCATAAACCGTTTAACAAGCAATCCCTGGTTTTAAATACCCTGAAGAAGGAGCCTTTTGAAAACCTTGTTGGAAAAGGAGAAAATGCTGGTAACCAGCATTTTCTCCTTTTCCAACAAGGTTTTCTAGACTTTCACTAACAATTAGCATAATTTCAGCTACATTATATATGTCGCCTGCAAATGCTTTAATTTGGACCAGTCTAAAATTTTGTTCTTTGTTAAAGTGTAAATTATAGCATTTGACATTGAAAGAGCAGAAAATGTGAGAAAATATAGGAAGTGATGGTAACCAGATCTTGTTTTATTCCCAAGAGTTACAAAAACATAATTGTTTGGTAAGGGACAAAATGCTTTGTATGAGAGGAAGACTCAAATGCACACAAAAAGATTGGGAGACGTATAGCGAAGAAAATGCTAGATTGTGCAATCTCAGTTTGACACAATGTTTTCATATTGGTCATGCAAAGTCTTTACCTTTAAAGCTTCTAAAAGTCAAATAAATGCATTAATTTCTGTCTCAGTATAAAGGTGCATTATACATTGATCATAGTTATTTACATCGATTTGAATGTAGGATGTTTTGGCCTCGGATGTTTTGGCCAGGATGTTTTGGCCTTGGCCAGGTTGTCTTGGCCAGGGATGTTTTAGCCAGCTAAATATATAAAGTAGGATGTTTTGGCCAAGTGTTAATTTTGTGAATTTTTGCCCCATTAAATAGGATTTTAAGAACATGGTTGCAAATTGAAAAATTGATAGTTTTGCAATGATGGAGAATGGGGTTAATTTCTTTTTAAAAATTTATCCTGTCTATTCGTAATGATTAACAATAACTCAAAATTTCTATTTTCAACAATATTTTGCAACAAATTGCACAAAATCTAACAGTAAGGCTTAGACCAAACCACTTACTTCTTTTGTTGAATAATAATCCTTTCTGGAAAATCAGGTCTTCGATGGTTTGTTTGCTCACACTGTTAATTATCAATTGGTATACCATATAGAATTTACTTTCCGACAGGAAAAGTTAAACGACTAAAGTAATCAAGTGTATTACGCTCAGTACAACGTAATTTAACTCTTTTCCCAATGAAAGAAATTTGGACCAGTCGAAATTGAAAGGATTTGAAAATTACAAATAGTACCTGACTAAATAACAGAATTTTGTTTCATCAGCATTTCCGCCATTCTACACATTGTCTTGTAAAAGACTTTTTCTTTCAGGTTGTAAATACCAAAAAAGGGTATTTGGGAAAGGGTTAAATATCTATAATTATGGCCAGGATACTTTCTGGCCATAAATGATGAGTTAGCACAAAAGAGAATAAGAGTATAATGCTTGCTAATTCAAATCTAAATTATATAATCGGCACTCCTCTTCAGGCTGTGTGTTAACTCTTTACCAAACAATGTCAAGTTTTCATGACTGAAGAAAAAGCCTTCTGAAAACATTGTGGAAAAAGCAGAGATGATGGTAACCAGCTTTTCCCCTATTCCTACAAAAATATGGAAAAAATGAGGATACAAATATCTGATTGAGTGGAAAACATTGCGGGAAAAGGAGAAATTGCTTGTTACAAGCAATTTCTCCTTTTCCCACAATATTTTCAAAAGCTGTCTGTTGTTGATACGTCAAAATTAGTATCTATGGAGTAAAGGGTTAATCTTTGAACCCTGTTAATTTTTTCGTCTGCATAACTTTTATTTGGATCCGAATTGCACTGTTGTGGAAATCTTTACGTAGGTTAGGTTACTTTTCTTATTACATCATTCTAAGTTGTCACAATGCCATAACTAACCAATTAGAAGGCATATGATTTTGAAAAAAAGTACTGATTCATCTTTGAATTTTAGAATTGTCGAAAAGGTCAGTCAATAGACCATACTTTTATCTGTACTACAGGGACTAAGTGGACTATAAACTAACTGAAACTGAAACAGTAAGAGGAATAACTGCTTGGTCGGATAAGTTCTAATAAAAAATAACTTGTAAAAAATGAAAACTGTGTGTTCTAAACTTTTATTTCTTCACACAATAGGTGATAATTACAACTATTACTTAGTCACTTATAGCTTAACATCAGCCTTGCTTATTTGAGAGGTGTTTTTTCCCTCGCTCTGATCAGCAGGTAAGATGGAATTTCACAAAGTCCTTTGATTATGCGCTTATGAGATTCTAGGGAAAAAAATGTGTCTTATAGTCGAGTAGTTAGGGTACATAACAAATGAAAAACTTGACTGAAGTCAGAAAAGAAGTTGGTGATCAACTCAACTCACTGACACATGACAAAACTTTAGGTTTGTCCAAATCAAAAGCATTTGTAGATGACAAAATAAGTGACGGAAAATTTGAAATTTTTTTTGTGAACGGTAGGAAACATTGTGGGAAAAGGAGAAAATGCTGGTTACCAGCATATTCTCCTTTCCCCACAATGTTTTCCAAAGGCTTCTTTCTCAGGGTCGTCAAAAGTAGGGATTGTGTGGTAAAGATTTAAGGTAGTAGACCCTTAACACTTCCAGTGCAACATGGGAAAAAAATTGCTTTATAGTTAATAAATATAGATTTGTACAGATATAGTACTTTGCACATTTTTAACCAGCCAGAAATTCCTTTGATATGTACTTTGTAATTATCTGTTGATTCGTTTATTAGTTTCCAGAAAAGGGAGATAAGTATTATCTCCATTTGTAATGAGAATATAGTGGTATAGATTTATAAATGATAATTCTAAGATAAAAATAAAGGAAAGAGTGGCTTGGTTAAAGTAGTACAATAATAGTCCTTTTCTAATCATAGCAAATTTTGTAGGTAATACTGTGGTGGAAATAGCTGTTTTCTTTTATAGGTTGACTACCTTAAAGGTGGGTTTTTAGTAAATAGTTTAGGTTTTTCACATCACACCAAATTAAAAAATATATATAGCACAGAAATTTATATGAAAAAAACAATACATATAATCAGTGATTAAGAATCATAATATTATAAAAATATTTTTTTGGGGTGGTATTCCCTTAAAAAGCTATGTAGCCCCATATGGTATTTTTAGATTTTTTGCGCCAAAAATAAAAGAAAATCATGGTTGGAATGTTAAGTGACTAGCACGTGACTAATGACCCTTAAATTCCATAACATAACAAACTTGTAATTATTTTCCATAATGTCTTCTTTGGATGCTATGTTTGGAGCTTCGTTTGTGTATTTCCAGTATATAAATGAGAAAGTTGCTCATGGAAAAAAAGACCATGTTTCCCGTCAGCGTCGACCTGGATTGTAGTAAATCTCTAATTTCTCTTGTTGTCGGATGGTTTTTGACTACTGGGGTTTTATGAATAAAAATTATAAGGCTTTAGGAGTATAAAGATTATTTGTTTGTATTTTTGTAAAATTTTTGTCCCAAAATCTGAAGGGCCACCTTTAAGCAAAATAAGAGACTTAATTTTTGTGTGTGAATTGTGACTGGTTTGAGTTACAAATTGAAAACATTTTTTTTTTTTTATCATGACATGCATTATTATTATACCTTCAGGTCAAATAGAACTCGGAGTAGAAAACTTAAAAATCCAAGGAAAGGCAATCAGGTAAGGTTTCATTAGTTCATTTACTCAGTGTATAAATATATACATGGGGTTGCAGACCTATAGAAAATTTGGGATTCTATTTTGAGTGTCTGTTCTAGAAGCTGAAACTGAGGAGCGATTTTGACCCCTTTATCTGAAAAATAGCCATGGTTTTAAAAAGATAGACCAGACAATTTTCAAGCTGATAGACAACATATGGTTCACCATAGCAGACGTTTATTCCTGTAAGAACGAGACATTAACTTGTTGTTAAACAACAATATTTTAGACTTGTCCAAATTGAAAGCATTTGCAGACAACAAAATAAATGTGGCTCAAAAATTGAAATTTGTTTTGGAAAGGGTAGAAAACATTGTGGGAAAAGGAGAAAATGCTGGTTACCAGCATTTTCTCCTTTTCCTACAATGTTTTCAAAAGGCTTCCCTCAGAGGGTCGTTAAAAGTCGGGATTGTGTGGTTAAGAGTTAACTTGTTACCAAATCACAAAATTTTAAACGCATAGGATGATCGATATGGAGGAATTCGCAGACAATTATTTAGACTTTTTCAATAGCATGTCTGATTAAAAACTAGGTCACTAGGTCATATCTTACAAAAATCTTGTGTATGCTGTAGAGACCTCATTTTTAGTCCAAAACTCTTGAAAGTTGGTTAGAATTTTTGTCTTTACAATATCTTGAAAGAGTTAAAAAATTGGTAATGTTGGATTAAAAACTAGGTCAACAGATCAACTCTTCAAAAACATTGTTTACTTTCTAGTGGCCTCATTTTAAATGCAGTACTCATGAAACTTAGTCTGAATGTTGGTCTTGGATCAGTTTGCAAATGGGTCATTTTGGGTCTATAACTCATCAATATCTTGGTAGAATATTTGTCATAATATCTCAAAAGAGATAAAAAATGGGTCACATTTGGTCAAAAGACCTAGGTTAGCGATATTAGGGCCATTATGGCCCTCTTGTTTTCAGTTTGGACCAGTCTGTTGTCTGGTAAGGAGTTAACCCTTTACCCCATAAGGCATTTCTATGGTATCTCTAACTGACCCTAAATAGCAGCAAGGATGAAACTGTTTCGTATGACACCTTTTGATAGTGTAGAAAACATTGTGGCAAAAGGTGAAATTGCTCGTCACGAGCAATTTCACCTTTTGCCACAATGTTTTCCAAAGGCTCCTATTAGCAATGCGTAGAAATGAGTATCTATAGAGTAAAGGGTTAAGAAGACGAATCCTAACATGATAGCCATCCTTTGTTTGTCACCTAAATGCTTTGGAAATTCGAGACATTGGCATAGAGGTAGAGCATGGGCCTCTAACACATTGGTTCTGGGTTAAAATCCTGTGATGAGGCTGGTCAAACTGTGGAACTACTCACAACATAGCACGAGGACTGGTTAACTCATTACCAAACGACAAAATTTCAGGTTTGCCCAAATTGAAAGCATTGGTAGACAACAAGATAAAAGTGACCGAAAATTCGAAATTTGTTTTGTGAAGGGTAGAAAACATTGTGGGAAAAGGAGAAAATGCTGGTTACCCAGCATTTTCTCCTTTTCCCTCAATGTTTTCTAAAGGCTTCTTTCTCAGGGTTGTCAAAAGTAGGGATTGTGTGGTAATGGGTTAAGGTTTGTAGGCAGCAATCATCAAGACTTATAAATGAGCCATGGTCCGGCAAATGAGGGCTTAGTGCATCACTGTGATACAGTGTACGTGATACTATCCCAAGTCATCGAATAATGATGGATCTATAAGAGCTACTTTTTAGAATAACCGACTTAATCATTAACTAGACTGGTCCTTTGATGAACAGAAGACTGACCAATAGTGAAAACTTTTGGCCCAGGTCTGCCTGTGTGGACTGACTTTGGTTGATACTCTTCGCAGATGCATTATGCTTCCTATTCACAGAGTATGGCTCAAATAGAAGTTGTAAGAACTTGTTTCAGAGTTAACTCGTTACATAGGTTTGTCCAAATTGAAAGCATTTCCAGATGACAAAATAAAAATGACTGAAAATTTGAAATCTGTTTCGTGATGGGTAGAAAACGTGGGAAAAGGAGAAAATGCTGGTTACCAGCATTTTCTCCTTTACCCACAATCTTTTCTTAAGGCTTCTTTCTTAGGGTTGTCAAAAGTAGGGATTGTGTGGTAATGGGTTAATGTGAAATAAAAATGTTTAACTAGCTACCAAATGACAAAATTTAGACCTAAATTGAAAGGATTTGCAGATAAGGAGTTAAAAGGTGGCTAAATTGAAGACAGTTCTTCATAAAAGGACAAAAACATTGTGAGGAAAAGGAAAAAAATGCTGGTCAGCAGCATTTTTCCCTTTTCCTATAATGTTTTCAAAAGGCTGTTAAAGAGTGGGGTTGTGTGGTAAAGGCCAAATGAATTATGTGAGAGTCTAAAATTCTGTGAGTTGCTATAGAGTTCAAGGTCCATATTCACCAACCATTCTTAAAGGTGGGTATCTAGAATTTTCACATCCCACCAAATTAAAAACTATTTATATCACTGAAATTTATATGAAAAAACAATAAAATTCATCAATTACAAAGAAGCATAAAATTACAAAAAAAAATTTTTTTTGATGGTATTCCCTTAAAAGGCTACGCAGCCTCTTAAGCTATTTTTAGATTTCCCGCTAAAATTTAAAAAAAAGCATGGTGGGAATTTTAAGTGACTGGCACGTGACCATAGACGCTGAAATATCATAACATAATAAATATGAAATTATTTTCTATAATGTCTTTTTTGGACACTATGTTTGAAGCTTCGTCTGTATATATCTGGTGTGTAAAAGAGTGAGTTGTCCATGTAAAAGTAGAACGTGTTTCCCGTCAGTGCCGACCTGGGCTGTAGTAAATCTCTAGTTTCTCTTGTTGTCCGATGGTTTTCGACTACTGGGGTTTTATAAATGACAATAATAAGGCTTTTGGAGTAAAAGTATGATGTTTTTGTATTCTTGTAAAACTTTCGTCCCTAAATCTGAAGGGCCACCTTTAAGAACATTCTTTGTTTTGAAGTTGTTCTTCAAGATTTTCTAACTGTGAAAGTCACAGAAATTCTGATTGGCTAAACCATTATCAGAAGTTCTGGTACTTTCACATTGACAAAATTCTGAAGAATAAGACTAAGAATGTTCTTAAGAATGGTTGGTGAATACGGACCTGGATTTAGAAGGCAGATGCTGGCATGGAGCGTGGAGGGTGGGGGGAAAGAAAGGTCACATTTCTACATGAGATGAAAAGTTATCAACAGCTAGGTCACCAGCACAGTTTGTTTATTTAATTATCAACCCAAGGAGCTTGCACCACAATATTGATTGCTTTTAAAGACAAAGGTCATTGTAAATCATGATCAGACCTAACTAAATCAGCAGCCTGATCTTTAATTGATATTGGTTGTTATGCTTAGATCTTTAACCCTTTACCATACGGTAAAACTTAAGGCCTATCCAAATTGAAAGCATTTGCAGACGACAATTTCACAGTGGCTCAGATTATGCAATGTTTATTTGATTGGGAAGAAAACTTTGTGGGAAAAGGAGAAAATGCTGGTAACCAGCATTTTCTCCTTTTCCCACAAAGTTTTCCCACAATGTTTTCTAAAGGCCCACAAAGTTTTCAAAAGGTCACTTCCGTTAGGTCATTAAAAGGTGTCATTGTGCGGTAAAGGGTTCTGCAAGACTTGCAGTTAACCCTTTACCATACAATCCCGACTTTTAACGACCTTGAGAAAGAAACCTTTTGAAAACATGGTGGGAACAGGAGAAAATGCTGGTAACCACCATTTTCTCCTTTTCCCACAATTTTTTCTTCTCTTCCAAGACAAATTTCAGTTTTTGAGTCATGTTTAATTTGTCGTCTGCACATGCTTTTAATTTGGACCAGTTATTTAGTTGTATGGTAAAGGGGTAACATAGTAATATTTTGACTCATCTATAGACATTCTTAGCAGATCACAATTCTAAAGGGTCTCAAATGATATAGTTTACATGTTTAACTATTTACCAAAACAACAAACAACAAAATTTAAGACCCTTCCAAATTGAAAGCATTCGCAGACATCAAAAAAATCAAGGCTGAGAAGTTAAAGCTAATGACCTTTGAAGAGTAGGAAAGATTGTGGGAAAGGAGAGAATGCTGGTTAGCAGCATTTTCTCCTTTTCCCACAATGTTTTCAGAAGATAGTTTCCTTTGGGTTGTAATAACCAGAGATTGTTTGTTAAAGGGTTGAGTCTTTACCACACAATAACAAGTTTTAACGACTCTGAATTACATAGCTTTACCAGCATTTTCTCCTTTTCCCACAATGTTTTCTATCCTATCAAAGACAGAGATAATCATTTTAAGCACATTTGGTTATTGTCTGCAATGGCTGTTAATTTGGTCCAGTGAAGAATTGCGTTGTTTGATAAAGAGTTAACCCATTACCGCACAGTCCCTACTTTTGACCACCCTGAGACTGAAGTCTTTAGAAAACATTGCGGGAAAAGGAGAAAATGCTGGTAATCAGCATTTTCTCCATTTCCCACAATGTTTTCTACAATTCACAAACAAATTTCAAATTTTCAGTCACTTTGATTTTGTTGTCTGCAAGTGCTTTCAATTTGGACCAGTCTGGAAGCTTGTCGATCGGTAAAGGGTCAAAAGGTAGAAGCCATTGAGGCGAATGTATAAAATGCTCCTTACCAGTTGTTTTTCTCCTTTTCCCGCTAAGTTTTCAGAAGCTGTTGTCTTCACAGTCATGCGCGGATCCAGATACCTTTCTCGGGGGGGGGGGGTCCCAACAAAAACTCGCATTCGTCTTATTATATGATACTTTGATTTCCGGATTTCAGTGGATGTAAGCCGTTTACAAGAAAAGTCAACGTTTCCAGTTCTAACTATGAGGAGTTCTCCACATTTTTTTTTTTTAAATTTATGACTGTATTTTACATAGAATGCTGTGCAATATCAAACCAGTACCATTTCACGAATCCGATAACCACATTTTTGCAAAAATTCCAGGGGGGGGGGTTCCGGACCCCCGGTCCCTCCCTCTGGATCCGCCCATGACAGTTGTATAGTCATGGAATGATTTGGTAAATTTTATTTCTTTACCAGAAAACAAAATTTTAGATTTGTCGATCCATATTGAAAGCGGGGTCCTGCGCGGCTCAGTGGTAAAGTGTGGGACTCTATACTTTGGGAGGCCCCAGGTTGCTTTGGATCCACTTGGTTTTTCGTAGGGGTCTCCTTGTGCAAGACACTTCAGAGCTCTAGCCTAGTACTGGTAAAACCCAGGAAAGAAATGAATATGTGATCTGCTCCCGTAGTATGACTGAAATAGTGTTGAAAATGGTGTAAAAAAAAGCAGCATTGGGCATCATGTAAACAAAAAAGTCTTACCCAATTTAGTATAGACATGCAATAATTTGATCATGTCTATTTAACTATCAAAGCAGCTATTGTGTTATCAATAAAATAAAATAAAAATTGTTGTAATTAACCTAGAGCGTAATATCAGCTAGAATTAAACTGAAATAAACGCTTTTTCTCTTTGTATTCAACATCATTTTTGGGTTTGCTTGTCAGGCTTGACAACTGACATACCCCTTAACTAAGGGGGGGGGGGGGGGGGGGCGTGCCAAACTCGCGTTTACAGAAAGGTCAATTAAAACTGGCTCATATTATTTGAAGTGTCTATAGGGGTAGAACACATTATGGAAAAGAAAGAAAATGCTGTTTAGGAGTGGTTACATCCATTTTCTCCTTTTGCCACAGAATCTTTTAACCCTTCACAACACAATCCCAACTTTTAACACCTATAAAACGCCTGCGCATGCACAGGATGGGCCGCTGAATCCTCATTGGTTGTTGCTTGGCATGTTATTGTAAACAACTCCTCGTCAAGACTCGGACAATTTCCCGAACCCGAACTTTAACGATATCTAAAAATTCTACAATACTACCAAAAAGTGATAATTGTGGCCTGTGTTTGCCAACACTGGATCAAAACATTCAAATAGGATATAGCAGGGACAAAGCAGCTACTTATTGGTAATTTTCCGCTTGAACAGGTCAATGGCGCCGTCGCACAGTGGTCATAACGACTCTGCTACCATCCATGCGGATCCAGTTCGAGTGACAGGAAAACTTTTTTCAATCAAGCATTTGCTTTTTAAGGTAAATCAATGGTTACATTATTTTTTATATCATAGCGCACATATGTACTTGTAATTAATAGTCTGATTCATATTTAATTGACATCACACAAGATTGCACGATGATCCTTGTAAAATTTGGGAAAAATGAACCAAAACATTTCTTGGAAAGGAAATGATTCGATAAATAGCTTAGTGTTTTAGACTTCTAAGATGACTAGCCACAAACTTCTGGCTACTAGTTTTCTTCCTGTTTTAGGGCTTTGACGGCATTGAAATGACCACCCACTTTTCCCCATAGTTTGGAACTTAACCTTCTCGGACGCTCGACTATACCAGGATTTAATTTGAAGCAGTATTGAAAAACTGATTGAGAACTACTGCAACCTGAGTCAAAAAAGTTACAGCAGGCTTGCGGTCTTAGTAGGATAAATATGTTTTTTTTGGCAGCGGGTGAAACCCGCTGTCATAGTCCCCAGATATGAGTTACTGACTTTCAATGCCTACGATATTTATCTAGGTCGAGAATTCTTACATCCGGCAGCTTTTTCCTGGATACGCAAGGTAAACAAAACTTGATTCCTACACGTGACTAAATAGTTCCTCCATGAATACACAAACGATCATGTACAAATACGCGCTACTCGCGCAGACGACACCCTTCAAAACTGCCTTACACCTTACGAGTTTGTCCGTAATGTAGAATAGAAATGGAAAGAGGGTGTCGGTATCTTCATCGACCGAAAAAGTGCAAAAGAAAATATTTTCAGACCAAACGTTTTTATTAGTCGCCGCAGAAGCGGGCGACCATATTTCTAATAGTGTTTCGAGTTAAGAAATGGACAATGGGAATTTCTTTTTTATAGGGGCGTTAAGGTTAACAAGGAATCTTTCTACTTGGCCTTAAACTGGCTTTTTAATTCATTCTTTAACTACGAAGTATATACAATATGATACTATTTTTGCTCTGTTAATACTTACAACATAAAAAAATCTGCCAAATTATTACTTTTATTTTCGCTATTCGTGAGAAATGGACTCATCCAAATAAATGCCTTGTTTCCATTGGTCAAGGCTATACAGGTTTCCAGTCATTTCGTACCTAGTTAATTTCGTACCTAGGCCATTCCGTACGATTTTGGTCATTTCGTATCTACCCATACTTAGATACTTTCTATTTTGGTCATTTCGTACCCACCTTGGTCATTTCGTACACAGGTTTAATTATCATTTAGATTATTTAGGACTTACTTTTTCCAACTGTTTGGGTGTTTTTTGTTGAATGACCACCGCTAAAATTGTACATTGCTGAAATTGTGTTAAATTCCGCCGAAGAACGTGTATGATGGTTATGATTGTATCTAACCATTATTGGTTACTTCTTTCTAAGTTTAGATTTTAAAAGAAAGATTGTTAAGAACCATTTTGTTTATTTCTCACCAAGTTCTAGATAAATTTATTTTGTGGGAAAAAATCTGGAGAGAGACCAGTTTTTCGCTGTGTTGTTCATAAATCGCAATACAAAACCATTATTCTTTATTAACACTGTTCACCAAGAGAGCATTGATCACTGTGATATGAATTTGCAGTTGAAGCAGCGTAAAACTCCCCCTGAATACAATGTTTTCTTTGCCCAGTTATCTGCTTATTTCCCCTGTTTGACTGTTTTGTTTACTTTTAGTTAAAACATTTTCCGTCCATGTGAACATATCGCTGCTTAAAAATATATGTCGATATAATGACTATATGGATCCTTTATATTCTACGAGACTAAATTTCTATTTCCTTACTGATCACTAGACCTGGTTTAAATCTTTTACCTTATTCGAAAAACTTACCTTTATCACACGCAGGCCCTGTAAAGCCGGATAGACATTTTCCCGTCGGACAAACACCAGTTGTTTTATTACAAGGTTTTCCTTCACAGTGACAGTGCTTCGGAGCGAGACCAGGGTCCGTATTTCACCAACCATTCTTATGAACATTCTAAGTCTTGTTCTTCAAAATTTCGTCAATGTGACAGTAAGAGAACTTCTGATTGGCTAAACCAAATGCTTAAGCCAATCAGAAGTTCTGTTACATTCACAGTGATCTGTATTATGCATTACTGGTTCATGTTAAATATTCACGTAACAACGCCCTTAAAGACGTTTATGACAAATTCTTCCAACGGACATATTTTTTTTTAAACTTTGCACGTACAAAGCTCATTATGTCTCTTGTAGATTACAATGAAAAAGAAAGGGGGTCCCCGCGCTCGTTTCCGAGAAATTCGCTTTTGAAAAAGGTATATACAGTTACAAAATTCAGCATATGCTGGATTTAACACACTTCCCTTGAATAGTCAATTAATCAGGAAAATTGCCAAAGAATAAACAAATATACATCACTTTAAAGAAAAATAATTCAGTTTTGCACAAAAAACATATAAAAGCCTGGTTCTGAGCATAGCAAATGTACCAATATGCATTTTATATATAGACCATTGAGTTAAAAAGGGAGATAATTTGACCGGGTTAAGGGTTAATTTTCAATAAAAACATACTTTCTAACGGACAGATCTTTTTAAAAAATTTCCACAATCATTACTGGCAATTACACTGGCAGGCCAGTTTTGACGCTATCACCTTCTCCTGAAAGGATAGCATGACAACTGGCATGCCAGTTTCAGGAAAACGTCAGAAGCTGTATCATTTTCATCGTAACTACACATGTCTTGCCATTTTGTCAATGCGTTGGACTTTATTATTCAAAGGGCTGTGTGGGAGGTGGAATTTTTAATATAAATTTTAGAATTTCTTCCCCGCACATAGCTCTTTGACCTGTATGTGATTTTATTTCTTGATTTTTAAAATGTTGTCTGTTTATTAACCCATTACCGTACAATCCCTACTTTTGACGGCCTTGAGAAAGAAGCCTTTTGAAGGCACTGTAGGAAAAGGAGAAAATGCTGGTAACCAGAGATTTCTCCTTTTCCCACAGTGTTTTCTACCCTTCCCAGAGTGACAAATTTCACCTTTTCAGTCACCTTTATTTTGTCGTCTGCAAATGCTTTTAAATTGAGCCAGTCTAAAATTTCGTCGTGTGGTAAAGAGTTAATAGTGTCTTTCATGCCTTTTTGTTCAAAAGAATTATTAAATGGTATATGTTGTACGCTGGGCCAGAGGCCTAAATACTCAATAAACTAATAATAAATAATAATAAAGTTCGATGGCTGACATTGCCTAAAAAATTCCCTTTTCCACGACAAATAAGCATTCGTTTTGATGAAAACTTCCCCTCATTATTTCAACCATAGAATACCATGGCTGGTGCAACCGTACTATTACCATCCGTAGAATGTTCTTCTTGTACAAGAGCCCCGTCGGTCCGCCGTTACTATTGCAATTTGTTCGAAAAATACACAGTAGCGCTGATATTTTTACTGTCTGTGAGAAATACACATGCGCAGTATGGATGCATGTAAACATTTATACCAAACGTCGTTAAAATGGCAAGACTTTACGTATGTTTATCTATGCATTATTAGTTGTACGGTCAGGTGGCAGGGGACTTGGAAACTTGTTCACGGCTGTGGTTAATCATGTCGCCCCGAGCCGAAGGCTGACGTCACTTGAAATTGACGTCACTAAAACGTGCAGTTTGGTGTATAAATGTGCAGTCTGGTGATCATTATCTCCCGCTAGATGGCATTCTATAAATACTCATCTATCTGATATGGGCATCCTGGGTACAGAGCCGAACCACTTTCCTACGCGACAACCGTTACTTTGAATTTAAAACAAAAAAAGGTTTACCCAATAAAACGCTACCTCATGCATTTCATTCAGCTATGATCACCAGTTTAGAGAAATCTGTTGCTAAAGCAGGTTTCATTTCTCCTCAAACGTATTGATACGTAAAAGCTATTTTCAACATTGCTACTTTATAGAGCGTAATATTACAGTCAGTCCGCTTTCGGGGCTAGTAGTGATGCGTCATATAAGACAGTCGAATCTTCGAAGAATATGACATGCGCAGACAACGGTCTGGTGATCGATCGACACCGCCATTCTGTATGATGTATTGCACGTGTAGTGATGTTTACGGGGCACTCAAAAGGGAAACTGGTTTTACGTGGTTTTGCCAGGGAACATGATATTAAGTTCCCGGCATGTTAACTAATCAGATCGCGAGAAATTTCTTTGCAGTATAATAAAGTTATCTGCCAAGTCGACTGTATTTGTTGAGTGCTTTCTTTTTTACAATTCAGATTTTTTAAATTCTTAACCTATTCGAAAAACTTACTTTTATCACATGCAGGCCCTGTAAATCCGGTTAGACATTTTCCCGAAGACAAACACCAGTTGTTTTGTTACAAGGTTTTCCTTCACAGTGACAGTGCTGACCACAATCTGGACCAAACTCTCCATTGACACAGTCTATCAAAACGTTAGTCATTTTAAGATTCCATAAACGTTTTCACAATATTGTATTGCATGTACGAAAACGGTAAAGCAGATATCCCTTGCAGATTTATGTACCAAAATAATGTCAAGTATTGATCAACTTTTTGAGAAAATTTGAATCAAAGCAGGCTGTCCTTTGCAGGCTTCTTCGGATCGAAACCAGGGTCCGTATTCACCAACCATTCTTATGAACATTCTAAGTCTTGTTCTTCAAAATTTAGTCAATGTGACAGTAAGAGAACTTCTGATTGGCTAAACAAATGCTTAAGCCAATCAGAAGTTCTGTTACTTTCACAGTGATCTGTATTATGCATTACTGGTTCATGTTTAATATTCACGTAACAACGCCCTTAAAATGGCAAGACTTTATGTATGTTTATCTATGCATCATTAGTTGTACGGTCAGGTGGCAGGGGACTTGGAAACTTGTTCACGGCTGTGGTTAATCATGTCGCCCCGAGCCGAAGGCTGACGCCACTTGAAACTGACGTCACTAAAACGTGCAGTTTGGTGTATAAATGTGCAGTCTGGTGATCATTATCTCCCGCTAGATGGCATTCTATAAATACTCATCTATCTGATATGGGCATCCTGGGTACAGAGCCGAACCACTTTCCTACGCGACAACCGTTACTTTGAATTTAAAACAATAAAAAAGGTTTACCCAATAAAACGCTACCTCATGCAATTCCTTCAGCTATGATCACCAGTTTAGAGAAATCTGTTGCTAAAGCAGGTTTCATTTCTCCTCAAACGTATTGATACGTAAATTTTTTTTTAACATTGCTACTTTATAGAGCGTAATATTACAGTCAGTCCGCTTTCGGGGCTAGTAGTGATGCGTCATATAAGACAGTCGAATCTTCAAAGAATATGACATGCGCAGACAACAGTCTGGTGATCGATCGACACCGCCATTCTGTATGATGTATTGCACGTGTTGTGATGTTTACGTGGCACTCAAAATGGAAACTGGTTTTACGTGGTTTTGCCAGGGAACATGATATTAAGTTCCCGGCATGTTAACTAATCAGATCACGAGAAATTTCTTTGCAGTATAATAAAGTTATCTGCCAAGTCGACTGTATTTGTTGAGTGCTTTCTTTTTTACAATTCAGATTTTTTTCTAATATTCAAAAATGTTGCACCACATCATTTTTAAGACATAACTGTTTGATATTGATTGTATGGTGTTTAACGCCATTTTCAACATTATCTCAGTTATATCGCGGCGGCCAGTGCACTTATCCTTGCGTTCCTGGAGGTTCTTTTACCAGTACCTCGCACAATTTTCTTTCAAAGCCACTGGCTACTTTTCCAATTAATTATCGTTTAAACAATGATCAGCGGTGAGAGAGAAATGAATCCTGTCGCAGTGACTCCTCAATCCTGGGAAAGAAATTGGTCGAGCCAGGGGTCGTAGCCAGGGATCGAACCCTGGACCCCGTGTTCTCAAGTCTTGCACGCTACCGGCCGAGCTACCGAGGCTCGGCTTTTTCAGACATAAACAGACAAACCAACAAAAACTAGAGTGGAGAAGTGTAAGGGAATAATGTTTTGTTGGTTGTACCACTAATCATAGGACATGGAGCCTGTAATGCTAGGTTAAATATAGATTTTTTGTTAGACGCTCACGACCGCTTGTGTCAGGTGATAAATAACGCATCGACAGCATAGGGCGGAGTTGAATTGAGTTTTCTATTATCATAACAAAAAAAAAATAGACGGAATAACCGATTACAAAACGACCGTCCTGTCATTAAAATATCAAACTTGCCCCTCTTATTGAATGTTCTGGTCTGTGTTCTCTTTGGCAGTGCATTTTTTTTTTTTGCTTTTTATCAGCGTCTTATCCCCGAATTAAGATAAATCGGATGCTAAAGAAAAATCAAAATATGCCTTTGAAGGGCTTAAGGACGGACATGCCATCATTCAAATGATCAGTAGGCTCGAAAGGTTTGGAATCCAATATTCAAACCACAAGAGTTTCTCTTAGAACTATCT
Source organism: Tridacna crocea (assembly GCA_943736015.1). Classification (NCBI taxonomy): domain Eukaryota; kingdom Metazoa; phylum Mollusca; class Bivalvia; order Cardiida; family Cardiidae; genus Tridacna; species Tridacna crocea. The sequence continues at coordinate 11,281,298 of OX031063.1, read as the reverse complement.
TGTATGGGGACGTAAGTCTTAGTTTGTCTTCAAATGAAATAATATTTGATGCAGTTCATTCTTATATTCGTGCAAGCGGCAGATTTAGGTATTAGCAACACTGATCTAATTTTTTTTTTAGCGATGATTAATTATCCGTCCCCTAAACGGGCTTAAGTCTTCTGAGTAATAACAAATTCCTGTGGAATTATAACAAAACGTGCAGTCTGATCTTGGATCTACAATGTCCGGTAAGGAGATATTATTCCCTAAAACATAACCCTGAAATAACAATATTTGGGTTATCACCATTTAATTGAAAATTTCATTTTAGTTCTATAGCAGGATAAGAGTTAACGACTCGAGATAATAGGCTTTAAAATAAGTAATGGTGGGATGACCACGAAATGCTTGATTTCCCACACTTTTTCTACCATTTTAAAGGAGGAAATAATATTTGAAGCTTAAAAAAGTTTCGTCAGTAACCGCTCAAGACTACCTTGGGCAAGTCTGCAAGTCCATGTTTTGGTACGGAGTTAAACCAATAAAACATCTGGTCCGGGAATCCCCTACAGTTAATGTTTTCTTAATTCTAAATTCTAATGACTATCCATCTCACTAGCAATGACGTAGTTTCTCGGCCAGTCAGATGAATAGTCTGAGAAGTAGGAAGTAAGTGTTCTAGAATGGATGTTGAATTCGACCCAAAAATGCCGGAAATGCTGGAAGTGCTGTGGCAATACTAAATGACATTAAGCTAGATCTTGTCGTCCTCAGTTTCTTTGTGGTAATATTCAAACAAATCCGGGTTCAACTGTTTATAAATGCCCCATGTTACCACACCAAATACATGCAGATCAACCGTTCTTTGGTACTCGAATTTATCCTATGAACTGACCGATCTACGCTGGAGCCCATTACACATGTGGGTCCTTTACAAGGAAAACATTTTTCTTTGGTGCTAGCTAGAGTCCTTATTTATATAAATTATGATCCTGGGTGCAGATAATGTACGAAGAAATGATTTCGAAGTTACAATCGTCATTGCACCGGGACCATTACGTGTAGACGGTGAAATTTGGAGTCACATTTCGCTTCACCTTCTTTCTTCATACTGTCATAGATATAAGCGATATTATATAATAAAGGACCAATTTTTGTATAACAACTTATTGTTCGTAAATATTTCACATCCAGTAAGTTTCATTAAGATTAGCATCTAGAACCAGAGGCTCTTGAGGTCCTGAGCCGCTCTAGTGGCAAAGACTTTGCTTATTTTCTAGCATAGATCATGAATTCATAACTGCAACTGGGCTTGGACCCCCTCATACAGCATAGTAAGCAGACGTGGTGAATTTTACATACAACGAAATGATTGAAGTCCATTTTCTCAAAAACCATTAGTTTAGAATCTATCCAAATTTGAATATGGGTTTCAGACCTTATTGTTCGAAACCATTTCTGTAAATTTCAAAGAACATGGACAGTGTTGAAGAACAAGATAAGTGATCTATAGCTGCTTTTTTCCAAACTGATGGCTGGATTTTCTTCATTTTTGGTAGCGTTCAATCCCTCAGTGATTCAGATGATTTGTTCTAATATAAAAAAGAACTAGTAAAATGCTGCTTAAATTGCCTTAACAGGAAATATATATTTTCAACTTTCAACTGTCACACTTTTTTTCAGAGTCTTTAGGCCTCAAGCTATTGATAAGATAAATCGGGTGTGCAAGTGTCATGAAAATTAAATCACAAATGCGGACTTAATCGCGTAAACAAAAAGCCCTATATTTTTTTTCTTTCAAATGGCTATTTTTACTTAACTATTCATCGGATCTGTTATCAAATCTACAGGATTCTATAGGATTCAAGCTATTGATAGTATAAAACAGCTGTGTCATAAATTTTGACTTTATTGTGTAAACAATATATGTAAATTTTCAACTTAAAATGGATATTGTTCCCTTACTGAAAGTTAGGTGTTTTTTTTTTCTAAATCAGGAAGGTTCAAGATATTGATGATGTAAACAAATATGTAAAAAGAAAAAAACTATGAAAATTACACGATAATCTTACCACAAATGCAGAAATTATAGCGTAAACGAGAAATGTGTATTTTCAACTTGAAATGGCTCTTTTTCCTAACTTCTTTAAAAGCAATACGGTTCAAGCTATTGCAAGTTTCATTCCTTACTGAATGTCAGAATGTTTTTTTTTCCCTAAATCAGTGGGGGTTCAAACTATTGATGATTGAAATAAACTGTGCAAGTTTCACGAAAATCAGACTGAAAATTGAGACTTAATCGTGTAAACAACAACAAAAAAAAAGACAAATGGATGAACGGAAAGACAGACAAAAAGGCGGAAACCACGCCATAACATAAGCTCTGCTTGGTTCCAACTTTTTTTATGTCTTTTATGGTTCAGATATATACTACTCAAACTTTGATAGGGATCAGTCACATATTTCTGTATGGGTTTGTAAGTTCCAACAGTTTTGTATAAACTCTTTACCATACTGAATAACTCTAGATTTGTCCAAGTTGGAAGCATTTGCTGACTAAAAACTAAATGCAACGTGCACTATGATGTCTGTAATAGTGTAGAAAACATTGTTGAAAAAGGAGAAAATGGTGGTATCCAGTATCTTCTCCTTTTCAAACAATGTTTTCCAAAGGCTTCTTTCTCAGTATGTTTAACAGTCGGCATTGTGAGGTAAAGGCTTAAAGATCCATTTCCACCAGTCATTTTATTGCTCAGTGTGGCTAGGTAACTTACTGTAAAACCATACATGATACATACCACATATACATTTAGAGTGATTCTTTTAGGGTGATCCCTAGCAAATTTTGAGTAGTATATTTATTCCTGACTTAGTCTAAAGCAAATGGCTTAAAGGTGGGTATTTAGAATTTTTACACCTCACCAAATGAAAATATATATATATATATCACTGAAATTCATATGAAAAAATAATACTAATAGTTAGTAATTAAGATTGATAAAATTACGAAAAAAAAACATTTTTGATGGAGTTCCCTTAAAAGACTACGTGGCCTCTTAAGCTATTTTTAGATTTCGCGCCAAAAATCAATAAAGCATTTTGGGAATGTCAAGTGACTGGCATGTGACTCATAATGCTTAAATTCCATTACATAACGAACATATAATAATTATTTTCCATAATGTCTTCTTCGGGCGCTATGTTTGAAACTTCGTCTGTGTATTCCTGTATGTAGACGAGCGAACTGTTCATCTAAAAATAGAATGTGTCTCCCGTTGGTGTCAACCTGGGCCGTAGTAAATCTGTTATTTCTCGTGTTGTCGGATGGTTTTCGACTACTGGGATTTTATGAATGAAAATTAAGAGGCTTTGGGGGTATAAGGATATTTTTTTTTTCATTTTTGTAAAATTTTTGTCCCAAAATCTGAAGGGCCACCTTTAAATAATCGATAGTAAGTCTCTAAATAGGTTAACCAAATATAATATTTGAAAAAGATATTATTAAAAAGCTAGTTAGGCTACTTGCTGACAGATCTAATATTGTACCAGTGATTACTCGCCCTGTCCTATACTCCGTGTGTGTGTGTGTGTGTGTGTGTGTGTGTGTGTGTGTGTGGAGGGGGGGAGGAGGGGCAGTTCAAACCGGCAAAGTAAATGCATTTATTATCATAGAGATTAATTTTACTCCATACTTACTCAACTGCGCGAAATTTGAATTTTTTTCAAAATTGTTGTCGATATTTTTTAACTTATACAACTCACGGCTCAGTATCGGTACAATTTGTGACTGTTCTTTGTCTGAAGACACTGAAGTTACATTTGAGCACTGCTTGTAATAAACTTGTTAAGAAATGAACTTTTTCCTCCGGGAAATATTTTCAACACCATTGCGACAATGTAGGGCCATTGTGTATCACACACAGAAAGAACAAAGACATAGGAGCCATGCTCTGTGAAAAGGAGGCTAAATGCATCTACAAAAGTATCGATGCTTGTCAGCCTGCACAGTCCGCGAGAACCAACATGTGTTATAAACAGTCTTGCAGTTTTACAATTTGGAGTCGTTCTGAATGTCCAAGAATAATGGTACCTCATGATCCTGTCGGTTGATTTAACTCTATCAAACGAAAAAATTATAGACTGGTCCAAATTCAAAGCGCTTGCAGACGACAACACAAATGAAACTCAAAAACTGAACTTTGTTTCCAGTAGAGTAGAAGACATCGTGGAAAAAGGATAAAATGATGTTTACCTGCATTTTGTCCTTTTCCCACAATGTTTTCTAAGGGCTTCTATTTTTGGGTCGTAAAAACCAGGGATTGTTTGGTAAAGAAGGGTTAAAAACAAAATTGATTTTATGGATCTCTTAATTTTATAATGACTTGCTTGGTGCTCACAGATGTATTAAACCCCAACCCCCCCCTCCAGCAATTCCGCAGTACGGATTTAAATAGTTAAAAACAAATATCCTAATCTATTACAAGAGAATAATATGATACGGTACGTGTCCTAGCCTACGTGTGGTATCTAACATACTAGCAGAGGATATAAATCGTAGTTACTTACCTCCGTAAACTGATAGTTCACATACTGTGAAATAGTTCTTGATATATCGACGAATAACTGTAACATAACGTGATTCTCTCTTCTCTGCCAAACGTAAAATTCAAGCTGTACGAATTTCCAATGACTTCTGTTATCGCTGTCTTGTTCTAAATTTCTGACTCAGAAGCCAAAAATATCTCCATACCATGTAAATCATCTGAAGGGTAAAGGACCGTCGGCATGAATTAAAGGATCATTTACCCTCAACTACTAAAATTTTTTTTTTTTTTCTGTCAGTAGTAAAAACCTTAATTTTGCAACTTATAACATTCATTTCGCCGAAAAAAATAACTTGAAATATCTGGCTGTAACGGACGGTGTAGATCCAAGATCAGACGGTACATAATGTGTATTCTGATCTTGGATCAGCACTATTCACTTGCAGCTTGTTTTACTTTTAGCAGGCTGTGGTTGAAATCTGACGTGTATTTGTGTGTTTTACTCTCGTTTTTACTCATAAGTCATGCAGATCGTTTTTACTCATATGTCATGCAGATTAATTACAACTGTGCTTTATCTAACTGTTCTGTAAACGGATTAAATCTCTCCGTTTTTGTCCGTCTATCTGGTCGTTTTTATATCAGTATATCTGTTTCATATTAAATGTACATGGTGCTTTTTTACTAGGATAAAACTGAAATGTCAAATATCAGAGAGGAGACTGATATTTATATGTTGTCCTCCTCGTAAATACCTTGTTTACAGAGTTTAATGAAAATAAACTACGTACTATGCTTCAATATATTGTATCAATTGGAATACGCATGGTTGGTTTTATCATTCATCTGACGATGGTATCCTATATTATTTTACGTGAAAGTGTCCAGTCAAGAATGTCAACGATTATGTTTATGCAACTTGAAAGGAAGAGATTAATTCAACACTACTCTAGTTTGCATAAGATTCAACAATATATCAACGAACAATACAATACAACCCGATTCAACAAAAAGGAACAGAACATAAATCAAGGTATTGATTTGAGTATCTAACGCCTCCGATCCAAATTACGATCCAAATTACATTAACATTTTGGATTTCCATATGTGTGACACTGTTAATGTTAATGTAAAAAATGGAATGAATGAAATTTCTCCCAGAACCATACCAATCGTTAAGCATGATCTTTGAGTGAAGAATTTAACTGGTGTAATTATGATTTTCGTGTTTAACTCTGAATTAGAAAATATCCAGATTTATTTAGATATTTGATCTAGATAATTTAATTCAGTATGTTGAGACCGGAGACTCAAAGTTCTAATTCTATAGAGAAAGTCTAGATCTGTTTGTATCGAAAGCTTTGGATATACGATATACTGGGTCATTTGTCCTACAAGCGTAAGGCTAGAGAATATGTAATGTTACAAAATGCACATACGATTTATATGTGTTCTGCTTGATCTACTTTCCACATTGATTCTTTCAAACAGAAATTTTCTTCCTAAATGGTATACCAAGGACTAGGTTCGAGTCTAGTTGCTGCACAACAGGTGTTCCTGTTTGGTGTATTGGTATGGTCTCCTTCAACTGCATTTCGTATGTCCCAGTTTTGCTTTTAAACTGTAAAAATGCTGCGTAACTCTTTACCACACAATCCTGACTTTTAACGACTCTGAGAAAGAAGCCTATTGAAAACATTGTGGGAAAAGTAGAAAATGCTGGTAACCAGCATTTTTTCCTTTTCCCACATTGTTTTCTATCCTTCTTCCCAAACCAAATTTCAATTTTTGAGTCACATTCACTTTGTCGTCTGCAAGTGCTTTCAATTTGCGCAAGTCTACGATTCTATTGTTTGGTAAAGAGTAACTGTTAATCTGATAGTTTTTTTTAAGGGAGAGAAGTGTTTTTACAGGAGATCTTCAAATTGGAAACAAAAAATAAACATAAAACAGCAACATACACCATCTCAGTCTTGTTTCAGCATTTCCCAACACGTCGATTCTTTCGATGAGAAACTCTCTTCCTAGATCTAGTTCAAACCAAGGACTATGCTCCTGTCTTGTTACTGCACAACATTCGCACCTAAATGGTGCATTGGTAAGGTTTCCATCTACCGCATTTCGCGGGTCCCCGTATAGATATGATGCAGTGCTTGCTCTAATATCTTTATTGAGGGAGAGAAGTTTTTGACCTGCAATACACATGGTGAATCATATGTTTTATAATACATGTTTGTTTGGAAATATAGATTAACTTAAGAAAACGAATCCTCTTTTCTGTCAAATTGTCTGTCCATGTTTGCATGTCTAAAATAGACTGATTTTGCAAAGGTGACAACAACGTCGACAAAGAGAATTACTCACAGTAGAAATTCCTTCATACATTAAGTCGAAAATGTTTTGTTCATAAAATATGGAATGTTTCTTGCCTCTTTATCAGCTGTTTAGGTTATCATTTACCAAACGATAAAATCTTGAATAGTCCAATATCAAAGCATTGGCTCATGAAAAATTAGGTGTGGCTCAAATTATGGAATTTCCAAGTAGAATGACAGAAAACACTCTGGAAAAAGGAGAAAATGCTGGTAGCTGAATCGTATGCTGAAGTGCCAATCAGTCAAATGTGATTGTCTTCCACTTAGTGAGTTAAGTAAATGATTCATGATTTGAAATTTATTACGAGATTACTGCAGTCGAGTGCATAGCCCAATACTGAATAGTCACACCAGAAACTTTTTACTTACATACAGTCTCCCGCAACAGGATCAGCAAAATTAACTGCCTTAATGTTGATGACATTGCTATAACTACGACCTAGAAATAAACAAGGCAACTCAAAAGTTAAATGTAAAACACTCTATTGGTGTTGTTCAATACTCTTTACTAGTGCTGCTTTTAGTGTGAGTTTTTATTTTACGGTGACCTGGTGACCTGACAGACAGAGAGAGACAGAGAGACAGAGAGACAGAGTGACAGAAAGAGCGAGATAGTTTATGTTCAATCACGTGATCATTTCAAGAGGCTTTCGAACAGCCATTACAGCAAAAAACAATTTAGATCTTCCGGAAAGTTGTTGATATCAACCTTAACTTGGTCACTCATTTTTCTTTTTCTAAAATGAAGTAGGGTATCCTAATGAATTATTCGTTATTGTACAGAGAAAGTAAATATATAAAATTATTCAGTTGGTTGATACATTAAAGGCAAATACAAAGTTACGTCACCCAACTTACTGAAAAAATTCGACTGAGACAAATTTCATGACATCAATGACCATTCAGGCTGCTAAAATTCTTAAAAAGAATATCTTAAAGTTGGGTATTTAGAATTTTTACATCTCACCAAATAAAAAAGAATATATATCACTGAAATTTATATGAAAAAATAACACAAATCATCAATAATTAACAGTCATAAAATTACAAAAAAAAAGAAATGATGGTGTTCCCTTAAAAGGCTACGTAACCTCTTAAGGTATTTTTAGATTTCGCGCCAAAAATCAATAAAGCATTGTGGGAATGTCAAGTGACTAGCACGTGACTAATAACGCTTGAATTCCGTTACATGAAAACATGTAATAATTATTTTCCATAATGTTTTTTTCAGACGCTACATGTATGTTTGAAACTTCTTCTTTGTATTCCTGTATATAAATGAGCGAATCGATCATCTAAAACTAGAATGTGTCTCCCGTTTGTGCCAACCTGGACCTTAGTAAATCTCTAATTTCTCATGTTGTCGGATGGTTTTCGATTACTGGGGTTTTATGAACGCAAATTAAAAGGCTTTGGGAGTGTAAGAATGATCTTTTTGCATTTTTGTAAAATTTTCGTCCCAAAATCTGAAGTGCCATCTTTAACCTTTCTCCCATGAATTAACATTTAGAGATTAAGCAAAACTACAGTTGGTTTTGTGAAGAATGTTTATCAAGATCAAACTATCTTTTGAAGAAAGGAAAGATCTAGATCAAACTCCACGAAACTAAAGAATGTCTTTGAGATCCCTTTAAATCACCCGGAGTTTCTTTGAAGTCAGATCTTGGGCAGATCACAATAATCCTAGGAATGAAACTTGCCGAGTTATGGGATAGATATTCAACTTATGGAGAAAAACCGCCAAACTTTTAGATCTATCAACAAGCTTTCGTAACACTGAATAAATATATTTGAGCCATGTTGCGGTGAAGGAGGGTTCACTGCATCTCCGTGATGTATGCTACCAAGCAGGTCATCACATAATTATACATCCATATTGTGTGATAACCGAGTGAGTCAAAAGGAATATTCCTCTATGTATTTTCTCTTCAAATAATGTTTTGGTTTAAGCCCCTTTTTGTAGGGTAATATTATTTAATTAGTTTTTAAAAAGATATTTTTAACCTCCATAAAGAAAATCTAGTGTTTTGTCATTTTTATACTCCTGTTTTACACAGGTTGTCGACAAATTTAATCTTATTACATCCAATCAATACCATTAGCTGCATAAACATAAAAAAGAAGCAGTATGATGAATTAATCGTTAAGAATAGATTTGTGGCAAAGAAAGGACAAGGACTTTAAAGTCGTTGAAATATTTTTTTCTGCTGCTTTGTTTTTGTTTTTTCTTTTTGTTGGTGACTGTATTGTATATGCCTAAAGTGAAGAATTTTGGGTTTTTTTTGTTATCAGGCAATCCTTTGTCAACCCCTGAATGAACTGTCAGTCGTGTGAGAGTACCTTTGAGCAAGGTACTGTAGCCACAAGTTAGCACTTGAAACTTTACTGTGAGAAGATGTAATCAATAACAATTATTTTATTATTATAACTGATCTGACTTGCAGTGAAAATTTTAGTCAAGAAATACTGTGTTGTCAAAGTATGACTGAATAGTCATGACTCTATTTCGAAAGCTAATGTCAGATAACGATTCGAAAAAAGGAGCACTACTTTAAAGTAGGCTCTTTTGGTCTTGTCAGTTTTGAAACTAGGATTTGGTTGATTGATTTGCTTCTACCCTCCTTTAAAAATGACCTCAGTCTAGCTGTCAAACTGAAATTTTCATTTGTTGTACTAGTATTCCATGTTCAGGGCGCACCTTGCATTACATATAGGGACTTCCATTAGAGTAAAATATCTTCTTGGATCCGGATCAAACTAAGGGTCTTATTACTAGTTCAAGCACTTAGCCACACAGAACAACTCAGAATTCTTTGGAGGGTGCCATTTTGACCTAGAACCTATAAATGTTTGTAAAACTTTTAAGCTAAGTTGTACTGTGAATTTGTCTTATTTAATGAATCCTTGATAATAAAATGATAAAAAAAATCGACAAACCGTTTGCTCTAACAATCAGAGGTTGTAACAAATTAATTGCCCAAGATATTTACATAACAAAACTGCTTTAAGTGCAGATAATTTCGTTACAAATATCCTAAGAGGATATCCAGCCCATTATGGAAACTCTACTGAATTCCTTTTAAAGTTTATTGAGATGATAAAAATCTGAATATACATCTATTTCTAACCCCTAAATAATCTACGCGAAAGGAAAAAAAGGAATTCCGTAAAAAAAAAGAGAAAGAACATCGCGGGAAAAGATTATGCGACTTGGAGACGCCGGAAAAAGGTCATGCACTGCATAATAGGTTTTACGCTGCGGTTTATTTCCCCGTTGATTGAATATCCTACTTGTTTGTTAACATGTACCAAAATGTATTGAAATTAATAGCCAATGAACTATTTGAAAACATTGATGCTGACCTTTCCCGGCTTCCCATTGGAAGAAACCAGCTTGTCTGTATTAACATTGTTTTAGTCTTAATTAGATCCAAGATGGCTGCTTCATTTATTTTTCAGAATTGAAAGAAATATAGACTTCCCATACATTATCTTATTTTGTTTCAACATGGCTGACGGGCAGCCATTTTGAAATAACCCTTTACTACACAATCCCGGCTTTTAACGAACCGAAGGAAAAGGACTTATTCCTACGTCGAAGGAAAAGAAGAAACTGCTGATGACCAACATTTTTTCCCTCTCCAACATTGTTTTCTATTGATCCATAAATACGCAGAAAGCATCTGCAGAGGAAAGTTTCAATGTGGGTCAAATCATCTAGTTTTTCTTTGATAGGGTGGAAAACATTGTGGGAAAAGGAGAAAATGCTGGTTACCAGCATTTTCTCCTTTTCCATCAATGTTTTCAAATGGCTTCTTGCGCTGGGTCGTTAGAACTCGGGACTGTGTGGTAAAGAGTTAACCATTTCAAAAATTTCTTTTTGTCTATTTTGTCATAGGTCATGCATCCGCCTCCATTGAAATGATATTAGATCTATATAAAAATATTCACCCCTAATGTCAACTTCCTGACTTTTTGGCGGGAGCTTTCAAATCTTTATAATTGCACTCATGGTGTAAAATCGTTTTTTGATTGGTCAGAATCTGGTCATGTGATAAAAAAAAACTGCATGTTATTTTTCGATGAACGCAATAGCACTACTTTCGGTTTTTCCAAAAATTGTTGTTGGTATACCTATCTAATTTTAGATTTCATGCAAACTGTATATGGGCTATATTAAGAGTTCCGTCGCTGAATCAGACAAATGCAAAAAGATCGATTTCTTTTTCTTTAAAATACTTGCAAAAAGGAAACTAACGAATAAACCTTGACAAAATGATCAATGAACTTTATTTGCGCCCTAATAAACAATACACTATGCCAACAGTGAATAGAGAGTCTGAATGGTCGACGTCATCAGTTACATCATTCAATACGTCAGCGATCGATTTCTATGAAGCCAAGGCCACTGAGTTAAATTTAGTATACTGTGTAAACGGAAAAATCACTCTTGCATAAATGGACTTGATTTCTTGTTTCATGACGGAGTTAAACTTTTTTATTGCGGGGATTAGGTTAAAAAATGCTATTGACCAGAAAAAATGTATCGTGGATTTGATGGAATTTATATAGTGTTGGAGTGAATACAAATGCTGTGTTAAGAATTTTTGAAATGTTGGCATGATAGGAACAATATTAGAAAAAAGCCTAGAACTGGGAAACCAAAAATACATATTTTAAAAATTAAAAGCTGCGACACCGTTTTTTATGTTGTAATAAGTGGGTCACAAAACGTTGGCGTCATTCGATTTGTATCTTACAAGAAACATAGGATAGACCAAGTCTTATCACAGGAATCGGACGTTTAGTTGGTGAAAATAGCTAAATGTCAGCCGAAGTGGTCACTCTCTATTATAAAATATACAAGGAATGCAACAGATTTCCGATCAAAATTTGACACGACTGTCACCGAAAATCATCGCTGAAAATGGGGTCAAATCAATATTAGCCGACATAAACACACGTCCACCGTGCTCTTAAATATCTAATCTGTCGATTTATTATGTCCCTACCTGCCGTGAATCATTCTTTCCGTGTCATTCATTGGATTTCCCTAGGGCGATATTTATCAAGAATCAGCCTCCCGGCGAAGCTTCCATTGTTCACCAACTTCCGGTTATCGGAGTGAATGAAAATGTCAGTTTACTTTTTCCAATAAATCACGTCAGAAAATTTTCATAATATTTCCGTAGGTTCAAGTTAAATCTAAGAAAAATCATGTTATATTTATATCAACACAATCGATGCAAATCAAATATATTTTTTTTACTGTATGGTCTAGTTTACAAAGAGTAGAGACTATATATATATAGAAACAATCCAACGCATTCGTTGGGGATACCTTCATTCACTCCGATAACCGGAAGTTGGTGCACGATGGAGGATTCGCCGAGACTGATTCTTGATAAATATCGCCCTAGGGAAATCGAATGAATGACGCGGAAAGAGTGACTCGGGGCAGGCAGGGACTTAATAAATCTGCAGTTTATATATTTAAGAGCACGGTAGGTGTGTTTTTATGTCGGCTAATATTGATTTGACCGCATTTTTGGAGATGATTTTCGGTGACAGTCGTGTCAAATTTTGATCGAAAATCCGTTGCATTCCTTGTATATTTTATAATAGAGAGTGACCACTTCTGCTGACATTTAGCTATTTTCACCAACTAAACGTCCGATTCCTCTGGTCTTATATCGGCAACAGATAGACCTACTCATCGAGAACAGATCTTCCGACGGTACGTATGCATATTCTTTACAAATTATCTATGAAAAGGTCACTCGAGAGAACACATTGTCCGCTTAGCCTCAAGTTTAGATAGTTGATTGTATTGTTCATATAGATCTACATAATTATTTTATTCTTAAATTTTGTTCGATGAATCATCGAAAGTATGATTTCAAAGCCAGCTAAATGGCCGCCTTCGACTAAAAAAAAAAATGTTGAAAAGCTGAAAATAGATTTTGTATTCATGCCCGTTCTACCAAGTATCCACGAAGGAAATTAACTCATATTCACTGTCGTAATTGTCCGTGATTTTTTTTTCTCTCTATCATTTTCGAAAAGTGATTTAAGTGAACAGCGAGTGCAATTATAAGGGTTGAGTGCATATTTTTGTGTTTTCATCGAGATATACAATGCAATTGCCTTATTACATTGCTTAACATAACGCCCTTCGGGCGTTATTTGCCATGTAATAAGGAAATTGCATTTTATATCTCAACGAAAACACAAAAATATGCACTCAACCCTATAGTATTTCCATGTTCAGTTTTCTATTGGCAGTTTATTCTTTACGAAATTATGTTCTTACTAATAAACCCATGAGAAGAATAAGATTGATATTAATAACAAAGAAAGGGAAAACACCGATAAAACACTCAATGGTTGAAGATTGACATTTTTAAAACACTGTTGAAAACGGCAAAACTGCTACAAGTCACCGTTTTCCCTTTTCCTACAATGTTTTCTCCCCATTGATAGATAGATCTCATCGTTTTAGTCACAACTGACTTGTCGACTAAAAATCCTTTCAATGTAGGCGAGTAGGAACCCTTTACCAAACGACTAAATTTTAGACTGGTCCAAATTGAAAGCCTTGCAGACGACAAAATAAACGTAACTCAAAAATTGAAACTTGTTTTCAGCAGAATAGGAAAACATTATGTGTAAAGGAGAAAATGCTGGTTTTCAGCATTTTCTCCTTTTCACACAATGTTTTCGAAATTCCTCTATCTTTGGGTCGTAAAAACCAGGGATTGTTTGGTAAAGGGTTAAATCTTGTAATCTCGCTAAACGTTAACATGAAGTTATAGAATTATCTTTTCTTCCTTTTTGACGTATATCAAGACTTGTCGGAAAGCTCCGGAAAATGGCATTCATTTGATAACAAATAGGAAGATTAAAACAAATTAGTCGTGCTCTAGCAAATGAAGGCTTGATGCATCTTGGCGAGGCACGATACTAAGTGTGTCATCATATAATTATGGACCCATAACACCCATGTTGTATAACAAACGACTGAGTAATATAGACTGGTTCTTGGACACGCAGAGGACTGACTAATAGCGAAATGTTTCGGTCCAGATCAGCTGTGCGGACTGTTGGTTTGCTAAAATGTTTGTAATGCATATGTTGTTAGTTTGTTAACACATTACCAAAAGATAATATTTTTGGCTTGTTAAGATTGAAAACATTGTGCGAAAAGGAGAAAATGCTGATTACCAGCATTTTCTCCTTTTCCCACAATATTTTCTAAAAACTTCTTTCTGAGGGTCGTCAAAAGTAGGGATTGTGTGGTTACTATACAAAAGTAAGTATTACGTCGTAGTTGTTGACTTGTCAAGAGATTAACTCTACCAAACGGCACATTTGTAGACTTGTCTAAATTGACAGTATTTAAACACGACAAAATAAATGTGACTCAAAAATTGAAACATGATTTTGGCAGAGCATAGAACATTGTAGGAAAAGGAGAAAATGCTGGTTAACAAGCATTTTCTCATTTTCCTGCAATGTTTTGAGAAAGCTTCTTCCTCAGGTTCGTTAAAGCAAGTGATTATTTAGTAGAGCGTTATATAGTATGTATGAGTTATTAGTTTGCCAATACATGTACATTGGTATGTCTAAGTTGTTGGGTTGTCAGTACGTTGGTACGCATGTCCCATTTGCTAGTTTGACAGAACGTTGGTACATCTACATCTCAAGTTGCTGGTTTCTGAGTACATTGGTACGTCTCAGTTGCTGGTTTGTCAGTACGTTGGTACGTCTCAGTTGGTGGTTTGTCAGTACGTTGGTATGTCTAAGTTGCTGGTTTGTCAGTACGCTGGTACGTCTCAGTTGGTGGTCTGTCAGTATGTCGGTATGTCTCAGTTGGTGGTTCGTATGTATGTTGTTATCCTTCGGTTGCTGGTTTGTCAGTACACTTAATGATCTCTGCTGTTGGTTTGTCAGTAGGCTGGTACGTCCAAGTCATTGGTTTGGCAGAACGTAGGTACTTCTTAGTTTCTTGTTTATAAATATGTTGCTACGTCTCAGTTGCTGGTTTCTCAATACATTGGTACCTCTCAGTTGCTGGTTTTTCAGTACGTTGGGTTGCATGTTTGTTAGTAAAACGGCAAATCTGAGTTGCTGGTTGTCAGTAGGCTGGTATGTCTGGGTTGCTGGTTTGTCAATCTCAATTTTTGTTTCGTCGGTACATTGGTACGTCTGCGTGCTAGTTTATCAGTACAGTGTACATCTAAATGGCTTGTTTTCAATGTGATGGTACGTCTGAGTTGCTGGTTTGTCAGTGCATTGGTGCGTTTGCATTGTAGGTTTGTCGGTATTATGGTACTTTGGTACAGTGAATTGACCCGTGTACGTACCAGTTACTGGTATGTCAGTATGTTGGTTTGTCTAAGTTGCTTGTTTGTCGTAACTTTGGTTTGTTCGAGTTGCAAGTTTGTCACTGGGTTGGTACATCCGAGTGGCTGGTTTGTCAGTGTGTTGACCAGTACCCCTTAGTTGCTGGTTTGTCAGTGCATTGGTACGTCCTAGTTGCTGGTGTGTAAGTCTGTTGGTACGTCTGAGTTTCTAGTTTACCAGTATGTTGGTAAGTCGGAGTTGCTGGTTTTGTTAGTGGTTTTGTGAGCTGCTGTTTTTTCATTGTCAGTATGAGTTGCTGGTTCGGGAATAGGTTCGTGTATCTGAGTTGCTGCTTTATAGGTACATTTGTCAGTCTGAATTGCTGGTTTGTTGATACATAGGTATATCGAAGTTGCTAGTCAGTTGGTGCTTCAGTAAGTCAGTAAGTCTGAGTTGCGTTATACACTTGAGTTGCTGGGGTTTTTTTTGGCAGCTTCAGTCTTTCGAGGAGGCCATTCACTGACGTCACTACAAAGGCCCGCAGTAAATTGTTCAGGCCGTGTCCACTATGTGCCTTTGCCTTGCTTCTATGACCTTTACTCTAGATTCACAACATAATGAGACAAGGCCTAATTTAAAGGTGGCCCTTCAGATTTTGGGACGAAAATTTCACAAAAATACTATAGAATCATCCTTATTCTCCCAAAGCCGTTTAATTATCAAAAATAAACCCCCAGTAGTCGAAAACCATCCGACAACAAGGGAAATTAGAGATTTACTAAGGCCCAGGTCTACACCGACGGAAAACACCGTCTATTTTTACATGAGCAACTCGCTCATTTACGTACCGGAAGTACACAGACATAGCATCCGAAGAAGAAGAAATTATGGAAAATAATTACATGTTTGTTATGTTATGAAATTTCAGCGTTATTAGTCACCTGCTAGTCACTAAACATTCCCTCATTGCTTATTTTATTTTTGGCGGGAAATCTAAAAATAAATTAAGAAGGTATGTAGCCTTTTAAGGGAATACCATCAAGATTTTTTTCTTTTTTTTTGTAATTTTATGATTGTTAATTATTGATTATTTGTATTGCTTTTGAAATCATATAAATTTCAGTGATATATATATTTTCAATTTGGTGGGATGTGAAAATTCTAAATACTCACCTTTAAGTATTGGAATAATTACTATTATAAGTATAATTTGGCATAATCCTTTTCTTAAATCAAGGACTGTTTATTTAACAAGGGATACTTTGTTAAATTATCAATATTTTCATTTCTGTGCATCACGAAGAGCGACCAGTCGGTTAAGGGTGATGTCAACAGTGTCGGATCCCCTATTTATACAAGTGATATATCTTTCCTTTAAAAAAGAATACTGACAATTATTTTTACTGGGCGCCTCTAGAAAAATGTGTAGTATTATGCGATGTACATGAATACATTAAAAAAAAATGAAAACGAAAGAAATATTTCCCGCAGACCTTAAAAATAGTAACATCATCGAGTCGTCTCCTCGATGGTTTTTAATTGCCAAAAAAGCTTCAAAATATGAAGGATATCTCTGGTGAAAAGGTGTCTACTTAAGGATCCCTGAATGTCACAGGTACATTAAGGTGTTACATGTATCTGTTACTAGAGTAAAGGAAATTGTAATCACTCTTCGTTTTGTTGGTAAATTTGGGTGGATATTTCTGTGTTGTCGCAGGTAATCGAGGCATTGCATTCCTTGCGTTTCTTTATATATAGGGGGTATTTCTTTCATATGTTATCATTTTTTCCCATTATAGAGTGTCAAATTCCTGTGGTATATTAATGGTCAAAGTTACACCTGAAGATCAAAATTTGAAAACGAGGAGATTTGGAATAATGACCCTGGGTAATACGAGATGTGCGTTGTTTTTCTTCAGTACAGCTTATGAGATTCTTTATTGTTTCTACCACGGAGGATTCGATATATTATTGTCCCGGGGAAAACTTCTAGTTTGAAACTGGTGCTGATATAGTGACAGGGCACCCAGCGGTGGGGTGTTGGGGATAATATTTATCAACATGCCATTACTTAAGTTAAACCTAGGACCTGTATGACTTTGGAACATCTGTAAAATAATCGATCTACAAAGAACCTCAGGAATTTGACATTCTGTAACTAAAATAAATGATAAACTATGAAAAATAAATCTCCCATAAATATAGAAACACAATGAATGCCTCGATTGCCGGCGACAACACAAGACAGCTTTTGCCACCCAAAATCACGCACGAAACAAATACCGGTATTGATCATAATTTCCTTTACCCTAGCGATAGGCAACACAAAAGTGTACCTGTGACATTCGGCAATACCTCTGTAGACACCTTTTAACCGGAGATATACCTCATTACGTACAGCTTTTTTGGCAAAAAATGCCATCGAGGAGACCATTCGCTGACGTAACGTTCTACAGAAAATAGTTCTTTCGTTTTCATTTTTATTTTCGTTTTAAAATATATTTATGTACATCGCATGATGCTACATAATTATTTTTGTGGGGGCGCCCAGTAAAAATAGTTGTCGATATTCATTTTTAAAGAAAAAATATGCGATTTGTATGAACATAGGCACCCCCCCCCCATCAGGGGACATGACTCTATTCACATTACGCATATTCGACTGGTTATCTTTCGTGATGCACAGAAATGAAATATCGACAAACAATCCCTTGTTAAATAAACAGCCCTTGATTTACGAAAAGGATTACGCCAAGTTATACTTATCATTCCAATATTTCAATTAGGCCTTGTCTGATTATGTTGTGAGTCTAGAGCCAAGGTCATGGAAAACAAGGCAAAGGCGCATACTGGACTAGGCCAGAACATTTTCTGCGGGCGTATAATTTGTGACGTCAGTGAATAGCCTCCTCGATGGCTTGAAATTGTCAAAAAAGCTGTAAAAAAAGACGGATATGTCCGGTGAAAAGGTGTGTACTTCGGGATTGTCGAATGTAACAGGTACATTTTGGTGTAATCTGTTACTAGGGTAAAGGATATTGTGATCACTCTTTGTTTTGTTGGTGGATTTTGGTGGATAGGACATCTATGTGGTGTAGCTGGTAATCGAGGTGTTGCGTTCCTTGTGTTTCTTTACATATGGGGGTATTTTTTCATATTTTATCAATTGTGTGAATTATAGAATGTCAAATGAAAGAACGATGTTGAAACTACCCACAATCCATTTTTAGCTCACATAGACACGAAATGCTCAAAATGAGCCATTGTGATCATGATGTGTCCATCGCAGATCATCTTTCGTGTCATTAACTTTTACCATGTACGCGCTCCAGATGCCACATTTTGTGTCCAGTCTATTGAAATTATAATAGAAAAAAGTAGGAGGTAGCCAAATTGTTAACTCGGCTGTAAGTTATTTCGTTACGTGGTCATTTCGTACCTAGGCCATTTTGTACCCACCTGTTCTTTTATTTTGGTCATTCTATATTCACTGCGATCATTTCGTACTCACTTTGGTCATTTCATATCCAGTTTTTTATCAGTGCAGTAAATTGGAACCTGGTTTTCAATAGGCCTACTATTTTCTTGTGTTGTTTCTCGAATGACAACTGCTTTTGTACATAGATCTAGCTCAAACTGAAATTATCCTCCGAAGAATGGCTATGATTGTGTCTTTCCATGTTTTAAAGTTTTAATTTGCATTCCAAGGATTGTTTAGAACTTCTCAGTTCATTTCTCACCGAGTTCTGCAAACGTTTACTTTGGTCAATTTGAAATGCTGTAATGTGCCCTATTTCACAAATAACTGATTTGTGGCACCATGGATGTTATGTATCAATATTTTCTTGTTTTATCGTAAATCCACTTAAAATTCCTAAGGGAATGAATTATATACAATTCAGGAAAGTTGGCCTCTTTCAATATTTCGGCTTCTACCTTTATCAAGAAATTAAACGAGAAATTGATGCCTTCTATATTTTGTGACTCTTGTCGTCATGTCGTCAATGATCAGGTCATTTAATTTAAAAAAGAAAAAAAAATATGGTATTAATATGATTCACAAAATGTAGAGTGCATCAATATCGCGTTAAATTTCTTGATAACGACAAAAGGGAAAATATTGAAGGAGAGAAAACTTTTCTGAATTGTATGTCAGAATGTCTTGATAATATCTCAGATGATTTCGAAAATGGGTCAGAAGGGATCAAACGCAAGGTTATTTGGTTAAATCATAAATAAGTTGTGTACACTCCGACGGCCCCAGGTTCAGTATTATACTCCTGAGAGATGATCTGAATATTTGTCTTGAAGATAAATGGCACTTTCAGAATGGGTCAAAACCTAGGAAAACTGGCCATATCTTTGAAAAGAAATGTACGCCATAAAGGTCAAATTTTCTGTCTGGTACTCATGAATATGTTTTTGTAATTGAGATCTCGGATAGGTCAAAAACTGGTCACGAGGTGAAATCTTAGAAATGCCTTGTTTACGCCCTATAGGTCACGTTTCCATTCCATTAACTTTGAAAGTTGGTCAGAATATTTGTCTTGATAATATTTGGTATAAGTTTGAAAATTGGTGACATTTGGGGTCGACAAAGCTTATTGGATGAAATCTTTGTAAAGCGATGAACATCTGTCCGATACTCGGGAACAATTATCAGTATCTTTGTCTTATTGATATCTTAAACGCATTTCAAAATGGATCTATTGGAGTAAAAAATAAATGTCACTTAGTCAAATCTTTGAAAAGCGTTTTGTATCCTCTGTAAGGCCACATTTTTAGTATGATACCCATGAAACTTGGAATATCGTCATTACGATCTAATACAGTTCGAAATGGGTCACGGAGGAAGAAAATCTGGGTCAGTGAGTCAAATAATAAAGAAAACCAACATAAATCAAAACACATTTATACCCTCTATGTGCCATTTTTCAGTCCCATACTCCTGCAAATTAAGGTAAGACCTGTGTAATGGAAAAAGGCTTTTTCCACTAAAATATCATCCTGCAAAATTAGCTGTAATTTAGAATGAGTAATATAAAACTATTTTCACCAATTCATTTTTTCAATTTTTTCGTTCTTTGAATTACATTTATAAATCTAAAACCACTATATTTTCAATTCAAAAAAGAGATAATAATTACCTCCCTTTTCAGAAAACTAACAAACGGTATCAAACAATAGTTTCAAGATAGACATAAACGGAATTTCTTATCAGTTAGAAATGTGCAAAAATATTATTTCTGCATAAATCTTTATTTATCTTTATTTATCAACCAATTAGAATTTTCACCGGAAGTGCATTTCACAGGTCTTACCTTAAAATATCAAATAATATAGATCTTTATCACGTTCATAAGTAGGTTGACAGATCAAACACTATGTCATCTGGTCAAATCTTTTAAAAACATTTTATACGCTCTATAGGCCATATTTTCAGTCCTTGAAAAATAGTCAAATTGTTATCTTGGTGATATCTGGACAGACTTTGAAAATGAGCCATGTTGAGCCACTATTTAGGTTTCTTGGTTATTTAAAAAAAACTCCAAAAACCTTTGTACCCTTTAAAGGCCATATTTACAGTCTAATACAGTCTAATAAAATGACCAGAATGTTTGTCTTGAGATAACTTTGGACAAATGAAAATCTTGAAAATTGGTCACAAGGGATCTAAAACTAGGTCACTGGGTCAAATCTTTGAAGATATTGAGGCCATATTTTTAGTCCAATACTCTTAAAAGTTGGTCTGGAGTTTGTCTTGATCTTGGAAAAGTTTGAAAAAGGGTCAAGTCAGGCCAAGAACTACACCGGGTCAAATCTTTGAAATACCTTTGGTATGATCTGGAGGCCACAATTGTTTTTGGTTCGATAATCCTGAAACTTGCCAAGAATATTTTTCTAGATGATTATTTTGAATAAGTTTTGAAATTGGTCATGTGGGGACAAAAACTAGGTCACTAGATCAAATTTTAGAAAAATCTTGTTTACACACTTGAGGCAACATTTGAAGTCCAATACATAATGATAAACGATCAGAACAGTTGTCTTGATGATTTGAGTTAGAAGAATTCAAATCCAGTCAGAAAGTAGGTCATATGCTCAAATCTTCAAAACACCGTGTTTACTCTGTAGAGGCCACATATTGTATAATACATAAGAAAGATTGTCGTAATGTTTGTCTCGTTGATAACAGATGAGATTGAAAATGAGTCACATCAGGTAAAACAAGATCTCCACGTCAAATTTTGGAATGAAAAAAAAAAAAATGAGTACATTCTAGAGGCCACTACACTCTGGAAACCACATTTTCTGTCTCATGAAAGGTGGTCAGGTGTTTGTGTTAATGATATCTACAAGAAGTCGAAATAAATGGGCTATGTAGGGCTGAAAGAAGGTTACTTAGAAAAATTCTAGTAAAAACTACCATATCCTTTAGAAGCCACAATTTCAGTCCAAGTCATGAATGTTTTTTGGAATAATTTGTTACAATATTAAGAAAGAAATGAGAATTGATCATGTTTGGTCGAAATGCTCAGGAGAGAGACTTCAGGGATATCATGTCCCTCTTATTTATTATCAATTAGGACCACAGAAACAGAAGAGTAAGTAGGTAAACTGGTACATGAAGCAAATCTACTTGTAGCTTTCTACCAGGGTCCGTATTCACCGACCATTCTAAAAAATGTTTTAGTCTTATTCTTGAGGATTTCCTGACTGCGAAAGTAACAGAACTTCTGATTGGCTAATTAGCCAAACAGAAGTTCTGTTACTTTCACAGTCAGGAAATCTTGGAAAAATAAGACTAAGAGCGTTCTTAAAAATGGTTGGTGAATACGGACCCTGATGTCAAAATGTTAAACTGGTCCAGATTGAAAGCATTTGCAGACGACAGATATGGCTCAAATGATGGGATTTGATTTCGAAAGGGTGGAAGATTGTTGGCAAATGACAGGAGCTGCCAACGGTTAGCTCGACGGAGTCCTGGAAACTATTGCACTATATATCCGTCGACGACATTTGCATCAGCGTCAATAATAACGTTAAAATGCTTTGAGGGCTCACATTTTCCCACCTATTTGATGGATTTCTTTCATACTTGGATTCATAACAGATACAGATTCAAACTCTCTGAACAATATCCTGAATATATAGACCTGTGCCCAAGATATTAAAGTCAAGACCAGAGATGTCAAATTTTTATATTAAGGTTTTTGCTAGAGCTTATATCTTTCAGATCGAGTGATCGATTTCGTTCATCTTTAGTATGATGATGAATACCATAGGGTCCATAATTACCTACCGTTTTCAAGAACGTTCTAAATCTTATTCCGTTCCAGATCTTCTGACAGTGAAAGTAACAGAACATCTGATCGGCTAAACCATTCGGTTTAGCCAATCAGGGCCCGTATTCACCAACCATTCTGAAGAACGTTCTTGGTCTCAGTCTCCAGAATTTTCTAAATTTGAAAGTAACACAACTTCTGATTGGCTAGACCATTTGGTATAGCCAATCAGAAGTTGCGTTACTTTCAAATTTAGAAATTCTTGGAAGATCAGACTAAGAATATTCTCAAGAATGGTTGGTGAATACGGGCCCAGACGTTCTGTTACTTTCACAGTGACGAAATTCTGAGTAATAAGATTAGGAATGTTCTTGAGAATGGTTGGTGAATACGGACCCTGATCGTCTCATTCAGTTTTACACTTGGTCAAGCACGTGGCCTAAAGGTAAAGGTCGAGCTATTGCACTTACCCTGACGTTAGTGTTGGGTTTAGGTCTTCTAACCTAATTTTTGACCCTGTTGTTGTAGCTTTTACAAGTACTTCACATAGTACTGTATTCCTCATCATGCAACCGGCTGTTGTTTCACAAAACCTACTGTGAGGTACTTGTTAACAAAGGAAATCCAGGAAAGTATGGGTACGTGCAGTACCCGTGGTCATAAAAGTGGCATAGTGTTGAAAACGGTGTCAAAGGTCATGCAAATTAAATAGCAGACAGGGTTGTGCTTTGATCAAGGATAAAGTTCAGATCAATATACCAGAAGGCCCCAGGTTCGAGCCAGACAAGAAGCACTGTATTATTGTGGGACTGTCCTTTGGCAAGACACTTGAGAGCCAAAGTCCTGTACTGGTAAAACCTTGGACGTACATATACTTGAATTTGCGAGCTGTCACTTTGAAATGAAAACGAGGTAAAACCCGATCAATCAATCAATCAATCAATCAATCAATTAAAAACAAACAAACAAACATAACTATAACATTGCAGGCATTCAAACTTCCAATCTGTTTTATGAGCTCCGGTTTACTGACTTAGCCACTGCATCTCAAAAGAAAGAGGTCATGTAGTCGAAAGACAAAGAGACGAATGTATAGTTTTATAACTGACCCATCCTTTGATTTCTGAACCTGCGTTAGACACTTGTCACAAACCGTGAAAAGTGTTAAAATGACCATCCAAGATTTCAGTGCATTGTCTTATCTAAAGGCAAAGCTTACAAAACTGTTTTATAACACTTCTTACTACTTGAAAAACAATCTGTACATGTCTAAACCGAATGCATTCGCGGACAACACACGTGGCACAGACGATAGGTTACGTACCAGGGAGGTAAGAAAAACTATATATATTGGGAAAAAGAAGAAAGTAATGCTTGACAGGTTGATTGATTCATTGGTGTTTTACGCGGCTTTTAACATTATCTCAGTCAAGTCACAGCAACAAGCTCACATCATTACCTGGGACCACTAGGTTACGAGTTCTACACTTTACCACCAGTAAGCAGTGGTTTGTTGTTACAAGCATTTTCCCATTTTTCTCACAATCTTTTCAACAGCTGTCTTCGATGAGGTTATAGACCACTTTATTGTTTAAGAAAGGGGTACTTACTCAGTTTGTGGAGATAAATTTCAGGGGATATCATATAAAACACAAGACAAGCGGTTGATGAATCTAGATATATCAGCCGAAGTAAATGACATAAGTCCTTGTACAGTATTAAGACTTCTCTGTGTACATATATCTGCTGTATGTGGGCTGGTGCAGATGATGTGAGTCTGGCCAAAGTTTTGGGGTTGCATAGTGTAGAAATATTAGCTGCTGGAAATGACGTAAGTCTGGGCGCAGTAATGGGGGTGCTGAGTTTTGGTATATCAGCTGATGCAAAAGCAGTAAGTCTGACAAAAGTCTGACAGAGTATTGACCTTGGTTAGTATAAGTATGTTATATAACGGAACTGGATTGAGGGTGCCGTGTTGGTAAATCATCTTTTGTAAATGAGAAAGGTCCGGACAAAGTATTAGAGTTCTGAACGTAGATATATTAGTTAATGACCGTAGTAAGTGTGGAAAAATAACCTGATATTAATAAGATAAGTCTGGAATTTTTTTCTAGTGTTTGGATTCAAGAATTATCTGCTGGTGTACGTCTGGGCAAAGTTTATCGAGTGATGCACGTGAGATTAATCTTGGCGGGTAGTGAAGTTTTTGAGAGTAGATATATCAGTTAATGGAAATGAGATTGAGGTTGCCAGGCGAAGGTATATGTGTTTTACCGACCTTTTGATTGGAATGTATGGTCTGAAACGCAGTTTTCAACATAATTTCGGTTACATCGCGGTACCAGTGAACCTATCGATGCTTTCCTGGAGACTCTGTACCAGTAATACACACAATTTTCTTTCCAAGTCTCTGGCTGCTTTCTTACAAAGCCATGATCGAAACAATGGTCAGCGGTGGGAAAGTATTTAGCAACCATTCTTATAAACATTTTTAGTCTCAGTCTCAGGAATCTCCTACATTTAAAAGAAATGTGACCCATCACGTAGAAAGGGACCATCTGGGAATTCTGCCCATCAATTAGATGAAAACAGATCAACGATAGTGCAGGTCAATTTAAGCTGATAATTCAAAAATGATTGTATAACAGGGTACAATAACCACTTTTCATACAGGAAATCTCATTAAAGCGAAACCTGTCAACCTTAGTCACCCTGAGCATTTCGCGCAGTCTGACCGGCATTGACGCTTTTCGCAGTTCCCAGAAGGTCCCTTTTTGCGTGATGGGTCACAAACATATTGTCTGATTGGCTAAACATAATGATTAAGCACGCCGGTAGATGTATTAGATTTACTTTCTAAATTTGGTAAAAGACTTAGACTAAAATTAAGAACGGTGGGTAAATACAGAAGCTGATCTGAACCTTTCTACCGAACATGATCACTATCCTGCTAAATAGTAAAATCAAAATTTTAGTTCGATACTAAAAATCCAAATATTGCTTTTTCAAAGTTCTGTTTTGAGGAATAAGATCTCCATATCGGACAGTGTAGATCTATGATCAGGCTGCACGTTCTGTGCAGTCTGATCTTGATCTACATTGTCCGCAAAAGGTCAATGAGTCGCACTTAGCAGCCTAAGAATGAAACATCCTCCGTCATCACACCTTTTCCATCGATAGCATATCTGAAACTGTATGTATAGGGAGACAAAGTACTCCAACTCTCAATATCGATATTCCTATGGCAAGATAAGCGAATGAGGCATCAACAGCCAAAATATCAGAAATTAAGAATGCAAAAAATTTTGAAAATACACGCCTACTCAGTTAGTCAAAGAATTCTTGGTAAGTGAGTTTTCACTCATTGCGTTACATACAACCCTATCTCAAAAAACATATAATTACCCAGACATATCATCATACGTAAACTGTAACCTTACGATATTTTCTTTCAACGATCAAAACGATTGCTAACACGATAAAGTTTAATAAAAAGACCATAAAATATTATCAAATACGTTACACAATTTCTTATACAAAAAAAAAAGAAATATCTTCAGAATACTCTTACTGTACAACATTGTATAATTTATCATTAGGATCGTTTTTCTAGTTCTTCTCAGAATTCATCAAAGGTTGTTAAGGCAAACTGTTAAAGCTCCCTGTGTGAAAGGAAAATACAGCAGTTAAAATCAAAACATAAGGCAATTTAAATCATCTTCAATAAAACCACTTTACTTAAAAGAAAGAAAATCTGCTAAAGGCGATTTATTGATATATTTTGTAAATATTCCTTTACTAATTAAACTCAAATTTTAACGATTCTGCGAAAGATGACCTTTGAAAAAACATGTTTGTAGGGAAGAAAATGCCAGTAACCATCTTTCCCCTATTTTTTGCCTTAAATATGACCTGCACTTTAACCCTTTCCCAAACAAGCCCTTGTTTTTACGTGTCTGCAGTACAGGTCTCTTGAAAACACTGTGGGAAAAGGAGAAATTGCTCGTAACGAGCAATTTCTCCTTTTCCCAGAGTATTTTCTACCCATTTAGAGAACTTTCTGCCATTTTTATAAAATTTTAAATTGTGGTCTGCAAACTCTTTGAGTTTGGAAGAGTCTAAAATTTATTGTTTGGGAAAGGGTTAAGAGACAAATCTGTGACTCGAGACATAAAAGGTGCATCTACTCATGGACTAATAAATTAGATAGAAAAAGCTCACTAAAACATAGGTTGGTGACTCATGACAAAAAAGATATAAATAAATAAAATGCTTCTACACGAGGATTGATGATTTAGTGCAGAAAAAGGTATATCTAGCAGTGGATTCAGGACTTGAGACTGAAAGGTTTATCTACCCGTGGATTAATGACATGAGACCGAAAAGGTACATCTACCCATGGATTAATGACATAAAAGTACATCTACCCTTGGACTGATGACATGAGACAGAAAGGTTCATCTACCAATGGAATAATGACATGAGACTGAAAAGGCTCATCTACTCGTGGATTAAAGACATGAAACAATCAAGGTAGATCTACCCGTGGGCTGATGACATGAGACAGAAAGTTTCATCTACCCATGGATTAATGACATGAGACTGAAAACATACAATTACTCATGGATTAATGACATGAGACAGAAAGGTACATCTACTCATGGATTAATGACATGAGACTGAAAAGCTTCATTTTTAGATTGTGAGCTTATAAACCAAACAAGGGTATCTGCCTATTTTCTGAAAAATAAAATATTACCAACACATTAAGTTATTGACAAGACAGAACGTACTTATTTATTTATCCATTCTTTACCAAACGATTTTATTTTTTGACTGATTCGAATTGAGAGTATAGCAGACCACATATTAAATGTAGCTGAAATGATGCTAATTGTCTGTGAAAGTGTAGAAAACCTTGCGGGAAAAGGAGATTTCAAATGCTGGTAACCAGAATGTTATCTTTTTCCCAGGTTTTCAACAGGCTACTTCTTCATGGACGTTAAGATAGTGGACCTGTATTAGAAAACAGCTATTTCCACTATAACATCATAATCTACATTGTCCGCAAAAAATCATTGTGTCACAATCCTCAGCCTAAGTTCTAATTATGGAATTGAACTAATTAGCTAAAAAGGTCTCTAACAGTATTAGAATTTCAAAAACTATCATCCTTACGTATTCTAAGAATTGTTCAAATTCGAATCGTTTGCGAACGAGTTAGCTTTTACCCTGCTAAATAAATAACTAAAATGAAACTTTTAATTCCAAAGTAAAAAGGAAAAACAGATATCACTTTTTGAATGTTATGTTTTAGGGAATGATATCTCCTTATCGGACAGTGTAGATGCATGATCTGACTGCACGTTCTGCGTCGTCTGATCTTGTTTACACTGTAGAAAAAATACCAGTGAGGCGCACTTAGCAACCTAAAAGTTAATCATTCTTGCTCAAGTCATTGGGCTTTCCTTTGGAATTACAGGGAAAAGAGAAAGTGCTGATTTTTCCAGTTTTCTTTTTCTTTCTCACAATGTTTTCAAAAGCAACCCTCTTCTGTCCAAGGGCAGTAAATACGCGATTGTTTAAAAAAAGAGGTAGGAATTATTTCCCATTATTTCAGCATTATACAAAATGTGTGTTCGTACTTTACTTTAAACGCTTTACTGTACAATCCCTACTTTTGACGACCCTGAGAAAGAAACGTTTAGAAAACATTACGGGAACAAGACAAAATGGTGAAAGGCGACTTTTTTTGTCTTCCTTTTAACTTTGTTTCCAAACACCACAGCGGCTCGTAGGATGAGATTTGTATTTGAACGGTCATACATTGTCAAAGAAAAAAATCACACACTTTTCCATTTTCCAAATATGTTTGCAAAAGAAGCTCAATTATTGGGACTTGTATTTGAACGGCTATAGGAACAACTTAATGGAAATGGGGAAAAACAGGTAAATTACTAGTTTCTCCTTCATTTTCGAAATAAAGACATATTGGATATATTTGTACACGTTTTCAATGTCTTCGTATTAACAATATCATGAGAATACCCCGTATCCTTCTAAGTTAAAGGAATGGAACTTTCAAACCAATTGTAAAAATCCAAAAATCGCTGTTTAAAAGTTAATTTTAGAGTAAAGATATCTCCTAATCGGACAGTGTAGATCAAGATCAGACTGCACGTTTAGTGCTGTCTGATCTTGATCTACGCTGTCCGCAGCAGGTCAGTAAGTCGTATTGACCAGCGTAAGGGTTAACGTATTTTCATTTCAACACGCTTTAGAGACTCTCTCCAACCTGTACTGGAGTACCAGATGATACCTTTACGCCGCAGTGTTCTTTTATAGTGACTGTACACCCCGTTCAAATTGGCCTCGTAACAGCTATTGTACCATCAACCAGCTTTGTAAATCTCTGCACAATTATAACCGGCTTTGTCGTTATCAGAGTCAAACGTACTAAACTGCATTCCTGCATGCTTGCTCGATGAATAACGTGTATCTATCAGAGAGTCCCCAGCAGTTCCACTGTACCCACGGACATGCAGTCTATATTTATCTTCCTCAGTCCCAATTTGAAATTCCTCATAGATTGCAAATTTTGTATTTCTGTCGAAGTCCTCCATATCTTTTCTTAACTGCTTTGGTCTTGCCTTTGTCAAATTGTGTAAAAAGTCATTTCCTGCCCAAAATTCACCGTCAGGACTTCCAAATCCAAGTTTATAGTCTGACCAAGAACGATAAAAGCTCTCGGAACCGTCTTGACGTCTCATGAATACAATCCATCTACCACCATCAGTTTCCTGGTCGCAGTAAACAGTAACAGGTGACATTGTTAACCCTAGATAAATAGTATAGACCCCACTCTCTGGTACTGTTGTACAGTTTGTGTTGATGATCGGAACGGTAGTTATGTCGGGCATTAATGATGTTGTGTCGCTAATAGAAGTCATGAACGTTGTCATATATTTGCGAATATCAGATATTATACCCTCCATGGATCGCAGTCGACTTTGTAGCTCTCGGGTCATATTTTTTTCAGTAGCAAATGCGTTCTTCAAGCTGTGGTATTTTACTAATAGGTCTTTACTGTTTACATCTACCGTATCCTGCCTGCCATCATAGTTCGGCACCGGTGGCCGGCTTGTTCTACTACCAGATATACATGGACCACAGGACTCGACCACCGATATATTGATTTGGTCAGTCTTCTTAATCAATGTTGTGATATCTTTTTTTATATAATATATGTCATCATCCAGGTTTTGGAACTTTGCCCGAATTCGACTGGCATCATAAGCAACCGTCTCGGTGCACTGGAATAACGTTACTGTCATGAAAACAGCGAAATGACACTTTATTATTTCCATGATGAAATAGAGCTAGAATTCAAATATTCTGCACCACGTTATGTTAAATTCTACTGTGCCAAACAGTCGGGCGTCAAATTATGAGAGTGCACTGCAAAAAGAGACTTGATCGTTCATACACGCGCACCTGACTGTGTATTCTTTCAACGGAATCAATGATATAACGTTAATTCTTTACCCGTGAAACAATTCCTAATTTTCACGACTCTGTGAAAGTAGCCAATTTGAAGTTGTCGTCTGCAAATGCTTTCAATTTTAACAGGTGGTTAATGTGACTGCAATCGATACTTGAAAAATCGGAAAAAACTGTGCAAACTATGGATTGTTAGTCCCTTTGAAGAACAGTTTGGACAGAAAAGCCCCAGATAATATGCGGTCAGTACAATGCAGGTCCCTTAAAAATGCAATCGGAATTAAGAAATGATGTTTTACGCCGCTTTCAACTTTATTTCAGTCATATTACGGCGACAGCCCATATAGTCTTGTACGCCCTTTGTTTCATTAGTAATAGGCTGTGACTCTGACGTATCTTGCCCTGGGACACTATCACCAGGTCTCAAGGTTGCGAGTCCTACCCTTTCCCTCCTAGACATGAAGAGACAAGAAGCTCAAAAATCTGTGCACGCCATATAAAGGATCCATCGAATCTAAAATAAGGACAGAAAACTCCGAAAATAACGCGTACATCATACAATGCAATTACCGTATAATGACATCAAGGATCGAAAACGTCCTAAAACATGCGCACACATATTGCAAGTCACCTGTGCAACTGGTACAGAAAACAAACGCTCTGCGATTGTGCAAACTATAGAATGCACGTTCCGGTTACATCAGGACGGAAAGAAAACGCTCTACATGATGTGTACACCATACAGTGAAGCTTCCTTAAAAGTGCAGTAGGTGTAGGAAACGACAAAAACATTGCATATCATTGAATACAGATCCTTGGTTACATCAGTAGGCATGGAAAATGATCTAAATAAAAACTGTCGGACACACCATTGAATGCAGGTCTATTTCACAAAGGATGGGTACAGAAAATGCTGTAAATAATGTGCACATCATACAGTGCAGGTCTCTTGAGGGTGCAGTAGGGACAGGAAGCGCCAAAAAAAACTATACACACCAGCTTCAGAACAATAGGAACAGAAAACGCCTCAACCCATTACCACACAATCCCTACTTCTGACGACCCTGAGAAAGAGGCCTTAAGAAAACATTGTGGGAAAAGGAGAAAATGCTGGTAACCAGCATTTTCTCCTTTTTCCACAATGTTTTCTACCCTTCACGAAACGAATTTCAAATTTTCAGTCACTTTTATTTAGTCGTCTGCAAATGCTTTCGATTTGAATAAATCTAAAATATTGTCGTTTGGTAATGAGTCAAATACGAGTTAATGTGCAATACAGATCCATTTAAACTGCAGCAGAAACAGAAGGCGCCAAACAAAGGTAAACACCATAGAATGCAGGGCCCTGGTGACGTCAGAAAACGCTGTAAACGATGTTCACACCATACAGGTTAGGTATCTTGAGGATGCAGTAAGGACACGAAGCATCCAAAAGTAATCACGCCACAGGATTCAGGTCCCTATAAAGACCAGTATGAACAGGAAACTGTTTAAATAATGTGCACAGCATACATTGCAGGTCACTTGAAAAAGTAGTAGAGACAGAAAACGCCAAATAACTGTGTACATCGTAGAATGCATGTCACTGATTCCGTCAGCTTAGATGGAAAACGCTCTAAATAATATTCTTTTCATAACTGCATGCCTGTTGAAAGAACGGTATAGGGACACACACACAAAAAACCCCAAGAAAACTGCACAACACTGAATGCAGGTCCCTGGACACAACAGTAGGGAAAGTAAACGTTCTGAATGATGTACACAACAGTGAATGCAGGTCCCAGATTACGGCACTTGGCAATGCATTGTGTAGTCACTCAGGGTAAATGTGTAACATATCTCGTAACAATTGGAAAACATATGGGAAAATAAGTAATAAATTAGTAAATACTATGATTATAATAAATTGTATACTTGGAAATTTTGCTAGGACATTTCTGCGATTTTGAAAAATAAGCAAAAATTTCTGTTCGCGGTTTTTTTTCCACAAGTACACCAAGAAGTTCGCAGACTACGGGTCCATCACGTTATCGATTTGAGTTTCTTTATACAGATAGTTTATCTTAGGTTGGGAATTACAGATCTCTTAGCGTGATTTTAGGTCTGCAAAGTCTAAAACTTAGAGTGTGATTTGTAACTAAAACAGACTTAAAATTATACATCTAGGTCTATTTAGAGTTTTTCATCACATCGAAGATGTAAAATTGAACCATGATGTACTGGTAACCGGTGGCTTCGATGTCAAACGGTTCGAGTGGATCAGTGGTTAGTGCATTCACGTTGAAAGCGAGAGTCTTGAGATCGAATCCCATACCGACTGCAATTTCCCCACAAGGATCCACATCATTGGTTTCAGAGGTGGTTTCGAAGACCAAAGGTGTCTTATAGACCGGGGAATAGGAATACCTTTGAAAGGTAAGAAGGGGAAGAATTATAGTGATAATCGGTAGTAATGAGTTCGAACGATCCTGGAAGGTTAGTGGCTAGAAAACTCACCCTGAAAATGAGATGCCCAGGTTCGAATCCCATAGCTTGCGAAATTTTCCCCCAAAGGATTTGCTTCAATGACTGTTGTAATTAATAATCGGTACCGTGTATGACGAGCGGTCTGGGTGGCTTAGTGGTTAGAATACTCACCCTGAAAATGAGATTCCCAAGTTTGAATCCCGTATCGGCCGCACTTTTTCCCCTAAAGATGAGTGGTGTGATAATCGGCACCATGTATGTCGAGCAGTCCGGGTTGCTCAGAGCCCCGAGAGGGAGGGTACCGAGCTCAAATCTTATACCGAGCACACTTTTTCTCTAAGGGGTTCTTTGAATTAAAAGTAAAGACGAATAGGAGTTATGGAAACTGTTGTATTACGGCGATTACGAGGTCGACGATGCCGACAATGATGATGATAATAATGATGATGATGATGATGATGATGATGATGATGATCATCATCATCATCATCATAGTCGTCGTCGTTGTTGATAATAATAAAAATAATATCAGTTTTAATGATTCTTATAGAACCTGATATTTATAAACAATAATGTAAACCTTTGAAATTGTTCAGTAGAGCTTGTTTTGGCCGATAAAACTTAGTCAGTTTTTGTTAACCCTTTACTTCATAGATATTCATTTCTACGCTTTACTTGTAGAAGCCTTTGGAAAACATTGTGACAAAAGGTGAAATTGCTCGTCACGAGCAATTTCACCTTTTGTCACAATGTTTTCTGTGCTATCAAAAGGTGTCATATACCCATGAAAAAACGGCCTCATCCTTGCTGTTATTTAGCGTCAATTAGAGATACCATAGAAATGCCATATGGAGTAAAGGGTTAAAAATAAGATATATGTAACATAAATAACATCCTAAAACCATTCATTAATTTAAAGAGTTGTAAGGAGGTAAACTGTGGCATCACAAAGGGGATTAAAGACGGTTAGCCTGGCAATCAGGCCCTGCATTTGAGTCATTCTCAAAAACAAGGTACACAACCACATAAACTCACAGAAACAGGAGTTGTTACTTGCCTTTCTTCTGATATACAGTCAGTCAGACCAAAATGTTAAAGTATTTGTTGTGCAGTTTTATTTGATGGTCTTTTTTATTTTTACTGAAAATACTCTTTTTAACGGACTTATACTAGTCTATAAAGACGGTGTGCTGTGCCTTATGTACTTATCCTTTCACTCTTTACTTTATTTATGGCCTGTATAATGGGCATTTAGACATTTGCATTAAGTGTCGCCTCAGATCGGCCTACGCGGTCCGCGCAGGCTAATTCGTAACGATACTTTCCGTGTTTTTCGTATTTTTTTTGCGCAGGTCTACTGTGGGTAGAAATCTAATATTGTCATAAAGTGTCGTCTCGGATTAGCCTGCTCGGATTGCGCAGGCTAATCCGAGACGGCACTTTACGCAAATATGCCCGAATGCACCTATTTGCGTGTTGTAATGCAATTATACTAATTTTGACAACAGTTGACAACTGCAGGAAACTATTAGGGGGGGGGGGAAGGGAAGAGCAAGTGTTTGCAATATGAATGTCCCCTTTTTGGCACGCTGTTTTGAAAAGAATTAAAATTTATACAAATATGGATAAACTGTTGAAGCGCCTTTTGCGATTATAATTTCCTTATGGCCCAGTGTAGATTTAGATGAGAGTGCACAAAACATGTGGTCATTGACATATTTACAAAAAGTGATAACATAAATATAGCAGAAACAGAATTACATGTTTACATGTATACAACCTAGGAAAATTTGAGAATATAAATATGTTGATCAAACCCAACTTTATATAAACAACTATTTAGAAAACTGTCTCTTAAAAATCTTGTGCTCTTTTGATGAATTTTCCGATGATTAATTTGACTTTTCTTTTTTTTTTCAGATTACATTATCCTATTAAATTTAGCAATTATAAACCAATCACTTGTCTAGGGTGGAAGGACAAGACTACTGTGATGGCCTTGTATCGCCTGATTAGCTAACAAAGTAAGCCATCGCAGATACAAGTTAAAACAACTCTCCGCTAGTGATATATACAATCCAGACAATATTTTAAAGTAGAAACGAATATAAAGGGCTGTTGTACAATGGGTGATTTCAAAGTTGGTGTTAACACCAGGTGCTAACACTGACACCAACACTAACCCCCATCTCAACATCAACTTTGAACTCAAGCAGCAGTGTTGGTGTTAACACCTGGTGTTGGTGTTACCCAATTTCAAAGTTGGTGTTGGGTGTTGACATCGACACCAACACCAACACCCACTTCAACACCGAACTTTGAAATCAAGCAGTGGTGTTGGTGTCAACACCTGGTGTTGGTGTTACCCGATTTCAAAGTTGGTGTTGGGTGTTAACCTCAACACCAGGTGTTGAGCTAAACCGCAGCTGGTGTTTACTCTGATAAAATTTGAAGGAGTTTCTATTGGTATTAACACCCAACCCCTAGGGGTTAACACCAGCTTGATTTCAAAGTTGGTGTTGGTGTTATCGGCAACCATGTTGTTTGTTGCTCTTCATCTGGGCAAAAATATAAGCAAAAAGCCTGTTGTCACCAAATAAGGATATCTTACCTGATAAAAACTTGTGAAGTCGGACCAAAGCCAGCCATACAGCATGAACAACATCCAGTGGATCAAAATATGGGCAAGGTCTGGGCAAGGTCAACACCGATGTTAACACTGGTGTCAACACCGGTGTTAACATCAGTGTTGACACCGGTGTTGACTGGGACCTGGTGTTTTGAGCTTCAGTTCAACACCATCCACAAACACCCGGTGTTGAACAAACACTGGTGTTGACACCAGTCTTTACACTTGGTGTCAACACCGGTCATGGTGTTTTGGGGTCTGGGTAGACACCGACACCAACACTAACACCAACACCAACTTTGAAATCACTCAATGTATGACCGCATGCTTTGTGTCGAGATGTTCCACTCGTATCATTTTTAACTTATTTGATAGTTAATGGCCACCAAAATCTTTTAGCAGGAATAAAATTTGGTACGATTATGATATACAGATATAATTCGATTCCCATTTAGGTCACTTGACTTTTTATGAGAAGACCATTTTACAAAAGTTGCCTAACATGAGGTCTACTCTTAGCAGTTTAGTGTGAAGTTTATGGTTTGTGTTTTGCATTACATTTCTGTGTGTCCCCCTTCATGCTATTTGCATGAAGTTTTCTAGTTATAAGAGCTTAGTAAAGGATTGTGTATCTCTTGACGTCTCGATGTACACCAGTTTTGACATGCCTCAAAAGAAAAAGTCTAAAGTGTCAGAGTGTTTTGGATATTTAGTCGAAATAAAGCGACGTTCGTCCAATGCTCTTTAGAGTCATTCACTTGTGTTTCGGGTCATGTTTGGTGTGGGTCCAACTCTTCAAAGCTTTTAAAATACTACATCTTCAATATTTACATCTATTTATTTGTACTAAATTCTTCTTCGGAATGTTTATATAGCTGTCGCTATTCACAATGTCGGCTTTGGCCTCGTCATCTGCGAAAACCAAGGACCTGCAATACAGTATGCTCTGAAAACAGCCCTTGCAGAAATTATTAGCTCACCTGAGCACGAAGTGCTCATGGTGAGCTTTTGTGATCGCCAAATGTCCGTCGTCCGTCGTGCGTCATCCGTCCGTGCGTCGTCTGTCGTGCGTCGTCCACAATTTCTTTAAACATCTTCTCCTCCTAAACCACTGGGCCAATCTTGATGAAACTTGGCAGGGATGTTCCTTGGGTAAAGCTCTAAAACTAGAAGGCGTAGAGCTTTGATATTTGGTATGTAGCATCTCCTAGTGGACATCTACGAATGTTCATATGATGTCCCTGGGTCAAAACTGGCCCCGCCCCGGGGGTCACAAGTTTGAAACATAGGAACAAAGAAGGAAAACCATAAAATTCTTCTTCTCTGAAACTAGAAGGTGTAGAGCTTTGATATTTGATTGTAGTATCTCCTAGTGGACCTCTACCAAGATTGTACATATGATGTTTCTGGAGTCAAAACTGGCCCCGCCCCGGGGGTCACAAGTTTGAAACAGAGGAATAAAGAAGAAAAACTTAAAAATTCTTCTTCTCTGAAACTAGAAGGTGCAGGGCTTTGATATTTCATATATATCATCTCCTAGTGTACCTCTACCAAGATTGTTCATATGATGTCCCTGGGGTCAAAACTGGCTCCGCCCCGGGGGTCACAAGTTTGAAACATATAAATAAACAAGGAAAACTTTAAAATTCTTCTTCTCTGAAACTAGAAGATGGAGAGCTTTGATATTTGGTTAGTAGGACCTCCTAATAGACTTCTACAAGTTTTGTTCATATGATGTCCCTGGGGTCAAAACTTGCCCTGCCCCGTGGGTCACAAGTTCGAAACATAGGAACAAATAAGGAAAACTTTAAAAATCTTCTTCTCTGAAACTGGAAGGTGTAGAGCTTTGATATTTGGTATGTAGCATCTCCTAGTGGACCTCTACAAAAATTGTTCATATGATGCTCCTGGGGTCCAATCTGGCCCAGCCACGGGGATCACAAGTTGGAACATCGGGAAACAAGAGAAAACTTTAAAATTCTTCTTATTTGAAACCAGAAGATTTTGAGCTTTGATATTTTGTATGGAGCATCTCCTAGTGGACTTCTACCAAGATTGTTCATATGATGCCCCTGGGGTCCAATCTGGCCCAGCCCCGGGGGTCACAAGTTTGAGCACGGAAAAAAAAAGAAAACTTTAAAATTCTTCTTATTTGAAACCAGAAGATTTTGAGCTTTGATATTTGGTATTAAGCATCTCCTAGTAGACCTCTGCAAAGTTTATTCATAATTATGATGCCCCTAGGGTCATAATTGGCCCAGCCCCGGGGGTTAACATGTTTAAACATGGGAATTAAAAAGAAAAAATTCAAAAGTTTTCTTCTCTGAAACTAGAAGGTGTAGAGCTTTTATATTTGGTATGTAGCATCTACTAGTGGACCTCTACCAATTTTGTTCATAAGATGCCTTAGGGGTCAAAACTGGCCCCGCCCAGGGGGTCACAAATTCTAAACATAGGAACAAAAAAGGAAAACTTTAAAATTCTTCGGAGAGCTTTGATATTTGATATGTCAAATTGACTTGAGAACATGTTTGTTGTATTGCCTGCCCTTTGCAACTATTATACCTCCTCGACAACTGCCAGTGGGATGGGCATATCTTGCGACAATTTGCCACTCTTGTTTTATTATCACTTGGCCTTGAACCTCAATATTTGATATTTATCTTCATTGTAGACCTTAACTGCTTAGTACTCAGGTGAGCGATATAGGACCATCATGGTCTTCTTGTCTCATAAGTGACCACTTTTTTAGTTTGAAAGTCGGTATTCTGTGTTTTCCATAGATAAGAGGGTTCGTCAAAAATAACTGAGCTCTACCTCATAACTCTTTAAGTTTAACAAACCTCATATTTGTTTATGATCCCTCAAAGTAATCTCCCTTGGACCGAATGACTGAATTCCATCTTCTCGGCAACGCCGGGATACCTGTTGCTAGGCAACTAAAGTTGACTCGTCGGACCTCCCCGTTCACGGCACAGTCTAACTCGTCTAAACTGTCAAAACGGATTCCTCGTAGGGATTCTTTTAACTTTGGGAAGAAATCAAAGTCGGGTGGAGAAACATGATCAAGCACTTCCCAGCCATATCCCTCCAACAGCTCCTTGACAACGTTACTTTTGTGGGGTGACGCGTTGTCTTGCAAAATGAGCGGCGTGTGGTCAATCGGCTCTGAGCGCTTTCGGTGTAATACTGGCCTTAGTATTGTCCTAAGATACATCTTGTATTACTCTCTGTTGACTGTTTCACCTGTCGGTACCCCATGTGAGGTCAAAACGCCACGGTAATCATACGCAAATATCATCATCATCTTAGGACAGTTCTGACCTCTGCGAAATTTTACCGGTCTCGGCGAGTTTTTTGGTGTGACATTCGCTACACTGTTGCTTAAGTTCAAATGATCGCATCCAAGTTTCATCAATAGCAACGATTCTTTGCAGCATTTCATCCCCTTCTGCATCCTATCTTTGTAGGAGTGATCTGACAATATTCACACATTGGCGTTTTTCCGTTTCCGGGAGCATGTGGCGTACCTATCTTGCAGCGATCTTCCTCATTAGCAGAACGATCAGTCAAAAATGTTACATGCCGACCCGTGACTTATGTCCAACTCATACGCTATCTCATCACATGTATATCTTCTATCAGCCTCAAGTAGTTTTTTGCTACATTTTCAATATTTTCGTAATTCGTCGCTGACAGACTCCTGCTGCAAAGGTGCTTGTTGCTAATGACAGTTCGTCCATTATTAGATTCTCGCTCCCATCGCTTGATAGCACTGTACCTAAGTACAAATTTGGAAGCAACTTCCTCAAGAGCTTTTAGAATTTCAGATGCGCTTTTTCCATGTCTGGCTTCAATCTTAATGTACACAATCTGCTCTTCTTGCGTCAGCATGAACGCACCGTCCTCCATGATGTAACGTTGAATGACGTCACATTTATATGACGTAATGAAATGTTGGTTTTTCCCGCGCAAATAACGCATGAGATATCGATCAACAATTGTGCCAAATATAATTACCGTGTGTTAAATATTGAAAAAGTTAAGAGATGGGGCTCAGTTAGTTTTGACTAAACCTCGAAATCTTTAAAATAAGACTTGTTGTGATTTCTAAATGACTACAATTGAGGCTTCGTAGGACACTTCTTGTTTAATGGGCGTGTCATAAAAATAGTAGTAAATCAACTAATGTTAAAGTGATGTTTATATATTACATGTCAAATTGAGTTATGTATGCAAAAAAGTGTAATCTCACATGTATAGAAAATAGAAAAGTTGAAAATAAGGAAAATATTATGAAACACTTTGTATATGATTCAGCATCTGTTAATGGTGAATCACAAGTTTTTCCTACAGTAAATGATCGTGTTGCTGGACAGATAGTGTTATAAAAACACATTCCAGACATTCAAGAATTTCGACTGACTGGGTTCATTAAGAAAAAAAATTGGTCTAACGGATTCATTCAACATAGTTGGATTATTTTGGAATTTCATAAGATGATTCAACTTCTTCATAAACCGGTCCTGTCTGTCCGTATTGATGCTCATTTTCAACGGGGCTACGAATAGGCAGCTCGTAAGGACCACTTATGTCTGGTGGACTTGTTGTCGGTTGCCTCCTGTACCTTTTACTGTAGAGCAAAGATAAGGTAAGATAGTGAAACCTGTAAGCCTGACCGGGTAGCACAGCAATAATCGTGTCTGACTCGTGACCTGTAGGCTCCACACCTGGATGCGGCAAACTTTCTTTCCAGCGATTTTTCGCCTCTCACCTCTGATGCATGCGAGAAAAGTAGATCTAGTCATTGGCGTAGGAAAGAATGATGTGTTAGTACTGGTGTGGGAAAGCCAGGAAACACATGGGTCCGTCACTGACCGTCATGATATGACTTAAGCTGTTAAAATTGCGTTTAACTCCAATACAAACTATACAAAAGAGAACCTGTTTTAGTGACCACCTCACTTTAGCAAATAACCTATCCTTAATCTTTAATAAAACAAGGGACACATTTATCTATACCTTAGTCGGATCACATAACAAATCCCAGCCACCATGACCACAATCATTATGAGGGTGCTTGCTCCACCAACAGCTGTTGCAACTTGGTACAACTTGTCATCTGGAGATGAAGCTTTGGCATTCTCTGTGTTAGACAGTACGAATGTAACGTTAGTGTACTGAAGACACCTTGAAATGCATCTACAGGAAACCAATCAAGGTCAGATAACATAAGTCTTTTCGCGGATCTACACGATCCAATATTTTTGTACTCTTAAAAGCTCTTAAATGAGAATGAGTTGTTTTTTTTACTTTGCAAAACTGGTTAATTGAACATGCACATATTCTCCTTTTACCACCATTTTCTAAGACCTGAAAAAGCTTGCATTTATTTTCCGAAAACGACTCATTGATTTATTTAATCCCTATCCTGTTAACATTGGGTAATTAAACTTTCAAGTCGATGGTAACAAAAAAAAAACAAGAGGGTCAATGGCCCTGGAACGCTCACCTTAGACTATAGCTTATGAGTGAAATTCAATTCTTTGAGCAACTTTGGTAAAGCTTCACCTAAGGAATATCCCTGCCAAGTTTCATCAAAATTGGCCCAGTGGATTAGGAGAAGAAGATGTTTAAAGAAATTGTTGACGGGCGACAGATGCCGGACATAGGGCAATCAAATATCAAAGCTCTAAACCTTCCAGTTTCAAAGAAGAATTCTAAATTTTCCTTCTTTGTCCTATGTTCGAACTTGTGGTTCCCTGGGCTGGGTCAGTTTTAACCAAAGCAGCATCCTTGGAACAAACTTGGTAGAGGTCCACTCAAAGATGCTACATACCGAATATCAAAGCTCTACACCTTCCCGTTTAAGAGAAAAAGAAATTTAAAATTTTCCTTCTTTGTTCCCCCTGTGACCTCCGGGGCATGGCCAGTTTTGACGCCAGGGACATCATATGAACAAACTTGGTAGAGGTCCACTAGAAGATTCTACATTACAAATATCAAAGATCTGCACCTTCAACTTTCAGAGAAGATTTCTAAAGTTTTCCTTCTTTGTTGCTATGTTCGAACCTGTGATCCCCCGGGGCAGGGCCAGTTTTGACCCCAAGGGCATAATATGAACAAACTTGGTAGAGGTCAATTAGGAATTGCTACATGCCAAATATCATAGCTCTATGCCTACTAGTTTTAGAGAAGAAGAATTTTAAAATTTTCTTTCTCTGTTCCTATGTTCGAACTTGTGACCCCCTGGGCGGGGCCAGTTTTGACTCCATGGGCATGATTTAAACAAACTTGGTAGAGGTCCACTAGGAGATGCCACATACCAAATATCAAAGCTCTACGCCATCTAGTTTCGGAGGAGAAGAATTTTAAAGTTTTCTTTCTTTGTTCCTATGCTCAAACTAGTGACCCCCGGGTTGGGGCAAGTTTTGACCCCAGGGACATCATTTGAATAAACTTGGTAGAGGTCCACTAGGAGATGCAACAGACCAAATATCAAAGCTCTACGCTTTCTAGTTTCTGAGGAAAAGAATTTTAAAGGTTTCCTTCTTTGTTCCTATGCTCAAATTTGTGACCCCGGGGTGGGGCCAGTTTTGACCCCCGAGACATAATTTGAGCAAACTTGGTAGAGGTCCACTAGGAGATGTCACATACCAAATATCAAAGCTCTACGCCTTCAAATTTCAGAGGAGAAGATTTTTAAAGTTTTCCTTCTTTGTTCCTATGCTCAAACTTGTGACCCCCGGGGTGGGGCCAGTTTTATTCCCAGGAGTTCAATTTGAACAAACTTGGTAGAGGTCCACTAGGAGATGCCACATACTAAATATCAAAGCTCTACGCCTTCAAGTTTCAGAGGAGAAGATTTTTAAAGTTTTCCTTCTTTGTTCCTATGCTAAAATTTGTGACCTCCGGGTTGGGGCCAGTTTTGACCCCAGGGAAATAATTTGAACAAACTTGCTAGATGCGTACTAGGAGATGCTACATACCAAATATCAAAGCTCTACGCCTTCAAGTTTCAGAGGAGAAGATTTTAAAAGTTTTCCTTGTTTGTTCCTATGCTCAAACTTGTTATCCCCCGGGGCGCGGCCAGTTTTGGCCCTAGGGCCATAATTTGAACAAACTTGGTAGAGGTCTATTAGGAGATGCTATATACCAAATATCAAAGCTCTACACCTTCTAATTTCAGAGAAGAAGATTTTCAAAGATTTCGTTTTTTTTTCTTTTTGTTGCCATGGCAACCAGAGTTATGGGTTGAATTCAATTCTTTGAACAATTTCGGTAGAGCTTCACACAAGGAACAATCCTGCCAAGTTTCACGAAGATTGGCGTAGTGGTTTAGGAGGAGAAGATGTTTAAAGAAATTGTTGACGGACGACGGACGACAGACGACGGATGTCGGGCCCCGGACATAGGGC
Source organism: Tridacna crocea (assembly GCA_943736015.1). Classification (NCBI taxonomy): domain Eukaryota; kingdom Metazoa; phylum Mollusca; class Bivalvia; order Cardiida; family Cardiidae; genus Tridacna; species Tridacna crocea. The sequence continues at coordinate 11,238,752 of OX031063.1, read as the reverse complement.
GATCACAATAGCTCACCTTTAGCACTTCGTGCTAAGGTGAGCTAAAAAGGAACAATGCTTTTCTAAACTTTCAAGTAAGGAAAAAAATGGAGAAAAATGTTTTGGTCTTCTGATCTTGATCAACATGGTCCGCAAAACGTCTGTTGGTCGCCCAAAGCAGCTTAATTGTTAAGAGTCAACAACTTGGCTATAATGATAGCATATGTCCATTCTCTTGACCATTCAACTTTTTGAAATATATGAAACAGAAATGTGATTTTTAAAGGGTAAGACAAAGAAAACTACAGAATGCCATTTCTTATCTAAGTCATGAGGAGTTTTCAACAAGTTTGTAATGGGTTAAGAGCGTACCAGTGTGAACATCTTTTCTCCTCCACGGAAGGTACATGTATAAAATTATTCGACGCAAAGCTGAAAACCAACAGGATGTTAAGGTGTCTTACATCGGTCGACATAGCATTACCAAACAATTATTATCATAGAAAAATCTTTACACTCTAAGTAATTGATGAAACTTTCTAATTTTATTATACAGCCCATGATTATACTGTACCTTCAAAACACAGAGGAGGTATAAATCCACTCTCACATCCATCTACACATACTCCAAAATCCTTTGTGCAAGAGGTTCCGTTAAGACAGTTTCCACAGTTTGACGAACAATTGACTCCAAAGTGACCATCTGGACAAGCTTGAAAAAACATCCAATTGTTTGTTAAATGTGTAAATAAAAATGTTAGGTAATCTTGAAACTGTAACCAAAATCTCACAGATTAATCTTACACCTATCAGAGGATATCGTAAGTCAAGTAATCGTTGTGGATTCAGACCCGTAGAAGATTCTGTAGGGGTTTCTTTGATGATTATTGTGACAGGAATCGAACTGATCTCTTGATTGAAAAATAGTCCGATACCACGCCAGATAGCTAGCTTGAACTACTGTACAATTGTTCTGACGCAAATATGATCAAGCCAGTACTTTGAGTTAATTATATGTAGATTCAGTTTTTAAACAGGCACATACATAATGCAGACATATCTGTTTTACAGCTGTTGTTTGAAAAAGAGCGATCTTGAGAAGTGATATTTTGCACCTGAACGCAGCTCAAAACAGCTCTAAAAATGTTTAAATATTGACTGATTGCTTGATTGATTGATGGATGTCATTATGCGTCGGCGACAGCACACAGATGTTCATATACGTCCTGCGAAATCGGCTCTGGCCCAAAGAAAATACCCCGAAAACAAACCCACAGATTTCAGTGAGGCTCGAACCCTTGGCGTCCTGATTTCTAATACCACACTTTACTACTACGTCACCATTACCACAAAGCTTTAATAGATTCAATTATGTTATTGTGTATGGGTATGGTATCGATATGATATATTTATTACATGTAATTAGCTTTATTTTGAAAGCACTTAAAATCAATAAAGGACGGACAGGTTTGATAGTTTCCTGATGATGAATAGAGCGGATTTATTGTCTGCACAAATTACGTATAAGATAAACACTTATTAAACAGTGCTTATTGTAGCAAAATATATCTGACGACTCACGTGTGTTACAATTATTGTTCCCATGTCCAAGTTTGCATCCATTCGGACAGGACCCATCTATGAAGTCACATAAAGCATTATCTTTACAATGTCCACATTCCTCTGTGCAGTTGTTACCGTATCGTCCTTGTTCACATGCTGCAAAATTGAACAGCAACTCAAAGAAAAAGCGGTAGATATCAGAATCATTTGTCATTTTAAACAATAAGAATAATGATATAGAATACTAAGGCTTAAGTCTCAAATACAAAATGATGAGTTTCAAGTGTCAAATGGTAAATGATGATGATTTACGTCTGACAAAAAATCTGTTCTACGCCTGTATAGAATTGTGTCAGCTCATTTAAGGTCTTATTCATCAACCATTCATAGTCTTATTCTGATTTTGGAAAGTAAAACATTTTCTGATTGGCGAAACCTTTTCGTTTAGCCAGCCAGAAACAACGTCCCTGTGCAACACAGAAATGATAATAAGAATGTAATTTAGATCCAACTAGTACAAATAACACCTAGCTATATCAGATACAAGAAACGACTGTCTTGAAATATCTTGAAGGGCACCCGCTGCAGCAGGATCTTTCTATCCCCCCGAATCAGTCAGTCGGTAGACTAATTACATGTTTTTATATCCATAATTATGTGATGACTTGGTATGATGGAGCACGGAGATATATAAAGCCCCTTTTGCCACAGATAAGATAAACTGGATGCTAAAAAACATCAAAATAAGCCTTTGAACGGCTTAAGGACATGCCATCATTCGAATGATCAGTAGGCTCGAAAGGTTTGGAACCCAATATTCAAACCACATGAACACATTTACTCGTCACAACGTAATCTAGTGTTTTAACGACTAGAGATAATAGGCTTTAAAATAAGTAATGGTGGGATGACTACGAAATGCTCGATTTCCCACATTTTTCTACCATTTTAAAGGAGAAAATAATACTTGAAGCTTAAAAAGTTTCGTCAGTAAGTGCTCTCAGCTTGGGCAAGTCTGCAAGTCCGCGTTGTGGTACAGAGTTAAAGCAACAACAAAAATGGTTCGGGAGTCCCATACAGTTAATGTTTTCTTAATTCTAAATTCCAATGACTATCCATCTGACTAGCAATGACGTGGTTTCTCGGCAAGTCAGATGAATAGCCTGAAAAGTAGGAAGTGTTCTAGAATGGAAGTTGAATTCGACCCCAAAATGCCGGAAATGCTGGAAGTGCTATATTTTCCTGTTTGACCGTTGCATTTACTTTTAGTTAAACATTTTCAGTCCAAATGCACATATCGCTGCTTAAAAATATATTTCGATATAATGACTATATGGAACCTTTATGTTCTTAGAGGGACTAAATTTCTATTTTCTTACTGATCACTAGAGCTAAATTTTTAACCTTATTCGAAAAACTTACCTTTATCACATGCCGGCCCTGTAAATCCGGGTAGACATTTTCCCGACGGACAAACACCAGTTGTTTTGTTACAAGGTTTTCCTTCACAGTGACAGTGCTGACCACAATCTAGACCAAACTCTCCATCGACACAGTCTATCAAAACGTTAGTCATTTTAAGATTCCACGAACGTTTTCACAATATTGTATTGCATGCACGAAAACGGCAAAGCAGCTATCCCTTGCAGATTTATGTACCGAAATAATGTCAAGTAGGTACTGATCAACCTTTGGAGAAAATTTAAATCAAAGCAGGCTGTCCATTGCTGACTTCTTCGGATCGAGACCAGCTGATTGCTCTTTGATTTGTATTATGCATTACTTGTACATGTTAAATATCTGCTCTTTAATCTGCAATATGCATTACTGGTACACAATAAATATCTGCTCTTTGATCTGCATTATGCATTACTGGTACATGTTAAATATTCATGTAACAACGCCCTTAAAATTGCAAGACTTTATGTATGTTTATCTATGCATAGTTATCTGCTAAGTCGACTATATTTATTGAGCGTTTTCTTTTTGACAATTAAGATTTTTTTCTAATATTCAAAAATGTTGCAGCACATCATTTTTAAGACATAAATGTTTGATATTGATTGTATGGTGTTCAATGCCGTTTTCAACATTATTTCAGTTATTACGCGGCCATCATACCAAGCACCTATCCCATGCTTTCCTAGAGACTCTTTTATGCGTTCCTGGAGTTTCTTTTACCAGTACCTCGCACAATTTTCTTTCCAAGCCACTGTCTGCTTTCCCACATGATCATCGTCGAAAAAATAATCAGCGGTGAGAGAGAAATGAATCCTGTCACAGAGACTATCATCAATCCTCGGAAAGAAATTGGTCGAGCCAGGGGTCGTAGGCAGGGATCGAAACCTGGACCCGTGTTCTCAAGTCTTGCACGCTACCGGCTGAGCTACCGAGGCTCGGCTTTTTTAAGTCATAAACAGACAAACCAACAATAACTAGAGTGGAGAAGTGTAAGCGGAAAATGTTTTTTTGGTTGTACATCAAATAATAGAACATGCCGCCTAAAATGGTAGGTTAAATATAGATTTCATGTTAGGCGCTCACGACTGCTTGTGTCAGGTGATGAATAACGCATCGACAGCACAGGACGGAGTTGAATTGAGTTTTCTATTGTCATAGTTGAAAAAAAAAGTAGACGGAATAACCGATTACAAAATGACCTTCCTGTAATTAAAATCTCAAAATTGCCCCTCTTATTGAATGTTCCAGTCTGTGTTCTCTTTGGCAGTGCATTTTTAGGCCAGTGAATCCCTCTCAAGGGATTCCCTTGCCTATAGCGATCGTAAGCTGCCTTTTCAGACAAAATGTTGAACGGTGTGTCCACTCTATATCGCTGAGTCCGCCAAAACAACAAGTTTCCCAAGTATATACCGAGATTGCTTATCACACGGTGTGAATGCTTTCCTTTCAAAGCTTTCATCTGCAAAATGCCATGGAATTGCAAGGATATTACGACCCTTTAATACCTGACGAGTGTGTGTTTTTATCCAGTTTTTGTCATTAACACTGTGGTAATAAAGGGGTAACCTTATAAACTTTATTTATCCGGCAGTTATGTATTCCTACGCGCTATATACGGTTAATATCTATAACGCTCTCTCTTGCACTCCGGATCATTCACATTCATGTATATGGTGAGAGTAACGATCGACAACTCTGCTCGGAGATTGTCTATAACGTTGTGTTGACATTTGAACATATGTGTCACAAAACGCGTCTCCGCTAAAATGTGATTGTAAATAAAGCAAACTACATATAAAATATTGGCCCGTGGTTATGTTTATCACTTTTTCTTATGTATATCGACTAAATCTAGGGTACTCCAGCGGAATGCTGGAGAAATCGGCCCGAACTGCTAGGCCCGTGTTATGTTTATCACTCCGGAGAAATCGTCCCCTGGGGACGATTTCTTTGGTGAAATCGTCCCCAAATAAAATTTTAGAGAAATCGACCCCAACATCAAATTTCATCCATATCGTTATTAAAGTTGTCAATAAAAATATTTTTGAAAGTTTGTTGTCTTAAGTATGTACATTATGTGTATTAGTTACCTTTATCCAAGAGTTATTTGATAGTTTTGCCGTTGTTTATATTGCCTATTTTACACTGATAGGATGTATTTCACACCTTTTACACCTGTCACAAATAGATTACACCTGTGTGATTCTTAAAATTTGTCTTTGATTGACTTTGATTTGAAACCAAATAAATGCTTATTTTTTTCTGTAGTCGTTCGCTCGTCATTTAATATATTTTTTTCTCTCTCTCTACTAGTGTCATATGACATTCCTGTGACCGATACCATTTAGCAGAGGCATCAGTGTCTCTGACACACCTATTTCTAGTCTTCACTAGGGCTTGTGTGCATCCGAATATTTCCGGTCCATAACTTCTACAATTGTGGATGGATTTCAAAATCATTTGGCACAATTGACCTCCATCACGAATAGATGTGCAATTTGAAACATCTGTTCAAGTAGGTTCAAGATCAAGGTCACGTTGAAGGACAATTTTTCGTCCGAATCATAACTCCTACATTTTTGGATAGATTCCGATATAAATTAGCATAATGCAGTGTTCTCCATCAAGAGTAGAAGTTCCCTTTGAAACATTTATTCAGGTCCAGGGTCTAGGTCAAGCTTAAGGGTCAAGTGTTCGCGGGCTTGACACAAGTTGTCCTTGAACAACGATTATGAATTAGGATTAACATCTTAATATATTATGTAGATATAAGTATCGAAGCTCAAGTCACTGTGACTTGTCCGTAAAATAGGCAAGTAAAATAGGTAAACCTAGCCTAATCGTTTTCCCAAAACAATCCAATCTTTTCACAGCATTTTATTGAGAAAATATTTTGGCTAAAAGAGAATTTGCTTGTAACAAGCAATACCTCCCAATTTCCCCCAAAATCTTACTTTTCAATATACACGAAGAACTACTTTGGATTTTCATCTACAACTTCCTTCAAATATGACCAGTTCAAAATTTCGTCGACTTGTGGAAGGTAGAGACAACATGACCAACTGCTATATCACTCCAATCTTTATTATTCATTACATTTTACATTGATATCTATTTTACATGTATTTTCATTGAAATCAATAAAAATAGATATGTTCTTGCGTCATAAATGTAAAAAATAACGTCATTCAGGACTACAAGACATCACGTGTCTCAGAAAATTTAGAAAACCAAAGTTGGTATTGCACCGGTTGAATAGTTCAATTTTGACTTGGGATTGTTTACAAGCACGACAAATTACTAAGTATTCTAAGCCATTATCAAGCACCCCATAACTGTGAGCACATGCCTAGCTCTGGCTTAATTAGTTTCTGGCTGGTGCTTTCTTGTATCAGTTCAAAATTTCCTGTTAAAACAAAGAATTCCAGGAGCTTAGTGGAATCCGCTTGACTTTCTGTCCGTCTACCTGTTTGTATTAATTAAAATTGACCTCTTGTGTTGTTTCGTATCCTCAATTTCCTGGCCTTCAGTACCACCAGTACTTTGATTTTTCTTTTTATCAGCGTCTTATCCCCGAGATAAGATAAATCGGATGCTAAAAAAAAAATCAAAATAAGCCTTTGAAGGACTTCAGGATATGCCATCATTCGAATGATCAATAGCCTCGATATTGGAATCCAATATTCAAACCACATGAACAATTTTACGCCTAACTCTAGTGTTTTAACGACTCGGTGTAATAGGCTGTAAAATAAGTAATGGTGGGATGACGACAAAACCCTCCATTTTCCTCATTTTTTCTACCATTTTAAAGGGGGAAATAGTCTTTGAAGCTTAAAAAAGTTTCGTCAGTAAGTGCTCTCAGCTTGGGCAAGTCTCCAAGTCCGTCTTGTGGTACAGAGTTAAACCAACAACACAAATGGTCCGGGAGTCCCCTACAGTTAATGTTTTTTTAATTCTAAATTCCAATGACTATCCATCTGACTAGCAATGACGTGCTTTCTCGGCCAGTCAGATGAATAGCCTGAAAAGTAGGAAGTATGTGTTCTAGAATGAATGTTGAATTCGACCCCAAAATGCCGGAAATGTTGGAAGTGCTATATTTTCCTGTTTGACTGTTGCATTTACTTTTAGTTAAAACATTTTCCGTCCATATGCACATATGGCTGCTTAAAAATATATGTCGACATCATGACTATATGTAACCTTTATGTTCTAAGGGTCTAGATTTCTATTTTCTTACTGATCACTAGACCTGGTTTAAATTTTTAACCTTATTCGAAAACTTACCTTTATCACATGACGGCCCTGTAAATCCGGGTAGACATTTTCCCGATGGACAAACACCAGTTGTTTTGTTACAAGGTTTTCCTTCACAGTGACAGTGCTGACCACAATCTGGACCAAACTCTCCATCGACACAGTCTATCAAAACGTTAGTCATTTTAATATTCCACGAACGTTTTTACAATATTGTATTGCATGTACGGAAACGGCAAAGCAGCTATCCCTTGCAGATTTATGTACCGAAATAATGTCAAATAGTGATCAGCCTTTGGAGAAACTTTAAATCACAGCAGACTGTCCTTTGCAGACTTCTTCGGATCGACACCAGCTGATTGCTCTTTGATTTGTATTATGCATTACTTGTACATGTTAAATATCTGCTCTTTGATCTGCATTATACATTACTGATACACATTAAGTATCTGCTCTTTGATCTGCATTATGCATTACTGTTACATGTTAAATATTCAACGCCCTTACAATGGCAAGACTTTATGTATGTTTATCTTTGCATAGTTATCTGCGAAGTCGACAATATTTATTGAGCGCTTTTTTTTTGGCAATTTAGATTTTTTTCTAACATTCAAAAATGTTGCAACACATCATTTTTTAAGACATAAATGTTTGATATTGATTGTATGGTGTTCAACGCCGTTTTCATCATTGTTTCAGTTATATCGCGGCGGCCAGTGCACTTATCTATGCGTTCCTGGAGTTTCTTTTACCAGTACCTCGCACAACTTTCTTTCCAAGCCACTGTCTGCTTTCCCACATGATCATCGTCGAAACAATAATAAGCGGTGAGAGAGAAATGAATCCTGTCGCAGTGATTATCATCAATTCTCGGAAAGAAATTGGTCGAGCCAGGGGCCGTAGACAGGGATCGAACCCTAGACCCCGTGTTCATAAGTCTTGCACGCTACCTGCTGAGCTACCGAGGCTCGGTTTTTTTAAGCCATAAACAGACAAACGAACAATAACTAGAGTGGAGAAGTGTAAGCGGATAATGTTTTGTTGGTTGTACATCAAATAATAGAACATGCCGCCTAAAATGGTAGGTTAAATATAGATTTCATGCTAGACGCTACCGATCGCTTGTGTCAGGTGATGAATAACGCATCGACAGCACAGGAAGGAGTTGAATTGAGTTTTCTATTGTCATAGTTGAAAAAAAAAAGTAGACGGAATAACCGATTACAAAATGACCTTCCTGTCATTAAAATCTCAAAATTGCCCCTCTTATTGAATGTTCCAGTCTGTGTTCTCTTTGGCCGTGCATTTTTTCTTTTTATCAGCGTCTTATCCCCGAGATAAGATAAATCGGATGCTAAAAAAAAAATTAAAATAAGCCTTTGAAGGGCTTCAGGTTATGCCATCATTCGAATGATCAGTAGGCTCGAAAGGTTTGGAAACCAATATTTAACCACAAGAACAAATTTACGCCTTACAACATAATCTAGTGTTCTAACGACTGGGTATAATAGGCTGTAAAATAAGTAATGGTGGGATGACGACAAAACCCTCCATTTTCCTCATTTTTTCTACCATTTTAAAGGGGGAAATAGTCTTTGAAGCTTAAAAAAGTTTCGTCAGTAAGTGCTCTCAGCTTGGGCAAGTCTCCAAGTCCGTCTTGTGGTACAGAGTTAAACCAACAACACAAATGGTTCGGGAGTCCCCTACAGTTAATGTTTTCTTAATTCTAAATTGCAATGACTATCCATCTGACTAGCAATGACGTGGTTTCTCGGCAAGTCAGATGAATAGCCTGAAAAGTAGGAAGTAAGTGTTCTAGAATGAATGTTGAATTCGACCCAAATTGCCGAAATGCTGGAAGAGCTATATTTTCCTGTTTGACTGTTGCATTTACTTTTAGTTAAAACATTTTCCGTACATATGCACATATCGCTGCTTAAAAATATATGTCGATATAATGACTATATGTAACCCTTATGTTCAAAGGGACTAAATTTCTATTTTCTTACTGATCACTAGACCTGGTTTAAATTTTTAACCTTATTCGAAAAACTTACCTTTATTACATGCAGGCCCTGTAAATCCGGGTAGACATATTCCCGACGGACAAACACCAGTTGTTTTGTTACAAGGTTTTCCTTCACAGTGACAGTGCTGACCACAATCTGGACCAAACTCTCCATCGACACAGTCTATCAAAACGTTAGTCATTTTAAGATTCCACGAACGTTTTTACAATATTGTATTACATGTACGAAAACGGCAAAGCAGCTATCCCTTAGAGATTTATATACCAAAATAATGTCAAATAGTGATCAACCTTTGGAGAAACTTTAAATCACAGCAGACTGTCCTTTGCAGACTTCTTCGGATCGACACCAGCTGATTGCTCTTTGATTTGTATTATGCATTACTTGTACATGTTAAATATCTGCTCTTTGATCTGCATTATACATTACTGATACACATTAAGTATCTGCTCTTTGATCTGCATTATGCATTACTGTTACATGTTAAATATTCATGTAACAACGCCCTTACAATGGCAAGACTTTATGTATGTTTATCTTTGCATAGTTATCTACCAAGTCGACAATATTTATTGAGCGCTTTCTTTTTGGCAATTTAGATTTTTTTCTAACATTCAAAAATGTTGCAACACATCATTTTTTAAGACATAAATGTTTGATATTGATTGTATGGTGTTTAACACCGTTTTCATCATTGTTTCAGTTATATCCCGGCGGCCAGTGCACTTATCTATGCGTTCCTGGAGTTTCTTTTACCAGTACCTCGCACAACTTTCTTTCCAAGCCACTGTCTGCTTTCCCACATGATCATCGTCGAAACAATAATAAGCGGTGAGAGAGAAATGAATCCTGTCGCAGTGATTATCATCAATTCTCGGAAAGAAATTGGTCGAGCCAGGGGTCGTAGACAGGGATCGAACCCTGGACCCCGTGTTCATAAGTCTTGCACGCTACCTGCTGAGCTACCGAGGCTGGACTTTTTTAAGCCATAAACAGACAAACGAACAATAACTAGAGTGGAGAAGTGTAAGCGGATAATGTTTTGTTGGTTGTACATCAAATAATAGAATATGCAGCCTGTAATGGTAGGTTAAATATAGATTTCATGCTAGACGCTCACGACCGCTTGTGCCAGGTGATGAATAACGCATCGACAGCACAGGAAGGAGTTGAATTGAGTTTTCTATTGCCATAGTTGAAAAAAAAATAAAGTAGACGGAATAACCGATTACAAAATGACCTTCCTGTCATTTAAGAATCTCAGAATTGCCCCTCTTATTGAATGTTCCAGTCTGTGTTCTCTTTGGCCGTGCATTTTTTTCTTTCTTTTTATTAGCGTCTTATCCCCGAGATAGGATAAATCGGATGCTAAAAAAATTAAAATAACCCTTATAAGGGCTTCAGGATATGCTATCATTCGATTGATCAGTAGGCTCGAAAGGTTTGGAGTCCAATATTCAAACCTCATGAACAAGTTTACGCCTTACAACATAGTGTTTTAACGACTCGGTGTAATAGGCTGTAAAATAAGTAATGGTGGGATGACGACAAAACGCTCCATTTTCCTCATTTCTTCTACCATTTTAAAGGGGGTAATAGTCTTTGAAGCTTAAAAAAGTTTTGTCAGTAAGTGCCCTCAGCTTGGTCAAGTCTGCAAGTCCGTTTTGTGGTACAGAGTTAAACCAACAACACAAATGGTCCGGCAGTCCCCTACAGTTAATGTTTTCTTAATTCTACATTGCAATGACTATCCATCTGACTAGCAATGACGTGGTTTCTCGGCCAGTCAGATGAATAGCCTGGGAAGCAGGAAGTAAGTGTTCTAAAATGAATGTTGAATTCGACCCCAAAATGCAGGAAATGCTGGAAGTGCTATGGCAATACTAAGTGACATCAAGCTACACGTTGTCGTCCTCAGCTTCTTTGTGGTAATTTTCGAACAAATCCGGGTTCAACTGTTTAAAAAATCAGCCTATCAAATGATTAAATGCCCCATCTTACCACACCAAATACATGCAGATCAATTGTTCTTTAGTACTCGAATTTATCCTATGAATTGACCGATTTATGTAGTCGCCCATTACACATGTAGGTTGGTCGTCCTTTACAAGAAAAACAGTTTTCTTTGGTGCTAGCTAGAGTCCTTATTCTAAATAGATTATGATCCTGTGTGCAGATTTTGTACCAAGAAAATGATTTCGAAGTTAGAATCGTCATTGCACCGGGACCATTACAGAAAATTTAGAGTCACATTTCGCTTCACCTACTTTGTTGATACTGTCATAGGTAAGCGATATTATATAAGAAAGGACCAATTTTTGTATAACAACTTATTGTTCGTAAATATATCTCATTCAGTAAGTGTCATTTAGATTAAGATCTAGAACCAGTGGCCCTTGAGGGCCTGAGTCGCTCTAGTGGCAAGGACTTTGCTTTTTTTTACAGCATAGATCATTAATTTATGACTGCAACTGGGCTTGGACCCCCTTATACAGCATAGTAAGCAGACGTGGTGAATTTTACATTCAACGAAATAATTTAAGTCCATTTTCTCAAAAACCATTAGTTAAGAATCTAGCCAAATTTGAATATGAGTTTCAGAACTTATTGTTTGAAACAATTTCTGTAAATTTCAAAGAACATGGACAGTGCTGAAGAACAAGATAAGTGATTTATAGCTGCTTTTTTCCAAACTGATGGCTGGATTTTCTTCATTTTTGGTAGCGTTCAATCCCTCATTGATTCAGATGACTAGTTCTAGTCTCAAAAAGAACTAGTAAAATGCTGCTTAAATTGCCTTATCAAGCAATATATATTTTCAACTTTCAACTGTCACATTTTTTTTCAGAATTTTTAGGCCTCAAGCTATTGATAATATAAATCAGCTGTGCAAGTGTCATGAAAATTATATCACAAATGCGGACTTAACCGCGTAAACAAAAAACTCTATATTTTTTTAATTTTAAATGGCTACTTTTACTTCACTATTCATCGGATCTGTTTTCGAATCTATAGGATTCAAGCTAATGATAGCATAAAACAGCTGTGTCACAAATTTTGACTTTATTGTGTAAACAATAAATGTAAATTTTCAACTTAAAATGGATATTGTTCCCTTACTGAAAGTTAGGGTTTTTTTTTTTCTAAATCAGTAAGGTTCAAGATATTGATGATGTGAACAAATACGTAAAAAAAACTATGAAAATTACACGATAATCTTACCGTAAATGCATACATTATAGCGTAAACGAGAAATGTGTATTTTCAACTTGAAATGGCTCTTCAAACTATTGATGATAGAAATAAACTGTGCAAGTTTCACGAAATTCAGACTGTAAATTCAGACTTAATCGTGTAAACAAGAAAAAAAGTCTAATGGATGAACGGAAAGACGGACATAAAGGCGGAAACCATGCCATGACATACACTTTTTTCATGTCTTTTATGATTCAAATAAATTTATTCCTTACCTAGTCTAAAGTAAATGGCTTAAATAATCAATAGTATGTCTCTAAATAGGTTCACCAAATATAAGATTTGAAAAAATAATATTAAAAAGCTAGTTAGGCTACTGGCTGACAGATCTAATATTGTACCAGTGATTACCGTCCAATACTCCGTGTGCGTGTGTGGGAGGGTGGAGAGGTGGGGGAGGTGGGGGCAGTTCAACCCGGCAAAGTAAAAAAATGCATTTATCATAGGGGTTTATTTCACTCTGTACTTACTAAATTGTGCAAAATTTGAATTGTTTTCAAAACTGTTGTCGATATTTTTTAACTTAAACAACTCACGGCTCAGTATAGGTACAATTTGTGAGTGTTCCTTGTCTGAAGACACTCAAGTTATATTTGAGCAGTGTAATAAACGTGTTAAGCTACAAACTTTTTTCTCAGGCAAATATGTTCAACACCATTAACCATGCAACAATGTAGGGCTATTGAGTATCACACTTAGAAAGAACAAAGACATAGGAGCCATGCTTTGTGAAAAGGAGTCTAAATGCATCTACAAAAGTATCGACTCGTGTCAACCTTCACAGTCGGCGAGGACCAACATGTGTTAAACAGTTTTGCAATTTCACAATTTGTAGTCGTTCTTAATGTCCAAGAATAGTTGTACCTCATGATGCTGGTGGTTGGTTTAACTCTTTACCAAACGAAAAAATATAGACTGGTCCAAATTGAAAGCGCTTGCAGACAACAACACAAATGAAACTCAAAGACTGAAATTTGTTTCCAGTAGAGTAGAAAACATTATGGGAGATGGAGAAAATGCTGGTTACCAGCATTTTCTCCTTTTCCCACAATGTTTTCTAAAGGCTTCTATCCTAGGGTCGTAAATACCAGGAATTGTTTGGTAAAAAAGGTTAAAAACAAAACTGATATTATGGATCTCTAATTTTATAATGACTTGCTTGGTGCTCGCAGATGCATTAAAGCCCTCCTAATCCCCCCCCCCCTGCAATTGGCATGGCTCACAGTATTCAGTCATTCTTTTACTACAAGAGATGGAATACCTAAACGTCGAGATAACTAGGGAGAAAGGATTTAAATAGTTAAAAACAAATATCCTAATCTGTTACAAGGAAATATTATAATACGTATCCTACCCTACGTGTGGTTTTTTAACATACTGGCGGAGATTATAAATTGTCATTACTTACCCCCGTAAACTGATATTTCACATACAATGAAAGGTGTATAATTACTTCGAACAATAAGTGTAACATAACGTGATTCGCTCTTCTCTGCCAGCGTAAAATTAAAGCTGTTCCGTCTACCAATGACATTTGTTGTTATCGCTGTCTTGTTCTCAATTTCTGACTCAGAGGCCAAAAATATCTCCATATCTATGGAATGCCAAAGCAGAAAATATTCAAGATATAAAAACACTATCAACATACTTTAAATATTCAATCAAGATAGTCTCAGTTATACCAAAATGATATATTAATTTGATATATGAAAGTAAAATTATCATATCAAAACATAAAAACCACCTCAAGACAAATAAATATACTTCAAGATGTAAAAACAGCATCAACATTTTAAAAACCACACCAAGACAAATAAATATAATTCAAGATGTAAAAACAGTTACTTTACTTCCCTGTCTCAGAAATTGTGATATAGACATAAGTTATAAATCTGATCATTCAATCATTTTTCTTCAACTTCAACTTTCTGAACAAAATCATGGAAAAGGATTTTGGAAGTTAAATAACTCATTGCTGAATGATAAAGCCTATGTTGATTGTATAAATAGGAAGATAGATAGTGTATTTTACAATATTGTTTACCGGTATACAACACTGATAACGTGCTTAAAATAGAACCATCAGACATACAGTTTATTATAAATGATCAGCTCTTTTTGGAAACATTACTTATGGAAATACGCGGAGAAACAATATCGTATTCAAGTCATAAAGTCAAAACAAAATGTCAAAGAGAAAAAAACATTGAAGATGAAATTGTTCAGTTAGAAAATAATTTAAATGAAACAAATAAAGACAGGTTAACTATACTACATGATCAATTGGAAAACTTGAGGCAAGAAAAACTAAATGGTTACTTCACCAGAGCCAGAGCAAATTGGGTTGAAAATGGAGAAAGAGCAACAAAATATTTTTGTAACTTGGAAAAACAACATATAGCTTCAAAAAATATCCCTTTCCTTATAAAAGACGATGGAAGTCATACTTATGATCAAAATGAAAATTTAGTGGAAACAAAAAAATACTTTGAAAATTTATTTAATGAAAAAAGCTCTAATATAGACAATAAATTTGAAATGTATATGAAACATTGTGCAGCGAATAAATTAGATGAAAAAAATAAAAATGCAATTGAAGGACTTTTACAATACAGTGAGGTAACTGAAACATTGAGAAATATGAAAAATGACAAAAGTCCTGGTATAGATGGTTTTACTACAAACTTTTACAAGGTGTTTTGGAAAAGGATAGGCCATTTCGTAGTAAAAGCCTTAAATCATGCATTTTTGACCAACTCTTTTTCAAAAAATATAAAATTAGGTATTATAACACTAATTCCAAAAGAAGATAAACCAAAACAATTTCTAAAAAACTGGAGGCCGATTACGCTTTTGAATGTTTTATATAAACTTGCATCTGGTAGTATAGCTAGGAGAATTAAAAATGTTTTAAATCACGTCATATCAGGAGATCAAACCGGTTTTTTACAAGACAGATTTATAGGCGAAAATACACGACTAGTATATGATATTATGCAACAATGCGAAGAACATCATATTCCTGGATTGTTGATGTTAATTGACTTTGAAAAAGCATTTGATTCTTTATCTTTTAACTTTATTGAAAATGCCGTTAAGCTATTTTTAATTTTGGGGAAACATTTAAACAATGGATTAAATTATTTTTGTATAATACTGAAGTTTCTGTTCAGTTAAATGGATTTTTATCAGAGTACTTAACTATAAGGAGGGGCTGTCGTCAAGGGGACCCAATATCTGCATACGTTTTCATTCTTTGCACAGAGATTTTGAATATCAAAATAAAGAATGATAAGAATATCACCAGAATAAAGATAAAAAATCAAGAATACATAATATCTCAATTCGCAGATGATACAACCCTTTTTCAAGACGGGTCAGAAAAAACGCTCAATAGTACTTTGGAGCTGCTTGAACACTTTTCACACATTTCTGGTCTTAAAGTTAATTTTGATAAAACCAAATTGATATGGATTGGTTCTATGAAATATAGCATTCGAGCGATTAAAACAAAATGGAAATTAACATGGGGGGAAACACAATTTAAATTACTTGGAATCTTGTTCCATGTTGATTTGGAAAAAATGTTAAACTTAAATTATGAGCCCAAATTACAAAGTATAAGAAATAGTATTTCACATTGGAAAAAACGAAAATTAACTCCCATTGGTAAAATAATTGTGGTCAAAAGTATCTAAGCGCCAATTCTCACACATTTGTTTATTTCTTTACCATCACCGACCAATGAATTTCTAAAAAAAGTACATGATATTCTTTATAAATTTGTATGGGATGGCCCAGCTAAAATAAAACATTCAGTGATGATCAAAGATTATGTGGAGGGGGGATTGAGGATGATAGATATTAAGAACTTTAATACAACTATGAAATTAAAATGGATGAAGAAAATGGTTGCCAACAGTAAAAATGATTGCTACAAATTTATAACCAACATATTTGATCCAGAGAGAGTTTTTAACTTTGGTACTTTATACAGCAAAAAAATTCTAGGCACAATAAAGAATGAATTTTGGATAGACGTTTTAAAATCATTCATGGTGTTTAGCTCTAAATGTAAGTTTACAAAATTGTCGGAAATAATGACCATGCCTTTGTTTTATAACGAGAACATTACGATAGACTCTAAGTATATCTACAACGCAAACTTATACAAATGTGGTATAAGATATGTTAAAGACATGTTGAGCAACGACGGATGTTTTAAAAGTTTAAATGAAACCAAAACCGTAACCAAGAATGGAATAAATTTTTTAAACTATTATAGTATTGTGAACTCAATTAAAGCTTTCTTTTCACAGCAGGATATTCCATTTCCAGTTACACATACAATTTTAAATGAATGTCATAATCCTTCAATTAACAGTTATTTTTTTCATATAATAACTAAAAACAACATAAACAAACACGTTTATAATACTCTTATAAAAAACGATGAAACACCAACAAGTAGGAACAAATGGTCTACATATTATAATGGTTTAATCTTAGATTGGAAACAAATTCACGGAAACGTATTTAAATACACACGAGATACTTACACCCAATGGTTACAAACAAGAATAGTGCATCGGATTATTGCGACAAACGCTTTACTTTTTAAAATGAAGCTGATAGATACGAATTTATGTACATTTTGTAGCACAGATGTTGAAACAATCACACATTTATTCTACGAATGTAGATACACGAAAACTTTGATAAGTAGAATCACAGAAATTATAACAAATTTTGATCAAACTGTGCAAATTAACAGCTCTATTTTACTTTTGGGCTCAAACACAACAAATATTAAATTAGATATACTTCTTTTGGAAATAAAAAAATATATCTATTTTTGCAGAAATAAACTATATAAACCTTCAATAAATGGATTAAGGAACCACCTCAACACAAGTTTAGACATCTATAGAAATACTAAAATGTTTGAAAAAGGAGAAAATATCATGACTTTTGTAGAACATATCGTACAAAACCTCCCATGAGCCGATTAAGATAGTCAATAACCGAGGACAAAACCATAGAAAATACGGGAAAAAAAATCAACAATTAAAAAGTAAGATTTAAAGACACAAGTCTTTGCCTTTTATTCTGGTTCATTTTAGCGAGTAAACAAGAATATCAACCCACCCATGCACACACACCCGCACACTTTTGCATCATATATTGAAAAAAATAAGCTTTGTTGTCGCAACTCAATGAGTATTTTGGCACATCAATTACAAATTAGTTAACTTGAAATTCTAGAATGGGGAAATTGTAAAATTGGAAAACATTTTAAAAATATATTACATAATGAAACAACGATATTTGTAAATATGTACTACTAACAAAATATTTACTAACAATGATATGTAAGGTATGTTGGGGGATGGCCACGACCCTCACATACCGATAGACGTGGCAATTAAAGCTTAAAAAAAAATGTAAAAACAGCATCAATATTTTAAAAACCACACCAAGACTCACGTGACCAGTCAAGACTCACGTGACCACAAAATCCATGACGTCACTCACAGTATCACATTCCGCTACAGTGTAGTGTCCAAGTACATCATGGTGTGTGTGGAATATTTGAAGTGGCTTAAGAAAAGGCAAGATTTGACTGCAGATTTGAAGGTAAGGATTGATACTGTTGCCCTGAATGATTTCAAAATATGAAATAAAGCCCATTTGCAAATGCGAAACTAAAAGGTCATGACCTTTCCACAGTTTACTGGAACATCGCAGAATGCAATCCTGTAGATCTAAGATCAAGTTAACTCTTATCCCTTCGTATGCGACCACTGTCCTCGAAGCTATACTCCATTCCCCACTGCCGAACGCGACCTCAGTCCGCGATGGAGGTTTCCCTCAGAAATTTGCCTCGTTTGCGTATTTACTATCGTATTTTCATTGATAAAGTGTATAGACATCGACAAATATGGATAACCACGTGACCATACGTCAATATTTCTAAAATAAGGGCAAACGGGGTTAATTCTGGCCAAACAAAGAGGTTGTTTACATCCTTCGGTAGTTTGGTAAAACGAAAGCGAAAATGGCGAACTGGAGATTGACAGTCGATCAAGTTTTGGAGCAATTATTTGTTGAATGTGGCAATGATAGTGAATCAGTGCAGGAAAGCGACGATGGAAACATTTTGGAAGAAGTTCTTTTGAATGCGGTCGCTGTAAATGAGTTTCCTATGGAACAATCGGCAAATGATTACGCGCTTGATACTGACGAAACGTGTGGGTGGGATAATGTTGACAACCCACCGGTTTTGATGCCTTTTTGTGAACAATCGGGACTGACAGTCCCAGTGCTTGACGAAAATAAGGCAATGAACTACTTTTATTTGTTATCTAATTTGGAAATGTGACAAATATTCACGGTTGAATGAATTCAGGCAGGTAATCTGAAGTCGAAGAGCCGACTTCAACAAAGGAAGGACGTCACCGTTGATGAAATGATATTTGACCAGTGTTTTGTTTTTCTGTTGTACATGACTGTTTTGCTTCTTTTCCCACGTAATTTTTCATATTTAATTTTTCACTGCAGCAGCAGTGTGTGTGCGTTCTTTTCGCCAAGTGATGACGTCATGGATTTTGTGGTCACGTGAGTCTTGATTGGTCACGTGAGTCTTGATTGGTCACGTGAGTTTTGGTGCGGTTTTTTTTAAATATTGATGCTGTTTTTACATCTTGAAATATATATTTATTTGTCTTGAAATGGTTTTTATGTTTTGATATGATAATTTTGCTTTCATATATCAAATTTATATATCATTTTGGTATAATTGATATTATCTTGATTGAATATTTTAAGTATGTTGATAGTGTTTTTATATCTTGAATATTTTTTGCTGCGGCATTCCATACTATTTTTATATCTGGAATATCTTCTGCTATGGCATTCTATACATACCGCCTAAACTATAATCTGAAGGGTAAAGGACCGTCGGCATGAATTACAGGATCGTTACCCTTCAATTACTAAAATTATATTTATATATTAGTAAATACCTAAATTTCGCAACTTAGTAACATTCATTTCGCCGAAAAATAACTTGAAATATCTGGCTGTAACAGACAGTGTTGATCCAAGATCAGGCAGTACATAACGTGCATTCTGATCTCGGTTTAGCGCTATTCACTTGCAGCTTGTTTCACTTTTAGCAAGCTGTGGGTTGACATCTGACGTGTGTTTGTGTGTTTTACTCTCGTTTTTACTCATATGTCATGTAGATCGTTTTTATTCATATGTCATGCAGATTAATTACTAATATGCTTTATGTAATTGTTTTGTATGATAAAACTGAAAGGTCAGAGGGGAGTATGATATTTGTATGTTGTCCTCCTGGTGAATACCTTGTTAGTACACAGAATTTAATGAAAGTTAATACGTACTATACTTCAATAAATTGTATCAATTGGAATACGCATGGTTGATTTTTCCATTCATCTGACGATGGTATCCTATATAATTTTAAGTGAAAGTCTCCAGTCAAGATAGTCTTCAATGAACATATATTTATGCATAGGCCTCTGAAATTGCATTGGTCTATGAAGGGATAAAGGAATTTTCATTATCGGACACTGTTACTATAAATAGAACTCTAGGGATTCCCTCTCTATTGTTTATAATAAGACAACGAAATCGAAGTAAATTTTACCCCCGTCCCCTTTCAGGGAAAATATGTAAACGAAAACGGATGAATGAACCTAGTTACCGTTGCGGATGTGTACATTAATGATTTTTCTTCTGTACCCTGACCTTCGAAAGTTCCAAACAGCTCTTGCCATCAAGCAACAGCTCTCATCTCTAAAAACTTAAAAAGCTTCCATATTTTCCGGATCGCCATGCGCTGACGAACGTCACACGGTTTGTAATCTTGCATCAAATAAGAATCAAGTTTTTTTTTTTTAAACATAGCTCGAAGATGTTTTTGCTGATGCATTGATGAAATTATCAAATTAATATTTCGTCTGTTATAATTCATATTTTCATCTTATCCAATTTTACGATTTTCATCTCCCATTTCGCATATTTTCAAATACGTTTTTACCGTTCATTGGTCAAAAGCTTTGGTGCGGTTTTTTTTTTAGCAAATTCACGTGAGTTATCATTCGCTGCTTTATGTGAGGTCAGCGCATGGCGATCCGGATAATACGAAAGCTTTGAAAATACGATATACCGGCTCATTTGTCCTACAAGCGTAAGGCTAGTGAACATGTAATGTTACAAAATGCACATATGATTTATATGTGTTCTGCTTGCTCTACCTTCCACATTGATTCTTTCAAAGAGAAATTTTCTTCCTAGATGTGTATACCAAGGACTAGGTTCGAGTCTAGTTGTGGCACAACATGTGTACCTGTTTGGTGTATTGGTATGGTCTCCTTCTATCGCATTTCGTGGGTCCCAGTTTTGCTTTTAAACTATAAGATTTCTGCTTAATCTGATAGTTTTTTTTAAAGGGAGAGAAGTGTTTTTACGGGACTCTTCTTTTTAGAAACAAAAAATAAACATAAAACAGCAACATACTTTCTTTCAGATCCAGATCATGTATCGCACCTCCCAACACATCGATTCTTTCGATGAGAAACTCTCTCCCTAGATCTAGTTCGTACCAAGGATTAGGCTCCGGTTTAGTTAGTGCACAACATTCGCACGTAAATGGTGTATTGGTAAGGTTTCCGTCTACCGCATTTCGCAGGTCAAAGTCTGGATAAAATGCAATGCTGCTTGCTCTAATACCTTTATTGAGGGAGAGAAGTTTTTGACCTGCAATACACATGATGAATTAGATGTTTTATAATACATGTTTGTTTAGAAATAAAGATTTAGAAACAAATCCTCTTTTCTGTCAAATTGTCTATCCATGTTTGCATGTCTAAAATAGATTGATTTTGTAAAGGTGACAACAACGTCGACAAAGAGAATTACTCACAGTAGAAATTCCTTAAAATTCATACATTAAGTCGAAAATGTTTTGTTCATAAAATATGGAATGTTTCTTGCCTCTTTTTCAGCTCTTTAGGTTATCATTTACCAAACGACAAAATCTTGAATAGTCCAATATCAAAGAATTGGCACATGAAAAATTAGACGTGGCTCACGTTATGGAATTTCCCAGTAAAATGACAGAAAACACTGTGGGAAAATGAGAAATTGCTGGTAACTGGATCGTATGTTGAAATGCTGATCAGTCAAATTTGATTGTCTTCACTTAGTGAGTTAAGTAAATGATTCACGACTTGAAATTTATTACGAGATTACTGCAGTCGAATACATAGCCCAATATTGAATCGTCACACCAGAAACTTCTTACTTACATACAGTCTCCCTCAACAGGATCAGCAAAATTAACTGCCTTAATGTTGATGACATTGCTATAACTACGACCTAGAAATAAACAAGGCATCTCAAAAGTTAAATGTAAAACACTCTATTGGTGTTGTTCAATACTCTTTATTAGTGCTACTTTTAGTATGAGTTTTTTTTTACGGTGACCTGACACAGAGACAGACAGACAGAAAGAGAGCGAGAGAGTTTATGTTCAATCAAGTGATCGTTTCAAGAGGCTTTCGAACAGCCTTTGCAGCAAGAAACAAATCAGATCTTCCGGAAAGTTGTTGATTTCAACCTTAAGTTGGTCACTCATAATTTTTTCTAAAATGAAGTATCTTAATGAATTATTCGTTATTGTACACAGAAAGTAAATAAATAGATGAAATTATTCAGTAGGTTGATACATTAAAAGCAAATACATAAATAAATAATCAAAAGTTACACCACCCAACGTACTGAAAAAGTTCGACTGAAACAAATTCCATGACGTCAATGACCATTCAGGCTGCTGAAATTCTTTAAAAAAAACAAACAATATTTTAACCTTTCTCCCATGAATTAACATTTAGAGATTAAGCACAACTATAGTTTATTTTGTAAATAATGTTAATTAAGATCAGATTGTCTTTTGAAGAAAGTAAGATCAAGATCAAACTGCACGAAATTAAAAAATGTCTGTGAGATCCCTTTGATTCGCGTGAAGCAGCATAAGGGTGAAGGACTAAAATATGCGACCCGTCATACAAAAAGGGACCTTCTGGGAATTCTGTACATCAATTAGATGAAAACAGATCAATGATAGGACAGGTCAGTAAGTTGATAATTCAAAAGTGATTTTACAACAAGATACAATGACCACTTTTCATACAGAAAATATCATTAAAGCGAAAACCCTGGTCAGCCTGCGCAATTCGCGCAGTCTGACCAGGGTTGACACTTTTCACAGTTCCCAGAAGGTCCCTTTTTGCATGATGGGTCACATATTAAACAACAACTAACATCGTACAAGTAATTACTTTACTTTTTCCCCAAAAGACAAATTAGGGATGACAGTCAGACTTTGGTACAAATGAACAGTTTTCTGAAAGAGTATGAAACATTGTAGGAAATCGAGAAAATGCTGCTTACCAGCATTTGCTCCATTTTCCAACAATATTTTCAAAAGTCCTCATTCTCAGGAAGTTGTAACGCTTAGGGAAGGAGGCTTTAAAAAACATTGTATAAAGAGGGGAAAATGCCGATAACCAGCATTTTCTCCATTTCCCACAATATTTTCTACTCTTCACATAAGCAATTCCCACCATATCAACCCTTTTTAATATACCGTCTCCAAATGCTTTGAGCTCTAACCAGTCTTAAAGTTTTCTTGTTTTGTTTAAAGTAAGGTGGATGTAGAACCATTTAGACCAAGATTAGACTGCACAGAGTTTGAGGCTGATCTTGATCTACACCCTTGGCAAAAATATCTAAGAAACCTTATGGTAGAGTTTAGATAAATGCTTCAAGACGGTTGATTAGGAAAAAAAAGCTAAACTTACATGATCAATTCGCTTTCACATCCGATTTACATGTATTGTTTCTTATTGTTGTACACCAGCATCTATTCAGTTTACTTCCTTGGGATAATTCAAGTGATCGGGTGGGCTAAAATGATTGCAGATAAAATGATGTAGATAATCAGAAACATTTAAAGGGAACTATTCAAATTTTTATGGTCTCAGCAAACTTAAAGTATGGTTCATCACTGGATTAAGTGAGGCTATAGTAGGCAAGCCACTTTAAAAAAAATTTATACAAATACCTATCAACAATCAAAGCACTGACGCACTAAATGCAGCGAGTTTTTAACAACTGCCTAGCTGATTCTTTTCTCTGCAGAGATTAACTTCAATTACGATTTAAATACTATTTTAGATATATTCGTAACTATTCTAGTTCAACAGATGGAAAAGGGTGAACAAAAGTTTCACTGAATGACACTGAAACGTTCTCAATAACAAGTAGTATGTGTTCAAATGATGTGTTCAAAAGGCTCTTGAAAGGGTTACAAAGGTTCTATCTTTTTGGTATGGTTTTTAGCTCACCTCAGCAAGAAGTGCTCATGGTGAGCTTTTGTGATCGCCCAATGTCCGTCGTCCGTCGTCCACAATTTCTTTAAACATATTCTCCTCCTAAACCACTGGGCCAATCTTGATGAAACTTGGCAGGGATGTTCCTTGGGTGAAGCTCTACCAAAGTTGTTCAAGAGATTGAATTCCAGCCATAACTCTGGTTGCAATGGCAGCCAAAAGGAAAAAAATAGCAAAATCTTTGAAAATCTTTTTCTCTGAAACTAGAAGGCGTAGAGCTTTGATATTTGGTATGCAGCATCTCCCAGTGAACCTCTACCAAGATTGTTCATATGATGCCCCTGGGGTCAAAACTGGCCCGCCCCGGGGGGCACAATTTTGAAACATAGGAACAAAGAAGGAAAACTTTAGAAAATTTTCTTCTCTGAAACTAGTAGGCGCAGAGCTATGATATTTTGGTATGTAGCATCTCCCAGTGGACCTCTACCAAGTTCGTTCATATGATGCCCCTGGGGTCAAAACTGGCCTCGCCCCGGGGGGCACAATTTTGAAACATAGGAACAAAGAAGGAAAACTTTAAAAATCTTCTTCTTTGAAATTAGAAGGTGCACAGATTTGATATTTGGTATGTAGCATTTCCTAGTGGACCTCTACCAAGATTGTTCATATGATGCTCCTGGGGTCAAAACTGGCCCCTCCCTGGGGGTCAAAAGTTTGAAACATGGGAACAAAGAAGGAAATCTTTAAAAAAATTTTCTCTGAAACTAGAAGGTGCAGAGCTTTGATATTTGGTATGTAGCATCTCCTAGTGGACCTCTACCAAGACTGTTCATATGATGCCCCTGGGGTCAAAACTGCCCCCTTCCTGGGGTCACAAGTTTGAAACATGGAAACAAAGAAGGAAAACTTTAAAAATCTTCTTCTCTGAAACTAGAAGGTGCATAGCTTTGATATTTGGTTTGTAGCATCTCCTAATGGACCTCTACCAAGTTTGTTCATATGATACCCCTTGGGTCAAAACTGGCCCCTCCCTGGGGGTCACAAGTTTGAAACATGGGAACAAAGAAGGAAAACTTTAAAAATCTTCTTCTCTGAAACTCGAAGGTGCAGAGCTTTGATATTTGGTATGTAGCATCTTCTAGTGAACCTCTACCAAGATTGTTCGTATGATGCCCCTGGGGTCAGAACTGACCCTGCCCCTGGGGTCACAATTTTGAAACATACGAACAAAGAAGGAAAACTTTAAAATTCTTCTTCTCTGAAACAAGAAGGAGTAGAGCCTTGATATTTGGTATGTAGTATCTGCTAGTTGACCTCTACCAAGTTTGGTCAAATGATGTCCCTGGGTTTCAAACTGGCCCAGGCCCGGTGGTCACAAGTTCGGAACATAGGAAAAAAGAAGGAAAACTTAAAAAAAAAATTCTCTGAAACTGGAAGTCGTAGAGCCTTGATATTTCATATGTAGCATCTTCTAGTGGACCTCTACCAAACACGATACGATGGTCCTGGGGTCCAAACTGGCCCGGCCCTGGTGGTCACAAGTTTGAACATGGGAACAAAGAAGGAAAACTTTAAAAATTCCTCTGTTCTGAAAGAAGATGGAAACTTCGTACGTGTGTTCCTTATGATAGTCTGCCTATAACAATATTTTACCTTTTTTCACTAAATGTCATGTTATTGAAAAAGGGGGCTTATTGTAAATTTTCGCTATGGACCAATATCTCTTTTACTACAGGACAAATGTAATTAAACTTCATCTTGTTAAGCGACAGACAGTAGTTATTTGATTTTATTTCATGAAACGACATGTTATCAAAAAGAGTACTAAATGTATAATTTCATTATGGACCAATTACAGTCAGTTTGCCCATATATCCACCTTGACGGATATATTCTAAAGTCCTTTGCATTTATGAATCTTCAAACATGTTTTCCTTAGGATAGTCTTTTTGATACAATTTTCTTCTGTAAGATGTGTCACAGAAAAAGGGGTTATCTTTCACATACTGGACTTGTTGAGCCCTGATAGATCAGTCAAGAAATGTTGTGAGCTGTTAGTCTAGGGTTCCCAGTTTGCGTTGGCTTGATTACTGTCTCAGCCAACATCCTTTGACATTTGATCAAAGTGTTACTGAGACAAGTCTCATTTGTGTCTTACCAATGAGCGAATGGTGTTTTAATCTGTCATTTGACCACCATTTTGCCCAGGAAATTAATGCCTGCCTTCCAAGTTAATTCACTCCCTTGCCATACAATCCTGACTTTCAATGACCCTGTATAAAAAAGGTTGTGAAAGCATTTTCGAAAAAGAAGAAAATGATTTTTGCACATTTGCATACCCTGTCAGAATTATTTGGCCTTGAACTTTGATATTTGGTATTTATTGTAAACCTTTACTGCTAAGTACTCAGATGAGCGATATAGGACCATCATGGTCCTCTTGTTTTATATTGTTGTTGTTGGTAATGGTTTTTAATCGTTACAATTCAGTTAGAATTATAAAATGTAAGTTTGCACAGGGGAAATACTTTAATAGGGCAAAGTCCGTCCGGTCACTAAAAATCATACTTTTACTTTATCTGTTCTAATGGGAATTTACTTTTGTTGACACAAGATATGCTTTTCAGTTTTTTTTTCAGCGTAGCTGTAAGTTTCTCACTTTTGAACTACTTTAAGTACTAGGAAAAAATGAATTGGCACTCGTTTTGAGATTGGCCAAATATATGTAAACTACTAAAAATGAAGGTCTCAGCAGAATTTTACCGATATTGGGTACAAGTGTTCATTTCTAAAAAAATCGCGTAATGATCACGTTTTCCTGTGTAAAGTTGTACTCTATGGCCATGCAGGTGTTAAACTTGAGCAAAACATCTATAATCGAAATCATATTAATAAACTAACAGCAATGAGTATTGGCGAATGTTCTATTTTGTTTAGTGTAAGAAATTTGGTACCCGTTTTTCCTCGAGTAAAAC
Organism: Tridacna crocea; assembly: GCA_943736015.1. Lineage (NCBI taxonomy): Eukaryota > Metazoa > Mollusca > Bivalvia > Cardiida > Cardiidae > Tridacna > Tridacna crocea. The sequence continues at coordinate 11,211,806 of OX031063.1, read as the reverse complement.
TAAACACGAACTGCCACGACAGGCTACCTCTCTGTTGTCTTACACGAAAACGGTTTGTAAAACAACTTATTTCGGTTTATTGTTTCAATGAAAAAAGTGTTATGTCTCGAATTTGGAGATTCAACTCTCCAGACTATCTATCTTCTCTGGTCCCTGTGGCTAATCGCCCAGTATACAATCTACGGAATACTCAAAACTTACAAAATATTGCTTGCAGGACAAATCTCTATAAGAATTCTTTTTTACCTGCAACAACAAATGAGTGGAATAATCTACCACAAAACATAAGAAATCCTGAATTCTTATCCTGTTTTAAACGTCAAATTAACATTGATAAACCAGTTCCCAACAAACTGTTTCAATTTGGCGAGAGAAGAATATAAATTATTCATGCCCAACTTAGAAACATCTGTAGTTCATTAAATCAACATCTTTTCTTAAAAAATATCGTCGACTCGCCACTTTGTCGTTGTGGAAAGATAGAATCTAATAAGCATTTTTTATCTCGAATGTGGATCGTACCAACGCACAAGACAAATATTGAGAACAGCTATCACTGAAATTGCGACATTTAATCTTAGAACTATTCTGTTTGGTGTTGAAGATTTATCGTTTGAAGAAAACAAAAATATATTTACAGCAGTACACAAATTCACAAGGGAAAGTGGAAGCTTTTGATTACTCATAGCCATGAAAGTATATTGTTTCTCTGTTTGACCTCTGATTTAACTTGACGCTGTACTGCATAAAAATTTTAGAAAGTAGCCATACACCCATCTCCACCACCCTACTAATTGTTTTCCAATCTAAATAAACTGTTTATTTCCTTCTTTGTTAATTTTAAATTATTAATTCTATTACTTAACTTTAACTGTTCATATGTATGTCAAAGTAAAGAAATTGAGCCATGCTCTTTGAAAGGGGGGCTTATTGCATTTGCGAAAACTATCGACCCATGTCAGCCTTCGCAGTCAGCGATGGCTGACATGGGCCGACACTTTTCGATATCTTTACATTTTCTGAATGTCAAAGGATAACTCTACCCCATGATTTATTCAAAAATTAGACAGATAGGAGTTTATATATCTCTAATTAGGTGATGTCTTGCTTGATCTAATGCATAACGGAGATGCGTTAGGCCCTCTGTTGCCAGAGCACGGTTAAATTATAAGTAGACTTCATTTAATGACGTAACCAGCAGTTGGAGAGGAACTATATAAGCTATAAGCTTACGTTCTAATCCTTTTCTTGTTTAAATTTATGTTAGTCTATATAAATTATATGAATAGAAATAAACTATTTACACAAGGCAAGTTCTGGCTCCACTGACCAAAGACCAGCCAGCTTATGTTATGGCACTATTCCTGTCGTGCGCCTGTGCGTGCGTCCACCCATTGACTCAATTTTCAAACATTTTCTCTTCATAAAGCATGGGGTAATTTCAAAAGGTATGCCCCATGAATAGACTTACTCAGGACATCATGGTATTTTATAAAATAATTGCTACTGTGGCATAGCAAAGTGTTCGTAAATATCCTGTCAGAAGTCAGTAAGGTTTTTTAAAATGCTAATGCCAGTACGTGTATTTACATGTACAAAGCTATTTTTGTCTTTGGCTGATCTTCTGTAGTAATTCTTATAGGAAATGGCGTTGCTTGGGGTGGTCCTCATAAATGGATTTCTGGGGAAAAGTTATTATTGCAGTTAGATCATGAAAATCGGTTCATAAATAACGATTAATAATAATTATTATTAATAATATCTGAAATCTTTCAGGCAAAATAACTTTCTCATGATGATCTCGAGGTAAATTTTGATTTCATATTTAAATTCCCAAGGAAAAATTATCGTGGAGAGACACCTAGAACGTAAAAATCGCTCAATAAATAAAAATTTGAGCCATTTTTGTAACCAGTGGATGCCAAAAGCGTGTTTCTCCCGAGACTTTAACCCTTGTATCACCGTTGTCATTCAAGTGACACTACAAACTGTACATGTTCTTGATCAGTGTGAAAAGACCACTCCATTGATACCTATATCGATTCCACCTGACTGCAAAAAGAAATCGACATTTCTAAGGAAGTGAGAACTTGCTTTGAAATGGCTGAAAATTGAATCGACAATGGGGGTAAAAATGAAAGACTAAAGTACCAGGTATCATTTGGTTGGATTATCTCAAATTTTATGAATAGAAACAGTGTCATAAAGTGAAAAGAAAAGACTAAAATTGGTTCATTGCTAAGTTGTCCTGTAATTTGGTGCAATTGCTTACATTTCATAGAATTAGGCTTATCAGCACACGGCTCTACTTGTCAGAAGGTTGGAATGTTTAGAAAATCATTTCACTGCTGAAGGTAACAACTCCTATAACTTTCAACTAAAATCTTACATTTTTTGCAAAATTTAATCCGTTACCAGGGTTATTATAAATATTCATGTAAACATTAGCCAGCTCCCTTTCTTATTTATCTTAATCCAATTTCAAGTAAAAAACATTGACGTATAAATGGGTACTAGACCTTAAATGGATGGAGGTCTTGTCCAATCTTGTTAGCGTCATTTAATCTTTTGCTTTTAAGGGGGATGATTTGATTTTTCACTTTTGAATCATAATAAATGATATACATATAAAAGAGTACTCCAAATTAAAGGGGTGGGGGTCTTGTCCAATTTTGTTAAAGTCATTTCATGTTTTGTCCCTTTTATCAAGGGGGCACTTGATTTTTCACTTTTGCATCATAATCAACGATATACATATAAATTGGTATTGACCTTAAAGGGGTAGGAGAGTCATTTCAAATCTTGTTAGAGCCATTTGATCTATTGCTTTAAAGGGGGCAACTTGATTTTTCATATTGATAGATATCCTTAATTTCTTATCGGCGTTTTTGATTGCTCCAATAATAAATGTGATTGTTGAAGTTAAGGATGCAGTGGATTTCCATATATATTCTGCTATTGGGACCAACATTTTTGGTTAAGTAAGTGTTTCGTTAGCATATATATGTATCCTTGAAGATAATTGGTCGCCCGGCAGAAGCCGGCGACCTTATATTTAATATAGTTTGGAAGAGATGTTCATGGAGAGTGTAGGTACTTCCGGTTGAAATCTTTCATCATATTCGCCAGGTTTATATTGGTAAAACAGGTGTGAATGTTTGTGAAATCGTTGTGTGGGGTTTTCATCACCTTTTTTGAAGCTGTTGACTGGTTTTGAACCCGATAAAGAATCGTGAAAGAGTTATTAACGGTCTGGTGCACAATGTTTTGTGAAACAATTAATGTTCTGGTGTAAAATGCATCTATTTTTTACCCGAATGAACTCGTCCAGTCACATGATCTTAGGAATCAATGGAAATGCAAAACTGCGCCTACTTATAGGCCTAAAGTGCGCAATGGAAATATTATTGAGCAATGGGCGCAATGGAAAAGAAAGTACGCAGTGGAAATATATTATGTCATGTGTTATTAAATAGAATAACGATTTGAAACGTGTTTTTTTTTTTCAACCTATTAAAGGTACATATAGGCCTACAAGTAAAAACCAAAAATTCATGGTTTTGTACGGCTGATATTTTTGGCAGCGGGTGAAACCCGCTGTCATAGTCCCCAGGTATGAGTTACTGATTTTCAACGCCTACGATATTTATCTAGGTCGAGAATTCTTGCATCCGGCAGCTTTTTCTTGGATACGCTAGGTAAACAAAACTTGATTCCTACACGTGACTAAATAGTTCCTCCATGAATACACAAACGATCATGTATAAATACGCGCTACTCGCGCAGACGACACCCTTCAAAATTGCCTTACACCTTACGATTTCATCCGTAATGTAGAACAGAAATGGAAAGAGGGCGTCGGTATCTACATAGACCGAAAAAGTGCAAAAGAAGATCTTTTCAGAGCAAACGTTTTTATTAGTCGCCGCGCAGAAGCGCGCGACTATATTTTTAATAGTTTTTCGAGTTAGGACATGGACAATGGGAATTTCTTTTTTATAGGGGTGTTAAGGTTAACAAGAAATCTTTCTACTTCGCCTTAAACTGGCTTTTTAATTCATTCTTAAACTACAAAGTATATACAATACGATAATATTTTTGCTCTAATACTTACAACATCAAAAAATCCACCCAATTATTACTTTTTTCGCTATTCGTGAAAAATGGACTCATCCAAATAAATACCTTGTTTACATTGGTCAAGGCTGTACAGGTTTCCAGTCATTTCGTACCTAGTTAAGTTCGTACCTAGGTCATTTCGTACGATTTTGGTCATTTTGTACCGACCTATACTTTCTATTTTGGT